>OX344726.1:78456720-79945316 GCA_947034835.1 Ballota nigra
AACACTATTTCCTTCGTGTTTTATTTTTCCGATCGATATGACGCCGTTGAACCGGTTTGCTGTTGTCGGAATTTTAAGAGACCTCGAACGACGCCGTTGGGCTGTTCGATTCATTTTTCCCAATCCCCGATCGACGCCGTTAGGCCGCCCGTTTAACACCTCGAACCGAGGCTCGTAAGGTCTCTACTTCCATTCTTTCATTCGTAAATTTCAATTTATGAGTTGAGTTGTTCGAAAACCCCGAAACGAGGAAGCGAAAGAGAAAGGCAAACATACTGTTAGAATTGGTTTAATGTCTTAGTGTTACTAGTTGACTTGTTTAGTACTATTGTTTTGCTCTTTTGTATCACTCTTTAAGAAGTAGAAATTGAACAAATTATTTTTCCCTTGTTTTCTTTCTTCACAAACTATGGGTTTTGGACTTTGAATTAGTGTTTTGGCATTAGTGGTTGAATGATGAAGTATTACTGTTTTTGAAGTTTTGTAGTACTTTTGGCTTAGTGGATTAGTATTGTTACGTTGACTTGTTTGATGTCACCCCTTGAGTTGTTTAGTATCCTTTTGGCTTAGTTGAATTTCTTTTTATGAAATTTTTGGTTTTAAGTTTAATTGAATGATGATATTAGCATAGTCCATTAGTACCTTTGAATGAAAGTGTTGATATTATTATTGGATGATGATTTTCAATTGTTAACACATTTGTTTTGAATCCGTAGACAAAGGGAAACTCGTCTTCCCCTCGTATCCCTGTTAGAAAATTAGAAACGCAAAATAAAGTCTTTTAATATAATCCTTTGTTTTAGAAGTATTACAAACCAACTTTAGAGGTATCACTAATATTAGAAAAGAAGAATACCTTTTTATAAACTGTATTAATTTATAGTATAATTGTCTTAGAAATGCCAAAGTCTTTTAATAAGTTTAATAAGAGATTTTTTATTTATAAAATATGAATATTTATATTCAAGAATTCTTTTGAAATGAGAAATTTAAATCTTAGAAAGAAAAACTTTTTTCTTTAGTTCTTATTAATACTCTTAAGTAATTATTTTATTCTTTTAAGTTTTCCAAGAATAATAATAATTATGAATATACTTTTAATTTTATAAAAGACTTTTGTTAAGGACACCACTGAAATTAGTAAATACACCCTCCTAATACACCCCCTCTTAAAAAGGGGTGTACTTATCAAATAGAAATCAACCTTTGAAAACTTTAGTTTTCAATTGTTTTCTAAAGGCAACAATCTACTCAATCCTCGAGATACAAACGCTTAAACTTTTCAAATTCAAAAGTCGATCTTTTAATCGGAATACTCCTTATTAAGATTCTGTACTTTTCGGGACACGCACGGAGGACTCGACCGTCTGCCTATACAATATTCCCAGGACTCAGAACAATCAGGTGGGTGATGATCTGTTGATTGATCTTCTAATAATAACGTTGTGCCGGTATTTTCTGAACTCGACTAAATCTATCTAAACAATTAATCCAACATAAATGTAACACCTATTATATAACTGTTTGAATTATGTGATATGACTATATATGATATATAATGCCTGTTGTTTTGTAAATCGATCACCATTGTATGAGTAAGCACCTTATGTGAGCATGAATCAGTTCTGTTGTCAATCAAGTATTTTTCTCTGTGAAGTTTGGTGTGTCAGTTTTATGGAAAGTCAGTAAGTACGGAGTTGGGATCGAGTTTTTAATCCAACCTCCGGGGAGCTGTCGGGGACGCCCTCAGAATGTAGGTTGTTGATTCAAATAGATCTGGTCCCCGGGTCAGCCGTCTACGTTGCGCACTGGGAATAAGGCCATTGATGATTTGCTATTATTTTGAGGGATCTTGTGGTTGGATGAAGTGAGTTTGGTAACGATTGGAAGGAGTAAGTTTTGTTGGAAGTGGAATGATCGTACTAATATGGTTTGACAGTTTGTGACAATACGTGAATATGTTTTGGGCTCTGTCCTAATGTGAATCAACTTGTGCTACTTCAATTATATTATGTGAAATATGCCTAATATCAATAAATTATTATACGAACCGTTTCTCCTATGGATATGTTATTTATATTTTACATGTCAACTGCTTAAATAAATTCTATACTTTATCAATGAGTACAATTTAACATATTTCGGATTTACCAATCCCATGACGTTGCAAATCACCCATACGTGAGAATTCAATTCTCACGCCCCTTTTTCCTAACCCCTTGCAGATTTCAATTACGGGGAGCAAGGACAGTGATACAGAAGACACCAAGTTCCCGCTTGCTTAAAATACTATTAATAATACAATGATGCCTATTATTCTATTCCTAAATAAATGTTGTCGCTACTGCTATGCAAGACGATACTTCTTACCGTGTGTTTCAGTCATCAAAACTCAGTGTGTATTATCATAAAGATATAGAACCCTTTATCCATCCTTATATATATACAGATACACTTATGTGTGCGATACTTTATTATATTATTTCTTCCCACTTATCCGCTGCATGAAACTTATCTTTCAATTCAGTTATATTTCCTTCAAAAATTTTATAGTTCGGACTTTTGATCACAATAACACTTCGAATCCGATATAATTAATATATTCTGGATTCAGGGCGTTACAGGTGGTATCAGAGCCTAGGTTCAAAACTTTCGGACCTAACCCCCCAATCTTGTTTTCCCGTCACACTATAATTATTTATTATCACTTAAGTATTAAAATATTAAATTTTCTTGGGGAAACGTGTCTCTGGTTACTGTCTACAAGCTCCTCGAAGGTACGTTACTACTTTTTGTAAAATTGTTTAAAGGCCTAAAAAATTCAAAATTGCTTGACTTCATAATATTACGCGATCAAAAAGGTTACGATAACTCAAAACAGTGTTCGTACTATGAAAAAGGAACTACAAAATTTAGTATAAGTTGTTGTTAAAAACTCGAGTAATTAATAAGAATACTTGGATAAAATTGTGAACTTCATAAATGATATTATGTGATTTCTTTGATTTCGTGCTTAATGTTTACTCTACGGTTATTTTCCTTTTAAACTAAAATTTGACTAGAACTTTACTTTCCCTATAGGAAGCCGTAAGATGGATGTGGCCCAGTACTTAGAGATTGAGCAGTTAGAAGTAGAGACTATCGATGCTTTCACTACCCACTTTTTAGAGTCGTGCGAGAGGGCAAGGGTTGCCCCAGAGCCCCACATTGAGTCCGACTTCGCAGCTGCAACCCGATTCGCGGGATGAGTGATCGAGATTTTCCGACCTATCACTGCCGGACTGTTAGACCGTATGAGGGTGGACGACCCAGAGCAGGGACCTCAGGTTCACCTAGACGCCTACTGGGTGGAGGCCCAGAGGGTGATTCGGCACGCGGATGTTAACCGCGGGCTGTCTTACCAGACCCCTGCACTCGTCGGGCATGACCTGGCCACATCGGACGATCACCGGGAGGACGCCAGGCTAGCACGGATGTCGGCCGTTACGGCTAGAGAAACCGCCATCTCCCAGGATGAGTACTCTCTTTTCGCCACCCGGAGGGCCGATCTACACTTAGAGGCAGCTCTCGCGCAGCGGGATACCTCCATCGCCTTCTGGGTAGCGAGTGGACTGGCTGGGGAGGGACCTTTCACCTTGGGAGAAGCCACATATCCTGTGATAGAGCTAGCGAGAGTTGAGCCCGAGGTTGTTGAGTTTGAGGGAGACGAGCCAGAGGTAGAGATAGATTCCCCAGCAGAGTCAGAGGTTGACGACTAGTTGGACTTCCGGACCTAGTATATAGTAGTAGATGCATATATATAGTATAGGTGGTAGCCGCTTGACATATAGTAGTAGTCATTTTGCGTGGTCGTTTTCCTTATAGGCCATAACAGCGTAGCTCTAACCCCTCCTTTTGTCGCTCGTGATCCATATTGATGTGAGGACACGATGTTATAGCATTACCTAGAAACCTTTTGCATTCTATGATGTAATGTAAGGAGTCTGACTCCGTAGAACCAAAAGTTTTTAGATATATATATATATATACTTATTATGTGCTCACTGCTTGTCAATGTGTTTTACTTGCTTTATATATTGTTGTCATATATTTTATCTGATTATCGCTTAATGACACACCACTGGTTCCTATAATACTGTGCGAATGTGAGCACTGTACCATTGAGGGCCCCGATGCGTCGATGAGAATTACGTACCACACGTGTTTCAGTGCTAGCGTTGTGTTGATTTGGTTAATCCAATTATATTTTTATAACTTTCTCATACCTATACATATCGTAACAATATTATTCTTTTCCGATCAAAACTACCTTTAGAATGGCACCAGGACATAAACGTGGACGACCCCGCCTTAACCCCATTCCTGAACCAAGAAATCCTATAGGACAAAACCCACCCCCTCAGTCTGAACCTGAGCTGCCTCAACAGGCCGCGCCAGAAAACGATATTGCGAGAGAAATACTGATCTCTCTTCAGAACTACATTCAGCAGCAAGCTCCACCACCTCCTCCACCACTATACGGGCCTATACCTCAGATGACGCCCAGGACGAATGACTTTGTCGAACACTTTCGACGACTGCAGCCACCTAGGCTGAATGGGAAAGAAGATCCCTTTGAGATTGAGGAGTGGATATCGGGATTAGAACGTATCTTCAGACACATGGCACTGGCTGATGCACAGAAAGTCTCCTGTGCCCAGTTCCAACTGATGGAGGATGCAGCCCAATGGTGGGAGTCTTATGAGCGAACTATGGACGAAGAAGCTAGGCAGGTCCTTACTTGGGAGGACTTTAAGAAAGCTATACTGGACCGATACTTTCCACGAGTCCTAAGGGATCGGAAAGAATAGGAATTTGTCAACCTTCGACAGGGAACTCTCTCAGTGATAGAGTACGAGAGAAGGTTCAACCAATTGTCTCGTTATGCCCCACATCTGGTGGGTGACGATGAAAGAAAAACTTGCAGGTTCGAGCAGGGTTTGAGGCCCGAGATAGCAAGAATTGTAATTGGCCTTCAGGTGCCAAGCTATGGAGAAGTTTTCCATCGAGCATTGCTGGTCTCGATCAGTCAAAACTTGGAGTACAAACAGACTCCGACTACTGTCCCTGTCAATCGAAATTGGCAGCCACACTTTAAAAGGAATCCAGTTCCGCCATCCAGAGGAAATAACTTTGTTGGTCTTCGAGCCAACCCGAACTGTCAAAGGTGTGGAAGGAGACACTGGGGACCCTATAGTTAGGGAGGAGTAATTTATTTCCGTTGCAATCAACCAGGGCACAAGTCAAATGAATGTGCTCAGCCGCCAAGCAGCAACCGTCAACCGGTTAATAATGCTCAGTACCGCCCACAGCAGGTAAACAATTACCAGGCTCGTCAGCTGCCTGCACCTAACAACTGCCAGACGGGACCCCCAGTCAGAGGTCCGCCCAACCAAGGTCAGAGAAGGCCAGGCCACGTGAATACTATCCTAGAGGAAGAGGAAAGCAGCGGAGAGCAACTTCGCCTGAAAGGACCAGCTCAGCCTGAGCAGCATGAGACGCTAGCAGGTACCGTCTTTGTACTTGAAAAACCTGCGTATGTATTGTTTGATACTGGAGCATCTCATTCCTTTATATCTGATAACTTTAAAAGAAAGTTAGGATTAGTCGAGAAAAAAGAAAAAGTTTTAAATGTGAGTATTCCATCTGGAACTACTATGGAAATTGAGGGTCAAATTAGAGGTTTACCCCTAACGCTAGACAATCACTTGGTAGAGTCCGATCTTCACGTCCTTAAGATGAAAACCTTTGACATAATCTTAGGCATTGACTGGTTAACGAGAAACAAAGCGATAATAAAATGCACAGAACGTGAGATAGACCTCGAAACCCGTGATGGCCAACGCTTCGCGTTTCGTGAAATCAAGACCAAGAAGGAAACCCGAGTAATATCAGCAATCCAAGCTGCAGCAATATTACGAAAAGAGGAATGCCAAGCTTACCTCATTCACATCTCAACAGGAGAGATAGACGATAAGTCGTGCGTCAAAGTGCCAATTGTGGATGGATATCTTGACGTGTTCCCGGAGGAATTAATCGGGCTATCTCCCGATCGTCAGATAGAGTTCTCCATCGACTTGATACCTGGGGCAGCACCAGTATCTAAAGCACCCTATCGAATGGCGCCAAAGGAGTTAGAAGAACTGAAAGAACAACTGCAGGGCTTGCTTGAAAAGAAGTTCATCAGGCCTAGTGCATCACCATGGGGAGCACCCGTGTTGTTCGTAAAGAAGAAAGATGGAACTTTTCCTATGTGCATAGACTACCGAGGTCTCAATCAACTGACTATTAAGAACAAATATCCTCTTCTGAGGATAGAAGATTTGTTCGATCAGTTGAAGAATGCTACCGTATTCTCAAAGATCGATCTGAGGTCTGGGTACCATCAGCTAAAGGTCAAAAGCGAGGATATCCCAAAGACAGCATTCCAGACTCGGTATGGACATTACGAGTTCACCATAATGCCTTTCGGAGTAACAAATGCTCCGGCGATTTTCATGGATCTGATGAACAGAGTGTTTCATCCGTACCTGGATCAATTCGTCATTGTCTTCATCGACGACATACTCGTATACTCTAAGAGCAAAGAGCAACACGAAGAACATCTCAAAGCAGTCTTAGGGATAATGAGACGAGAGAAGTTGTATGCCAAGTTCAGCAAGTGTGAATTTTGGATCGACCGTGTTATGTTCTTAGGGCATATAATTTCTGCAAAAGGAATTGAAGTGGACCCAGCAAAGGTAGAAGCCATCATGAACTGGAAGGCACCTACTAACGTCAATGAAATTCGGAGTTTTCTTGGGTTAGCAGGGTACTACCGCAGGTTCATACAAGATTTTTCCAGCATTGCGAAAGCGCTGACGAAACTGACTAAGAAAACCGAGAATTTTACTTGGGATTCAACTTGTGAGGAAAGCTTTCAAGTGCTAAAGAAGAGGCTAACCACGTCGCATGTGTTAACCATCCCAGACGGATCAGAAGGATTCATCATTTACACAGACGCTTCTTTGTCAGGCTTGGGTTGTGTTCTGATGCAGAATAAGAAAGTTGTAGCTTATGCATCCCGACAACTTAAGGACCACGAACAAAACTACCCAACGCACGACTTAGAACTGGCCGCAGTAGTTCACGCGTTGAAGATTTGGAGAAACTACTTATATGGAGGAAAATGTGAGATCTACACAGACCATAAGAGCCTAAAATACTTCTTCACGCAGAAGAAATTGAACATGCGTCAGAGAAGATGGCTCGAGTTGGTAAAAAATTACGATTGCACTATCCACTATCACCCTGAAAAGGCAAACGTCGTGGCAGACGCTTTGAGTAGAAAGGAAGATACAAAACTAAGCGTCGTTCCGACCACACAGTTACCACTAGTAGGAGAACTCTCTCATTTAAACTTGGAATTTTCCACACAGTGTTGTGCAGATTCCATGGTTTACGCGTTCACCCTGCAACCGACCTTACGAGAAAGGATCCTAGGAGCGCAAAAGGACGATAAATTCTTGAGAGGAATACGTAGGCGCGCTGAGGAAGGAACCATTCAGAGGTTCGTGTTAAGTACTGATGGAGCTTTAATGTTCGATAACAGAATCTGTGTGCCTAAGGATGACGGAATGAGCAACGAAATTCTGAAAGAGGCACATAGCACTCCTTACACCGTTCACCCCGGAGAGACAAAAATGTACCGGGGACTGAAAGAGAACTTTTGGTGGAGGGGTATGAAGAGATCGATAGCTCAATTCGTCAAGAGTTGTTTAACTTGCCAACGAGTTAAAGCAGATCATCAACGACCTTCAGGGTTGTTGCATCCTCTGGAGATGCCAGAGTGGAAATGGGAGAACATCACTATGGATTTTGTCACCGGATTTCCGAAAACGGTGAAGAATCACGATGTCATTTGGGTTATCGTAGACAGACTTACAAAAACTGCCCATTTTATCCCTATAAGAATGACGTACACATTGGACAAGCTTGCCCAACTATACATTGCAGAGATAGTCAGACTGCACGGTGTACCAGTCTTGATAGTATCCGATAGAGACCCCCGTTTTACCTCCAAGTTCTGGGAAAGTCTGCAACGAGCTTTAGGTACTGAATTGAAATTCAGCACTGCATACCACCCGCAGACTGACGGGCAATCAGAAAGAACTATCCAAACGCTCGAAGATATGCTCAGAGCTTGCGCTCTAGATCTCGAAGGAAGTTGGGAAAGCCACCTACCATTGGTAGAGTTCGCATATAACAACAGTTATCAAGCAACAATACAAATGGCGCCATACGAAGCACTATACGGGAAGAGGTGTAGATCGCCAGTTTGTTGGGACGAAGTCGGGATTCAAAAGATTCTCGGACCTGAGCTAGTCGAAAGATTGGCTGAGATAGTCGCAAAGATTAAAGAGAGAATCAAGTCGGCCCAGGACCGTCAGAAGTCATATGCCGACACCCGAAGAAGGGATTTACAATTTGACATTGGTGAGAAAGTACTTCTCAGAGTTGCACCAATGAAAGGTCTAATCCGTTTTGGGAAAAGAGGTAAGCTGAAACCGCGATATATTGGACCATTTGACATCCTGAATAGAATCGGGGATGTAGCTTATCGCATAGCTTTACCACCGGAATTGTCACGAGTGCACATTGTGTTCCACATATCTACACTCAGGAAGTACATGAGCGATCCAAACCATGTTATTAATCACGTAGATTTAGGTCTAAGCAGTGACCTGACTTACGAAGAAGTTCCAGTAACTATCTTGGGAAGAAAGTTACACTTGTTAAGGAATCGAGAGATACCATTAGTGCTAGTCCAGTGGAGTCGACACGGGAAAGAAGAAGCGACTTGGGAAAGAGAGGATGAAGTCCTAGCCAAATACCCTCAATGCTTAAGTAGTACCTAAGAGATGAATTTCGGGGGCGAAATTCTATTAAGGGGGTGAGGATGTAACACCCCGTCCCGTTCTGTACCCTTTTTCTTAATTAGAAACCTTATTTTATTTTCTTGTCTTTGTTTCTTTTAATTTTATTATTTTGTGTGTTATTTGTGTATTTTAAATATGTATACCCTTTTTATAAATTCCTAAATTCGAAGAAAGAAATTGAATCTTTCAAGCGAATAAGGAACTACGAGAATTAAATTAAAGTTGAGGATTTCGATCCGTATAATTTTGTGGATAATCAGAATTCCAATAATTAATTAATTAATTGAAGGTACTGCTGTTCTCAAATTAAATCCTCGAAAACCAAACAAAGCCCCTAATTAAACTATTAAACAAGAGCGAAGATATCGGAAGTAAATTTATTTCTTAAACATCTCCAAATTAACTTTTCCCCTACCCTTTTTAATTTTCTTTTAATAGTAAGATTTTAAATAGATACGGATTTGAAAGCATTTCCAAAGAGGAATTAACTTGAGTTGGGAAAGGTCCGTATATATGCATATCTCTTTCTCTCCCCTCACTTTATTCATTCACAAAAAAATCAGTTTCCCTATTATTTCTCTCTCTCTCTACTTTCCTCTGCCTTCTCTCTTCGAGAGCAACCCACGCCTCCTTCCTCTTTTTCCGGCGAAAGGCCACCGACGCCGTGCTCCAGCCGTCGCGCCTCCTCCACGAAGCCGCAACGCTTCTCGCCTGCTACCTCTCTCGCTCTCGCGGTCCGACCACCGTGGCCCCAGACGCGACACCGCTCACCGTCGTACTCCCGCCGTCGCACCACCGCTCCTTCCTTCTTCCCGTCACGACGCCCCCCTTCGCGAAGCGCAGCAATCACCGTCATTCTCTCTCTTCGTTCGAAGCAGACCACCGCCTCGCCTCTCTCGCCGTCGCCGACGCCACCGCGGCCCAGCTCCGACCGCCGCCCTCTTTTCCCTCTCAGACGAAAGCCGCCGTCGAAGCCTGGAGCCAAACACCGCCTCCTTTTCCCCTCTTCCAGTAAGTTTTAGGAAAAGCCCCTGTTGGTCCCGAAATGAGTAAACATGTGTATGGGGGGGGGGAATACACCTGTGATTACAAATTAAAACTTCTTGTAAAACTTATCAGGTTACTTAAGACAGTAGCTCGTCAGTGGACTTGAGGTCTGCTGAGAGTTACTTGAGAAAGCTTACTGAGATAATACCTCCACTGAAAGCTCAAGACTTTCAGTTGAACTACTATCTAATTAGCTTTCAGATGCGGATTAGTGAGCCCTTAGAAAACTCGTTTTACTTTGATAAACTTTGAGATTAACACACACTTAGGAAACAACAGAGGATAAGTACACAAGATATAAAGTGGTTCAGAGATGAATCTCCTATGTCCATTGTCCTGATCAAACAGAAGAATTCCTTTCACTTGGAATTCCTTGTGTTATAGTTCCAAGGTGCACTGATCAATTAATCCTCTCTTAGGATGATTGATCACTAGGAAATTCCAGGTCCTAGTTCCCAAAACAAACCAGCTTTCAGACTGATACAACAATCAGCTTACTAACACCTCTTAACACTAACTCTCAACCTAAACACTGAGTAGGGTTTTGAGTAGGGTTTTGGTTCCAACTATTTTGAGATAATCCTTACAAGTTTAGCTCAAGGCTTAGGATTGGATTATCTCTTTCTAAGATTTGGATATAGCTTTTAAGCTTGGTTACAGAAGGTTTGTTAGGCTCTCTACAAATGTGAAACACTTGGGAAACAATGATAATTTCGAGTGCTTCTTAGTTGTTATGAATGTAGAGATAGCTTTGATCTTGTGAGTTTCCCGTGCAATAGAAATGAGCACGTCCTTCTGTATTTATAGGTTTCCTTGAAAATCTTCCCATTGGATTTGAACCTTCTCAAGTAAGTCTTCTTGTATCTGATTGGCTCAAACGGCTCTATTTGAAGCTTTAAGTCTTGTCAAGAAATGGCTGAAAGACCATGCCTGTTCACCAACTTTCTATAGATTGCTAGGGAAAGACTTTTGGTACTTGTCAGGCTGGGGCAGGTCGGCTGTCAGTAAGGTACACTGACGTGTCATCTTCTCATTGGACCTTTAGTCTGTATGCCCAGATTCTTGTCTTGTTTTAAGGTGGAACTCCTCCGAGAGAACCTTCTTATTCCTTCATTTATTGTTAGCTTCAATGTAATTCGTTTTGCCTTGTTCCAACCAGATTAACTAACAACTTTTAATATGTTTAGCATTGAATGTGCATTTGTTAGTTACCATCAGTGGACCTTGGTCCTCTCCTGATAGTTTTAGTCTTAGTGAGAATGTACTTAGAAAACATTCAAGACTTAGACTTCTTCTCAGATCACTTGTCTTCAGCGGACTTCACTTCAGTGGACTTCATCTTCAGCAGACTTCATTCTTAAATACACTCTAACAATTACTAACTGTACTTCAGTTCTTTAACAGTTGAACTGTTTAACTAAGTACTAACTCTACTGAATAATTTACTTACAAAACAACTTAGGAAGAACATTTTGGCATCTAATCAAAACATAAGTCTTATACATTTTCCCAACAATTTCCCCCTTTTTGATTATGCCGGAACCTATCTTCTTACATATCTTCTTCCAGATGAGGTTCTTCAGATGACATACAAAGGTCGCAGATTTTGTAAGTAAAACATTCAAGTACATAAGCCTAAATGATAATGAGATATTATCTTGGGCAAAACATCAGTAGAGTTCATTTCATTGATAAAATGATGAAGTACATATTACATGAAGTCTACTCTTAAAACTTTCAAACTTAAACACACCTGGGACTTATAAACAAATGCCCAACAAAAGATACTAACTCCTCAGATGGATTCGAAAATGGGTTCAAGTCCATACTGCTTGAATACTCTAATCTTCAGCTCGTTCTTCCTCTCCATTATCTCCTTTGAATGTCATCTGAGTCCAAGATGCTCACACAAGGAGTTCCACTCTTTAGTGATCCTTTCTCTATCAACAGCACCAGTTGCATCTTGAGGAGGCCAGTAGGTGATTTGCTCAGGAGCCTTCAGGGCTTGATCAGGGAAGGCATCATTCCAAGCATCACTGATCTCAGGATAGAGTTTAGGATAGGCATCAAACAACCATGAGTTGAAGACTTCTTGAGCATTGTCTCTTCCTAACTCTCCACTGACATAAAAGGAATACACAAATTCCCTTTTAGCAGTCTCCCAAGCATCATTGAGCTTCTTAGGAATCTGTTCTGAGATGGAGTGATCTTGTCTCTCTTCAGCTTAGCAGCCCACCTTTGATAACCACTCCTGAATTTCTTTGAAGTAGTTTTATCAAATGTGGCTAGCCTCTCCTTTCTTTTTCTCTCAGCTAACTCAGCAATTGTCTCTATCTTCCCAACCACCTTATCTCTCATGTCCTGCTACTGAGCTGTTAGCTTCCTTGTTCTTTCATTCATCCCTCCAGCCTCTTTGATTAGCTCAGTGAGCTCTGTGACTCTTGTGGGTGCAGACTTGGGAGGTTCAGAAGACAAAGGTTCAGGGTTGAGAATAGGGAGTACCTGAACTTCATCAGTAGAGGTTGTGGACTTATCTGCCAACCTTCCTGAGGTTCTTGTCTTTTTGGCAACCTCTGCTGAGAGGGCATCAGATGCCTTTCTCTTTGTGGTTTCCCCCTTCTTTGCAGCTCTCTCCTCCTTCTTCTTCAGATGCTCCTCTTTGAACTTTGATAGGTCAGCTGAGGAGGTTTCCTTGCCCTTCTTGGCTTCTGCAATCTTTTGAGCTTCAGCATCAACCTTCTTCAGAGTGCTCTTCACCTGTTGGCCTTTCTCGAAGTCAGGGGTTTCAAGGATAATATTCATCTTGTTCTTTGGATCAAGCTTCATATCCTTAACACTTATCCTCTTTTCCCCCTTTTCGGCATTAATCATGTATTCAGCTACAGTGATGTTGAGCTTCAGTTGATCATGGGCCAATGCCTTCAGCTCAGTTGAGCAATGATCTACCTCATCTTCAAGCCTCTCCAGGGTTGCTCCAGCTGTCTGCCCAAATTGAACAAATTGTGCTAGCTTCTCATTGATCAGCACATCTGTTTTCTCTTGAGTTGGGAAGTCTTCAGCTGCCTTCTTCAGTACTTCTCCCAGTTTAGCTCCTAGCTCAGCATGTTTGGCCTCGAATTTAGACATCTTAGAGTTCCATGACCCTTCAACCTTTCCAAGTAGGTCCTCTGAGAAAGCCTCTACTGAGGACTTCAGGTTGATGGATACGTTCTCCACTGAGTCTTTGAGAAACTTGGTTCTGGCCTCTTCTTCAGTCTTCTCCAGCTTCTTCAGGGCTTCAATGACCAGCACACTTTGTCCTTCAACTACATCAATCACCATCTGCTGAGAGTCTTCAACTTTAAGTGTGAGATTCTGAAGTGATGTAGTTGTGGATTCCATGAGTTCATCAATGTGGTCTGAGAGGATAACCATCTCATCCACTTCCTCTTGTACAATCTCCTGGACATCCCTTAGCTGTGTTTGAAGAGATGGAAGGCTTTCTTCTTTGAGTGAGTGAACAGCATCACTCAGAGGAGTTAGGTTGACAACAGCTGGGGGAATTTCAAGGGTTTGAGTACCTGTATGGCAAAAAGTGTTAGTTCTAACTCCCTCAGCCTCACCACCTAGGTCTCCTGATACCTCTATCTCCATAGGGACTCCCTCCTCCTCACTCATCTTTCTTTTCTCTCCTTCACTCTTCTTTTCAACTGCATTTTTTTCAGCCAATTCACCCTTTACAGGGATGATTGCTCTTATCTCTCCACTCTTTACAGCAGTGATTTCTACCTCAGTTTCTTTCTCACTCGTTTTTTCAACTACTTCAGTACCAGACACCTCAGTTGACTCCTTAGCCACCTCTGAGGGCTGTTGTGGGAGAGCTTCAGTAGACACCTCTACTGAGCTCTCCTGTGGCAAATTTTGTGCCTCAGTATCCCTTGACATGGATACATCCTTGGTTGCTTCACCATCACTTTGCTTTGGTGAAGCACCTCCTTCTTGTACAGTTTCATCACCTTTCTCGACCTCACTCTTCTCCTTCTCTTCCTCCTTCTCAGCTATGGGTTCAGCTGGCTTTTCTTTCTCTCCATCAGCAGCCTTTTCAACTTCTACTTCCTTCCTTGCCTCAGCAATCTTCTCCAAGACCAAACTTTCAAAGATCTTCTCATCACAGAGAAGTCTGGTCTTGTGCATCCCAGCAAACTGCAGTACTTCTACCTCCTCTTTTTTCCATTCCTCTGCATTGCTGCCTCTTACAGCCAGAAGGATTTCACCAAGTCTTCTATCTTTGAGCTGGACAATGAGTCTCAGTCTCAAGAACATGGCTTTGAGTGTGGGAAAGTTGTCAAGTTCAGGGTACTTAGACTCCAAAGAGTAAGCTACCTCATCCTTGAGAGTATCTAGGAATGAGTACTCTTCTTCATCGTCTGAAGGAAGGGAAGGGGTAGGGGATCTGCTTTTAGTTGGCTCTTCTGGGATAAACTCCAGTTGAGTTGAGTGTGAGTCAGGAATATTTGGTTCAGTGGAGGTTTCGTTTAGAGTATCAGTGGAGGTAGGGTTTTGATCAGTGGGGGTTGATGATGTAGGTTCAGAAGGGGTTGAGGGGATGGGTTCAGTAGGGTTTGATGGAATGGTTTCAGTAGGGGTTGAGATAGGTTCACTTTCTGGCTGTTGAGAGCCATCAGTGGGGGTTTTGGTTATTGTGGAGATGCGTTTGGTTTTGGCAGGAGTGCGAGGTTTAGTTGTTTTGGATTTGATGGGGGTGGGTGCAGGGACATCTGAGTCAGACTCAGTTGAGATAATGTTGGGAGAAGAGTCTGGGTTACCTGATGAAGATTCATCAGTAGAGTTGGTGACTCTTACTTTCTTGGAGACACTGTCCTTCTCTGCCTCAGTAGACCTCTTCTTCTCCTTCTTAGAAGCTTTCTCTGCCTCTGCTTCTTTATGTTGCGCCATCTTGTCACTCAACTTAACCAGCCTCCTTTTCTGCTTGGTTTTCTTCCCTTCAGTAGGGTTAGCTTCCTCTTCTTCAACTGCCTCTGGGCTCTCCTCAGCAGGCTTGATCATTCTAGTCTCCAGAGCCTTTCCAGATTTGAACAAGGCTTTGAGATTGCTCCATTTCCTATCTGGAATCCAGTCCACTCCCAGATCTACGTTCTCTATCAGATAAGAGATTTTAGTTGCAAAATTGAGCTTACTGGATAGTTGGGGAGTTTTGTCAGGTTGGAGTTTTGAGTGCTCCTTGTTCAATGCTCTAAAAAAGAACTGTTGCCAGTTGAATGGCTTCTCCTTGCTTTCCACAATTGCCTTCATCAGCCTGAGCTTGGGCTTGCTCACTTGTTCTGTGCTTCCTTGGTTTCCCAAGATACATTTTCCAACAACTTCACAGAGAACATTATATACTGGTAAGAGTATATTTATGTTCATTGTTGGACTGTATTTCACCTTCCTCTGCATAATGGTATTGACCCATTCTTCTTCTTCATCTATAATGCAGGTATCTGGATTCGGACCTTCAGAGGGGAGATCAAACAACTCCTTCAGATCCTCACCACTGACACGGATCTCCTTCTTTATCTTCTGGTGTTCAACTATCTCCATATCGTCCCTCATCACCTTCTTCTTTCTCTGGAGTATTAGATGAGATCTGATCCTCGAATCAGAATTGGATACATTATTGAAAAACTCAAGAACCTGCCTGTCAAAGCAGTTCTTAGGATGAACAGATAGAAGTTTTTCTAACCCAGCAGATTTAAGCATTTCTAGGGCTTCTTTTATATGGGCAAATTCTGGTTTGGTTTCTATCTCCGGATTATTAAAAACCACAATGGGTTCATACCAGAAGTTTTCCTTATTGGTAAGGAAACTAAGATTAAGTTTTGCCATTTGAATAAAGGGGTTTGAGAAAATTTGCAGTGTATAGGATAGATAGTAAGTGTTTGCTTGAAGGTGTGTTCGAAAAGGTTCTTAGGCTGAAATTTGGGGTTTTTATATGAGAAATAAGCGGTTAGATTGATCAAAGAAATCAACGTCTGAGATTGATCGGTTTGAGATCGTGGATAGTCCAAGAGTTTAGTGGGGAGTGTTTTAAGATATCTTGACGGTTAGAAAAGAACCGCCCAAAATGAATGGTATGGATTGGAAGGGTTGGTAGCCGGAAGGTCACATTGTCCGGGTTTTAAGGCGCGTGAGATAGGTAACTGTAAAAGTAAACCTGACTTGTACAATGCGCATTAAATGCTTGCCATACCAAAATCTCTTCAAAAAAGTGTAAGAAAGATTTAATTTTCAGAAAGCACTCATTAGAAATTCTATTGAATCAAAATATATATTTTAAAAACTAAGAGGCTTTAGATTTGAAAAACACTAAGTATAAACTTTTGACCTCCACTGAGGTTCGACCTCGTCTGATTTTCAGTCCTCTTCTGAGATGAGGAGCTTCTTCTGAGAAAGATCCTCCTCTGAATATGAACCTCTACTGAGTTGAAGGTAACTCTTCTGAGATTAATTCCTTTCTTTACTCTCCTGGATCTAGGAGTCCAAGCTCCACTGATAACTCTTGAAACCTTGCTTCAGCCAAGGGTTTTGTGAAGATATCTGCCTTCTGCTTGTCAGTGTGGATTTTGAGCATTTTGATGTCCTTCTTCTCCACACGATCTCTGATGAAATGATGCCTTATATCCACATGTTTGCATCTTGTGTGGAGAACTGGATTTTCTGAAATAGCAATTGCACTATTGTTGTCACGGAAAATAGGGACTTCATTGGCAAAGATGTTGTAATCTCTTAGTTGTTGTCTTAGCCAAAGAATTTGAGCACAACAACTTCCAGCTGCCATATACTCAGCTTCAGTAGTGCTTGTGGCTACTGAATTTTGTTTCTTGGAGAACCAAGAAATCAGCTTACTTCCCAAGAATTGACAAGTGCCTGAGGTTGATTTCCTGTCAATTCTACATCCTCCATAATCAGCATCTGAGTATCCTGTGAGTTCCAGATTGTCATCTGAGGGATACCACAATCCCATATTCACAGTACCCTTAAGATATTTGAGAATCCTCTTAGCAGCTTCCAGATGACTTTTCTTGGGGTTGGCTTGATATCTTGCACAAATCCCAACTGCAAATGTGATATCAGGCCTACTTGCTGTGAGATACAGTAGAGATCCAATGATGGCTCTGTAATGAGTCTGGTCTACTGATTCACCATCTTCATCTGGTTCCATTTTGGTGTTGGTGTTGAGTGGAACTCTTGCTACTTTGCTGGTCTGGCATCCAAACTTGTTGATCAGCTCCCTTGTATATTTGGCTTGATTGATGAAGATTCCTTCAGGGGACTGTTTAACTTGAAGTCCTAGGAAGAAATTCATTTCTCCCATCATAGATATCTCAAATTTTCCCTTCATCAGTTGAGAAAACTTTTCACAGAGGACTTGGTTAGGACAACCTAAAATGATATCATCCACATAGATTTGTACAAGCAAAGTGTCCTCTCCTTTTGTGATCCTGAATAGAGTTCTATCAACTCTCCCTTTGATGAAACCATGATCCAAAAGGAATTGTGACAAAGTATCATACCATGCTCTTGGAGCCTGTTTCAGTCCATATAGAGCTTTTCTCAGTCTATATACTTTGTGACTTTCTTCAAAACCTGGGGGTTGCTCCACATAGACTTCTTCATTGAGTACTCCATTCAAGAAGGAACTTTTAACATCCATCTGGTACACCTTGAATTTCTTGTGAGCAGCATATGCAAGAAATAACCTTATTGCCTCCAATCTGGCTACTGGGGCAAATGTTTCATCATAGTCAAATCCTTCAACTTGAGAGTAGCTCTTTGCAACTAGCCTGACTTTGTTTCTGACTATGATATCATTCTCATCCTTCTTGTTCTTGAATACCCACTTGGTTCCTATCACATTGCAGTGATATGGTCTGTCCACCAACTCCCAAACTTGATTCCTTGTGAACTGGTTGAGCTCTTCTTGCATGGCAATGATCCAGTTGGAATCTTGAAGTGCTTATGCTATGGAACTTGGTTCCTGGTTTGATAAGAAACAACAAAACAAAGCACTTTCTCCATGAAAACTTCTAGTTTTGACTCCTGAGGAAGGATCACCTAGGATTTGCTCAACAGGGTGATCTGAGAGCCAAGTTCTCCTAGGCTGATGCCCTTCAGTAGAGTTTAACTCTTTTGAAGTTGAGTCACTAGATATAGGAATGAAATCGAATTCAGGAAATAAAACAGAGGGTTGAAGTCCTGAGTCATCATTCAAGGTATTCTCATTTTCAATGGTAATCTCATTGTTTCCCCCTTGAATGATGGGTTCAGTAGATGTCTCAGCTGTGACCACATCTTCATTGACATTACTTACCTCTTGAACTGGGATAGTGTTCATCAGTTCAGTTGCTTGTTCAGGAGAACTCTCAGGTGAGCTTTGAGGGGTATTTTGACTTTGGATGACCTCCTTGAATTGTTGATCTTCTAAATTGTCCCATGTTGGGATGTATGTATCAACACAATTCTCAGGATAGCCTTTAGACTTGATACTCAGTCTGGTTAGTCTTTTGCTAATTACCTCCTCATTCTCCTTACTCCTGTGGCTTTCTGCCATTCCATAATTCATATGGAGTTTTTCCTTGATGTTTGGTTACCATGGATCTATTTTGAGTGTGGCAGGCAGTGTTGATAGCTTCAGCCCAAAATCTTTTAGGAACTTGAGCTTCTGCAAGCATTGTCCTTGCTGCCTCCTTGAGAGTTCTATTTCTTCTTTCAGCTACTCCATTTTGTTGTGGAGTTCTTGCAGCTGATGTTTCATGTGAAATACCTAATTCTTTGCAATAATCAGATATAATAGAATTAATGAATTCAGTGCCCTTATCTGATCTTATCTTTACAATGTTTAGGCTCTTTTCATTGCTAACTTTCTTTAGGAGCTCTGGCAGCCTCAGTTGAGTCTCCTTTTCGCTTGCTAGGAATATCACCCATGTGTACCTGGAGAAATCATCAACAACAACAAGTGTATATTTTCTCCCATTGATACTTACAGGGGTTACTGGACCAAAGAGATCCATATGTAACAGTTGAAGTACTCTGTCAGTAGAGGTTGCTACTTTGCTCTTGAAGGATGCCTTTACTTGCTTTTCCTCCTGACAGGCTTTGCAGATATGTTCTTTGTTGTATACTTCATTTGGCATTCCTTCTACCAGTCCATGTCTTGCTATCCTGTTCATCATCTTGAAGTTCAGATGACTTAGCCTTTTGTGCCATAACCAATTAGTGTAAGTAGAGCTCTTAGCAATAAGACATGCATTTGGTGTGCAAGACTTCCAATCTGCAAGATAGACATTACCCTTTCTTGACCTAGTTAGTAGTACCTGTTGTGAAGATATATTCTTAACAAAACACAGGTTACATGAAAATTCAACACTGTATCCTTTATCATAGAATTGACTTATGGACAGAAGATTATGCTTAAGTCCACTGACAAAGGATACATTGCTTACCCTTACTGAGCCAATGATTAAAGTACCATAACCTTTAGTGGCTCCTTGTGAGTTGTCACCAAAGGTGACTTGTGGACCTTCTTTCTCAACAAATTCTGTCAGGAGATCTTTGTTGTCAGTCATGTGCCTAGAACATCCACTGTCCAAGTACCAGACTGAAGATTTAAGAGCATCTCCCTTGTTGAGGTCCACTGAGCCCTGCAATCACAAATCAAGCTTTAGGTACCCATTTGGTGTTGGGTCCTACCAAGTTAGCTGTACCTTTCGGAATGCAAATTTGCCTCACAGTTTTAATCACTTTAGATTGGCTAATTTGTCTTCCATAAACATCTACATAGATTGTTATCTCCCTGGGTGCCTTGGGAGTAAACTTTCTATGGGTGTCAGCCTTTGAAGGAACAGGAACCTTCTTTTCAATCTTTCTTTTAGGCTTGGGTGCACCTGACCTTGGTTTTTGTTGATAAAGGTATGAAGGACCTTTTCCTTTAGGCACAAAAGGAATAGGTCTTCCATATGAGTCATTCCTTGAGGACTGCTCATGCCTGGGTGCTCTCAGCTGAGGTTGCTTCATCTGTGAAGACCTCGGCTAATAGTACCTCTGCTGAGATCTAGTTTGATAAGTCACCTGAGCCTTTCCATTTGGTTTTGGCTTAGATTGACTTTTCTTTTGAGTGATCTCAGCTGGTCTTTTTCCTTTATCCACAGTCTGTGGTTGAAATGTTACAGACTTAACAAAAACTCTCTTTGTGCCACTTGAAGAAGCAACACTCAGAGGACCTTCTGAAGGTTTTGGAATAAAGCCTATCCCACACTTGTTATTAGGATTGATTTGAAATTTTTTAATCTCCTCTATGGCAAGAGAGGGTTTGTTTAGAGCATAAATCCTTTTTAACAAGGTCTCTTCAAATTTTTGTAAGACATCAATTTTCAGGAGAGAATCCTTTATTTGGCTTACCAATTTTAAATTCTCTTCAGTTAACTATATCTTAGATTCATTGAGATCTTTTATCAGTTGATCTCTACCATTTCCTTCACTCCTGAGGGTTTCCACCTCTTTTGTCAGTTCAATGGTAGATTTGGCTGAGCTCAGATCTGCTTGATTCCCAGACTCGATTAACTTGGAGTTTTCACTCAAGAGTTGTTTGTTTTCATCTTGAAGACAGAAACTTGCTTCTTGCAACCTTGAGAAATCAATCATCAATTGTTCCAAAGCGGACTGAAGATTGAGTTCCTCAGTTGACTCTGAGCTTAGCTCAGGTGTGTGTTCTAGAGAAATGGATGGTTTAGATTGTACCTCTGGTTCTTCTCTTGCCATGAGGCATATGTCATCATCACTGCTGTCAGAGAACAGTCCATCAGATGACTCCAGATTTTCATCCACATCCTCAGCCACCATGGCTTTCTTTTCTCCATTTCTTCTGTCTCTTTTGGCTTGCCTTTCCTTTCTTTCTTTTGTGCTCAGTTGAGGACAATCATATTGAAAGTGCCCAATCTTCTTGCACAGAAAACACCGGTTGGCATCATCATTCTTTTCCTCAGTGGACTATCTGGTCTTTGATGATGATCCTTCAGCCTTGGTGTAATTCTTGTATTCCTTCTTCTTTTCCAGCTCAGATGAGCTTTTCTCTCCTTCTCTGGTGGTCTTTTGTGGATAACTTCTACCTTCCCTGTTATCCCTGTAAAATCTTTTATACTTGCCAAATCGGTTGTTAAGTTGTTCAAACCTTCTAGCCATCAGGCTGAGTTCCTCCTGCATCTCAGCCTTGCTTTGAGACTTGCTTGCTTTTGTACTCTTCTGAGGCTTTGGGGATTTTGGCTCAGACTCCTTGGCTTTGAAGGCTACTCCCTTCTCAGTTGAGGTCTCATCAGGAGCCCTTTTCCTGTTCAGATCAAACTCATAAGCCTTGAGTTCAGAGAATATCTGTTGCATAGACATGCTGGATAGATCCTTGGTATTCTGCATCATCACAGAGTACACATCCCATCTTGAGGTTAGACCTCTCAGGATCTTTAAGGCAACCTCCCTTTTGGTATAGACTTTTCCCAGAGAATTTATCTCATTCATGATGTCTGTGAACCTCCCATCAAGCTAGTCAATAGTCTAAGTGGGCTCCATGGTGAACTGCTCATACTTTTGAACAGCTACTGAAAGCTTGTTCTCCTTTATCTTGTCAGTTCCTTCACACATGAGAGCAAGAGTGTCCCATAGTTCCTTTGCAGTCTTGCAGTGGATCACTCTTCCCATTACAGAATCTGGAATAGTGGTGTAGAGAATGTTCATGGCTATGAAGTTGAGGTTGTTTCTCCTCTTCTCATCTGCAGTGAAGTTATCTTCATCCTTGGGCCATTCTTCTCTAGGATCTGCAATAGTTTCAGCTGTAGTTCTGGGGTTAGGTGTCATAAAAATAAATGGACCTTTAGTAATAACCCTCAACATTTCATCATGCACACAGGCAAGATGAGCTCTCATTCTGATCTTCCAGAAGTCATAGTTTTCCACTGAGAATTGTGGAAGCTTGTGATGAGACATATGGTTCAAGGGATTAACTCCCATGTTGTTCTCTGCTGGTGGTGCTACCCTAGCTGCAATTGTTGGTCCCAAAACGAGTAAACAGGTGTATGGGGGGGGGGGAATACACCTGTGATTACAAATTAAAACTTCTTGTAAAACTTATCAGGTTACTTAAGACAGTAGCTCGTCAGTGGACTTGAGGTCTACTGAGAGTTACTTGAGAAAGCTTACTGAGATAATACCTCCACTGAAAGCTCAAGACTTTCAGTTGAACTACTATCTAATTAGCTTTCAGATGCGGATTAGTGAGCCCTTAGAAAACTCGTTTTACTTTGATAAACTTTGAGATTAACACACACTTAGGAAATAACAGAGGATAAGTACACAAGATATAAAGTGGTTCAGAGATGAATCTCCTATGTCCACTGTCCTGATCAAACAGAAGAATTCCTTTCACTTGGAATTCCTTGTGTTATAGTTCCAAGGTGCACTGATAAATTAATCCTCTCTTAGGATGATTGATCACTAGGAAATTCCAGGTCCTAGTTCCCAAAACAAACCAGCTTTCAGACTGATACAACAATCAGCTTACTAACACCTCTTAACACTAACTCTCAACCTAAACACTGAGTAGGGTTTTGAGTAGGGTTTTGGTTCCAACTATTTTGAGATAATCCTTACAAGTTTAGCTCAAGGCTTAGGATTGGATTATCTCTTTCTAAGATTTGGATATAACTTTTAAGCTTGGTTACAGAAGGTTTGTTAGGCTCTCTACAAATGTGAAGCACTTGGGAAACAATGATAATTTCGAGTGCTTCTTAGTTGTTATGAATGTAGAGATAGCTTTGATCTTGTGAGTTTCCCGTGCATAGAAATGAGCACGTCCTTCTGTATTTATAGGCTTCCTTGAAAATCTTCCCATTGGATTTGAACCTTCTCAAGTAAGTCTTCTTGTATCTGATTGGCTCAAACGGCTCTATTTGAAGCTTTAAGTCTTGTCAAGAAATGGCTGAAAGACCATGCCTGTTCACCAACTTTCTGTAGATTGCTAGGGAAAGACTTTTGGTACTTGTCAGGCTGGGGCAGGTCGGCTGTCAGTAAGGTACACTGACGTGTCATCTTCTCATTGGACCTTTAGTCTGTATGCCCAGATTCTTGTCTTGTTTTAAGGTGGAACTCCTCCGAGAGAACCTTCTTATTCCTTCATTTATTGTAAGCTTCAATGTAATTCGTTTTGCCTTGTTCCAACCAGATTAACTAACAACTTTTAATATGTTTAGCATTGAATGTGCATTTGTTAGTTACCATCAGTGGACCTTGGTCCTCTCCTGATAGTTTTAGTCTTAGTGAGAATGTACTTAGAAAACATTCAAGACTTAGACTTCTTCTCAGATCACTTGTCTTCAGCGGACTTCACTTCAGTGGACTTCATCTTCAGCAGACTTCATTCTTAAATACACTCTAACAATTACTAACTGTACTTCAGTTCTTTAACAGTTGAACTGTTTAACTAAGTACTAACTCTACTGAATAATTTACTTACAAAACTTAGGAGGAACATTTTGGCATCTAATCAAAACATAAGTCTTATACATTTTCCCAACAGCCCCTTTTCAATTTCTAAATCCGTCGAAGATTAATTTCACTTTGTAACACTATTTCCTTCGTATTTTATTTTTCTGATCGATATGACGCCGTTGAACCGGTTTGCTGTTGTCGGAATTTTAAGAGACCTAGAACGACGCCGTTATGCTGTTCGATTCATTTTTCCCAATCCCCGATCGACGCCGTTAGGCCGCCCGTTTAACACCTCGAACCGAGGCTCGTAAGGTCTCTACTTCCATTCTTTCATTCGTAAATTTCAATTTATGAGTCGAGTTGTTCGAAAACCCCAAAACGAGGAAGCGAAAGAGAAAGGCAAACATATTGTTAGAATTGGTTTAATGTCTTAGTGTTACTAGTTGACTTGTTTAGTACTATTGTTTTGCTCTTTTGTATCACTCTTTAAGAAGTAGAAATTGAACAAATTATTTTTCCCCTGTTTTCTTTCTTCACAAACTATGGGTTTTGGACTTTGAATTAGTGTTTTGGTATTAGTGGTTGAATGATGAAGTATTACTGTTTTTGAAGTTTTGTAGTACTTTTGGCTTAGTGGATTAGTATTGTTACGTTGACTTGTTTGATGTCACCACTTGAGTTGTTTAGTATTATTTTGGCTTAGTTGAATTTCTTTTTATGAAATTTTTGGTTTTAAGTTTAATTGAATGATGATATTATCATAGTCCATTAGTACCTTTGAATGAAAGTGTTGATATTATTATTGGATGATGATTTTCAATTGTTAACACATTTGTTTTGAATCCGTAGACAAAGGAAAACTCGTCTTCCCCTCGTACCCCTGTTAGAAAATTAGAAACGCAAAATAAAGTCTTTTAATATAATCCTTTGTTTTAGAAGTATTACAAACCAACTTTAGAAGTATCACTAATATTAGAAAAGAAGAATACCTTTTTATAAACTGTATTAGTTTATAATATTATTGTCTTAGAAAAGCCAAAGTCTTTTAATAAGTTTAATAAGAGAATTTTTATTTATAAAATATGAATATTTATATTCAAGAACTCTTTTGAAATGGGAAATATAAATCTTAGAAAGAAAAATCTTTTTCTTTAGTTCTTATTAATACTCTTAAGTAATTATTTTATTCTTTTAAGTTTTCCAAGAATAATAATAATTATGAATATACTTTTAATTTTATAAAAGGCTTTTGTTAAGCACACCACTGAAATAAGTAAATACACCCTCCTAATACACCTCCTCTTAAAAATGGGTGTACTTATCAAATAGAAATCAACCTTTGAAAACTTTAGTTTTCAATAGTTTTCTAAAGGCAACAATCTCAATCCTCGAGATACAAACGCTTAAGCTTTTCAAATTCAAAAGTCGATCTTTTAATCGGAATACTCCTTATTAGGATTCTGTACTTTTCGGGACACGCACGGAGGACTCGACCGTCTGCCTACAAAATATTCCCAGGACTCAGAACAATCAGGTGGGTGATGATCTGTTGATTGATCTGCTAATAATAACGTTGTGCCGATATTTTCTGAACTCGACTAAATCAATCTAAACAATTAATCCAACATAAATGTAACACCTATTATATAACTGTTTGAATTATGTGATATGACTATATATGATATATAATGCCTGTTGTTTTGTAAATCGATCACCATTGTATGAGTAAGCACCTTATGTGAGCATGAATCAGTTCTGTTGTCAATCAAGTATTTTTCTCTGTGAAGTTTGGTGTGTCAGTTTTATGGAAAGTCAGTAAGTACGGAGTTGGGATCGAGTTTTTAATCCAACCTCCGGGGAGCTGTCGGGGACGCCCTCAGAATGTAGGTTGTTGATTCAAATAGATCTGGTCCCCGGGCCAGCCATCTACGTTGCGCACTGGGAATAAGGCCATTGATGGTTTGCTATTATTTTGAGGGATCTTGTGGTTGGATGAAGTGAGTTTGGTAACGATTGGAAGGAGTAAGTTTTGTTGGAAGTGGAATGATCGTACTAATATGGTTTGACAGTTTGTGACATTACGTGAATATGTTTTGGGCTCTGTCCTAATGTGAATCAACTTGTGCTACTTCAATTATATTATGTGAAATATGCCTAATATCAATAAATTATTATACGAACCGTTTCTCCTATGGATATGTTATTTATATTTTACATGTCAACTGCTTAAATAAATTTTATACTTTATCAATGAGTACAATTTAACATATTTCGGATTTACCAATCCCATGACGTTGCAAATCACCCATACGTGAGAATTCAATTCTCACGCCCCTTTTTCCTAACCCCTTGCAGATTTCAATTACGGGGAGCAAGGACAGTGATACAGAAGACACCAAGTTCCCGCTTGCTTAAAATACTATTAATAATACAATGATGCCTATTATTATATTCCTAAATAAATGTTGTCGCTACTGCTATGCAAGACGATACTTCTTACCGTGTGTTTCAATCATCAAAACTCAGTGTGTATTATCATAAAGATACAAAACCCTTTATCCATCCTTATATATATACAAATACACTTATGTGTGCGATACTTTATTATATTATTTCTTCCCACTTATCCGCTGCATGAAACTTATCTTTCAATTCAGTTATATTTCCTTCAAAAATTTTATAGTTCGGACTTTTGATCATAATAACACTTCGAATCCGATATAATTAATATATTCTGGATTCGGGGCGTTACAACCGCCACTTGTAATAATCCACAATCATCCTTTCGGAATTTATTCATGTGAAATCCATCTTTTTAGCCGATCCGATGGGGAAATGTATTCCAAAAAGACTTCACAAATAAATAAATTATGGAGGTCAAATTAATCCAATTTTAATATCCGGAATAAAATTGCGATTAAAGAAACATGCTTAGTAATTTTCGAAAGTAAGATTTTTCTTGGACAATTAAAATCATGCAAACACATATTAACAAATAATAATAAGTGCACGAAATAAAACATCCATCAAAACAAAATTAAACACATTGGAGCACTCAAATCCAATTGTCACGGTTTAATTTTCTTCACGTCTTGATGCGAGAAATCGTCTTTGTTGCTTTTTATCGTTCGTCTCGACACGCTCCCACTCGAACAACAACACTTTATCAAAAATAACTTCGTTTGGGGTACGGGACGACGTTTGGAATCACAAAAAAAAAAAACGAGAAAAAAATTTTCATGGCACGAGATCCGGCCTGTGTCGGCCCACGGAGGAGGGCTGTGCGCCTCTCGGCCATGGCAATCGAGGCACCGAGCATCGAGCACCGAGAGGTAAGGCCTCGCACGCGCGCCCGTGCGCCCTACCTGGCACCCGTCGTGCACGACGCCATGCGCCTTGCGCACGCCGTGCTTTGAGTTTTGCCGTTCGTCCTCGTTTTCCACCCCGTGCATAATCCCACGTCTGTAGTACCTTAGACTTTCATGACGTTATTTGCTTTACTAAATTCGTTATAATTCTATATGAATCTATGTGATGCATTTACATCCAAAATTCATGCCAAGTCACGTTTATGTGTTTTATTTACTCGATACTTACAATTAACATATTATTTGCTCAATACATGCTTATTCTTGAAACTTTATAATTTTTATATGTTATTTATTTTATGTCTTAAAGTATTTGATATAGAAATTAATATAGTCCTTAAGTCTAGTATTTTATTTTACACGTTATAAGTTGAAAAATGAATGTATCTTCGAGAAACGAATTACGTATCGATTGCTCGATGTTTTTATATGATTAGTACATAGACTTTATAATTTATTTAGAGCCTTAGAAGAGTTTTAATTTTATTTTATAAGATAGTATAAGTAATTTTATGCATAATATACCTTAAAAGCATTAAATAAATTAGAAAATCATAATTTATTTTATTTTATTTATTAAATTCAAAGCCTACAAGTGTCTTAACTACAAGACAGAAGAATTCTCTTGAATTATCCTCAAAATTTCGTCCAATATGAGGAAAGGAGGAAGATTGGTGAAACTTCATGAATTAAGGTCAAAGTTAGTAGCATAAAAGTCAAAATTAGCAACTAATACTAAGTTGCCATGTGTTTAATGCTTAACCTCCAAGATTATCCAATTTCCTCCATATTCTTCTTCAAAGTCGGCCAAGAGAAGGAAGGGAGTAGCCTCCAAGGTTGAATTCTCCTATAAATACATAAGCTTGCATGAAAAAATAAGCATAAGAAAAAAATTTAAAGAAAATTTCACAAATACTACTACTCTTATACTTAGAAGTTGAGAAATGAGAAGAAGAGATTTCTTATAGCTACCTATCTCTAAGTAAGCTTCTCTTCTTGATTAAGTAATTATTTAAGTGGTAGTATGAAGTTTATGCATGATATGTGAATTAATTGATAGGAAAATGAGTTTTGATGAGTAAATTGCATGTTATCCATGTTTTACTTCATGTTTGAATGTTTAATTCAATTTATTCATGAGTTATGATCAAATTCATGTTTATTATTTGATTATATATGCTTTAGAAGTAGAAATCATGAAATTATATGGTCTAAAGTGAGTTTAAGATGTTATGTTCTTCATATATGCATGACAAACCGAAAATCTGGACAACTTGTGAAGGAATTTTGTTTTTGATCCAATTTATCGATGGAAATTTTTGAAATTTTTATATGTAAAAATAGACTTGTGAAGGAACTTAGGTTTAAAATTTCATAATTTTTGGACTGGTATTCAATTCGTGGTAATTTTTCTAAGTAGAGCTAGGGTTTTGGACGAAAATACAGGAACAATAGAAGTTTGCTATGATCTGAGAATAATCGGTTAGTTTTTTTATAGAAAACCAAAGTATGTTGATCAATTAAATGAAGTTGGGAGTTCATGGTTAAAATTTTGTGAGTATTGGACATGTGGTTAATTTATGGTGAATTTTTAAAGTTAAGTGACCAGAATATGTAACTGTGTGTTTGTTATAAAATATTTGATGTTTGGTAAAGAGTTTGAGAAATCTGAAAATATAGTAATAATCTTTATTGAGTTGGTAATATACTGTTAAAATCTCATAATTTTTGGACGTATGAATAATTTAATATGAATTTTCAAAGTTAGTTGTGTAATCTGCCAAAATCGAATTTTGTGTGAAAGGTTCGAAATGGTCCGGTTACATTTTTACAGTCGATATTTATTTATAACTTGCTATTTGATGATTTTATACACTTAATTGATATATGTGTGTTAGTATACAATATTTGAATATGTATGGAGATTCGAATTCAAGTCTTACAATTTACAAAAGTGAAGGGATAAGTAACAATGTTTCTATTTTAAAAATTTTACTTTTAGGTACAAACCTGCAAGGTGGGGAATCACTTCGCTCTTCATCGAGTATTCTATTATTATTTAATTGCACTTATTAAACGTTGAATGTTAAATTTTGAGTCTGGCCTGCTATCGACTGGCCCCACATATAAGTCCAACTTTTGTTGGCAAGCATATAGTCCGGTCGTTCCGGCACCACGGGTTGTTCACGACACCCAAGCATATACCCGGTGAAATTCCGGGGGCTCACATATTATAGACAATTGATGTTTAGTTTGTGCAATTAACAAAGAGGTTTCCCACTAAGTATTTTCAAGCACTTATCCCTTCCACTTTTAATTTTTTACAGATACTATGGATCCGGACGTGGGCGAATGAACTCGGCAGGCTGTGAAGTTTCTTAAAGACTTTATATTTTCAAGAATAATAATTTAAATTTTGAGTTGTAACTTAAGCTACGATCATACTTATTTGCTACTTCTGCTGTGTAAATGTGTGGCGTATGTATATTTTAATACAAAGTACTATTTTAGTAACGTTCCTACTTGTGCCACGTCATATTTTCCGTACTATTTTAAGTGGGGGCGTTACAGGTGGTATCAGAGCAGGTTCGCCTGCTAAAGTATTTTTTAAAAAGAGTGTGTTTTAAAATTTTAAAAGGAAACAGCCGCACCGAGATCATTCTCCACGACGGGATCAGGTAAATATTTTATATGTGCTTAAATTATGTTATTTATTTGAAAGTGTGATTGATTATTTGAAAGTTTGTATAGTTATTGCATTACATTGTTGTTTGAATTAACTAATAAAATGTGTTGAATAGAACTATGAATCGTAGAGGAAACCAAAATAACTCAGGAATGAACGAAGATCTAACTTCCGTCTTAAGGGGGTTAGCTCAGCAACTAAATCACCAAAGCCAATCGTCCCAAACACCTGTATCCTCAACCCAAAACCATGACATTGTTAGCCAATTTAAGAAGTTTAGACCTTCAACACTTACCGGAAGGGAAAACCCTATGGAAGTAGAAAACTGGGTTCGGAGCTTGGAGAAGATATTCGCTTATCTTAAGTGCACCGATGAGAAGAAAGTTTCTTGTGCTATATTTCAGCTGACTGGAGATGCAGATTATTGGTGGGAAGCTCACTGTAGGACAATGACTGAAGAAGAACGAACTAGAGTTACTTGGGAGAAATTTGTAGAAGCAGTGGTTAAGAATTACATACCACAGTCATTCTTAGATCAGAAAGAGACCGAGTTTCTACAGTTGAAACAAGGAAACCTGACAGTGCAAGAATATGAAAGGAAGTTTAATCAATTGGGAAGATATGCTTCTCATTTGATTAATACTGATGAAAGGAAAGCAAAAAGATTTATGCAGAATTTACGATCGGAAATCAATACTATCTTAGCGGCACAAGATATTAAGTCTTATGCCTCGGCATTCGAGAAAGCTCAGATGATAGCAGCATATATGAAATCAGAGGACGTAAGAACACCAGAATCACAACAAAACAAAAGGAAGTGGATTGGTACGAACCAAGGAAGAAATTATAAGCAAGTTAAAAGGACAGAAATAGTGCCACAACAGAGGCCACCTAAGTGCAGAAATTATGGGAAGGAACACCTTGGACAATACCTGAAAGGAACAGGGGTATGTTATAAGTGCAAAGAACCTGGACATCTTATAATTAATTGTCCAAAGCTGAGGGGACAACAGAAGATGACACCTGCTCGAGTGTTTGCCATGAGTCAGCAAGAGGCGACAGCAAATTCAGAAGTGATGGCAGATATGTTCAAAATATTCCAAATACCTTTTTTCACGTTATTCGATACTGGTGCTACACATTCATTCATCTCTACAAAGATGTTTGAACAAATTGAGACTGCCCATATTATGGTAGAAGAAAATTTCCTAGAAGTAAACATTCCCTCTGGAAGTACGACACAATCCTTAGGACTGTGTAGGAATGTGAAGATTGATTTTGAGCATGCAATACTCCCGGCAAATCTACATATAGTAGAAATGAAGGACTTTGTTATTATCTTGGGAATGGACTGGCTTATAGCAAATCATGCTCTCATCAAGTGTCAAGAAAAAGAAATATCAGTACGAAGATCAAAGGATGAGAACTTTACACTATATGGTGCTAGAATTGGAACTATACCTCGGGTAATTTCAGCAGTAAAGGCTCGGAAAATTTTAAGGAAAGGAGAATGTACATCATTTCTAGTAAATGTTGTAGCAACAAAGTCTAATGGTCAAACATTGGACGATATGTCGGTAGTATGTGAATACAAGGATGTATTCCCAGATGATTTGCCAGGACTAACCCCAGATCGTCAGTTAGAATTTACTATTGATTTAATTCCCGGAGCAGCGCCTGTTTCAAAAGCACCTTACAGAATGGCACCAAAAGAATTGCAAGAATTGAAAGTGCAACTGCAAGAATTACTGGATAAGGGTTTTATTCGACCAAGTGTGTCACCCTGGGGAGCACCGGTATTATTTGTGAAAAATAAAGATGGTTCATTAAGAATGTGCATCGACTACCGAGAATTGAATAAGCTTACCATCAAGAACAAATACCCTCTTCCCAGAATTGAAGATCTGTTCGATCAATTAAAAGGAGCTAATGTGTTTTCAAAGATTGATTTGAGATCGGGGTATCATCAAGTGAAAATAAAGGAAAGCGATATTCCGAAGACAGCTTTCAGGACTCGATATGGTCATTATGAGTTCGTGGTGCTACCATTTGGACTCAGTAATGCACCACCTATTTTTATGGATTTGATGAATCGAGTATTTCATCAATATCTGGATCAATTTGTGATCGTTTTCATTGATGATATTCTGGTGTATTCGAGGAATCAAGAGCAGCATGCAGAACATCTTCGGATTACACTAGAAATCCTGAGAAAGGAAAAATTGTATGCTAAATTCAAGAAATGTGAATTTTGGCTGGATAAAGTGGTATTTCTTGGACATACAATTTCAGCTTTGGGAATAGAAGTTGACCCAACAAAGGTAGAAGCTGTAAACCAATGGAAGACACCAACTAATGTAAACGAAGTCAGGAGTTTTCTTGGTTTAGCCGGGTATTATCGAAGATTCATTGAAGGGTTTGCTCGGATTGCAAAACCTTTGACTCAGTTGACTCGGAAAGAAACAAAGTTTGAATGGACAGAAGAATGTGAAAGGAGTTTTCAAGAACTAAAGCAAAGATTAACAACGGCCCCAGTTCTTACAATTCCTGAAGGTACATAAGGATTTATTGTGTACAGTGATGCTTCTAAACAAGGCTTGGGATGTGTACTTATGCAAAATGGGAAAGTAGTAGCGTACGCATCAAGACAATTAAAACCACATGAGCAGAACTATCCTACGCATGATTTAGAGCTAGCAGCAGTTGTGCATGCACTCAAGATTTGGAGACATTACTTGTATGGAAGTAAATGCCAGATCTACACAGATCATAAGAGTTTGAAGTATATCTTCGAACAGAAGGAATTGAACATGAGGCAAAGGAGATGGTTGGAGTTGGTGAAAGATTATGATTGCGAAATATTGTATCATCCGGGAAGGGCAAATGTAGTAGCAGATGCCTTAAGTCGCAAGGGAAAGATCAATGCTTTGGTTGTGAAACCAACACTGAAGGAAAGAATAGCAAAAGCTCAATATGAAGATGCATTCTTAGAGAAGATAAAGCAAAAGATCAAGGAAGGTAAAGCAAAGGAGTTTTCAGTATGTGAGGATGGTACATTGTTATGTCAAGGAAGAATATGTGTCCCAGACAAAGAAGAATTCAAGAAGAAAATATTGGAAGAAGCACACTCTACACCATATACAGTTCATCCCGGAGGAACAAAGATGTATCAAGAATTAAAGAAGTTGGTCTGGTGGAGAAATATGAAGAGGGATATTGGAAATTTCGTACAGAAATGTTTGACATGTCAGCAGGTAAAAGCTGAACATCAAAGACCATCGGGATTGCTGAAGCCACTTGAGATTCCTGAATGGAAATGGGAACACATTACGATGGATTTTGTGGTAGGATTGCCCAAGTTAATACAAGGAAACGAAGCTATTTGGGTAATTATTGACAGATTGACCAAGACGGCATATTTTCTACCAATAAAGATGACGTTCACATTGGATAAATTGGCTCAAATTTATATTAAGGAAATTGTCCGATTACATGGAGTTCCAATTTCTATTGTGTCAGATAGAGATCCGCGATTTACATCAAGATTCTGGTACAGTCTTCAAGAAGCTTTGGGTACTAAGTTGGAATTCAGTACAACTTTTCATCCTCAAACAGATGGTCAATCGGAAAGAACAATTCAAACTTTGGAAGATATGTTGAGAGCTTGTATCATCGATTTTGGAGGAAGTTGGGAAAGATACATACCTTTAGTGGAATTTGCCTATAACAATAGTTATCAAGCTACAATTGAAATGACACCGTACGAAGCATTGTACGGAAGGAAGTGCAGATCTCCACTATGCTGGGATGAAATTGGAGAAAAGAAATTGTTAGGACCGGAATTGGTGGAAGAAACTAACAAAGTAGTAAAGAAAATTAAAGAGAAGATGCAAGCGGCTCAAGATCGACAGAAAATGTATGCGGATAGGCGAAGGAAAGAATTAAGTTTTGAGATTGGAGACAAGGTATTCTTGAAGGTATCTCCAATAAAAGGAATTTTCCGCTTCGGAAAAAGAGGAAAGTTGAAGCCCAGATATATTGGACCTTATGAGATATTGGAAAGAGTTGGAGATTTGGCTTATAGGCTAGCGCTACCACCATCCTTGGCAGGAGTACACAATGTATTCCATATCTCGATGCTCCGAAAGTATGTACCCGACCCTACCCACATAGTAAACTTACCTGAATTAGAACTAGATACCGACTTAACCTATGAGGAGATTCCCACATCCATACTTGATAGAAAACTTCATAGGTTAAGAAATAGAGATATTCCTATGGTTAAAGTCCAGTGGAATAGACACGGAATGGAAGACGCTACGTGGGAGCGAGAGGACGAAATGTTAGCCAAATACCCTTACCTCAATAATCCTGGTAACACTTGAAATTTCGAGGACGAAATTTATTAAGGGGGTTAGACTGTAATACCCTAGACTTTCATGACCTTATTTGCTTTACTAAATGCTTTATAATTCTATATGAATCTATGTGATGCATTTACATCCAAAATTCATGCCAAGACACGTTTATGTGTTTTATTTACTCGATACTTACAATTAACATATTATTTGCTCAATACATGCTTATTCTTGAAACTTTATAATTTTTATATGTTATTTATTTTATGTCTTAAAGTATTTGATATAGAAATTAATATAGTCCTTAAGTCTAGTATTTTATTTTACACGTTATAAGTTGAAAAATGAACGTTTCTTCAAGAAACGAATTACGTATCGATTGCTCGATGTTTTTTTATGATTAGTATATAGACTTTATAATTTATTTAGAGCCTTAGAAGAGTTTTAATTTTATTTTATAAGATAGTATAAGTAATTTTATGCATAATATACCTTAAAAACATTAAATAAATTAGAAAATCATAATTTCTTTTATTTTATTTATTAAATTCAAAGCCTACAAGTGTCTTAACTACAAGACAAAAGAATTCTCTTGAATTATCCTCAAAATTTCGTCCAATATGAGGAAAGGAGGAAGATTGGTGAAACTTCATGAATTAAGGTCAAAGTTAGTAGCATAAAAGTCAAAATTAGCAACTAATACTAAGTTGCCATGTGTTTAATGCTTAACCTCCAAGATTATCCAATTTCCTCCACATTCTTCTTCAAAGTCGGCCAAGAGAAGGAAGGGAGTAGCCTCCAAGGTTGAATTCTCCTATAAATACATAAGCTTGCATGCAAAAATAAGCATAAGAAAAAAATTTAAAGAAAATTTCACAAATACTACTACTCTTATACTTAGAAGTTGAGAAATGAGAAGAAGAGATTTCTTGTAGCTACCTATCTCTATGTAAGCTTCTCTTCTTGATTGAGTAATTATTTAAGTGGTAGTATGAAGTTTATGCATGATATGTGAATTAATTGATAGGAAAATGGGTTTTGATGAGTAAATTGCATGTTATCCATGGTTTACTTCATGTTTGAATGTTTAATTCAATTTATTCATGAGTTATGATCAAAATCATGTTTATTATTTGATTATATATGCTTTAGAAGTAGAAATCATGAGATTATATGGTCTAAAGTGAGTTTAAGATGTTATGTTCTTCATATATGCATGAAAACTGAAAATCTGGACAACTTGTGAAGGAATTTCGTTTTTGATCCAATTTGTCGATGGAAAATTCTGAAATTTTTATATGTGAAAATAGACTTGTGAAGGAACTTAGGATTAAAATTTCATAATTTTTGGACTGGTATTAAATTTGTGGTAATTTTTCTAAGTAGAGCTAGGGTTTTGGACGAAAATACAGGAACAGTAGAAGTTTGCTATGATCTGAGAATAATTGGTTAGTTTTTTTATAGAAAACCAAAGTATGTTGATAAATTACATGAAGTTGGGAGTTCCTGGTTAAAATTTCATGAGTATTGGACTTGTGGTTAATTTATGGTGAATTTTTAAAGTTAAGTGACCAGAATATGTAACTGTGTGTTCGATATAAAATATTTGATGTTTGGTAAAGAGTTTGAGAAATCTGAAAATATGGTAATAATCTTTATTGAGTTGGTAATATACTGTTAAAATTTCATAATTTTTGGACGTATGAATAATTTAATAAGAATTTTCAAAGATTAGGCGTGTAATCTGCCAAAATCGAATTTTGTGTGAAAGGTTCGAAATGATCCGGTTACATTTTTACAGTCGATATTTATTTATAACTTGCTATTTAATGATTTTATACACTTAATTGATATATGTGTGTTAGTATACAATATTTGAATATGTATGGAGATTCGAATTCAAGTCTTACAATTTACAAAAGTGAAGGGATAAGTAACAATGTTTCTATTTTAAAATTTTTACTTGTAGGTACAAACCTGCAAGGTGGGGAATCACTTCGCTCTTCATCGAGGGTTCTATTATTATTTAATTATACTTATTAAACGTTGAATGTTAAATTTTGAGTCTGGCCCGCTATCGACTGGCCCCACATATAAGTCCAACTTTATGTTGGCAAGCATATAGCCGGTCGTTCCGGCACCACGGGTTGTTCACGACACCCAAGCATATACCCGGTGAAATTCCGGGGGCTCACATATTATAGACAATTAATGTTTAGTTTGTGCAATTAACAAAGAGGTTTCCCACTAAGTATTTTCAAGCACTTATCCCTTCCACTTTTAAATTTTTACAGATGCTATGGATCCGGACGTGGGCGAATGAACTCGGCAGGCTGTGAAGTTTCTTAAAGACTTTATATTTTTAAGAATAATAATTTAAATTTTGAGTTGTAACTTAAGCTATGATCATACTTATTTGCTACTTCCGCTGTGTAAATGTGTGGCGTGTGTATATTTTAATACAAAGTACTATTTTAGTAACGTTCCTACTTGTGCCACATCATATTTTCCGTACTATTTTAAGTGGGGGCATTACAACGTCCATGCACGCGCCTCGCATGCATCGTCGGGGTACGACGTCTTTAATTCTTCGTTTCCGTCTTCGTCTCGATCCAGTTACAATTTATTTACAAAAAATAAATAAAAACTAGATCTAGACTAGTCTATTAAAATGATCAAATCAAAATAAAATCAACTAATCTACTCGTGGATTTTCTCACGAGAAAAATGAATTCAAACGAATCGAAGTAAAAACAATTAATTCACACGCATGAAAAAAATAAACATTAAAACCATGACAATTGGATACCTGCAAAAAAGATCTAGCAATTCTATTATCCAATTTCAATTTAGAGGGGTGTATTGGTTATAGAGTCTGTATGATTTTTTTAGACTTTTAAAGTTTGGAGGAATTCAATCTGGATTTTCAAAAGTCTTTAAAAATCCTGAGGTATTCAATACGGATTTTAAAAAGTCTAAAAAAATCTTTAAGTATTCAACAGTCTATGGATTTTAATATTCCATGGATTTTCTTTGATTCTCTTCCAAAATATAAATAGATTTCACTCTCCAAAATCTCTTCTAATAACCAGAGATTTCTACGGATTTTAAAAAGTTTTAAAAAATCTTTAGGTATTCAACAATTTATGGACTTTCTTTGATTCTCTTCCATTGGGATGTCAACGGAGCGGGGCGGGGACGAGGTACCATTCTCCATCCCCGTCCCCGCGAAATAAATGGGGAAAATTTTCCCCCATCACCGCCTCTCTGGGGATCCCCGTTCCCCGCCTAATTATTTTTTTATGTCATTTTTAAAATATAAAATAATATGTAAATTAAAAAATTTAATCAGACACAAAAATTACTTTAAGTTGGTGTTAAAAAAACACTAATAATTTAAACAATTTGAAAAACCTATAATTCTAATATTTTTAATTAACATATATATTAAAGTGAAAATTATATAATTTGGAACTAATAACATAATATTAAATAAAATATAGATGTAATTTTTAATAAATGGTTAATTGAGTAGGAAACTATGAAATATTTATTTATAATTTACTTTAAAATTAAAATTATATATATATAAATATATTAATTATATAAAAAATAATGCGGCTCCCTGCGGAAAACAAGATGGGGATCCCCCGGGCTGGGAATACTATCTCTGTCCCCGCCTACGGGGCAAAAAAATTCCCCGTCCCCGTTTGCTTTGGGGATTCCCCACCCCTTCTACTCTTCAAAAAAATATAAATAAATTTTACTCTCTAAAATCTCTTCTAATATCAGAGACTTCTAATGAGAGCAAGGTATAACGGTGATGTAAATGAAGATGAGAATAATAATGTATTTTTTTTCTAAACAATTTGGATAACTTTTTTTATATACAAGTGTGTTCCATATACATTTGCATCAATGATTCCAATGCCGAAGTCTATGGAAATCCATGTAAATCAATAAAAAAGTGTATTTCACAATCCTGTAAAGTCTATGAAAATCCAAGGAAATCAATAAAAAAAGTCAGTCAAACTCTGCATGGAGTCTATAGATTTTCTAAATCCACAGAAGTCCAAAAAAATCCAAAAAAAATCTCAATTGAATACACCCCTCTTAATGTCAAACAATTTAAATTCCAATTTAAAGATCAGAGCCCGAAACCGTGGCTCTGATACCAATTGTTGGGAAAAAGGGTGCCCGAAAACTATTCGGGATGAAATTTAAATACGAATTTAAATTCTACTATTACTAGCATGAATTAATCCTAATTAATTCAAATAATAATTCCAACAACAATTTTATCGTCATGCATGTTGAATTAATTCACACAAAATCTATGGCGGAAAACTAAGAGATTATGTGACTACGTACCTTTTGTAGATATGGCCTTTGATTATCACGGGACGTGCTACCAACCAAAAGACCTTCTCAAGTATTTCCCTTTCGCCTCGCTTGATCACCGGTGGGAAGTGCTTTCAAGCAATTAAATAACTAAGAAAAAAGAAAAATATTTTTGCTCTTGGTTTTTCCAACACATGGAATTATGTAACTGTTAAACTAGAGATGAAATAATCATCTCCTACTTATAGGAGAGGGGAATTTCGAAATTTACACATGGAATAGGGGAGAGAAAAAAATTTCTTGGCCTCCAAGAAATCTTGAATATATCTCATATATTCTTTTCTCCATAATAAAATATTCCATAAAAATCTCAATCTCCTCATAGTAAGCATTTTTTTGAAAATATTAAAGAAAGAATCCAAGATTTGGATCTTCTTAAATATATGAGATAATCTTGTATTCCGAGAATACTTATCTTCCATAATATCTTTCCAAGAAAATCAACAAGATCTTTTCTTTCTCCTAATATATCTTTTTCGAAAAATACAAGAAAAAATCAGCAAATTATATTTTCTTTTATTTTAATCACCTTATCATTATTGGGCTATTTAATGGGCTATTTAATGGGCTACTTGACGGGCCTGTAGTAGAATTAAGATTGGACCTCCAATGGACTTCTGAATTTCAATATTGAGCCCCAATATAATTCAACCCATTAATATTAATTAGTACCACTAATAAATTAATATTGCACTATCCCTCTTAATCCATATTACGATAATATGGGCTTCCGATTATTATTTTCCGCGTTTAAGATTATCAAGTCCATTAATTAATTAAGCTTCTGAATAACTCTAAATTAATTAATATCTTTCACCTTGGAGTAAAGACAACTCAACATTATTATCCGTACCGAAGAAACTAATTTTTCACTTGCAAGATTTGGTACGATAAAACTTCTGAGCCCACCAAGGGGACAAATCACACGAGCCGTACTCGCACGCGTTTCTCCATATTAAATCATAGCAACCGTCGTATGATTAATATTACTGCCCAAAGCACAAGGTTCGAAGTCAAGATGATTCTCACCCAACATGAATCAAAGTAGTAACCGTTAAGCACACACGGTCCGATTTAAGTGACGGAGATTAAGAAATCAATAACCACTGAGGTCTAATTCTTCACATTTCAGAACAGAAGAATTTATCCTCGTTGTAGGTCCTCTTCAACACATACTAAATGTGCTAGTGCAATCTCTTGGTCAAGACAAACCAATCTGAGATGTACACATCGACCTTTCATAGCGGATTGTTCAATTCCACCTAGATCGTGAATTTGTACGTTTAGTTACAAGGAAACCGTTAATGTGATCTTCCGTGATCTGGTATCACTACATTAACTACAATGTAACATGTAACACTTATAATGAACTGGTTGCAATAAATAATCAACATTCAATTATATCTAAAGCAAATGCGATAAAAGATTTATTCTCATAAACAAGTGTTTAATACATGAATTATACAAAGTAAAAGCATACTTTCACGTATAACTTCAACACGTTCTTGTACCCGAAACCTTTTATGTTATTTAATGAAACGTCTTCGCTTCTACTCGTGCAGTTGTTTTCCTTTACTAATTTGATTTGACTAAGAAAATAATCTGATAAGTTAATTAGCAACGTGCTTTAGCCACTGACGGGCAGCGACTTCATTAATTAGATAATTGATTTAACAATTTGAATTAACAAAGTGCTTTGGCCGCTTATGGGCAGCGACTTCATTAATGAGATAATTGATTTAACAATTTGAATTAACAAAGAACTTTGGCCGCTTGCAGGCAGCGACTTCATTAACGAGATAATTGAATTAACAATTTGAAGCGTTTAGGACGCGATATATTACAGCCGCTTGTGGGCGAAAATGATGTGGGGGTGATCCCATTATAACTGGATACGACAGTATCGAGCCGTTTACCCATCCGATGGGTAATGCTTACACGACTACAAATTTCCCCGACACCGTCATTGGTAGTATTTTTTAGGAGTGAGGCATTCCAAGGGTATTGGTCCGGGTTGCCCTTGAGGCTCTCGAGCTCGTATGCCCCGTTGGCTAGGCACTTGGAGACTCATAAGGGTCCTTCCCAACTCGGCCCGAAAACTCTCTTGGGTTACCCCCACCATTCGTCTTAGGACGAGGTCCCCAGTCTTGAATTCTTGTATCTTGACTTTCGAGTTGAAGTATTATTCCGCCCGTTATTTGTACGTTATGTTCTTCTGCTCGACGAATAGCCTTTTTTCCTCTAGCAGCTCCAGCTCGTGCAAGATAGCTTCATCGTTGCTGGCTTCCACGAGTTGCGAGTTGCGGTGGCTTAGAATTGAGTCTTCCACGGGAATAACTGCCTCTATCCCGAAAGCCAAGGCGAAAGGGGTCTCCTGATAGCCGTCCGACTCGTGGTCCAGTATGACCATAACACTTCGGGAAGCTTACTCGCCCAAGTGCCCTTGCTCTCCTCCAGCCTAGTTTTCAGAGTATGCTTTATTATCTAGTTTATTACTTCGACTTGCACATTTGATTGGGGTGGTAGGACGTCGAGTATAGCCTTTTGATTTTGTGTTTCTTGCAAAAAGTCTCCATTGCCAACCCGTCAAACTGCTTCCCGTTGTCGGATATTATGATCTGGAGGAGGCTAAAGTGGAAAATTATATTTCGCCAAATGAATTTGATCATGTGTTCCTGGTCGATGGTCATAAGAGCTTCTGCTTCCGCCCACTTGGTGAAGTAGTCGACGATCACGATCGTGAACTTCATGCTGCCCGGGACCGTGAGTAAAGGACCAATAAGATCGATCCCCCACTTTGCAAACAGCCATGGCCTGAAAATCGAGGAGAGCTCTGTGGGGGCCTGGTTCACCACTAGCGAGTAAATCTAACATTTGTGGTAGGCCTTGGTGTATTTGATCGCGTCATTCTTCACGGTAAGCTAGAAATAACCCTTGTGGATTGCTTTATAAGCGAGCGCTTGACCCCATGTGTGATTCCCACAAATTCCTTCGTAGATCTCACTCAATATTTGCATCCCTTGCTCCGGGGTTACGCATCTGAGGAGAGGCAATGCGAAACCTCGTTTGTAAAGGTGTCTGCCTAGGATGGTGTATCTGGCCGCCCGGAGTTGTAACTGCCTTGCGGCTACTCGGTCGGTAGGCAGCTCCCCGCCCCACATATACTTGATGATAGGGGTCATCCAGTTGTCCTTCTCCTGCCTGACTTGGCAACCAGGCGGTTGACACAGGATGGAGTGAACATGTATGTTACCGAGATCTTGGACATGTCTACGGTATCTTTCGACGTGGTGAGGCGGGAAAGGGTGTCCATTTGCGTGTTCTCGAGCCGGGGGACGACCTCGATGTGTACCTGCTCGAATTTGTCGAGTAGATTCTTCGCCAGGCTTTGGTAGGTAATTATTCTGTCACTGCGAGCTTCGTATTCTCCCTAGATTTGGCAGGTGACCAGTTGCGAGTCACTGTAAACCTGTAGCTATTTTATGCCCATAGCCATCGCAATTTTCAAACCATTTATCAGAGCTTCGTACTCGGCCATTATTTATTGTGTGGAAATCGAACCTGATGGCCATTGTAAATGCCTGACCTAATGGGCTAAGCAGGATGATGCCCGCCCTCATCGAGGTGGACGATCCGTCCACATACATCTTCCATGGTGGTTGTTCGACCTTCGACATTACCTCTGGGTATGTTAACTTGACTATGAAGTCGGCCATTACTTGCCCCTTGATGGTTGTGCGGGATGCGTATGTTATGCCGAATTGCCCGATCTCCATGGCCCACTTAAGGCATCTTCCCACTGTATCTGCCCGATGTAGAACTTGTCGTAGTGGCATGGTTGTCAGTACCTTGACCTGGTGGTCCAAAAAATATGGGCATAACTTCCAGACACTTATTAGCAGAGTGTACGCCAGCTTCTCCAGTAGCAGGTAGCATAGCTCGGTGTCGTGTAGTGTCTGACTGGCATAATAGATTGGTAAATATGTCTGCCCCTCAGCCCGCACTAGCACGACGTTGATTGCAAACTCCGAGGCGGCCAGATATAGATAAAGCTTCTCCTCGGGGATGGGCTTAGGCAAAATCTAGGCGTTCGAAAGATACGCCTTTAATTGATCGAATGCCAGTTGGCTTTGGGGCGTCTAGTTGAGTTTCCCCTTCCGCATGCTATCGAAAAGTGGCTTACATCAGTCCCCCATGCGGGAGATGAAACGACTGAGGGCGGCCAAGCTCCCCGTTACCTGCTGTACTTCCTTTACGGTGTGAGGAGCGCCCATGTCCAGGATTGCCTGAACCTTGGCTGGGTTGGCTTTGATTCCCCTCTGACTGACCATGTGCCCCAGGAATTTCCCCCACCCGACTCCAAAACTGCATCTCTTTGGGTTGAGTCTCATACGGAATGTCCTTAAAATCGCAAATACTTCGGTGAGGTGGGTGAGGTGATCTTCCTGCTTCTTGCTATTGATGACTATGTAATCGATGTATACCTCCATTGTGATGCCGATTTGGTCGTGAAATATGTGGTTCACCAGTCTTTGATATGTTGCCTCGGCGTTCATGAGCCCGAATGGCATTCGCTTCCAGTAGTACATATTTTTCTCGGTGAGGAAGGTGGTGTACTTCTGGTTGTCCTAGGTCATCGGGATCTGATGGTAGCCTGCGAAGGCATCCATGAAGGTTAGCATCTCGTGACCACTATGTTGTCAACCAGATGGTCGATGTGTGGCATCGGAAAATAATCCTTGGGGCATGCTTTATTTAAATCTGTGAAGTCGATGCATAGACCTCTATGTGTCATTGTTCTTCTTGACGAGGACCATATTGGATTTCCACTGAGGCTTATCTTCGGGTCGACCATCCTAATTAACTTGTTGTCGATGAGCTTTTTGACCTCAACGACTATGACTGCTTATTTGTCTGGGCCAAATTTATGTCTTTTCTGTGATACAGGCTTGCGGAAGGGTCGATGTGCAACTGGTATGAGCATATTGTTGGGTCGATCTCGACCATGTCTTCGTGCGACCACGTGAATAAATCCAAATTCTCCTCGAGGAAAGTTGTCATGGCTTCTAGCATCTCCAGGGACATTTTGGATCCTAGCTGGACGCTGACTTCTGGTCGATTCTTTATGGTGACTGACATCAATTTCTCCATGGGGCTCGCCCCTCGTTCCCCGACGCGAGGGTCATCAATTTCTCCAGTTAAGGTGGTGTCTATCTCCATGGGTTCAAACCGATCCTTGGTTCTAATTCCATTTGAATATCTTCGAATATCTGACCGTCTAACTCTATGGAATGGGCCTCGGGTGGGATTTCAGGGATCTTTTGGTCAGTTTCCATTTCTTCCCCTCCAATTGTTAAAATGTTAGTATCTATTTTTGCAGTATTTAAATCGAGATCGATGTACGCCAAACAACTGCGTGCCATTTTCTGATTTTCTTTTAAAGTTCCCACCTTGCCCGAGGGGCTTGGGAACTTGATATAATAGTAGTATGCCGAGGCGGCAACCTCAAACTCGTGCTCAAACAGCCTGCCCAAAAAATTATTGTAGGTTGACGGTTGGTCAATGATTACAAAGTAGAGTTATTTTGAGGTCTTGACCTCGGCATCTATGCTAGACACTAACTCTATAACTAGTCTAACTATGTTGTAAGGCTTGACGATCACGTCCCCAAACCCTTTGATTATCTGGTCGCAGGGCTCCACGTACTTCTCAATTCTCAAAGGAGCTGTCGAGCTGGTCGAAGCCCTTGAAGATGATGTTACAGTATGCCCCCTTGTCGATGAGCATGCGGTGGACAGTGACCCCCATAATATTGACCGAGACGACCAGTCATCGTGGTTGGGGTAGATGATGTGGTCATCATCTTCGAAGGCGAGGAGGTTGGACTCCTTAGCCACCGTGTTGACGGGCATGGTGATCTGGTGGACATTGTCTATGGCCCATAACTTGCTCTTCTGTCGACGGTTCGAGAAAATCGAGGAGGGAGCAAAACCCCTGACCGGGGAGAGTGTGTTCACGGCCCGACGGGCACTGTTCTCGGGCATGGGCGGGCAAACAAGGCCCCTCTCTTGGTTGCGTTCAATGGGGAGCGCCGTGGGCTGGGCTGTCGACCACTTTAAGAATTCTTCAAGATTCCCATCCTCGAATAGTTTCCACATTTACCTCAGTAGGTTGTGACACTCACTTGTGTTGTACTCGATGTTCTGGTGGTAGTGGTAGTATTTGTTGGGGTTGAGTTGCTTTCCTTCCTTAGGTACCTGTGGACGCGGAGCGGACAACATCTTCTTATCGCAGATTTGGTGGAACACGTACTCAGGTGCGGCGTTCAACTTTTTCTCAAGTTTCACCTCGACTATGTCGAAGGGTTTGAAGGGCTAGGGAGCCCGGTATGTGAAGTTCCTCTGGGATGGTCCATTGGCTAGTTGGGCTCAGGGCTTCTCTCGGTCTGCTGGGGCACTACTCTTGCCAATTACTGGGCTAGAATCTCGGCGTTGTAGATTATCTTCCCGGACCGCTGCCGAAACTCGACGTAAGAGGTCGGATAGTCCTAGTTCATAGACTTCTAGAGCTTCATCTTTACTCAGAGCCCACCGATGATCCCCACGAGTTTTACCTCATCGCCTACAGGCTTGCCCTCCATTATGATGTGGTCGACCCGGTCGATATACGCTCTGTCTGACTCGTCCTTGCCCTGGGTCAAGTTTGCCATACGGTTGGAGCCGGCCAGACGTGGTGCTATTGAGGAGAACTGTTCCAAGAACAGCTCCCCGAGCTGGTGGAATGAGCCCACCTTCCCTGCAGGGAGGAAAGAGTACCACCTGCGGGCTCGATCGCCCAGGGTGAGGGGGAACATCCTGCACTGGGTGGCATCGGTGGCACCCATGGATATCATGTAGGTGGCGTGTTTGCTCATGTGAGTGATGGGGTCTGTCTCCCCATCATATTGTCCCACGTGGGCCACATTGATCTTAGGGGGGCGCCTGCACCAAAATCTCTGCCAGCGGCAAGTTCGGCATATGTGCGAGGAGAGCCTGTCCTCCCCGCTTGTCCACCTTCTCCTCCAAGGCCTTGAGAGACCTCAGGATTTAGCCATGGCACCGTTGGCTGCTGGTGGCGATCGCAGTCTAGTCTGGAGACCTAATCGGTCGTTGACAGATGGCCTCGGGGCCGCGCTGCCTTAGCATTTAGCATGCTGTTCCTCACCTTGTTCGTGGGGTTTGGAGCTGGCATTTGATTCACATGGACGAGGAGCTCCTCGTGTTTGGGCACTAAGTTGGGAAAAGACGGATCCCGTTGGGTGGCGTGGTGCCAAGCGGGAGTCAGCCTCCTCGTCAAGATATCTTTTTAGATTCTGCGGCCACATCAGGTTGGAGGCAGCTCTCCTTACGGTTTCTATGTTGACAGGGGTGTCGCTTGCAGCCTAGGTGACAGTCGGCTCCTTTCCAGCTCGATGAGTGTGGAGAGGGGTTGTGTCCATCTAAGCTTGTCGGCGGTGGATTAGAGCCAGCACCACCTGCAGGTCTTCTAGAGTCTTCATGGCCGAGGTAAACTCGAGTGGCCCTTGGTTGTCTCCACCGTGGCTGAAACTGGAGTCGTAGCCTCGGCCACATCTTCGGCCTGGTGTTGGTTTCGAGTAGCTCTTGAAGTGGGTATTTCTGAGGTTTTTTAGTGATAAAGATTGTTCGGGATAGCTAAATAAACAAAACTGAGTGTATTTTTGCTAATAGGTACCCTTCTTCTAGAGCCAAATTATTGATATTGATTCCGAGAAGGAATCACTAGAAGATCCTAACGGTAGGAGTGCTTAAGGCTAATAAACTGAATGCAATGGATATGGTAGTAATTGAGCGCTCTAGTGGAGTATTTTCTGTTTAATGAGGTGTGTGTTACAAATAAGTATTTATGGCTCTATTTATAGGTTACAAAGCTGGGGCATCCACTGGGCCTAACCTCCCCGTGGGCCCCACCAAATCCTAGTTTGGCAGTCATTATTGGTTATGGCCCCCTCTACAGGCCAATGAGGGTCTGCCACGTGTCTCTATTGACCCCTACTGACATGACTGTTAGTGTTAGTGTCCTAGAGACAATCCATTGAAAGGACATAATACTAAGATAATATTCAGATTTGGTTTAATATTATTATTGGTTTAATATTGAATGTATGGCGTTACACTTATCTGAATATGATGTTTGATTGTTTGCATATATTCTTATTTGTGTTCCCATGAATCACTACTGTCATTGAGTGAGTGCCTGAATTTCCGAGTTGTATATCTAATTTTCAGTATTAATTTACTCATGATTGACTTAGAGAATTTGATATTGTAAAGGGGCCTACAAGCAATTCAAGAAAATGTTTGACAATTGCAGTTTTGGCCTTTGGGCTTTCCTGTAATTTTTTCTGAAGTCTTTTGAAATAGCATGTTAGCCCTGGATTAATTTGAAAATTCTAAAATTTAATAAAGAGTTGTTTGGTTGGATCAGACTTCGAAATTTTTGAAAAACTATGATAAGGGCGTGTTTGGTTAGACCATTTTTTTTAATAAAATAATACCTTGGGCAAAATAATTTTGAAAATGACTTTAGAAATTGATCGAAAGCTTGAAGCTTGTTGGTATTTCTAATTTTAGCAATATTTTACCTACGGATAATTAATCGTTAAGCACATTTATTTAATTTACGTGTTAAATATTTTGCATGTTTATTTGATTTATGTGCTAAATATTTATTAGATGTTTTATTTATGCAAATTTAATTTTTGAAAGAAAGCATGAGAACTTGATTAGTTGCTCCCCACTTGTATTACTGTTTATGTGAATCGATATTTACATTATTAGTTATAGCCCGCATTAAATTGTTTGGGTAGGTGGCACCCAATATTTGTCGGACCGCATTATATGTTTGGGTAGACGGCGCCCTGTATATGTTTGTCTGCACATGTCATGTTTGGGTAGGCGGCGCCCAATAATTGCTCAAATGTGACGTAGTTAATATGATTGGATCTCGTTTAAGCAATTAATACCCTTTTTTTTTAAATGATCCTTACTAAAATATGGTTTCTCATTAGATTGAAAGATGACTTCCATTAAAATTTAAAATAAACTGGAGATTTCGTTCCAATGAGTATTTAAGGCCCTAGTCTTTTGCTCGGATCTACATCTAACGGGACTTTTATAGGGACACGTTTGTCGCCGCTTAATGGTTGTAAACCAACTTAATTCTGTTTCACCAGCCCTAGCAGGGAAACGAGAATTAGGTGACATCCGATTGAACTAGGTTCAATCAACTAGGAATTGCATGAGGCAATTGGTTTAGAGACCTACCAGTTCTGTTGTTACAATGTTCAGCCCTAGCAGTCATTGTAATAGTAGGAATGTGGATCTTAGTCCATTACAATTTATATTATATATAAATTCGTACTCTTCCGATGAGGTCGTTGAGTATGTGAAAATAATGGAGACAAAATAAATTAAAATGCCATGTTTATTTTGATTGCTGAATATTGATCGTAGGAATTATGTGTTTAATTCCCGTTTTAGTTTATTTCTCTATAATTGTTGAAATTAATAACTTGTCATTGAGAAATATTTTGGAAACAAACAAATTGGCTGGGATAAATTTTCTGGACTGGCACTGAAACGTGTGTTTGGTGCTAAGGCAAGAAGAGATTGAGTACGTGTTAGACACGACAATCCCTTTACCCATGAGGCTGGTTCAGTTGAGGCTGCAACGTTTGACATTACGACTCAAGGAAGCTTCCCAGCTCTATGTTATGATTGCTCGGCATGACTCCCGAATTGTAAAGACAACATGTGAAAATGGATCCCTTCAAGATGCTTAAGCGTTTGAAGGATCTCTTTGATTCTAGATCTAGTTTGAGATTTATGAAGTGATGAGAGATCTATTCAGATGTCGATTAGCGAAAGGAGGGAAGATTTCACCTCATGTGCTATCCTCAAGTCGCTCCCGATTCATATTCTAGTTTCGCAGTAAATTTAATATGAAGAAGACGGAAGCGACGATGTCGGAGCCTCATAACATGCTTAAGACTTTTGAGTCTTCCACTGCTAAGAAAAAACCCGTGCTCATGGTGAGTGCTTCTACTTCTTCTGACGCAAAAGGCGAGAAGAAGCGAAGGAGTAAGGCTAAGAGGACTCCAAGCCCAACTTCCTGAAGGTAAAAGGTGGAGTTTAAAAGTAAGAGCGGGTTGATAAGGATGTGTGCCCCACTGCAATTGAAAGGGGTATTAGAAGAAGGACTATAAGGTTCTAGCAACCGAGAAGAAAACACAAGGTGTTTTAGCTGCTAGAACAAGTATGGTTGTTGTTAAGATAAACATGTTCACTAATAGTTCAAACTGCTAGGCATTTGTTGAGTTATGGACATGATGTTCTTAATATACAAAGTAGAGAAACAACTTGGTAAGAGTATCAAGACTCTTCAATTGGATCAAAGAGGTGAGTACCTTAGCCATGAATTCATGGATTACTTGAAACTTCATGGGATCCAGTCACAATGGACTCCTCCCGGAACACCTCAGATGGATGGTGTGTCCGAAAGGAGAAACCGAACCTTGTTAGATATGGTAAGGTCCATGATGAGTTTTTCCTCTCTTCCGACATTCTTATGGGAATACGCATTACAAACTTCAATCTACATTCTGAATAGGATTCCATCCAAATTAGTTGAGCAGACTCCATACGAGCTGTGGCACGGCAAGATGCCATCTTTTCTACACATTAGAACGTGGGGTTGCCCCACAATTGTGAAGAAAATGCTAACTGATAAGTTGGAATCCGAAGGTAAAAATAGTTATTTTGTGGGATATCCTAAGGAGACAAGAGGATATCACTTCTATCTACCGGAGAAACAAACAGTGATTGTTTCTAGGCAAGCTAAGTTCCTAGAAGACGAGTACGTCTATAAGGAACAAAGTTGTAAAAAGATAGAACTTGAAGATTCAAGAACCACAAATTAACATAGAGACTGATGATTTATCAAAGCAACATGACAAAGAATCAGTGGGAGCATTCAGCGACTCTCATGGTGGAAGTTTATCACTAGGTGATCCTCTTTCAGCCAGTGGGAGTGTAATTGGAGTTGCATTGCCTTCGCAACAACCTCCAAGTGGGCTGAATGAGAATAACACAGTTCAAACTCCCGCCTAAGAGGCATTTGAAAGTGTCGCTCTTGAGGACTCTCCGGTCAATGATGAAGTCATTGCACCACAAAATTTTCACGATCAGAATGTACAGCCTGCACAACCACAACTCCGTAAGTTGACTAGAATTCGTAATCCATCCACTAGGGATTATGGTTCCTCGTGGAAGAACATGATGACATGGAGGTTCCGGATAAAGACGAATCTAGAACTTATACTAAAGCAACATTAGATGTTGACTCAGAGAAGTGACATGAAGCCATGAAATTCGAGATGGACTCGATGTACACCAATTAAGTCTAGAAATTAATTGAGTTGCCAGAAAGGGGTTAGACCCATATGTTGCAAGTGAGTCTTCAGGCGTAAGACCGATGCAAATAGCCAAGTACAAACCTATAAAGATAGGTTGGTGGCGAAAGGGTATAGTCAATGCAAAGGCATTGACTATGACGAGACCTTCTCGCCAGTTGCTAAGATCAAGTCCATTTGAATTTTACTTCCGATAGTAGCACACCACGATTATGAGTTTTGGTAGATGGACGTTAAAACAACTCTCCTCAATGGTAACATTGATAAGGGAGTGTTTGTGACTCAACCGGAGGGTTTTATATCTAAGCCAAAGTCTAATCTTGTGTGCAAACTTGAACGATCCATCTATGGATGGAAGCAAGCTTCTAGGAGTTGAAATATCCAATTTGATGAAGCTGTCAAATCCTTTTAACTTCATCTAAAATTTGGAAGATCCTTGCGTGTATCATAAATGCAGCGGGAAGAGTGTTGTCTTTATAGTCGTATATGTCAATGGCATATTGATTATAGGAAATAACATCCCGTCAATACAGTCCATAAAAGATTGGTTATCAAAGACCTTCATGATGAATGATCTTGGTGAAGCATGCTAAATCTTAGGGATCAAGATCCATAGGGATAGATCCAAGAAGATGGTAGGGCTATCACAATCCACCTACGTAGATAAGGTGTTGAAGCGTTTTGTAATAGAGAACTCTAAGAGAGGGTCTCTACCAGCAAATCATGGGATATAGCTGTCGAAGAAGGACTGTCCTTCTAGCGAAGCTGATATCGAGCACATGAAGGACGCTTCATATGCATCTGCAATTGGGTTCCATCATGTACACCATGACTTGCAGGAGACCAGATATGGCCTACGCTGTCAACATCACTGGTACATACTAGTGGAATCATGGCGAGCCTCACCGGATTGCTGTCAAGAATGTTATGAAGTACCTCAGGCGGGTATCTCATGATGGATGCACAGATACCTTAGAGGGTATTGGTATACCCATCCGAGAAACCGTTTGATGTAATTCCACATAATGTGTCTACGGGTGTCTCGGTTAGTGGGAGCGATGTGATACTCCTCTGACTTGAGGTCAATACACACGACATGTGTGGATTGGTGAACTTTGACCATGACCGACGCTTGCACCCTTCCACGGGTACATATGGCATGGATTGGGTTCATCACGAAATGCATGTGCGTGGTAGTTGAGCCAAGAATATGATTCATTCCTCAATGTGGATTTAGAGAGAATACTCGTCTTCTCATCATAATTGGATCTAAGTCGTCGGCCGACGCACATCAACTTAGACTTTGTGGCTAATTGTGATATACTTGATCAATTAGTGATTGGAGATAATATGATTAAGTTATTTGAATAGACACTTCATCATGTTCAAGACTTAATCGGGTATTCGCGAATGAAAGGAAGATATCACAATAGCCTACAGTATTATAGGTAGTTGCAGATTTCCTCGCAACGTACCTCGTATATTGAGGATGTCTGATTTTTTGTCTAGGGTTCAATTAAGACCATTAGTTTGACTAATCGCTCGATATACGAGGGCCTGTGGGTCACACAACAAGTAATGACAATCTATTAATTATAGTTGGTTGATTAAATATTGTATTGGATATAATATTTAATTTATGGAGAATATAATAATAATTATATTTGGAATTAATTATTATTATTATTTAATTAAATTAGATTTAATTAAATATGAAATCCCAATAATAATATTTGGAATATTATTATATATGAATAATAGATATGTTAAAGATATTATTCGTAGGAACATATCTAGGGAATTATAATCCGTAGAGATTATATATTACGGGCTAGGCCCGATATCTTGCTTAGAAATTAAGCCAAATTAATCCCTATAAATATGTGTCTTATGGGAATTCCGAAACGATACAAGAAATATAATTTCTCCATAAAATCTCCAGTCGGAATTTTCCTAGCAAATTAGTCTCGAGATTCAACGCTGGCATATCGGTGCGGGTTGGTAGAAAGTCATTACGTGGATACCACAGTTGAGGATTCCGTGTACAAATCGCGGTAAGGATTTACATGTTATTATTTATCCTTTTACTTTTATGTTATACGACCATGTTTGAGATTCGTTGTTGGTGAATCGTAATCTTCCGCTGCGCCGAACATGGTGTTCGTGCCTCTAAAACCCAACAATGACTTCTCTTCCTGACCCTACTCTGCCCCTGCCACATCCGCACGTTCGATGGGACAATAACAATCTAGTGGATGACTTTGCTAGCCGGCTAGGCGCGACGCGGGTATCGATCAACCTTGGAACGACCTCCGTTGACTAACCCCTATTGGGTAGTAGGGAAAGACGTAAAGAAGAACTCCTAGTTGTGCCCAGAGCCCGCCTATCACCCACGCCGACCAGCTCGAGTATTTCCTCAAGCCGTCCCCCCGGGAAAATCTACCAAGTGCCCTGCCCAGCATCTGACGGCCAGCGGGTCAGGCGCGGACCCTGTTCTCTGTGCGTGCTTATTGCCTGGGTGGCCAATCCTCATCAAGCTACGTGGCACCGGTTACTATCGGGTGTAACACTAATCTCCAAACATGTTTCCTCTATTTTTTGTTTCACTTTCTCTTCTAACATTTTTGGTTTGTTGTTCCTTCATATTAACTTGAGAAGAGTCAGGTTTTTGTGTTTTAACTATAAATATGTTGAGACAATGTCAATTTTAATTATATCTCAAAATTATAAAATGATAATGAATTTGTCTAAATGTTTAGATCATAATTATTTGTAACTAATGTTATCAATATAGAATAGGTCCCTACATTATAGTATTAAATGTGTTGGGATTGCAAGATTCAATGAAATAAAAGGTCATTTACCAAAAAAAAAAAACTAAGTCGTGATCTTGGCACGATGTGCAGTCCATCATGCTCCATAAGAACACACACCAATGGATTTGAGGTTACATAATCAAGTTCGATAAGCAACAATGCACAAATCAAAGTCACAAGAACAAGATTAGGAACTAAATTCACTAAATTAAATACAAGAAGTAGAAGGAAAATAAAACAAAATTATGTTCATCATAAAATATTCAACATTTCATAATGAAAAATAAAACACAAATCTAACTAATAAATGATGTTGGATTAGGAGGAGTAGGCTCATGAGCTGGTTCTTGAAGCATATACATCACTATCTTCATTTGAGGCCTCAATGTTGGATCGTCCTAAGTGCACCATATTGGAATTATCACGAATATCTAAAAAAGCCACACGTTATCGCACGCTTTCTCGTCATCGCTCATGGAATAAATGTAATGTCTTATCTATGTAGTTGTTAGTATATAGTCCTAGAGACAATAGTTATAAGGACATTATACTGATCATATTCAGTTATTTATGTATTATTGATTCGATCAATAATATTCGGTATTACACTTATAAAATATTATGTTTGATTGTTTGCATTTATTCATATACGTGTTCCCATGAACTAATGTCATCATTGAGAATGTGAGACTCAAATGATAATGACATTATTCTTAAAGTAGCCCCAATCAATGATCATCGAAATGGGATATTGATGATGCGATTGAGATTGGTGTGCGATCTGCATCATACCCTTAGAGGGTGTAGTGGTTCTTACAACTACGAGATACTAGGTATCTCATGATGGATGCACATATACTTTGGTGAATATTAACATACCCAATCGAGAAACCATTTGGCATATTCTATTTACGTATCTACGGGAATATCGGTTTGTGGAGTAGTGTAATAGTCCGCTGACTTGAGGTCAATACACACGACATGTGCAGAATGATGGACTTTGACCATGACTAACCTTGCACTCTGAACTGGGTAGATATAGCATGTATTGGGCACATTACGAAGTACATCTGCATTGTAGTTGAGTCAAGAATAGAATTTATTCATCAAGTAGATACTTGTATTCTCATAACTAATTGGATCGTTGGTAATTGGCCAATGCACATCGCATTTTGAATGGCGTCCAAATATGACAATATAATCAATTAGTAGAATGAGATAACGTGATTAAGTTATATGAATAGACACATCATCATATTCTAGACTTAATTAGAGTATTCGTGAATGAAAGAACCTTATCACTATGTAGAGATGTCAAAGTGGGTTGAGTCAGTTGGGCTGGCCCGCCCCGCCACACTTAAAATGGGGGTTGAGTTAAGAATTTCTTAGACCGTTTGAAAGTGGGCTTAAATGGGCTAGTCCGTTTGGGCCGCGGGCTTTTACAGGTTGGGACGAGTCGGCCCGCCTTAAAAAAAGTTTTGTTTTTAAATAAATTTTTTTCATTTTTTGTACATTTTCAACTAGTATAATATCATTTTTAGGATTAGTTTGTAAAATTTATGTTCACAAATGATGAATTTGAATTATAGGAGTCTATTTTTATGAATTATTATTGTTAACATATGTGAACTTCAATTTGTAGAAAATTATTTTTTTAATTAAAGATAATGAATTTTATTTGTAAAATGAATTTTATTTTAATATTTTTATAGTGATAGTTATCAAGATAAATTGTTTGATTACATTTGATTTTGATGAAATTTATATATTAGAGCTTTTAAATTATATATTTTTTAATTTTTTTAAAAATATATATATATTAAGAAATTAAAAGTGGGTCGGCCCGCCAAAACCTGCGGTCCGCCAATAAATGGGTTGGGTTGAGATATTTGCAGCCTGCCAAATTTTTGGCCCACCCTACATCGCTCCGCCAAAAGGTGGGGTTTTGCGGGTTTTAGCTCGCCCCGCCCCGCTGGCCTGTTTTGACACACTATGAGCTTTACATTACAGGTTGTTGTCATTTCCTCGCAACATACCTCATATTTTGAGATTGTCTGATTTATTATCTAGGGTTCTACTAAGACCATTAGTTTGACTAATCGCTTGACATATGAGGGCTTATGGGTCACACAACAAGTAATTCATGTTTACGAATTAAAATTTGATAAGTTAAATATTTAATTTAATCATATATTTAATTTATAGAAAAATATAATAATTTTATTAGATGGAATTATTAATACTTAATTAACTTAGAGTTAATTAAATAAGATATATTATTATAAATATAGTAAAATATTTATTTAATATTGGATATTTTGACTAAGTCAATTAAATATATAATTATGGGCTTTGAGGCCTGTTAGTAATTATCTAGGTTTTATGAAAACCATTTACTATATATATGAGTGTTTTAGACTCATAGACATTAAGTCAGAAAATAGTTTCTCTATAGATCTCTAGCGTTGAATTCTCCTAGCGAATTCCACTAGAGATTTCATACTAGCGATTTGATTGCGAGTTCATAGACGAGGATTGCGTGGATACCATAGTGTTTCTTAGCTATTTATCAATTATGTTTTATTATACAACCATGTATCATATTCATTATTGGTGAATCTTTATCTTCGGCTACGTCGAATATGGTGTTCGTCCCAATAAAACCCAACAGTGGTATAAGAGCTCCAGACTCAATTTAATGGTTATATAACTCTTTGTGAATTTTTCGTGCATAAAACATTGTGTGTATTTCATTATTGGTTTTGCCCAATGTTTGTACCATAAAAATCTATCTCTATAGAGAGTGGAGAATCTTATTTTAGAAATTAAGATTTCTCACTTTTACTAATTGATACGTAATGACCATTGTTTGAAACCTTCTGAGAGTTGACCAATTTCTGCTTCTAATTTAAACAATAAAATTAGATTTCATTCTTTAATTTTAAAAAAGGCAAATAAAGGTAAGTTTATTAAAAGTAAAAAGAAAAAGATAGGTGGCCCCACACCCCGGGGTAAGGTACGAAGCAAAGGTAAGAAGAAGTATGAGACTCATTATAAACCTCGCTGCAAAACCCCCCTTTGGGGTAAAAACGAACGAAGGCAATAACAAGTAACCCAATAAAATGCCTAATCTAATTTGCAAAACTAATGTAGTTGTCCACGCTTTAACCAACTAGTTTGTTACCACGTGCGTTGCACGTTATTTAAAAGTAGTAGTTAATACGTACTTGCAGAATTTTTTTATGTGAAATATTTTTTTCTCTCCATAGAATTATTTCGAAATATACTTAAAACACAATACAGAAAATAATTTTTTGGAAATATACTTAAAACACAATACAGAAAATAATTTTTTGTATCATGATTTGTATTCGTAAAAATGATCAACATTATACAGTATTCTTAGTGATAAATTTTGATTACTACACAAATAAAGTAGGATCACATTTATACCCAAGTGGTTAGTAAAAAAGTGGTAGTAAGAAAATAATCAAAATTTGGAAATATTAAGATTACAATATTCCAATCTCCAAAAAAAACAATATGTAAAAATTTGGGGAAAGATGTTTTTTAGACCTGTAACTAAGGGATGAATGTGTTATAAGGACAATATATTTTTTAACTTGTATAAGTAGGACAATATTTTTTACAAGCTTCTAAAAGTAGGATAATATGTTTCAAAAATCAGTGAATGTAGGACAATCGAGCCTGAATTAGAAGCCTGAAATACACCCCTCACGGGCTCAATTATTCTACATTTACTGATTCAATATCTTGGAGAGAAGACGAACATAGTGTCTATTGTTGTTTCAGACAATGGATCTTTTGCTCCTCTTATTCATCCGACGCTAAAGTATATAACAAATCTGATGGCTGATGGGGATTCTAATATTTTACTCTAGTAAAATAGGTGGCAATTGTATATTAACCGTAAAATAAACTATAAAGAAAAAATGAAAAAGAAGCCATGAGCATCAAAAGTATAGTCTAGGTCATTCATGGATATATCAACATCAACCTTAAATTTTGCCTTTTTATAAGGAATTCTATTTATTTAATGTATCAGGACAAAAACCTGATGGATGTACATGAAATAACTTCACTGTCATTTCATGCTAGAAGAGCCATTACCAAGAATCCATGAAATTGTTGTAAAATATAGAAATGGTTAAAATACTACTCTTGAATATGCAAGTGGCACTAATTAGACATGAGCAAGTTAATAAAAGATGCAAGCATATAAATCAAGAATCGCTACAAGAAATATGAATTTGCCTATGAAAATTGTCAGCTAGAAATTTCCAATTAAAATATTATCTATTGAGATTGCCTATGAAATTTAATAAATAAAAGGAATATACAAAGCTAAGTATTTTTCTTACCAGACTACTTCTCACAAGCAACTTTAGTCTGCAACTATCTAACATGACCAAGCCCCAAGCCAGATCTTCCTTTGTAGAATAAAGATAGCTCTGGTAGACTGCTCAATGTTCAAGTTGTATCAAAATCAGAGGTGCATAAATCACCTTATGAATCAAACTTTGAATTTAAGATATCTATTGTCCTCGACTTTGATTTCGAAAAGATCATGAGCTTGATAAATTATCAACGATGAAAATAGACCAATACCTGTGTATTTGTGCATATATATTGTATGTGATTGTACTTCCCTAAGCAGAGAAAACAAACAGCAAAAGAAAACAAATCAAGACATGTGCATTCTCAAATTAAGAACTGTCAAATAGAAACCAAAATTCGTAATGTTTATTTAGCAATCAATTACCTTGTTGCATCAAATCCGCCCATGTAGCAGTACCTTGACGCCCCTATACCTCCATCCGGGCCCTACAGGATACAAGACAAGCAGCCCTTTGACACAGTAGAATGAAGAGTACTTTAAGATAGTGTTTATCAACTCTACAACATGAATCAAAATCTTTCTTTCTTTATTTAATTTCAAAAGCTACCTTCACAGCTTTTGAGAAAAAAAATGGGATTTTGGAAGGTATTTGTAGAGTTTGAAACTACACCCTAAAAAAGGAATAAAATGGAAAAAGCATGTTACATGTGCCTGTCGCAAACCAAATTCAAGAAGCAGCTTGGACTTCCCAGCAACAAAACGATGCCTTGCAGCATTTGTGGTAACTAACGACGCAAAATTTATGAGATTAACAAATGCAGTTTCAAGTAGTTGAACCACCTTAAATAACAAAAAACAATATTTACATTAATGATTAATAAGAAAGACCAAGTTAAATGGTGAGATGATAAACCTTATTTGGACAAAGTCACACTTATCTAGGAGGTACTTACAGCTACCGTTCCTTCAACTCTCATCAGGGGTATCTTCGAAAATACAACAAATCCTTTAGTAATAGCATGTATCTCGACATCGGAACAATCTATACCTCTGAGGTAATCATAAACGCCATCCTAGAATTGATATTCATTAGGGCAATTGTTTTAAACAATAAGACCAGTATTTTATGGCAGCTCTTTCCGTAACAGTTTATTCATGAATTTAGAGATCAAGCTAAAATAAGATAACACTTGATAATATAGAGATGTAATCGATGTTGTTAAATATATTAATCAAGTATCAAGTTCTGATTAACATATAGTTAGTACAATGTCAAAACTTAGTAATCATATTGCTTATGAGTATAAACATAAGAAGACTACACCAAATAAGGCCATATTGTCAACACATATTCTGCATTATAGAACTTCATTTGAACCAAATAAGGCCATATTATTAACTCATATTCAGAAAATCACAAGCATTATCGAGGAAAATAGGCTTGTAATAAACCAAAGAAAGGATTTTTAACATCTTGAGCAACTTCATATTAATTGCATTTATAAAAACAAAGGATATCCTCAAATTTCACATCAAGCTAGAGGTTCTGCACTTCTTCATTTATATTTGCAATATACCTACTTGAAGAAATATTAAACTTTTACCTTCTTGCAGTTATTGTAAATACATGGCTAAAAGATAAACTTTATTGCAGAAAACTGATACAACATACATGTTTTCTTTCACATGTATAAGACAAGTTTACTTAAATTTTATTACTTGTACATGTGAACTAAATAGATCGCTAGAATAACCGGTGCATATAATGGAAACAATATACCTCGCACGATGCGGGTAAGGACGATCTGATAAATGAAATTTCAACCTCTGTAAATCTAAAGTTCACAATTAACTTTATGCACTCTTCCAGACCAGCAAAAACTGTATATTCCCCACCAAAGGGATTTCTTCGGAAATACAAGTCAAACCTGAAAGATAACATAATATTGCAAATGAGAAATCATTTCTAACATAAATGATTACGTACTCTGTTTGCGAACCTAGACTGTCTATTAAAATTTTATGAGCAACTCCCTTAAGGACAAAACTTCTTTCCCTGTATAACCCAATTTCTGACATGATCAATCTTTCTTGAGTAATACACATTCTAACATCAATAAGACTACCTACCTTCACAAGTGACCCAAAAAATAAGAAAATACACACGTATAACTTCGCATGAAAAAGGAAATTTGTAGAAGCCATGGTAACTGAGTGGTTAGGAAGACTATTGTTTTTTTTTTTTCATAGTTTGACTTAAATATGATAATCCATGTGGGGTGATGATCTGATCAATACTCAATCAAGCAATAGATACAGCCTTTCTCTTCTCTTTTCCTTTTTTTCTTTATCATTTTTATAATATTTCCTTTTCCTTTATTAGTCCATCAAGCAATAGATACTTAAGCAAATGCAGGAACTGAAATGGAGTTCAGAATGCGCTAGCCTGAAAATGGTGCTCAGCGTGCCCGCAGTGAGACTCATCACACTAAGAGTTCAATGTCAAAAGAAAAGAACTAAGGAGACAAGTTATCATATCTGGTTTACTCTCACTTAATGAAGAGAAGCAATTAGAGTAAAAGTAAAACTGCCTTAATGTCATCTCTCTCATTACTGATCCTCACAAAACTGCCTTTAATAAACCTTCCAAATTGACCAAATATTCTTCTAATGATCAATGACCACTCTATAACACTGAAATACATGCTTAACAACTAATATGTCCATCAAAATCAACCTATATATTATTCTCAATTTTTTTTCCTGAAAATTATTACTAATTCATTTTTTTAAGGAGTATGATTGTCACAGTAATCTTTCATCCCAAATTTCAGAGAAAAAGTGACGCAACGAATACACTCACAGTCACATTAACACAACCAGAATCCACGAATTAACATGCACGCAATCAACTCATCATCAACACAATTAATCGAGGATTAGAAAAGATTAGAACAATTACACGGCGCGTTCGTTCTGTTTCCCGCCTTTCCAGTAAGCATAAGCCATGGTGAACTGATAGAGATCCGTCAATAGAGGCGTCACCATTGGATTGGTTGGCCTGCCGATGCCGCCCGCTCGTTTCTCCTCCGTCCGCCGCCCGTTCGCCGCTGCCAATTTTAAGTTTAATCCAAAAGGGAAAAAATCTTAGTTAACTGCACACACAGTAGAAACAAAGGAACATCATTTCTAAAATCTGAACTTAAAACGATGAACTTCAACATATAGAAACCCACTTATTCTGCAGAACCAACCTAGGACTTCAGTCTAGAACCACTCAGTTTAATCAATCAGTTGCGAATTTCAGAGAAACCGACGATTTATGGGATGCAAATGGAAGATCGAGCTGAACAATGAAAGTGACCGGAAATTTACCTGATCGGAGATTAGTGGGTCGCCGGATCAGCGAGACCGCGTCCAACGGCAGAAATTGCTTCCGTGGAGGCGATAGGGGTCGTGGACGCGTTGTCCGCCGCCAACGTCGGGGGGCCGAGGAGGAGAAAGACCAAAATTTGGAAAATGAATTAGGATTAGGGATTAAAGGAGAAGGGGGAAAATGTCATGAAATAAAAGTGCAAGGGCAAAATGGTCCGAAAATGATTTATGGAGGTAAGACACTTTTAATAGTATTATAGATCTACTACAGTGTCCAGCTCTTTCTGAGTACCCATCCTGAGCTTAATGGTATTTAACGCCTCGCTTTGTGCACAGTTTTTCCTCAAGTTATAGGTACTAGTTACAGTATCCTGTTTTTTAGTCTTCTATTTCTTTTTGTTACTTTTCTTGGCCTGGGTCTCCCACTGCTCCGTAGTCCCATCTTCCTCATTAATGGATTCCGAAGTAACACTAACCTCAAGCCCATTAGCACCATCCAATAGACCAAGAGAGTCCTTGGATGTCTCTTCCATTTGATCCACCAAGTCTTGTATGTCCTCATTATCCTGAACATCTCCCCAATTTCTTCCTTCTAATACAGAGAATGTATTAGAAGAGGAAAGTGGCGGATCATATAGAACCATAGGGAGATCAACCCTGTTGGGAGAAATTTCGGCATCCTGAGTGTGAAAAGTAGGCTGCACATCAGCAACACCTCCCAAATCAGTAACTGCACCTTTACCTGCTGCAGCATCAGAATTGGTAGATTCACCCACTGGTTGAGCAGATGCAGAATTGGGATTTCTGCACTTTTACTTTCTAGGAAAAAAAAGTCGTGAACCACGTACGAAGAGATGATAGCGGCCGTTGCTACTCGTTCGTGGTGGTAGCGGTAATTTGTTTCTAACGATGACAGTGGCACGACTGTGCCTCCTCCGTAATCTGTGAAAATCGTAGGCGTGTCGTCGAAAAGTGTAAAATTGCTGGGCAATTTTTCTCCGTTGATTAGATGAAATAATCTCGGTTATTTTCTCTATCGATTAGTCTCAGTGATTCGCCACCAAAAGCTCGATGTCTTTGTAGTGTCACGCCTACATGGCTAGCAATCGGGTCTGGGGTCGCCACACCGATGGGGAGTCGACTGGTGGATTGGTCATTGGTGTTGTCGAAAATGGGTTATGCTACCGTACAGTGGCGTGAAATCTCAGGATTGAGATTTAAAAATTTGATTTACTCCAGAGAATTTTATGCAATAAAGGAAATTCTGGAAATTAGCAATTTGATCCTTGGGCTTTTCTACAATTTCTTGATTTTCTGGAAATTGTAATTTTATCCCTGGTTCATATTTTGAAATTCTAGAAAATATTAAGGTCTCGTTTGGTCGGATGAATTTTAAAAATTCTGAAAATTAAAATTAAGGGTTTGTTTGGTTAGACCAAAATAATAAAATTTCTAGAAATTAAGTTAATGAATTTTGGAAATTATGAAATTAGATTAAGGGGTTTTTTGGTTGAACAAAAAATTCTAAAAATCGAGATAAGGGCATGTTTGGTTGGACTAAATTTATGAAAATTTGATCAAATAATATATTGGGCAAAATAATTTTGAAATAACTTTGGAAATTGACCAAAAGCTTGGAGCTTGTTGGTGTTTCTAATTTCAGCAATATTTTACCTACTGATAAATAATAAATATACACGTTTATTTGAATTACCTGTTATTTTGTGAATATTAAATATTTTACATGTTTATTTGGTTTATGTGCTAAATATTTATTGAATGTTTTATACATGCAAATTTAAATTTTGTAATAAAGCAATGAAAACTTGATTAGTTGCTCCTTACTTGTATAATTACTTATGTGCATTGAAATTTACATTGTTGGTTATGCCCGCATAAATTGTTTGGGTAGGCGGCACCCAATATTTTTCGGACCGTAATATATATTTGGGTAGACGACGCCTAATATTTATCAGACCGTAAATAATGTTTGGGTAGACGACACTTAATATTTGCTCTTTTGTGATTGATCATGTTTAATTGGATCTTGTTTAAGCAAATTAAATACTCCACCTTAAAATGTTCCTCAATTAAATATGGTTCTCATTTAGAATGGACAATATCTTCCATCATAAATAAAAGGATACTGGAGATTTCATTCCATGAGTATTTAAGACCCAAGTCTTTTTGCTTGGAATTACATTTTACGGGACTTTTATAGGGACATGAAATGTGGCCGTGTGATTAATGTAAACCACCTGAGTTATTTCACCAGCCCAGTAGGAGAACAATAATGGGACATCGATCGGACTAGGTTTGATCAACTAGGAATTGCAGAAAATGCAATTGGTTTTGAGCCCTACCAGTTATGTTGTTACATTAATCATCCCAAGCAGGTGCTGTGATAGTAGGAATGTGGATCCTAGTCCATTACAATTTATATTAGATATAAATTTGTACTCTTCCGATGAGGTCATTGAGTATGTTAAAATAATGGAGACAAAATAAAACAAAAGACCATTTTTATTTTTATTGACTGAATTGATCATAGAAATTATGTGTTTTAATTCCCATTCTTTTATTTCTCGGTTTGTTGACATGAATAATTTGTTGAAATATGTACTGGAATTAAACAAGTTGGCTAGGCCAAAATTTCTAGGATTGACACTAAAACATGTGTTCAGTGTTAAAGCAGTAAAGGATTGAGCACGTGTTGGACACATTAATCCCGCTTACCCTTGCGGTCAATTCTTCTTAGCTTACTTCGTTTGAAATTGAAACTTAGAAGAAGCATCAAGATGATGCGTCAAGTGTAATGTTTTGCTTGACATTAACTCCGAGATTCAGAGAAAACATGAGAACATGGATCCCTTTTTGAGATGCTCAAACACTTGAAAGATATTGTTGACCTTGTGTCTCGTACCGAGAAACATGTGTTGGGTTTTAGAGGCACGTAAATACGTAAACATGCACAACATAATAATCGTTCACCAACAACTAACAGTTTAATTGCATAGTTAAATACGAGAAATCTTAAACAAGAATTCTTACAGCGCTTCGTATGCGGAATCCTCCACTATGGTATCCACGCAACAGTTATTCACCGATCCGCACCGAGGTGCCAGCGTTGAATCTCGAGACGAACATGCTAGGAAAACTCGAACAAGAGATTTTATGGAGAAATTATATTTCTTGTTTTCTGTATTTTTGGAATTCCCATGGGACACATATTTATAGGGATTAACTTGGCTTAATTCCTAAGCAAGATATCGGACCTAGCCCATAATATAGTCTCTACAGATTATATCTCCCTAGATATGTTGCTACGAATAATATATTTACCATATCTATTATTCTTGTATAATAATATTCCAAATATTATTATTGAGATTTTATATTTAATTAAATCTAATTTAATTAAATAATAATAATGATTAATTCCAAATATAATTATTATTATATTCTCCATAAATTAAATATTATATCCAATATAATACTTTAATCAACCAACTATAATCAGTGAACTGACATTGCTTGTTGTGTGACCCATAGGCCCTCGTATATCGCGCGATTAGTCAAACTAACGGTCTTAATTGAACCCTAGAAAATAAATCAGACATTCTCAATATACGAGGTATGTTGCGCGGTATCCTGCAACTACCTGTAATATTGTAGGCTATTATTATACCTTTCTTTCATTCACGAATACTCGATTAAGCCTTGAACATGATGAAGTGTCTATTCAAATAACTTAATCATATTTTCTTGAATCACTAATTGATCGCTCATGTCGCACTTGGCCATAAAGTCCAAGTCGACTTGCATCGGCCGATGTCTTAGATCCAATTATGTTGAGAACACGAGCATTCTCTCTAAATTCACATCGAGGAATGAATCTTATTCTTGGCTCAACTACCACGCACATGCACTTCGTGATGAACTCAATCCATGCCATATCTACCCTTGGAGGGTGCAAGCGTAGGTCATGGTCAAAGTTCATCACTCCGCACATGGCGTGCATATTGACCTCAAGTCAGAGGAGTATCACATCGCTCCCACTAACCGAGACACCCGTAGACACATTATGTGGAATTACATCAAACGATTTCTCGGATGGGTATACCAATACCCTCTAAGGTATTTGTGCATCCATTATGAGATACCTAGTATCTCGTAGTAAATGAGATCTTACTACACTCTCCCAAAGAGTATAATGCAGATCGCACACCATTTTCCATTGCATCATCAATATCCCTTTCTTGATGATCCTTGATCGGGGCTATTTGAGAATCGTACTTCGGTCATCTGAGTTCTCACTCAATCAATAACAATATCGATTCAAGAGAACACAAATATGAATAATGCAAACAATCAAACATAATATTCAGATAAGTGTAAAGACATATATTTAATATTAAATCAATCAATAATATTAAACCATAAACTGAATATCATCTTAGTATTATATCCTTACAAAGGATTGTCTCTAGGACACTAACACTAATAATCTCCTACTTGGACTAGAGCCAATCACCTACATGTCTAACCCCTAGACCATCAAAATATCTAGTGTGTACATGAACACACAAAGTCTTGGTGAATGGGTCAGCCAAATTTTCATCTGTGGGAATGCGTTCTAATTCTATTTCCTTGTTAGCGATCATCTCTCTTATCAAGTGATAACGCCTCGGTACATGCTTGTTTCTGTTGTTGGATCTCGGTTCCTTTGCTTGTGCAACTGCACAAGTGTTGTCACAATACAACTTTATTGGACTACTGGCACTCGGAACTACCCCTAGTTTAGATAAAAACTATTTTATCCCGACAGCTTCTTTGGCAGCTTCTGCTGCAGCTATGTACTTAGCCTCAGTTGTTGAATCCGCGATTATCTCTTGCTTGGAACTATTCCAACACACCGCACCTCCATTGAGAGTGAAGCATATCCTGACTATGATTATTAATCATCACAGTCGAACTGGAAACTTGCATCAACGTAGCCCGTGATGACTAATTCTGATTGCCCACCGTAGATAAGAAAATGTTCTTTAGTACGCCTGAGATACTTTAGAATATTCTTGACAACAATCCAGTGAGGCTTACCTGGATTCTGCTGGTATCTACCAGTAATGCTGACAGTGTAGGCCACATCTGGTCTGGTGCAAGTCATGGCATACATGATGGACCCAATTGCAGATGCATATGTAACGTCCTTCATGTGTTTAATATCAGCTTCGCTAGAAGGACAATCCTTCTTCGACAGCTTTATCCCATGATTTGCTGGAAGAGACCCTCTCTTAGAGTTCTCCATCGCAAAACGCTTCAACACTTTATCTACGTAAGTGGATTGTGATAGCCCTAGTATCTTCTTGGATCTATCCCTATGGATCTTGATCCCTAAGATGTAGCATGCTTCACCAAGATCCTTCATCTTGAAGGTCTTTGATAACCAATTTTTCACGAACTGCATGAGCGGGATGCTATCTTCTATAATCAATATGTCATCGACATATACAACTATAGACAATACTCTTCCCACTGCGTTTACAATAGACGCATGGATCTTCCGGATTTCTAATGAAGCCAAAAGACTTAACGTCTTCATCAAATCGGATATTCCAACTCCTAGAAGCTTGCTTCATTCTATAGATGGATTGTTTAAGCTTGCACACGAGATTAGACTTTGGCTTAGATATAAAACCCTCTGGTTGAGTCATAAACACGTCCTTATCAAAGTTTCCATTGAGGAAGGCTATTTTGACGTCCATCTGCCAAATCTCATAATCATAGTGTGCGGCTATCGCAAGTAAAATACGAATGGACTTGATCTTTGCAACCGGCAAGAAGGTTTCGTCATAGTCAATTCCTTTGCGTTGACTATACCCTTTTGCCACCAACCTAGCCTTGTAGGTTTGTACCTTGCCATTTGCATCGGTCTTCCTCTTGAAGACCCACTTGCAACCTATGGGTTTTACCCCTTTTGACAATTCAACCAAGTCCCAAACTTGATTGAAGTAAATCGAGTCCATCTCGGATTTCATGGCTTCATACCACTTCTCTGAGTCAACATCTAATGTCGTCTCCGTGTAAGTCTTAGGTTCGTCCTTATCTGGTATTTCCACATCATCGTGTTCCTCCACGAGGAAACCATAATACCTATCGATTGGATTACGAATCCTAGATGACTTACGGAGTTGTGGTTGTGCAGGCTGTATATTCTGATCATGAAAATTTTATGGTGCAGCGACTTCATCGTTGACCGAAGAGTCCTCAAGAGCGACACTTTCAGATGCCTCTTGGGCGGGAGTTTGAACTATGCTATTCTCATTCAGCCAACTTGGAGGTTGTTGCGAGGGCAACGCAACTCCAATTATGCTCCCACTGGCTGAAAGAGGATCACCTAGTGATAAACTTCCACCATGAGAGTCGTTGAATGCTCCCACTGATTCTTTGTTATGTTGCTTTGACAAATCATTAGTCTCTATGTTAATTCGTGGTTCTTGAATCTCTTCAAGTTCTATCTTCTTACGGCTTTGTTCCTTAAAGACGTATTCATCTTCTAGGAACCTTGTCTGTCTAGAAACAATCACTGTCTATTTCTCCGGTAGATAGAAATAATATCCTCTTGTCTCTTTAGGATATCCCACAAAATAACCCTTTTCACCTTTGGATTCCAACTTATCAATTTTCATTTTATTCACAATTGCGGGGCAACCCAACGTTCTAATGTGTAGAAAAGATGGCTTCTTGCCATACCACAGCTCGTATGGAGTATGCACAACTGATTTGGATGGAATCCTATTCAAAATGTAGATTGAGGTTTACAATGCGTGTCCCCACAAGAATATTGGAAGGGAGGCAAAACTCATCATGGACCGGACCATATCCAACAGGGTTTGGTTTCTCCTTTCGGACACACCGTTCATCTGAGGGGTTCCGGGAGGAGTCCATTATGATTGGATCTCATGAAGCTTCAAGTAATCCATGAATTCATGGCTAAGGTACTCATCTGATCGAATAGTCTTGATACTCTTACCAAGACATTTCGCTACTTCGGCCTTGTACTCTTTAAATTTCTCAAACGATTCAGATTTGTGTTTCATGAGATACATGTATCCGTATCTTAAGTAATCGTCGGTAAAGGTGATGAAGTAGCCGAATTGACCCCTAGCTAGAGTGGGCAATGGTCCACAAACATCGCTGTGGATTAACTCTAGAACTTCCTTGGCACGCACCCCTTTCCCGAAAAAGGGTTTGTTGGCCATCTTGCCCATGAGACAAGTTTCGCAATTACCATAAGACTCTAAGTCCAATGAGGTCCAACTTTCTTAACCATGCAATTCTTTTCTCGTTTGCATGACCAAGTCTACAATGCCACAAGTAAGTTGGGTTTTCATGATTACTAAGCTTGAGTCTTTTATTTTGTCTATTAAGAACATTATATCCACAATGTAACAAGTATAAACCATTCACAAGAGGAGCATTTCCATAAACATCACCATTAAGCGAAAAATAACAAGTATTATTTGCAAAATGGAAGGAAAATCCCTCAATATCTAATATAGGAATGAAAATAATGTTACGAGTAATAGACGAAACGAAATAACAATTATTCAATTCAAGTCTAAAACCAGAAGGTAAGTCTAAAATATAAGTCCCAACACGTTTAGCAGCAACTCTTGCTCCATTCCCTACGTGAAGGGCGACTTCACCCGGTCTAACTGCTCTGCTGTCCTTGAGCCCCTGCACATTTGTACAAATGTGTGAGCCACAACCGATATCTAATACTCAGCAGTTAGAATTATTTGTGGACATGTTTATCTCAATAACAAACATACCTGTTCCAGTGGCTGAAGCACCTTGTGCCTTCCTTTCAGCTGCAAGAACCTTACAATCCTTCTTCCAATGCCCCTTTTGCTTACAGTGGAGGCATACATCCTTATCCACCCGCTCCTTATTTTGAATCCCACCTTTCGCCTTGAGGAAATTAGGCTTAGAACCTTTCTTAGCCTTTGTCCTTCGCTTCTTCTTGCCTTTCGAGGCAGATGAAGTAGAAGCGCCCACCATAAGCACGGGCTTTTCCTTAGCAGTGTGTTGGTCCCGAAATGAGTAAACAAGTGTGTGGGGGGGGGGGGAATACACCTGTGGTTACAAATTAAAACTTCTTTAAAACTTATCAGGTTACTTCAGATAGTAACTCGTCAGTGGACTTTTAGTCTGCTGAGAATTTCTAGAGAAAGCTTACTGAGATAATACCTCCACTGAAAGCTCAAGACTTTCTGTTGAACTACTATCTAATTAGCTTTCAAATGCAGATTAGTGAGCCCTTTAGAAAACTCGTTTTACTTGATAAACTTTGAGTGGATAACACATACTTAGGAAATAACAGAATGTAAATACACAAGATATAAAGTGGTTCAAAGATGAATCTCCTACGTCCACTGTCCTGATCAAACAGGAGAATTCCTTGTGTTATAGTGCCAAGGTGCACTGATCAATTAATCATCTCTTAGGATGATTGATCACTAGGATAATTCCAGGTCCTAGTTCCCAAAACAAACCAGCTTTCAGACTGATACAAAAATAATCAGCTTACTAACACCTACTTAACACTAACTCTCAACCTAACAACTGAGTAGGGTTTTGAGTAGGGTTTGGTTCCAACTGTTGTGAGATAATCCTTACAGTGTAGTTCAAGGCTTAGGATGGATTATCTCTTTCTAAGGTTTGGATATAGCTTTTAAGCTTAGTTACAGAAGGTTTGTTATGCTCTCTACTGATTTGAAACACTTGGGAAACAAAGGTAATTTCGAGTGCTTCTTGAAGGTTATGAATGTAGAGATAACTTTAATCTTGTGAGTTTCCCGTGCATAGAAATGAGCATGTCCTTCTGAATTTATAGGCTTCCTTGAAAATCTTCCCGTTGGATTTGAATCTTCTCAAGTAAGTCTTCTTGTATCTGATTGGTTCAAACGGCTCTATTTGAAGCTTTAAGTCTTGTCAAGAAGCGGCTGAAAGACCATGCCTATTCACCAACTTTCTGTAGATTGCTAGAGAAAGACTTTTGGTACTTGTCAGTTTGGGACAGGTCGGCTGTCACTAAAGTACACTGACGTGTCATTTTCTCATTGGACCTTCAGTCTGCTTGCCCAGATTCTTGTCTTGCTTTAAGGTGGAACTCCTCTGAGAGAGCCTTCTTATTCCTTCATTTATTGTCAGCTTCACTGAAATTCATTTTGCCTTGTTCCAACCAGATTAACTAACAGCTTTTAATATGTTTAACATTGAATGTGCTTTGTTAGTTCTCATCAGTGGACCTTGGTCCTCTCCTGATGGTTTTAGTCTTAGTGAGAAAGCACTTAGAAAACATTCAACACTTAGACTACTTCCTCAGATTACTTTGTCTTCAGCGGACTTCGTCTTCAGGGGACTTCATCTTCAATACACTCCTGAAATTTATAACTGCACTCCAGTTCCTTAACAATTTGAGCTGACTAACTAAACTCTAACTCTACTGAATATTTAACTTACAAATAACTTAGGAGGAACATTTTGGCATCTTAATCAAAACTTAAGTCTATACAATTTCCCAACAATTTCCCCCTTTTTTATTATGCCGGAACCTATCTTATTACATATCTTCATTCAGATGAGGTTCTTCAGATGACATAAAAGTTCAAGGATTTTGTAAGTAAAACATTCAAGTGCATAAGCCTAAATGATAATGAGATATTATCTTGGGCAAAAACATCAGTAGAGTTTCATTTCATGAGAAATGTGAGAAGTACAGTTTACATGAAGTCTACTATAAAAAAAAAAAATTCAAACTTAAAACATCTGGGACTTATAAACAAATGCCCAGCAAAAACACTTAACATCTTCAAATGGTTTCAAACAGAGGCTCAACTCCATATTGTTTAAAAACTCTGATCTTTAGTTCATTCTTCCTTTCCATGACTTCTTTTGAATGACCTTTGAGACCAAGATGCTCACATAAGGACACCCACTCTTCTATAATGCGATCTTTGTCAACTGCTCCAGTTGCATCTTGAGGGGGCCAATAGATGATTTGCTCAGGAGCCTTCAAGGCAAGATCAAGTAATTTATCATTCCAGGCTTCAATGATGGCAGGGAAGAGTTTTGGGTATACTTCAAACATCCATGAGTTGAAAACTTCTTGCACATTGTCCCTTCCCAATTCTCCACTGACATAATAGGAATACACAAATTCCCTTTTTGCAGTTTCCCATGCATCATTGAGTTTCTTGGGTACCCACGCATCGTGGTGAGGGAACTTGGCCTTTGAAGGAGCAATTTCATCTTTCTTCAGCTTGGCAGCCCATCTTTGATAACTGTTTCTGAATTTCTTTGAAGTTGTCTTATCAAAAGTGGTTAGCCTCTCCTTCCTCTTCCTCTCAGCCATCTCAGCAATGGTCTCCATCTTCCCAACCACCTTGTCTCTCCTCTCTTGTTGTTTAGAAGTAAGCTTCTGTGCTCTCTCATTCATCCCACCAGCCGCCTTGATAAGCTCAGTGAGCTCTGTAACTCTTGTGGGGGTAGATTTAGGAGTTTCAGAAGAGATAGGATCTGGATTAAGAATAGGAAGTACCTCAACCAACTTAGTTGAGCCAGTGGACTTAGCAGCCAACCTCCCTGAGGTTCTGGTCTTCTTGGCCACCTCTGCTGAGAAGACATCAGTTGCCTTCCTCTTGGTAGATTCCCCCTTCTGAGCAGCTCTTTCTTCTTTCTCCTTCAGGTGAGCTTCCTTGAACTTTGATAAGTCTGCAGATGGGGTCTCCTTCCCTTTCTTGGCTTCAGCAATCTTCTGGGCCTCAGCATCTACCTTCTTCAATGTGCTCTTGACTTGTTGGTCTTTTTCAAAATCAGGGGTCTCAAGGATAATGATCATCTTGTTCTTGGGGTCCAACTTCATTTCCTTAGCACTTACCCTCTTTTCCCCCTTTCCGGCATTAATCATGCACTCGGCCACAGTAATGTTTAGCTTCAGCTGATCATGGGCAAGGGCCTTTAGCTCAGTGGAGCAGTGGTCAACTTCATCCTCTAGCCTCTCCAGAGTTGCTCCAGCTGTTTGCCCAAAGCTCACAAACTGAGCTAACTTCTCATCAATTAACACATTTGTCTTTTCTTGTGTAGGGAAGTCCTCTGCTGCCTTCTTTAGGACCTCTCCCAACTTGGCTCCTAACTCTTCATGCTTTGCCTCAAATTCCAGCATCTTCTGGTTCCATAACCCCTCAACTTTCCCAATAAGGTCAGCTGAGAACGCCTCAACAGAGGACTTTAGGTTAATGGATACATTGTCAACTGAGTCCTTCAGGAATTGAGCCCTTGCTTCTTCTTTCTGTTCCAGCTTCTTCAGGCCTTCAATAACCAGCACACTTTGACCTTCCACCACATCCAACACCATCTGCTGAGAGTCTTCAATCTTTAAGGTCAGGTTCTGAAGTGATTTGGTTGTAGACTCCATCATTTCATCTACATGGTCTGAGAGGATGACCATCTCATCCACTTCTTCTTGCACAATCTCTTGTACATCCCTCAGTTGAGCTTGAAGAGAGGGAAGACTTTCCTCTTGGAGTGAGTGAACAACATCTTTCAGAGGAGTTAGGTTGAGTTGGACTGGGGGAACTTCATCAGTTTGTACACCTGCATGACAAACAATGTTAGTCCTTTCCCCCCTCAATCTCACAGCCTAAGTCTCCTGTCACATCTACCTCCATAGCAACTCCCTCCTCCTCTCTCTTCTCACTATCTTTCTCACTATTTTCTTTTCAGCCAATTCATCCTTTACAGGAATGATTGCTCTTATTTCTCCACTCACAACCCCAGTTATTTCAACATCTTTTTCACCTCCCTCAGATTTTTCATTTTCTTTTTCAACTCCATCATTTCCAGACACCTCAGCTGACTCCTTAGTCACCACTGAGGGTTGTTGTGGGAGAACTTCAGTAGACACCTCTACTGAGCTCTCCTTTGGAAAATTTTGTGCCTCAGTATCTCTTGCCAAAGATACATCCTCAGCTACTTCACCATCACCTTGCTTTGGTGAAGTACCTTCTCTTTCTTCCATCACCTTTTCTTTCTCTCCTTCTTTCTCTCCTTCTTTCTCTCCCTCCTTCTCTGACTCTTTTTCACCTGCTTTCTCCTTCTCAGATCCCTTCTTGGCCTCAGCCAGTTTGTCCATAACCAGACTCTCAAATATCTTCTCATCACAGAGAAGTCTAGTTTTGGTCATCCCAACAAACTCTAACACCTCCCTCTCCTCCTTCTTCCACTCATCAGCATTGCTGCCTCCAATAGCTAGCAAAATTTCTCCTAACCTCCTGTCCTTGAGTTGGACAAGGAGTCTGACTCTCAAGAACATTGCTTTCAGGGTGGGAAACCCATCAAGCTCAGGATACTTGGACTCTAGAGAGTAAGCCACCTCATCTTTAAGAGTATCCAGAAAGAAGTACTCTTCTTCATCTTCTGATGGTAAGGAAGGGGTAGGGGATCTGATATATGTGGGCTCTTCTGGGATAGACTTCAGATGTGTTGAATGGATTTCAGATGGGTTGGGTTCAGATGAGGGTTGGGCTTGAGTTTCAGGAGGGGTTGAGGGGATGGGTTCAGAGGGGGTTGAGGATGCCTCAGCAGATGCCTCAGATGGGGTGGTATTTTGGGATCCACTTTCAGGCTGTTGAGAGCCTTCAGTGGGGGTTTTAGATATTCTGGAATTTTTCTTTGTTTTTACTGGGGTTCTTGGTTTGGTTTTGGGTTTGATGGGGGTAGGGGCAGGTACATCTGAGTCAGACTCAATTGAGATCACATTAGGAGAAGAGTCAGGGTTACCTGATGATGACTCATCAGTAGAGTTTGTGACTCTGACTTTCTTGGGTGCACTCTCCTTCACGGCCTTAGAAGACCTCTTCTTCTCCTTCTTTGAGGCCTTCTGTGCCTCCTCCTCCTTGTGACGAGCCATCTTATCACTCAGCTTGACCAGCCTCCTCTTAAGCTTGGTCTTCTTTCCCTCAGTTGGGCCAGCTTCTTCCTCCTCTTGAACTGCCTCTGGGCACTCTACCGCTGCCTTGGTCATCCTTGTTTCTAAGGCCTTTCCAGGTTTGAACAAGGCCTTCAGGTTACTCCACTTCCTATCTTGTATCCAGTCCACCCCCACCCCCACATCCACATTCTCTATCAAGTAGGAGATTTTAGTTGCATAGTTCAACTTACTTGATAGTTGGGGAGTCTTTTCTGGCTGGAATTTAGAGTGTTCTTTGTTTAGAGCCCTTAGGAAAAAATGTTGCCAGTTGAAGGACTTCTCCTTGCTCTCCAAAATTGCCTTCATTAACCTCAGCTTTGGCTTGCTTACTTGCTCCGTGCTCCCTTGATTTCCCAATATACATTTACCAACAATCTCACAGAGGACATTGTAAACTAGTAAAAGTACATTTCTGTTCATCGTTGGGTTGTACTTTATCTTCTTCTGCATAATGGTGTACACCCAATCTTCCTCCTTGTCAGCAATGCAGGTATCTGGGTTTGGACCTTCAGAGGGGAGTTCAAATAACTCCTTCAACTCCTCACTATTCAGACGAATCTCCTTCTTGATCCTCTGGTGCTCAACAACCTCCATATCGTCTCTTACCACCTTTTTCTTCCTTTGTAAGAATAGACATGACTTAATTCTTGAGTCAGAATTGGATACGTTGTAGAAAAACTCAAGAATCTGTCTATCGAAGCAGTTCTCAGAATGATCTGATAAGAACTTCTTCAACCCAACAGCTTTGACCATCTCCAAAGCTTCTTTAATGTGTGCGAACTCTGGTCTAGATTCAATTTCTGGGTTATCAAAAACCACTATGGGTTCATACCAGAAATTGTCTTTGTTTGTCAAAAATCCAAGATTTACTTTGGCCATTGAAAGAGTATGAAGAGAAAATTTGCAGAGAGTGTTTAGAAGGTTAGTAGGTGATTGCTTGAAAGTGTGTTCGAAAAGGTTCTTAGGCTGAATTTTGGGGGTTTTATATGAGTAATGAACGGTGAGATCTAGTCCCGCAATCAACATCTGAGATCGATTTGATGAAAGGTCGTGGATAGTTGAAAGGATTAGTGGGGAGTATTTGAGAGATCTCAACGGTTAGAAAAGAACCGCCTAAAACGAGGGGTATGGATTAAAGGAGTTGGTAACCGGAAGGTCACATCATCTGGCTTTTAAGGCGCGTGAGATAGGTAACTGTAAAAGCAAAACTGACTTGTACAACGCGCATTAAATGCTTGCCATAATGAAATCTTTTTGAAACAGAGTAAAAAGATTTAATTTCCAAGAAATACTCATTAGCTATTTTTGATAAGAGTTTTATAATATGAAACTAATAGCCTTCAGACTTAAAAAAAATAGCTGAGTTAAAACTTTGACCTCTACTGAGGTGGAACCTCTTCTGAGAAACATAAGCTCTTCTATGATCAGTGACTCTACTGAGGTTGATCCTCTTCTGAGGTTGAGCCTCTACTGACTTAAAATCAACTCATCTGAGATTTGCACCCTCCTTTACTCTCCTGGATCTAGAAGTCCAAGCTCTGCTGACAATTCTTGAAACCTTGCTTCAGCCAAGGGTTTTGTAAATATGTCAGCCTTTTGTTTGTCAGTGTGTATCTTGAGCATTTTGATATCCTTCTTCTCCACATGATCTCTGGTGAAATGATGCCTTATATCCACATGTTTGCATCTTGTGTGGAGAACTGGATTTTCTAAAATAGCAATTGCACTATTGTTGTCATAGAAAATAGGAACTTCATTAGCAAAGATATTGTAGTCTCTCAGTTGTTGTCTTAGCCAAAGAATTTGAGCACAACAACTTCCAACTGCCATATATTCAGCTTCAGTAGTGCTTGTAGCTACTGAATTTTGTTTCTTGGAAAACCAAGAGATCAGCTTGCTTCCCAAGAATTGATAAGTGTCTGAGGTTGATTTCCTGTCAATTCTACATCCTCCATAGTCAGCATCTGAGTATCCTGTGAGTTCCAGATTGTCATCTGAGGGATACCACAATCCCATATTCACAGTACCCTTGAGATATTTAAGAATCCTCTTAGCAGCTTCCAGATGACTTTTCTTAGGATTTGCTTGATATCTTGCACATATCCCAAATGCAAATGTGATATCAGGCCTGCTTGCTGTGAGATACAGTAGAGATCCAATGATAGCTCTGTAGTGAGTCTGGTCTACTGATTCACCATCTTCATCAGGTTCCATCTTGGTGTTGGTGTTGAGTGGAACTCTTGCAACTTTGCTGGTCTGGCATCCAAACTTGTTGATCAGCTCCCTTGTGTATTTAGCTTGGTTGATGAAGATTCCTTCAGGAGACTGCTTAAATTGAAGTCCTAGGAAGAAGTTCATTTCTCCCATCATTGACATCTCAAACTTTCCTTTCATCAGTTGAGAAAATTTCTCACAGAGGACTTGGTTGGGACAACAAAAAATGATATCATCCACATAGATTTGAACTAGCAAAGTGTCCTCTCCTTTTGTGATCCTGAAGAGAGTTCTATCTACTCTTCCTTTGATAAAGCCATGATCCAAAAGGAATTGTGACAAAGTATCATACCAAGCTCTTGGAGCCTGTTTCAGTCCATATAGAGCTTTTCTCAGTCTATATACTTTGTGGCTTTTCTTCAAAACCTGGGGGTTGCTCCACATAGACTTCTTCATTGAGTACTCCATTCAAGAAGACACTCTTTACATCCATTTGATACACCTTGAATTTCTTGTGAGCAGCATAAGCAAGAAATAACCTTATTACCTCCAATCTGGCTACTGGAGCAAAAGTTTCATCATAGTCAAAGCCTTCAACTTGAGAATAGCCCTTTGCAACTAGCCTGGCCTTGTTTCTGACTATGACATCATTTTCATCCTTCTTATTCTTGAATACCCATTTGGTTCCTATCACATTGTGTTGGGCGCGGAGTCCAGCATCTCCCAGCCACGTCGGGTGCGATTAAGGCTCGGTGCGCCAAGTCCGGCGGAGGCTATTCGATCCGTGGCGCTGCAGCTAGATAGGGTTAAAGGAAATAAAGTAGCACCTCACTACAAGTCCGGGCTTTTAGTCTAGTGGCAAGCGCTTGATCCTACAATTGGTATCAGAGCACAGGTCACGGGTTCGAATCCCAGTGTAAGGCATTTGTTGGCCAAGAGGGCTGGCAGATGCTGGGGGGGGTTGTTGGGCGCGGAGTCCAGCATCTTCCAGCCACGTCGGGTGCGATAAAGGCCCGGTGTGCCAAGTCCGGCGGAGGCTATTCGATCCGTGGCGCTGCAGCTAGATAGGGTTAAAGGAAATAAAGTAGCACCTCACTACAAGTCTGGGCTTTTAGTCTAGTGGTAAGCGCTTGATCCTACACATTGCAATGATATGGTCTGTCAACCAGCTTCCATACTTGATTTCTTATAAATTGGTTGAGCTCTTCTTGCATGGCAATGATCCAATTTGAATCTTGAAGTGCCTCTCCAATGGAACCTGGTTCCTGGTTAGATAAGAAACAACAAAACAAAGCACTTTCTCCATGAAAACTTCTAGTTTTGACTCCTGAGGTAGGATCGCCTAAGATTTGCTCAACAGGGTGATCTAAGAGCCAAGTTCTCCTAGGCTGATGTCCTTCAGTAGAGTTTAACTCTTCTGAAGTTGAGTCACTAGTTATAGGAATGAAATCAAATTCAGGAAACAAGAGAGAGGGTTGAAGTCCTGAGTCATCATTCAAGGTATTCTCATTCTCAATGGTAATATCATTGGTTCCCCCTTGAATGATGGGTTCAGTAGATGTCTCAGCTGTGACCATATCTTCATTGACATCTCTTACCTCTTGAATTAGGATTGTGTTCATCAGTTCAGTTACTTGTTCAGGAGTGCTCTCAGGTGAGCTTTGAGGAGTGGTTTAACTTTGGGTGACCTCTTTGAATTGTTGATCATTGATGTTATCCCAGGTTGGGATGTATGTATCAACACATTCCTCAGGATAACCTTTAGACTTGATACTCAGTCTAGTTAGTCTTTTGCTTATCATTTCCTCATTCTCCTTACTCCTGGACTCAAGAGTAGATTCATCAAAAACCACATGAGGTGTTTCTTCCACAACAAGAGTTCTATAATTATAAACTCTGAAAGCTCTACTGATTTGGGAATATCCTAGGAAGATTCCTTCATCAGCTTTGCTATCAAAAGCTTTCAGTTGAGTTTTCCCATTGTTGTGAATGAAACACTTGCAACCAAAGATATGAAAGTAAGATACCTGTGGCTTTCTGCCATTCCATAATTCATATGGAGTTTTTCCTTGATGTTTGGTTACCATGGATCTATTTTGAGTGTGGCAGGCAGTATTAATAGCTTCAGCCCAAAATCTTTTAGGAACTTGAGCTTCTGCAAGCATTGTTTTTGCTGCCTCCTTAAGAGTCTTATTTCTTCTTTCAGCTACTCCATTTTGTTGTGGAGTTCTTGCAGTTGAGGTCTCATGTGTAATGCCTAATTCTTTGCAGAAATCAGATATAATAGATGTAATGAATTCAGTGCCCTTATCTGATCTTATCTTTACAATGTTCATGCTCTTTTCATTGCTAACTTTCTTCAGGAGCTCTGGCAGCCTCAGTTAAGTCTCATTCTTGCTTGCTAGGAATACCCCCCAAGTGTACCTGGAAAAATCATCAACAACAACAAGTGTATATTTTCTCCCATTGATACTTACAGGGGTTACTGGACCAAAGAGATCCATATGTAACAGTTGAAGTACTCTGTCAGTAGAGGTTGCAACTTTGCTTTTGAAAGATGCTTTCACTTGCTTTCCCTCCTGACAGGCTTTACAAATATGTTCTTTGTTGTATACTTCATTTGGCATTCCCTCCACCAGTCCATGTCTTGCTATTCTGTTCATCATCTTGAAGTTCAGATGACTTAGTCTTTTGTGCCACATCCAATTAGTATCAGTTGAGCTTTTTGCAATAAGACATGCATTTGGTGTGCAAGACTTTCAATCTGCAAGATAGACATTTCCTTTCCTTGACCCAGTTAGTAGTACCTGTTGTGAAGATATATTCTTGACAAAACACAGGTTACAAGAAAATTCAACACTGTATCCTTTATCACAAATCTGACTTATGGACAGAAGATTGTGCTTAAGTCCACTGACATAGGATACATTGCTTACTCTTACTGAGCCAATTATTAAAGTACCATAACCTTTAGTGGCTCCTTGTGAATTATCACCAAAGTTGACTTGTGGGCCTTCTTTCTTAACAAACTCTGACAGGAGATCTTTGTGGCCAGTCATGTGCCTGGAACATCCACTGTCCAAGTACCAGACTGAAGATTTGAGAGCTTCTCCTTTGTTGAGGTCCACTGAGCCCTCTGGTTCTTCTCTTGCCATGAGACACATGTCATCTTCACTGCTGTCTGAGAACAGTCCATCAGATGACTCCAGATCTTCATCAACATCATCAGCCTTTCCTTTGTGCTCAGTTGAGGACAATCATATTGAAAATGCCCCACCTTCTTGCACTGGAAGCATCTATTGGCATCATCATTCTTTTCCTCAGTAGACTCCTTGGTCTTTGATGATGATCCTTCACCTCTGTTATAGTTCTTGTAATCCTTTCTCTTCTCCAGCTCAGTTGAGCTTTTCTCTCATTCTCTGTTGTCTTTTTGTGGATAACTTCTTCCTTCTCTATTATCCCTGTAAAATCTTTTATACTTGCCAAAACGGCTGTTAAGTTTTTCAAACCTTCTGGCCATCAGGCTGAGTTCTTCTTGCATCTCAGCCTTGCTTTGAGACTTGCTTGCCTTTGTACTCTTCTGAGGCTTTGGGGATTTTGGCTCAGTCTCCTTAGCTTTGAAGATAACTCCCTTCTCAGCTGAGGTCTGATCAGGAGCCCTTTTCCTGTTCAGATCAAACTCATAAGCCTTAAGTTCAGAGAATACCTATTGCATAGACATGCTGGATAGATCCTTGATTATCTGCATCATCACAGAGTACACATCCCATCTTGAGGTTAGACCTCTCAGGATCTTTAAGGCAACTTCTCTTTTGGTATAGACTTTTCCCAGAGAGTTTATTTCATTCATGATGTCAGTGAACCTCTCATCAAGTTGGTCAATGGTCTCAGTGGGCTCCATGGTGAACTGCTCATACTTTTGAACAGCTACAGAAAGCTTGTTCTCCTTTATCTTGTCAATTCCTTCACACATGAGAGCAAGAGTGTCCCAAAGTTCCTTTGCAGTCTTGCAGTGGATCACTCTTCCCATTACAGAATCTGGAATGGTGGTGTAGAGAATATTCATGGCTATGAAGTTGAGGTTGTTTCTCCTCCTTTCATCTGTAGTAAAGTTATCTTCATCCTTTGGCCATTCTTCTCTTAGATCTGCAATAGTCTCAGCTGTGGTTCTAGGGTTAGGTGTCATAAAAATAAGTGGACCTTTAGTAATAACCTTTAGCATTTCATCATGCACACATGCAAGATGAGCTCTCATTCTGATCTTCCAGAAGTCATAATTTTCTACTGAGAACTGTGGAAGCTTATGATGGGAAATATGGTTCAAGGGATTAACTCCTATGTTGTTCTCCACTGGTGGTGCTACCCTAGCTGCATTGTCAGCCATAATATCTAAACAAGTTTATCAATAAGATCAATTTAGATGACCTAATAGAAAATACCTTTAGCACAAGGTATACTTAGAACAATGGTCTTTTGAACCACTGCTCTGATACCAATTGTTGGTCCCGAAACGAGTAAACAGGTGTATGGGGGGGGGGGGAATACACCTGTGGGGTGGGGAATACACCTGTGGTTACAAATTAAAACTTCTTTAAAACTTATCAGGTTACTTCAGATAGTAACTCGTCAGTGGACTTTAAGTCTGCTGAGAATTTCTAGAGAAAGCTTACTGAGATAATACCTCCACTGAAAGCTCAAGACTTTCAATTGAACTACTATCTAATTAGCTTTCAAATGCGGAGTAGTGAGCCCTTTAGAAAACTCGTTTTACTTGATAAACTTTGAGTGGATAACACACATTTAGGAAATAACAGAATGTAAATACACAAGATATAAAGTGGTTCAAAGATGAATCTCCTATGTCCACTTTCCTGATCAAACAGAAGAATTCCTTTCACTTGGAATTCCTTGTGTTATAGTGCCAAGGTGCACTGATCAATTAATCCTCTCTTAGGATGATTGATCACTAGGATAATTCCAGGTCCTAGTTCCCAAAACAAACCAGCTTTCAGACTGATACAAATAATCAGCTTACTAACACCTACTTAACACTAACTCTCAACCTAACAACTGAGTAGGGTTTTGAGTAGGGTTTGGTTCCAACTGTTGTGAGATAATCCTTACGGTGTAGCTCAAGGCTTAGGATGGATTATCTCTTTCTAAGGTTTGGATATATCTTTTAAGCTTGGTTACAGAAGGTTTGTTATGCTCTCTACTGATTTGAAACACTTGGGAAACAAAGGTAATTTCGAGTGCTTCTTGAAGGTTATGAATGTAGAGATAGCTTTAATCTTGTGAGTTTCCCGTGCATAGAAATGAGCACGTCCTTCTGAATTTATAGGCTTCCTTGAAAATATTCCCGTTGGATTTTAATCTTCTCAAGTAAGTCTTCTTGTATCTGATTGGTTCAAACGGCTCTATTTGAAGCTTTAAGTCTTGTCAAGAAGCGGCTGAAAGACCATGCCTATTCACCAACTTTCTGTAGATTGCTAGAGAAAGACTTTTGGTACTTGTCAGTCTGGGACAGGTCGGCTGTCAGTAAAGTACACTGACGTGTCATTTTCTCATTGGACCTTCAGTCTGTTTGCCCACATTCTTGTCTTGCTTTAAGGTGGAACTCCTCTGAGAGAGCCTTCTTATTCCTTCATTTATTGTAAGCTTCACTGAAATTCGTTTTGTCTTGTTCCAACCAGATTAACTAACAGCTTTTAATATGTTTAGCATTGAATGTGCTTTGTTAGTTCTCATCAGTGGACCTTGGTCCTCTCCTGATGGTTTTAGTCTTAGTGAGAAAGCACTTAGAAAACATTCAACACTTAGACTACTTTGTCTTCAGCGGACTTCGTCTTCAGGGGACTTCATCTTCAATACACTCCTGAAATTTATAACTGCACTCCAGTTCCTTAACAATTTGAACTGATTAACTAAACTCTAACTCTACTGAATACTTATCTTACAAATAACTTAAGAGGAACATTTTGGCATCTTAATCAAAACTTAAGTCTATACAATTTCCCAACACAGTGGAAGACTCAAAAGTCTTGAGAATGTTATGAAGATCAGGCATGGTCAAAACCGTCTTATTCATATTGAAGCTTACCACGAAACTCGAGTATGAATTGGGTAGCGACTGAAGAATAACATAAATAGCAACATTGGTCTGCAGCTCAATGCCCAAACAACCAAGTTTCTCGATTAGCCCTATCATCTTCAATACATGAGGGGAGACCTTCCCTCCTTCAGATAGACGAAACCTAAACAGATCTCTCATCACTTCATAAATCTCGGAACGAGACTCAGAATCAAAGAGGTCCTACAGATGTCTAAGCATCTCATAGGGAAGCATCCTCTCGTGTTGCCTTTGCAACTCGGGAGTCATGTCGAGCAATATAACACACTGAGCCTGGGAAGCATCCTCTTGATGCTTCTTTTGAGCTTCGGCGTCAAACGCTACGACTTTATCCGAACCAGCCTCAGGGGTATCAGGGATTGGCGTGTCCAACACGTACTCAATCTTTTCTTGCCTAAGCACCAAACGCACATTTCGGTGCCAATCCAGAAAATTTGACCCAGCCAATTTATTTGTTTCCAAAACACTTCTCAATGACAAGTTATTCATTTCAACAATCCTAGGAAATAAAATTAAACAAGAATTAAAACACATAATTTCTATGATCGATATTCAACAATCAAAATAAACATGACCTTTTATTTGTTTTGTCTCCATTATTTTCACATACTCAATGACCTCATCGGAAGAGTACGAATTTATATCAAATATAAATTGTAATGGACTAGGATCCACATTCCTACTATTACAATGACTGCTAGGGCTGAACATTGCAACAACAGAACTGGTAGGTATCTAAACCAATTGCCTCAAGCAATTCCTAGTTGATCGAACCTAGTTCAATCTGATGTCACCTAATTCTCGTTTCCCTGCTAGGGCTGGTGAAACAGAATTAAGTTGGTTTACAACCATTAATCGACGACAAACTTGTCCTTATAAAAGTCCCCTTAGATGTAGATCCGAGCAAAAGACTAGAGCCTTAAATACTCATTGGAACGAAATCTCCGGTTTACTTTTGATTTTAATGGAAGACATCTTTCAATATAATGAAAAACTATATTTTAGCGAGGATCATTTTAAAGGCGGGGTATTAATTGCTTAATCGAGATCCATATGTTAAGTTATATCACATTTGAGCAATTATAGGGCGCCGGCTACCCAAACATGATTTTATGCGGACTAACACTTATTTGGGCGCTGTCTACCCAATCATTCAATACGGTCCGACAATTATTGGGCGCCGCCTACCCAAATAATTATAATGCGGACATAGAAAGACAAATACTTTCAAGTGGAATTAAAAATGATTTCAAGGAATTGATTTAAAAACCTCATCCTTTTTAAACAATTTATCATTATTAACATTAATTAATCAAATTAATTATTATTTTAAAAGTCCAACTCTTAATAATAAATAGGTCCAACCCATTAATTCTTGTTTAAATATTTCCAAAATATTTAATTTTTCTTTTTTATTAGGCTCAAATTGCAATTTCCAAAATTGCAACGGGAGGCTTTTGCCAAATCTAATTTGCAAAAACCAACCCCTTTCCACCACTGCCCAAACCGACAGGATCTAATCTGTATTTGGGACAACCAATTCGGATACCGATCAACATCGTTCATCAATCATAGTGTTACTCGGAATTAACACAGTTAATTCATAAAAAACAGTCCAACTGCAGTGATTTAAAACAACACCAAAATGACCAAAAACATAACGATGACAATGACCTGAATTGAACTCTGCTGTGAGAGGCGGTGACGGGTCGCACCGTGTCGTGAGCACGTGCGCATGGCACTACTGCTTCAAACAACACGTGTATGGCTCCATCCGAATCACACTGTCATCACAGGGGTGGCAAAAATCCCAAGAAAGGAAACCTCGCCGCTGCGGTTGAGAAAAACAACAGATAGACCGGAAAATAGAAGGTCAATCGCCATAGAACACGCTGCGAATCGGTGCATACACCACGAGGTACGACGCTCAGTGCCACCCTACGAGATACGCGATTCACCATCCTTCAAGCGATGCCGCCGCAATTTGGTGTATGCATCACGAGGCGTGGCACTCAGTGCCACCGTACGGGCTGTGAATTGCAAGTATTCAGGTAACACCGCCGTAAAAATGCCAACAAAAAAAACTGAAGCAGCGGCGCCAGTGACGCCTGCATCGCGAGCCATGGCGCCTAGCGCCAGGCTTCAAGCGGCGCTTAGCGCCAGAGTGAGATTGATTGAGGAGGCGCTCCCCTAAATTCAAAAAAGGGGGAAAAAGAAAGAGACCAAGCGGCAGAGATAAACCAAAGGCAAATTGACCAAGTCAATAAAGGGGCACCCGTATTAGCATATGCTAATTGGTACGATTGATCTCCATATCACCGTACCAATTAATTTATAAAAAAATTATAAATTAAAACTGTTCGTCCCGATACAAGTCTGAGTAATACGTGTATGAGGGGAATACACGTATACAAATTTTTCTTTTTTAAACCTTACTGAGTCCCCTTACTCAGAGTTAAGTGTTGAACACTGAGGAGATAATCCACCTACTAACAACACTGAGTGCAAGTCAGTTGGCTAACTATCTTCTTATGTTCAAGTGCGGAATGTATGAGCCCTGAAAGTTTAAAGACTTGTTTTATGTTTGCTTTCTGAAAACTTGTATTTCTTTTACGAAGCCATGGTTAGAAGGGCAGTGCGCTGAGTTTAATGATCAGACTGATTGATTCAAGTCTGATAAAATGTGCTATGAGTGACTTAAGCAGTAAAGCAGTTAAGAACGAGTATCAAAGCAGTAAAGACTCAAGCAATTTAAGGTGGTTCAGAGACTCAAGCTCCTACATCCACGGTCCTGATTGAACAGGAGAATCCACTAAGGATTGGTTTGTTTTTACGTGCCAAGGTGCACCAAGATCATTCTCACTGACCCTTACTTCCTTTTAACTCGCTCACTAACTTCCACCAACAAACCTAACTAAGAGGATTTTGGTTTCAGTTTGGTTTCCAACTAAGGTGTGATTATCCTTACAAGACAAGGCTATGCTAAGGATTGGATAATCACTCTAAACTTAAGATATATCTAATGAGCTCAGTGGAATACAGAGTAACTCTCTAACTTAAGAAACATTTGGGAAATTTATGGTTTTTCGAGTGCTTCTTTGAATGCTTTGATTGCTTTGAACGCTGAGAGTTTGAGTAATTTTTGGCTTCAAAATTTTCCGTAACCTTGCTTGTGTTCAAGGTCTTCTGTTTTTATAGATGAATTTAAATAACTATTCGTTGGAGAGATAGCCTTCAAGTCATCTTCTTTGTAGGATGTTCAACGGCCATATTTCCCATGCGGTAGCCGTCCTTGCATGGATTTGGTAAGGTGCATTTAATATTTGCCCGTTGAATTCTACAGGGATGTCAGGTTCAAGTCAGTGTCCGTATATGACTTGACACGCTCTGATTGGTCCACGTCTTTGGTAGGTGAGAATGTCAGAACTCATTCTTCAGTTCAGTCTTGTCTTTACTGAGTTCAGGTTTGTCCTCATCTACGTACGTCTTCCAGCGCTGACATTCCTTTTGCATTGCTTGGATCCTACTCCAAGTCTTATCCCAATAACTCAGTGCATTCCTGGTCCCTTTAGGCTGAGTTAGCAATGATCTCAGGATCATGCTCTTCATCCTGACACTTACTTAGCCAGCTTGTTGTTACCCGATTGTTAGATTTAAGAACTTTATGTGGCTATGATCGGATAAAACAAAGTAAAGAACTGTAAAGTAAAGACTCAGAGAATTGCCGAGGGGTTTAGGCTCGATCTTAAGTTGTGCTCACTTTATTCATTTGCCCTTAGGCCTATTTATAGTAATTCCTAGGTTACGAGTTATTGCCTTATTCTATTTTTTTGGACTAAATACACAATGATTGCTCATGATTTGCTATTTCTCGCTTATGCCTAGTCATCAGGGTGTGATGGTCTTCTCTGGCCATGTATGAGGGTTGTCCTCGTCCAATAGGATGATCCTAGCTGGCCTGTTGGCGCTGCCTTATCTGGGTACTGACTTGGTCGGAGTTTTTCGAAAAATATTTTCCTACTCCCCCGCAAGAGTACGCAATCATCGTAGTAGTGAAAGTAGACTTGGACCAAGTAGTTATCGAACCCAAAGGATTTAGGAATGCAGTGGAGCCCCAAAGTTGTGTGTTGGCATGGTACTATAGTGACGAACAAATTGGCATATGAAAATTAATCTACGCAAGAATTAAATCTAGAAAGCAATTAAACAATTAAACTAACTTTCAATTAAGAAAGTGCAAGAGAGAGAAATGCTTCTAGTGTCTTCATGATGTAATCCACTAGTGTGTGACAAATCTACAATCTATCATTGCCTTTTTCTAGATGTTTGCTAAGAGCGATCACGAAAGTGTGTAGACCAATCCCTTTTGAGGTCTAGGTGAACAATGTGGACTAACTAGCTACTCCTAATTATGTCCCATAAGCTCCTAAGATCGTGCGTATCTAGAAACACGCGATGCATCTCTAGAATTTTCCCTTCACTAAGTACCCGAATATTTAAATTAAGATATCTAATGTCTAATGATGGGGGATCTAGCAACCGACCATCTCTCGGTTAAGCCGATTACTATTTAACTCAAATTAATTAGTCAAAGCTTTCACCTAAATACCAATCATGCATACCCAACTCTCGTTGCAATACACAAAATTAAATATATAAACTAATAAAATCAACTAATTAATTGAGATATACAAAGTCCACCAATAAAAACATTCAACATCATTAAAATAGACATAATCAAAGCCATAAATCAATCAACACACTAATTTCATACATTGATTCAACACTCAAAGCAAAAAAAATTAGCTCATGATTCTATAAGAGATACCCATGGCTAATAAGCTAAAACAACAAATAAAAATGAAATTAACCATTAAAGCTTAAAATAAAAGAAAAATATCATCTCTAATGATCTTCAAAGCATAAATCCTTACAAGAAATTGAAATACCCACTAATTTTATCTAAAAAAATATTAAAATTATTTAGTGTGTGAAGGAGTGTTTGTGGGGGAGAGGGGCTCTCCCCAATAGAATACCCTAGAAATTATAAGTGTCCCCCCTAAAATATGATAGAATGAGTATATATATAGTGTGAAATGAGGGCTTGAGACGAATTTGCACTTTAATCCTTTAAAAAATACTGAATTTTCGAGTTTGACCGCATTTGCCGAGTCAACTCGGGTTTGACTCGGCCCAACTCAGTGAAAATAGGCACAAATGGCTTCCAACTCGGTTAGAACTCGGTCACTCACCCCTAACTGGTGCTTGACTCGGTCGCGACTCAGTCCGACTCGCCACGGATTCCTCTCGGTTTGCAGCGTTTGGCTCGGGCGAGACGAATACCACCAAACCAAGAGAATGGCTACGGCATTGAGCTCTCGCTTTGGACCAAAAGGGCTCGGTTTAGCTTCCTTCAGCTCGGTCGAGACATGCTCTTCTTTCTTTTTGCAATTTCTGTAAATTCCGGAGCTTAACAACGTGAGCTTGGCTTTTCCAGTGACATGGAGATGGTGGCGTTAATTCCCAGTGGTGGCGGCTTCGTTTTGAATGGGCTCCTGGCGATGCGAGCTTCAATAAATCCAGCATCGAGACGTTTTCCGACGCAAGTAGTCCAGTTCCAGCATCGAGCTTCAAGCCTTTCCGGCATTAGTGAGCAGCGGCGCGGCTCGGTTTCCAGCGAATTGCAGCTTCTCCGTCTTCCTCCATTGATTCCGGCAATGAATGGCAATTTCCGGTGAAAGCTACAGTTCGGCAAGAATTGCTTCTAACTGCTTTTTCTCCATTTTCAAATTAATTCCCTAAGCTTGCTTTCTTCTCTCTCTCTTTTCTTTCTTGCTAAAAATAAACATGGGTGATGGGTCTCACTTATCCTTTCCTTGGTCAACTTCTGCTGCTAGCAATTAATAACGTGTGGGGTCCACGGGCTGAACTATGTGCTTTCACGTGAGCTGCTATCAAGCAAAATGCAAATGGCCTCTCTTAATTACTTGCAATTGACCTTCAATAATGTGATTGATTGAATTTTTGCCAAATGGGCTGATGCTTGTATTCTCAATCCCCAATTAATTTGTAATTGGGCCTTTAGAATGATTTCCTTAATTTGGGCCGCCAAAAATTGCTTGAAAAATTAAAATGGCCCACTCCATTTCTCACTCTTTTTTACTTATTTTCCTCACGACCCTTGATTCCTACTTGACTCATTCCGTCGACTATCTTCACAAAATTAGAGGCACGTGTTTGCTTCTAAAAATCTCCATTTTCCTGCAAAATAAACACAAATATCTTTCTCGACAATTAAGCACAATAATGTAAATAAATGCAAAAAAATTAATTAAATTAAGCAAAAATAATGCACGAATTTCAAGCAATTTTCACACTAATCAGGTACCTACCAGTCCTTTTTTTGTGCCTGCGTCTGCGACCGTCCTTTCTCCAGGTGCGGGCTTGGTTGCAGGCTGGCGGTTACGTCCTCACCACTGTCCTAATCTCCAGCTGTCTTGTCCGGCGCGGGCTCATGGCGGGCTTGTTCAAGTCCATAGCTCGCCTAGACATGGCTGGATCATTTCCGGTTTGCTGGGGTGATGAGGTCTCTTAGTGAGGCGAGGTTGCCTATCGTCGAGGTCGCCCACTTGGGCGAGATCGAGGTTGGTCGAGCTCGCTAAGTTGAGGCGGGGTACTTCTGCTTCGACGGTCGGCATGGAACATATTATTTTCCACCTACAACACCACAACATAGATAGACTGTCATAAGTTCAGGATGATGCTCTTGTGTATTCAGGCTTCAGTCTTGATTGTCAACAGTGAGTACTCTTCTCATTGTGTAATAAAATATTCTAACTTACTAACCTAACCAAGACTAGCCTGACTATTACAAACACTTAGGCAAATCATCTTTTCAGGGTCTTTGGGATCAATTTAAAACTAACATTGTCCCAACAATTTCCCCATTTTTTATGATGTCAAAACACTGAAAAGATCCTTAAAACACTTAGAAGAAACAAGTCCTAATTTATAAGACAAAGTCAGTGTTAGAGCAGTTCTTGATAAGTACAGAAATTTAAAGAACAACCAAAAAGACAATGAATTTTTGTCTGTGGGCAAAGTAATAGATTTCATTGATGAATATGATCAAGTGTACAATGAATCCTATCTATTACAGCAGTTCAGGGTACAACTAGATTTTTCTCAATTCAGGACAAAGTCCATAGTCATTGTAGATTTTGTCCTTCAGCTCGTCAACTCTATCCAGTTGGTTCAAATACCCTTCAGCCTCGGCGATCTTGAACACTTCAGTCATTATGGCCTTCGAGTCATAGCCTTTTCCATTGGGTAGAAGTGGTGGTGGACGAGTCAGGAACTCAAGAGCTTCGATTTGAACTTTCGCATCATCAGCCTCCTCCAGGATTCCTTTGAGTAGTTCAGGATGGTTGTCAGACATGAAGTCAATGAAGTGGGCATTAATGTCTTCAGTGTTGCCCCACTTCTTCACAATATAACATAGCCTAATGAACTCATCCCTTGCATCCAGTCAAAACTCCTTTAATTTCTCAGAGATGAAATCATCAATGAGTACAGACCTTTGAGGAGGCTCTTCAGGCTTCTGAACTTGAAGCATTCTTGACTTCCTCGCCGTTGGCTTCTTCCTGTACTTCCTCGGCTCAGGCTCTTCCTTCTTCCTCCTTAGCAAACTGATCATCGCATCATCGAGTTCTCTCTGTTGCAATTCAGTGATGTCAGTGAGCTTTTCGACTTTCTTTTCCAGGATCATCATCTTTTCCTTTTGTGCAATCTCAGCCCTTCGCACAGCTTCAGATTTCTCAGGGGCAGATCCCCACGCCTCAGCACACAGCTCAGCCACTTTGTCGGCATCATATGTAATGGGATTCTTCCTTGTGCTTATTGGCGTTGCTCTAAAGCCTCTGGAATAGTTGGCAGTTAAGGAACTTCCTTCGAAGGATCATTTGTAATATCCTAGATTTTCATGACCTTATCTGCTATACTAAGTACTTTATAATTCTATATGAATCTATGTGACGCATTTACATCCAAATTTTATGCAAAGACACGTTTATGTGTTTTAATTACTCGATAGTTACAATTACTGTATTACTTGCTCAATACATGCTATTTCTTGAGACTTTATAATTTTTATATGATCTTTATTTTATGTCTTAAAGTGATTAATATAGAAATTAATGAAGTCCTTAAGTATAGTAAATTATTTCATAAGATATAAGTTGTAAAATGAATGTTTCTTTAAGAAACGAACTACATAACGATTACTCGATATTTTCTATGATTAGTATATAGACTTTGTAATTTATTTAGAGTCCTAGAAGAGTTTTAATTTTATTACATATGATAGTATAAGTAAATTTTATGCATAATGTACTTAGAATTATCCAATAATCTTATTTCTTACTTACTAATTTCAATGCATACATGTGTCATAACCATAAAATACAAGATTTTCTCTTGTACACCCTATAAATTTCAGCCATATTAGATAAGTTAGGAAGGTTAGAGAAGCTTCAAGACTAAGGTCAAAATTAGGATAAGAATGAAGAAGAAAAGTCAAAATTTAATTGCTAATTTCAAAGAAACATGTGTAAAAAAATCAAAGCTTCAAGATTTCTCCATAATCTTCTTATTTTCGGTCCATGCATGCATAAGAAGGGTAGGGAGAGTTCCACAAACTTCTTTTCTCAACTATAAATAGGGGCTAAAGAGTTCTTCATTCCTTACACACAAAAATTATAAGAAATCTTCACTATATCTTTAGCTTTGCTTAAGATTGAAGAGGAGTTTGTTATAAGCTTTCAACATCTTCTAGGTAAGCTTCTTATCTTACTCAATTAAGTTATTGCTTGAATTATAGGATTTGAAGTAAGGTTAAAGTGATATGTTCTTCATATGTACATGAAATCTGCAATTTCGACATAGTTTGGTAGGAATTTTGGTTTGATCGTTTCCCTCAATTAAAGTTTCTGAAATTTTTATATGTTATATTATATTGGTTAAGGAACTTAAGGTATAAATTTCATATTAAAATAAGTTATGGTTAAGGAGATATGAAGTTTTGAAGATGAATTAGGGTTTTGGCCCGAAAAACTGCAATCCATGTGTTTTGCATGAAATAAATAGATTTTCATAAGATTTTTGCAGGAAATAAAAAGTATTTGAGTAAACTATATGAAGTTAGGAATATGTGGTTAAAATTTCAGAAGTATTGGACTTATGGTTGATTTATGGTGAATTTTCAAAGTTAGGCGTGTAATCTGCCAAAAATCGAAATTTTAGGTTCGAAATGATCCGTTTACATTTTATGGTAGATAATTATAACTTGTTAATTGATGCTCATACATAAGTAATTGATACTTATGATCTATAATATAACTTTTGAACATGTGTTAGGACTTGAGTTTGAATGTGAAAATATGTGTGAATTTTTACAAATTAAGGGATAAGTAACAAATGTTTCTACTGTAAAATTTTTACTTGTAGGTACAACCTGCAAGGTGGGGAATCACTTCGCTCTTCATCGAGTGTTCTATTATTATTTAATTGCACTTATTAAACGTCGAATATTAAATTTTGAGTCTGGCCCGCTATCGACTGGCCCCACATATAGTCCAACTTTATGTTGGCAAGCATATAGTCTGGTCGTTCCGGCACCACGTGTTGGTCATGCCACCCAAGCATAAACCTGGTGAAATTTCGGAGGCTCCACGTTATATGCATTTTATGTTTAGTTTGTGCAATTATAAAGATGTTTCCCACTAAGTGTTTACAAACGCTTATCCCTTCCATTTTTCAATTTTTCAGATGCGGAGGATCCCAGCATGGACGAATGAGCTCGGAGGCGGGCTGTCAAGTTTTAATATACTTTATTTTGGAAATTTTGATTTGTAAACTCAAGGCTATGGCCGTATGTATTTACTACTTCCGCTGTGTAAATAAGTGTGACGTTATTTTTAATTATAAAAATAAACTTTAGTAGTGTTCCTACTTGTGCCACATCATGTCTTCCTACTATTTTAAGTGGGGATGCTACATCATTATCCTGATTCGCCGCAATCCTTTCTGACTTGCGGGGAGTGCGCAAGATTTCCATATTCGTTTTAGCCTCCAATGCCTCAGGGAGAGATCTTTTCTTCGTTTTCTCCTTTTCTCCCTTTTTGGCATCATCCTTGGCAGGAGGAGGAGGGAGTGCCTTGGTTGCAGCTTCCTTGAAGACTTCTTCCCCATTATTGATCACAAACGAAGTCAAGGATTGAACTTCTTTGATTCCCTCCTTCAGCAAATCCACGACTGTGGCAATCCCTGTTCCCGCAAAAGACACACTAGCAACACTGGCCTTGAGCTTCTTCTCAAATATCTCCACTGAGGTATGAAGGCTTTGCTCAGTGCGTGTCAGCCTTGCTTCCACCCTCTCTGACTCTTCGACAACTTCCTTGGACTTGGATGCAATCTTCTCAGATTCTTGAGCAATATTTGCTGACTCCAGTACCATCTTGGCCACTGAGTCATTTAGGGCCTGAGTGAGCAACTCAGTAGACTGAGAGGCCACTTGCTCCACTGCCTTTTGCATCATTTCATCGTGCTCTTCCTTCAGTTGAGTCAGAGTGTTGGCAAGCAACTTTTTTACTGTCTTCCTTTCTAACTTGACGGACTTGATAATTAACACCATCAACTTCTTCAGGCTCTTCACTTCAGAGGTGGCAACTGTCTTTATCGCTGATTTCACCCACCGCAATTGCTTCTGAATCGCTTGTCTTTCTCCTCGGCCTCAACCTTGAGCATTGCAATTTCATTCTCCAGCTCAGCAAGGTTCTCAGAATATCAGTGAAGCTGCCTTGGCGGATGTCAGTGATGACTATGTCATCCTCAGCTTCGTCAGTCAGCAGTTGTTTTCCCTTATTAGCCCCTGCAGCATCAGTCCCCTCCTCAGGGTGCACTGAAGGCAGTTCAGGAGTGATCATAGCCGCCTGCTCAGGCTCAACCAAATCAGCTCGAACTTTGAGAACAAGTCTCTCAGAACTAGGAGTCCCTTTGGATGCCTCTACATCATCCTCATTTGTCTCAGGGCAGGGAATCCCTTCATCGACTGATGTATCATTGGCAGTTGATCCAACCTTGTTGGACTTAACAACTGCTCCACCCTTGGACGCAGTTTTCTTACCTTCCCCCTGAGCATCCGGCTCAGTGGTCATCTCATCAACTTCTCTCGCCGTCTTCTCCACCATCTTTTCTCTAGCCTGACCGCCATCAGGGCCATCGTCCCCATCATTGTCATCGCCCTTGTCATACTTCTCAAGAGTGTCAAAGAACTTTGACCTTTCAGCTAACATGGCAATCATCTTAGCCACTAGCTCCATGATTGCCTCCATCTCCAGCAACTCCAGGTAGCTAGTTATGCTGAAGTAGTTGGTCATCCTCGCTTCCTCTGAGCACCAGAAGTCCCATCCTTTCAGCTCCACCTACATCCTTTGCTCCACCATGTTGGCCTGCTTGTACTCCAGCCAGACTTTCATGTCCACCATGTGCTCCCTCAGCTCTGGGTAGTTGTTCAGTGAAGGAAAGCTTCGAACAACCCAGTTCTCTGCCCTATCTTTAATGGAATTTAGGAAGAGAAGAGATGTGAGGTCTTAAGTGTCATCATCATCTCCTACTTCCTCGATGATTAAATCAAGGTCTGGGTCGGTGTCTTTGGGATCTTTGGAAGAGGTGGGGAAGTCTTCAGGATTTGGTAAGTTTGGCTCATTGTTAGGCTCTTGGGTTTGGGAAGTGTTTGGCTCTGACTAAGGTTGGGATTCAGGTTGGTTTGAATTTGGCTCAGAGGTGGAGTTTGGGGTAGGTTTAGGGGTGGATGTGGGTTCAGTGGGTTGAGGTTCAGAATGGGTTGGGTTAGGTAGTTCTGATTTGAGAAGGTCTGTTGTTTCAATTGTCTCCCTCACCTGAACCAAGTTAGATGCCTCCGCCGTTCCAGACTTTTCTCCAATCTTCCGAGGGCTGAACTCCCTCATCTTCTTCACTGGAGATCCTTTCACTCCTTTCCTCAGCCTCTTAAAAGGCCTTGCCTTTTCCACCACATCTTCTAATTCCTCCCTGACTTCATCGACAACCTCCTCAACCTCTGGAAGGTTAGTCTTGGAGACTTTCTCGGTCCCTTCATTTTCAGTCCCCGTGACCTTTTTCTTCAGCACCACCTTCACTCCAGCCAGTCTCCCCTCCTTCTCCTTCTTAGCAGCCTCTCGCTCAGCCTCCACTTCGGCAATAGTCTCCTGAGCCTTCTCATATAGCTCATCCACGCGCTCCAGGAGATTTGAAGCCACCTTCTTGCCTTTGGGTGCTGCCCTCTTCCTCTGACCCTTCTTAGGCGCATTGGGGTCAGGTAGGCCCAAAATGGCATATGTATCGCCCTCATTGGAAAACATGATCTTCTTACCTGACAGATCATCTTCCCAGTCGAATGAATACCCTGGACAAGCCTGAGTGATCTTCATAGAGATCCTAGTGGCGAATGAGAGTGCTGCAACCACAGAGATATGTTTCTCCCTCTCATCTCTCTTCACCTTCTCCACAACAGCATGGGCAATCTGATCCAGAAATAGTTGCTCCCAGTTGGCTTTGACGTTGTCAATTAGGGCAGCCATTATCTTGAGCTTGTTCTTACTTATTTGCTCATGGGACCCAACTGTGCCCATGATCATCTTGCTAACTAGATCGATCAGCGCTCGGTATTCAGGCTTCAACACATCCTTATGCATACGCGCCCTGAATTCCGGCGACCCAGTCTTGGTGAACTCCTTCAACAACTCATCCTCCTTATTCTCCTTGCACGTTTTAGGGTTAATACCGAAGCAGGGTAGCCCAAAAATAGCCTTCGCTGCCTTGTGGAGGTCAATCTCCCTCTCCTCCATCTCGTACAACGTCTCGCCTTCCTCATCCTTCCCCCTGGGTATATGCACCGATACCCTAGTGAACAATTCTTCTCCTCGTTTGAACATGTTGATGTATGCCTCCGCCACCGCCTTGGGAAGCACCACATGTGGCTTCTTAGAGAAGTACATCTTCAGTCCAGCTTTTGAGATCCATTCCAGAACTGGCTTGATCTCCTCCACCTTCAAGCACGGTCCATCCATGGAAATTATTTGTTCAGAATGTACCAATTTACTATTGACGATGGTCTCAAGATCATCGTAAGTCCACTTGTTAATATTTGTGTTGGAAGCCATTGAGTGTTTGCGAGAAAAACGTGAGAAATTTGAAAAGCTTGAGTGTGAGAGAATACTCAGTGAGCAAGAATGTATAAGTGTAAGCATAAATTTCTCAAATGGCTTCACAAATTGATATGTATGAAATAGTTACTCAGACGTATGGTTGAGATTAATCCTGAATTCGAAAAGGTTTTGAAATGAGAGGCCAGGATTAACTCAAGGAGATTAATTACCTCACGTCAGTCACATTCCGTAGGTTACGGACACGTATGTGAAAAAGTAAATGTGTGCATTAATTGCTCTGACGCGCATGGGTTTAAATATCAAAAGACGCGCTTTAAATGAAAATAAATAGAGTTTAATGCGTTTTTCAGGGTAGAGGATTCAGTGCGACAGTTCAAATTCAAGGAGGTCGGGATTGGAACTTAATACCTATTAGGGTGACATTGTAGCACCCTGATACCTCACTGAGTCGAGTCTGGCCAGAGTTCTCCCTTAGACTATAAACCTGAGTTCACCCTAGATCCAACATTGAGTGCTCTCCCGGATCTAAGAGACCTAACTCCACTGATAATTCTAAAAACCTTGATTCAGCCAATGGCTTAGTCAAGATGTCAGCTCTTTGCCTGTTAGTGTGAATCTTCTCCATCTCAATATCCTTCTTCTTCACATGATCTCTTATGAAGTGATGCCTAATATCCACATACTTGCACCTTGTGTGAAGCACTGAGTTCTGAGTGATTGCTATGACACCATTTTTGTCACAATACACTGGGACCTCATTTGCAAACACTTGGTAGTCTCTCAATTGTTGCCTCAACCATAGAATCTGAGCACAACAACTACCTGCCGCCATATACTCAGCCTTTGTTGTGGATGTCGCCACTAAGTTCTGCTTCTTTGAGAACCAAGAGATCAACTTACTTCCTAGAAACTGACATGCCCCTGAGGTTGATTTCCTATCAATCCTACAACTTCCATAATCTGCATCTGAATAACCTGTCAGTTCTGGATTGTCATCTGAAGGATACCATAGTCCTAAATTGACTGTCCTTTTCAAATACTTAAGTATCCTCTTGGAAGCCTCCAAATGACTTTTCTCAGGGTCAGACTGATACCTAGCACATACACCAACTGCAAAAGTAATGCCAGGCCTGCTTGCAGTCAGGTACAATAGTGATCCAATAAGCCCTCTGTACTCAGTCTGATACCCCATCAGTGTCAGGATCCATCTTCCAATTTGTGTTCATTGGGATCCTAGCTGGATTGCAATGCTGAACTCCAAACTTCTGAATCAAGTCTCTTGTGTACTTGACCTGATTAATGAAAATCCCTTGATCAGTTTGCTTGACTTGCAATCCCAAAAAAAAGTTCATCCCTCCCATCATAGACATCTCAAATTTACCAGTCATCAACTTAGAGAATTTCTCACAGAGCTGATGATTTGGTGATCCAAATATTATGTCATCCACATAAATCTGGACCAAGAGAATGTCATCACTTTCAGTGATCCTAAACAATGTCATATCCACTGTTCCTTTCCTGAACCCGTGGTCAGTCAGGAATTGGGAAAAAGTACCATATCATGCTCTAGGAGCTTGCTTAAGTCCATATAGTGCTTTCTTTAGGTGGTATACCTTGTCTCCAACCTCAAACCCTGGAGGTTGTTCCACATATACCTCTTCATTCAGGATACCATTAAGAAACACACTCTTAACATCCATTTGATACACTTTGAACTTCTTGAAAGTTGCATATGCAAGGAACAACCTGATTGGCTCTAGCCTAGCCACTAGAGCATAGGTCTCATCATAGTCTATCCCTTCAGACTGACAATACCTCTTTGCAACCAGTCTTGCCTTGATCCTTACTACAACAACATTCTCATCCTTCTTGTTCTTGAAGACCCACTTGGTACCAATTACACCTTGATGCCTAGGTCTATCTACCAGTTCCCAAACCTGATTCCTTGTGAACTGATTCAACTCCTCTTGCATGGCTATGATCCTGTTCGAGTCAGTGTGAGCTACTTCTATGTTCTAGGTTCCTGCTCAGAGAGGAAACAACAAAACAGAATGCTCTCACCATGGAACCGCCTGGTCCTGACTCCATCAGTTGGATCACCAATGACCTGGTCAATGGGATGATCTTCTAGCCATATTCTCTTGCTTGGAGTTATCCCTGATGTACCTGCAATGTTAGTATCTACAGGTTCTATGAATTTAGGGAAATGAACAGAAGGAGATGAACCTGAGTCTACACCAAAGGGATTTACTAAATCAATGTCAGGGACATTGATTCCCCCTTGATAAGTTGACTCAGTGACCGTCTCAGCTGCGACCATAATTTCATTGATGATACTTACCTCAGGTTGAGCCTGTTCCTCAGTCTGAGGCTCAACTGTACCTGATGCGCTGGACTTAGGAGTGGCTCTTGTATTATCATCTTGATCTTCGTCATCATCCTAGCATGGAATAGGCACTTCTTTGACCTTAGGATCACGTTGATTCTTCAAGCTCAGTCTTGTCACTCTCCTTGTGACCTCCTCAGAGTCAGGGTCCAACATTTTTACCCTAGACTCAGTAGCAGATTCATCAAAAATAAAATATGGTGATTCTTCCACAACTAGGGTCCTACAATTGTAGACTCTGAAGGCTTTACTGACTTCAGAATATCCTAAGAATATTCCTTCATCAGATTTTCTATCAAAGGCTTTCAATTGGGTCTTCCCATTGTTGAGGATGAAGCACTTGCAACCAAATATATGGAAATAAGAGATACGAGACTTCCTCTTGTTCCATGTCTCATATGGGGTCTGAGCATGTTGTTTGTTTAGCATGGATCTGTTCTGAGTGTAGCATGCAGTGTTGATCGCCTCAGCCCAGAACTTCTTGGGCAATCCTAACTCAGCCAAAATGGTCCTGGCAGCTTCCTTCAGTGTCCTGTTCCTCCTCTCAGCGACACCTTTTTGTTGTGGGGTTCTAGCTGAAGAAGTCTCATGAGCTATACCAAGTTCATTACAAAAGTAAGAAATATATGAATTTATAAATTCAGTGCCCTTGTAAGATCTGATCTTAGTAATGGACTGATTCTTCTCATTGCAGAGTCTCCTGAGCAACTCTGGAAGTTTTACCTGTGTTTTCTTTTTATTTAACAAGAAAATAACCCAAGTATACCTAGAATAATCATCAATGACCGCAAGGGTATATTTCCTACCATTCATACTCACAGGTGTTACAGGGCCAAATAAATCCATGTGCAAGAGCTGAAGAACTCTGTCAGTTCAGAAGGTAGCTTTCTCCTTGAATGTAGCTTTGATCTGCTTCTCTTCCTGACAAGCCTTGCACACATGATCCTTGATAAAAACTTCATTAGGTAGACCTTCAACAAGTGAAAGTCTAGAAATCTTGAAGTTCAGATGGTTTAATCTTTTATGTCATAACCAACTGAGCTCTAAAGAGCTTTTAGCAACAAAGCAAGTATTAGGAATATTGCTGCTCCAATCAGCTAAGTAAACATTACCTTTCCTAATAACTGAGAGAAGCACTTTTGTTGATTTGTCCTTGACTGAACATATATTCGATGAGAACTCAACACTGAAACCTTTGTCACAAAACTAACTTACTGACAACAGGTTATGCTTCAGTCCTTTAACAAAGGACACATTCTCCACTCTGACTGTACCAATTATCAAAACACCAAAACCTTTAGTAAAACCTTTTGAGTTATCACCAAAGGTTACCCGTGGGCTATCTTTAGCTTGGAAATCTTGAAGGAGACTCTTTATTCCGGTCATGTGCCTTGAGCATCCACTGTCTAGGTATCAAACAACTTTGATTGAGTCATCCTTCCTTTTCTTGTAGCCCACAGCCGCCTGCAAACAGATCAGACTTTAGGTACCCATTGGGTGTTGGGTCCTATGGTGTCAGTTGTACCCTTCGGGATGTAGACTTGCTTAACAACCCTGATTGCCTCAGAGTGGTAAATTTGTCTCCCAGAAACATCCACATACACTACTTTCTTCTTCTTAGCCTGAGAAGAAGATGGTGTATGAGTGTCAGGTTTAGGAATCACAGGAGCCTGAGTGGGTGCCTTTTGGGCTGGCTTCCTGTTCTTCCTTGACCTAGGTGCAGCAGGTCTTGGGTTTTGTTCTTGATAAGGGCCCTGTTTCTTGTTCCCCCTAGGCAAGTGAGGGAATGATAAATAGTTAAAGGCCTCAGGATGCCAAAACCATGGGGGAGTCATCATGTTTGACCTTCCCTGTTGGTATTGTCATGCATGATGATACCCTCGCTGAGCAGTCTGAGTGCTTAGGGCCTGAGCTCTCCTCTGCTTACGCTGAGAAGTTTTTTGGCCTGAGCTCTCAGGGACCTCCTTTGGTTTCTTAGCCTTTCCCTTAGGTTTTGGCTTTACAACCTTGGGGGAAATCCTGACCGTTTCAACAGTTTCCTTGCCCTTATCAGTCTGACGGGCCTCGAATACAACCTTCTATGTACTCTGGCTTGCCTGAACAAACACCCTCTCAGTTTTGCTCCCTGAAGTAACATGAGACTGACCTTGTGAGGATTTCTTAGGGGTATATCCAAGCCTCTTTTTCTCATTCCTAAGCATCTGGTTGCTATATATTTCCTCTCTAGCCTCTGAGGATTTATTCATTGCAGCAACCTTTTGCTTAAGAGAGTCCTCACTCTTTTACAGGATTTCATGTCTGGCAAATAGGTCATCAAACTTACTCCTAAGTGCTATCAGTTCTTCCTTCCTGATCAGCTCCTCATCAGCCAATTCCTTCAGAATCTTCTCTCTTGGGAGACGCTTAGCATTGATCATGTCAATTTCCTGAGTTAGTCTCACAATTTGAGCTGACTCTTTAAGATCTCACTGAGTCAACTGATCATTCAGAGTTTGAACTTCAGTACTCAGTTTCTTGTTTTCCTCAGCCAAAAAGACATTAGTCTCCTACAGTCTAGAGCAATCAACCATAAATTGATCTAAATAGATCTGAAGGTTCATCTCTCTAACTGACTCTGAGCTAAGCTCAGAATTTTGACCATTGTGCGAACCACATGCAGAGTTAGACATTACCTCAGGCTCCTCCCTTGCCATAAGGTGTTGGAGTTATACGTGAAAGTATGCTTTTACTTCGTATAACTTATGTATTAAACACTTTGTTTAAGAGAATAATTCTTTTATCACATTTACTTTGAATATGAATGAATGTTATATATTTATTGCAACCCGTTCAATAGTATGTGTTACATTGTAGTTAATGTGGTGATACCAGATCACAGAAGATCACATTAACGGTTTCCTTGTAACTAAACGTACAAATTCACGACCTAGGTGGATTTGAACAATCCACCGTGAAAGGTTGATGTGTATATTTCAAATTGATCTGTCTTGACCAAGAGATTGCACTAGCACATTTAGTATGTGTTGAAGAGGACCTATAACGAGGATAAATTCTTCTGTTCTGAAATGTTAAAAATTAGACCTCAGTGGTTATTGATTTTTTAATCTCCATCATTTAAATAGGACCGTGTGTGGTTAATAGTTATTGCTTTGATTCATGTTGGGTGAGAATCATCGTGACTTCAAACCTTGTGTCTTGGGCAGTAATATTAATCATACGACGGTTGCTAAGATTTAATACAGAGAAACGTGTGCGAGTACGGCTCGTGTGATTTGTCCCCTTGGTGGGCTCAGAAGTTTTATCGTACCAAATCCTGCAAGTGAAGAATTAGTTTTTTGGTACGGATAATAATGTTGAGCTATATTTACTCCAAGGTGAAAGATATTAATTAATTTAGAGCTATTCAGAAGCTTAATTAATTAATGGACTAGATAATCTTAAACGCGGAAAATAATAAATGGGAGCCCATATTATCGTAATATGGATTAAGATGGATAGTGCAATATTAATTTATTAGTGGTACTAATTAATATTAATGTGCTGAATTATATTGGGGCTCAATATTGAAATTCAGAAGCCCAGTGGAGGTCCAATCTTAATTTTCCTAAAGGCCCCTCAAGTAGCCTATTAAGTAGCCCAATAATAATAAGGTGATTACAATAAAAGAAAATATAATTGCTGTTTTTTTACCTATTATTTTAAAAAATTGAAGATAGGAGAGAGAAAAGATTTTGTTGATTTTCTTGGAAAGATATTATGGAAGATATGTATTCTTGGAATACAAGATTATCTCATAAATTCAAGAAGATCCAAATCTTGCATTCTAGCCCTATTATTTTTGAAAACTGCCTCTATATAAGGTGATGAGATTTTTGGGGAATATTTTATAATGGAGAAAAGAATATATGAGATATATTCAAGATTTCTTAGAGGCTAAGAAAAAGATTTTCTCCTAATTCTAATAGGCCAAAATTTCGGCCAGTTTATCTATAAATAGGGGATGGTTATTTCATCCCCATGTACATGATTCCATGTGTTGAAAAAATCAAGAGCAAAAATATTTTTCTTTCTCCCTTGTTATTCCTGATTGTTTGTGAGCACTTCCCACCGGTGAACAAGCAAGGTTAAAGGGATATACTTGAGAAGGTCTTTTGGTTGATAACACGTTCATGATAGTCCCGTTGTTATCAAATGCCATATCAACAAGAGATACGTAATCACATAAATTCCTAGTTATTTCGCCATAGGTTTTATGTGAATTAATTTTGCATGCATGATGATAAAATTGTTGTTGGAATTATTATTTGAATTAATTCTAATTCATGCTAGTTATAATTGTATTTAAATTCGTATTTAAATTTCACCCCGAATAGATCCGGACACCCCTATTTTCCAAACAACTGGTATTAGAGCCATGGTTTCGGACTTTGATCTTTAAATTGGAATTTAAATTGGTAAACATTAAATTGAAATTGGATAGTAGAATTGCTAGATCTTTTTTGCAAGTATTCAATTGTCATGGTTTTAATGTTTTTTATTTTATTCACGCGTATGAGTTTTATTTGTGTTTTAATTAGATTCGTTCGAATTCATTTTTCTCGTGAGAAAATCCACGAGTAGATTAGTTGTTTTATTTGTTTGATTTGATCAATGTAATAGACTAGTCTAGATCTAGTTTTTATTTATTTTTTGTTAATAAATTGTAACCGAATTGGAACAAAGATGATGAATTAAGACAACGTACACATGGGGTGGAAAACCAGGAAGAACGGCGCAAACCCGATGCAAGGCGAGTGTCGGGTAGCATGAGGCACGCTTGGTGCACGGCTGCTCGGCAGATGCCGTGTCGCACGTACATGCGGTCGAGGCCCGTCCGCTCGGCGGTCGGTGCTCGGTTACATGTGGTACTGATTAGTGTGATAATTGCTCGAAATTCATGCATTTTATTTGCTCATTTTATTGGATTTTGTGTGATTATTTACATTAAGTGGATATTTTATGCTTAATTGTCGAGAAATGTATTTGTTATTAATTTTGCAGGAAATAGGGATTTTTAGAAGCAAATACGTTCGAGAAATGGGCTTGAGAGGAATTGAGGCCCAAATCATTGCTTGCAAATTAATTTGTGTGGTGCCCCATTTAATTAAGGGTCCGATTATATACCCCTCCATATTTATTTGATACCCCCACCCACTTAATATACCCACCATATTTTAAATAATTATTAGATACACCCCCTATAATATACCTACATTACCCTTACCTTTAATATAAATTTAGAGTTTTGATACACCCACAAAACCCCTTCCCATTCCCCACGTTCTACATTTTTCATTGCTCTTTTCTCACTTCATTCTTCCCTACCAGAAGGCGCCGTACACGCCAGAAGCTTTTTCGGTGCCACTCCTATCTGCCCAACTAATTACCTTACAGTCTACTCTCTTTGCTCTGTGTCTCGATGAAACCCGACGTGTGTCGAATTTCCATCTTGGGAAGAGGACAAGAGCCTTTGTGACAATTTTTTCTTCACGAAGAAGATGAATGTGTTGTTGATTTATGTGAGTCTGATGCCCTAATATTTCAATTTGGGCAAAGTAGTAGATTTTATCGCTGAGATTTCGAATAACAATGGTTAAAAAAAAATTGTTGCTTAAAATTTTCGAACCTGGTTTTTCGAAAAATTGTTAGAGTTTCGAAAAGAACTTGTTGAAAAATGACAAATATTTCGGCAAAATATTTTAGAAAATCTCAGTTTCTACAAGATTTTGCCGAAACCCTAACCACATTTCGACAAGTTTTTGCCGAAACCTCAACTATTTTTCGAAAAACCAGGTTCGAAAAATTAATGTCGGGAATTTTTTCCAAAAAGTGTAGGAATAATATTAATAGACTTATCATCGAACTTGTAAGGTTGCAGCACCACCGTAAGAAAGATAAAATGGTGGTTTTCAACGCCGGTATTGCAGCGCCGGCGCCGACTCCGACTCTTCTGTAGCTTCTTGTGTTTGGTCGTGACTCTTGGATTTCTTGGTGGGTGTATTAGGGTTTAGAGTATTTTGTTTTTTGAATAATAAGGGTATGAGAGTCATTTAATAATAATATTATAATAATACATAAATTAGGTGGGGGTATCAAATAAGTATGGAGGGGTATATAGCCGGACCCTTTAATTAACTCACGGCCCAAGTGAAGAAATTACTTTTATAAATTGGGGCCATTTGCATCTCAAAGCAGCTGCAGCTCATTTCATTTTTAGAAGGAAACAATTAATGCGGGCCCCACTATTCTAAAAGGAAAGGTCAAAGTTTCCCATCTCCATTCCCAATTCGAAGAAGAGGAAAACAGTTCTCGTGTCCAGAAATTAAAGCAAGCCACACCGGAAAAGCTCCAGTTCTCGGCGGAGAAAGTTTCACATCACCTGCAATTCGGATTGCCGGAATTAATGGAGGTTTCAGCCTGCAAATTTCTCACCGGAAAGCTCCAAGTTGCTATTAATGGAGGAAGCCGTTCGCCGCCGCCTCGCTGGAAACTCTCGTAGCCGGAATTTCAGAGCAGTTCACGCCACCGTCTTGTTGCCGGAAAGCTTTCAATTCGCCCAGAAAGCTGATAGCATTGCCAGAATCGAAGTCGGAATTGAGGCCGGTGCCATGAATGGAGCTTGGAGTCGCCGGTGTTAACGGAGAAAAAGCTGGAATTTCGAAAAGTGAAGAAGATGAAGTCTCGACCGAGCTACTCATGCCAAACCGAGCCTATTTCGTCCAAACCGAGATACCAATGCCGTAGCTATTCTCTCGGTTTGGAGATGTATGTCTCGGCCGAGCCTAGAGGTGTAAACCGAGATGAAGATCGTGCAGCAGAGGAAGTTCAAAAGGAATTTCAAGCTTTCCAATTTATCGCGAGATATTGAATATCTCGCGATATATTGCAAGATATCGCTAGTTACTCGGGAGAAGGCTTAAAAATCCGAAAATTCACCATTTTTCAAGGATTTAATTGCAATTTCGTCCCAATACCCTCATTTCACACTTTAAATACCACTTTTCATCAGATTTAGAGAGAGACGCTCATAGCTTAGAACCCTAATTCCCCTAGTTTATTTTTCTTCTTTTCATTTTATTTTTCTTTTGATTTTTCTTTGAATTTCTAGCATAGTTTAGATTAGATTAAACTTTTAATTTGTAGTAATTTTTATTTCAAGCAAGGATTCTCAAGTTTTGTAGCTAAATCAACACTCTAGAGATGACTTCTTTCCTTAATTTCATTTCCATTTGCTTAATTTTCATGTTCATGGATTATTTTTCTTTATTTCATATGACCTTGTTTGTTTTTATGCTTAGTTAATTTTCTTGTGTTTGGGTGTTTGGATTTACATGAGTAATTGAGTATTTGATTTGATTTGTGATATCTATTCTAGTTGAAGGTCAATCTATTTGGATTATGGTTTTGATTGTTCGATTTCATGATTGCTCTTGTAATTCTAATTTAGATTGTGTGTTTATCGCAACGAGAGTTGGGTCGATGCATGATCTTGTATGGGTGTGAGTGATTTATGCGATTTGAGTGGATATTGAGGTATCGCAACGAGAGTTGGGTATTTTCATTAGAACCCCATATTTCCTACACTTGTTGCTTAATTGAGAAATTGGTGATAAGTGAGAAGATTAACGATCCGATGTTTTCATTTGACGTGTTTACCTAGACTTATCCAGTACGGTGAGTACGCGATGTTTAATGATTGTTTCTATAGTTGATCGGAAACTTGAATATTTATTACTTATCGATCGTGTACTTGATTCTCATGTGATGATGAACACCCGAACACGTCTCTTTTAATTGTTTGAAAAATCCCTAAAATTGCTTATTGCTCTCGTTTAGTTAATTTCTTTGATTTGTTTAGTTGCTTTCATTTGTGTTTTAATTTCTCGAAAACCCTTTAAAAAATATTGATCCGCACTACAATTACGTGCCGACGCATAGCATTAAGGCTAGACTAGCCACTAGTCCCGTGGTTCGATATTTAACTTGGTCAATTGCCTTACTATAACAACGATCTCGTACACTTGCGAGTGAGTTCGATTTGTGCTTTAACAAATTTGGCAAATAAGTTTTTTTGTTCGTGTTTTTTTGTGCAATTTCTTTGTTCGTGTTTTTTTGTGTGATTCTAAACGTCGTCCAGACCCCAAACGAAGGACATTTTGAGGAATTATTATTGTTTTAGTGGGAGCTTATCGAGACGAACGATGAAAGCAACAAGGACGATTTCTCGCATCAAGACGTGAAAGAAATTAAACCGTGACAATTGGATTTGAGTGCTCCAATTTGTTTAATTTTTTTATGGATGTTTTATTTTCGTGTATTTATTATTTGATAATATGTGTTTGCATGATTTAAATTGTCCAAGAAAAACTTTACTTTCGAAAATTACTAAGTATTTTTTAATCGTGATTTTATTCCGAAAAATAAAATTGGATTAATTTGACCTCCATGATTTATTTATTTGTGAAGTCTTTTTGGAATACATTTCCCCCTCGGATCGGCCAAAAAATGGATTTCACATGAATAAATTCTCAAATGATGATTGTGGATTATTACTAGTGGCGGTATTGACCCTCACCACGAGTGACTTGCTCAAAGCAAAATAATAATCTTGTATTGAATTATGGTTACTACTTAGGCATAAGAAATTGATATTAACTTACTCCCCGCGGAGTCCCTGTCAATTTTTATGTGGTCAAAGTGGGAGCCGACTATTAATTTTGAATTAAGCATTTGTAACTTTAAAGTTTGTGATCCACTTGAATGTGTTTAAATGTATAGACTACCCCTCGTGGCGCATTTAAATTATTTCGAGATGTCGACTGATGCATGATTAAATTGTTTTAAGGTTTCAATATAATTGATGTGATCGAATTATGTGATAATTTTGTAATTTTCTAGATATTATTATGAATGTATGTTTTATTCTCATTTCATCATGTCACAACCTTTTAATCCACTGTTTAGTATATTTTAAGTTAACAAACTTTCTGGAGAGAATTATATCGCTAGGATATGTAATTTAAACTTTATTTTTATTGCACAAAAATACAATTGGGTTATTCACGTAAATATACCCGGCAAGCCTAATGATAAGTCAAGTAATGAGAAAAGGCAGTTTATGATTGGAAGCATGACAATGAACACATGAAGTGCATCATCTTGACATCTCTGTCTGAGGATTTGAGGCGCATTCATGAAGACATTGTATCTGCTGTTGAAATCATGGAAAACATTGAAGAGATGTTTTCACATCAGAAACCCATGACTAATCAGTTCACCAAACATGACTCAGTCAAGTTGGAAATGGTGGAGGGAACGCCCGTGAGGAAGTACGTTCTTAAGATTATGGCATACCTTAACAAGTTGGAAGTACTTGGTGCGGATTTTGATGTCCCTACTTAGGTCGATTTCATGCTCCATTCTCTACCGAAAAGCTTTGAGCAGTTTCATTGGAACTGTCAGATGAATGAACGGACAAGTCATTTGCCCGAGCTCTTGCAAGCTATAGTTTCGGCGGAGGCGATAATGGGGCACCAGTCCACTGCTATGGTGGCTAATGGTCCGTCTACCTCTTCTGGTCCCAAGGGAGGGAAGAAGAGGAAGAGAACCAAAGGCCGGACCCAAGCAAATCCAATTGTTGCAAAAGGAAAAGCCAAGGCTAGCATCGAAGGGGAAGTATTTTAACTGCGGTAAGAGAGGACATTGGAGGTCTGCCTATTCCAAGCCTAAGAAATTAGGAAAGTTAGGTAATTCACATGCCCTAGTCGTCAAAACTTGTGAAGTGGCGTATGCTGTCCATTTGTGGATAGTGGATACGAAAGCCGCTGATCACATTTGTTTCATTTTGCATGGGTTCAAGCTAACCCGACGACTTAGCGGAAGTGAGATCCCCATCACACCGGACAATGCTACGAGAGTGGCAGCTGAAGCAGTGAGAGAAGTGCGCCTATCTCTGAAGATAGAATTATGGTCTTGAGAGATGTTCTTCATGTTCCTAGTTTTAAAAAGAACTCAACCTTCAGTTTCTAAATTATTTTTAATAGATACTCAGTATAATAAGGATGTTATTATTTCTTGAAACGATGAGTTTATCTGTTCCGGAACATTATTGGATGATCTTCATACCATTAATTGGGCACACCACTCATAAATTGAATCTAATAACACATCGACTATTTCAAGTTATAAAGGATAGTGTTCTTCTTATATGGACGAAACACTTCTATGACATCTAAATTAGGTCATATTAATCTAATGCAGATACAAAGATTAGTGAAAGACTGATCCTTGGAGTCTCTTCAAGTTGAGCCGCTTCCAACTTGCGAATCCTGTTTAGAGGGTAAAATGACCAAAAAGGCATTTGAAGCCAAGGGGAATAGAGCCACAGAAGTGTTGGAACTCGTTCATACCGATATGTGTGGTCCAATGACGATCATAGCAAGGAGGGGGTATGAGTATTTTGTCACTTTCATTGACGATTACTTGGGATATGGATACATCTACCTTATGTTGCATAGTGAAAGAAGTATCAAGTTTCTACGATCTGAACATGGAGGCAAATACCTCAGCAATGTATTCTTGAACTACATATCGGACAAAGGGATTGTATTCCAGTTGACCGCACCGGGAACCCCTCAGTAGAACGGTGTAGCGGAACGAAAGAACCGGACTCTTTTAGAAATGGTCAGATCCATGATGAGTTATTCAGATTTACCCAAATTGTTTTGGGGTAAAGCCTTGGAAACAACGACTTACATTCTAAACTTGGTGCCATCCAAATCGATTCCTAAAACCCCGACATAATTGTGGACCGGGCGTAAGCCCAGTTTGAGACGTATGAGAATCTGGGGGTAACTTTAAATTCTTGGAAGAAGACTATATGAACAATAGAAAGCCCAGAAGTGAGATTACCTTAGACGAATTAAGAGGGCAAACTCCTATACCAAGTATACAAGATGATATACCAATCGTCACACCTACACAATCGGAACCCCATTGTAGTGGGAGGTTTGTTAAGACAACCCGAGAGATTCATGGGAATAGGAGAGTCCTCAGATTTGATTCCCGGTAATGAATCGGTCCCATGGACATACAACGAGGCAATCCAAGACAAAGATGCAGAATCATGGCAAATGGAAATAGAAGCCGAGATAGATTTGATGGATCATAATCAAGTGTGGGAGCTGGTCGAACCACCCAGTGGGGTAGAACCCATTAGATGCAAGTGGGTATACAAGAGGAAGAGGAGGACTGGACGGAAGGGTTGAGACCTTCAAGGCAAGGCTAGTGGCTAAAGGGTATACTCAAAAGAAGGGATCGATTATGAGAAAACCTTTTCACTTGTAGTCATGCTTAAGTCCATCCGTATTCTCTTGTCGATAGCTGCACATCTAGGTTACAAGATCTGGCAAATGGATGTCAAGACAACTTTCCTTAACATAAGTCTTGACGGTTTAGATATCTATATGTGACAACCAGAAGGTTTTATTGCGAAAGGCCAAGAGCATCTTATATGCAAGCTCAAGCGGTCCATCTATGGACTTAAGCAAGCATCACATAATTGGAACCAGTATTTTGATCAAGTTATTAAGTCTTATGTGTTTTGATCAAAACGAGTTCGAAAGTTGTGTGTATAAAAAGTTTGACAAAACTGCGGTGGTATTCTTAGTATTATACATAGACGATATTCTGCTCATTGGGAACAATGTAAAGGTATTGTCAGACGTAAGGGTATGGCTGTCAAATCAATTTGATATAAAGGACTTAGGGAAAGCCAGTCACATCCTTGGGATCAAGATCACTCGAGATCGCAAGAGAAGGATGTTGGGCTTATCGCAAGTTTCATACAAAAACACAGTTTTGAGACGTTTCAGCATGCAAGATTCCAAGAAAGGTTTTGTATCTTTTAGGCACGGAATCTATCTATCAAAAAAAATGTGCCCTAAGACGCTTGCGGAGATAGATGACATGGAAGGTGTTCCGTACGCTTCGACCGTAGGAAGCCTTATGTATGCAATATTGTGTACGAGATCGGATATCTGCTTTGGCATGGGCATAGTGACAAGATATCAAAGTAACCCCAGGAAAGCTCATTGGACTGCAATCTGTAGTTTCTAAAAAGAACTAGCGATGGAATGCTAATTTAACAGTCAGACAGTCTAATTCCCATGGGATGTACAGACTCAAATTTCCAATCAGATATAGAATCCAAAATATCTACCTCGGGTAGTGTGTTTTGCATGGGAGATGGAGTCATGAGATGGAGAAGCGATTAGCAGAAATGCATCGCTGATTAGACCATGAAAGCCAAATAAGTAACTGCTTGTGAAGCAGCGAAAGAAGCGATTTGGCTCAAGTACTTTTTAGTGGACTTGGACGTTGTTCCGAATTTGCCGAGCACAATCACTGTCTATTCTGATAATGCCGGAGCAGTTGCAAATTCAAGGGAACCGAGAGCCCACAAGGCCAGCAAACACATTGAAAGAAAATACCATCTTATACGAGAAATCGTTAAGAGAGGAGATAAAGATGTGGCAAAGACAAACATGGGAGGACAACCTAGTATATCCATTCACAAAGGGTTTGCCTCAGAGTACATTCGAGAGACATGTGGATGGAATGGGTGCCAAGACTATTGCCAATGTACTTTAAGTATAAGTGGGAGGAATTATTAGATTAGTGTAGGTTGACATGTGATGTCACGTAGTACTACACTAGGCATGCATGATGTATACTAAAAAGCAGACTTTAAGTATAAGTGGGAGATTGTTGGAGTTATACGTGAAAGTATGTTTTTACTTCGTATAACTCATGTATTAAACACTTTGTTTATGAGAATAATTCTTTTATCACATTTTCTTTGAATATGAATGAATGTTATATATTTATTGCAACACGTACAATATATATAGTAAGTGTTACATTATAGTTAATGTGATGATACCAGATCACGGAAGATCACATTAACGATTTCCTTGTAACTAAACGTACAAATTCACGACCTAGGTGGAATTGAACAATCGGACATGAAAGGTTGATATGTATATCTCAGATTGACCTATCGTGAACAAGAGATTGCACTAGAAAATTTAGTATGTGTTGAAGAGGACCTACAACAAGGATAAAATCTTCTGTTCTGAAATGTGAAGAATTAGACCTCAGTGGTTAGTGATTTCTTAATCTCCGTCACTTAAATAGGACCGTGTGTGGTTAATAATTATTGCTTTGATTCATGTTGGGTGAGAATCATCGTGACTTCAAACCTTGTGTCTTTGGGCAGTAATATTAATCATACATCGGTTGCTAAGATTTAATACGGAGAAACGTGTGCGAGTACGGCTCGTGTGATTTGTCCCCTTGGTGGGCTCAGAAGTTTTATCGTACCAAATCTTGCAAGTGAAGAATTAGTTTCTTCGGTACAGATAATAATGTTGAGCTGTCTTTACTCCAAGGTGAAAGATATTAATTAATTTAGAGCTATTCAGAAGCTTAATTAATTAATGGACTAGATAATCTTAAACGCGGAACATAATAATCGGGAGCCCATATTATCATAATATGGATTAAGATGGATAGTGCAATATTAATTTATTAGTGGTTCTAATTAATATTAATGTGCTGAATTATATTGGGGCTCAATATTGAAATTCAGATTCCCATTGGAGGTCCAATCTTAATTCTCCAAAAGGCCCCTCAAGTAGCCCAATAATAATAGGATGATTACAATAAAAGAAAATATAATTGCTGTTTTTTTACCTATTATATGCGAAAATTGAAGATAGGAGAGAGAAAAGATTTTGTTGATTTTCTTGGAAATATATTATGGAAGATATGTATTCTTGGAATACTATCTCATAAATTCAAGAAGATCCAAATCTTGCATTCTTGCACTATTATTTTCGAAAATTGCCTCTAGATAAGGTGATGAGATTTTTGTGGAATATTTTATTATGGAGAAAAGAATATATGAGATATATTTAAGATTTCTTAGAGGCTAAGAAAAAGATTTTCTCCTAATTCTAATAGGCCCAAATTTCGGCCACTTCATCTATAAATAGGGGATGATTATTTCATCCCCAAGTACATGATTCCATGTGTTGGAAAAATCAAGAGCAAAAATATTTTTCTTTCTCCCTTGTTATTCCTGATTGTTTGTGAGCACTTCCCACCGGTGAACAAGTAAGGCTAAAGGGACATACTTGAGAAGGTCTTTTGGTTGATAGCACGTTCGTGATAGTCCCGTTGTTATCAAAGGTCATATCTACAAGAGGTACGTAATCACATAAATTCCTAGTTATTCCGCCATAGGTTTTATGTGAATTAATTCTGCATGCATGATGATAAAATTGTTATTGGAATTATTATTTGAATTAATTAGGATTAATTCATGCTAGTAATAATTTTATTTAAATTCATATTTAAATTTCATCCCGAATAGATCCGGGCACCCCTATTTTTCCAACATAAGGTATAAGTCATTGTACTCATCATCGGAAAAGAGTTCAGGCGACCTCTCCTCAGGACCATCTGATTCGGTTGCATCCTCGGCGAGCATAGCACTCATGTCCACAAACCTTTGGTCTCTCTTGGCCCTCCTGTCTTCTCTCTCCCTTGCACTCAGCTTCGGGAAATCATACTAATAGTGCCCACTCTTGTTACAGTTGTAACATGTCGTTGGCTCATCTCCTCATTCCTTTCTTGGTTCAGGGTTCCTTCTTAAGTCAGGTTCCCTTGGTCTTGATGAGCTTTCGTTCTTCCCTGAGTGTCTATCATCACGAGCACGTCTTTGGTCCACATCCCTACTATTGGGTTTCGGGTCTGAATACCTCATTTCTTCACCACGATCACGTCTCTGGTTAGTGTTCCGCCGTTCTTCATACCTTCTAGAACTTTGGTGATTTCCTTCGGGTTTCCTGTCTCTTGTATCCTGATAATACTTTTTATATCTACCAAACTTGGAATTTTACTTGTCAAATCGTCTGGCCATCATACTGTATTCCTCAGCTAGCTCTTATTTGCTCATCTCCATCAGTGACTTTGATGAAGATTTAACAGGCTCTGACTTGGCTTTGAAAGCCACACTTTTCTCCGGAACTTTCTCTTCCTCTCCAGGAACTACTTTCTTCTTTCTCTTGTTCAGATCATACTCCAATGCTTTGAGCTTTGAAAAAAGTAAAGCAAAAGTTATATTACTCATATCCTGAGTGTTTTTCAGCATGATAACACTATTATCCCATCTCTCAGGAAGGACATTCAGGATCTTTGAGGCAACTTCTCTATTGGGAACATCTTTCCCCAGCATCACAAGCTCATTCACAATCTTGATGAATCTTGACTACATCTGATCAATAGTTTCCTCAGGCAGCATCTCTAATGCTTTAAACTTCTGAATGGCAATATTCCTCTTATTCTCACCTCTGATTCAGCTCATCCCAGACCTCATTTACCGTAGTGAAGTGCATCAGTCTCACTGACTCCTCGAAAGGCACCGTATGCAGGATGATATTCTTGGCCACCTTGTCTAATCCTATCATCTTTATCTCGTCACCGGTAAGCTGGCTCCTCTCCTTCGGAACCTGTTCACCAATGGGGAGATGATCATACCCTAGTCCTCTAACATTAGGAATAATGATCTTTATGGGTCCTTCTTTGATGACACGCGGCATCTGGTCATGGATAGCCTCTAGATGTGCTTCTAATCTGAATCTCCAGTAGACAAAGTTAGAAACAGAGAATTTAAGCAATGAAGCTTCAAGTCTCCTTGAAGTCATGATGCAGAGTTTTCAAAGAATGCAAACTTAGATCTGTTCAGCGACCACCAATAGTTTCTCCTCTGAACTATTAGTATTCAAAGTCATTGGTCTTTTGAACCATTGCTCTGATACTACTTGTTGGTCCCACTACAAGTCTGAGTAATACGTGTATATGGGGGGGGGGGGAGAATACACGTCTAAAAAATTTTCTTTCTTAAACCTTACTGAGTCCCATTACTCAGAGTTAAGTGTTGAACACTGAGGAGATAATCCACCTACTAACAGCACTGAGTGTAAGTCAGTTGGCTAACTATCTTCTTATGTTCAATTGCGGAATGTGTGATCCCTGAAAGTTTAAAGACTTATTTTATGTTTGCTTTCTGAAAACTTGTATTTCTTTTACGAAGCCGTGGTTAGAAGGGCAGTGCCCTGAGTTTAATGATTAGACTGATTGATTCAAGCTTGATAAAATGTGCTATGAATGACTTAAGCAGTAAAGCAGTTAAGAACAAGTATCAAAGCAGTAAATACTCAAGCAATTTAACGTGGTTCAGAGACTCAAGCTCAGTCCACGGTCCAAATTGAACAGGAGAATCCACTAAGGATTGACTTGTTTTTACATGCTAAGGTGCACCAAGATCAGTCTAACTCACTCACTAACTTCCACCAACAAACCTAACTAAGAGGGTTTTGGTTTCAGTTTGGTTTCCAACTAAGGTGTGATTATCCTTACAAGACAAGGCTATGCTAAGGATTGGATAATCACTCTAAGCTTAAGATATATCTAATGAGCTCAGTGTAATTCAAAGTAACTCTCTAACTTAAGAAACACTTGGGAAATTTAAGGCTTTTCGAGTGTTTCTTTAAATGCTTTGATTGCTTTGAACGCTGAGAGTTTGAGTAATTTCTGGCTTCAAAATTTTCCGTAACCTTTCTTGGGTTCAATGTCTTCTGTATTTATAGATGAATTTGAATAACTATCCATTAGAGAGATAACCTTCTAGTCATCTTCTATGGAGGATGTTCAACGGCCATATTTCCCATGCAGTAGCCGTCCTTGCATGGATTTGGTAAGGTGCATTAAATGCTTGCCCGTTGAATTGTGCAGGGATGTCAGGTTCAAGTCAGTGTCCGTACATGACCTAGCGCTCTGATTGGTCCACGTCTTTGGTAGGTGAGAATGTCAGAACTCATTCTTCAATTCAGTCTTGTCTTTACTGAGTTCAAGTTTGTCCTCATCTACGTACGTCTTCCAGCGCTGACATTCCTTTTGCATTGCTTGGATCCTACTCCAAATCTTTTCCCAATAACTCAGTGCAGTCCTGCTCCCTTCAGGCTGAGTTAGCATTGATATCAGGATCATGCTCTTCATCCTGACACTTACTCAGCCAGCTTGGATAGACTGTCATGTGTTCAGGATTGTGCTCATGTTTCTTCAGACTTCAGTGTTGATTGTCAACAATGAGTACTCCCCTCATTGTGTACCTGTGAATATAAAGTATTCTAACTTACTAACCTAACCAAGACTAGCCTGACTATTACAAACACTTAGGCAAATTATCTTTTCACGGTCTTTGGGATCAATTCAAAACTGACATTGTCCCAACAAAAATAACTATGCAAATTAACATATGAGCCTGCGCTCTGATACCACTGATGGGTTTTAGAGGCACGTAAACACATAAACATGCGCAGTGGAATAATCGTTCACCAACAACGAACATTTTAATTGCAACATTAAATATGAGAAATCTTAAACAAGAATTCTTACAACACTTCGTATACGTCTCGGTACAAGACTGAGAAATACGTGTATGGGAGGGGGGGAATACACGTATCCAAATTTTCTTCTTTCCTTTCAAACTAACTGAGTTCCCTTTACTCAGAGTGGTGTTGAACACTGAGTAGATAACACACCTACTAACAACACTGAGTGCAAGTCAGTTGGCTAACTATCTACTTATGTTCAGTGCAGAATGCGTGAGCCCTGAAAGTTTGTAGTCTTGTTTTAGTTTACTTTCTGAAAACCTTGATTTCTTTTCTTAAGAAGCTGTGGTTAGAAGGGCAGTGCCCAGTTTAATGATCAGACTGATTGATTCAGGCCTGATAAACAATGCAATGAATGACTTAATCAAATGAACAATTAAGAACAATAATCAAAGCAGTAAGAACACAGGGAGTTTAACGTTGTTCAGAGACTCAAGCTCCTACGTCCACGGTCCTGATTGAACAGGAGAATCCACTAAGGATTGTCTTGTTTTTAACGTGCCAAGGTGCACCAAGATAAGCTACACTCACTGACCTTTACAAACTCCTTCTAACTCACTAACTAACCTCAACCAACAAACCTGACTAGAGGGTTTTGGTTTCAGTTTGGATTCCAAGTAAGGTGTGATTATCCTTACAAGACACATCTATATTAAGGATGGATAATCACTATAAGCTTAGGATATAACTTGGTTCGCTCAGTGGAATACAGAATAACTCTCTAACTAAGAAACACTTGGGAAATTATTTTTTCGAGTGCTTCTTTTGAATGCTTGATTGCTTGTACGCTGAGAGTTTGAGTAATTTCGTGGCTCTGAAATTTCCCGTAACCTTGCTTGGGTCCAAGGTCTTCTATATTTATAGGCAACTTTGAAAACTATCCGTTGGAAGAGATAATCTTCTAGGTTGTCTTCTCGTAGGATTTGTTCAACGGATATAATCTCCATGCAGCAACCATCCTTGCATGTATTTGGTAATTGCATTTAATGCTTGCCCGTTGAATTGTACAGGGATGTCAGGTTCAAGTCAGTGTTCGTACATGACTTGGCGCTCTCTGATTGGTCCACGTCATCAGGTAGGTGAGAATGTCAGAACTCATTCTTTAGTTTAGTCTTGTCTTTACGGAGTTCAGGTTTGTCCTCATCTACGTACGTTTCCCAGCGCTGACATTTCTTTTGACTTGCTTGGGTCCTAATCCAAGTTTTTTCCCAATACTCAGTGTGATCCTGTTCCCTACAGGACTGAGTTTAAAGAAGATCTCAGGATCTTGCTCTTCATCCTGACACGTACTCAGCCAGCTTAGAAGGATTGCCATAAGCTCAGGATGGTGCTCTTGTGTTCTTCAGGCTCCAGTCTTGATTGTCATCAATGAGTACTCCTCTCATCGAGTACTTGTAAATTGTAAAATAGACTAACTTACAAACCTAACCAAGACTAGCTTGACTATTACAAACACTTAGGCAAATCATCTTTTCAGGGGCTTTGGGATCAACTCAAAACTGACATTGTCCCAACAATTTCCCCCTTTTTGATGATGCCAAAACACTGAAAAGGTCCTTAAAACACTTAGAGGAAACAAGGTCCTATTCTATAAGGCAAGTCAGTGTTAGAGAAATTCTTGATAATTAAAGAAAATAAATGACAGCAAAAAAGACAATGAGTTTTTATCTATGGGCAAATGTAATAGATTTCATTGATAATGTAGAAATGAGTACAATGACTTAATCTATTACAAAGATATAATGAACACTCAGACTAATCTCATTTCAGGTTTGAGTCCATATCCAGCATAGACTCTTGCCTTCAGGTCATCAACCCGATTCATCTGGTTCACATATCCATCAGCCTTCGCAATCTTCAAGACCTCTGACATAATTGCCTTTGTATCATGCTTTATAGATCCAGGGATAAGAGGTGGTTAGCGAGTTACAAACTCAGGGGCCTTGATCTGGACTTTGGCTAGCTCAACCTCCTCCAAGATCTTCTCGAGTAGTTCAAGGTGGTTATCCGCCATGTAGTCAGTAAAGTGGGCATCAATGTCTTCAGAGTCACCCCACTTCTTCACTATATACTAGAGCCTGACAAACTCGTCCCTAGCATCCAACCAGAACTCTTTCAACGTCTCTGAGATGAACTTATCGACGAGAACTGTCCTCTCCACAGATTCAGGCTTCTTCATTTGTAGCAGCGTGGTCTTCCATGCAGTTGGCCTCTTCCCGTACATTCTCGGTTCAGACTTCGCTTTCTTCCTCCTCAGCAGACTGCTCATCGCATCATCAAGTTCTCTTTGCTGCAGATCAGTGAGGTCAGCCAACTTTTCAACCTTCTTCTCCAGAATGCACATTTTCTCCTTCTGAGCAATTTTAGCCCTGCGCTCAGCCTCAGTCTTCTCAGAGGTAGCTCCCCACACCTCTACATAACTCAACCACCATTTCAACAGAATAGGTGATTGGGTTCTTCCTTGTATTCAATGGCGGCGATTTCTGACTGACTGAAGATTTTGGAATTGAAGGGAGTTGAGGAACTTGCTTTTCTGAAGGTTCATTAGCCTGAGCCGCTGCAGCTAATCTGGCTGACTTCCTTGGCGTCCTCAACGCTTCACTCTTTTCAGCCTCTAATGCCCCAGGGAGAGATCTTTTCTTCTCTCTTTCCCCCTTTTTGGCATCATCCTTGGCCGGCGGAGGTGGGAGTGCTTCTCTTATAGCTTCTTCACCAGAGTTGATAACAAAGGCAGTTAAGGACTGGACTTCCTTAGCTCCTTCTTTTGGCATCTCCACTCTAGTGGCAATCCTCGTCCCCGCGAAGGACATACTGGCAATACTTGCCTTGAGCTTCTTCTAAAAAATCTCCATATTTGTATGAAGGCTCTACTCAGTGCGTGTCAGCCTGGCTTCCATCTTCTCCGACTCTTCGATGAGCTGAGCAGTCTTAGTTATAATCATCTCTGGCTTCTGAGCAATCTTGGCATATTCCTGAGTCACCTTGGCTGATTCCAGAGCGATCCTCTCTAACTCCAAAACCATCTTGGACACTGAGGTATTGAGTGCCTCAGTGAGGAGAGTCACATCCTGACTTGCCAAGTGCTCTATAGCCTTCTCCATTCTTGTATCATGCTCATTTCGAAGTTGAGTCAGTGAATTAGCCATCAACTTCTTCATTGTCTTCCTCTCAGACTTGACGGACTGGATGGTTGACAACATCAGTTTCTTCAGACTCTTCACTTCAGAGTTGGCAACCGTCCTGAGAGCAGACTTCACCCATTTCAGCTGCTTCTGAATCCCCTTATCCTTAGCGTCGGCCTGAGCCTTAAGAATTTCAACTTGCTGCTAAAGCTCAACCAGGTTTTCAGTAGTCTTTTCTTGCTTTACTTGCACTATGCTGGTGAAGTTACCTCGCCCATATCAAGTAATGATCACGTCCTCATCATCCTGAGCTCATCAGTCTGTGGCTGTTCTCCCTAGTCAACCCCTACGTCTTCAGTCCCCTCTCCAGGGTGCACTGAAGACAGTTTTGGAGAAGTCATAGCCGCCTGCTCAGGCTCAGCTACGCTATCTCAAACATCGGGAACAAATCCATCAGAACTAGGAGTCACCTTGGACGCCTCTACAATAACCTCCCGTGTCTCAGGGAAGGGAGTCCCTTCATTGACTATTGTATCATTGGTGGCTGTGATGTTCTCAACACCCTCAGCGACTGGTCCACCCTTGGCACTAGTCTCCTTGTCACCTCCCCACTGAGCCTCAGGCTCAGAGTTCATCTCCTCAACTTCCTTGGCCGTCTCCTCCACCATCTTCTCATTGGCTCCACCCTGACCATCATCTCCACCCTCATCATTGTCATCTCCATCCGCAGGATCATCTTCATAATCCTCCTTACGGGCAATTTTCATGTTCTCCACCAACTATTTAATATTCTCGAAATCTAAGAGCTGCAGCCAGCTGGTGATATTGAAAAATGAGCACAGACGAGCCTCCTCCATCTCCCAATATTCCCAGCCTCTGGCATCCACCAACATGTGCTGCTCCTGCATATTGGACTGCTTGAAGTCAAGCCAAACCTTCAGTTCGATTACATTTGAGCACAACACCTTGAACTTATGCAGATTTGGCCAGCACTTGGAGACCCATTCACAGGCGTTCCCCCTGAGCATGTTCTCATACATCCCTTCCATCAGCCCAACATCCAACTCCTTCTCTTCCACTGCATCAAGGAATTCATCAACCTCTGAAGCGGATGGCTCCTTTGGATCCTTGGATGAAAAAGGGAAATCCTCAGGAGTGGGTAGATGGGTGGAAGTGTTTGGATTATTTAGCTCGGACTCAGTTTGGGGTGGGGGTAGGTCAGTGTTTGGGTCTGGGTTGGAAGGTTCAGTGGGGTAGGTAGGAATTTCAGGGTTGGGAGAGGGGTCAGAAGGTTGGGGTTAGGGTTCAGTGGGGTTGGGTTGGTCAGGTTGCAGAAGCTCTACGGATTCGATCATGTCCCTGACCTGCACCAAGTCAGAGGCTCTTGGAGAGCTTGACTCTTCCCTGACCGGGCTCACCTCCATCAGCGCCTTCGCAGGGGATTTCTTTGGACCCTTCCTCAGCCTTTTCAACGGCCTCTTCTCCTTCTCACTTCCCTTCATCCTAACATCATCGTCAGTCTCCTCAGCCTCAGACGCTGCACTCTTGGAGACTTTCTCATTCCCTTTCTTCAGTCCCTTAGCCGTGGCCTTGGACTTTAGAATCACTTTCAGCTTGGCCCTCTTCTCCTCCTTGTTGATAGGTGAACATCAATCAATGTTGGGCGAACAAGGATTAAGACCTTAATAAAGATTACGAAGAATCAATTCCAAATCAAAGATGATTAATAAAGAAAATTAAGTTGGAGTGCATAAATCAATCCAGGAGGTGAATGAAATGATGAACAACTCCATCGACGAACAACATACAGACGAACAGGTCCTGAGACCCGAGGCCAGATATGGACCCTACATCAAATCATTGATGACGAGCAACATTGTCAAAAAGTGGTGCATCTACCAGCCAAAGAGGTGTATGCTGACGAACAAAGAACCAAAATCCCTAAGCCGATCTGTGCAAAACACAAAGGCGAACAACTTCCACGCCATAACCTCAAGAGGCGAACAACTTTAATTTGAAGAAAAATTTAGGCTAATCAAACCAACCATGACGAGCAACAATGAGTCCGAGATAATACCAAAGAAGACTTTGTTAGTAAGATTCAGCTTAGATAAGGTCAAACAAGGTCAATGGACACTTGTCTAGCATGCAAGTTAGGAAGCCCAAGAGTCTTGGACACCTCCTACTTGCTAGCCTCTATAAATATTTGTTCTCTAGCTAAGAAATACAAGTTCAAATTCACAAATACTCAAGAAACACACACAAACACACCTTAACGTACACCAATACGAAATAAATACGATTTCAACTTTCGTATTTACAATTTCATAATCCTAAGCTTCGATTTATCATTTACGGTGATAATCAATCACACGCTCTTGTTTGGTGGTCCTAAACCGAACTAAATAGTCATTAATCCCCCTGATTAAATTTGATCACCAACAATTTGGCGCTAGAAGGAGGGTCCGAACCTCCGATTAAGTGTGATTAATCAAGAACTTCAAGTTTAAAAACTTGAAGATTTAAGGAAGTCCTCAAGAAATTCTTGAAGATTCAAACAAAAGTGTTCTTGGTGTTCTTCAATATAAAATTTGGAGATTAAAAAATTGATAGGATAATTCAACTTAGGATGCCTCAATCTAAGGAAACACAAGGTTCATGTTTATCAAGGAGAGTATCTCCCACTCGAGCTTCATCGGCTGGCCATCAAGATCATGAACCTAGACATGCAAATAGATCACGACATACGGCCATAACTCACAACATCCCACCAGAATTGGAGGCCCTAGCGAACATCCTAACGAACTGGCTAAAACCATTGCTGCTCTCCAAGCTATTCAAAAATAGCATGAACAAAATAGACCTTCACAAGCAAGGTCTAGAGCTAAACCCATGGAGGTTGTTAGAGTCAGGTCTGTTAGGGGCGAGCAACATAAGGTGAATAATGCCCAAGTCAGGCGGGATAAGGGCAAAGCTCATGTGGCTGACCCAAGAGAGGATCAGACTGAGTCTGCTCGTGGGTGAACAACAATGTCAAGTCATGGAACAACTCATTCCAGTGCCCAGGACAGACTTGGTCAACCTCAGCATCAGAAAGAAGCTGCTCGCTAAGGAGCAGAAGATGGGCAAGCAACATTCGAGCAGCCTCGCCCATCAGTTCATTAAAGACTGTCCCAGTCTGCTTTCAGGCGCCTGGGGCCAAACGCGGTGAGCAACCCTAGGAAACAGCTCCAGGATATGCCCGCTTCGAGTGAGGGACTGCGACAAGCAGAAAGGCCCGTGCCTTTGCTCGCCGAACAGCCTCCAAGCTAGGGGGCATCTTTGGATGAGTTGTCAAGCCTGAGAAAAGCTGTGGAGAGCATGCAGGGGCAACTGGATCAACAAAGAGGGATGGGGATGACCAGCATGCCATCCTCACCATTATCATCCATCATATTGAAGGCCCCAATTCAGAAAAAGATTCAGTTTCCAGCCAGCATACAATACGAAGGCGTTGCTGATCCCCGAGTCCATTTAACAAAATATTCGGACTACATGATCTCTGTTGGAGCCAGTGATACCACCCAATGCCGGAACCTCCCCTTAACTTTGGGGGACCGAGTACATAAGTGGTTTTCCGCAATGCAATCAGCATCTATCCACTCGTTTGCTCAATTAAGTCGAGAGTTCCTCTCCCACTTCTAAACAACGGGTTCGTATTTGTCCCAAAAATACTGGTTGTCGGACTTAAAGAAAAATAATAATGAGTCGGACCGGGCGTTCATGGAAAGATTCGACAAAGTGTTGTTGGAAGGGGAACCAGTAAGCGAAGATACAAAAATCGTCGCTGTTATGGCCGAGTTGAAGAAAGGGTCAGAGTTATGGAAAGAGGTACGCCTGAAGTGCCCAAAAAGCTATGCCGAATTCAAAAATCAAGTCGGCATATTTTTTTCCATGCACGAAGCCCTGCAAGCAAACTTGGGGGAAAATAAAGCTGATCCCAAGGAGAACAACAAAAAACCCGGCGAAACAGGCTATAGGGTCCCGAAGAACATGAAAGCATTCACCGAAGGGACAAAACTAAAGGAAAAGTTGAACCAGGTGCTAACAGTATCCATCGATACTGTGTATGAAACTGTAAAGGAAAAAGAGTTGCTCTTCCCTCCTCGAAGGATTCGCCAAGAAACTGGCAAACTCAACCCTAACAAGTATTGTGCCTACCATCAAAGTATGGGACACTTTACGAGCGAGTGTAGAGATTTGCTTAAGCAACTTTGGCGATTCTACGAGGAGGGAAAACTCTCCGATTTTGTTAAAAGGCAACTTGGAAAGAGAGCCCGGGAGAACAACTCAGAGGATGAGGAGGACGGTCAACCTCAAAGGAATAATAAACTCGGGAGACCAGTTCCCGCCATTGCTGCTCGTCCATTAGAGGATTTATACATGATGGAACCCCCAGGACCTGCGAGAGGATGTTCTGATGGACGACCACCAATTTCCAACCGAAAGAGAAAAGCCGAATTATGAGCAATCGACCAAGTACAAGAAATGGGTATCAATTCCTCCGTCCTACAAACATCTGAACTAGTCTTCACAGAGAAAGACTTGGAAGGAATATTGACCCCCCACAATGATTCGCTTGTAATCTACACAAATATCATGGGGACCAGAGTACATAGATTGTTGGTGGACACCGGAGCCTACACCAACATCCTTTTCAAAAAGACGCTCGATCAACTTGGAGATTATTCGGGCTACATATGAGATTCGAATCATAGAATCTTAGGCTTCGGAAATACTGTAATAGTCCCATTAGGGGAGATTAGGTTGTCCGTCCAGCTTGTAATGGTCGAGGAACCCGAGAAAAATATAATAAGGATGGTAGATTTCTTGGTGGTAGATCAAGAATTGACCTACAATGGGTCTCTTGGTCGAATTTTTTTAAATGAATTTAAAGCTGCATGTTCGACCTACCACTATTGCATAAAGTTCCCAACAGCAAGCGAGGCAGGCACAATCAAAGGAGACCAAAGAAAGGCTCGTGTATGTCTCCTACAATTTCAAGCAAGGCATGCACAAGTATTCATGATGGAAGCCACCACCAGCTACCCAGTTGATGAACCATCAGTACTGGAGAACATGATGGACATGGAGGAGGACCATATGGATACTGACGAGCAAGTTTTGAACGACCAATTTGTCACCACCCATGGAGAACTTCAAGTTGACGAACAACAAAGGGGTGGTGACGAACAACATTCAATAGGTAATTTGGAGGGCCAAATGTTGGCTAACAACAACGGGGCAGAACCAGCAGACGATCTAGAGCCCCGCCTGGGAGCAGAGCCCATGAACATCGAAAATGATGTCAACCCTGAGGAACCAATACTTGATCCCCGTTGGAAAGGATAAAAACGACGAGCAACTCCGGTGGAAGAGCTGGAGGCGTTCAAAGTTAATCCTAAAAATGGAGATCTTGAATTATACATAGGATCTGAGCTCCCTGAGCCTTACAGATCCCGGATGAAAGAGTTCCTCAGCAAGAATCTAGATGTTTTTGCTTGGTCTCATGCAGACATGGTAGGAATAGATCCGAAGTATGCTTGCCACAAGTTCAATATAAATCAAGCAAGAAGGTCTGTCCATCAAAAGCGAAGGAAGTATGGCCCAGATAAATATCAGGCTTTAAATGAGGAGGTGAAAAAGTTGTTAGACAATGATCTGATCCGACAAGCACTCTATCCACAATGGGTAGCAAACCCAGCCCTTGTGCGGAAACCAAACGGGACCTGGAGGCTATGCATAGATTTTACGGATCTGAATGCAGCATGCCCGAAGGATAACTTTCCTCTCCCCTATATTGATCAATTGGTGGACAGCACTGCCAGTCACGAGATGTTAACGTTCATGGATGCCTTTGCCGGGTACCATCAAATCCCAATGCATCTAGACGATCAAGAAAGCACAGTCTTTTATACGAATAAAAACTTGCTGTGTTGGAAGAGAATTCCCTTCGGCCTCATCAATGCCAGAGCAACATATCAGAGATTGGTGAATAAGATGTTCAACGAACAAATCGGAGATACGGTAGAAGTCTATGTAGATGATATCGTGGTCAAGAGTCCCAAGAAAGAAGACCGTCTCCAACATTTGACCCAGGTGTTTGAAATTCTTCGACACTACAACATGAAGTTGAATCCAAAGAAGAGTAGCTTTGGAGTTCATTCAGGAAAATTCTTGGGCCATCTTGTTAGTCAACGAGGGATTGAGGCCAATCCAACAAAAGTCAAAGCTATCTTGGATATGCAACCACCACGTTCGATTAAAGAGGTGCAAAGGCTCATGGGATGCCTAACAGCTTTGAACCGGTTCATATCCAGATCAGGAGACAAATGTCGTCCATTCTTCGAGGCCATCAAAAAAGGAAAGTTCACATGGACTAACAACTGTCAAAAAGCGTTTGACCAACTTAAGGACTACCTGGGAGATGTTAAAATTCTATCAAAACCTATCCCAGGAGAAAATCTCTATCTGTACCTGGCAGCGTCAGAGGTGGCAATCAGCTCTGTTCTGGTACGGGAGGATAACAAATTTCATCAACCAATCTACTACGTCAGCCAAGCCTTACACGAAGCGGAGATCAAATACTCTCCAACTAAAAAGCTAGCGTACGCACTTATCATGAGTGTGAGAAAGTTACGACCATACTTCTTTGATCATCAAGTTGAGGTGCTAACAACTTTCCCACTCAGACAAATTCTCCATCACCTCAACACAACTGGTCGTCTATTAAGATGGTCACTAGAGATTAGCCAGTTTGGGGTAACCTATGCTCCTCGAATAGCGATCAAAGGGAAAGCATTAGCCGACTTTATAGTCGAACTAACTTTCCCACCAGATCCCATGAGAGTACTTGATCACCCTTGGCATCTTTACGTTGACGGATCTTCAACTAATGTAGCCTCGGGGGCAGGAGTAGTCCTGATAAGCCCTGATAGACAAGTATTCACCTCGGCGATCAGATTTGGTTTCATGGCTACCAACAACGAAGCTGAATATGAAGCTCTCATTGCTGGTCTCCACTTATCCCTTGCAGTAGGTGTCAGACGTTTACAAATATTCGGTGACTCACAACTGATTGTGAATCAAGTCTGAGGTGAATACGAGGCAAAAGACGATCACATGATTGGGTATTAGCAGATTGTTGCTCACCTAATGATTGGATCAAGTTTTCATTGAACAAATCCTAAGGACAAGCAACACTCAGGCAGATGCCTTGACCCGACTAGCAACAAGCGAAGGGCCTGCAGAGTTGGCAGATATTATAATCACAAAGATGAATGACCCGTCAACAATAAGTTATAATGTCAACCAACTGGACGAACAAGCAAGTGAAGAAGAAGACTGGAGAACAAGTATAGTCAAATACTTGAAAAGTGGGGAAAAATCAAACAACACTTTTGAAGCTGGCAAGCTAACAAAGCAAGCTGCCAGATATACTCTGGTGGGCGAGCAGCTTTACAAAAGGGGAATATCAATCCCACTTCTCAAATGTTTGCCTAGGGGGCAGAGACGAGCAATACTCGAAGAAATACATGCCGGAGTATGTGAAATCACACTGGGGGGCAAGCCTTGGCGTATAAGACTATCAGACAAGGCTATTATTGGCCGACTATACGTCAGGACGTAATCAAGAAAGCAAAAACTTATCATCAATGCCAGATTTTTGCCCCGAACATTTATACCCCGGCTCAGGAGCTCGTATCAGTTTACAGCCCGTGGACATTTGCAATATGGGAGATGACATTATTGGTCCTTTCCCAGCAGGAGTTGGAAATGTTCGATTTGCTGTTGTGGTAGTTGATTATTATACGAAATGGGCAGAAGCAGAGGCCATGGTAAAGATTACGCAACAAAAAATGATCAACTTCATATGGAAGAACATTGTCTGTCGTTTTGGGGTCCCACAAACCATTGTGACAGACAATGGTCCGCAATTTGATGGGAAGGAGTTGAGAGACTTCTGTACGAAGTGTGGGATCAAGAAACACTATTCTACACCCTATCATCCCCAATCAAATGGACAAGATGAAGCTGTGAACAAGATTATCAAGCATACGTTGAAAGTGCAATTGGCGGAGAGCAAAAGTAGTTGGTCTGAAGAACTTCCGGAAGTCTTGTGGGCATATAGAGTTTCTCCCAGGTCAAGCATCGGGGAAACACCTTTTGCAATGGCTTTCGGAACAGAAGCTGTGATACCAATTGAATTAAAGACCAATACAATCAGGACGACTAACTTTGATGAGCACACGAACAACTCTGCTCTAGCTACTGAAATGGATTTGCTCGAAGAAAAAAGATTAAGTGCCGAGCTAAAAAAATACTACCTATAAGCAGCGAGCATAACACTACTATAATTCCCATGTTAAAATCAGGTAATTTAGAGTTGGAGATTTGGTTTTAAGAAAGTTGCTCGCCAAACCTCCAGGTGTATTGGGACCAACTTGGAAGGGCCCGTATCATATAATGGACAAGTTCCTTAATGGTGTATACGATATTGAAGATATGGAAGGCAAGCTAGCCCAATACTCCTGGAATGCTGTACATCTAAAGAAGTACTATCAATAAGTCGAAAAAGTTCAATTCACATTTGTTGGGCGAACAAATGTCTTGGGGGGCAAATATTTGTTGGGCGAACAAATGTCTTGGAGGGCAAATGAACCAAGTAAGGGAAGTGAAACAAGTAAGGCAAACCAAAAAGTTGCCTAATTTTTTGAAAATTTTACTAAGTATAAGATGAAAGGTTGTTCGGCACATTATATAGTCTGGTGCTGGTTCATCTTTTTTAATTTTAGATAAAGTTGCTCGGCAAATATATTATAAGCGAGCATGTTCTAGTTAGTGTTCAAAGTTGTTCGTCAGATTGTATATATTAGTGATGAACAGTCTTACAACACTTGTAATTTTTTACAATGTAAATATAGTTGTTTGTTGAAAGAAAAGTCCAAAGCTCGAGGTATAAGTCCATCTTTAAGGACCAAAGCCACTTAAAGGTTGTTCATTTTTTTTTAAATGAACAGAACCTAAGGCTAAACCCATATTCTATTAAAGGCAAAGTTCAAATCGAACAAAGCCCAACATTATATGTTATAATTGCAAAAACATTAAATAGAGATGTAAAGGCAATTAACATATGAGAAGAAGATTGAGCGAACAAAAGAAGACATTCATCGAATTAAAAAGGCTTTAAAGCCTAAAAAACAGTACAAGTGTAAGGTACTACAAAAGTCGAACAACTACTACAAAATAAAGACAAAAAAGTCAAGTCCTAGGCCTATTGCTGCTCGACGGGTGAGAGATCTTGAGGCTGGTCGGTGGGGGGATCGACGATCATGTCCCTGGCCATTTCCTCGGCCGCTTTTTGCTCCTGCTCTTTGGCAGCCTGCTCGTCATTGGCAGCCAGTTCATCATCAGCTACTTGCTCGCCTTCATCTGCCGGAACTGGAGGGCGAGTAACAATGATACTAGGGTCAAGTTTGTCAATCTTGACCCCGTGTTCAGCCATATCCCCCAATTGAATCTCGATGTTCTTCGGAGGGGGATAGTTCTCCACAAACTCAGACAAATCGTTACCCATCTCCTCCACCAAATCTTTATAATCATACGCATTAGCCAGATGAATACAGTCGGCATAGGCGCAAATATAGCCTAAGTTGGAGATGGGAGCAGATCGGACTTACAGCTCAGCCTCCAGTTGCTCGCCGGTGTACTTATTAGCATCAACCTCCTTGAGGCGAGCAACTTCCGCCCTGAGCTCAATGATTTTCTGCTCGGCAGTAGATAACCTCTTTCCCCCTTCTTCGAGCAAGGCTTCTTTGCATTTCAGCTCGGCGGATAGGCCTTGAATGTCCTCGAGATGTTTTTTCTCAGAGTCGACGGTGAGAAAGAGCTGATTGTTCAAGAAAGCAAGTTTCGCTTCATAGTTGTTGACTATGCCGTCTTTCTCCTCAGTAAGCTACCGAGCAGTGCTGGCGTACCGGCGAACAACCTCCTCCTGCTCGGCCAGCTGGGCCATCGCCTTCTGGGCCGTAATAAGTGTTAGTGTTAGTGTCCTAGAGACAATCCATCAAAAAGACATAATGCTAAGATAATATTCAGATTTGGTTTAATATTATTATTGGTTTAATATTAAATGTATGGCGTTACACTTATCTGAATATGATGTTTGATTGTTTGCATCTATTCTTATTTGTGTTCCCATGAATCACTACTGTCATTGAGTGAGTGAGAACTCAGATGACTTAAGTATGATTCTCAAATAGCCCCGATCAAGGATCATCAAGAATGGGATACTGATGATGCAATTGAGATTGGTGTGCGATCTGCATCATACTCTTAGAGAGTGTAGTAAGATCTCACTTACTACGAGATACCGGGTATCTCATGATGGATGCACAGATACCTTAGAGGGTATTGGTATACCCATCCGAGAAACCGTTTGATGTAATTCCACATAATGTGTCTACGGGTGTCTCGGTTAGTGGGAGCGATGTGATACTCCTCTGACTTGAGCTCAATACGCACGACATGTGTGGAGTGGTGAACTTTAACCATGACCGACGCTTGCACCCTTCCACGGGTAGATATGGCATGGATTGGGTTCATCACGAAATGCATGTGCGTGGTAGTTGAGCCAAGAATAGGATTCATTCCTCAATGTGGATTTAAAGAGAATACTCGTCTTCTCATCATAATTGGATCTAAGTCATCGGCCGATGCACATCAACTTAGACTTTGTGGCTAAGTGTGATATACTTGATCAATTAGTGATTTGAGATAATATGATTAAGTTATTTGAATAGACACTTCATCATGTTCAAGACTTAATCGGGTATTCGCGAATGAAAGGAAGATATCACAATAGCCTACAATATTACAGGTAGTTGCAAATTTCCTCGCAACGTACCTCATATATTGAGAATGTCTGATTTATTGTCTAGGGTTCAATTAAGACCGTTAGTTTGACTAATCGCTCGATATACGAGGGCCTATGGGTCACACAACAAGTAATGGCAATTTACCAATTATAGTTGGTTGATTAAATATTGTATTGGATATAATATTTAATTTATGGAGAATATAATAATAATTATATTTGGAATTAATTATTATTATTATTTAATTAAATTGGATTTAATTAAATATGAAATCCCAATAATAATATTTGGAATATTATTATACAAGAATAATATATATGATAAAGATATTATTCGTAGGAACATATCTAGGGAAATATAATCTATAGATATTATATTACGGGCTAGGCCATATATCTTGCTTAGGAATTAAGCCAAGTTAATCCCAATAAATATGTGTCCTATGGGAATTCCGAATAGATACAAGAAATATAATTTCTCCATAAAATCTCTAGTCGGAATTTTCCTAGCAAATTCGTCTCGAGATTCAACGCTGGCATATCGGTGCGGGTTGGTAGAAAGCCGTTACGTGGATACCATAGTTGAGGATTCCGCGTACAAATCGCTGTAAGGATTTATATACGTATTATTTATCCTTTATGTTTACGTTATACAACCGTGTTTCAGATTCGTTGTTGGTGAATCGTATTCTTCCGCTGCGCCGAACATGGTGTTCGTGCCTCTAAAACCCAACAATAAGGCCATTGAAAGATGGAAATTTTCAGCCAATCCTTGCATGGAGATAGTTTTCTCCATGGGTCTAGTCCAGGCCCGAGCGATCAGCTCTGTGGCCCTACGGACATGGTCGCCCAGAAGCTCCCTTATGTTCACGGGGGTTTTGGAGCAGGCATACTGATGGACGGCATGTGCTCGCCCAGGAAGATCCTCAGCCCGGTACCTGCGAACAAGAAAATACATCACACTTAGAAAAATTCAGGAAAGGATAAATGAAACTTGTTCGGCATTTAAGAGAATATACTTACTCCGCAAATTTTCGTTCATCCCAGCCTAGGAGGGTGATATCCTCTGGACCATGAGACGGGGTAACGTCTTTTCCAGCCTTGCCCGTTTTCTCTACGGGCTCAACTGAGGAGCGGCGAGCAATTTCTTCCTCAGAGAGAGCAAGGTTTTTGCTCACTTTTTCCTTCCCTTTGTTACTAGCATCGTGCGCCACCAGGGTCCCGTCGGCCCTTTCAAGCACTTTTCCCCGTGAGGTGGGGAAATGGAAGGGGGTGCTAGTCGAGCATGACCAGAAGGGGCATCCTGCCGAGGAACTTTTGCTCCCTCCGGCTTGTTCGTCATGGCGAGCACCTTGGAGGTGGGTCCCCCTTAATTTTCCTTCTCTTTGGTGGAGGCATGTCATGCACCCTTTGTTCGAGGAGGCCAAAACAGAGAGGGGCTGCTACTGTGACTTGCTCGGCTATAAAAAAGAAGAAGAATTAGATTATGAAGTTTGCGAGCAGTTTTATGTAAACTTCTCCCGGACGAACAAACAAATTTATGAAAGATAGTAGAAATTCATACCTGGGGGCACCTCAACTCAGGCTTCGAGATGATGAGGGTATGTGAGTAGGCGAGCAGCTCTTTGGCACTTCTCCTTGCTCAAGTACTGAATGGTCCTATCTGCCCTATTTCGCAAGCCGACCAGACAGGAGGTAAAAAGAAACTCTAAGCCGATCTCCTCTTCCTCTGTGTTCCACATGAGCAATCGAGGGCCTGCGAGCAAACAAGAAAAGTTAAATTAGAACAACACAGTTCAAAAACGAACAAAGATAAACTTACGCCTAATTTTTTCATAAGATGCGAGAGAGTTTATCCGCCCAATGCCACCGTGTGGACCAGAAGATGCTCGCCAGTCACCCCCAATGAAGAAGAAGTGTTGCTTCCAGTCCCTGATCTTGTTCGGCACCCCTTCTACCATCTTAAGTCCAGTTCGGGCTTTGAGATAGTAATATCCTTCTTCGCCTACGGGGCACTTGGTGATCGTCATGGGATAGTTAATTTCCTCCGCAGTGATGCGATCAACATATCCCTCCAGGGCGAACAAGCACATTGTGCCGAGCAAATTCATCCACCCAATCGGCGTGATCTGGGTAATGGCAAGGTTGGTCGCCTCTAGAAAGCGACCAACAACCGGAGGCAACGACAGCCTTAGCCCGGCAATCAACGTATCAATGTTGATTGCCGTACATCTTGGAGGTGGGCGATCAACTCTCTCCTTCCTCTTAGGAGCCCACATGTGGATATCGAAGGGGATTTTGTAGGTTTCTCGGATCAGGTCAAGGTCGTCCTTGAGAACCACACTCTTAATCTTGCTCGCCTGGAACTCAATCTTCACCAACTCCATAATTTGTCGCTTAGGGCGAGAAAATCTGTTCACGTGTTCATCTGCGTATGCTCGCCATTCAAAGGGCCGAGCAACTCCAGTGGGGATCTCATTCTCCAACATTTTAGGAGGTGGCAAGTTTATCCCCGCCAAAAACTCGCGAGTAAGCTCGTCGAATTTGGGATCTTCCTCCGGTTCAGAACTGGACGAAGAGCCCTCATCGGAATCTCTGCTCGCAACAACAACCACCACCCCTCCAGATGGGCGAGCACCGGTATCCTCCACAGATCGAACAACAGAGTCAACGTTGGAGGTCGACGCCGATGAAATCTCAAATGGATGTTGGTTTTCGTATGCAACAACCGGAAAAAGAGGATCAAGGGTTTCTTCGGAACTATTGTTGCTCAACTGAGAAGACATAGGTTTCGAAATTAAGAAAAACGAAGAAAAAAATGAGAGGTTGCAGGCGGCGGTGGATTTATTTGCAGACGGCGGCAATTTTTGGGAACGACGGTGGCGCGAGCTCCCACACGGCGGTAATGAAGGAGTTCGAAAAGAAAAAAGAAAATAAAACACGAAATTGAATGATTAAGATGAAGAAACTACCTTAGAACTAAACCAAAAGAAAGAATCTGAAGAAACTTCGTCGGGAAGAGCTTGGATTCGCCATAAATTGAAGAATGTTGCCGGAGCACTGTAGCAGAGATGGAAGTAGTGGGAAATTTTTTGTTTCCCACTCCTATTTAAACCCCCTAAGAAAAATGGGTAAAAACCATAATTACCCCAAAGAACCTCCACAACCTGCTCAGCTGCCACCTCACTCTCAGCCTCCTTGCTCTTCTCAAAGAGCTCATCCGCTCTCTCCAGCAGGTTGATCACCACCTTCTTGCTCTTGGCAACCTGCTTCTTTCTCTTACCCTTGGGATGAGCATTAGGGTCAGTCATGCCAAGGATGGCATATGAGTTAGCCTTAGTGGAGAACATGACCTTCTTGGGGAGAGGTCATCCTCCATATCAATAGTACACCCATGACAGGCGTGGCTGATCAGTAGAGAGAGTCTTGTTCCAAAAGGCAGGATAACACCTACTGAGATGTGCTATTTGTCCACATCCTTCTTCAGCTTGTCCAGAGCAGCCTGATAGAGCTGGTCCAGAAAAAAAATTGCTCCCAATTTGCCTGAACACCATCTACCAGTGCACCCATGATCCTCAGCTTGGGCAGGCTCAGCTGCTCGTGTAATCCAACCGTGCCCATCACCATCTTGGATACGAAGTCTATCATCGCACGATATTCTGGCTTCAAAGTATCCTTGTGTTGCCTTGCTTTGAACTCAGAAGAGAATAACTTCGTCCACTGCTTCAGTAGCTCTCCTTTCTTGTTCTCCATGTATGTCTTGGGATTGATTCCAGTACACGACAACCCATACACCTCCTTCACCGCCTTCCGGAGGTCGATGTTGCGATGTTCCTCATTGTAAAGATTCTTCCCTGCTTCATTCTTCTCGCCCGTTGGCACCAGCACCGAAACCCTTGTGAATAGCTCACCCTTCCTAGAGAACATATTCAAATATGCTTCCACTACTGTCTTTGGAAGCACAGATGAGGGATTTTTGGAGAAGTACTTGTCGAGAAATGCCTTGGAGATCCAGTCAAACACTGGTTGAATCTCTTTCATCTTGAGACACAGACCATCTATGGTGATCACGTGCTCCATGTTGACAAGCTTGCTTTTGACAATGTGGCTGATGTCATCAGTTGTCCAAGATTTGTCAAGAAAAGCCATTAGATATTTTGGAAAGGTTGAGAAATTTGTAAGAGAAAGATTTGAAAGAGAGAATGTTCAGTGTGAAGTGTGAATTTTGTGTTTGCATAAATTTCTCAAATGACTTTTCAGATTGATATTACTAAGTCAGTTACTCAGATGCGGGGTTAGGATTAATCCTGAATTTGAAAAGATTTTGAAATGAAGGGCCATGACTAATCTCAAGTACAATCATTTATCCAAGTCAATCATATTCCGTATAAAACGGACACGTATATGAAAAAGTAACTGTGCGCATTAAATGCTCCGACACGCATTGGTTTAAATATCAAAAGATGCGTTTTAATGAAAATGGAAAGCATTTAATGAAGATTTTCAGGATGAAAGTCTCAGTGAGACGCTTCAAATTCACAAAGGTCAGGATTTAACTCATACCTGTCAGGGAGACATTATAGCACCCTGATACCTCACTGAGTCGAGTCTGGCCTGAGTTTCCCCTAAATCCTATACTAACTGCTCTCCCGGATCTAAGAGTCCTAACTCCACTGACAGTTCCATAAATCTTACTTCAGCCAAAGGTTTAGTCAAGATGTCAGCTCTCTGCTTGTCAGTGTGAATCTTCTTCATCCTAATATCCTTCTTCTCTACATGATTGCTATAACACTATTATTGTCATAATAAATTGGGACCTCATTTGCAAACACTTGGTAGTCTCTCAATTGTTGCCTCAACCACAAAATTTGAGTACAACAACTACCTGCAACCATATACTTAGCCTCAGTTGTGGATGTAGCCACTAAATTCTATTTCTTACTAAACCAAGAGATCAACTTGCTCCCCAAAAACTGACATGTTCCTGAGGTGGATTTCCTATCAATCCTGCACCCTCCATAATCTGCATCTGAATAACCAGTCAGTTCTAAGTTGTCATCAGAGGGATACCATAGTCCCATATCGATTGTCCTTTTCAAATACTTAAGTATCCTCTTAGCACCCTCCAAATGACTTTTCTTGGGGTTAGACTGATACCTAGCACACACACCAACTGCAAATGTAATGTCAGGCCTACTTGCAGTCAGGTACAACAAAGATCCAATCTGCCCTCGGTACTCAGTCTAGTTCACTAAAGCTCCTTCAGTGTCAGTATCCATCTTCCAATTTGTGTTCATTGGGATCCTAGCCGGATTGCAATTCTGAACTCCAAACTTCTGAATCAAGTCTCTTGTATACTTGACCTGATTAATGAAAATCCCTTGATCAGTCTGCTTGATCTGCAATCCTAAAAAGAAGTTCATCTCCCATCATAGACATCTCAAATTTACCAGTCATCAACTTAGAGAATTTCTCACAGAGCTGATGATTTGGTGATCCAAATATTATATCATCCACATAAATCTGGACCAAGCCTCGGTTCCCTTCCTGAACCCATGGTCAGTCAAAAATTGAGAAAGGGTATCATGCCAAGCTCTAGGATCTTGCTTAAGTCCATAGAGTGCTTTCTTCATATGGTATACTCTATCTCCAACCTCAAACCCGGGAGGTTGTTCAACATATATCTCTTCATTGAGTACATCATTCAGGAAGGCACCCTTGACGTCCATTTGATTCACCTTAAACTTCTTGTATGTTGCATATGCAAGGAACAACCTGATAGCTTCCAACCTAGCCACTGGAGAAAAGGTCTCATCATAGTCTATTCCTTCAGACTGACAATACCCCTTTGTAACCAGCCTTGCCTTGTTCCTCACGAAAACACCATTCTTATCCTTCTTATTTTTAAAGACCTATTTGGTACCAATCACACCTTGATGCCTAGGTCTATCTACCAGTTCCCAAACCTGATTCCTTGTGAACTGATTCAACTCCTCTTGCATAGCTACGATCCAGTTCGAGTCAGTGAGAGTTTCTTCAATGTCATGAGGCTCTTGCTCAGAGAGAAAGCAACAGAATAGTGCGCTCTCACCATGGAACCGTCTGTTCCTGACTCCCTCAGTTGGATCACCAATGACCTGGTCAATGCGATGATCCTCTAGCCATGTTCTCTTACCTAGAGTTGTTCTTGAAGTAGCTGCAATGTTAGTGTCTACAGGGTCTATAAATTCAGGAAAATGAACAAAAGGGGATGCACCTAAATCTACACGAAAGGGATTTACCAACTCAATATCGGGGATATTGATTCCCCCTTGATATGTTGACTCAGTGACCGTCTCAGCTGCGACCGCATCTTTATTGACGGTACTTACCTCAGGTTGAGCCTGTTCCTCAGTCTGAGGCTCAACTGTCCCTGATGCGCTGGGCTTAGAAGTGGCTCTTGCAGTATCATCCTGTTCTTCGTCATCATCCCAACATGGAATAGACACTGCCTTGACCTTGGGATCAGGTTCATTCTTCAAGCTCAGCCTTGTCACTCTCCTTGTGACCTCCTCAGAATCAGAATCCAACACTCTTACCCTAAACTCGGTGACAGATTCATCTAACACAACATGTGGTGATTCATCCACAACAAGGGTCCTATAATTGTGAACCCTGAAGGCTTTACTAACTTCAGAATATCCCAAGAATATTCCTTCATCCGATTTGCTATCAAAGGCTTTCAATTGGGTCTTCCCATTGTTAAGGATGAAGCACTTGCAGCCAAATATATGGAAATAAGAGATACATGGCTTCCTCTTTCTCCATGTCTCATATGGGGTCTGTGCATGTTGTTTGTTCAACATGGATCTGTTCTGAGTGTAGCATGCAGTGTTGATTGCCTCAGCCCAGAATTTCTTGGGCAATCCTGACTCAACCAGCATAGTCCTGACAGCATCTTTCAGTGTCCTGTTCCTCCTCTCAGCGACATCATTTTGTTGTGGGGTTCTAGCTGCAGAATTCTCATGCGCTATACCAAGTTCATTACAAAATTCAGAAATATATGAATTTATAAACTCAGTGCCCTTGTCAGGTCTAATCTTAGTAATGGACTGATTCTTCTCATTGCTGAGGCTTCTGAGCAACTCTGGAAGCTTCACCTGTGTCTCCTTCTTATTTAACAGGAAAATAACCCAAGTATATCTAGAATAATCTTCAATAACCACAAGGGTGTACTTCCTAACATTCATACTCACAGGTGTTACAGGGCCAAACAAATCCATGTGCAAAAGCTGAAGAACCCTGTCATTGGAGAAGGAAGCTTTCTCTTTGAATGACTCTCGAACCTGCTTCCCTTCCTGACATGCCTTGCACACGTGATCCTTGCTAAAAACTTCATTAGGTAAACCTTCTACAAGAGAAAGTCTAGAAATTTTGTTAAGAATCTTGAAGTTCAGGTGGTTTAATCGTTTATGCCATAACCAACTGAGCTCTGATGAGCTTTTAGCAACAAAATAAGTATTAGGAACAGTTCTGCTCCAATCAACTAAATAAACGTTACCTTTCCTAATACCTGATAGAAGCACTTGTGTTGATTTGTCATTGACTGAACATATATTCGATGAGAACTCAACACTGAAACCTTTGTCACAGAACTGACTTACTGATAACAAGTTATGCTTCAGTCCTTCCACAAAGGACACATTTTCCACTCTTACTGTACCTATTTTCAAGACACCAAACCCTTTAGTAAAACCTTTTGAGTTGTCACCAAAGGTTACCTGTGGACCATCCTTAGCTTGAAACTCCTGGAGAAGACTCTTCATTCCAGTCATGTAACTTGAGCAACCACTGTCTAGGTACCAAACAACTTTGATTGAGTCTCCTCTCCTCTCCTCTTGTTGTGATCCACAGCCGCCTGCAAATAGATCAGGCTTTAGGTACCCATTGGGTGTTGGGTCCTATTATGTCAGTTGTACCTTTCGGGATCCAGACCTGCTTCACTACCCTAATTGCCTCAGAGTGGTAGATCTATCTTCCAGAAACATCCACATACACTACTTTCTTCTTCTTAGCCTGAGAAGAAGATGGTGTATGAGTGTTGGGGTTAGGCTTCACATGAGCCTGAGTGGGTACCTTTTGGGCTGGCTTCCTGTTCTTCCTAGGCCCTGGTGCAGCTGGTCTTGAGGTTTGTCCCTGATGAGGGTCTTGTTTTTGGCTCCCTCTAGGCAAGTGAGGGAACTGAAAACATTTATAGGCTTTAGGATGCCAAAACCATGGAGGTGCTATCATGCCTGGCCTTCCCTGAGGGTATTGGCATGCATGATAATACCCCTGTTGAGCAGTCTGAGTGCTCTTGACCTGAGTCTTCCTCGGCTTACACAGAGGTTTCTTCTGGCCTAAGCTCTCAAGGGCCTCCTTTAGTTGCTTAGCCTTTGACTTGGGTTTTGGCTTAGCAACTTTTGGGGCTACCCTGACTGTCTCAGTAATTTCCTTACACTTATCAGTTTTGTGGGTTTCGAATACAACTTTCTTTGTACCCTTGCCTGCCTGGACAAACACTCTCTCAGTGTTGCTGCATGAAGCAACATGAGATTGACCTTATGAGGATTTCTTAGGGACATATCCAAGTCCCTTTTTCTTATCCCCAAGCATCTGACTGCTATTTATTTCCTCTCTAGCCACTGAGGATTTATTCATTGTTGCAACCTTTTGCTTAAGAGAGTCCTTACTCTTTTTCAGGATTTCATGTCTGGCAAAGAGGTCATCAAACTTATTCTTGAGTGCTTTCAGTTCTTCCTTCCTGACCAGCTCTTCCAGTTCTTTCAGAATCTTCTCTCTTGGAAGACGCTCAGCATTGATCATGTCAATTTCCTGAGTTAGTCTCACAATCTTAGCTGACACTCAGTTTAATGATCCTGCTTATTGATTCAGGCCTGATAAATAATGCAATGAATGGCTTAATCAAATGAACAATTAAGAACAATAATCAAAGCAATAAGAACACAGGGAGTTTAACGTGGTTCAGAGACTCAAGCTCCTACGTCTACGGTCCTGATTGAACCGGAGAATCCACTAAGGATTGACTTGTTTTTAACGTGCCAAGGTGCACCAAGATCAGCTACACTCACTAACCTTTACAAACTCCTTCTAACTCACTAACTAACCACAACCAATAAACCTGACTAGAGGGTTTTGGTTTCAGTTTGGATTCCAACTAAGGTGTGATTATCCTTACAAGACACATCTATTCTAAGGATGGATAATCACTATAAGCTTAGGATATAACTTGGTTCGCTCAGTGGAATACAGAATAACTCTCTAACTAAGAAACACTTGGGAAATTTATAGTTTTTTTAGTGCTTCTTTTGAATGCTTGATTGATTGTACGCTGATAGTTTGAGTAATTTCTTGGCTTCAATATATCTCGTAACCTTGCTTGGGTCCAAGGTCTTCTGTATTTATAGGCAACTTTGAAAACTATCTGTTGGAAGAGATATCCTTCTAGGTTGTCTTCTAGTAGGATTTGTTCAACGGATATAATCTCCATGCAGCAGCTATCCTTGCATGTATTTGGTAATTGCATTTAATGCTTGCCCGTTGAATTGTGCAGGGATGTCAGGTTCAAGTCAGTGTCCGTACATGACTTGGCGCTCTCTGATTGGTCCACATCATCAGGTAGGTGAGAATGTCAGAACTCATTCTTTAGTTTGGTCTTGTCTTTACTGAGTTCAGGTTTGTCCTCATCTGTGTACATTTCCCAGCACTGACATTCCTTTTGACTTGCTTAGATCCTACTCCAAGTCTTTTCCCAATACTCAGTGCGATCTTGTTCCCTACAGGACTGAGTTTAGCGAAGATCTCAGGATCTTGCTCTTCATCCTAACACGTACTCAGCCAGCTTAGCAGGACTGCCATAAGCTCAGGATGGTGCTCTTGTGTTCTTCAGGCTCCAGTCTTGATTGTCATCAATGAGTACTCCTCTCATTGAGTACCTGTAAATTGTAAAATAGACCAACTTACAAACATAACCAAGATTAGCCTGACTATTACAAACACTTAGGCAAATCATCTTTTCAGGGGCTTTTGGATCAACTCAAAACTGACATTGTCCCAACACTCCACTATGGTATCCATGCAACAGCTATTCACCGATCCGCGCCGAGGTGCCAGCGTTGAATCTCTAGACGAACTTGCTAGAAAAACTCGAACAAGAGATTTTATGGAGAAATTATATTTCTTGTTTTCTGTATTTTTGGAATTCACATGGGACACATATTTATAGGGATTAACTTGGCTTAATTCTTAAGCAAGATATCGGGCCTAACCCGTAATATAATCTCTACAGATTATATCTCCCTAGATATGTTCCTACGAATAATATATTTACCATATCTATTATTCTTGTATAATAATATTCCAAATATTATTATTGGGATTTCATATTTAACTAAAGATAATTTTATTAAATAATAATAATAATTAATTCCAAATATAATTATTATTATATTCTCCATAAATTAAATACTATATCCAATATAATACTTTAATCAACCAACTATAATCAGTGAACTGCCATTGCTTGTTGTGTGACCCATAGGCCCTCGTATATCAAGCATTTTGTCAAACTAATGGTCTTAATTGAACCCTAGACAATAAATCAGACATTCTCAATGTACGAGGTACGTTGCGAGGTATCCTGCAACTACATGTAATATTATAGGCTATTGTGATATCTTTCTTTCATTTACGAATACTTGATTAAGGCTTGAACATGATGAGTGTCTATTCAAATAATTTAATCATATTATCTCGAATCACTAATTGATCGCTTACGTCGCACTTGGCCACAAAGTCCAAGTTGACTTGCATCGGCCGATGTCTTAGATCCAATTATGATGAGTAGACGAGTATTCTCTCGAAATCCATATTTTGGAATGAATCCTAATCTTGGCTCAACTACCACGTACATGCACTTCGTGATGAACCCAATCCATGCCATATCTACCCTTGGAGGGTGCAAGCGTTGGTCATGGTCAAAGTTCATCACTCTGCACATATCGTACGTATTGACCTCAAGTCAGAGGAGTATCACATCGCCCCCACTAACTGAGACACCCGTAGACATATATTGTGGAATAACATCAAACAGTTTCTCGGATGGGTATACCAATAACCTCTAAGGTATTTGTGCATCCATTATGAAATACCTAGTATCTCGTAGTAAGTGAGATCTTACTACACTCTCCCAAAGAGTATAATGCAGATCGCACACCAATCTCCATTGCATCATCAATATCCCTTTCTTGATGATCCTTGATCTGGGCTATTTGAGAATCGTACTTCGGTCATCTGAGTTCTCACTCACTCAATGACAGTATCGATTCAAGGGAATACAAATATGGATAATGCAAACAATTAAACATAATATTCAGATAAGTGTAAAGCCATATATTTAATATTAAATCAATCAATAATATTAAACCATAAACTGAATATCATCTTAGTATTATGTCCTTACAATGGATTGTCTCTAGGACACTAATACTAACAACATGAGGTCATGAGATATATATTCAGATGTAGAATATCTGAAAAGGAAATGTTTCACCTTATGTTTTGAAAATTATATGTCTTATTAAGAAACTAGGAACTCTATGTGATAATTTAGGGGACGATGTATCCATTTAAAGTGTTCATCAGTCTCTTCTGTATTTATTTTCTAGATTCATAGTGAATTCTAATATGAAACAGATGGAAACGACAATGTCTAAGCTGTAAAACATGCTCGAGAATTTTGAATGAAGCAATACCTTAAGAAATGAAATGTGCTCATGGTGAGCTTCTCTGCTAGATCTGGCCCTAAGGGCAAGAAAAAACAGGAGAACAACTTAAAATTTCTAAGTATATTCCTATGAATCCTATGGGTGAAATTCAAAAGAAAGAACAGGTAAACAAGTATATGCGCCTCTATTGTAAAGAGTAGAAGCACGGGAAGAAGGTTTCAAGGTTCTAGTTGCTGAGATCAAAGCATTAGGTGTTTTTTTTAAACTGGAACATATATGTTTTGTTATAGAGATAAAAATGTCCAATAATAATTCGGATAGTATGGTATTAGATACCGAATGTCATTTACACATCTCAATAAATTGTGGACATAATATGCTTAATGTACAAAATAAGAGACATAAACTTTTAATCAGGATATTCTTATTTTCTATGGTGTTGTACAATTGGTTATAATGATGAGAGAGGATTTGCAAAGTTAAGAAAGTTAGACAAATTAACTTCATTTGACTTGGAGTCATATGGAAATTGTGAATCTTATCTCAAAGGAAAGAATGACTAATACACTTTCTCTGAGAAAGGGGTACAAGCTAAAAAAATATTAGAGTTGGTTCACAGTGATGTGTGGTGTACTACTGATGACTTTTCTTGGTATGGATATGTGTATCTTATGAGACACAAGTTTGAAACCTTTGGAAAGTGTAAGGAGTATAAGTTGAAGTACATAAACAACTTGAGAAGAGTATTAAGACTTTTCAATTAGATCGAGAAGGTGAATACCTTAGACTCGAGTTCCTAGATTATCTGAAGTTGTATTGCGTCCAATCACAATGGACACCTCTTAGAACACCTTAGTTGAAAGGTGTGTCTGAAAGGAAAAACTAAACCTTGTTAAGCATGGTTAGGTCCATGATGAGTTTCTCCCATCTTCCAATATTCTTATGGGATTATGCACTCCAAGCCTCAATCTAAATTTTGAAAAGGATTTCATCCAGATTAGCCGAACATACATCATACGAGTTATGATCTGGTAAGTCATCATTCTCACATATTAAGATGTGGGGTTGTCCTACGTATGTGATGAAGATGCTCACTGATAAGTTGAAATCCAAAGGTGAAAAATGTTACTTTGTGAGATATCATAAGGAAATAGAGGATATTATTTCTATCTCCCTGATGTTGCTAGCATAAATATGAGATTGGAGTAAATGAGTTAATGTGGTGAGATCTAGGCTAAAACATCAAATGTGGAACTCCCTTGGAGTAATGAATTTATACTCGGGAGTAATTGATCATCATAAGGAATTAATGTTGAACAAATGTCGAAAAACTATTAAATAAGAGAAGATTTGCCAGAAATCTTTCTATAGACTTGAAGAGTGATTTTTGCCATATTAACAGGGATTGCAAATGGGGTATGAAGGTCAATCCCGATATTGGCGGGGGACCAATGCATTAAATGCTGATATTATCTGATTTCTTTTAGTGGGCCCGTTTGTCCTTTGGTGCAGGGATTTGGCCAATGTGCTTCCGCCAGGTGGAATGACAATGCCGTCCTTCTGAGTTTCCTTCCTCTTAAATGGGAATAATTTGGAGTGTCCTTGTTTACAAGGACGTCTTTTTACCGTATTTGGGCTGATTTTGTCTGATCTTATCCCGGCATAAATTCCAAGTTTGAAAGGAAAAATGCACCAAAGGAAATGAGCTGGATATATTTCACATAGATCTACCACCTTTTAGGAAAAAAAATGCCATAACTTAATATAGAAGGTTTCTTATAACCTCTTGCTTAGATGATTAGATACTAGATTAGATGGACTTTGAAACCATATATGTTGTGCAGACCAATTCAAACTCGAGTTAAAGTAATTTATAATTTAAAGTTGACCCAACTATTACACTGTTTTGCAATAAAATAAAGGCTAGTTGATAAATGATGAAGGATTTAGAGGAGGGACTTGAGTTGATCCTTCAAGCATATGCATCACTCTCTTTATTTGAGGCCTCAATGTTGGATCTTCCTGTATGCACCACATTGCAACCACAACCAACTTCTCGAATACTTTGATTTCGTTCTTCACCTCCTCATCGTGGGAAACCATCACATCTAATCTCTTTTCTTTGTAACAATCATAAGCCCAATCTGCAAGAATCACCCCTTCTTCATCCCCAACAAAATCTGCTTCATAATTATTTCTACAACATAATAACTCCAATAACATGATCCCAAAACTATAAATATCCACCTTAGCTGTTAGCCATGTTCTGTAACCATTTTGGAGCCACGTACCCTCTCGTTCCCCTTATCCCTATTGTGGTCCCCATTTGACCGGGCCTCAAAAGCATGGCCAACCTAAAATCAGAGATTTTTGGCATATGGTTATCATCCAAAAGTATGTTGTGAGGCTTTATGTCACAGTGTATGATCTGAGCACTACACTCTTCATGCATATAGCAAAGGGCTCTAGCCATACCAAAAGCAATTTGCAGCCTTCTGTACCAGTTGGGCTTTGGCGAGCTTCCAAATATTAAGTCCGCCAAAGAACCATTGCTCATGAACTCATATACTAGAATTTTTTTTCTCCCTCATCACAATAACTGAGTAATTGCACCAAATTTTTATGGTTGGTTCTGCTGATTGAGTTAACTTCTGCATTGAATTCCTGCACAACTGCTTCATCTATCTTGTGCAGCTTTTTTACTGCAATAAATTTCTCGTTCATAGTCTCTCTGTACCCAGTCGAATAGGCGCCAGTCCCCAGTTTTTCATTAAATCCACTCGTAGCTTCTTCCAACTCTTTGGAACTAAAACGTGTTAGAAATGCTTCTGTCTTGTTTGTTTTTCTTCGCTTGAAATGATAAATGAATAACACAACACATGCAAGCAACAACAGGTTGAGAAATGATGAACTGCCTAACAGAACTGACCCTACAATGATGAGACCCGACTAGTCACTCTTATTTGAAGAAATAATACCTTCTATCGTCTTGTTATTTCTTCTGATCTTCACCATAGCATTTACCTGTAGACTATACCCTAGCCTCCCGTTGGAAAGAGTGGTCTTCTTCTTGATGCAAAGTTGTTGCGTATAAACAACAACATCACAATAATAATCACCAAGGCAAGCCTGTCGACACTCATCCTCTGTGGGTAAACTAAGAGTAGCGTAATCAGAATAAGATCAGCCTGTGTTAGGAATGTCGTTGAAGCAAAAAAGATCCCCTTCTTAACCTTTCTCACAACATTGAGGAACAAAATCCCATTTGCATCCACCAATCGGGTCATTTGGGTCGACCCACGAGTAGCAAATCGGGCAGGTACATACTGGCCTCTGATCACCTATTTTTAATGAGCACAAAGCATTGTACCCACAAGCACCTCCTCTAATCTGTTGTGGACCAGTGATACCCACCCTTGATATTTGATCAAGATTGTCACATATATCTATAAGGTAAAAGACATTAATAGACCACCCCATTGCTCTCCATCCTGTAGAATTTGAAAACTTGGGAAATAAGTAATGCCTCAAAATTCCATCATATTCCAGAGTAAATCTCTGGTAAAATTGGCTCATTGAAGTCCCATTAGATGAAAAATTACTAACTACAATACTTTCATTCCTCGATACAATGTTGATGCTTCCCAATTGGTTAAAGACCAAACGAAAGCCTGAACCATTAGTCTACGTCGACCAGTAAGAAAAAATGGTATCATCTTTTAGGAAGTTTCGGGTGAAAAGCTCAATATTTCCATCATTTTGTAATGTCAACTTGAACCTTCCCCTGCTATAGTTTCCCTCAGAGAAGCTTGAAGTTAGACTAACGCCTCGACTTAGTATCTGAGTTGGCCATAGTGTATCAGTGAGATTTTAAAAAATCCACCACACGATAGAATAAGTATTAATAGCTAAAACAAAGTCACCTGAATCAAGCATGGAAGCATAAGCCACGCCTGATCTAACCGCCCAAATCTCTTGGCCTCGAGGATCATTCAGCTGCAATCTCCCATCAGAAATGAGTTGAACTCTTGAGGGGCTAGATCATCACGATTTGCAAACTAGACTATTATTTTTTCCGGTATTTTATTCAACCAGATTGATAGCAAGTAGCCTCCCAGCGAAACTTGTTGGAATCCGAAAGAAGAATTATCGGACGGTGACAATCATGTGGTGATATCTTCATGGTCTGCACATATGGATGCACCCAAAGATACATTGTGGTATGCAGGTTGAGCAGTGCATGAATTTGGTTGCATAATAACTATAAGTATTATTATCATAATAATAATAGACATCATGTTAAATAATAGAGATGTAACTGAAACAACACAACTCAGTTCACAACTCCATTTTTTTCTTTCCCTCAAACAAGAAAAGATTGGACCAATATACAAATGAGACAAAATAATTTTAAAGTATAGAATAAAGTGACAGAATTCTGGACTGAAACTCATACGCACAAGTGTTAGGATAAAAATTGTTAGTTTTGATGAGTTAAAACAAACCAGAAGATGTAATAGGACCATCTGGACCTGTTAGCCAGATGATGATCTAGATTAGGACTTAGTCTAGGGGGAACTGCCAGACCAGAAGACTTCACCAGAAGAGTCACCAGAAGACCCCACCAGAGGACTTCACCAGAGGACTCCACCAGAAGACTTCACCAGATGAGATCAGACCAGAGGCAGAGGACCTTCCCCAGACCAGACGAGTCCGGACCAGACGAGTCTGGTGGAACAAAAGATGCTCAGTCTGATCCCCTTATTCTACTGAGTATTCTGGTTGTTCACCAGATGAGGACCAGAAGACACCGAGGTTGCCTGGTGTCTGGTCCTGCCTTCTCTGGAGAGGATCAGAGTTAGGCAGAGGAAGCTATTGACCGTTGGTGATTCAAATCAAGTCAACAAGATCAGGATTGGAAAGTATTTGAAGATAATCAATCCAAGGATCCCACCAACCCAATCAATCAATTAGGGAATTGATTGATTGAGGCTTCCTTATATAGAGGATCTGATTGGATTAGCCACCCAACGGCTAACCCTAATCCCCTCTATATATACAAGAGTGCAGTTCAAGAAAAAACTCTAGAGAGAGACTATATACGCGCACATAGCATTCTAAGCTTTTGATCACTACGCATTTGCACTCACTTTGTTCTTAATTACTCATCCAACTCGTAAGGAGTTTATATACTCAACCTGTTCATCTTGTTAGATAAGGTTGGAGTAAGTTTGTCTTTAGATCGAAGTTAGATCTAAAGAGATTGTAAGAAGGTGCTGGTACTTCGGAAATTCCAGTAGTTAGTGAGTTTGTTGGTTGGATAGTGAGACCCCTTTTGATCAAGGGAGAGTGGACGTAGGATATTCAGATCCGAACCACTATATATACGGTGTTATTTATTGCTTTCTTTAATACCCGTTGATTATTATTTGTGCTCTTAGAAAAAGATTTTCTCTAAAAGACATTTTGGCTATAAAGGCTTCCGCAATTAATCTATCTAGTGGGACCAACAAGTGGTATCAGAGCAGTGTGTCCAACGACCACTGCTTTGTAAAGCTTTTGGTGGTCACCGGGCAGATCCATTGCTCCTTAGTGCTTTTGTTAAAGTTCTTGTTATTTCCCAAATTTTATTTAAAATGTCTGCAAAATCTTCTTATAAGAGTCGCAAATTGCCAGAGTTCTCATTTGAGGACTATAGCCACTGGAGCTTCATGATGAGTAATCATCTGGGAGCTATCCACCACCGCATGTTAGATGTGGTAGAAAGTGGCCCCATTAAATTTTACTGGACTCCTATTGATAGTGGCAGGTCTGAGTCCAGAGAAGAAACAAGTGAAGCTGCTCAAAAAGCTGCCGAGGATAGAGTCCCCAGGCAGAAAATCCTAAAAAAGAAAGAGGAGCTTGATAATGATGAGAGAAAGCTATATAACCTGGACCAGGTGGCAAGAACCGAGATTATCAACACTCTCACCAAGGAGGTTATAGAAAAGGTCAGAACCTGTGTCACTGCAAAGGAGATGTGGGACAAACTTGCACTTCTCTGCGAGGGAACAGAGAAGATTAAAGATAACAAGCTCCAGGCTGTACAACACTCGTTTGATACGTTCAAAATGAAACCAGACGAGACCATAGACCAGCTGGACATGCGCCTCACAAATCTCCTAAACAAGGCTAGTGCCTTAGGTAAGACCTACTCTGAAAAGGAAATTAATAGTAAAATCTTGCGTTCACTAACAAGCAGGTGGAGAATTAAAGTCACCGTGATCAAGGACAACAAGGATCTCAACACTCTGGATCACCATCTTCTGTTGTCTGATCTCAAAGCTTACGAGTTTGATCTTCAAGAGGAGGATCAAACAGAAGAGGTTTCCTCTTCTGGCCAGAAAGGAGTTGCATTCTCTTCAACTCTCAAGCCTGATGTAAAGCCAAAGGAGTCTACTGCAGATGACTTGAGCCTCAAGGAGCAGGTAGCACTTCTAACTCATAAATTAGATAAAATGAGTTCAAAGTATGGCAGGTACAAAAGGCATTGGAAGGAGTCTACCAGAGACAGGAAGAGTTCTTTCAAGCCTGCAGAGAAGGAGAAGACATCTGGAGACTCAAGGGAGACCAGATTCAGAACTCCAGAGAGGAGGAGAGATGACAACCCTGGCAACTCTGGGAGATCAGATTGTCAGAGGAGGGATGGTAGCTCTGGCAGACCTGACTACCAGAGGAGAGAAAGTAGTCCAGCCAGATCAGACTACAACCAGAGGAGGAGAGAGCCAAGTCCTAGTCCCAGAGGAGACAATGCCTGCTACACATGCAACAAGACTGGTCACTACAGTTATGATTGTCCTCAGCTTACTCCTAGGGAAAGAGAAGAGAAAAGAATCAAGAGAGATATGAGATATGCAGATAAGAGAGCACTGCTGGCAGAAGCAGAAGAGGAGGATACTAGTTCCAGTTCTTCTTCTTCTGACTTTGGATCAGATGATGATGTGTGTCTCATGGCAGACATCACTGAGGTAAATGAAACTACTCTAGTTTTATCTAATTCCAAATGTACTGAATCCTCTAATTCATCTGGTAACTCCAGAGAGTCTGATATGCAACAAATGCTATCAGATCTCCAAAATTGTGTCCAACTTTGTTAAAAACTTGAGAAAGAGAATGGTAGGCTCAGAGCTGAAGTTCAATCACTCTCTCATGAGCACAAATCCACCAGAGAACTCATGAAAGATCATTCCAAAGAAGTCTCTGAACTTCAGGATAAGATCACAGAAAGAAATACTCTGGTAGATCAACTCATGAAAGAAAGGAATTCTCAAGAGGATGAGATCACTGAACTCAGAGCCAAATACCAGACACTTATCAAGGGAAAACAAGTTGCTCACAACATAGAGGAGATACCTATGCCCAGAGAAGCTCCCAAGATACCATCTGTTGTATCTATCATATCAGAGTCTTCTCAGCGCATTTGTGATAAGAGTGGTTTAGGATATTCTGGAATTACCACTAAAACTCATAAATACCTCTATAATAAAGACAAGTCTGTAAGAGCTGGTAAATTGGTAGAAATCTGGAATGATAAAGACTTAACTGGTAATGGTTACAAGGTGCTTCACAATCCTGATTGGAAAAGAAATCACTCTGTTAATCACATAACAAATGGTCCAGAAGAGTTGACTGTTCTGGAAGAGAAGATGCTAGAGAATAAGTGTCTAACAGGGGAACCATTAAAGATTGATGGTTCTGTGAACAATGAGTCCCAAGGAGTAGGAATTACTCAAATTGGAGGACCCCAGAGAAATCCTCAAAGGGAACCTAAACACATTAGGGGACCTCAAAGGAAACACTCAAGGAAGGGGAATACCAATCAGAGTAACACCTACCAGAGAAGGAACAATGTTCAACAGAACCAGGTACCCCAGAGACAATTTTCTCAGAGGAATCAATTCCAGAATAGGTATACTCAAAGGAACTATAATCACCAGAGCAAGTCTAATTATCAGAACCAGAGGAGGTCTTCCAGACCCATCTATAGAAAACCAACTGATCTGGGTAGTTATGACACCAGAGATGGTTCTTCTAGGATGTACCCTTATAACCAGACCTTTAAGACCATGTCTTTGAAGCAGGCCATTCCAAAGGCCAGATTTGAGAAAAGGTACACCAGACCTGTTTATAGGAAATGTGTCCTTATCAGACCAGTAGCTCAATATATCATAGTAAGAGGACATGTACTGGTAGATAGATTTGGAAGGAAGATAAGATCTCCTCATCCATCAAGGGATGATCTTTATCTATGGATTCCTACAAAACCTGCAACTAACCAATCAGGACCCAGCACTAGTAGGGGACCTAATTGATCTCTCTGCAGGTAGATAAGAGTCCATTGGAGAAAGGATTTTCAAGCAACCATGTCTGGTACATTGATAGTGGATGTTCCAAGCACATGACCTTCCAGAAGGATAATCTCCAAGATTTCAAGCCATTAAATGGACCAAGAGTGATGTTTGGTGACAACAACTATGGAGTCACCAGAGGAGTTGGAAAGTTGACCTTCAATGGAGTATCTGTAGATGAAGTCTACTACGTAGAAGGACTCAAGCATAATCTGCTTTCAGTATCCCAATTCTGTGACAAGGGATACTCAGTGAAGTTTTCTAGTGATTCATGCACTGTTTTCTCTTCTGATTATAGTGATATCTTGCTAATAGGCTTGAGGAAGGGTAACATTTATCTTGCAGATTTTAGCAGTTGCCCAAGGAATGCTTGCCTGGTTGCTAAAGGATCTGCAGAGAACAGCTGGATTTGGCACAAGAGATTGTGTCATCTTAACTTCAAAACATTGAACAAGATTGCTAGAAAAGGTCTCATTCGAGGTCTTCCTAATGAAGTGTTTAAGAAGGACCAGGTTTGTGGTTCATGCCAGAAGGGTAAACAACCCAAGACTTCCTTTAAGGATATCCAGAGCACAACCACGACCAGAGTACTTCAACTACTTCACATGGACCTGTTTGGACCTGTTTCTCCTCTTAGTTTCAGTGGAAGGAAGTACACCTTAGTAATAGTAGATGACTTTTCAAGATTCACTTGGGTAGTGTTCTTGTTTAAGAAAAATGAAACTATGACTAAGTTGCCAGAGTTCTTCAAGCAGATTCAGAATGAGCAGAACCAGAGCATAGTCAGGATCAGAAGTGACAAAGGAACAGAGTTTTTGAATTCACACATTGCAGATTACTGCAAGGATCATGGGATTTTTCATGAGACATCTGCTGCCAGAACACCTCAACAAAATGGAGTTGCAGAAAGGAGGAATAGGACTCTCAAAGAAGCTGCAAGAACACTTCTGGCAGAGTACAGCACTCCACAGAGATTTTGGGCAGAGGCCATCAATACAGCTTGTTACTCTCAGAACAGGTGCCTGATTGCCCAGAGACACAATAAGACCCCATATGAGGTATGGAAAGGTAAAACCCCATCTGTTTCATATTTTCATGTTTTTGGATGTAAGTGTTTCATCCATGACAATGGGAAATCTAAATTAAGAACCTTTGATGCTAAAGTGGCTGATGGAATATTTTTGGGATATTCCAGCACCAGTAAAGCTTTTAGAGTTTTTAATAAGAATTCACTTTGTGTGGAGGAAACACCTCATGTTGTTTTTTATGAATCTGCTTTTGAGTGCAAGGTGGATTCTAATTCTTCTGATGAGACCCAGAATCAGACTACACCCAGAGTTATCAAAGTCAATCCACCTGTTCTTGATTCAGATTCAGATTCAGATGATGACCCATCTCCTGGTTCTCTGAAGCAGCAGCCTTCACAAGGAGCAGAACCAGAAGAGGTTGGAACTCCTGTAGGGGGAAGCTCTTCTGCAGGTGGTGATAATCACCAAGGTACTGCAGAAGATGATCATCCAGGTAAGACCACGGGTAGGAGGACCCTGGTTGATCACCCCAATGACCTGATCTTAGGAGATCCAACTAAGGGTGTCCAGACTAGGAGAACTATTAACTTAGCTGCCTTATTCAGTTGCTATGTGTCCTTGATTGAGCCCAAGAACATCAAGGAGGCACTGAAAGATTCAAATTGGATTGTTGCTATGCAGGAGGAATTGAATCAATTCACCAGACAGGATGTTTGGGAGCTGGTAGATAGACCAAGACATCAAAAGGTGATAGGCACTAAGTGGGTTTTCAAAAATAAGAAAGATGAGAATGATGTCATTACTAGGAACAAGGCAAGGCTAGTGGCCCAGGGCTATTCTCAGTCTGAAGGAATAGACTATGATGAGACATTTGCTCCTGTTGCCAGACTAGAAGCTATCAGATTGTTCTTAGCATATGCTGCTCACATGAAGTTCAAAGTATACCAGATGGATGTGAAATCTGTCTTTCTTAATGGGATTCTCATTGAGGAAGTGTATGTGGAACAACCTCCTGGTTTTGAACAAGGTGACAAGGTGTTTAAGCTTAAGAAAGCTCTTTATGGGCTGAAGCAAGCACCCAGAGCATGGTATGACACTCTATCTCAATTTCTTCTGGACAATGGTTTTACTAAAGGTAAGATTGATAGGACCTTGTTTAGGAAAGAAGAAGGAAAGGACATCCTTCTGGTCCAAATATATGTTGATGACATCATATTTGGATCCCCTAACAAGAAGCTGTGTGAGAAGGTTGGTGAGCTCATGCAGGGACAGTTTGAGATGTCCATGATGGGAGAATTGAATTACTTTTTGGGTTTGCAGGTTAAGCAATCAGAGAAGGGAATTTTTATTAATCAAGCTAAGTACACCAGAAACATGTTAGAGAAATTTGGAATAGGATCTAGCAAGGCAGCCAAGATCCCTATGATGACAAATTTCAACATGGATCCAGATGAGTCTGGAGAGAGTGTGGACCAGACTCAGTACAGAGCACTTATTGGTTCTCTTTTGTATCTGACTGCAAGCAGACCAGATATTACTTTTGCTGTAGGAGTTTGTGCCAGATTTCAAGCTAATCCCAAGAAAAGTCACTTGGAAGCAGCAAGGAAGATTTTGAAATATCTCAAGGGAACTGTGAATTTAGGATTATGGTATCCTGCAAATGACAATTTAGAATTGAGTGGTTATTCAGATTCAGACTATGGTGGGTGCAGAATAGATAGGAAATCTACAAGTGGAACATGCCAATTTTTAGGGAATAAATTGGTATCCTGGTTTTCCAAGAAGCAGACCTCAGTTGCTACATCTACAACAGAAGCAGAGTACATGGCTGCGGGGAGCTGTTGTTCTCAACTACTTTGGATTAGTCAACAGCTTAGGGACTACCAGATTAGAGCCAAGGATATTCCTATTTTCTGTGATAGCAATAGTGCCATAGCCATCACCCAGAATCCAGTTCTTCATACCAGGTGTAAACATGTTGATATAAGGCATCATTTTATCAGAGATCATGTTGAGAAGGGAGATATAAGGATGGAAAAGATTGCCACAGAGAGGCAGAGAGCAGATATTTTAACCAAGCCTTTGGCTGAGTCCAGATTCAGAGAGTTAGCTTTTGAGTTAGGTTTGTTGGATCCAGAGACATATTTGTTTTAGGGGGAACATCAGAGAAGTATCCTTGTTTCATTACTTTTCTTCATCTATTTATTTTCTTGAGCTAACATACCTGCAGATTAGATATATCAGAGAAGGTACCAGATGAGATATGCACCAGGTGACACTTGTCCCAGATGAGGTGCTGAGTCATTTGTCCAAAATCTTCTCTGACCAGAATCAGATGAGCTCCATCAGAGGAGATGTAGCTGTGGTTTCATCTGGTTACAATATCAGGTGATAGGTATGCATTTCGTTCTCTGGCCTCTGCTCATTGGGATACACTTTTCAAATTAGTAAATACACTCAAAACGTTTCAACTTTGGAGTGTATTTAAGACTAGGGTATAGGGCCTAGGCAATCATTTCACTTTTTCTCTTGACTGCCACAAAACCCCTTTATACCCAGTCCCAATGACTATGCCAACGCACCAGATTAAATCTGTATCTTGCCTTTCATCGTGGCCATCAGATTTAATCACAGTGCAAAATGTCAATCAATGCTAAAATTGATTTTGTTTCCTAAATTGAATTTGAAACAACACGCGTTCACACTTCATTTAATTTTCAAGCCACGCGTATTACTCTATGTAAATCAATTTTGTTTTCAATCTGTCCTTTCACGTTTCTATACTTTCAAACCCTAACCTCTCTCTGCACAGCATTTTTTCTCTCTCTCTCTCTCTCTCTTTCACAGTAATGGCTCCTCCGTGCAATTTCGATCATGTCCTGATGATGAAAAAGCTTAAGACGGAGATGGTGGTGGACTTTTATACCACCAAGAATCCAGTTGTGATGTCGGTTCTGGAGATGTTCCAGAATGCAGGGGTGGAGAAGTTGATCTCCACTGTTCCCAAGGATTTTCGCACCCTTGATGGTTATGCGGCCCAGTTTCTGGTTCGCATGAAGATTCATGAGGATTACATCTCTTCAAAGATTGGTGAAGATGATTTGGTGTTTTCTAAGCACGATTTCTGCGCCTTGTTCGAGAATATTTCTGCGGTGGGAGTGGATCCGTTGACGTACAAGGAGGATGATATCGTTGGATCATTCAAGATTTTTGCTCGTTCTTCCTGCCAGAACATCACAAAGGGCTTTGTGGATAAGCATTTAAGGCAGAAGTTCAAGGTGTTGTTCGATATCGTGGTAAAGTACTTATGTGTGAGAATCACAGCACAGATGCCATTTTCAATGGTAGGATGTGTGTGATGAGGGCTTTATACGATGGTGTGCAATGTAATTGGGCGGAGTTCTTCTGGGACGTGTTGAGGAAGAACAGGCTGAAGGTGAAGAAGGAACCTTGTCCCTCCAAGCCAGGGGAGTTGCAGTTCTGTTTCACTGCAAATGTCTCTTTGGGGACTAAGTTAACACTTATTCTGGATTCTCTTCTTCCAGAGAAGAAGTGGAGGTCATCTTGGTGCCACAATTATCACAGGTCCAAGATCCTCTTCTCCAAGGATGGTCCTCTCCACGGCCATGCCGACTCTGATGGAGAGCAAGCCATCCCTGCCCCTCCTATTCAATCTATTCCCTCACCTCCTAAGGGGCAGAGAACGCAGCAGCAGCAGAAGACACAGAAGAAAGTTGCTGAAGCAACTGGTTCTTCAACCGTTGCCTTTTCTGGTTCCTCAGAGGAGGACCAGATTCCCCTTCTTGATGTGCTTAAGAAGAAGGGTGATGATGATAAAGCTGTAAAGAAGGCTGGAGCAGCCAAGAGGAAGCGGCCAGAGGAGGCCAGGAGAGGCTCTGCTAAAAAGTCTAAGATTAGCAGGAAGGCCAAGAAAACCCTTCTGGTGGATGAGCCATCAGAAGAAGAAGAGGAAGAAGAGGAAGTGCCTCTTGTGAGGAAATCCAAGGCCAAGAGATCTATCCTTCAAGATCCAGATTCTGGATCTGATCTTGGAGAGGCCTTGGAGAAGGCCATTGATGAGGCCTCCCAGATGATGGAGGATGCTCCAGAGACGGCTATACCTGCTGGTGTTGACCCAGCAGAGGTAAATACCTCCATTCCATCTTCTTTTCCCATTAATCTTGTTTCCCCTTCTACCTCTCCTCCAGATAACATTCCCCAAACCCCATCTGCCTCTGGTAACCCCACTCTTCCACCAGAGCAGACTATCCCAGATACCCCTGTCTTTACACCCTCTACCATTCCTGCTCAAACACCTTCTTCCCCAAACTCCCAAACACATCTTCCCACTAACCCCTCTCCCCCACCTTCTGTACCAGAGGTACCCTCAACCTCCTCTGGTGCAGAAGTCCCCCCTTCAAACTCTCCCACCTCCCAAATCCCTCCTACACACTCTGTACCAGATATTCCTTCCTCTTCTGGTGCAGACCAACCCCTTCCTACCACCTCTACTTCACAAAACCCCAACCCTCCCCAAACCCATACAGATCAGGACCCAACCATTGCTATGGCTCTGGGATTCCCTGCCCCTCCCCCCTCCCCAACCTGTTTAACAAGCGATGATAGTGAAGATGAGGAAGCTTCACTTGAGCCTGCTCACTTAGCACCTTCCTCCTCTGCCTCTGGGCCCAAACCCTTTATATTCTCTTCTGATGATATGGGTCCCATTAGGCAGAGTATGAGTGTGAGTGCTCAGCTCTGGCTAAGAGAGCAGTTTCCAATTTTGTTGGAGCACTCACCCCTCCTGGCAGATCTGACTGATGCCAAGGTTTGGAGTATGGCTAGACTCCAGGATGTTGAAGATCTCATGCTTCTGCTGGAAGAGATGTCTCTTTCTGCCTTCACTGCGTGGGAGATTGAGCTGAAGAAGAATTTAAACATTCAAAACCCAGCAGAGTTGGAGACACCAGAGGCGGCCAAGGTCTTGATCAGAACCCTCTTAATCCAGAAAGGTGTCATGCTCACTCCAGAGGGCTTCTCCTATAATTTTGGTCCGCATTTCTCATTCCCTCCAGAGTTGTACTCTGATGAGGAGGACTTTGAGATGTCTCCTGCTGTGCTCCAGAAGATGAAGGCCTTCTTCAATGAGCAAATTATGCAGATTGGGCGGTTTTCCAAAGCAATCCAGCATATGGCCCCTGCTATGATTGAGCATCAGATTAAGCATGAGAGGAGAATCTTCCTGAAGCAGCTCAAGTCCTCTCTGGCAGAGGTAAAGGCTTCATTCAAGGCTAATGGCTTATTTGTCAAGTTAGATGTCATGCACAGCCAGAAGCAGCTCCAGGAGCACGTGCTGGAGCAGATGAGGCCAGTCTCTATTCTCAAGGTGGAGATGGCCAGCCAGATGATTCAGACTGCAAAGCTGAAAGACTCCCTCCAGGAGATGTTGGAGAAGCAGGAGCGACTTGTTGCAGAGCCTAAAGCTTATCTGGAGGAAGCCAAGCAGCTGCGTGATCTTCACTCTTCCTCCAACACTGCCTTGCCTGATCTTATAAGGCAGGTAGTGGAGCCCCTCCTTGATGAAGTTAAAAAGGGGGAAGAGAAGGTCAGAACTGATCTGGCGAAGACCACCAATGAGACTCTGTTTAGCCATGGAGCTCGTCTGGACTTGTTGGAGAACACTCTGGCCCAGGCTGAGTTGCAGAAGAAGAAGAAAGAAGAGTTGAAATCCCTTTCTATGGCTAAACAACTTGCTGCAGAAGAAGAGTCATCTGAAGCTGAGCAGGATCCTTCTACCATTCCTGGTACTGCTAAGAGGAAGATTAGAAAAGTAAAGAAGAGTTTCCTTGAATCTGTTGTCGAAGAAGCAGAGAAGAGATACAAGGAAGAGACTCCAGAAGAGAGGCAAGCCAGAATCAGGAAGAACATAGATGAAGAGCAGAGGCTCAGATATGTTAAGAGGCAGAACAAGAAGGCCAGAGAAGCTGGTATTCCTTCTGGTGCAGGTGGCTCAGGTCAGAAGAGGAAAGCTCCTGTGGAAGTTATGAACATCTTGCCACTAAGGACAGAAGGGTCCTTTGACTCTACTGTGCCGTATCCTCTGATTGAAAGATGGAGAGAAGCCAAGACCCTCTGGTTCATTCAGCATTATATCCAGAGGCCAGCACCAGAAGATGATGAGCTGATCAACAGAACCTTCCATTCTTGGATGCAAGCCTATGATGCAGACTTGTACAAGCAGCTAATGGATTCAACCATTGAGTTCAACCTGGAGGTGACTGCTCCTGAATTTACTTATCTTAACACTCCCATGATTGGGAACCAGGTGGATTGGGCAGAACTGAAGAAGCTTTACAAGACCAAAGTGTTGGTGAATTTCACCCCAACATCTTCTGCAGAGTTGAAGGCCGTCCAGGATAGGTTCCTTGACTGGTTTCTTGTCCCTAAAGAGAACAGAAGATATGCCTAGAGTAGGACTATGAACTTCCATGTAATCTGTAATTATTTGTCCTCTGTTTATTAATGGAAAAATACATATCTTCCTTGTTCTAAAGACAACTCCTTGTTGTCTTATTATTTGCCTGATGAGATCTATTCTAAGGTCTCATCCCTTTATTGTTTTCTTGCTTAAGTTTACTTTTGATCAGTTTTGGTAGTGTTTTAACTCCATCAAAAAGGGGGAAATTGTTAGGATAAAAATTGTTAGTTTTGATGAGTTAAAACAAACCAGAAGATGTAATAGGACCATCTGGACCTGTTAGCCAGATGATGATCTAGATTAGGACTTAGTCTAGGGGGAACTGCCAGACCAGAAGACTTCACCAGAAGAGTCACCAGAAGACCCCACCAGAGGACTTCACCAGAGGACTCCACCAGAAGACTTCACCAGATGAGATCAGACCAGAGGCAGAGGACCTTCCCCAGACCAGACGAGTCCGGACCAGACGAGTCTGGTGGAACAAAAGATGCTCAGTCTGATCCCCTTATTCTACTGAGTATTCTGGTTGTTCACCAGATGAGGACCAGAAGACACCGAGGTTGCCTGGTGTCTGGTCCTGCCTTCTCTGGAGAGGATCAGAGTTAGGCAGAGGAAGCTATTGACCGTTGGTGATTCAAATCAAGTCAACAAGATCAGGATTGGAAAGTATTTGAAGATAATCAATCCAAGGATCCCACCAACCCAATCAATCAATTAGGGAATTGATTGATTGAGGCTTCCTTATATAGAGGATCTGATTGGATTAGCCACCCAACGGCTAACCCTAATCCCCTCTATATATACAAGAGTGCAGTTCAAGAAAAAACTCTAGAGAGAGACTATATACGCGCACATAGCATTCTAAGCTTTTGATCACTACGCATTTGCACTCACTTTGTTCTTAATTACTCATCCAACTCGTAAGGAGTTTATATACTCAACCTGTTCATCTTGTTAGATAAGGTTGGAGTAAGTTTGTCTTTAGATCGAAGTTAGATCTAAAGAGATTGTAAGAAGGTGCTGGTACTTCGGAAATTCCAGTAGTTAGTGAGTTTGTTGGTTGGATAGTGAGACCCCTTTTGATCAAGGGAGAGTGGATGTAGGATATTCAGATCCGAACCACTATATATACGGTGTTATTTATTGCTTTCTTTAATACCCGTTGATTATTATTTGTGCTCTTAGAAAAAGATTTTCTCTAAAAGACATTTTGGCTATAAAGGCTTCCGCAATTAATCTATCTAGTGGGACCAACAACAAGCACAACCATAAAAATAAATGACCATCATTTGTAGGCAACCAAGTCTTGTAGACTTGGAAAATAATATGTCAAGATTTGACCGAGTCCTCTCATTCTACCTAACGAAGCAGAAAGGTCTTGGTCACTTCAAAAATATTACTCATATATTCTTTTTTTAAGTCAAATTTTAAATAAAATAGAGACATATATAGGTAAATATAAGTATATTTTTGTGAATGTGTATGCAAATTAATATTTTATTTTTAAACAAAAAAATTTAGCACACTTGAATTTTAAACTCAATTTTGAATTTTTCAAAACACACACTAACATGCCGAACTGTGTGTGTGTGTGTGTGTTTTTTTTGCAGTAATATTACTTATTACTTTTTGGAGTATTACTGATTTCTTCTTGGGGTATTTTTTTTAAATCCAAGTGTATAACATGCATTGAAAAGCGACTAATGCTGGGTTAATTTTGCCTAAATTATTTTCTGAGTTTAATTTGAACAGAGTGAGAATATGAATGGAGAGACTATGCATTGAACTTCAGTGGTACTTTGCCTCAAGAGTTGGAAAAACTTGAAAGATTGAAGTTCATTGCTCTACGAGTTAATAACTTCAATGGAGAGTATTGATAGGCGAACATAAATTAATTTATGGCGAACAAGGATTAAAGCTACATCAATGATTATGAAGAGCCAACCTCAAATCAAGGGTGATCAACAAAGAAAATCAAGTTGGGGGTGCATCTACCAATCTGAGAGGTGTATAAAGTGACGAACAACTCCCCCGGCGAACAACTAATGGGCGAACAGGTATTAGGACCCGAGACCAAGAATGAGCCAACTGTGAAGTCATCAGTGACGAACAACTTGGTCAAATTATGATACAACAAACAGCCAAGGAGGTGTGTACAAGTGAACAAAGGACAGATCCCAAAGCCAAGCTGAAAAAAGCCATAAGGCGAACAACTTCCAAAGTACAACCTCAAGAGGCGAACAACTTTCAGTTGGAGAATCAACAAGATCAATCAAGCCGACCTAGGCGAACAACAATGAATCCGAGATAAGACCAAAGAAGACTTTGTAGCTAATATTCAGCTTAGATAAGATCAAAGGGACACATGTCAAGCATGCAGGCTAGGGAGACCAAGAGTCTTGAACACCTCATGCTTGCTAGTCTCTATAAATAGTTGTTCTCCAGCTGTAAAATACAGGTTTAAAAAAAAGTTAAAATGCATAAACAATTCCAAAACACACACAAATACACCTAAAACGCCCACACATACGAAATCAGTTCAATTTCAACTACCGAATTTACTAAATTGATAAATTCACACCTTGATTTACCAATTACGGTGGTAATCAATCACACGTATTGATTGGTGACATAACACAGATTTAAACAGCCATTAATCCATCCGATTAGATTCGTTCACCAACAATTTGGCGCTAGAAGAAGGGTTCGAACCTCCGATTCAGTGTGATTGCTCAAGAACTTCGAGTCTGAAACTTGAAGATTCAAAGAAATCCTCAAGAAATTCTTGAAGATACAAGCAAAAGTGTTCTTGGTGTTCTTGGTGTTCTTCAATAACAATTTGAAGATTCAAAGATTAAGAAACTAATCCAACATTAGAATGCCTCAATCCAAGCAAACACAAGGATCACGCCTGTCAAGGAGAGCATCTCCTACTCGGGCCTCGACAGCAGACCATCAAGACCGTGATCCTAAGCATGCGAACAGATCACAACATACAGCCATAACACATAACCTCCCGCCTGAAATGGAGGCTCTGGCGAACAACCCTAATGAGTTGGCTAAGACCATAGCAGCTCTCCAAGCCCTCCAGAAACAACAAGAACAAGCTAGACCTTCCCAAGCAAAGCCTAGGGATAAGTCTCTGGAAGTTGTGAGGGCTAAAACTGTTAGGGGCGAACAACATGAGGTGAACAACGCTCAAGTTAGGCGGGACAAGGGCAAGGCCAAAATGGCTGACCTAAGAGAAGAGCAGGCTGAGTCTGCCCGTGGGCGAACAACTTTGTCAAGCCATGGGACTACTCGTTCCAGTGCCCAGGACAGACTTGGTCAACCACAACATATCATGGAAGCTGCTCGCCAGAGAGCAGGTGATGGGCGAACAACTCTTGAACAGCCTCGCCCAAAAGTGCATGAAAGATTATCTCAGTCCGCCTTCAGACGCCTAGGGCCGAATGCGGCGAACAACCCTAGGAAGCAACTCCAGGAGGAGCCCACCCCGAGTGAGGGACTGCGACGAACAGAAAGGCATGCGCCTTTGTTCGCCGAACAGCCTCCAAGTCAGGGGGCACCTTTGGATGAGTTGGCCAGTTTAAGAAGGGCAGTGGAAAGCATGCAGGGGCAATTAGACCAACAGAGAGGTATGGGGACAACCAGCATGCCATTATCCCCATTAGCCCCCCACATTTTAAAAGCCCCAATTCAAAAGAAGGTTCAATTTCCTGCAAGCATCCAGTATGAAGGCCTGGCAGACCCTCGAGTCCACCTTACCAAATATACGAACTACATGGTTTCCGTGGGGGCCAGCGACGCCACCCAGTGCCGGAACTTTCCATTAACGTTGGGCGACCGGGTTCACAAATGGTTTTCAGCAATGCCACCCGCATCAATCAACTCGTTTACCCAACTGGGTCGGGAGTTTCTTTCACACTTTTCAACAGCTGGCTCGTATCTTTCCCAGAAACATCGACTGTCAGATTTAAGACAAAATGATGACGAATCTGACAGAGCATTCATGGAAAGATTCGATAAAGTGTTGTTGGAAGGAGAACCGGTCAGCGATGACACTAAAATCGTCGCTGTTATGGCAGGACTGAAAAAAGGGTCAGAACTATGGAAAGAGGTACGTCTGAAGTGCCCAAAGAATTACACCGAGTTTAGAAATCAGGCCGGCGTGTTCGTTTCCATGCATGAAGCCCTAGAAGCAAACTTGGGGGAGAACAAAGTAGACCCCAAGGAGAACAACAAGAAGCCTGGTGGAACAGGATACAGAGTCCCGAAGAACATGAAAGCATTTAACGAAGGGACGGAACTCAAAGAAAAGCTCAACCAGGTGCTAACAGTGTCAGTTGACACTGTTTATGATAATGTAAAAGGCAAGGAGTTGCTTTCCCCTCCGCGAAGAATCCGTCAGGACACTGGCAAACTCAACCCCAACAAATATTGTGCCTACCATCAAAGCGTGGGGCATTTTACAAGTGAGTGTAGAGATTTGCTCAAGCAACTCTGGCGATTTTATGAGGAGGGAAAGCTCTCCGAATTTGTTAACAGACAGCCCGGCAAGAGAGGCCGGGAGAGCAGCCCGGGGGAAGAAAGCGACGAACAGCCTCAACGGAATAATCGCCCCGGACGACCAGTTCCCGCTGCAGCTGCACGCCCATTGGAGGATATTTTCATGATGGAGCCTTCCGGCTCTGCCGGAGGTTGTTCTGATGGACGTCCACCAATATCGAACAGAAAGAAGAAGGCAGAGTTACGAGCTATGGGCCAAGTTCAGGAAATGGGGATCAAACCAACCATCATGCAAACGGCAAAGTTGACCTTTACCGAAGAAGATTTGGAAGGAATCTCGACCCCATATAATGATGCGCTCGTAGTCTGTGTCAAAATTATGGGAACAAAAGTCCACAGACTTTTGGTGGACACCGGAGCCTATACCTACATCATATTCAAGAAGACGCTCGACCAACTGGAAGATTGTTCGGGCTACATTCAGAGTACAACTCATAGAATTGTAGGCTTCGGAAATGCTGTAACCACTCCAGTAGGGGAAATTAGATTATCTGTACAACTTGTAACGGCCAATGAACCCGAAAAGAATATTACGCGAATGGTTGATTTTTTGGTCGTAGACCAGGAATCGACTTACAACGGGTTTCTTGGTCGCCCCTTTTTAAATGAATTCAGAGCTGCATGTTCCACTTACCACTATTGTATAAAATTTCCAACAGCAAGTGGGACAGGCACAGTGAGAGGAGACCAAAGAAGAGCTCGGGAGTGTCTCCTACAATTAAAAGCAAAGTTTACCCAAGTGTCCATGATGGAGGCTACCACAAGCTATCCTGACGATGAGCCGTCAGTGCTGGAGAACATGATGGACATGGACGACCACGTGGACACTGACGAACAACACTTGGGCGAGCAAGTGTTGGACGAACAACTCACCACCACCATTGAGGAACTTCCAGCTGACGAACAAAGAAGTGGTGGTGATGAGCAACCTTCATCAAGCAACTTGGAGGGCCGGGTACTGGCTAACAACAATGGATCAGAGCCGACGAATGATCTAGATCCCCGCATGGGGGCAGAGCCCATGGACATCGAAAATGATACAAATCTTGAGGGGCCAATACTTGATCCCCGTTGGAAAGTACAAAAACGACGAGCATCTCCAGTCGAAGAACTGGAGGCGTTCAGAGTTAACCCTGACAACGAGGATTTTGAGCTTTACATAGGATCTGAGCTCCCTGAGCCATACAGATCCCGGATGAAAGAATTCCTCCTCAAGAATCTAGATGTTTTTGCATGGTCTCATGCAGACATGGTGGGGATAGATCCAAAATACGCTTGCCACAGGCTCAACATTAATCAAGCCAAGAGGCCAGTCCATCAAAAACGAAGGAAGTACGGCCCGGACAAATATCAAGCGTTGAATGAAGAAGTTAAAAAGCTGTTAGACCACGATCTGATCCGTCAAGCACTTTGTCCACAATGGGTGGCAAACCCTGTGCTGGTGAGGAAGCCAAACGGAACTTGGAGGCTATGCATAGACTTTACAGATCTGAATGCAGCATGCCCGAAGGACAACTTTTCTCTCCCGCACATCGATCAATTGGTGGACAGCACTGCGGGTCACGAAATGCTAACATTCATGGATGCTTTTGCAGGGTATCATCAAATCCCAATGCATCCTGACGATCAGGAAAGCACAGCTTTTTACACTAACAAAAACTTGCTGTGCTGGAAGAGAATGCCCTTCGGCCTCATCAATGCCGGGGCAACTTATCAAAGGCTGGTGAATAAGATGTTTGACCAACAAATCGGAGACACGGTGGAAGTCTATGTAGACGACATCGTGGTCAAAAGCCCCAAGAGAGGAGATCATCTCCAGCATTTAACCCAAGTGTTCGAGATTCTTCGGCATTATAACATGAAGCTAAATCCGAAGAAGAGCAGCTTTGGTGTCCATTCGGGGAAATTCTTGGGACATCTTGTTAGCCAGCGGGGAATTGAGGCCAACCCAGCAAAAGTTAAAGCCATTGTGGATATGCAACCTCCACGATCAGTAAAAGAGGTGCAAAGGCTCACAGGATGCCTAGCAGCTTTGAATCGGTTCATATCCAGATCAGGGGATAAATGCCGTCCATTCTTTGAGGCCATCAAAAAAGGAAGCTTCTCATGGACTAACAACTGTCAAAGGGCCTTTGATCAACTCAAAGACTACCTGGGAGATGTTAAAATCCTATCAAAACCAGTCCCAGGAGAGAAGTTATTCCCATACTTAGCCGCATCAGAAGTTGCCATCAGCTCTGTTCTGGTGCGCGAAGACGACAAATTCCACCAACCTATATACTACGTCAGCCAAGCCTTGCATGAAGCAGAGATCAAATACTCCCCAACTGAGAAGCTGGCATATGCCCTGGTCATGAGTGTGCGAAAGTTAAGACCTTACTTTTTTGATCATCAAGTCGAAGTACTAACAACTTTCCCGCTCAGACAAATTCTCCATCGCCCTGACACTGCTGGACGTCTTCTAAAATGGTCACTAGAGATCAGCCAATTTGGGGTGACCTATGCTCCTCGAACAGCGATCAAAGGGCAAGCATTAGCCGACTTTATAGTCGAACTAACTTTCCCACAGATCCGACGAGAGGACTAGATCACCCCTGACATCTCTATGTTGATGGATCCTCGACAAATGTGGCGTCAGGTGCTGGAGTGGTACTAATTAGCCCTGAAAGACAAGTATTCACCTCGGCAATCAAATTCGGTTTTATGGCAACCAACAACGAAGCAGAGTATGAAGCTCTCATTGCTGGTCTTCACCTATCCCTTGCCGTAGGTGTTAGACAGTTACAAATCTTCGGAGACTCACAACTGATTGTGAACCAAGTCCGAGGTGAATACGAAGCGAGAGATGATCATATGATTGGTTATCAACAAATTGTTGCTCACCTTATGTCCATGTTAGATCAAGTCTTCATCGAACAAATCCCACGGATAAGCAACACTCAGGCAGATGCTCTGGCCCGACTAGCAACAAGTGAAGGGCCAGCAGAGTTGGCAGACATTATAATTACAAAGATGAAAGATCCATCAACAGTAAGCTATAATGTCAACCAATTTGACGATCAAACTGCCGATGAGGACGACTGGAGAACAAATATAGTCAAATACTTGAGAAATGGGGAAAAACTAAACAACCCTTTTGAAGCTGCCAAGCTAGTAAAGCGAGCCGCTAGATATACTCTGGTGGGAGAACAGCTTTACAAAAGGGGAATATCAGTCCCACTTCTCAAGTGTTTGCCTAGGGGGCAAGGGCGAGCAGTCCTCGAAGAAATTCACGCCGGAGTGTGTGGAAATCACACTGGGGGGCAAGCCTTGGCGTACAAAACCATCAGGCAAGGATATTATTGGCCGACATTACGTCAGGATGCGATCAAGAAAGCAAAAACTTGCCATCAGTGTCAGATTTTTGCCCCGAATATTCATACCCCGGCCCAAGAGCTCGTGTCAGTTTACAGCCCATGGCCTTTTGCAAGATGGGGGATGGACATCATCGGCCCTTTCCCGGCTGGAGTCGGAAATGTTCGATTTGCCGTTGTGGCAGTCGATTATTACACTAAATGGGCAGAAGCAGAGGCCATGGTGAACATCACGCAGCAGAAGATGATCAACTTTATTTGGAAGAACATTGTCTGTCGTTTCGGAGTTCCACAGGCAATTGTGACAGACAATGGTCCACAGTTTGATGGACAAGAGTTGAGAGAATTCTGTGCGAAGTGGGGAATCAAAAAGCATTACTCCACACCTTATCATCCCTAGTCAAACGGACAAGTTGAAGCTGTGAACAAGATAATCAAGCATACATTAAAAGTAAGACTGGCGGAGAGCAAAAGTGGTTGGTCTATCGAACTCCCGGAAGTCTTGTGGGCATACAGAGTCTCTCCCAGGTCTAGCACCGGAGAAACACCCTTTGCTATGGCTTTCGGAACAGAAGCAGTAATACCTATTGAGTTAAGGACCAGTACGATTAGGACGACCAACTTTGATGAAAAAGCAAACAATTCTGCTCTAAGTGCTGAAATGGATTTGCTCGAAGAAAAAAGACTCAATGCTGAGTTAAAAAATGCAACATACAAGCAAAGAGCGGAGCGTTATTATAATTCCCGTGTAAAAGTCCGGGAATTCAGAGTTGGAGATTTGGTTCTAAGAAAACTGCTCGCCCAACCTTCAGGAGTACTGGGACCAACTTGGGAGGGCCCATATCGTATAACGGAAAAATTCGTAAATGGCGTATACGATCTCGAAGATATGGAGGGCAAGCCGGCCTCATACTCCTGGAATGCCGTACATCTCAAGAAGTACTATCAATAAATGGGCGAACAATTATCTTGGGGGCAAGTATGGCGAATGAAGTGAATCAAGCAAATGGAATGGATCAAGGATCAAAAACTTGCATAATTTTTTGAAAATTTGGCTAAGTATAGATTAAAAAGTTGCTCGGCACATTGTATAATTTGGTGCTGCGTCTTTTATTTTTGAATAAGAGTTGCTCGGCAAAAATTTATAAGCGAGCAAGTTTTTAGTTTGTGTTCAAAGTTGTTCGTCATATTGTATATGTTAGTGATGAACAGTCTTATAACACTTGTAATTTGTTCAAAATGTAAATACAGTAGTTGTTCGTCAACAAAAGAAAAGTCCAAAGCTCGAGGTACCAGTCCATTTAAGGACCAAAGCCATTCAAAGGTTGTTCGTCTTTTAAGATGAGCAGAACCTAAGGCTAAACTCTATTCCATCAAAGGCAAAGTTCAAAAAGCGAACAAAGCCCAATACAATATGTTATAATTGCAAAAGCATTTCATGAAAATGTAAAGGCAATTAACATATAAGAAGATGAGCGAACAAAAGAAAGACATTCATTGAATAAAAGGCTTTAAGCCCAAAAGATAGTACAAGCTGAAAGTAGCCATTACAAGTACTACAAAAAGGAACGAACAACTATTACAAAAAAGATGAAGAAAAAAGCTAAGTCCTAAGAACTATTGTTGCTCGGCAGGGGGAGGATCTTGAGCCTGCTCGGCGGGAGGTTCAACGATCATATCTCGGGCTAGATCTTCAGCAGCCTTATCCTCCACCTCTTTAGCGTTTTGCTCGTCAGCTACGGCCACCTCTTCCTCTTGTTCGCCTTCATCAACTGGAAGAGGAGGATGAGTGATGGCAATACTGGGGTCGAGTTTGTCAAGTTTAACCCCAAGCACAGCCAAATCCGCTAACTGAATTTCAATGTTGTTCGGCGGTGGATAGTTCTCCAGAAATTCATTCAAGTCCTTGCTCATTTCCTCCACCAAATCCTTGAAGTCATAGGCATCGGCCGTGCGGATGCTGTCCGCATAGGCGCAGATATATCCAAGGTTGGAGATGGGAGCAGTTCGAGCTTGAACCTCCTCTTCAAGTTGCTCGCGGGTGAAGAGGTTGGCTTCCGCCTCCCGAAGGCGAGCATTTTCAGTTTTAAGCTCGGCAATCTCTTGCTCAGCCGCAGTCAATTTCTTTTCCCCCTCGCCGAGCAAGACCTCCTTGTCCCCAAGCTGGGCCTCCTTGTCCTTCAGCTCTTTGGACAGGCTTTGAATTTCTTCAAGGCGTTTATGCTCAGCATCAATGTAAACATTGATCTGGTTGTTGAGACGAGCAATCTTAACCTCGTATTGGCTGACCAGGCCATCCTTCTCTTCAGTAAGTTGCCGAGCAGTGCTGGCATAGTGACGAGCAGATTCTTCTTGCTCGGCAACTTGGGCAATTGCCCTTTGGGCAGTGACAAGGCCATTGGCGACGAGCATCATTGAGAGGTGAAGATTGTCCGCCAACCCCTGTTGAAAAACGGCCTTATCTAGAGGACGCGTCCAGGCTCGAGCGACCAACTCCGTCGCCCTGCGAACGTGCTCGCCAGGAATCTCCCTTATGTTAACGAGAGTCTTCGAGCAAGCGTACTGATGTACAACACTTGCTCGACCGGGATAATCGTCAGCACGATATCTGCAAACAAGAAAGGAAAGGATACTTAGAAAAAATAATAAAAGATGATGATGGAACTTGCTCGGAAGAAGCTAATGTGGACTTACTCCTTGAATTTTCGCTCATCCCAACCCAGATGGGTGAGATCCTCGGGCCCGCGGCTAGAAGTAGAATCCTTGCTCGCTTTGCCTGTTCTTTCTACAGGCTCAATTGAGCGACGAACAGCATCCCCCTCTGGACGGGGATGACTGTGGCCCACCTTCTCCTTCCCTTTGCCACCACCGGCGACATCTTGGGCCAGCGGAGTCCCGTCCGCCTTCTTTAAACGTTTTCCCCCTTGAGGAGGAGAAATCGGGGGAACTGGCCGAGCATGGTCGGCGGGTGCCGCAGACCAAGGAACTTTGGCTCCTTCAGCCTTGTTCGTCATTCCCAGTACTTTGGAAGGAGGGTTCCCCTTCCTTTTTCGGCCTTTCGGAGGCGCCATCTCAAAAACCCTATGTTCGAGGAGAGCAAAACAAGGTGGAACAGCAACAGTGACTTGCTCGGCTAAAAATAAAAAAAAAAAAAAAAGGAAAAAATGAGTTAGACGAGCAAGTTATAGAAGTCAAATGACGAGCAAAATTGGTTTTTGGAGTTAGAAATTTTTGATATACCAGGGGGCACTTCAATCTGTGCTTCCAAGTGATGGGGATAAGTAAGCAAACGAGCAGCTCTTTGACGCTTCTCGTCGCTTAGATATTGGATGGTCCTGTCCGCTCTGTTGCGCAAGCCGACCAAACAGGAGGTGAACAGGAACTCGTCCCCAATCTCTTCTCCTTCCGAGTTCCACTTGAGCAATCGAGGACCTGCGAGCAAACAATAAAAGTTAAATTAGAACAACACATTTCAAAGGCGAGCAAAGATAAACTTACGCTTAATTATTCCGTAAGCTGCGGGAGAGTTTATTCGCCCAATGCCACCGTGTGGACCAGAAGATGCTCGCCAATCACCCCCTATGAAGAAAAAGTGTTGTTTCCAATCTCTGATCTTGTTCGGCACCCCTTCTACCATCTTAAGTCCAGTTCTGGCCTTGAGGTAGTAGTAGCCTTCTTCACCAATGGGACATCTGGTGATCGTCATGAGATAGTTGATTTCCTCCGCAGTAAGGCGATCAACGTATCCCTCTAGGGCAAATAAACCCATGGCGCCGAGCAGATTCATCCACCCTATTGGTGTGATCTGTGTAATAGCAAGATTGGTCGCCTCGAGGAATCGCCCAACAACTGGGGGTAGAGGCAACTTTAGACCAGCGATCAGGGTGTCAATGTTGATCGCGGTGCATCCGGGAGGTGGGCGATCAGCTCTCTCTCTCTTCCGGGGAGCCCACATGTGAATATCATAGGGAATCTTGTAGGTCTCCCGGATTGAGTCCAACTCATCCTCGCGAACAACACTCTTGATCTTGCTCGCCTGAAAGTCAGTTTTTATTAAGTCCATTATTTGTCTATCTGGGCGAGCAAAACTGTTCGCATGCTCCTCGACATATGCTCGCCATTCGAAGGGTCGAGCAACTCCTACTGGGATTTCATTCTCCAACATTTTGGGGGACGGTAATTCAATACTCTTTAAGAACTCGGGAGTGAGTTCGTCAAAAAACGGATCTTCCTCGGATTCAGAGCCGGACGAGGAGCTTTCCTCCGAATTCCTGCTCGCGATAGCAACCAACTCCCTCCTGGATCTCTCTGACGGACGGGCACCAGTATCTTCCACCGATCGAACAACCGAGTCCACGTGGGGGTTCGATGCCGAGGAAATCTCAAAAGGAGGTTGATCTTGATGTGCCACAACGGGAAAGAGGGGATCAAGGGTTTCCTCAGATTTTTTGCTCGAATGTGAAGACATGGAAGAAACATAGAAGAACGCAGACGGCGGCGACACCACTTGCAGACGGCGGCGATTCCCGGAGAAGACGGCGACGCTAATTTCCACACGGCGGCAATGGGAATTTCCGAGGACGAAAAAGAGAAAAAAGAAAAGAAACAAGAGGATAACTATCTTGCTTCAAAGATTTGAGGCCAAACACTGGAAGAACAGACGCCGGAGAAGCTTGGAATCACCGGAGGAGGAAGAATCACCGGAGCACTGTAGCAAGAGAGGAAGAAGTGGGAAATATTTGTTTCCCCCTTCTATTTATACCCCAAGCAAAAACGGGGTCCAGGGCATAATTTTCTGAAAGTTCAGGGATTAAATTGAAAGAAAACGGGGTAATTTCCGAGCAAGTATAAAAATCGAAGGGCCTACATGCAAATATAGGGGCGCGTGGCCTCGGGATTGCTCGCGCGTGAGCGGCGCACAGCCATGCCGCCCACGTCATCTTCGTACAACCCCCAGACCTTGGGGAGACGAAACGACAGACCATATGTTGCTCGCCCAAGCCAATGATGTTCGCCCCAACCCTCATCATTTTGATATCCTAACTATAGTTGCTCGCCACAAAGTTGCTCGTCTGGGGCAACATATAGCCAGGATAGGGGGCAATTGTTGATAGGCGAACATAAATTAATTTATGGCGAACAAGGATTAAAGCTACATCAATGATTATGAAGAGCCAACCTCAAATCAAGGGTGATCAACAAAGAAAATCAAGTTGGGGTGCATCTACCAATCTGAGAGGTGTATAAAGTGACGAACAACTCCCCCGACGAACAACTAATGGGCGAACAGGTATTAGGACCCGAGACCAAGAATGAACCAACTGTGAAGTCATCAGTGACGAACAACTTGGTCAAATTATGATACAACAAACAGCCAAGGAGGTGTGTACAAGTGAACAAAGGACAGATCCCAAAGCCAAGCTGAACAAAGTCATAAGGCGAACAACTTCCAAAGTACAACCTCAAGAGGCGAACAACTTTCAGTTGGAGAATCAACAAGATCAATCAAGCCGACCTAGGCGAACAACAATGAATCCGAGATAAGACCAAAGAAGACTTTGTAGCTAAGATTCAGCTTAGATAAGATCAAAGGGACACATGTCAAGCATGCAGGCTAGGGAGACCAAGAGTCTTGAACACCTCATGCTTGCTAGTCTCTATAAATAGTTGTTCTCCAGCTGTAAAATACAGGTTCAAAAAAAAGTTAAAATGCATAAACAATTCCAAAACACACACAAATACACCTAAAACGCCCACACATACGAAATCAGTTCAATTTCAACTACCGAATTTACTAAATTGATAAATTCACACCTCGATTTACCAATTACGGTGGTAATCAATCACACGTATTGATTGGTGACGTAACACAGATTTAAACAGCCATTAATCCATCCGATTAGATTCGTTCACCAACAGAGAGATCTTATCTCTAGAAATCATGTACTTGACATCAAATGAATTGAGTGGAAGTGTTTCGATTAACTTTTTTCTTCATGTAGTCATATATTTTGTGTCCATCAATCTAATACTTTTTGTTCATGTAATATTACATTTTTTTTGCATATAGTAACACAAAATAATTAATTATCATTAATGTAGTAACATACTTTATTTCTATTGGTATCACATTTTTGTTCATGTAGTAACACAAAAAAATTATGTAAAAACAACATAATTTTGTTCGTATAGTAAAATTTTTATCAGTATCACACATTTGTTCATGTAGTAACACAAAAAATTGTGGAGAAAAAAAAGAAGAAAACAACAAAATTGACATTCGTTAATGTAGTAACACATTTTGTATCTATCTGTTTCACATTTTTATTCATGTAGTAACATTAAAAAATTATGGAAAAAATAAGTCTGCATAATTTTTGTTCATGTAATATCACACTTTAAATCATATAGTAACACACTTTGTATCTATCAGTATCACATTTTTATTCATGTAGTAATAAAAAAAAAAAATTGAAAAAAAAGTAACATAATTTTGTACGTATAATAGTATCACACTTTTGCCCATTTAGTAACAAAAAAAATTAATATTCGTTGATGTAGTAACATGTTTCGTATCTATTAGTATCACGTTTTTGTTCATATAGTAATCCTTAACAATTGTTGAAAAACATGTAGCAATAATTTGTTCGTAATTATCAATATCACATATTTGTTCATCTAGTAACACAAAATTTAACCTTTTTTTAACGTAGTAACTCATTTTATATCTATTAGTATCACACTTTTATTCAAGTAGTAACAAAAAAAAATGTAGGGAAAAAAACAACATAGTTTATGTTCTTGTAGTAATGCATTTTATGTCTATTAGTATAACTTTTTTATTCATGTAGTAACACAAAAAAATTTGTGGGAACAAAAACATAATAGTTGTTCATGTAGTAATACGTTTTATGTCTATTAATATAACACTTTTGTTCATGTAGTAACACAAAAAAATGTGAAAAAAAGAAAAAAAATTGGGTTTTTGATAATGTAGTAAAACATTTTGTTTGTATCAGTATTACATTTTATTCATATAGTAACACATATAAATTGTGAAAAAAAGTAATATTTTTTATCTATCACTATCATAATTTTATTTTATGCAGATAGTAACACAAAAAAGTATGAAATTAAAAGAGCAGTATAAAAAAAATAATAAAGCAAAAACATAAAAAACACGAACAAAACGCTGAAGGTTTTCAAACCCGCGACTATTTGCTTATCACCGGAGGATCTGCCTATTAGGCAACAACACCCAATTCTTTAAACATCTTCCTTATATGAATATAATAACACAGGAGTCCGTGATTTTATAAATAGACGACCCGCTTGACACGTTTACAACCCGCGAATTTCAATCCCTCTACATTTAATAGGATATTGCACGGTGCAATATTGAACCCAAGGCCTCCTCAAGAATTATATATTATAAATTAGATAGTGCCAGCTGGTTAAATAACCGAATAGTTTACTTTTCGGTCCGGTAGGGCAGACACTTAAATTTCATTTTTGGGTATAGTAATTCTTATTTTAATCTCTTAAGTCAACTTTGGTTACAGTAAAGTTGAAATTAGTCCTCCAGCTACACATTTTAAAATGAAAAAATTAAAAGAACTAAAACCCGAATTGAATCAAGGAACTAAAAAATATTTTATCTCATATTTTTAAATTTCATTTATTGAAATAAATAATATAATAAATTTGCTGAATAATATAATTATTAACAAATGTTGGAAGAAGATAAGCAAGTGAAAATTACTTAGCAATTGTGGATGAACAAGAGTTGCGTCAAAGTCTCACACAGAACAGCCATTGAAGATTTCAAAGAAAGGTGCTTCATTAATTATCATGACACGATATTAATGGTGATAATGTTTAACAGATTAATATATGAAAGGAATTTGGCAATCCGATTCTGTTGTGGTAGAATAAATTAGATGACTAAGGACAGTTTTGTAGGCTTATTTAAAACAATTTATAAGTTTTTGTTGTATATATATGTGGGTAATGGTGTTAATGATAAGTTAGACACACCGAAAAACAATGTTAATTTTAAAGGTATATTAACTTTCTGAATGGAGTCAATGTCGGGTGAAGACAAATATTGGATGATCGAAATAAACTTTAGAGGATAAATGAGCTCAATTACAATCGCACGATGTACTAGCTCATTCCTTTTATCTAGTATAAAATGGTATAGTATCAGTTAATGCATGTAATGCTATCCGTATCATACTTTGAATAAGTTTCACAAGAGCCCTACTCTTATATGATACAATACGATTTGTACCAAAATGATGACGTGTGAGGTTCAAGTATAGAAGATGGAATGTCATCTTTGCCTAAAAAATATTGATACCAACTATATACAAAACAACTCTAATGTGATAAGTTGGTACTAATATTTTTTGGACAAAGATGACATTTTATCTTTAATATTTGAACCTCGTATGTAACAATTTTGGTACCAATTGTATTATATCATGTAATTTTATTCATCTTGTAAAAAAGGTAAACAAGTTAGAATGTCTCACAAAATGTTATCACAATGTACCACAACACGTTGTTTTGAACTTCTTCATATGGATCTTATGGGTCTTATAGAAATTGAGGTTTATTGGTGGTAAGAGATGTTCATTTGTTGTAGTTAATGATTACTCGAGATACACATGAATTGAATTTCTTAAAGAAAAGTCAGACACTTTTTCATCTTTAAAAATTCTTTACAAAGCCTTCAAAAATTCTTTCAATTCTATAGTTATTAGAATTGGGTCTGATCATGTTAGAGAAATTGATAATAGTGCATTTACTGAATTATGTGATGATAAATGTATCATTCAATAGTTTTCTTCAATAAAAATACAACAACAAGAATAATATTGTTAAAAGAATAAATAGAACTCTGCAAGAAATGGCTAGGGTTATGCTTTTATCAAAATAATTTTCCAGAAGGTTTAGGGTTCAAGCTTTAAACATTGTTTGTCATGTTTCAAATAGAGTTTATATAAGGTCTGGTTCATCGAAGACCCCTTATGAAATTTTGTATAACAAGTAACTAAGGTTGAAATATTTCTATGTTTTTTGTTGTGTTTGTTTTATTTTGAAAAATGGAGATTAATTGCATAAATTTGATTCAAAAGACTGATAAAAGGATTATTTCTAGGTTATTCTAGAAATAGTAAAGCATATAGAGTTTATAATCTGATAACTGGCACTGTGCAAGAATATGTTAATGTAGTATTTGATGATGGTACTAGTCTTGCAAGTCTTAATGTTAAAGATGATGTTACCGATCTTGTTGAAGGTCCTGTAGTCGATGTTGATTTTGGTCGGATTAATTAAAGATGTTATTTCAAATGTGCCAACATTTGAAATAACATTGCCTGAAAAACCAGAATCTACTAGGAGCTCAAATGTCTTGAACAGAACTCCATCTTCAAGAGTTATAAAGAATCATCCATCATATTAGATCATTGGTGAACTATACTAGAAGTACAAATAAGAAGAAGACTGAGTATTGATATAAGCAATATGGTAAGATCAATTTACATATTTTTCATATGTAACAAGGTAAACCATGAATGCTAATCTATAAATATATAATTGCACTAGCTTTTCTATATATAGTTTTAGCGGCAATGAATTTTGATCGTTGATCTACTTTTCAATAATCCATCATCACCATTCATTTAGTTGTAACTAGCGTTTCTATATATAGTTTTGGCGGCAATAAATTTTGATCATTGACCTACTTTTCTATAATCGATCATCACCGTTCATTTAGTTGTCTAACAATTATGGTATTTTTGTGATCTAAAAATCAACAAACAATATTGTGTTTGTATATTGATAGAATTAAATTATATGCATTTATTATATTTTATTACCATTGGATTTATGGCTAAAAATTAAGAACAATTTAATTTTATATCCTATTTATACTCTTCGATCTATTCTTTCTCACCGTCATGAAACTTCAATATTTTCAAGTTTCTTATTTGTATTCATATGAATTGTTTATATTTTTTTGTATGTTTTGATTCTTCTTATATAATATTGTATGTAAATTGGCAGAATTTTCGAATCTGTAAATCCCTATCGTCTCACTTTTCTTTAAAAGGTATTTGACTCTACCCCTCTGAATAAATTACACGGCTTAATAGGGATGAAGAAAGAGTTTATAACATTCCTTCATCTTATTTCTCTATCATCAGGTGCTAATTCGTTCCATTGGGTGAGCCAGCCCTCTTTAAGGTCCTGGGTTTTGCAAAACTCTACAATCGAGGCTCTGTGCAATGGGCAAAGAAGATGGATTATAATGGCTCTTTGCAAAGGCCAAAGACGACGGACAATGCTTTGTGAGATGGACAATAGTTAATATTGTTTCTGGTGTTGATTTGCTTCTTATTTTTCAACGTTAAATCGGCCCCCTACTTTACTATTTTTACAGTCAGATTTTTTCCTGCAACATCTATGCCCTTTTATGATGATTTGTAAAGACGTCGGGTTGATAAAACGATCTTCTGGAGTTAGTGGCGGAGGAATTAGAAGGACCCAAGTTTAGTTGATGATTTGGACGCGGTGTATTTCCATTTATAGTCAATCGTTTTAATAATCTGTAGTCGTGGTTTTGCAACGTAGAATTTTTTACACTTTTGTCCTTTGATGACAACCCTTATAAATTAATCCGTATTTTGGCAATATTTGATTTTTTATCATTATAATTTTTTTTCTCTAATATCATAAAAATTTGTATCCACCATTTATATATATTTCACACTTTAGCTAACAACCAAAGCATCTACTAATCTAGGAAATATTAGATTGTGTCCAAATTTACAATGAATACAATAACTTAGTTTAAATATATGATTACTATAAATTTGCCAAAAAAATCTCAACTTAATTTATAACTGGATTAATCTATAGTCAATTTGTTGCGTAAGTGTGGATTTTCTAAGATTTCATAATAATTATTGCAAAAAAATTTTTTGTAATGTGTTTTGGTATTAATATTTTTGTTGTAAATCTAGAAGATTTGTGTTGGGACATTGTCAGTTTTGATTAAGATCCCAAAGCCCCTGAAAATATGAGTTACCTTAGTTTGTCTTAGTTAGGCTAGTCTTGGTTAGGTTTTGTACTTAGTCGTTTTATACTTCACAAGTACTCAGTGAGAGGAGAACTCACTGATGACAATCAAGACTAAGAGCCTGAAGACGAAGAGCACCATCCTGAACTTATGACAGTCTTCTAAGCTGGCTGAGTAAGTGTTGGGATATGTTTTAGTTTTGATGATTTTCCAAAACAACATGTAATAGGTTTGAAAGCAGTCAGGATAGTATCCTTTAGATCAGGTCAGGCTAGGTTAGCTCTCAGTAGAATAGGTTGCTCAGTTGAGGGGGAACTCAGCGAGGGGGAACTTCTCAACACAGCCTGAAAATATCAAGATGACAACCAGAAGAGCTGACTGAAGACCTGCCATCAACCTGAACCAATGGAGAAGCCAGAAGGATGTCCCACTGAGTGCAAGTCAGGCTGATCTAAGCCAAGTCTGGTGGACCACTCAGTGAAGAGCCCGATCAGGAGGATCAGTGCTGCACCAAGTAGGCCTGAAGGAGTCAGGCTACTGTGGTCAGGGAAGTTTGTCATCCAGCCTTATGACAAACTTCTTGGAGTGATCTTCAAACAGTCTCTGAAGAACAACTGCACTGAGGACGAGTCAGTCCACTGAAGATCAGAGTCAGTAAAGGAGGAAGCTACCTTAAGTCAGTGGGTCTTAGTCAAACCCACTGAGTCAAAGATCCGTGAATCCAGGCCACGTGGACCAATCAGCACGAGGCAGCAACTCTGACACTGACAAAGGCCGCATTCCAAGAAAAGTGGTTGAAACCATTTAATGTTGGATTCAAATGTATTTCCTCTCCAACGGATACATTTGAATCCCCATTATAAATACAAGCTCATAGCTTGTTGATAGAGTGTGTTGTGTTATGTTGTTGTAAAGATTGTAAGAAAACAAACACCTACGAGCTGTGAGGGTGTGGGTAGTAGCATACGTGCATGGGAGTTATAAGGAGGGTTTACTCACATCTTAAACACTGACCATTAGGGTCTTCAAATATACACATGTGAGTGTTCAGCTTGTAACTCTAGGCTTAGAGAGGTTTTCCCTATCTTAGCTATTGGCTAACACATTGTAAAGGGAAAACCTCACCTAGTTGGAGAAAACCCTAACCGAAACCAAAACCCTCTAGTCAGGTTTGTTGGGAGTAAGTTGTTTGTAAGGAGAGGCAGCTCCGTGGAGGGGTGTGAGTCCAGTTGTAAGTGCACCTTGGCACGTTAAAAACAAGAATCCTGAGATAGTGGATTTCCTGTTAAATCAGGCCGTGGATGTAAGAGCTTGAGTCTCTGAACCACGTTAAACCAAGTGTTATTATTTGGAATGTCTTTTCTTCTAAAGTATTGCGAAAATCTGCTCACTGAGAGCATTGTTTAAAAAGGAACTTTAGTAAAGCATTTCTGTCAGGAAGATTCATCTTACTGACTGAATCGGGCTAGCACTCGAGAGTTCAGTCTCGAGTCACTGCCTTGTTGAGAGCCTGAGCTTTCAAGTCTCTTCACTGACTTGATAGCTCTGACTCTCAGCAACGCAGTGACTTGAGTTTTCCGTCACTGATCTCGGTCAGGGTGCAAGCTGTGATTTGATAATGCACTCGAGAGTTCAGCATCTCAAGCCACTGTCCTTGCTCAGAGCATGAGTCTCCAAGCCCTCTCACTAACTTGGTAACTCAGCCTCTGAGCAGAGCAGTGACTTGAGTATTTCTCACTCTTGCTGAACTCCCTGAGGAAAAAGGTTTAAAAAAAAAAAATTGCTCCTGAATTCCCATTTTGCCCTTTGAAAATGGGACCATCAGTAAGTGTCAGTGATGAAGAGTATGACCCTGAGGTCATTACTAATTCAGTCCTGAAGGGAACAGGTTGACACTGAGTTTATGGGAAAAACTTGGAGTAGAGCCAAGAAATGCAAAAGGAATGTCAGCGTCAGGACAAGACCATTGTGCTCGAGATAAAAAGAACTTAATAAGACAAGCCTGAAGCCTAGGAATAAGTTCTGACATTCTCACCAACCTGATGATGTGGAACAATCCGGAAAGGACACGCATGTACGGAACCTGACACGAAGACTGACTTCAGACTGCATATTTAACGGGCAAGCATTAAATGACGCATTAAATGCAAGCTACCAAATCCATGCAAGGACGGCTGCTGCATAGGAAATATGTCCGTTTGAGCCACTCTACATAGATGACTAGAAGGTTATCACTTCCAACGGATAGTTTTCAAATCACCTATAAATACAGAAGGCCTTGAACCCATTCAAGGTTACGGGAAATTTCCAAGCCAGAAATTACTCAAACTCTCAAGCATTCAAAGCATTCAGTCTTTAGAAGAAGCACTCGAAACCAGTTAAATTTCCCAAGTGTTTCTTAGTTTCTGAGAGTTATTCTGTATTCCAAAGAGCGTACTAGCAATATCTTAAGCTTAGAGTGATTATCCAATTCTTAGCAAAGACTTGTCTTGTAAGGATAATCACAACTTACTTGGAATCCAAACTGAAACCAAAACCCTAAGTTAGGTTTGTTGGTAGTACGTTGTTAGTGAGTTAGTAAGGAGTTTGTATAGGTCAGTGAGGAATAGCTGATCTTGGTGCACCTTGGCACGTTAAAAATAAGAATCCCTTGAGTGGATTTCCTGTTAAATCAGGCCGTGGACGTAGGAGCTTGAGTGTTCTTACTGCTTTGATATTGTGCTTGCTTGTCATATTACTTGATCATTCATAGCATTTAGTTTTTATCAAGCTGAATCAATCAGCCTGATAATCAAACAAGAGCACTGCCCTACTAATCATTACTTCAGAATTGAGTAATCAAGTTTTCAGAAAGCAAACTAAACAAGACTTTAAACTTTCAGGGCTCACGCATTTCCGCACTGAACTCGAATTGATAGTCAGCCAACTGACCCGCACCAAGTGTAGTCAGTGGGGAGATTATCAGCTCTCAGTTCGTTATCACTCTGAGTAAAGGGGACTCAACAAGGTTTAAGTTGAAAAAAAATTGGTATACGTGTATTCCCTCCATACACGTATTCATCGGTCTTGTACCGGGACCAACAAGTGGTATCAGAGCGGTGGTTCAAAAGACCACTGCCTTTGAATACTAATAGTTTTAGAGGAGAAACTGTTGGTGGTCACTGAACAGATCTGAGTTTGCTTTTCATAAAACTTGCATCATCATGATTTCCATGAGACTTGAAGCTTCGTTACCTGAATTCTCGGTATCTAACTTTGTCTATTGGAAGTTTAGACTAGAGGCACATCTTGATGCCATCCATGACCAGATACCGCGTGTCATCAAGGAAGGACCTATCAAGATCACTATTCCGAACGCCAGAGGAATGGGATATGATGATCTTGACATTGGCGTACCTATTCCTAAGGAAAGGAAGGATATGACCACTGATGAGATAAAGATGGTGGGACTGGATAATGCGGCCAGAAATATCATCTTGCATACGGTGCCTTTCGAGGAGTCAGCAAGGCTGATGAACTTAAAGACAACAAAGGAGGTTTGGGATGAGCTGACCAGGATGTACGAGGGGTCAGAAAAGATAAAGGAGAATAAGAGAAACATTGCCATTCAGAAGTTCGAAGCGTTCGAGATGCTGCCAGATGAGACTATCGATCAGATGGAGTCAAGATTCATCAAGTTGATGAATGAATTGGTGATGCTGGACAAGGATGTCCCTAAGAGAGATGTTGCTTCAAAGATCCTGAATGCCCTTCCTGAGAGATGGGACAACAGTGTAATTAAGCTTAAGAACACTCAGGATATGAGTAACATAACTTCTGCTTTACTTTTTTCAGAGCTCAAGGCACTGGAATATGATCTTAACAAGAGAAAGAAGAAAGTTCAGTAGGAAGAGGAAGAGAAAGAGAAAACTCCTGAGAAAAGTGTGGCGTTCAAGGCCAGGTCTGAACCTGTTGAGTCTTCATCAAAGTCACCGATGGAGATCAGCAAGGAAGAGTTTGCTGAGGAGTACAGCCTGATGGCCAGACGCTTTGAGAAGCTTAATTCCAGGTTTGGTCATTATAAGAAATTTTATCAGGACTCACGTGATAGGAAACCTGAAGGAACCCACCAAAGCTCGAGGAGATATGAGGAAAGGAGAAACACTGACCATAGGAGAGATCGTAGCGATGAAAGAAGATATTCAGAACCTAAGCCCGATCGTAGAGATGAACAGAGACGTACTCATGATGACAAGCACTCAGGAAAGACTAAAAGCTCATCAAGACAGAGGGAACCTGACTCAAGGAGGAATCCTGAACCTAGGAAAGAAAGAGGAGATGAGCAAGCAATATGTTACAACTGTAACAAGAGCGGGCACTATCAGTATGATTGTCCGAAGCTGAGTACCAGGGAAAGAGAGGACAGGAGGGCCAAGAGAGACCAGAGACTTGCTGACCGGAGAGCCATGCTCGATGAGGATGCAACTGACTCCGATGGTCCTGAGGAGAGGTCTCCTGAACTCTTTTCTGACAATGAGTACGATGATGTTTGCCTTATGGCAAGAGAGGAACCTGAGGTAACATCTAACTCTGTGTGTGGTTCCTACACTGGTCAAAATCCTGAGCTTAGCTCAGAGTCAGTCAGAGAAATGAACCTTCAGATCTGCCTGGATCATTTGATGGTTGATTTCTCCAGACTGCAGGAAACTAATGTCTTCTTGGTAGAGGAGAACAAGAAATTGAGTACTGAGGTCCAGAGCCTGAATGATCAGCTCACTCAGTCTGATCTTAAAGAATCTGCTCAGATTGTTAGACTAACTCAGGAGATTGATATGATCAATGCTGAGCGTCTCCCAAGAGAGAAGTTCTGAAGGATCTGGCTGAGGAAGAGCTGGTCAGGAAGGAGGAACTGAAAGTACTCAAAAGCAAGTTTGATGACCTCTTTGCCAGACATGAAATCCTAAAAAAGAGTGAGGAATCACTCAAGCAAAAGGTTGCAGCAATGAATAAATCCTCAGTGGCTAAAGAGGAAATAAATAGCAGCCAGATGCTTTAGAATGAGAAAAAGGGACTTGGATATGTTCCTAAGAAATCCTCACAAGGTCAGTCTCATGTTGCTTCAGGGAGCAACACTGAGAGGGTATATGTTCAGGCAGGCCAAAGTGCACCTAAGGTTGTACTTCAGGCCCGTCAAACTGATAAGGGCAAGGAAACTGTTGACTCAGTCAGGGTTGCCCCCAAGGTTGCTAAGCCAAAACACAAGGAAAAGGCAAAGCAACCAAAGGAGGTCCCTGAGAGCTCAGGCAAGAGAAAGCCTCAGCGAAAGCAGAGGAAGACTCAGGCCAAGAGCCCTCAGACTGGTCAGCGAGGGTACCATCATGCTTAGCAATACTAACATGGAAGGCCAAACATGATGACACCTCCATGGTTTTGGTATCCTGAGGCCTTTAACTGTTTTCCATTCCCTCACTTGCCTAGGGGGAATAGAACACATGGTCCTTATCAAGAACAAGGCCCAAGACCTGCTGCACCCAGACCTAGGAAGAACAGGAAGCCAGTCCAAAAGACACCAACTCAGGCTCCTGTGAAGCCTAAGTCTAGCACTCATACACCATCTTCCTCTCAGGCAAAGAAGAAGAAAGTTGTGTATGTTGATGTTTCAGGGAGACAAATTTACCACTCTGAGGCAATCAGGGTAGTTAAGCAAGTCTGGATCCCGAAGGGTACAGCTGACACAATAGGACCCAACACCCAATGGGTACCTAAAGCCTAATTTGCTTGTAGGCAGCCGTGGATCACAACAAAAGGAGAGGAGACTCAAACAAAGTTGTTTGGTACCTAGACAGTGGATGTTCAAGGAATATGACTGGAATGAAGAGTCTTCTCCAAGAGTTTCAAGCTAAAGATGGTCCACAGGTAACCTTTGGTGATAACTCAAAAGGTGTTACTAAAGGTTTTGGTGTCTTGATTATAGGTACAATCAGAGTGGAAAATGTGTCCTTTGTGGAAGGACTGAAGCATAACCTATTGTCAGTAAGTCAGTTCTGTGACAAAGGATTCAGTGTTGAGTTCTCATCGAATATATGTTTAGTCAAGCCTTTGTTAGCAAATCTGATGAAGGAATATTCTTAAGATATTTTGAAGTTAGTAAAGCATTCAGGGTTTACAACTGTAGGACCCTTGTTATGGAAGAATCACCACATGTTGTGTTTGATGAATTTGCTAATGAGTTTAGGGTAAAAGTGTTGAATCTTAACACTGAGGAGGTCACAAGGAGAGTGACAAGGATGAGCTTAAAGAATCAACCTGGTCCAAAGGTCAAAACTGTGCCTATTCCAAGATGGGATGACGATGATGATCAGAAAGATGAATCAAGAGCTACTCCTAACCCCAGCACATCAGGAATAGCTCAGCCTCAGACTGAGGAACAGACTCAACCTGAGGTAAGTACCGTCTATGAAGATGCGGTCGCAGCTGAGACGGTTCCTAAGTCACCTCATCAAGGGGGAACCAATATCCCTGACATTGAACTTGTTAATCCCTTTGGTATAGACTCGGGTTCATCCCATTCTGTTCAATTTCCTGAATTTTATGAGCCTGTAGACACTAACATTGCAGGTACTTCAGGAACAACTCCAGGAAAGAGAATATGGCTAGAGGATCATCCCATACTGAGGGAGTCAGGACCTGACGGTTTCATGGTGAGAGCACACTGTTCTATTGCTTTCTCTCTGAGCAAGAGCCTCAGAACATTGAAGAAGCTCTTACTGACTCGAACTGGATTATAGCCATGCAAGAGGAGTTGAATCAGTTCACAAGGAATCAGGTTTGGGAACTGGTAGATAGACCTAGGCACCAAGGTGTTATTGGCACTAAGTGGGTCTTTAAAAATAAGAAGGATGAGAATGGTGTTGTAGTAAGGAACAAAGCTAGGCTGCTTGCAAAGGGATATTGTCAGTCTGAAGGGATAGACTATGATGAGACTTTTGCTCCAGTGGCCAGGTTGGAAGCTATCAGATTGTTCCTTGCTTATGCAACATACAAGAAGTTTAAGGTGTATCAAATGGATGTCAAGAGTGCCTTCCTGAATGGTGTACTCAATGAAGAGGTATATGTTGAACAACCTCCCGGGTTTGAGGTTGGAGATAGAGTATACCATTTGAATAAAGCACTCTATGGACTTAAGCAAGCACCAAGAGCTTGGTATGATACCCTCTCTTAATTCCTGACAGACCATGGGTTCAAGAAGGGAACCATGGATAGGACTTTGTTCAGGATCACTGAAGGTGATGACATTCTCTTAGTCCAGATTTATGTGGATGACATAATTTTTGGATCACCAAATCATCAGCTCTGTGAGAAGTTCTCTAAGTTGATGACTAGTAAATTTGAGATGTGAATGATGGGAGAGATAAACTTCTTTCTAGGATTGCAGGTCAAGCAGACTGATCAAGGTACCTTCATTAGTCATGCCAAGTATACAAGAGACATGATTCAAAAGTTTGGTGTTCAAAACAACAATCCAGTCAGGATCCCTATGAACACAAATTGGAAGATGGAACCTGACACTGAAGGGACTTCAGTAAATCAGACTGAGTATCGAGGGCTGATAGGTTCTTTATTTACCTGACTGCAAGTAGGCCTGACATTACGTTTGCAGTTGGTGTGTGTGCTAGGTATCAATCTGATCCCAAGAGGAGTCTTTGGAGGTTGCTAAAAGGATACTTAAGTATTTAAAGAGGACAATCAATATGGGACTATGGTATCCTTCAGATGACAACTTAGAGCTGACAGGTTATTCAGATGCAAATTATGGAGGTTGTAGGATTGATAGGAAATCAACCTCAGGGACATGTCAATTTTTGGGTAGTAAGTTGATCTCATGGTTTAGTAAGAAGCAGAATTCAGTGGCGACATCCACAACTGAGGCTGAGTATATAGCTGCAGGTAGTTGTTGTGCTAAGATTTTATGGTTGAGGCAACAATTGAGAGACTGCCAAGTGTTTGCTAATGAGGTTCCAATCTATTGTGACAATAATAGTGCTATAGCAATTACTCAGAACCCAGTGCTTCACACAAGGTGCAAACATGTGGATATTAGGCATCACTTCATTCGAGATCATGTGGAGAAAAAGGATATTAGGATGGAGAAAATTCACATTGACAGTCAGAGAGCTGACATCTTGACTAAGCCTTTGGCTGAAACAAGGTTTATGGAACTGTCAGTGGAGTTAAGACTTTTAGATCCGAAAGAGCAGTCAGTATAGGGTTTAGGGGGAACTCAGGCTAGACTCGACTCAGCGAGGTATCAGGGTGCTACAATGTCTCTCTAATAGGTATGAGTTCTATCCTGACTTTTTTGAATTTCAAGCGTCTCTCTGAGTCATTCGTCCTGAAAATCTTTATTAAATGCATTCCATTTTCATTAAAAGCGCGCCTTTTCATATTTAAACCCACGCGCAGCAGAGCATTTAATGCTTCAGTTACTTTTTCATATACGTGTCCATTTTATACGGAATATGACTGACATGGGTAATTGATTGATGCTGAGATTAATCCTGGCCCTTCATTTCGAAACCTTTCAAATTCAAATTTTAATCTCAACCCCACGTCTGAGTAACTGACTTGTTCTAATCAATCAAGAATACCATTTGAGGTTTTTACGCAATCACAAAGCACTTCTGCACACTGAGTATTCTCTTACTCAAGCACTCACATATTTTCGAAAAACCTTTCTTTCAAAATCAATGGCATTCCTTAACTCCAATTGGACAACCGACAAGCTTGAGAATGTTGTCAACAACAAGCTGGTACACATGGAGCAAGTCATCTCCATGGAAGGTATTTGTCTTAATGTCGAGGAGATCAAACCTGTTTTCAACTGGATCTCCAAGGCAGGATTGGAGAAATATTTCTCTTTGTGCCCAGTTTCTGTGCTTCCGAAGGTGGTGGTGGAAGCGTACTTCAACATGTTCCTGCGCAAGGGGGAACTTTTCACCAAAGTGATGGCTCTAAAGCCGACTGGTGAGAATGATGTGGATGGAGAACCTTTCTACAGCAAGGAGGTGAAGGACATCAACTTGAGAAAGGCCATCAAGGAGGTCTCCGCGTTGCCATCCTCAGGCATCAACCCCAAGGTTTACCAGGAGAACTCTGAGGGAGAATTCTTGGGGAAGTGGACAAAGACAGCCCAACTGAGTTCAAATCGCTTCAAAACAAGGGTACCTTGAAGCCTGAGTACAGGGCCCTTGTGGACTTAGTATCCAAAGTAGTTATGGGATCCACAGGCTCACATGAGCAACTGAGCTTGCCCAAACTGAGGATTATGGGAGCCATTGTCGATGGTGTGGAGGCAAATTGGGAGCAGTACTTCCTCGATCAGATCTATCAGGCTGTTATGGATAAAATCAAAAGGGATGATGATGAAAAACACATCTCAGTTAGTGCTATTCTCCCGTTCGGAACGAGGCTGTCCACACTGATCGCTCATGCCTGCCCTGGGTACACCTTCGACATGGAGGAAAACCTCTCTTCTAAGAGGGTGATGTTCACTTCACTGAGTGACACCTACTCTGTGCTAGGGCTTACTGATCCCAATGCTAAGGCAAAGGGTCAGGCTAAGAAGCCAGCTGGGAAGGCCAAGAAGGTGGCAACCAACCTCATAGAAAGGGTGGATGAGCTCTTTCAAAAGAGCAAATAAGTGGAGGAGGAGATCACTTCAGAGCGCACTGTAGCACAGGATGCTATGAAGGAGGTGGAGAAGAGAAAGGTGAAGGTGGTGCTATCAGGAAAGGCCACCAAATAGGGGACTGAGTCAAATCCCAAGAGGGCCGATTCAGAGGCTAAGGGAACTGACGATAACGTCAGAGTGGATAAGAAGCAGGGCAAGAGGCCATTGAAGAGATTGAGGAAGGGACCCAAAAAGTCCCCAGCCCCCGGGCCTGCCGGAGGTGAGTAAGAGGGAGGAGTCAAGCTCTCCCCGAGCCTCTGACTTGGAGGTGGTGAGAACGACGATCGAGACGGCTGAGATATTGCAGCCTGAGATCAACCCTACCCAATCACCCAAACATTCTGAACCTACTCCCCAAACCAACCCTGACCCCACACCCCAACAGCCACAAACACCCACACCTGACAACCTTCCTAGCCCACCTGAGTCAGAGCCATCAACTTCACCCATACATGAGCCTGACCAGTCCTCTGAGCAAAACCTTCCCAACCCTGAAGATTTCCCAACTTACCCCAACCCCAAAGATTTCCCCAAATCATCACAAGCCGGAGATCAGGAGGATGGCTTTATGGAGTTGCAAGATGAGGAAGATTTGGATGCCAATTTGGTTGGTGGCATTCTGGAGAACAACTTAAGGGGGAATGCCACTGAGTGGGCAACTAAGTGCTGGCCCAGCCTGAACATGTACAAAGAGTTTCTTGCAAATGTTGTGGAACTGAAGGTATGGTTGGACTTCAAGCAGTCCAATATGCAGGAGCAACACATGCTTGTGGATGCTCGTGGCTGGGAGCACTGGGAAACTGAGGAGGCAAGGTTGTGCATGTATTTTGGGCTCACCAGCTGGCTCCAGCTCTTGAACTTTGATAATTTGAAGCAGCTGGTGATGGAAATGATGTCGAGGATGCAAGCTGACATCAGGTCTGATGGTGAGAGGGATGATGAGGAGGATGATGATGCTCAGGATGGAGCAGTGGAGAAGATGGTGGATGAAATGGCGAAGGAAGTGGATCAGATGATCCCTGAGTCTCAGACTCAGGGGGAAGGTGCTAAAGACGTTGGTGCCAAGGGTTGACCAACGGCTGAGGATGTTGAGAACATCTCAGCTGCTGATGACACATCAGTCAATGAAGGGATTCCCTGCCCTGAGACAAAGGAGGATGATGTTGAGGCATCTAATGAGACTCCTAATTCTGAGGGACACGTTCCCAAAGTTCGAGTTGGCTAAGCTGAGCCTGAGCAGGCGGCTATGACCACTCCACAACTGCCTTCAGTGCACCCTGAAGAGGGGACTGAGGATGCAGGGGCTGACAAGGAAAAGCAGCCAGTCACTGACGATGCCATTGAAGACGAAGATGTGCTAATAACTGGGGTCCAACGCGCCGAGTTTACCAGCATTGTCGAAGTCAAGAAGGAAAAGACAATTGAGAACCTAGCTGAGCTTCAGGAGGAGGTGATGAAGCTACGCGCTGAGAAGGAAGAAGATGCCAAGGCCCTGGCTAAACACATCAAGTGGACCAAGTCAGCGTACAACACCCTTACCAACAGGGAGTTGATACTGCTGAAGAGAACAATGACTGATACGGCAAAGTCAGTGAGGAGTGAGAGGAGGAGAACGAAGAAGATGCTGAGGCAGACTCTACAACAACTTGAGAAGAGGGATGAGCTCAGAGAAGAAAAGCTCAATCAGGCGGTAGAGAGGCTTGCAGTTCAGGCTGGAGCACTCTTTACTCAGGCCATGAACGACTTAGCGTCCAAGCTGGAGCTGGAGTCAGGGAAGTTAGCTCAGACTTCTCAAACTGTTGCTGAGGGTTTGGCTAAGGCCACTGACGAATCAGAAAAGATACTGGCTGAGGCGAGCAGGGTCAGCGATGAGTCCTTGAAGGTGGAGGAAAGGATCACCAAGGCTAAACAAAGTCTCCAACACAACATGGAGGTCTTTGAGAACAAGTTGAAAGCTGCTATCAGTTTAGTGTCGTATGCTGGGACTGGGATCGCCACGGGAGTTGAGATGCTGAAGGAGGGCGTACTGGAAGTTCAATCATTAGCCTCTTTCGTAATCAACAGCGGAGCTAAAGTACTCCCATCCCAGGCCGATGATGATGCCAAAAAGGGGGAAAAGAAAAGGAAAAGATCCCGCCCTGAGGCATCTGAGTCTGTCAACCAAGGTGAAACGGTTGAGGATGATCCAGAGGTAAACCCTATGGGGAATGTTCTCAGAGTGAGGAAGTCAGCCAGGCTGGCAGCGGCTGAGGCTGAAGATGAAGCAGAAGCTGCAAAGCTAAGGGCTGAGGCTGCAAAGAAGGCAAGAAAGGCTAATGAACCTTATAAGGAACTCCAATCTTCCAAACCGGCTGAGGCAATTCAGAAGTCACCTCAAGTACACACAAGGAAAAATCCCATCACTTTTTCTGCGGAGACGGTGGCGGAACTGTGCGCTGAGGCATGGGGAACTCCCTCTGAGAAGTCCGAGGCTAAGCGTAGGGCTGATATAGCTCAAAAGGAGAAGATGCACATTTTGGAGAGGAAAGTGGAGAAGCTGACTGATCTGACTGACATGCAACAGCGAGAACTTGACGATGCAGTGATCAGTTTGCTTAGGAGAAAGAAGGCGAAGCCTGAGCCTAGAAAGTACAGGAAGAGGCCAACAACTAAGAAATCAACAATACTGCAGGTCAGAAGGCCGGAATCAGGTCAGAGGGAAGCTTATGTCGACGAGTTCATCTCAGAGACACTGAAGGAGTTCTGGATTGATGCAAGGGATGCGTTTGTCAAGCTTTGGTACGTAGTGAAGAAGTGGGGCGACTTTGAAGATATCAATGCCCACTTCACTGATTATATGATGGACAACCACCCTGAATTGATTAAGAAAATCTTGGAAGAAGCTGAAGCAGCCCAAGTCTAAGTGGAAGCTCCTGAGTTTGTTGCTCGTCCACCCCCTCTTGTACCTGGAACTGGAAAGCATGATACTAAGGCCATCATGACTGAAGTGTTGAAGATTGCTAAAGCTGAAGGATATGTGAATCAGGTTAAGAGAGTTGAAGAGTTAAAGATCAGAGTCAATGCTGGTTATGGACTCAAGCCTGAGATGAGATTAGTCTAGTGATTCACATCTTTTCCTTGTAATAGATTAGATTCATTGTAACCATTTCCTTATCATTCAATGAAATCTATTACTTTGCCCACAGACAAAAACTCATTGTCTTTTCGGCTGTTATTTAAATTCTGTACTTTATCAAGAACTGCTCTAACACTGACTTATCTTATAGATAGGATTTTATACTTTCTCTAAGTGTTTTGAGGATCTTTTCAGTGTTTTGGCATCATCAAAAAGAGGGAAAACATTGGGACATTGTCAGTTTTGATTAAGATCCCAAAGCCCCTGAAAAGATGAGTTGCCTTAGTTTGTCTTAGTCAGGCTAGTCTTGGTTAGGTTTTGTACTTAGTCGTTTTATACTTCACAGGTACTCAGTGAGAGGAGAACTCACTGATGACAATCAAGACTAAGAGCCTGAAGACGAAGAGCACCATCCTGAACTTATGGCAGTCTTCTAAGCTGGCAAAGTAAGAGTCAGTGATGAAGAGTATGACCCTGAGGTCATTACTAACTCAGTCCTGAAGGGAACAGGTTGACACTGAGTTTATGGGAAAGACTTGGAGTAGAGCCAAGCAATACAAAAGGAATGTTAGTGTCAGGACAAGACCGTTGTGCTCGAGATAAAAAGAACTTAATAAGACAAGCCTGAAGCCTAGGAATAAGTTCTGACATTCTCACCAACCTGATGATGTGGACCAATCCGGGAAGGACACGCATGTACGGAACCTAACACGAAGACTGACTTCAGACTGCATATTCAACGGGCAAGCATTAAATGGCGCATTAAATGCAAGATACCAAATCCATGCAAGGATGGCTGCTGCATGGGAAATATGTCCGTTTGAGCCACTCTACATAGATGACTAGAAGGCTATCACTTCCAACGGATAGTTTTCAAATCACCTATAAATACAGAAGGCCTTGAACCCATTCAAGGTTACGGGAAATTTCCAAGCCAAAAATTACTCAAACTCTCAAGCATTCAAAGCATTCGGTCTTTAGAAGAAGCACTCGAAACCAGTTAAATTTTCCAAGTGTTTCTTAGTTTCTGAGAGTTATTCTGTATTCCAAAGAGTGTACTAGCAATATCTTAACCTTAGAGTGATTATCCAATCCTTAGCAAAGCCTTGTCTTGTAAGGATAATCACAACTTAGTTGGAATCCAAACTGAAACCAAAACCCTAAGTTAGGTTTGTTGGTAGTAAGTTGTTAGTGAGTTGGTAAGGAGTTTGTATAGGTCAGTGAGGAGTAGTTGATCTTGGTGCACCTTGGCACGTTAAAAACAAGAATCCCTTGAGTGGATTTCCTATTAAATCAGGCCGTGGACGTAGGAGCTTGAGTCTCTGAACCACGTGAGGAGTAGTTGATCTTGGTGCACCTTGGCACGTTAAAAACAAGAATCCCTTGAGTGGATTTCCTATTAAATCAGGCCGTGGACGTAGGAGCTTGAGTCTCTGAACCACGTTAAACTCCCTGTGTTCTTACTGCTTTGATATTGTGCTTGCTTGTCATATTACTTGTTCATTCATAGCATTTAATTTTTATCAAGCTGAATCAATCAGCCTGATAATCAAACAAGAGCACTGCCCTACTAATCACTACTTCAGAATTGAGTAATCAAGTTTTCAGAAAGCAAACTAAACAAGACTTTAAACTTTCAGGGCTCACGCATTTCCGCACTGAACTCGAATTGATAGTCAGCTAACTAACCCGCACTAAGTGTAGTCAGTGGGGAGATTATCAGCTCTCAGTTCTTTATCACTCTGAGTAAAGGGGACTCGGCAAGGTTTAAGTTGTAAAAAAATTGGTATACGTGTATTCCCCCCCCCCCCATACACGTATTCATCAGTCTTGTACCAGGACCAACAATTTGATATGTCAAATCCAGAAGATTTGATGCAGACATTACTTATGGGCCAAGTAGCCTGATAGACTTTAGGGTTTTTATATTATACATATATCCCTATACTCAGTATTGTAATATACATATGCAAATACACATAAAATATAGTGGAAAACTCCTGGCTTGGTATGCCCCCAGATGTAGTCATTTATGACGAACTGGGTAAACAAATCAGTGTTCCTATTTTCGTTCTTTATTTTACAACACGTTATCATCATGAGTCTCTACCCGTTAGCCAGAGGTTCTCCACCTCCCCAGTAATGCCGCCACTTCTTTTCCATCTTTGGTTGGACATAGAGGGAATCTACTCACTGACATGCCACAAATAACAAATGGACGCTAATAAATGGATTGCTGTCGCGGCGAGTATTTAGATTCAGAGTAGATGCGGTGCCTCCTACGCCTTTAACATCTACTCTCCGATACTGAAATCCAGCCAAGGCTACGATCAATCGATGCTCGATACGATCTCCATCTTCACTGACATCGGGCCCAATACCGGCATACTTTCTGGTATCCTCTAAGTAGCCGTTTGCCGGCATCGTCTTTATTTTTTTGCGGTCCATGGGTAGTTCACACTATGGGTGCGATCTAGTGCTTCGTTGGGTACTTTTTCATGTGGCTCGCCGTCACCGGAGCAATTTCGATGCGCAGACGTTTTTCAATACATCGAACATCGTTATGGCGGGGCAAAATTTCTCTGGGTATAGGGGAACAATTATTAGAATAATAAAGACTTTGCAAGCAAATCATGGATCGTCTATGGCACCTCGTCGCTAAAGAAGAAGGTTGAGGAATCTCCACTGTGGATTCAGAATTTACTCAGTTTTGTGGAGCTTCCTCCCTCTGTGATCATTATGAGATGTGACATGATCCATTGCTTCTTCAACGAGGAAGCAAGTAGTTCATCCGTCAGCGCTCGATGCGAGATAAGTTTCATCAGATGTTTGGGAACCCTTATTGTTGGGTTCCGCTCTGGTAAAGTGGTTTAATCCCTTTTAAATTTCAGCATTTAGAACCGCTTGTTGCGGAATAGGCTTGGGGATTAATTGCTGTAGAAATTAGGATTTATGTGAAAATCCTTGTGTGCCTATTATTATTTTTGCTGCTAATTTAATTCACTCAAACAATGCCCGAAATTATCATATACAGGTTTGTCTGAAGCAAACACGAACATTAACTAAAATTTAAACTTGAATAGTTGTTCCTGCTTGTATAACTATTTATGTGAATTAAATTTACATTATTAATTATAGTCCACATATATTGTCTGGGTAGGCGACACCCATTATTTATTGTATCGTAAATCATGTTTGGGTAGACGGCACCCAATATTTGCTCTTTTGTGATTGAGCATGTTCAAATAAATTAAATCTTCTTTCTCCTTTGTGAATAAAAATTCAAATAGTATGTCTTACCATGTCCATTTAAAATGTAGTGAATATGTTTTGTATTACTAAGAGAGAATTTACTGAGCTTGCTCTCGATGGTAATAAATACATGACATGGGCCATAGATGTTGAGATTCATCTAGCCTCATCCTAATTAAGTGGAATCATTGTCCATGGTCCCAAATCCACTGATGCCCAGAAGGAAAAAACGTTGATTTATCTCAAGTACCACCTAAACCAGGACTTGAAATATGAGTACCTAACTGAGATGGACCCTAGTATTTTATAGACATCCCTGAAGGATTGTTTCTATCAACAAAATGATATAATCCTCCCTCAGGCACAATACGATTGGCTGAACCTCTGTTTTCAAGATGGTTGCAGGTGGCTCCATCTTTGCCCAGAAGGCAGTTGCACTGATTAAATTCTACAATATTATCTCAATAAGATATTAATTGCTTATGGAAAATCCCTGAAGAATTGTATTCATCAACAAAAATGAATATCTTATTGAAAAGAAATCGTGGTTTATAAAAATTCCTGAATGATTATATTCATCGACAAAAATGAATAAAATCGATAGCAAAAAATATCGATAGATAGAAATTATGTTTGATGCCAAATAGTTGTTGAGGTGTTCGAGATCGAAGATTCCTCAAGCGAATCTCAGCATACCAGTTTGCCTGAAGCAAACATGGACATTGTCAGTGATATGAAAATTATTTTGTGATTTTTTATGCATGTTATGACTATATGCTTTGTCATGATTAATATTTGCAAAAAATTACAACTCAATTACCGGATGTCTTTAACAACTCCAGCAGGGTTACTGAATCACATATTTATATACAAAATCTCTGGTTAAAATTGATGTCCCTGAAGGATAAAATATTACATGTTAATGAATCTAAAGCACGCCTGAAGCGTGAAAGACCTCAGTAACAAAATCCAACCTCCTGAAGAGTTGTAGATGTGGTCTTAAAATCTAATTTAGATTCATACATATTATAGCATGAGCGATTAGTCCATCTAAAATAATAACGTGATATGTCGGATTTTTTCTAAGTTCATTGGCTATAATACGTCAAACCCTTTCATAAATAAATATATTTATATTGCATGTACAAAGGGTGAACTTAGAGTACAGCTGAATCGTACTAAAGTTGGAATTAAATCTCCCATGTTTTGAATGGTTTCATGGAGATATTTGTGGACTGATTATCCTAGTATGGTGACCATTTTGATAGTTAATGGACACAATTAATGCTTTCACTCGGTGGACTTATGTATGCTTGTTATCCACCTGCAATCACGCTTTTGCCAAGCCTATTGCAAAACTATTGAGCTTCATTCTCATTTCCCAAATTATCAAATTAAATCCATTTGAATGAATAATGCCAGTAAGCTCGCATTGACACCATTCAATGTTTATTATATGGCATTGAGAAATTAAAGTGAAGCATTAAGTCCCTTACATCCACACCATAATGGTCTAGCTGAGTCACTAATACGATGCATTAAACTAATCTCTAGACTGTTATTGCAAAAATTCCATCTTCGCTACATGTTAGGGGCATGAAATTTAAATGTAGCTACTCGAATTCAAATCTGACTCACTGCGTATCATTAGTACTCCCCTCTACAACTAGGGCGCAGAAAATAACACATCTTTTCCCATCTGCGAACATTCTATTGTGCAGTACGCATTCCACCACAACACGTTAACAACCCTGTTGGCTGACTGCATAATTGATGAAGATTCTTTCTTGGAATTAGGGGGAGATTAGAATCTAAAATTAAATGAATGCCGAGAAGTTTCCTTGAAGGAAACATATCGAGATATTTTCCTTGGAGGAAAAAGACCAAGAAATTTCCCTGAAGGAAAAAGGTCTTCGATATTTAGACTCATGCAATAGTTAAATTGAACTTGAAGTTCAAAAGATAAGTAACTTGCAGTATATAGCAAGTAATCTGTCAGATGCGTTTACTGACCACAAAGGTGTGACCAAATCACATATACTTCTGTAAATGCACCCCAAAGGGTATAGGTCCCAATGAAAACGAGTATACATGCCCCCACACGCCAGAAGCGCAAATGATCTATAAAAGAAACAAATACACCTAGAATGAACGCTAGCAAAACTGGTCAGTCAAACTTGAAATCTCTAGAAGGGATTCGTCCATAAGACTTGAAATCTTTAGAAGAGATACGTCCAGAAGAATTAAGATCTCTAGAAGAGATTCGTCCTAAAGACGAAGAATCCTAGTAACAAAGCACGTGCACAAAATGATCTAATACTAGGATTGCAGAATGATTAGATCAATTACATAAGGCAAATGATGTGAATCTGGTTAATATGAAATCAATAAATAAATACAGGAGAAATAATATAAATTCGTTGTCGACAACATATCTGTGTCCACAATCGCTCTTTCTAAAATCTTGATCCAGTACCTAAGTTGGGTGCCCGAAGAACTTTAATTTGGGTGCAATAAAGAAGAAGCAAAAATGTGGTAGAGCTAAACTCGCTAAAAATAAGGTTTGATCCTATCGTACATACACTCGAAGAGTGTTGGTCCTGAAACGAGTGCTACAGGTGTATGGGGGGAATACACCTGTTAATGTAAATTCAAACTTTTCTTATAAAACTTATCAGTTTACTCAAACAGTAGACCTTCAGTGGACTTGCAAGTCTACTGATGATTTACTAGTAAAATCTTACTGAAGATATCACCTCCACTGATAGTGTGAGAGCTTTCAGTTGAGTTGCTATCTACTTAGCTTTTAGTTGCGGAATAGTGAGCTCTTTACTGAAATACTCGTTTTACTTAAGAAACTTTGTTTCTCTCAACTCACAATTAAGAAATGACTGAATGTAAATGTACAAGATATAAAGTGGTTCAGAGAAGAATCTCCTACGTCCACTGTCCTGATTTAACAGGAGAATTCATTTCACTTGGAATTCCTTGTGTTAGAGTGCCAAGGTGCACTAATCAAATATTCCTCCCTTAGGATATTTGATCCCTAGGATAATTCCTGGTCCTAGTTCCTAGAACAACCTGCTTTCAGGCTGATATCAATTATCAGCTTACTAACACCACTAAACACTAACTCCCAACCTAACTTTTGAGCAGGGTTTAGAATAAGGTTGGGTTCCAACTATCTGAAACCTATTCGGGTAAATTTTTGGATCCATTCTAAAATTCTTTCAGTTGGTTAGAATCCATTACTTGAACGAAGCTGGATATTGTGGAATCATATTGAATATTTACCTGGCCCACACAATATGTTCATGGAATAATTTTTTTTCTCAATAACGATCTTTGATTTTTTTTCCCATAATTATACTTGCCCTTTTTCCTCTTTTGTCAAGTTCTTTTCATTTATTTAGCCATTCACTTTTTTGTCTCCATAAGTGTTGGTCCCAGTATAAGACTGAGAGATACGTGTATGGGGGGGGGGGGGGAATACACGTATGAAAATTTTCTTTCTTTTAAACTGACTGAGTTCCCTTAAGTCAGAGTGATGTAGAACTCAGGGTTGAGAATAAACCTACTAACTGCACTGAGTGCTGGTCAGTTGGTAAACTATCAACTCAATTTCAGTGTGGAAATGCGTGAGCCCTGAAAGTTTATAGTCTTGTTAAAGTTTGCTTTTAGACAACTTGATTACTCTTTTCTGAAATGGTGATTAGAAGGGCAGTGCTCAGTTTTAATGGTCAGGCTGATTGATTCAAGCCTGATACACAATGCAATGAATGACTTAATGAATGAACAGTTAAGAATAATTATCGAAGCAATAAAGCACACAAGGAAGTAACGTGGTTCAGAGACTCAAGCTCCTACGTCCACGTTCCTGATTTGACAGGAGAATCCACTAAGGATTGACTTGTTTTTAACGTGCCAAGGTGCACTAGAATCAGCTATACTCACTGATGTTGGGAAAAAAGGGGTGCCCGGAATCTATTCGGGATGAAATTTAAATACGAATTTAAATACAATTATTACTAGCATGAATTAATCCTAATTAATTCAAATAATAATTCAACAACTAATTTTCATCATGCATGTTGAATTAATTTCACATATTAACTAGGCGGAATAAACAAGTAAATATGCGATTAACGTACCTCTTGTAGAATTGGCCTTTGGATATACGGGACAATTATAATCTCGCTCTATCAACCCAAAGCCTTCTCAAGTATTTCCCTTTTCACCTCACTTGATCACCGGTGGGAGATGCTTTCAAGTAATTTAATAAACTAAGGAAAAAGAAAAATATCTATGCTTCTTGATTTTTCCAACACATGGAATTATGTACTTGGGGATGAAATAATCATCCCCTATTTATAATAGTGAGGGGGACGAAAATTACATATTTTATGGGCAAGAGAAAATCTTTTCTTAGACTCTAAGAAATCTTGAATATATCTCATATATTCTTTTCTCCATAATAAAATACTATGAAAAATCAGCAATAATATTTTCTTTTATTTTAATCACCTTATCATTATTGGGCTACTTATTGGGCTACTTGAGGGGCCTTTGAGGAGAATTAAGATTGGACCTCCTAATGGACTTCTCAATTTCAATATTGAGCCCCAATATAATTCAACCCATTAATATTAATTATTACCACTAATAAATTAATATTGCACTATCCATCTTAATCCATATTACGATAATATGGGATCCCGGTTATTATTTCCCGCGTTTAAGATTATCAAGTCCATTAATTAATTAAGCTTCTGAATAGCTCTAAATTAATTAATATATTTCACCTTGGAGTAAAGACAGCTCAACATTATTATTCGTACCGAAGAAACTAATTCTTCACTTGCAAGATTTGGTACAATAAAACTTCTGAGCCCACCAAGGGGACTAATCACACGAGCCGTACTCATACGCGTTTCTCCGTATTAAATCTTAGCAACTGTCGTATGATTAATATTACTGCCCAAGACACAAAGTTCGAAGTCACAATGATTCTCACCCAACATGAATCAAAGCAGTAACCATTAAGCACGCACGGTCCTATTTAAGTGACGGAGATTAAGAAATCAACAACCAATGAGGTCTAATTCTTCACCTTTCAGAACAAAAGAATTTATCCTCGCTATAGGTCCTCTTCAACACATACGAAATGTGCTAGTGCAATCTCTTAGTCAAGACAGACCAATCTGAGCCTTACACATCGACCTTTCACGGCGGATTGTTCAATTCCACCTAGGTCGTGAAAATGTACGTTTAGTTACAAGTAAACTGTTAATGTTGTCTTCCGTGATCGGGCATCACCACATTAACTACCATGTAACATGTACTATATATTGAACGGTTTGCAATAGAAATTCAACATTCAATCATAACTAAAGCAAATGTGATAAAAGAATTATTCTCATAAAATGAGTGTTTGATACACGAGTTATACAAAGTAAAAGCATACTTTCACGTATAACTCCAACAATCTCCCACTTATACTTAAAGTCTGCTTTTAGTATACATCACGCATGTCTTAGTGTAGTAGCTCACCGTGACATCTCATGTCAACCTACATTAACCTAATAATTCTTCCCACTTATACTTAAAGCAGATTGGCAATAGTCTTGACTCCCATTCCATCCACATGTCTCTCGAATGTATTCAGAGGCAGACCCTTTATGAATGGATTTACTAGGTTGTCCTCGACGCATATCTTTGCCACCTCTTTATCTCCTCTCTTAACGATTTCTCGTATAAGATGGTGTTTTCTTTCAATGTGTTTGCTGGCCTTGTGGGCTTTCGGTTCCCTTGAATTTGCAACTGCTCCGACATTATCACAATGGATAGTGATTATGATGGGCAAATTCGAAACAACGTTCAAGTCCACTAAGAAGTACTTGAGCCAAACCGCTTCCTTCGCTGCTTCACAAGTTACTTATTCGGCTTTCATGGTCGAATCGGCGATGCATTTCTGCTAATCACTTCTCCATGTCATGGCTCCTTCTCCCATGCAAAACACACTACCCGAGGTAGGTATTTTGGAGTCTATGTCTGATTGGAAATTTGAGTCCGTGTATCCCATGGGAATTAGATTGTCTGATTGTTAAATCAGCATTCCATACCAAGTTCTTTTCAGAAACTAAAGAACGCATTTAATTGCAATCTAATGTGCTTTCCCGGGGTTACTTCGATATCTTGCCATCATGCCCACGACAAAGCAGATATCCGGTTTCGTACACAACATTGCATACATAAGACTTCCTACGTCCAAAACGTACGAAACGTCTTTCATGTCATCTATCTCCACTTGGTCTTAGGGCATATTTCTTTAGATAGATGGATTCCGTGCCTAAAAGGTACAAAACCTTTCTTGGAATCTTGCATGCTGAAATGCTTCAAAACAGTGGCTTTGTATGAAACTTGCGATAAACCCAACATCCTCCTCTTGTGATCTCGAGTGAACTTGATCCCAAGGATATGACCGGCTTTCCCTAAGTCCTTCATATCAAACTGATTTGACAACCATACCCTTACGTCTGACAATACCTTTACATTGTTTCCAATGAGCAGAATATCGTCTACGTATAATACTAAGAATACCACCGCAGTTCCGTCACACCTTTTACACCCACAACTTTCGAACTTGTTTTGATCACAAACCCGTAAGACTTAATAACTTGATCAAAACACTGGTTCCAAGTACGCGACGCTTGCTTAAGTCCATAAATGGATCTCTTAAGCTTGCATACGAGGTGCTCTTGGCCTTTTCCAACGAAACCTTTGGGCTGTTGCATATAGATCCCATCAAGACTTCCGTCAAGGAAAGCTGCCTTGACATCCATTTGCCAGATTTCGAAATCTAAGTGCGCAGCGATCGACAAGAGAATACGGATGGACTTAAGCATAGCTACAGGCCACATGCCACAAGCTTTGCTTTGAAGGTCTCTACCCTTCCGTCCGGTCCTCTTTTCCTCTTGTACATCCACGTGCATCCAATGGGTTCTACCCCACTAGGTGGATCAACCAACTCCCACACTCGACTATAATCCATCAAACCCACCTCGGTTTCCATTGCGGTTTACCACGCCTCCGCGTCTTTGTCTTGGATTGCCTCGTCGTACGTTCATGGGTCTGATTCATCGCCGGGAATCAAATCCAAAGATTCTCCAATTCCCATGAATCTCTCGGGTTGCCTTGCAATCCTCCCACTACGACGGGGTTCCAGTTGTGAAGGTGTGACGTGTGGTATATCATCTTGTATACTTGGTATAGGAGTTTGCCATCTTAACTCGTCTAAGGTAATCTCACTTCTGGGCTTTCTTTTGTTCATATAGTCTTCCTCCAAGAATTTAAAGTGCGAACTAATCACGGTCTTTTAATCCTTTAGACTATAGAGCATACACCCTTTCGTTCCCATGGGATATCCTATAAACAACCTTAATTCCGAATGTGGATCCAATTTACCGGCTTCCTCGTCTAGCACGTATGCCGGACAACCCCAAATCCGCAAGTGTCTTAGACTGGGCCTGCGCCCAGTCCACAATTCCATTGGGGTTTTAGGAACCGATTTGGATGGCACCAAGTTTAGAATGTAAGTCGTTGTTTCCAAGGCGTTACCCCAAAATGACTTGGGTAAATCCGAATAACTCATCATGGATCTGACTATTTCTAAAAGAGTCTCCTTCATTCCGCCACACCGTTCTATTGAGGGGTTCCCGGTGCGGTCAACAGGGATGCAATCCCTTCGTCCGATAGCTAGTTCAAGAATTCATCGCTAAGGTATTTGCCTCTACGATCAAATCGTAGAAACTTGATACTTCTTTCCCTATGCATCATAAGGTAGATGTATCCATATCTCGAGTAATCATTGAAAAAGACAATTTACTCATACCCCTTCTTGCTATGATCGTCATTGAACCACACATATCGGTATGAACGAGTTCTAACACTTCCGTGATTCTATTCCCCTTGGCTCCAAATGCCCTCTTGGTCATTTTACCCTCTAAACAGGATTCACAAGTTGGAAATGGTTCGACTTGGAATGATTCCAAGGATCCGTCTTTCACCAATCTCTCTATCCGTTTTAGATTAATATGACCTAGTCTAAGATGCCATAGAAGTGTTTCGTTCATCTCAAAAGAACACTTTCTTTTATTTCTCGAAATAATCGATGTGTTATTAGATTCAATTTTGTGAGTGGTGTGCCAAAAAAAATGGTATAAAGATCATCCATTGAAGTTCCGGAACAGATAAACTCATCGTTTCAAGCAATAATAACATCCTTATTAAAAGAAACTGAGTATCTATTCAAACAGTTTAGAAACTGAAGGTTGAGTTCTTTCTAAACTAGGAACGTGAGGAATATCTCTCAAGACCATAACTCTATCTTCACAAGATAGGCGCACTTCTCCCACTGCTTCAGCTGCCACTCTTGTAGCATTGCCCGATGTGATGGGGATCTCACTTCCGTTAAGTCGTCGGGTTAGCTTAAACCCATGAAACAAATGTGATCAGTAGCTCTCGTATCCACTATCCACGAATAGACAGCATACGCCACTTCACAAGTTTCGATGACTAAGGTGTGTGAATTACCTAACTTTCCTAGCCTCTTAGGCTTGGGACAGGCAGACCTCCATTGTCCTCTCTCACCGCAACTAAAATACTTCCCCTTCGATGCTAGCCTTTGCATTTGCCTTTCGCAACAATTAGATTTGCTTGGATCCGGCCTTTGGTTCTCTTCCTCTTTTTCCCTCTCTTGGGACCAAAAGAGGTAGACGGACCATTAGCCACCATAGCACTAGACTGGTGCTCCATTTTCACCTCCACCGAAACTAAAGCTTGCAAGAGATCGGACAAACGATTTGTCTGTTCATTCATCTGACAGTTCAGACGAAACTGCTCAAAGCTTCTCGGTAGAGAATGGTATATGAAATCAATCAAAATACGCACCAAGTACTTCCAACTTGTTAAGGTATGCCATTATCTTGAGAACGTGCTCCCTCACGGGCGTTCCCTCCACCATTTCCAACTTGACCGAGTCATGTCTAGTGAACTGATTAGTCATGGGTTTGATGTGAGGACATCTCTTCAAGGTGTTCCATGACTTCAACAGCGGATACAATGTCTCCATGAACGCGCCTCAAATCCTCAGACAGAGATGTCAAGATGATGCACTTCATGTGTTCATTGTCACGCTTCTAATCATAAACTGCCTCTACCCATTGCTTGACTTATCATTAGGCTTGCCGGGTATATTAACATAAATAACTCAATTGTGTTTTCGTGCAGTAAGGACAAATTTAAAAAAAATATTTCCAATCGATATAAATCACTCCAAAAAATTTATTAACTTTAAGTATATTAAACAGTGGATTAAAAGGTTGCGACATGATGAAATGAGAATAAAACATACATTCATATCAATATCTAGAAAAATACGAAATTATCACATAATTCGATCACATCAATTATATTGAAACCTTAAAACAATATAATCATGCATCAGCCAACATCTCGAAACAATTTAAATACGCCACGAGGGGTGGTCTATACATTTAAATACATTCAAGCGGATCACAAACTTAAAAGTTACAAATCCTCAATTCAAAATTAATAGTTGGCTCCCACTTTGACCACATAGAAATTGACAGGGACTCCGAGGGGAGTAAGTTAATATCAATTTCCTATGCCTAAGTAATAACCATAATTAAATACAGGATTATTATTTCGCTTTGAGGGTCAATACCGCCACTAGTAATAATCCGCAATCATCCTTTCGGAATTTATTCATGTGAAATCCGTTCTTTTGGCCGATCCGAGGGGGAAATGTATTCCAAAAGAACTTCACAAATAAATAAATTATGGAGGTCAAAATAATCCAATTTTAATATCCGGAATAAAATTGCGATTATAAAAACATACTTAGTAATTTTCGAAAGTAAGGGTTTTCTTGAACAATTAAATTCATGCAAATACATATTAACAAATAATAATAGGTGCACGAAATAAAACATCCATCAAAAACAAAATTAAACACATTGGAGCACTCAAATCCAATTGTCACGGTTTAATTTCTTCACGTCTTGATGCGAAAAAATCGTCCTTGTTGCTTTTCGACGTTCGTCTCGACGTGCTCCCACTCGAACAATAACACTTCATCAAAAACAACATCGTTTGGGGTTCGGGACGACGTTTAAAATCACACGGAAAAAAAAACACGAACCGAAAAAATTCCACGGCCCGAGATACAGCGCGCGTCGGCCCACGAAGTGGGCCCGCGCGCCTCTCGGCCCAAAAAGCGCAAAAATACTGCCCGAAGCGCGCCGAGGCGCAGCCCCGAGGTGCACCCGAGGCGCTGCACGGAGGCGCGCCGAGGCGCCGCCCGGAGCGCCCCGAGGCGCTGCAGCCCGCGACCGAGACGCGCGCAAGCGTGCGCGCGGCGCCGTGCTCCCGCTGCGCACGGTGTGCGCCGTGCACCCCCGTGCGCCGTTTTTTTCGCTGTTCGTCCTCGTTTTCTTCACCCCTTACATGATTTTACGTCCATACACGCGCCACGCCTGTATGCATCGTCCGGGTACGCTGTTTTTAATTCTTCGTTCTTCGTCACGATCCGGTTACAATTTATTTTTACAAAAAAAAAATACTAGATCTAGACTAGTCTATTACAATGATCAAATCAAAATAAAAACAACTAATCTACTCGTGGATTTTCTCACGAGAAAAACGAATTCGAACGAATCGAATTAAAAAAACAATTAATTCACACGCATGAAATTAACAACATTAAAACCATGACAATTGGATACCTGCAAAAAAGATCTAACAATTCTACTATCCAATTTCAATTTAATGTTTAACAATTTAAATTCCAATTTAAAATTCAGAGCCCGAAACCGTGGCTCTGATATCAGTTGTTGGGAAAAAAGGGGTGCCCGGAATCTATTCGGGATGAAATTTAAATACGAATTTAAATACAATTATTACTAGCATGAATTAATCCTAATTAATTCAAATAATAATTCCAACAACTAATTTTCATCATGCATGTTGAATTAATTTCACATATTAACTAGGCGGAATAAACAAGTAAATATGCGATTAACGTACCTCTTGTAGAATTGGCCTTTGGATATACGGGACAATTATAATGTCGCTCTATCAACCCAAAGCCTTCTCAAGTATTTCCCTTTTCACCTCACTTGATCACCGGTGGGAGATGCTTTCAAGTAATTTAATAAACTAAGGAAAAAGAAAAATATCTATGCTTCTTGATTTTTCCAACACATGGAATTATGTACTTGGGGATGAAATAATCATCCCCTATTTATAATAGTGAGAGGGACGAAAATTACATATTTTATGGGCAAGAGAAAATCTTTTCTTAGACTCTAAGAAATCTTGAATATATCTCATATATTCTTTTCTCCATAATAAAATATTCCACAAAAATCTCACCCTTATTATTAAGCATGTATTTTTCAAAATTTATTGAGTAAGAATCCAAGATTTGGATCTTCTTGAATATATGAGATAATCTTTTATTCCAAGAATACTTATCTTCCATAATATCTTTCCAAGAAAATCAACAAGATCTTTTCTATCTCCAAATAAGACTTTTTCGAAAAATACTATGAAAAATCAGCAATAATATTTTCTTTTATTTTAATCACCTTATCATTATTAGGCTACTTAATGGGCTACTTGAGGGGCCTTTAAGGAGAATTAAGATTGGACCTCCTAATGGACTTCTGAATTTCAATATTGAGCCCCAATATAATTCAGCCCATTAATATTAATTATTACCACTAATAAATTAATATTGCACTATCCATCTTAATCCATATTACGATAATATGGGCTCCCGGTTATTATTTCCCGCTTTTAAGATTATCAAGTCCATTAATTAATTAAGCTTCTGAATAGCTCTAAATTAATTAATATATTTCACCTTGGAGTAAATTCGTACCGAAGAAACTAATTCTTCACTTGCAAGATTTGGTATAATAAAACTTCTGAGCCCACCAAGGGGACTAATCACACGAGCCGTACTCGCATGCGTTTCTCCGTATTAAATCTTAGCAACTGTCGTATGATTAATATTACTACCCAAGACACAAAGTTCGAAGTCACAATGATTCTCACCCAACATGAATCAAAGCAGTAACCATTAAGCACACACTGTCCTATTTAAGTGACGGAGATTAAGAAATCAACAACCACTGAGGTCTAATTCTTCACCTTTTAGAACAGAAGAATTTATCCTCGCTGTAGGTCCTCTTCAACACATACTAAATGTGCTAGTGCAATCTCTTAGTCAAGACAGACCAATCTGAGCCTTACACATCGACCTTTCACGGCGGATTGTTCAATTCCACCTAGGTCGTGAAAATGTACGTTTAGTTACAAGTAAACTGTTAATGTTGTCTTCCGTGATCGGGTATCACCACATTAACTACAATGTAACATGTACTATATATTGAACGGTTTGCAATAGAAATTCAACATTCAATCATAACTAAAGCAAATGTGATAAAAGAATTATTCTCATAAAACGAGTGTTTGATACACGAGTTATACAAAGTAAAAGCATACTTTCACGTATAACTCCAACAACTGACTCTTACATGCTCCTTCTGACTTCTTATCAACCTTAACCAACAAACCTGACTAGAGGGTTTTGGTTTCAGTTTTGTTTCCAACTAGAGTTGTGATTATCCATACAAGACTAAATTATGCTAAGGATGGATAATCACTTCTATGTTTATGATATTACAATGAACTCTCAGTGGAATACAAAATAACTCTCTTTTCTAGGAAACACTTGGGAAATTTATGGTTTTCGAGTGCTTCTTTTGAACACTGAATGCTATTGAACGCTTGAGAGTTTGAGTAAAATCTGGCTTGGAAATTTCCCATAACCTTGAATGGATTCAAGGCCTTGTGTATTTATAGGTGACTTTGAAAACTATCTGTTGGAAGAGATAGCCTTCTAGTCATCTACGTAGGGTTTGTTCAACGGATACATCTCCCATGCAGCAGCCGTCCTTGCATGGCTTTGGTAGTGCATTTAATGCTTCATTTAATGCTTGCCCATTGAAAAGTGCAGTCTGAACTCAATCTTCATGTCAGGTCCATACGTGTGTGTCCTTCCTGGATTGGTCCACGTCATCAGGTTGGTGAGAATGTCAGAACTCATTCCTATACTTCAGGCTTGTCTTATTAAATTCTTTTTATCTCGAGCACAACGGTCTTGTCCTGACGCTGACATTCCTTTTGCATTGCTTGGCCATACTCCAAGTCTTTTCCCATTACTCAGTGTCATCCTGTTCCCTACAGGACTGAGTTGGTAGTAACCTCAGGGTCATACTCTTCATCACTGACACTTACTCAGCCAGCTTAGAGAGACTGTCGTAAGTTCAGGATGATGCTGTTGTGTCTTCAGGCTTCAGTCTTGATTGTCATCAATGAGTACTTCTCTCATTGAGTTCCTGTGAAATGTAAAATAACTAAGTTCGAATCTAACCAAGATTAGCCTGACCACTAAGGCAAATCATCTTTTCAGGGGCTTTGGGATCTAATCAAAACTGACACTGTCCCAACAATTTCCCCCTTTTTTTATGATGCCAAAACACTGAAAAGATCTTCAAAACACTTAGAGGAAAATAAAAGTCATATCTATAAGATAAATCAGTGTTAGAGCAATTCTTGATAAAATACAGAATTTAAATAACAGCAAAAAAGACAATGAGTTTTTGTCTGTGGGCAAAGTAATAGATTTCATTGATGATATAGAAATGATTACAATGACTTAATCTATTACAAGAGGTTGTGAACACCTAAACTAATCTCATTTCAGGCTCGAGTCCATAGCCAGCATAGACTCTAACCTTCAGCTTTTCAACTCTCTTAGGCTGGTTCACAAATCCTTCAGCTTTGGCGATCTTCAAGACTTCAGTCATAATAGCCTTCGTATCATGCTTGTTTTTTCCAGGGATCAGAGGTAGTGGTCGTGCAATGAACTCAGGGGCCTTTACTTGGACATTGGCTGCACCAGCTTCCTCCAAGATCTTCTGAATTAGTTTAAGGTGATTGTCCATCATGTAGTCAGTGAAGTGGGCATTGATGTCTTTAGTGTTGCCCCATTTCTTCACTACGTACCAAAGTCTGACAAACTCATCCCTTGCATCAACCCAAAACTCTTTTAAAGTCTCAGGGATGAACTCATCGACAAGAGCTTCCCTCAGTGTCACCTCCGGCTTCCTGACTTTAAGAATTGTTGATTTCCTGGCTGTTGGCCTCTTTTTGTACTTCCTCGGCTCAGGCGTCGCCTTCTTCCTCCTCAACATTCTCATTATCCCATCATCCAGCTCCATTTGTTGAAGTTCAGTCAGCTCTGAAAGCTTTTCAACTTTCTTCTCAAGGATGTGCATCTTCTCTTTTTCAGCAATCTATGTCCTGCGCTGAGCCTCACTCTTCTCATGGGGCAAACCCCAAGCTTCTTCGCACAAGGATGCCACTTCATTGTGCTAAGTGGTGAGCACTCTGAGTGGTGAGCACTCGGAGCTTCCTTCAGGAATGAATGGAAGTCGAGCTCGAACTTGTTCATCCGAAGGGTCATTAGCCTTTGCCACAGCCGCCAACCTCGCTGACTTTCTTGGAGTAGACTGAGCCTCCGATGCCTCAGGGAGGGATCTTTTCTTCTTCTTCTCTTCCCCCTTTTTGGCATCATCCTTGGCCTTAGGTAGAGCCTCCTTGAGGACCTCCTGCCCATTGTTGACAATGAAAGTGGCTAAGGACTGAACCTCCAACACACCTTCCTTCAACATGTCCACCCCATTCGTAATCCCAGATCCTGCGAACGAAACACTGGCGATGCTGGCCTCCAACCTCTTTCAAAAAATCTCCATATTGGCATGAAGTTTCTCCTCAGCCCGAGTGATCCTGGCCTCCACCTTTCCAGTTTCCTCGCTGATCCTACTGGCCTCTGAAGCAATTCAAGCCGATTCCTGAGCCGCTTTAGCTAATCCCTGAGTGACACTCTAAGAGATCTGAGCAATCTTCCCTGACTTCAGTGCCAGCATGGCCACTAAGTCATTTAGGGCCTGAGTGAAGAGCTCTCCAGCCTAACTCGCCAGACGCTCCACTGCCTTAGTTAATCTCTGCTCATGCTTCTCTTCAAGCAGGCTCAGGGTCTGCTTGAACTGCTTCTTCATCTTCCTCCTCTCTTACCTCACTAACTTAGCAGTACCAACCATCGTTTTCTTCAGCGCGATGAGCTCCTTGTTGGCGAGAGTGTTGTAGGCTGACTTGGTCCACCGAATATGCTTATGAAAAGCCTTGGCTACTTCTTCTTTCTCTTCCCTAATCCTCTGAATCTCTTCCCTGAGCTCAGCCAAGTTCTCCGTTGTCTTTTCTTGCTTTACCTCAATGATGCTGGTAAAGTTGCCTTTCCGGATGTCAGTGATGACCACTTCATCATCAGCCTCTTCTTCCTCAGACATTGGTTGCTTTCCCTTGTCAGCCCCTGTTGCATCAGTCCCCTCTTCAGGGTGCACTGAAGGCAGTTGTTGAGTGGTCAAAGCAGCCTTCTCAGGCACAGCTGAGCCATCTCGAAGCTTAGGTAAGATACCCTCAGAACTAGGAGTCTCCTTTGGTGCCTCCACATCATCCTCCTTTGCCTCAGGGCAGGGAATCCCTTCACAGACAGATGTGTCATTGGCAAATGAACCAACCTTGTTGGTCTCATCGACTGCTCCTGTTGGTCCCACTAGTCAGTTTTAGAAAGAATGTGGAAGCTTAATTAAAACTCTTTCAAGACCTTTTTACTAAGAGCACAAGTATAAATAAAGAGTAAATAAAAGCAATAAAGAACACACGATGTATAGTGGTTCAGATGTTAAAATCCTACGTCCCCATTTATCAAGGGGCCTTACTAACCAACCAACCAACTGACTTTCTGGAATTGAGAAGTACCAGATCCTTCTTACAGCCTTTAGATCTAACTTCGATCTAAAGCCTAATTTACTCAAACCTTGTCTAACAAGATGAACAGGTTGAGTATTCCAACTAACTCCTTCAGAGTAGATATGAATAAGAACAAGTAAGAGTGCTTAATGCTTAGTAATTATAGAGGCTTGGATATGAGCTTCGTGTGCGTGTCTAGAGCCTTTCTTCAATGATGCACTCTTGTATATATAGAGGTGATTAGGGTTTAGCCGTTGGAGAGCTAATCTAATCAGATCTCTATTTAAGGAAGCTTCAATCAATCAATTCCCTAATTAATTGATTGGGTTGGTGAGATCCTTGGATTGATTATCTTCAAATACTTTCCAATCCGATCATGTTTGACTTCATTTGAATTACCAACGGTCAAATGCTTCCATTGTACAACTCTGATTCTTTCCAGAGTAGGCTGAACCAGACACCAGATGACCTTGATGTCCTCTAGTCAGAGCCGGTTAAGAACCAGAATACTCAGTAGAATCTAGAGATGATTCTGAGCATCTTTTGGTTCACCAGGCTCGTCTGGTCTGGGGAAGGGTCTTCTGCCTTTGATCTTGATCTTCTCTGGTGAAGTCTTCTGGTGGAGTCCTCTGGTGAAGTCTTCTGGTGGGGTCCTCTGATGGAGTCCTCTGGTGAAGTCTTCTGGTGACTCTTCTGGTGAAGTCTTCTGGTCCGGCAGTTCCCCCTAGACTAAGTCCTAATCTAGTTCTTCATCTGGCTAACATGCCCAGATGGTCCTAATACATCTTCTGGTTTGTTTAACTCATCAAAACTTACAACATTTATCCTAACAATTTTCCCCTTTTTGATGAAGTTAAAACACTAACCAGAATTGATCAACAACAGAATAAGCAAGAAAAATAAAAACAAATAAGATAAGACCTTAGAATAGATCTTATCAGGCAAACAAGGAGACAACAAGAAGTTATCTTAAGACAGAAGAGATATGATATTTCATTAATAAATCAGGACAAAAGAGTTTACAATTATAATGCAAGTCCTATCTAGGCATATCTCCTATTTTCCTTTGGTACCAGAAACCAATCCAGGAATCTGTCTTGAACAGCCTTGAGCTCTGCTGAGTTTGCTGGAGTGAAAATTACCAACACCATGGTCTTGTATAGCTTATTCAACTCTGCCCAATCAATCTGGTCCCCATTCATAGGAGTGTTGAGATAATGAAACTCTGGGGCAGTAACTTCCGATTGAACTCAATTGTTGAATCCATCAGCTTCTTGTACAGATCAAAGTCGTAGGCTTTCATCCATGAGTGGAAGGTCGTGTTGATCAAAGCTTCATCTTCTGGGGGTGGCCTATGGATGTAGTGCTGGATGAACCAGAGTGTTTTAGCTTCTTTCCACCTCTCAATCAGAGGAATAGGCACAGTAGAGTCAAAAGACCCTTTTGTCCTGAGAGGTAGAATATCCATAACCTCCACAGGAGTCTTCTTCCTCTGGCCGGAAGAACTTCCACTTGCAGCAGGGATGAGACCTGCTCTAGCTTTCTTATTCTGCTTCCTAATATATCTGAGCCTCTGTTCTTCATCTATGTTCTTCCTAACTCTGGCAAGTCTCTCCTCTGGAGTTTCTTCTTTTTAAATCTCTTCTCAGCCTCCTCAACAACTTGCTCCAGGAAACTCTTCTTAACTCTCCTGGTCTTTCTCTTGGCAGGACCAGGGATAGACATAGGGCCCTGTTCAGAGTCCAAAGATTCCTCTTCTGATGTGAGCTGCTTGGCCATAGCCAAAGACTTCAACTCTTCTTTCTTCTTCTTCTGCAGCTCAGCTTGTGCAAGAGTGTTCTCTGACAAGTCCAGACGACCAACATGGTTGAAGAGGGTCTCGTTTGTGCTCTTTGCCAGATTAGTTCTGGCCTTCTCTTCCCCCTTTTTGACTTCATCAATTAAAGGTTGCACCACTTGCCTTATCAGATCAGACAATTCAGTGGAGGAGGAAGAGTGAAGATCCTTCAACTTCTTGGCTTCGTCCAGATATGCTAAAGCCTCAGCTACCAAGCGTTCCTACTTTGCTATCATCTCCTGCAAGGAGTCCTTCAACTTGGCATTCTTTATCATCTGAGAAGCCATCTTCACTTTGAGCACAGAGACTGGACGTAACTGGTCTAAGACCTGTTGTTGGAGCTTCCTCTGGCTATCAATGACATCCATCTTGAGGAAGAGACAATCAGCTTTAAACGAAGCTTTAGCAGAGGCAAAAGTTGCCTTGATCTGCTTCAGAAACTTTCTTCTTTCATCCTTAATCTGATGCTCTATCATTGCAGGCGCCAGATGTTGCATAGCCTTGCTGAATTTGTCAATCTACTGGATCTGCTCATTGAAGAACAACTTCATTTTCTGGAGCACAGCAGGAGTGACATCAAAGTCTTCTTCATCAGAGTATAACTCTGGAGGGAAGGTGAAGTGAGAGCCAAAGGAGAACGAGGGGCCTTCTAGAGTAAACATGACTTCTCTCTGGATCAAAAGAGTCCTTACTACCACCTTCGCTGTTTCTGGAGATTCGAGCTCTGCAGGGTTCTGAAGGTTGAGCTTCTTCTTAATCTCTATCTCCCAGGCAGTGAAGCCAGCTGTGGTAATCTCTTCCAGCAGCATGACCAAATCCTCTACATCCTCTAGTCTGGCCTTGCTCCAGACTTTGGCATCAGTATGATCAGCCAAAAGTAGTAAGTGCTCCAACAGAATAGGGAATTGCTCTCTTAGCCAGAGCTGAGCACTTACACTCATGCTCTGCCTGATGAGATAAATAACAACATCGTTGAAAGTGAAGAGTTTGGGCCCAAAGGCAGAGGAGGATGAGGCTAAGTTTTTCAGCTCCAGTGAAGCATCCTCATCGTCACTATCATCACTGAGTGAGATTGTGGGGGAGGCAGGAGGACCAGGAAATCCCAAGGACATTGAAGAGGAGGGATTCTGGTCAGGTTGTGATAGTGGAGGGATATGGATTTGAGGTTGGGAGGTGGAAGGATGTTCTGTACCAGAAGAGGTAATGAGGACCTCTGGTACATAGGCTATATGTGGTGGTGAAGGGTCTGTGGGTAGAGGTGTTAGAGATGGAGGGGGGAGGGTGTTTGAGTGGGTAGGGTAGAAGATGTATATAAGGGAGTGTCTGGTATGGGCTGCTCTGGTAGAGTAGAATGTGAACCAGAGACAGGGGGTTGGGGTTGTGTTTGGGTTTCTGGTGGAGAGAGGGATGGGGAAATAAGATTGACATGAGTGGGGGAGGAGAGGTTTACCTCAGTTGAGTCAACATCAGCTGGTATAACAGTCTTTGGAGCTGTAGCATCCTCCATCAGCTTTGATGCCTCCTCTAAAGCCTGCTCCAGGGCATCTCCCAGATCTGAACCAGAATCTGGATCTTCTTGCAAAATAGTACTCTTGGCTCTTGGTTTTCTCTTCAAAGGAACCTCCTCCTCTGATGGCTCATCCACCAGAAACGTTTTCTTCCCTCTTGTAGCCCTCTTGGAAGTTTTGGGCTTCTTTGCAGAAGGCTTGCTTGCAACACCTTCATCCTGCCTGGTCCTCTTCTTAGCAGGACCACCCTTCTTCGCAGCTTCTTCACCATCACCCTTCTGCTTCTTCAAAGCAGTCGTAAGGGGTATCTGGTCATCCTCTGATGAGCCAGAGATAACAAGGTTGGAAGAAGCATGAGCTGCATCCTTCTTCTTCAAATTCCCCTTCTTCTGCCCTTTAGCAGGGGAAGTGATGGTCCCGTTTTCGAAGGGCAAAATGGGAATTCAGGAGCAAATCAAAATTTTTTTAAACCTTCGCGCTGCACCCTGACTGAGTTCAGTGATGGAATACTCAAGTCACTGCTTTGCTGAGAGTCAGAGCTGTCAAGTCAGTGTAGAGACTTGAAAGCTCAGGCTCTAAATAAGGCAGTGACTCGAGAGACTGAATTCTCGAGTGCTTGCTTAAGCCTGTCAGTGAGATTGGTTCTCCCTGACTAAAATACTTAGTTAATCTTCTTTTCAAACTTTCCAAGTACACTCAGAGAGCATACACTACAAGTAATTAGCAAGTGCTTAGACAAATAAACAACGCTCAGTTTAACGTGGTTCAGAGTCTCAATACTCTTACATCCACGGCCTGATTTAACAGGAAATCCACTCCTGGGATTCTTGTTTTTAACGTGCCAAGGTGCACTTACAACTGGACTCACGCCACTCCCTGGGCTGCCCTTCTCCTTCTAACAACTTACTCCCAACAAGCCTAACTTAGGGTTTTGGTTTCGGTTAGGGTTTTCTCCAACTAGGTGAGGTTTTCCCTTTACAATGTGTTAGCCAATAGCTAAGATAGGGAAAACCTCTCTAAGCCTAGAGTTACAAGCTGAGCACTCTTATGTATATATTTGTGAACTCTCAGTGTATAGAAATGAGTAGAATCTCCTTATATCTCCCATGCACGTATGCTACTACTCACACTCTCAGCTCGTAGGTGTTGGTTTTTGTTGGTCCCGGTACAAGACTGAGGAATACGTGTTTGGGGGGGGAATACACGTATACCAATTTTTCAACCTTAAAACTGACTGAGTCCCCTTTGCTCAGAGTGGTAAAGAACTAGGAGCTGATAATATACCTACTGACTACACTTGGTGCGGGTCAGTTGGCTAACTATCAGTTCAAGTTCAGTACGGAAAGGTTTGAGCCCTGAAAGTTTAAAGTCTTGTTTAGTTTGCTTTCTGAAAACCTTGTTTAACTCAATTCTGAATAGTGTTTAGTAGGGCAGTGCTCTTTTGACGATCAGCCTGATTGATTCAGACCTGATAAACTTTGAATGCAATGAATGAACAAGTAATATGGCAAATATGCACAATATCAAAGCAGTAAGAACACAAGGAGTTTAACGTGGTTCAGAGTCTCAAGCTCCTACGTCCACGGCCTGACTTAACAGGAAATCCACTCAAGAGATTCTTGTTTTTAACGTGCCAAGGTGCACCAAGACCAGCTAACCTCACTGATCTATACAAACTCCACTTACTAACACACTAACTGACTTACTCCCAACAAGCCTATCTTAGGGTTTTGGTTTCAGTTTGGATTCCAACTAAGTTGAGATTATCCTTACAAGACGAAGCTATGCTAAGGATTGGATAATCTCTCTAAGCTTAAGATAATTCTATTTAGCTCTTGGAATACAGAATAACTCTCAGTTGCTAAGAAACACTTTGGAAATTTGAATGTTTTCGAGTGCTTCTCTTAAAGGCTGAATGCTTTGATTGCTTGAGAGTTTGAGTAATTTCTGGCTTGGAAATTTCCCGTTACCTTGAATGGGTTCAAGGTCTTCTGTATTTATAGGAGATTTAGAAAACTATCCATTGGAGAGATAGTCTTCTAGTCATCTATGTAGAGTGGCTTCAAACGGACATATCTTCATGCAGCAGCCGCCCTTGCATGGATTTGGTATTTGCATTAAATGCACATTAAATGCTTGCCCGTTGAATATGCAGTCTGAATTCAGTCTTCATGTCAGGTTCCGTACGTGCGTGTCCTCCTCGAATTGGTCCACGTCATCAGGTTGGTGAGAATGTCAGAACTTATTCCTGAGCTTCAAGCTTGTCTTATTAAGTTCATTTTGTCTGAGCTCACCGGTCTTGTCCTGACGCTGAAATTCCTTTTGCATTGCTTGGCTCTACTCCAAGTCTTCCCATTAACTCAGTGGCATCCTGTTCCCTTCAGGACTGAGTTAGTAGTGACCTCAGGGTCATACTCTTCATCACTGACACTTACTCAGCCAGCTTAGAGGACTGCCATAAGTTCAGGATGGTGCTCTTCGTCTTCAGGCTCTGAGTCTTGATTGTCTCCAGTGAGTTCTCCTTTCACTGAGTACCTGTAAAGTGTAAAATGACTAAGTACTAACCCTAACCAAGACTAGCCTGACAAAGACAGATTAAGGCAAACATCTTTTCAGGGGCTTTGGGATCTTAATCAAAACTGACGATGTCCCAACAATTTTCCCCTTTTTGATGATGCCAAAACACTGAAAAGATCCTCAAAACACTTAGAGGAAACAAGATAAACCTATCTATAAGATAAGACAGTGTTAGAGCAATTCTTGATAAAGTACAGAATTTAAACAATAAGCCAAAAAGACAATGAGTTTTTGTCTGTGGGCAAAAGTAATAGATTTCATTTATTGATGTGGAAATGATTACAATGAATCTAATCTATTACAAAGAAGCCTGTAAACACCTAGACTAATCTCATTTCAGGCTTGAGTCCATATCCTGCATAAACTCTTGCCTTCAGCTCGTCAAGCCTTCCAGGTTGGTTCACGTACCCTTCAGCTCTGGCTATCTTCAAGACTTCCATCATTATGGCCTTTGTATCATGCTTTCGAGTTCCAGGAACGAAGGGAGGAGCTCGAATGGTGAACTCAGGAGCCTTCACTTGTACTTTAGCTGCCTCAGCCTCCTCCAAGATCTTCTGGAATAGCTCAGGATGATTGTCCATCATGTAGTCAGTGAAGTGGGCATCGATATCGTCAGTGTCGCCCCACTTTTTCACAACAAACCATAGCTTGACAAATTCATCCCTTGCATCAGTCCAAAACTCCTTCAATGTTTCTGAGACGAACTCATCAACAAAAGCTTCCCTTGCTCCTGATTCTGGCCTACTGACTTGAAGAATTGTTGATTTCCTAACTGTTGGCTTCTTCCTGTACTTCCTTGGCTCAGGCTTCGCCTTCTTCCTCCTTAGCAAGCTGATCACTGCATCATCTAGTTCTCGTTGTTGAAGCTCATTGATGTCAGTCAGCTTCTCAACCTTCTTCTCCAAGATGCGCATCTTCTCCTTCTGAGCGATTTCAGCTCTGCGCATAGCCTCAGATTTTTCAGATTGATCTCCCCACGCCTCAGCACATAGCTCCGCAACCAACTCACCTGAATAAGTGATTGGATTCTTCCTTGAGCTCATGGGAGACGATCTCTGAATTGGCTCAGGTTGTTGCTTGGAAGGTTCATTAGCCTTTGCCTTTGTTTCCTCCTCCCTCAGCTTGGCAACAATTTGTTCTCCTTCCTTCTCCACCGCCGCTAACCTAGCTGACTTCCTCACCCTTAGAATGTTCCCTTCAGGATTGGCTTCAGGATCAGCTAGAACGGTCTCTCCTTGGTTAACTGCCTCAGATGCCTCAGGGCGGGATCTTTTCTTCTTCTTTTCCCCCTTTTTGGCATCATCATTGGCCTCAAATGGGAATGCGTCAGATCCGCTGTTGATTACGAAGGAGGCTAGGGAATGGACATCGTTAATTCCCTCCTTCAATAATTTAACTCCCATTGAAATTCCAGTCCCTGCAAAAGAAACGGAACTGATGGCAGCATTGACTTTCTTCTCAAAGACCTCCATAGAGAGTTGGAGACTTTGTTCAGCCTTGGTGATCCTTTCCTCCACCTTCAAGGACTCACCGCTGACTCTGCTGGCCTCAGTTAGTATCTTTGCAGACTCCTCAGTGGCCTTTGTCAAAACGTCCGCCACTGACTGAGAAGTGCGATCCAGCTTCCCTGACTCCAGCTCCAATTTGGACGCTGAGTCCTTCAAGGCCTGAGTGACAACGGCTCCAGTCTGAGCTACAAGCCTGTCCACTGCCTGATTCATCTTGTCGTCCCTGATCGCATCCCTCTCTTCAAGCTTTTTGAGAGTGTTCCTAAGCATCTGCTTGGTGCGCTTCCTCTCATTCCTCACTGACTTGGCCGTGTCAGTCATCGTTTTCTTTAACAAGATCAGCTCCCTGTTAGCAAGGGTGTTGTATGCTGACTTTGTCCACCTGATGTGCTTCGCCAGGGCCTTGGAGTGTTCTTCCTTCTCAGCTCGTAGCTTCATCACTTCCTCCTGAAGTTCAGCTAGATTTTCTGTGGTTTTCTCCTGTTTGACCTCCACTATGCTTGTGAATTCAGCACGTCCGACCCCGGTTATGATCACATCCTCATCATCAACGGCCGCCTCAGTGATTGGCTGGTTTCCCTTGTCAGCCCCTGCGTCATCAGTCCCTTCTTCAAGGTGCACTGAAGGCAGTTGTGAAGTAGTCATAGCCGCCTCCTCAGGCTCAGCTAAGCTAACTTGAACCTTGGAAGCAAGTCCCTTGGAACTGAGAGTCTCCTTGAATGCCTCAACATCTTCCTCTCGTGTCTCAGGGCAGGGAATCCCTTCATTGACAGATGTCTCATTGGCAGCTGAGATGTTCACAACATCCTCAGCCACTGGTCCACCCTTGGCACCAGTGTTCTTATCACCTTCCCCCTGAGCCTGAGGCTCAGAGTTCATCTCATCAACTTCTCTCGCAGTCTCCTCCACTGCCTTCTCCACAGCTCCACCTTGAGCTTCATCATCCTCCTCATCACCATCCTTCTCGTCATCAGAAAGGAGGTCAGCCTTGCTCTTGGACATCATTTCACTCACTAGCTGCTTCAGGTTGTCAAAGTTCAAGAGTTGAAGCCAGCTAGTCAGTCCAAAGAAGGAGCAAATCTTGGCCTCTTCCATCTCCCAATGCTCCCAGCCACGAGCATCTACTAGCATATGTTGCTCCTGCATGTTTGATTGTTTGAAGTCCAACCAAACCTTGAGCTCAATCACATATGCCAGCAACTCAGTATACTTGTATAGCCCAGGCCAGCACTTCCCTGCCCATTCCGTGGCGTTCCCCCTGAGCGTGTTCTCCAGTATCCCTCCTGCCATGTGCTCATCCAACTCCTCCTCCTCTATTTCAATGAACTCATCCTCTTCAGCTGAAATAGATTTGGGACAGTCTTTAGGATTGGGGTATGAGGGAAAATCTGAGGGGTTTGGGAGATTTGGCTCGGCTAACTGGTCAGGCTCATTTGTAGGTGAAGTTGAGGGCGCTGACTCAGTAGGCTGATCTGGCTGTGAAGGTTGGGGGGGTTGGGGAGTTTGAGGTGTGGGGTCAGGGATGGAAGGTGTTTGGATTTCAGGATGTGGGGGTGTTTGAGTGGGTGCTGTCTCAGGCTGCAACGACTCAGCCGTCTCGACAGTCTTTCTCACTTCCTCCAAGTCAGAGGCTCCAGGGGAGCTTGACTTCTCCCTCTCACTCAGCTCAGGAAGCTTCTTAGCAGGGGACTTCTTTACTCCCTTCATAAGTCTCTTCAGGGGCCTCTCTCCCTGAGCACCCTCCTTTCTGACATCATCGTCAGTTCCCTCAGCCTCAGATCCGGCCTTCTTGGGATCAGACTCAGTCCCAGATTTCGTGCTTTTCCCTGACAGCACGATCTTCACCCTCTTCCTCTTCTCAGCCGCGTCCACCTCAGGCTGCTCCACCTCCTCAGCTGCAATCTCCTCACCCTCCTTACTCCTCTCAAAGAGCTTATCCACCTGTTCAATGAGGCTGGTTGCCACTCTCTTGGCCTTACCAGCTGGCTTTTTGGCCTGACCCTTTGCTTTCGCATTGGGATCAGTCAGCCCTAGCACTGAATAGGTATCACTCAGTGAGGAAAACATTACCTTCTTTGAGGAGAGACTGTCCTCAAAGTCGAAGGTATACCCATGGCAAGCATGAGCAATCAGGATGGACATCCTCGTGCCGAATGGCAAGATGGCACTGATGGAAATGTGCTTCTTCTCCTCGTCTCGTGTGAGCTTGTCCAATCCTGCCTGATGGAGTTGATCGAGGAAGAACTGCTCCCAGTTCGCTTCCACTCCATCAGCAATTGCCCCCATGAGCCTCAGCTTGGGCAGACTCAACTGCTCGTGAGAGCCAGTTGCACCCATCACTAACTTGGACACCAAGTCCACCAGCGCTCTGTACTCAGACTTCAGAGTGTTCTTATTCTGACGGGCCCTGAACTCCGATGACCCTGACTTGGTCCATTTCCCAAGGAATTCTCCCTCCAAGTTCTCCTTGTAAGTTTTGGGGTTGATGCCTGAGAATGGCAGCTTGAAGACTTCCCTCACCGCCTGCCTGATATTGATCGTGACCACCTCTGTGTCGTAAAGAGGTTCACCGTTGCCGTCCTTTTCTCCCGTCGGCTTCAACGCAGTCACTTTCGTGAAAACCTCCCCCTTCCGCAAGAACATATTCAAATATGATTCCACTACTGTTCTTGGGAGCACGGAAATGGGGCGGGTGGTGAAGTATGTTTCCAACCCGGCATCGGAAATCCATTTAAACACGGGTTTGATTTCCTCAACCGTTAGACAGATACCTTCCATGGAGATGACTTGCTCCATGTGTACCAGCTTCTTCTCAACAACGTCGACGATCTTGTCGGTTGTCCAGTTGGAATTAAGGAATGCCATTGTTTTTTAAAGAAAGGTTTTTGAAATTTCTGTGTTTGAGCAAGAGAAAACTCAGTGTGCAGATTGTGCGTTGTGTTTGCGTAAAAACCTCAAATGGCACTCTTGATTGATAAGACTAAGTCAGTTGCTCAAATGTGGGGTTGAGATTGATCCCTGAATTCGAAAGGTTTTGAAATGAGAGGCCAGGATTAATCTCAGTTTTAATTAAACCCCATGTCAGTCATATTCCATATAAAACGGACACGTATATAAAAAAGCAACTGTAGCATTAAATGCTCCGTGCGCGTGGGTTTAAATATGAAAAGGCGCGCTTTTAATGAAAACGGAATGCATTTAATAAAGATTTTCAGGACGAAAGACTCAGGGAGACGCTTGAGATTCACAAGAGTCAGGTTAGAACTCATACCTGTCAGGGAGACATTGTAGCACCCTGCTACCTCGCTGAGTTGAGTCTGGCCTGAGTTCCCCCTAGAACCCTACACTGACTGCTCTCCCGGATCTAAGAGTCCCAACTCCACTGACAGTTCCATAAACCTTGCTTCAGCCAAAGGCTTAGTCAAGATGTCAGCTCTTTGCCTGTCAGTGTGAATCTTCTCCATCCTAATATCTTTCTTTTCCACATGATCTCGAATGAAGTGGTGTCTAATATCCACATGCTTGCACCTTGTGTGAAGCACTGGGTTCTGAGTAATTGCTATTGCACTATTGTTGTCACAATAGATTGGAACCTGATTAGCAAATACTTGGTAGTCCCTCAACTGTTGCCTCAACCATAAGATCTGAGCACAACAACTACCTGCAGCCATATACTCAGCCTCAGTTGTGGATGTAGCCACTGAATTCTGCTTCTTACTAAACCACGAGATCAACTTACTTCCCAAAAACTGACATGTCCCTGAGGTTGATTTCCTATCAATCCTACAACCTCCATAATCTGCATCTGAATAACCTGTCAGTTCTAAGTTGTCATCTGAAGGATACCATAGTCCCATATTGACTGTCCGTTTCAAATACTTAAGTATCCTCTTAGCAGCCTCCAAATGACTTTTCTTGGGATCAGACTGATACCTAGCACACACACCAACTGCAAACGTAATGTCAGGCCTACTTGCAGTCAGGTACAATAAAGAACCTATCAGCCCACGATACTCAGTCTGATTTACTGAAGTCCCTTCAGTGTCAGGATCCATCTTCCAATTTGTGTTCATTGGGATCCTGGCAGGATTGCTGTTCTGAACACCAAACTTATGAATCAAGTCTCTTGTATACTTGGCCTGATTAATGAATATACCTTGATCAGTCTGTTTGACCTGCAATCCTAAGAAGAAATTCATCTCTCCCATCATTGACATTTAAAACTTACCAGTCATCAACTTAGAGAATTTCTCACAGAGCTGATGATTTGGTGATCCAAAGATTATGTCATCCACATAAATCTGGACCAAGAGAATGTCATCACCTTCAGTGATCCTGAACAATGTCCTATCCACTGTTCCCTTCTTGAACCCATGATCAGTCAGGAATTGAGAGAGGGTATCATACCAAGCTCTTGGTGCTTGCTTAAGTCCATAGAGTGCTTTCTTTAAATGGTATACTCTATCTCCAACCTCAAACCCGGGAGGTTGTTCAACATATACCTCTTCATTGAGTACACCATTCAGGAAGGCACTCTTGACATCCATTTGATACACCTTGAACTTCTTATATGTTGCATATGCAAGGAACAACCTGATAGCTTCCAACCTGGCCACTGGAGCAAAAGTCTCATCATAGTCTATTCCTTCAGACTGACAATACCCTTTTGCAACCAGTCTAGCCTTGTTCCTTACTACAATCCCATTCTCATCATTCTTGTTCTTGAAGACCCACTTGGTACCAATCACACCTTGATGCCTAGGTCTATCTACCAGTTCCCAAACCTGATTCCTTGTGAACTGATTCAACTCCTCTTGCATGGCAATGATCCAGTTCGAGTCAGTGAGAGCTTCTTCAATGTTCTGAGGCTCTTGCTCAGAGAGAAAGCAACAGAACAATGCACTCTCACCATGGAACCGTCTGGTCCTGACTCCCTCAGTTGGATCACCAATGATTTGATCAATGGGATGATCTTCTAACCATATTCTTTTGCCAGGAGTTGTTCCTGAAGTACCTGCAATGTTAGTGTCTACAGGCTCATAAAATTCAGGAAATTGAACAGACGGGGATGATCCTGAGTCTATACCAAAGGGATTAACAAGTTCAATGTCAGGGACATTGATTCCCCCTTGATGAGGTGACTCGGGAACCGTCTCAGCTGCAACAGCATCTTTATAGACGGTGCTTACCTCAGGTTGAGCCTGTTCCTCAGTCTGAGGCTCAACAACCCCTGATGTGCTAGGCTTAGGAGTGGCACCTGATTCATCATCCTGATCATCATCATCATCCCATCTAGGAATTGGCACAGTCTTGATCTTGGGATCAGGTTGATTCTTCAAGCTCAGCCTTGTCACCCTCCTTGTGACCTCCTCAGTGTCAGGATTCAACACCTTTGCCCTAGACTCATTAGCAGATTCATCAAAGACAACATGAGGTGATTCTTCCACAACAAGGGTCCTACAATTGTAAACCCTGAAGGCTTTACTAACTTCAGAATATCCTAAGAATATTCCTTCATCAGATTTGCTATCAAAGGCTTTCAACTGGGTCTTCCCATTGTTGAGGATGAAGCACTTACAACCAAATACATGAAAATAAGAAATACGAGGTTTTCTCTTATTCCATGTCTCATATGGGGTCTGAGCATGTTGTTTGTTTAGCATGGATCTGTTCTGAGTGTAGCATGCAGTGTTGATTGCCTCAGCCCAGAATTTCTTGGGCAATCCTGACTCAGCCAGCATGGTCCTTGCAGCTTCCTTCAGTGTCCTGTTCCTCCTTTCAGCGACACCATTCTGTTGAGGGGTTCTAGCTGCAGAAGTCTCATGAGCTATACCAAGTTCATTACAGAAGTCAGAAATATATGAGTTTATAAATTCAGTGCCCTTGTCAGATCTGATCTTAGTAATGGACTAATTCTTCTCATTGCTGAGTCTCCTGAGCAACTCTGGAAGCTTCACCTGTGTTTCCTTCTTATTCAACAAGAAAATAACCCAAGTATATCTAGAATAATCATCAATAACCACAAGGGTATATTTTCTACCATTCATACTCACAGGTGTTATGGGACCAAATAGATCCATGTACAAGAGCTGAAGTATCCTGTCAGTGGAGTAGGAAGCCTTCTCTTTGAATGACGCTCTGACCTGCTTCCCTTCCTGACAAGCTTTGCACACGTGATCTTTGCTAAAAACTGATAGAAGCACTTGTGTTGATTTGTCCTTGACTGAACATGTATTCGATGAGAACTCAACACTGAACCCTTTGTCACAGAATTGACTTACTGACAGCAGGTTATGCTTCAGTCCTTCCACAAGGGACACATTCTCCACTCTGACTGTACCTATAATTAGAACACCAAAACCTTTAGTAACACCTTTTGAGTTATCACCAAAGGTTACCTGTGGACCATCTTTAGCTTGATACTCTTGGAGAAGACTCTTCAATCCAGTCATGTGCCTCGAGCAACCACTGTCTAGGTACCAAACAGCTTTGATTGAGTCTCCTCTCCTCTTGTTGTGATCCACAGCCGCCTGCAAGCAATTCAGGCTTTAGGTACCCATTGGGTGTTGGGTCCTATTGTGTCAGCTGTACCCTTCGGGATCCAGACTTGCTTCACAACCCTGATTGCCTCAGAGTGGTGAATCTGTCTCCCTGAAACATCGACATACACAACTTTCTTCTTCTTTGCCTTAGAGGAAGATGGTGTATGAGTGTTAGACTTAGGCTTCACAGGAGCCTGAGTGGGTGCCTTTTGGGTTGGCTTCCTGTTCTTCCTAGGTCTGGGTGCAGTAGGTCTTGGGCCTTGTTCTTGATAAGGACCCTGATTTCTATTCCCCCTAGGCAAGTGAGGGAATTGAAAACAGTTAAAGGCCTCAGGATGCCAAAACCACGGGGGTGTCATCATGTTTGGCCTTCCCTGTTGGTATTGCCAAGCATGATGGTACCCTCGCTGACCAGTCTGAGGGCTCTTAGCCTGAGTCTTCCTCTGCTTTCGCTGAGGTTTTCCTTGGCCTGAGCTCTCAGGGGCTTCCTTAGATTGCTTCGCCTTTCCCTTGGGTTTTGGCTTAGCTACCTTAGGAGCAACCCTGACCGTATCAACGGTTTTTTTGCCCTTATCAGTTTGACGGGCCTGGAGCACAACCTTAGGTGCACTCTGGCCTGTCTGAACAAATACCCTCTCAGTGTTGCTCCCTGAAGCAACATGAGACTGACCTTGTGAGGATTTCTCAGGAACATATCCAAGTCCCTTTTTCTTGTTCCCAAGTATCTGGTTGCTATTTATTTCCTCTCTAGCCACTGAGGATTTATTCATTGCTGCAACCTTTTTCTTGAGAGAGTCCTCACTCTTTTTTAGGATTTCATGTCTGGTAAAGAGGTCATCAAACTTACTCTTAAGTACTTTTAGTTCTTCCTTCCTGACCAGCTCTTCCTCAGCCAATTCCTTCAGAATCTTCTCTCTTGGGAGACGCTCAGAATTGATCATATCAATCTCTTGAGTTAGTCTCACAATCTGAGCTGATTCTTTAAGATCAGACTGAGTGAGTTGTTCATTCAGGTTTTGAACTTCAGTACTCAATTTCTTGTTCTCCTCTACTAAGAAGACATTAGTTTCCTGCAGTCTGTAGAAATCAACCATCAATTGATCAAGACAGATCTGAAGGTTCATTTCTCTAACTGACTCTGAGCTAAGCTCAGGATTTTGACCAGTGTAAGAAGCACAAACAGAATTTGATGTTACCTCAGACTCATCCCTAGCCATTAGGCAGACATCATCGTACTCGTCATCTGAGAATAGTTCAGGAGACCTTTCAGTGGGACCGTCAGAGTCTGTTGCATCCTCAGCAACCATTGCTCTCCGATCAGCAGATCTTAGATCCCTCGTGGCTCTCCTTTCCTCTCTCTCCCTTGCACTCAGCTCCGGGCAGTCGTACTGATAGTGACCAATCTTGTTACAGTTGTAACATGCTACCTGCTCACTTACTCTTTCTTTCCTTGGTTCAGGGTTCCTCCTTGAGTCAGGTTCCCTGATTCTTGGTGAGCTTTCAGCCTTGGTTGGATATCTATCATCGCGAGTACGTCTCTATTCGTCTCTTCTTTCAGGCTTTGGTTCTGAATATCTCCTTTCATCACCACGTTCTCTCCTCTGGTCAGTGTTCCTTCGCTCCTCATATCTCCTCGAGCTTTGGTGGGTTCCTTCAGGTTTCCTGTCACGTGAGTCTTGATAAAACTTTTTATAACGACCAAACCTGGAATTGAGCTTGTCAAATCGTCTGGCCATCAGGCTGTACTCCTCAGCGAGTTCTTCCCTGCTCATCTCCATCAGTGACTTTGATGAAGAATTTGATGAGGGCTCAACAGGTTCAGATCTGGCCTTGAACGCCACACTTTTCTCAGGAGTTTTCTCCTTCACTTCCTCTTCTAACTGAACTTTCTTCTTTCTTTTGTTAAGATCAAATTCAAGCGCTTTGAGCTCTGAAAAAAGTAAAGCAGAAGTTATGTTACTCATATCCTGAGTGTTCTTAAGCATAATTACACTGTTGTCCCATCTCTCAGGAAGTGCATTCAGGATCTTTGAAGCAACATCTCTTCTTGGGACATCCTTGTCCAACATCACCAACTCATTCATCAACTTGATGAATCTAGACTCCATTTGATCTATGCTCTCGTCAGGCAGCATCTCGAACGCTTCGAATTTCTGAATGGCAATATTTCTCTTGTTCTCCTTTATCTTTTCTGACCCCTCGCACATCCTGGTCAGCTCATCCCAAACCTCATTTGCCGTCTTTAGGTTCATCAGCCTGGCTGACTCCTCGAAAAGCACCGTGTGCAAGATGATGTTTCTGGCGACGTTGTCAAGCCCCACCATCTTGATTTCATCGTTAGTCATGTCTTTCCTCTCTTTAGGAACCTACACGCCAATCGCAAGGTCATCATATCCCAGTCCTCTGACGTTAGGAATAGTGATCTTGATCGGTCCTTCCCTGAGTACACGCGGCATCTGGTTATGGATGGCATCTAGATGTGCCTCTAATCTGAACTTCCAATAGATAAAGTTAGACACAGAGAATTCAGGTAGCGAAGCTTCAAGTCTCCTCGAAGTCATGATGATGCAAGTTTTATGAAAAGTAAACTCAGATCTGTTCAGTGACCACCAACAGTTTCTCCTCTGAAACTATTAGTATTCAAAGTCAGTGGTCTTTCGAACCACTGCTCTGATACCACTTGTTGGTCCCGGTACAAGACTGAGGAATACGTGTATGGAGGGGGAATACACGTATACCAATTTTTCAACCTTAAAACTGACTGAGTCCCCTTTGCTCAGAGTGGTAAAGAACTAGGAGCTGATAATATACCTACTGACTACACTTGGTGCGGGTCAGTTGGCTAACTATCAGTTCAAGTTCAGTGCGGAAAGGTTTGAGCCCTGAAAGTTTAAAGTCTTGTTTAGTTTGCTTTCTGAAAACCTTGTTTAACTCAATTTTGAATAGTGTTTAGTAGGGCAGTGCTCTTTTGACGATCAGCCTGATTGATTCACACCTGATAAACTTTGAATGCAATGAATGAACAAGTAATATGGCAAATATGCGCAATATCAAAGCAGTAAGAACACAAGGAGTTTAACGTGGTTCAGAGTCTCAAGCTCCTACGTCCACGGCCTGACTTAACAGGAAATCCACTCAAGGGATTCTTGTTTTTAACGTGCCAAGGTGCACCAAGACCAGCTAACCTCACTGATCTATACAAACTCCACTTACTAACACACTAACTGACTTACTCCCAACAAGCCTATCTTAGGGTTTTGGTTTCAGTTTGGATTCCAACTAAGTTGAGATTATCCTTACAAGACAAAGCTATGCTAAGGATTGGATAATCTCTCTAAGCTTAAGATAATTCTATTTAGTTCTTGGAATACAGAATAACTCTCAGTTGCTAAGAAACACTTGGGAAATTTGAATGATTTCGAGTGCTTCTCTTAAAGGCTGAATGCTTTGATTGCTTGAGAGTTTGAGTAATTTCTGGCTTGGAAATTTCCCGTTACCTTGAATGGGTTCAAGGTCTTCTGTATTTATAGGAGATTTAGAAAACTATCCGTTGGAGAGATAGCCTTCTAGTCATCTATGTAGAGTGGCTTCAAACGGACATATCTTCATGCAGCAGCCGCCCTTGCATGGATTTGGTATTTGCATTAAATGCACATTAAATGCTTGCTCATTGAATATGCAGTCTGAATTCAGTCTTCATCTCAGGTTCCGTACGTGCGTGTCCTCCTCGGATTGGTCCACGTCATCAGGTTGGTGAGAATGTCAGAACTTATTCCTGAGCTTCAGGCTTGTCTTATTAAGTTCATTTTGTCTGAGCTCACCGGTCTTGTCCTGACGCTGAAATTCCTTTTGCATTGCTTGGCTCTACTCCAAGTCTTCCCATTAACTCAGTGACATCCTGTTCCCTTCAGGACTGAGTTAGTAGTGACCTCAGGGTCATACTCTTCATCACTGACACTTACTCAGCCAGCTTAGAGGACTGCCATAAGTTCAGGATGGTGCTCTTCGTCTTCAGGCTCTGAGTCTTGATTGTCTCCAGTGAGTTCTCCTTTCACTGAGTACCTGTAAAGTGTAAAATGACTAAGTACTAACCCTAACCAAGACTAGCCTGACAAAGACAGATTAAGGCAAACATCTTTTCAGGGGCTTTGGGATCTTAATCAAAACTGACAATGTCCCAACAGTTTTCTTTTGATTTTCTTACAACACAACAACACAACACACTCTAACAACAAGTTATGAGCTTGTATTTATAATGGGGATTCAAATGTATCCGTTGGAGAGGAAAATACATTTGAATCCAACATTAAATGGTTTCAACCACTTTTCTTGGAATGCGGCCTTGTCAGTGTCAGATTTACCGCCTTGTGCTGATTGGTCCACGTGGACTGATTCCAACGAATCTTTGACTCAGTGGGTTGACCAAGATCCCACTGACTTTAGGCAGCTTCATCCTTCACTGACTGATGATCTTCAGTGGACTGACTCGTCCTCAGTGTAGTTATCCTTCAGGGATTCTTTGAAGATCTTTCCAAGAAGTTTGTCATAAGGCTGGATGACAAACTTCCCTGACCACAGTAGCCTGACTCCTTCAGGGCCTACTTGGTGCAGCACTGATCCTCCTGATCATGCTCTTCACTGAGTGGTCCACCTGACTTAGCTTAGATCAGCCAGGTTTACACTCAGTGGGACATCCTTCAGTCTTCTCTTCAGGTTCAGGTCTTCCTTCAATGGCTTCAGTCAGTTCTCTTTAGATGTCATCTTGAAATCTTTAGGCTGTGTTACTGAGTTCCCCCTCGCTGAGTTCCCCCTCAACTGAGTGTTCCCTCAACTGACAGCCTATTCTACTAAGAACTAACCTAGCCTGGCCTGAAACTAAAGATACAATCCTGACTGCTTTCAAACCTATTACATGTTGTTTTGGAAAATCATCAAAACTAAATCATATCCCAACAATTTCCCCCTTTTTGATGATTCCAAAACTTCTAACCAAATGATTTTCTATTACAAGAATGATGTCAGAATACAAGTAATAGTATGAAATATGCAGAAATTCCCATAGTTTAAAACATTTAAGATCTGTTCGGTAGACCATTTTTCTTAACAAAACTGGATCAGTGGTCATGTGAACAACCCGCTCTGATACCAATTGATGGTCCCGTTTTCGAAGGGCAAAATGGGAATTCAGGAGCAAATCAAAATTTTTTTTTTAAACCTTCGCGCCGCACCCTGACTGAGTTCAGTGATGGAATACTCAAGTCACTGCGTTACTGAGAGTCAGAGCTGTCAAGTCAGTGTAGAGACTTGAAAGCTCAGGCTCTAAATAAGGCAGTGACTCGAGAGACTGAATTCTCGAGTGCTTGCTTAGGCCTGTCAGTGAGATTGGTTCTCCCTGACTAAAATACTTAGCTAATCTTCTTTTCAAACTTTCCAAGTACACTCAGAGAGCATACACTACAAGTAATTAGCAAGTGCTTAGACAAATAAACAACGCTCAATTTAACGTGGTTCAGAGTCTCAATACTCTTACATCCACGGCCTGATTTAACAGGAAATCCACTCCTGGGATTCTTGTTTTTAACGTGCCAAGGTGCACTTACAACTGGACTCACGCCACTCCCTGGGCTGCCCTTCTCCTTCTAACAACTTACTCCCAACAAGCCTAACTTAGGGTTTTGGTTTCGGTTAGGGTTTTCTCCAACTAGGTGAGGTTTTCCCTTTACAATGTGTTAGCCAATAGCTAAGATAGGGAAAACCTCTCTAAGCCTAGAGTTACAAGCTGAGCACTCTTATGTATATATTTGTGAACTCTCAGTGTATAGAAATGAGTAGAATCTCCTTATATCTCCCATGCACGTATGCTACTACTCACACTCTCAGCTCGTAGGTGTTGGTTTTCTTTTGATTTTCTTACAACACAACAACACAACACACTCTAACAACAAGCTATGAGCTTGTATTTATAATGGGGATTCAAATGTATCCGTTGGAGAGGAAAATACATTTGAATCCAACATTAAATGGTTTCAACCACTTTTCTTGGAATGCGGCCTTGTCAGTGTCAGATTTACCGCCTTGTGCTGATTGGTCCACGTGGACTGATTCCAACGAATCTTTGACTCAGTGGGTTGACCAAGATCCCACTGACTTTAGGCAGCTTCATCCTTCACTGACTGATGATCTTCAGTGGACTGACTCGTCCTCAGTGTAGTTGTCCTTCAGGGACTCTTTGAAGATCTTTCCAAGAAGTTTGTCATAAGGCTGGATGAAAAACTTCCCTGACCACAGTAGCCTGACTCCTTCAGGGCCTACTTGGTGCAGCACTGATCCTCCTGATCATGCTCTTCACTGAGTGGTCCACCTGACTTAGCTTAGATCAGCCAGGTTTACACTTAGTGGGACATCCTTCAGTCTTCTCTTCAGGTTCAGGTCTTCCTTCAATGGCTTCAGTCAGTTCTCTTTAGATGTCATCTTGAAATCTTTAGGCTGTGTTGCTGAGTTCCCCCTCGCTGAGTTCCCCCTCAACTGAGTGTTCCCTCAACTGACAGCCTATTCTACTAAGAACTAACCTAGCCTGACCTGAAACTAAAGATACAATTCTGACTGCTTTCAAACCTATTACATGTTGTTTTGGAAAATCATCAAAACTAAATCATATCCCAACAGGAAGGCACTGCTTGGATAGGTTGGGAAGGGATGGCTCCTTCACCATCAGAATCGGCATGGCCATGAAGAGGCCCATCCTTGCTAAACAAAACCTTGGACTTGTGGAAGCCCTTACACCAAGAAGTCTTCCACACCTTATCTGGAAAAATAAAGTCCAGAATCAAGGTCAACTTCGTCCCCAATGATACATTGATATTGAAGTAAAACTGCATCTCCCCTGGCTTGCTGGGGCATTCCTCCATTTGAACTTTAGCCTTGTTCTTCCTCAACACATCCCAGAAGAACTCAGCCCAGTTGCATTGTACTCCATCGTAAATTGCCCTCATTACACACATACGTACTTTGAAAATGGCATTCGTACTGTGATTCTCACACATCAGTACCTTCACCACTATGTCAAAAAGAGCCTTATACTTCTGACGCAAATGCTTATCCAGAAAACCTTTCGTCAAAGCTTAACAAGAAGATCTGGCGAAGATCTTGAATGACTCAACAATTTCACCTTCCTTGTACTTTAATGGATCAATGCCTTCAGAAGAAATATTCCCAAATAACTTGCAGAAGCCGTGCTTCAAGAAAACCACTTCTTCTTTATCGATCTTTGAAGAGGTGTGTTCGTCATGGATCTTCATCCTCACCAGAAACTGGGCAGCGTACCCATCCAACGTGCGAAGACCTTTGGGGGTTGTGGAGATCAACTCTTCAACTCCAGATTTCTGTAACATCTCCAGAATCGCCAACGCCGTGGGGTTGTGAGTGGAGTAGAAATCAGCCATCATCTCTGTCTTCAACTTCTTGCAGACATAGTCTGGGTCAAAGTTACACTTTGGTGTCATTTATGTGAAATAGAGAAGAATAGAGAGAGAACTGTGTTTGCAGAGAGAGGTTAGGGTTTGAAAGTTATGAAAAAGTGAAGAGACATATTGAGAAATTTGAGTTTATAAGAGGAATACACACGTGGATTTGAAATTAAATGAAATGTGAACGCGTGTACATTCAAAATTAAATTGGGGGACAAAATCAATTTGTCAATTGATTGACATATTGCACTTTAATTAAATCTGATGGCCAGGATTGAATTAGGCAAGTTACAGATTTAATTATGTGCGTGGCATGGTCATTGGGACTGGGTTCGAGGGGTTTTGTGGCAGTCAAGAGAAAAAGCGAAATGATTGCCTAGGCCCACGACCCTATTATTAAATACACTCTGAATATGAAATATTTTGGGTGTATTGAGTAATTTTAAAGGTGTGTCCCAATGATCAAATGCAGAGAAGTAAATACATACCTATCATCTGGTATCGTAACCAGATGATACCTCAAGTAGTCTGATGTTACATCTCATCTAGTGAAACTTATCTGGTCAAATTTATCTCTAGAAGCTGACAATGTACCTTATCTGGTACAACACTCATCTGGAGATGTAACCTCTCTGGTATATCTAATCTGTAGACAGGTTAGTATATCAAGTGACATTAACAGATAATCGAAATAAAGGATACTTCTTTGATGTTCCCCCTAAAACAAATTATGTCTCTGGATCCAACAATCCTAACTCAAAGGCTAACTCTCTGAATCTGGTCTCAGCCAAAGGCTTTGTGAGAATATCTGCTCTCTGCTTCTCTGTTGCAATCTTTTCCATCCTTATATCTCCCTTCTCTACATGATCTCTGATAAAATGATGCCTTATATCAACATGTTTGCATCTGGTGTGAAGAACTGGATTCTGGGTAATGGCTATAACAATGTTGTTATCACAAAAGATTGGAATATCCTTAGCCCTAATCTGGTAGTCCCTAAGCTGCTGACTAATCCAGAGTAGCTGTGAACAACAGCTGCCTGCAGCCATGTACTCTACTTCTGTGGTTGATGTAGCAACTGAAGTTTGTTTCTTAGAGAACCAAGATACCATCTTATTCCCTAAAAATTGGCATGTTCCACTTGTAGACTTCCTATCTATTCTGCACCCACCATAATCTGAATCTGAATAACCACTTAATTCTAAATTATCATCTGCAGGATACCATAACCCCAAATTAACTGTTCCCTTAAGATATTTCAATATCTTCCTAGCTGCTTCCAAGTGACTCCTCTTAGGATTGGCTTGAAATCTGGCACACACACCAATAGTAAAAGTTATATCTGGTCTACTTATAGTCAGGTATAGAAGAGAACCAATAAGTGCCCTATACTGAGTCTGGTCCGCACTCTCTCCAGACTCATCTGGATCCATGTTGAAATTTTTCATCATAGGAATCTTGGCAGCCTTGCTAGATCCTACTCCAAATTTCTCTAACATGTTTTTGATGTACTTAGCTTGATTGATGAAAATTCCCTTCTCTGATTGCTTTACCTGCAAACCTAAGAAATAATTCATCTCACCCATCATGGACATTTCAAACTGGCTCTGCATGAAATCACCAAACTTCTCACACAGCTTCTTGTTAGGGGATCCAAATATAATGTCATCAACATATATCTGGACCAGAAGGATGTCCTTTCCTTCTTCTTTCCTAAACAAGGTCCTGTCAATCTTACCTTTAGTAAAACCATTGTCCAAAAGAAACTGAGATAGAGTGTCATACCATGCTCTAGGTGCTTGCTTAAGTCCATAAAGAGCCTTCTTAAGCTTATACACCTTATCACCTTGTTCAAAACCAGGAGGTTGTTCCACATACACTTCATCAATGAGAATCCCATTAAGAAAGGCAGATTTCACATCCATCTGGTATACTTTGAACTTCATGTGAGCATCGTATGCTAGAAATAATCTGATGGCTTCTAGTCTGGCAACATGAGCAAATGTCTCATCATAGTCTATTCCTTCAGACTGAGAATAGCCCTGGGCCACTAGCCTTGCCTTGTTTCTAGTAATGACATCATTCTCATCTTTCTTATTCTTGAAAACCCACTTAGTGCCTATCACCTTTTGATGTCTTGGTCTGTCTACCCGCTCCCTAACATCCTGTCTGGTGAATTGATTCAACTCCTCCTGCATTGCAACAATCTAATTTGAATCCTTCAGTGCTTCCTTGATGTTCTTGGGCTCAATCAAGGACATATAGCAACTGAACAAGGCAGCTAAGTTAAGAGTTCACCTAGTCTGGACACCCTTAGCTGGATCTCCTATAATTAGCTCATTGGGGTGATCAACCAGGGTTTTCCTTCCCTTGGCCTTGCCTGATTGACCATCTACTACAGTACCTTAGTGATTATCACCAACTACAGGAGAGCTTCTCCCTACAGGAGTTCCAACCTCTTCTGGTTCTGCACCTTGTGGAGACTTCTTGGAGTAGTCTGATTCTGTGTCTCTTCTGGAGACAGATTTCTTATGTCCACCTTGCACTCAAGAGTAGATTCATCAAAAACAACATGAGGTGTTTCTTCCACGCAAAGAGAATTCCTATTAAAACCCTGTATGCTTTACTTGTGCTGGAATATCCTAAGAATATTCCATCTGCCACTTTAGCATCAAAAGTCTTTAACTTGGACTTCCCATTGTCATGGATGAAACACTTGCATCTAGAAACATGAAAGAATAAAAAAGATGGGGTTTTACCTTTCCATACCTCATATGGTGTCTTACTTTGTCTCTGGGCAATGAGGCATCTGTTCACTGGGCAATGGTGCCTTACTATGTCTCTGGGCAATGGTGTCTTACTATGTCTCTGGGCAATGAACAGATGCCTCATTGCCCAGAGACATAGTAAGACACCATATGAGGTATGGAAAGGTAAAACCCCATCTGTTTTATTCTTTCATGTTTCTGGATGCAAGTGTTTCATCCATGACAATGGGAAGTCCAAGTTAAAGACTTTTGATGCTAAAGTGGCAGATGGAATATTCTTAGGATATTCCAGCACAAGTAAAGCATACAGAGTTTTTAATAGGAATTCTCTTTGTGTGGAAGAAACACCTCATGTTGTTTTTTATGAATCTACTCTTGAGTGCAAGGTGGACATAAGAAATCTGTCTCCAGAAGAGACACAGAATCAGACTACTCCGAGAAGTCTCCACAAGGTGCAGAACCAGAAGAGGTTGGAACTCCTGTAGGGAGAAGCTCTCCTGTAGTTGGTGATAATCACTAAGGTACTGCAGTAGATGGTCAATCAGGCAAGGCCAAGGGAAGGAAAACCCTGGTTGATCACCCCAATGAGCTAATTATAGGAGATCCAGCTAAGGGTGTCCAGACTAGGTGAACTCTTAACTTAGCTGCCTTGTTCAGTTGCTATGTGTCCTTGATTAAGCCCAAGAACATCAAGGAAGCACTGAAGGATTCAAATTAGATTGTTGCAATGCAGGAGGAGTTGAATCAATTCACCAGACAGGATGTTTGGGAGCTGGTAAACAGACCAAGACATCAAAAGGTGATAGACACTAAGTGGGTTTTCAAGAATAAGAAAGATGAGAATGATGTCATTACTAGAAACAAGGAAAGGCTAGTGGCTCAGGGCTATTCTCAGTCTGAAGGAATAGACTATGATTAGACATTTGCTCCTGTTGCCAGACTAGAAGCCATCAGATTATTTCTAGCATATGTTGCTCACATGAAGTTCAAAGTATACCAGATGTATGTGAAATCTGCCTTTCTTAATGGGATTCTCATTGAGGAAGTGTATTTGGAACAACCTCCTGGTTTTGAACAAGGTGACAAGGTGTTTAAGCTTAAGAAAGCTCTTTATGGGCTGAAGCAGACACCCTGAGTATGGTATGACACTCTATCTCAGTTTCTTCTGGACAATGGTTTTACCAAGTATAAGATTGATAGGACCTTGTATAGGAAAGAAGAAGGAAAGGACATCCTTCTGGTCCAAATATATGTTGATGACATTATATTTGGATCCCCTAACAAGAAGCTGTGTGAGAAGTTTGGTGAATTCATGCAGAGTCAGTTTGAAATGTCTATGATGGGTGAGATGAATTATTTCTTAGGTTTGCAGGTTAGGCAATCAGAGTAGGGAATCTTTATAAATCAGGCAAAGTACATCAGAAACATGTTACAGAAATTTGGAGTAGGATCTAGCAAAGCTGCCAAGATCCTTATGATGACAAATTTCAATATGGATCCAGATGAGTCTGGAGAGAGTGTGGACCAGACTCAGTACAGGGCACTTATTGGTTCTCTTCTGTACTTGACTGCAAGCAGACTAGATATAACCTTTGTTGTTGGTGTGTGTGCCAGATTTCAAGTTAATCCTAAGAAAAGTAATTTGTAAGCAGCTAGGAAGATATTGAAGTATCTTAAAGGGACAGTGAATTTGGGGTTATGGTATCCTGCAGATGACAACTTAGAGTTAAGTGGTTATTCGGATTCAAATTATGGTGGGTGCAGAATCGATAGGAAGTCTACAAGTGGATCATACCAATTTTTAGAGAATAAATTGGTATCTTGGTTTTCAAAGGAGCAGACTTCAGTTGCTACATCAACAACAGAAGCAGAGTATATGGCCGCAGGCAGCTGTTGCTCACAACTACTCTGGATTAGTCAGCAGCTAAGGGACTACCAGGTTAGAGCTAAGGATATTCCAATCTTCTGTGATAGTAATAGTGCAATAGCAATCACCCAGAATCCAGTTCTTCATACCAGATGCAAACATGTTGATATAAGGCATCACTTCATAAGAGATCATGTTGAGAAGGGAGATATAAGGATGGAAAAGATTGCAATAGAGAAGCAGAGAGCAGATATTCTGACTAAGCCTTTGGCTGAAACCAGATTCAGAGAGTTAGCTTTTGAGTTAGGATTATTAGATCCAGAGACAGATTTGGTTTAGGGGGAACATCAGAGAAGTATCCTTTGTTTCATTTTATTACATACTTTATTATGTCTTCAAACTAACATGCCTACATGTTAGATATACCAGGGAAGTTACATCTCCAGATGAGGTATGTACCAGATGAGGTCTGTACCAGGTGAGGTACATCCCAGATGAGGTGCAGATACTGATTCCATAGAAATCAGGAGTCTAATCTGACCAGAACCAGATGGGATTTCATCAGATGAGATGTAACACCAGACTAACCATGGTATCATCTGGTTACAATACCAGGTGACAGGTATGTATTTACTTCTCTGGTCTCTGATCATTGGGATACACTTTTCAAATTAGTAAATACACTCAAAACGTTTTATCTTCAGAGTGTATTTAAGACTAGGGTAGAGGGCCTAGGCAATCATTTTGCTTTTTCTCTTGACTGCCACAAAACTACCTCGAACCCAGTCTCAATGACCATGCCCACGTACCATATTAAATCTGGAACTTGTCTTTTATTTGTGGCCATCAGATTTAACAATAGTGCAAGATGTCAATCAATTCAAAAATTGATTTTGTTCCCTAATTTAAATTTGGGATTTTACATGCGTTCATACTTCATTAATTGTTCAAGCCACGCGTCTTGCCCTATTTAAACCAAAACTTTTTCAATCAGTCCTTTCACATTTTCTTACTATCAAACCCTAATCTTTCTCTGCAAGTTTCTCTCTCTCTCTCTCAAATTTCTCTTACATACATGGCTCCCTGTTAGGATATAGATTAGATGTTTTGAAGATGTTAAAAGAAGAACTTGTAATAGGACTAGTTGAACCTGTTAGTCAGCTACAGGTTAGCCTAGGTCTAGAATAGGTTTTTGGTTAAGGGGGAAGAAATCTGTGCAGACCAGATGAGGTGACCAGACCAGAGCAGAAGAGTCACCAGATCAGATGAGCTCTGACCAGAGGAGTCTGCTAGATGAGCTCTGGCCAGAGGAGTCTTACCAGAGGACCAGAGGAGTCTGCCAGGGGAGTATGCCAGAAGACCTCTCCCAGATGAGGTTCAAAGCTTAAATGTCACCTGACCAGATGAGTCCAGCCCAGAAGACCCCAGACCAGACTAGACCAGACGAGTGCTGACCAGATGAGGGAGACAAGATTAGTTCACCCACTTAGAGGCTGCGTGTAATCTGGAGACAATGATATTTTTTAAGATCAATGATGGAGAAGAAGGCAATCTGGAGAGTCAAATGATGGAGGATCTGATTGATTGATTGATTGATTGATTGAAGTCAACTAATCAATCATATAATTAATCTTTGATTGATTATATCCCTCCAATTATGGTTGTTTGAATTGCTAGCTTTCCAACGGCTAGTTAATTCTCACAACTATAAATAGGAGTGCTTGGATGAGTTCTACACAAGAGTCGGGCGAGAGCACACAAGACACACGAACTCTTCCACTTACTCACCTTGTTCATTCAAGTTTATATACTCATTAGGAGTTTTTAGTTGGAATCTTTACTCAACCTATTCATCCTGAAAGGTTGTAAGCAAGTTGGTGTATGAAGGATCTGGTACTTCCAAATTCCAGAAAGTTAGTAAGTTGGTTGGAGAGAGAGTCTCATTTGGAGAAAGGGAGAGTGGACGTAGGACAAGTTGGTCCGAACCACTATAAATCTGGTGTTCTCTACTTTATGCTTTTAAGTTTTCTACACTTTTCTTTTAGCACTTAATTTAAAAGGGTTTCCTTAAAATTAAGTATAAAACGTTTCCCGCTTGATAATATTTTTGGGACCAACAAGTGGTATCAGAGCAGTGTTTCCTACAGACCACTGTTTTGAAATTAATTTTGTGGTCACCAGGGCAGATCCATTTTTTTGAAAACCCAAATATTTGTTATGCTAACAATTTCTTGCAGAAATGGGTTCGAAGAAAAGCAGTAGAAGATACACTAGGAGTTACTCCAAAAGAAGCTTAGCAGATGAGGAAGAAGAGGTATCCACTTTTGGTTCATCATCTAATTTTGGACCAGACGAAGAGATATGTCTAGTGACAGATGAGGTATGTAATCGAACTTCCTCTTCTTTTTTATCTTCTTCTTTTTCTGGACAATCAGAGGAGTCTGATATGCAGAAGATACTATTAGATCTCCAAACTTCTGTACAACTTTGTCAAAAGTTGTAAGATGAGAACTCAAAGCTGAAAGTAGAAAATCAGAAGCTTTCACAATATCTAGGCAACTCAGCTGATCTACCAGCTGAACAAAATCATACACTGGTCGAAGAGTCTTCAGACTTGACAACCAGGTGTACTGAACAAGTTAAGCTGATAGAAAGGTTGGTTGTTGAAAACATTGAGAAAGACAATGAATATAATCTGCTCAAAGTTAAGTTTGATGAACTCTTCCACCAAAACAAAATTGTAAGAGAAAGTGAGGACAAGCTCAAGATGAGATTGGAGCAGCTGACTACATCAAACAATGTTGTGTCACACATAGCTACCTCATCTCAAAGAGAGCATGATAAAACAGGCCTTGGTTATTCCAAACCTGAATCCTCACATGTTCAGAAAGAAAAACAGCCTAGAAATTTTATTGATAAAGGCAAGAGGTCAGCAGACCAGGCAACTCAGCCTAATAGGCAGATGGGTTCTAAAACTCAAAAACCCAAAAGGCAGAGGAGGAATTTTAAAAGACCTCAGCCAGGCCAGCAGAGTAGAAGACAGTCTGGATCTTCTCAAAAGAGGCAGAACCAGATGACTCCTACTCACCTGCAGAGGACTTTCAAGTCATCTGCCAGACCAGCTGGAACCTTTGATGGTTCTAGTAAGACTTATCCTTATCAACAAAATTTCAAGACTGTTGCATTAAGACAAGTTATTCCTTCTACTGGACAAGCTCATAAGAGAAGAAGAGCCTCTAGAAGAAATAACCATGTCAAAGCTTCTTATGTTCAGTGTGTTTTTGTGGATATGTATGGAAGAAAGATAAGATCACCTGATTAAAAAAGGGATGATCTATTCTTGTGGCTTCCTAAATATTGTGCTAACCCCCCTGGACCCAGAAGGGTACCAAAAACTTGATTGCCTATAGATACACAAGAAGACCAGCTGATGTTTTGCCCCAATATCAGTTGAGCATACTTTGAGGGGGAAGATCAGTTGACCCAGCCTGCTAGATTCTTTATCTTGTTATTTCAAAAAATTTCTTGTCTTGTTTTATTTAAGTTCTTTCAGTTTTAACATCATCAAAAAGGGGGAAATTGTTAGGATATAGATTAGATGTTTTGAAGATGTTAAAACAAGAACTTGTAATAGGACTAGCTGAACCTGTTAGTCAGCTACAGATTAGCCTAGGTCTAGAATAGGTCTTTGGTTAAGGGGGAAGAAATATGTGCAGACCAGATGAGAGGTGACCAGATGAGGTGACCAGACCAGAGCAGAAGAGTCACCAGATCAGATGAGCTCTGACCAAAGGCGTCTGCCAGATGAGCTCTGACCAGAGGAGTCTGACCAGAGGACCAGAGGAGTCTGCCAGAGGAGTCTGCCAGAGGAGTATGCCAGAAGACCTCTCCCAGATGAGGTTCAGAGCTTAAATGTCACCTGACCAGATGAGTCCAGCCCAGAAGACCCCAGACCAGACCAGACGAGTGCTGACCAGATGAGGGAGACAAGATTAGTTCACCCACTTAGAGGCTGCGTGTAATCTGGAGACAAGGATATTTTTTAAGATCAATGATGGAGAAGAAGGCAATCTGGAGAGTCAACTGATGGAGGATCTGATTGATTGATTGATTGATTGATTGAAGTCAACTAATCAATCATATAATTAATCTTTGATTGATTATATCCCTCCAATTATGGTTGTTTGAATTGCTAGCTTTCCAACGGCTAGTTAATTCTCACAACTATAAATAGGAGTGCTTGGATGAGCTCTACACAAGAGTCGGGCGAGAGCACACAAGACACACGAACTCTTCCACTTACTCACCTTGTTCATTCAAGTTTATATACTCATTAGGAGTTTTTAGTTGGAATCTTTACTCAACCTATTCACCCTGAAAGGTTGTAAGCAAGTTGGTGTATGAAGGATCTGGTACTTCCAAATTCCAGAAAGTTAGTAAGTTGGTTGGAGAGAGAGTCCCCTTTGAAGAAAGGGAGAGTGGACGTAGGACAAGTTGGTCCGAACCACTATAAATCTGGTGTTCTCTACTTTATGCTTTTAAGTTTTCTGCACTTTTCTTTTAGCACTTAATTTAAAAGGGTTTTCTTAAAATTAAGTATAAAACGCTTTCCGCTTGATAATATTTTTGGGACCAACACTCCCTTGTGCAACTTTGATCATAAATATATGATGAAAAAGATGAAGTCTGAGATGGTGGTTGACTTCTACACCACCAAGAACCTGGCGGCATTGGCCATTCTGGAATTACTCCAGAAAGTAGGGGTGGAGAAGCTTATCTCAACGGTTCCAAAGAATTTTAGGACTTTGGATGGATATGCGGCCCAGTTCCTGGTTCGTATGAAGATCCACGATGATCATATTTCCTCCAAGATCAACAAGGAGGATGTGGTATTCTCAAAGCATGATTTTTGCCAATTGTTCGAGAATATCTCTGCTGAAGGTGTAGATCCGTTGACTTACAAGGAAGATGAGGCGTTGGAGTCTTTCAAGCTTTTTGCCAGAAATTCTTGCCAAAATTTGACTAAGGGGTTTTTGGATAAGCACTTGAGACAGAAATACAAGATCCTATTTGACATTGTGGTCAAAATTTTGATGTGTGAGAGCCATAGCACGGATGTCATTTTCACTGGAAGACTCTATGTTATGAGGGTCTTGTTTGATGGTGTGAAGTGTAATTGGGCAGAGTTTTTCTGGGGAGTGTTGAGGAAGAATAGAGCGAAAGTAAAGAAGGAGGAGTGCCCTTCAAAGCCTGGGGAGTTGCAGTTTTGTTTGACTGCAAATGTGTCTTTAGGGACAAAGCTGTCCCTGATCTTGGACTCTCTGTTTCCAGAGAAGAAATGGAAGGAGTCTTGGTGCAAAGCTTATCACAAGTCCAAGATCTTGTTCTCCAAGGATGGCCCTATCCATGGCCATATCGATTCTGATGGAGAACAATCCATCCCTGCCCCTCCTCTCTAAGCAGTGTCTTCGCCTGCTAAGGGGCAGAAGACAAAGAAGAGCCAGAATAAGAAGGCTGAGGCAACTGGTTCTTCAACTGTGGCTTTCTCTAGTTCATCAGATGATGACCAGATCCCTCTTCAAGCTGCATTGAAGAAGAAGGGTGAAAGTGAGGCTGCACAGAAGGCAGGAGCAGCCAAGAGGAAGCAGAGGCCAGATGATGCCAGGAAAGCCTCTGCCAAGAAGTCCAGAACTTCAAGAAGGGCAAAAAAGACTCTTCTGGTGGATGAGCCATCAGAAGAAGAAGTAGAGGAAGCAGCAGAGGAGGATGAGCCTCTTGAGAGGAAGTCTAAGGCCAAGAGGGCCATTCTTCAAGAGTCGGATTCTGGATCTGATCTTGGGGATGCACTGGAGCAGGCCATTGATGAAGCTACTCTGTTGATGTAAGAATCAACTGCTCCAGTCTTACCTATTCAGGTAAACCCTTCTGATCCCCCCTCTATCCCCATTAACCTTGTTACCCCCACTACATCTCCCCCAGAAACACATACTCAAAACCCCTCCCCTGCTCCTAGTGCCCCCTTTCCTTCACCAGAGCAGCCCTTACCTGATACACCCATATACATTCCCTCCATTATCCCTACTCAAACACCCTCTCCCCCCACTTCACATAACCCTCTCCCCACAAATCCTTCTCCTCCAGCCCCTGTACCAGAGTTGACATCAACTTCTGGTGCAGAACAACCCCTTCCACCCTCTTCCACCTCACAAATTCCCATCCCAGCCTCTGTACCAGAAGTTCCATCTACTTCTTCTGGTGCAGAACAACCTATTCCCTCAATCCCTACCTCTCAAATCCCTACCCCTCCCAAATCTCACACTGACCAAAACCCCTCTGTTTCAATGGCCGTGGGATTTATTGCTCCCCCTCCCTCTCCCACATGCCTATCTAGCGATGATAGTGAAGATGAGGATGTTTCACTTAAGCCTAAAAACTTAGCATCATCCTCCTCTGCCTCTGGGCCCAAACCCTTTACTTTCTCATCTGAAGACATGGGTCCCATTAGGCAGAGTATGAGTGTAAGTGCTCAACTCTGGCTAAGAGAGCACTTCCCAATCCTTCTGGAGCACTTACCACTTTTGGCGGATCTGACTGACGCCAAGGTCTAGAGCAAGCCCAGACTTGAGGATGTAGAGGACCTGGTGCTTTTACTTGAAGGAATGACGGCCTCTGCATTCACTGCCTGGGAGATAGATCTCAAGAGGAGGCTCAACATTCAGAATCCTGTGGAGCTTGAGACCCCAGAGGCAGCCAAGGTGTTGATCCACACCTTGCTGATCCAGCAGGGAGTGATGATCTCCCCAGAGGGCCCCTCGTACAAATTTGGCCCTCACTTCACTTTTCCTCCAGAGCTCTACTCAGATGAGGAGAATTTCGATGTGACTCCTACTGTCCTCCAGAAGATGAAGATGTTCTTTAATGAGCAAATCCAGCAGATCGGCAGATTCTCCAAGGCAATGCAGCACTTGGCGCCAGCTCTGGTTGAGCACCAGATAAAGGATGAGAGAAGGAAATTCCTGAAGTAGATCAAGGATGTGTTTGCCTCTCCTAAAGCTGCTTTCAAATCTGACTGCCTCTACCTGAAGATGGATATGCATGAGAGCCAGAGGAAGATCCCGCAGTATGTTCTGGACCAGGTGCGACCAGTCTCGGTGCTGAAAGTTGAAATGGCTTCTCAGATGTTGGCAACTGCAAAGCTCAAGGACTCCCTTCAGGAGATGCTCACTAAGCAGGAGAGGCTGGTTGCTGAATCTAAAGCCTACCTGGAGGAGGCCAAGCAGCTGCGTGATCTTCACTCTTCCTCCTCCACTGCCTTGCCTGATCTCATCCGGCAGGTAGTGCAGCCCCTCTTTGATGAAGTTAAAAAGGGGGAAGAGCAGGCCAGAACTGATCTGGCGAAGAGCACTAATGAGACCCTTTTCAGCCATGGGGCTCGTCTGGACCTGCTGGAGAATACTTTGGCCCAGGCTGAGCTGCAGAAAATGAAGAAAGAAGAGTTAAAATCTCTTACCATGGCTAAGCAGCTGGCGGCAGAAGAGGAGTCCACAGATGCAGAGCAGGATCCTATTTCAGTTTCTGGTCCTACCAAGAGGAAGATAAGGAAAGTGAAGAAGAGCTTCCTTGAATCTGTTGTTGAAGAAGCAGAGAAGAGATTCAAGGAAGAGACGCCTGAAGAGAGGCAAGCAAGAATAAGGAAGAACATAGATGAAGAGCAGAGGCTCCGATATGTTAGGAGGCAGAACAAGAAGACCAGAGAAGCTAGCGTTCCTTCTGGTGCCAGTGGATCCAGTCAAAGGAGGAAGGCTCCTATTGAGGTGATGGAGATTTTGCCACTATGGACAGAAGGGTCTTTTGACTCTACTGTGCATGTTCCTCTGATAGAGAAGTGGAGAGAAGCAAAGACATTATGGTTCATCCAGCACTACATCCAAAGGCCTCCACCAGAGGATGATGCTCTCATCAACAGAACCTTTTACTCCTGGATGAAGGCTCATGATGCTGATCTGTACAAGAAGCTAATGGATTCAACCATAGAGTTCAACCTGGAGGTGACTGCCCCTGAGTTTCACTACATCAACACTCCAATGGTTGGGGACCAGGTTGACTGGGCTGAATTGAAGAGATTATACAAGACCAAGGTGTTGGCGAATTTCACTCCAACATCTTCTGCTGAGCTAAAGGCCATCCAAGACAGATTCTTCGACTAGTTTCTGGTGCCTAAGGAAAATAGAAGATATGCCTAGAATAGGATTCTGAACTTAATGTAATCTGCAATCCTTTTATCCTTATTATTAATGAAATATCATATCTTCTCTGTCTAAAAGACAACCCCTTGTTGTCTTCTTGTTTGCCTGATAAGATCTATTCTAAGGTCTTATCCTTTACTTGTTTTTATGCTTAAGTATTTTATCTTTTATCAGTTCTGGTTGTGTTTTAACTCCATCAAAAAGGGGGAAATTGTTAGGATAAATATTGTATAGTTTCAATGAGTTAAAATAAACCAGAGGATGTAATAGGACTATCTGGACCTGTTAGCCAGATGAGGAACTAGATTAGGACTTAGTCTATGGGGAACTGCCAGACCAGAAGAGTCACCAGAAGACCTACCAGAAGACCTACCAGAGGACTCCACCAGAGGACTTCACCAGAGGACTCCACCAGAAGACTTCACCAGATGAGACTGACCAGAGGCAGAGGACCTTCCCCAGACCAGACGAGTCTGGTGAAACAAAAGATGCTCAGAATCAACTCCTGATTCTCCTTAGTAATCTGTTTCTTAACCAACTCTGGACCAGAAGACATTGAGGTTGCCTGGTGTCTGGTCCTGCCTTCTCTGGAGAGAATCAGAGTTAGGCATTGGAAGCATTTGACCGTTGGTGATTCAAATCAAGTCAACAAGATCAGATTGGAAAGTATTTGAAGACAATCAATCCAAGGATCCCACCAACCCAATCAATCAATTAGGGAATTGATTGATTGAAAGCTTCTTTAAATAGAGATCTGATTAGATTAGCTCTCCAACGGCTAAACCCTAATCACCTCTAGAATCTCACGCGCACGAAGTCATATTCCAAGCCTTAGTCTTATCACGCATATAGCACTCTTATTTGTTCATACTTTTACATTTACTCATAAAGGAGTAGTTGGATCTCAACCTGTTCATCTCTAAGAAAAGGTTGAAGGTTGTAGACTTTAGATCTAAAGGGTTTGTAAGAAGGAACTGGTACTTCACAATTCCAATACGCAAGTAGTTTGTTGGTTGGTTAGTAAGGCCCCTTTGATAAGAAGGGAGAGTGGATGTAGGATCTTCTAATCCGAACCACTATAAATCTGGTCTTTTTACTGCTTTCTTTAATTGTTGTCTTGCTTTATTTATTGTGCTCTTATAAAAGACTTTGCTAAAGACATAACCTTTAAAGCTTCCGCGATATATCTACTTAGTGGGACCAACACCTCCTTTGCTTCTGCCAGCAATGCCCTCTTGTCTGCATATCTCCTATCTTTCTTGAGTCTTTTCTCTTCTCTTTCTCTAGGAGTGAGTTGAGGACAATCATAACTGTAGTGACATGGCTTGTTGCATGTGTAGCATGTGTTGTCTCCTCTGGGACTGGGACTAGGATCTCTCCTCCTCTGGTTGTATTCTGATCTGACTGGACTATTCTCTCTCCTCTGATAGCCTGATCTGCCAAGACTGCCATCTCTCCTCTGGTAATCTGATCTGCCAGAACTGCCATCTCTTCTCTGGTAATCTGGTAATTTTTATATGTTCTTTATTTTATGTCTTAAAGTGTTTAGGGTTAATGTAGTCCTTAAAAATAGAAACTTATTTCACAAGTTATAAGTTGTAAAATGAACGTTTCTTTAAGAAACGGATTTTGTATCGATTACTCGATATTTTCTATGATTAGTATATAGACTTTGTAATTTATTTAGAGTCCTAGAAAAGTTTGAATTTTATTTCATAAGATAGTATAAGTAAAAATTTATACATAATGTACTTTAGAATTATCCAATATTCATAACTTTTACTTATTAAATTCAAAGTATACATGTGTCATTACTATAAAATACAAGAATTATCTTGAAAATGCTATAATTTTCGAAAATTATAGATAAAATGGGAAGATTGATGAAGCTTCATGACTTATGATAAGATAAGAAAAGATTAAGATAAGATTAAAGAAAAGAAAAGTCAAAGTTAGCTTCTAACCTTAAAATTCCATGTGTTCATTAATTTAACTTACAAGAATACTCCATAATCTTCCTAAATCATCATCAAAGTCGGTCCTAAGGGGGATTGGAGTAGTCTCCAAGTATTGCTTCTCCTATAAATACAAGACCATTCATGCATAAATAGGTATAAGCTTAGAGAAAGAAAATTAGAACAAATAATACACTTATACTTAGAAGTTGAAAAGGGAGAAGAAAGAATTTCTTTTAGCCACCAATCTATAAGTAAGTTTCTCTTCTTGAATAAGTGATTAATTGAGTTTTAGTATGAAGTTTATGCATGAGTTGTGAATTAAATGATAGGAAAATGAGTTTGATAAGTAATTTGCATGATATATGAGCTTTACTTCATGTTTTGAATGTTTAATTCAAATTATTCATATGTTATGAACAAAATCATGTTTATTATTTGATTATCTATGCTTTAGATGTAGAAATAATGAAATTATATGGATTAAAGTGAGTTTAAGATGATATGTTCTTCGTGTATGCATAAAACCGAATTTCTGGACCAACTTTGGGGTAAATTTCCTTTTGACCAATTCATTTAGTGGAAAATTCTGAAAATTTTATATGTGAAAATAGACTTGTGAAGGAACTTAGGTTTCAAATTTTATATATTTTGGAGTAGTATTCGATGCATGGTGATTTTTCAAAGTTGAACTAGAGTTTTGGACTTTATAACAAGAACAGTAGAAGTTTGCTAGAAAACCAAAGTATATTGATAAATTACATGAAGTTGGGAGTTCATGGTTAAAATTTAAGGAGTATTGGGCTTATGGTTGATTTATGGTGAATTTTTAAAGTTAAGTGACCAGAATCTGTAATAGTGTGTTCATTACGAAATATTTGATGATTGGTAAAGAGTTTGAGAAATCTGGAAATATGGTGATAAACCTATTGAGTTGGGAATCCACTGTTAAAATTTCACAATTTTTGGAAGTATAGATAATTTAATATGAATTTTCAAAGTTAGGTGTGTAATCTACCAAAATCGAATTTTTATGAAAGGTTCGAAATGGTCCGGTTACATTTTTTACAGTCGATATTTATTTATAACTTGTTATTTGATGATTTTATACACTTAATTGATATTTTTTTGTTAGTATACAATATTTGAATATGTATGGAGATTTGAATTCAAGTCATTATACAAGTATAATATGTGAATTTTACAAATAAAGGGATAAGTAACAATGTTTCTATTTTAAAAATTTTACTTGTAGGTACAAACCTGCAAGGTGGAGAATCACTTCACTCTTCACCGAGTGTTTTATTATTATTTTAATTGCACTTATTAAATGTTGAATGTTAAATATTTTGAGTCTGGCCCGCTATCGACTGGCCCCTGAGATAGTCCAACTATACATTGGCAAATGAGATAGTCCGGTCGCTCCAGCACCACCGGTTGGTTGCGCCACCCAAGGAGATACCCGGTGAAATTCTGGGGGCTCACATGTTATAAACAATTGATGAATAGTATGTGCAATTAACAAGAAGTTTCCCACTAAGTATTTACAAACACTTATCCCTTCCACTTTTAATTTTTTTTACAGATGCTGTGGATCCTGACGTGGGCGAATGAACTCGGCAGGCTGTGGAGTTTTCTTAAAAAATTTATGTTTCAAGAATTATGTTTTTAAATTTTGGGTTTGTAACTTAAGCTACGATCATACTTATTTACTACTTCCGCTGTGTAGATGTGTGGCGTGTGTATATTTTAGTGTCGTTCCTACTTGTGCCACATCATATTTTCCGTACTATATTAAGTGGGGACGTCACACTTATTGTCCTTGATGACCGTGACTTTAATTCTCCACCTGCTCGTTAGTGATCTTAATATATTACTATTAATTTCCTTTTCAGAGTAGGTTTTACCTAAGGCACAAGCCTTGTTAAGGAAGTTGGTGAGACGCATGTCCAGCTGGTCAATCGTGTCATCTTGCTTCATCTTAAATGTGTCAAATGAGTGTTGAACTGCCTGGAGCTTGTTATCATTGATCTTCTCTGTTCCTTCGCAGAGCAGAGCTAGCTTGTCCCACATCTCCTTGGTTGTGGCACGGGTTCTTACCTTCTCGATCACTTCTTTGGTGAGAGTGTTGATAATTTGAATCCTAGCCACCTGGTCCAGGTTGTAAAGCTTTCTCTCATCGTTGTTTAGCTCGTCTCTTTTCTTTAGAATTCTTTGCTGGGAACTCTGTCCTCAGCATTTTTCTGTGCAGCTTCACTGCTTTCTTCCCTGGACTCTGACCTGCCATCATCAATGGGAGTCTAGTAAAATTGTATTGGGCCACTCTCAACCACATCAAGCATGCGGTGATGAATAGCTCCAAGATGATTTCTCATCATGAAACTCCAGTGGCTATAATCCTCAAAAGAGAATTCTGGCAACTTGCGGCTCTTGTAAGAAGATTTTGAAGACATTTTGAATAAAATTCAATATTTTAGCAAAAAATATTAAAAAGAGCAATGGATATGCCTGGTGACCACCAAAAGCTTTTCAAAGCAATGGTCTAGGACACACTGCTCTGATACCACTTGTTGGTCCCACTAGTCAGTTTTAGAAAGAATGCGGAAGATAATTAAAACTCTTTCAAGACCTTTTTACTAAGAGCACAAGTGTAAATAAAGAGTAAATAAAAGCAATAAAGAACACACGATGTATAGTGGTTAGGATGTTAAAATCCTACGTCCACTCTCCTTTTTATCAAGGGGCCTTACTAACCAACCAACCAACTGATTTTCTAGAATTGAGAAGTACCAGATCCTTCTTACAGCCTTTAGATCAAACTTCGATCTAAAGCCTAATTTACTCAAACCTTGTCTAACAAGATGAACAAGTTGAGTATTCCAACTAACTCCTTAAGAGTAGATATGAATAAGAACAAGTAAGAGTGCTTGTTGGGACAATGTCAGTTTTGATTAGATCCCAAAGCCCCTAAAAAGATGTTATGCACTTGTTGTCAGGCTAGTCTTGGTTAGGATTTGTACTTAGTTATTTTACACTTCACAGGTACTCAGTGAGAGGAGAACTCACTGATGACAATCAAGACTAAGAGCCTGAAGACGTAGAGCACCACCCTGAACTTATGGCAGTCTTCTAAGCTGGCTGAGTAAGTGTCTGTGATGAAGAGTATGACCCTGAGGTCTTTACTAACTCAGACCTGAAGGGAACAGGATGATACTGAGTTTATGGGAAAGACTTGGAGTAGAGCCAAGCAATGCAAAAGGAATGTCAGCGTCAGGACAAGACCGTTGTGCTCGAGACAAAAAGAACTTAATAAGATAAGCCTGAAGCCTAGGAATAAGTTCTGACATTCTCACCAACCTGATGACGTGGACCAATCTGGGGAGGACACGCACGTACGGACCCTGACATGAAGACTGACTTCAGACTGCACTTTCAACGGGCAAGCATTAAATGGCGCATTAAATGCAATTACCAAATCCATGCAAGGACGATTGATGCATGGGAAATATGTCTGTTTGAGCCACTCTACGTAGATGACTAGAAGGTTATCTCTTCCAACGGATAGTTTTCAAATCACCTATAAATACAGAAGGCCTTGAACTCATTCAAGGTTACGGGAAATTTCCAAGCTAGAAATTACTCAACCTCTCAAGCATTCAAAGCATTCAGTCTTTAGAAGAAGCACTCAAACCAGTTATTTCCCAAGTGTTTCTTAGTCACTGAGAGTTATTATGTATTCCAAAGAGCGTATTAGCATTATCTTAAGCTTAGAGTGATTATCCAATCCTTAGTAAAGATTTGTCTTGTAAGGATAATCACAACCTAGTTGGAATCCAACAAAACCCTAAGTTAGGTTTGTTGGAAGTAAGTTCAGTTAGTGAGTTAGCAAGGAGTTTGTATAGGTCAGTAAGGAGTAGCTGATCTTGGTGCACCTTGGCACATTAAAAACAAGAATCCCTTGAGTGGATTTCCTGTTAAATCAGGCCGTGGACGTAGGAGCTTGAGTCTCTAAACCACGTTAAACTCTCTGTGTTCTTACTGCTTTGATATTGTGCTTGCATGTCATATTACTTGTTCATTCATAACATTTGTTTTATCAAGCTGAATCAATCAGCCTGATCATCAAACTAGAGCACTGCCCTTCTAATCACTACTTCAGAATGAGTAAACAGTTTTTTAGAAAGCAAACTAAACAAGACTTTAAACTATCAGGGCTCACGTATTTCCGCACTGAACTTTAATTGATAGTTAGCCAACTGACCCGCACTAAGTGTAGTCAGTGGGTATATTATCAGCTCTTAGTTCTTTATTACTCTGAGTAAAAGGGACTCGGTAAGGTTTTAAATTGAAAAATTGGTATACGTGTATCCCCCCCCATACACGTATTCATCAGTCTTGTACTAGGACCAACAAGTGGTATCAGAGCAGTGGTTCAAAAGACCACTGACTTTGAATACTAATAGTTTCAGAGGAGAAACTGTTGGTGGTCACTGAACAGATCTAAGTTTGCTTTTCATAAAACTTGCATCATCATGACTTCGAGGAGACTTGAAGCTTCATTACCTGAATTCTCTATTTTTAACTTTGTTTACTAGAAGTTCAGACTTGAGGCTCATCTAGATACTATCCATGACTAGATGTCGCGTGTTATCAGGGAAGGACCGATCAAGATTACTATCCCTAATATCAGAAGACTGGGGTATGAACATCTTGAGATTGGCGTACAGGTTCCTAAGGAAAGGAAAGATATGGCCAATGACGAAATCAAGATGGTGGGACTGGACAATGTGGCCAGGAACATCAATTTGCATACGGTGCCTTTTGAGGAGTCAGCAAGGCTGATGAACTTAAAGACGGCGAAGGAGGTTTGGGATGAGCTTACCAGGATGTGCGAGGGGTCAGAAAAGATAAAGGAGAATAAGAGAAACATTGACATTCAGAAGTTCAAAGTGTTCGAGATGTTGCCTGATGAGACTATCGATCAGATGGAGTCAAGGTTCATCAAGTTGATGAATGAGTTGGTGATGCTGGACAAGGATGTCCCTAAGAGAGATGTTGCTTCAAAGATCCTGAATGTCCTTCCTGAGAGATGGGACAACAGTATAATCATGCTTAAGAACACTCAGGATATGAGTAACATAACTTCTGCTTTACTTTTTCAGAGCTCAAAGCACTGGAATATGATCTCAACAAGAGAAGGAAGAAAGTTCAGCAGGAAGAGGAAGAGAAAGAGAAAACTACTGAGAAAAGTGTGGCGTTCAAAGCCAGGTCTGAACCTGTTGAGTCTTCATCAAAGTCACTGATGGAGATGAGCAATGAAGAGCTTGCTGAGGAGTACAGCCTGATGGCCAGACACTTTGAGAAGCTAAATTCCAAGTTTGGTCGTTATAAGAAATTTTATCAGGACTCACGTGACAGGAAACCCGAAGGAACCCACCAAAGCTCAAGGAGATATGAGGAAAGGAGAAACACTGACCAGAGGAGAGATCATGGCGATGAAAGAAGATATTCAGATCCAAAGCCCGATCGTAGAGATAAATAGAGACGTACTCGTGATGGCAGGCACTCAGTGAAGAATGAAAGCTCATCAAGACAGAGGAAACCTGACTCAAGGAGGAACCCTGGACCTAGGAAAGAAGGAGGAGATGAGCAAGCAACATGTTACAACTATAACAAGAGCGGGCACTATCAGTATGACTGTCCGGAGCTGAGTGCAAGGGAAAGAGAGGACAGGAGGGCCAAGAGAGACCAGAGACTTGCTGACCGGAGAGCCATGCTCGCTGAGGATGCAACTGACTCAGATGGTCCTGAGGAGAGGTCGTCTGAACTCTTTTCTGATGATGAGTACGATGATGTTTGCTTGATGGCTAAAGAAGAGCATGAGGTAACATCTAACTCTGTGTGTGGTTCTTACACTGGTCAAAATCTTGAGCTTAGCTCAGAGTCAGTCAGAGAAATGAACCTTCAGATCTGCCTGGATCAATTGATGGTTGATTTCTCCAGGCTGTAGGAAACTAATGTCTTCTTGGTAGAGGAGAACAAGAAATCGAGTACTGGGGTCCAGAGCCTAAATGATCAGCTCACTCAGTCTGATCTTAAAGAATCTGCTCAAATTGTGACACTAACTCAGGAGATTGACTTAATCAATGTTGAGCATCTCCCAAGAGAGAAGATTCTGAAGGAACTGGCTGATGAAGAGTTGGTCAGGAAGGAAGAACTGAAAGTACTTAAGAGTAAGTTTGATCACCTCTTTGCCAGACATGAAATCCTGAAAAAGAGTGAGGACTCACTCAAGCAAAAGGTTGCAGCGATGAATAAATCCTCAGTGGCTAGAGAGGAAATAAATAGCAGCCAGATGCTTAGGAACGGGAAAAAAGGACTTGGATATGTTCCTAAGAAATCCTCACAAGGTCAGTCTCATGTTGCTTCAGGGAGCAACACTAAGAGGGTATTTGTTCAGGCAGGCCAAAGTGCACCTAAGGTTGTGCTTCAGGCCCTTCAAACTGATAAGGGCAAGGAAACTGTTGACTCAGTCAGGGTTGCCCCCAAGGTTGCTAAGCCAAAACCCAAGGGAAAGGCAAAGCAACCAAAGGAGGTCCCTGAGAGCTCAGGCCAGAGAAGGTCTCAGTGAAAGCAGAGGAAGACTCAGGCCAAGAGCCCTCAGACTAGTCAGCGAGGGTACCATCATGCTTGGCAATACCAACAGGGAAGGCCAAACATGATGACACCCCTATGGTTTAGGCATCCTGAGGCCTTTAACTATTTTCCATTCCCTCACTTGCCTAAGGGAAACAGAAAACAGGGTCCTTATCAAGAACAAGGCCCAAGATCTGTTGCACCCAGACCTAGGAAGAACAGGAAGCCAGCCCAAAGACACCCACTCAGGCTCCTGTGAAGCCTAAGTCTAGCATTCATACACCATCTTCCTCTCAGGCAAAGAAGAAGAAAGTTGTGTATGTTGATGTTTCAGGGAGACAAATTTACCACTCTGAGGCAATCAGGGTAGTTAAGCAAGTCTGGATCCCGAAGGGTACAGCTGACACAATAGGACCCAACACCCAATGGGTACCTAAAGCCTGATTTACTTGCAGGCGGCTGTGGATCACAACAAGAGGAGAGGAGACTCAAACAAAGTTGTTTGGTACCTAGACAGCTGATGCTCAAGGCATATGACTGGAATGAAGAGTCTTCTCCAAGAGTTTCAAGCAAAAGATGGTCCACAGGTTACCTTTGGTGATAACTCAAAAGGTGTTACTAAAGGTTTTGGTGTCTTGATCATAGGTACAATCAGAGTGGAAAATATGTCCTTTGTGGAAAGACTGAAGCATAACCTATTGTCAGTAAGTCAGTTCTGTGACAAAGGGTTCAGTGTTGAGTTCTCATCGAATATATGTTCAGTCAATGACAAATCAACACAAGTTCTTCTATCAGGTATCAGGAAAGGTACATTTATCTCGCTGATTGGAGCAACACTATTCCTAATACTTGTTTTGTTGCTAAAAGCTCTCTAGAGGTCAGTTGGTTATGGTATAAACGATTAAGCCACCTGAACTTCAAGATTCTTAACAAAATTTCTAGACAATCAATTGTTGAAGGTCTACCTAATGAAGTTTTTAGCAAAGATCATGTGTGCAAAGCTTGTCAGGAGGGGAAGCAGGTCAGAGCATCGTTCAAGGAGAAAGCTACCTTCTCCACTGACAGGATTCTTCAGCTCTTGCACATGGATTTATTTAGCCCAATAACACCTGTGAGTATGAATGGTAGAAAATATACCCTTGTGGTTATTGATGATTATTCTAGATATATGTGGGTTATTTTCTTGTTGAACAAGAAGGAAACATAGGTGAAGCTTCCTGAGTTGCTCAGAAGGCTCAGCAATGAGAAGAATCAGTCCATTACTAAGATCAGATCTGACAAGGGCACTGAATTTATAAATTCATATATTTCTGACTTTTGCAATGAACTTGGTATAGCTCATGAGACTTCTGCAGCTAGAACCCCACAACAGAATGGTGTCGCTGAAAGAAGGAACAGGACACTGAAGGAAGCTGCCACTAAGTATGCACAGACCCCATATGAGACGTGGAATAAGAGAAAACGGAGAAGGATGAGATCTTCAATATCCTATTCCCTAGCCTTACTCCAAACCTTCCCATCTGTGAGATCAGTCAGAAGAGGGAGGTGCTCAAGGAGAATAGAAAAATGCTCCCTGAGCCAAAGTTGAGCACCCTTGCTCATGCTCTGCCTGATAGGACCCATCTCTGGATCATTGAAGGCAAAGGGAATGGGCCTAGAGGCAGAAGCAGGGATGGCACGGCTAACAGGCTAAAGTGAGGCAGCCTCATCCTTACTATCATCGCTAATTTGGCTATCAGGAGAACCAGGAGGGACAACAAAGCCCAAAGCCATGCATGTGGAGGGGTTAGGGAGTGTTTGAGTGGAGGTGGAAGGGGGATTTTGGGAGATGGATGGAGGTGTGTGAGAGATAGTGGGCTATTCTGCACCAGGTGAGGTAGTAGGCAAGGTGACCTCCTCTGGTACAGAGGTTGTTTAAGAGGTAGGTATTTGGGTAGATTGGTGGAAAGGAGAGTGTGATGGAATGGGTTCCGTACTAGATGAGAGATTAGGCATGTGAATCTCCTCTGGTACAGAGGATGTTTGTGAGGGTGTAGGAAGCTTAAGTGTTTGGGGATGAGTAGTGTCTGTATTAGAGGGTTCTGGGGGAGAAAGGGAAGGGGAAACAAGATTAACAGAGGGAGGGGGAGAAATATTTACCTCAGCCGAGTCAACATCGGCCGGAACAGGGGCAGGTGCAGACTCAAAGGCCTCTGCACCTGGAAGAGGAGCAACAGAAGAGATCACCTCCGTCTCCTGGTGAGCAGCCTCCTCTGCTGCTTGGATAAAGGATGTACCCAGAGAGGAGTCTGTCTCTGGGTCCTGCAAGATAGTCCTCTTTGCCCTGGGTTTCTTCTTAAGAGGAACTGGATTCTCTTCATCTGATTCTTCTTCTTGGTCTGTGGGTGCATCCACCAAGAAGGCTTCTCTACAGCCCTCTTTTGCTTCTTCCCTTTCTTACCAGAAGGCTTTCCAACATCTCCTCCTTCTGGTCTGCTCCTTTTCTTCCTCAAGCCACCCTTCTTGGCCTTAGGAGATGAAGGTTGAGCTTCCTTATTTTGCTTTTGTTTCTTCAGAGCAGAGAATAGAGGAACTTGGTCATCCTCCTCTGAAGAGACGGTAACAGTAAACTTCTTAGTGGCACTCCCACTAGTCTTCTTCTTCTCCGTCTTCTTTACCTTATCTGGAGAGGGAATAGCCTGGATGGGTTGGGCAGGAAGTGCATCTTGTAACGCCCCGAAATTCAGAAAGTTAACCTTTGAGGTCACAACATCCTAAACCCGAGTCATCACTTAGTGAACCATAAAAACTGAGCCAGAAAATTTCTTTATAAAAGATAAAACAATAAATATAATTATACAGATGCAGCGGAAGAACTTAACATGATACTTATTTGAGAAAACATCAGTTTGTTACTTAATAAAAACCATCATCCCATTACTTAATAAGGAAACATTCCGCGAGTCCTGGGTATGACTCTCGAGGCATTAGTGACAAAAGATTAACAGTAGTATTAAAATAGCATAATATCTCAATCTTGATAAAAGCAGTTTATTTAATTAATAAGCGGGAGTGAGAAGTAGTCATCTATGGCAGCTCCCGGACCTCAGCATCATAACCTGAAAATATTTAGAGAGAGACGTGAGATAAAATCTCAGCGGGTAACCTGTATGCTGTTATACAAATTATCAGGAGATCCAAAATAATAATACTTTTAAGATTTTCACCTTTCAGTTGGTTCATTATAATTCTTGGTCACATTTATTCGCTTTCTTTAACATAAAACTTATAAACACAGATTTAGAACAAAGCATTCATATGGCCTGAAGGCCCATCAATCATATGGCTCAAAGGCCCATCAATCTCCTTTCTTATTCATATGGGGGGGTACCGGTGGCATTTTCACCGCGTCCTTGTCCCTAAAAATATGGGGGCACTGGTACTCTTTCAACCACATCCTTATCCCTATTGGGGGGGGGGGGGCACCGGTAGCGACTCTACCACATCCTTATCCCTAAAAGTTTGGGGGCACTGGTACTCTTTCAACCACATCCTTATCCCTGTTTGGGGGGCACCAGTAGAGACTCCACCGCGTCCTTATCCCTTCCGTCCTTATCCCTCCATCAGCTTCCCTTACAACTTTCACATAGTTCACAAACCACATACCACATGCTTACATTATAATAATTACATACTCGCATTCACATTCATAAGATTGTTATAGTCTTTTACTGATATTATTTACGTTTGTTTCAGAAAACTGACAACAATCCATATAATATTAACTAGCTATACAGATAGTGTCACCCACCTGGAAACTTTTAGAGATAAAGCTTAACTTGTTGATTGCTTAGTACACAGGCGACCTCCGAGCTTCCAAGCTAACCCCACTTTACATAACACAGTCCGCTCATTTAGTCATCGTTTATTATTTTAGTTTATTACTCAACTTCGCATCATACATAGGGCTTTTCGATAATGGGGGAAATATTTATCCTATTAAAATAGTCTTAGGGTTTTGTTCAAGTTCAAGGAAGGCGTTGAAACTTGTTCATTCGGGTAGTAAGGTTACTCTAATTCAATACGGGTCCACCGGTTGGGGTTTTGGGTCATCCGGGTTCATTCGACACTCAAAAGCAAGTAAAACAGTCAAACATATTCTTGGACAAGTATACACAAATCATTCATATACCTAAAACATGCTTGTTTATAAAAGTATCACTTATTGCTTCTTCCTAGTGTTACTTATTTAACAAAAGACATACATACATGTATTAACTGAAAAAGATATTTATACTTACTGAAAAATTATGAAATTTTAGTATGTTATACATGGGATGATATGGAACAAAGTTCATTAAGGGCACCAAGTCATTTAAGCAACGGAAATAGGGTAAATTTGCATTTGAAAACAGAATAGCAGGACATTCGTTAAAACAGTGTATAATGAAGTCTAAAAATCATATCTCGTAGTAGGTACATTAAAGAATCATGAAATTAGAATATGTTATAGTGAACTGAAAATATAATATTTTACATTTAGAAACCTAAGTCATTTGAGTTACGGAAAATTACCAGATGTTTGATGGAAAAGTGGTTTATAACATAGTTTGTCATACAGTGCATGTTTTACTTAAAAATCCATAACTTATTGTAAAATTAATCAAAATAAACCATGTATTTTACATAGCATTAAGACTTATTTTAGAACATCTCCAATTTATTCTAAGACTTTTAAACACTTAGAAAAGGGCTAAATGAATTTTCGAAAACAATGAATCAATCTCAGTTAAGTATTTACCATATAATATTCAGACAGGTATATCTCATTATCCTCTACACAAAAAGCTACGATTTTTGGATATATATTATATAATAACAAGGGGAATATCTCCAAATTTTTCTATAATTTTATCACTTCTGAAAATAGGCAAAAAGGTTAAATAGAGTCGCTGCTCCCAGTTTCACACGGTTTCAAACATATATATTTCCATGAATTTATTCTCCCTCAATATAAATCATATTATCATCAAATTTTCACAGTTTATTATATACATCAAATAATACATTCACGTAATTTTTCATAATTTTTCAACATCAATAAAGGTCCAAAATGGGTTCTCCAAAAAGGGGGCAGTAGTTAATCCGGGTAGAAATGAACATTGTCGAACTTTCTCATAAATGATCATATAAGCTCAAAATCGTGGAAAATCTTAAACTCAACCTCATACATCATTCTTACAGTTTAACTAAGTTTGGGAAAGGTTCTTAACATGCCATTTCTAAGGGTTTCATGCCCAAAACAAAATATGATCAAGGTATTAAGAGAAATGGGTTTATAGGGCTTACCCTTGTAGTTTTCCTCTCTTTCTTGGAAGATTGGGATCCAAAGATGAACACCCTACCTTCTACCACTCCCTTGGAATCAAGATGATGGGAAAAACACTCCTCCTAAGTGGTGGTGGGTAGGCCAAGAGGGGGAGGAGAGGAGAGGGCTCCTTCTCCTTCTACTCTTACTCCTAACTTTCCCTCTCTCTCTCTGTCTCTAAACTTCTCTTGTGTGTTTGCAAGATAAAGAATGAGGGTTGGATGTTGGTATTTATAGAAGGGGAGAGGGAGGAGTGAAGGGTTGGCATTAGGTGTATTAAATGCAAGGTAATGATGGTTGAGTGTGTAGGGGTGTGTGTAGTATAGGGGTGGCAAAATGAGCCCGGCCCGATGGGCCGGCCCGGTTGGCCCACCTTTCAGGACAGGCTGGGCCTAGAAAATAGTGGCCCGAAAAGAATTGGGCCGATTTGGCCCGGCCCGGTAGGCCCGGCAGATGGACCGGGCTTGGCCCGGCCCGGAACTTTTGATTAGCCCTCTTTTTTTTATTTTTTTTTAAATTTATATATCAAGTGTAGTTTGGTCTAATATGTCATGTGTACCTGTTAACATGAAAATAATTTCATGTGATGTTTAAAAGTGTTTGTTGAGTTAATATTACTATTTTCTTGTTGCAATAGCTTTTTCAAGAGATTAATATAAGTTATTTATTGGAAATGGGTAGTCAAACCGTATCCTAAACTAATATTAATGGTCATTGTAATTTATATCTTGACCACAAAAATAGGACTATAGAATTTGTTTAAAAATAAAATTATTTTATTGAATATAAATGATTTATTTTACAAATTTAATTTTTTTAAAAAGACGGGTCATTTTGGCCCGGTGGCCCGCCTAGGGCCAGACTGGGCCTTTAAAATAGAGGCTCGGTTGCAACCGGGCCGAGCCCGGCCCATAAAATGAAGGTGGCCCGACGGCCCAGTGTCGGGCCGGCCCGGCCCTTTTGCCACCCCTGGTGTAGTGTAGGGCTAGATTTAGTCATTAATTCTCATATCATCATGAGATTGCACTTGAGTATGGAAGTTCAGAGGGGAGATTTCTATCAGATTTTGGGCTGCCATTTATGGTAGTCCCGATTCTAGATGCAATTTTGGCTTCGACAGTGTATTTTTGATATTTTTCGGTTCGGTTTTTGGTTCCAAAATTTAATTCAAACATATCGTTAAATTCGTATGATTTTTGTGGTTCATATAAAAATTTTTATTTATCAGTTTCAATTCTTTAAATTTTTATTATAAAAAGTCGACCCGTTTTACGGATAAAACTCAAAAAGTGCTAGTAGGTTTTTCGGCTCGAAATGCTCGTCTGTCACCTGAAAAATTAGAACTTGCATGCACATATATTTAAATCAAACATTTCATTTAAACATATTAAAAATAAATCATGAAAACCCTAATTTGGTTTCGGGTCGTTACACATCTCCTCCATCCGAATCTGCTTGCCCATGAAGGGGCCCATCCTTTTTCAAGAAGATCTTCGTCTTCCCAAATTTCTTGCAACCAGACACGTCCTAGGCCTTCTGTGGACACTTGAAATCAAACATAATTGTAATCTTGGTGGCCAGGGAGACATTCGCATTAGAACAATACTGCAATTCTCCATCAACCTCATTACTAGGCTCCTGTTGAACCTTCACCTTATTCTTCTTCAAAATGTTCCAGAAGAACGATACCCAATCACATTTGACTCCATCTAGGATGGCTCTCATAGTACACAATCTTCCAGCGAAGAGTGCATCCGTACTGGTGGTTCTCACACATCAAGATCTTCACCACGATGTTGAAGAGAAGCCTGTACTTCTGGCGCAAATATATATCAACAAAACTTCGAGTGATATTCTGGCAAGATGCCCTAGCAAACATTTTGAACGACTCGATCTGCTCCTTCTCCTTGTAGGTGAGGGGATCAACTCCTTCCATCGACAAACCCCCAAATAAGGTGCTAACATCCGACTTGGTGATAACCACCATCTCATCATCCACCCTGGAAACCAACTGGTCATCACGAACCTTTAAATTCACTAAGAAATAGGCAGCATACGCATCTAGAGTGTGGAATTCCTTGGGAAATGTGGAGAGAAATGATTCTAGCCCAGAATTGCAAAGGAGATCCAGTATCTCCAACGCATCAGCGTTTCTAGTAGAGTAGAATGTTAGGATATATTTTAGTTTTGATGATTTCCCAAAACAACATGTAATAGGTTTGAAAGCAGTCAAGATAGTATCTTTTATTTCAGGTCAGGCTAGGTTAGCTCTCGTAAGAATAGGCTGTCAGTTGAGGGAACACTCAGTTGAGGGGGAAATCAGCGAGGGGGAACTCAGCAACACAGCCTGAGGATATCAAGATGACATCAAGAAGAACTGACTGAAGCCATGCTAGAGACCTGAATCAGAAGAGAAGCCTGAAGGATGTCCCACTGAGTGTAAACCAGGCTAATCTAAGCTAAGTCAGGTGGACCACTCAGTGAAGAGCATGATCAGGAGGATCAGTGCTGTACCAAGTAGGCCCTGAAGGAGTCAGGCTACTGTGGTCAGGGAACTTTGTCAGCCTTATGACAAAGTTTTTGGAATGATCTTCAAACAGTCTCTGAAGGACAACTACACTGAAGACGTTCAGTCCACTGAAGATCATTAGTCAGTGAAGGAGGAAGCTACCTAAAGTCAGTGGGTCTTGGTCAACCCACTGAGTCAAAGATCCGTGAATCCAGGCCACGTGGACCTATCAGCACGAGGCAGCAACTCTGACACTGATAAAGGCCGCATTCCAAGAAAAGTGGTTGAAACCATTAATTGTATGGATTCAAATGTAATTTCCTCCAACGGTTACATTTAAATCCACACTATAAATACAAGCTCATAGCTGCGTATTCAAGTGTGTTGTATTGTGTGTGAAGAAAATAAAATCAACACCTACAAGTTATAAGAGTGTGTGAGTTGTTAGGGAGTCATAAGGAAGTATGGCTCACACCCACGACACTGACCTTTAGTGTTATCACCTATATTCATTGAGTGTCAAGCTTGTAACTCTTAGCTTAGAGAGGTTTTCCTAATCTTAGCTTTAAGGCTAACACATTGTAAAGGAAAACCTCACCTAGTTGGAGAAAACCAAACCAAACTAAACCCTTTCAGAAGAATGTTAGGTTTGTAGTGAGGTGAGGAGAGGCAGCCCAGGGAGTGGCGTGAGTCCAATTATAAGTGCACCTTGGCACGTTAAAAACAAGAATCCCAGTTAGTGGATTTTCTGTTAAATCAGGTCGTGGACGTAGGAGCTTGAGTCTCTGAACCACGTTAAACTGAGCGTTGTTTTGTGTTTAAGCACTTGCTAATTATTTGTAGCGTATGCTCACTGAGTGTACTTGGAAAGGCTGAAAAGGAAATTAGCTAAGTATCTTAGTCAGGGAGAATCAATCTCACTGACGGGCTTAAGCAAGCACTCGAGAGTTCAGTCTCTCGAGTCACTGCCTTGTTAAGAGCCTGAGCTCACAAGTCAGTAGCACTGACTTGAGTGCTCTGACTCTTAGCAACGCAGTGACTTGAGTATCTTTCACTGAACTCATTCAGAGCGCAACGCTAGTTTAAAAAAAAATCGCTCCTGAATTCCCATTTTGGTATTCGAAAATGGGACCATCATAGAAGTCGAGCACCATCTCCAACTTCAATTTCTCATAGATGTGAGCAGCATTAAAACTGACAACGGCAGCCATTGAAGATATCTAAAAAGGAATTAGAGACCAAGTACTTGTGCAAAAGGTTAGGGTTTGAGAATTTGAAAATGTGAAGAGACAGAATGAGAGAGATTTGTTTATAAAAGAAAAGACGCGTAATTTTGAAATTAATTGGGGGGACACAATCAATTAATTAATTGATTGACATGTTGCACTTTAATTAAATCCGACGACCAAGATTAAAATAGGCAAGATACGGATTTAACTAGTGTGCGTGGCGCAGTCATTGGGACTGGGTTTGAGGGGTTTTGAGGCAATCAAGAGAGAAAGTAAAATAATTGCCTTGGCCCACGGCCCAATATGAAAGGTTTTGAGTGTATTTAGTAATTTGAAAGTAGTATCCCGATGACCAGGCGCGGAAGAGTAAAGACTTACATGTCATCTGGTATAGCAACCAGATGATACTACGAGTACTCTAGTGTTATACCTCTTCTGGAGGTATCTCTCATCTGGTGTAACTTGCCTGTCATCTGAAATTGTATCCAGATGGAATTGCAAGTCATCTGGCTTTATAGCTCATCTGGAGACGTAACTCCTTTGGTATATCTGATCTGTAGACAGGTTAGTACATATAATAAAGGAAATAAGTGAAATAGAAATTAAGGATACTCTTCTGATATTCCCCCTAAATCAAATCTGTCTCTGGATCCAAAAGTCTTAACTCAAAAGCTAATTCTCTGAATATGTTCTCTGCCAGGGGCTTAGTGAGAATATCTGCTCTCTCCTTCTCTGTTGCAATCTTCTCCATCCTTATATCTCCTTTCTCAACATGGTCTCTGATGAAATGGTGTCTGATGTCAACATGCTTGCATCTGGTGTGAAGAACCGGATTCTGGGTAATGGCAATTGCACTGTTGCTATCACAAAATATTGGAATATCCTTAGCTCTAATCTGGTAATCCCTAAGCTGTTGACTAATCCAGAGTAGTTGTGAACAACAACTCCCTACTGCCATGTACTTTGCTTCTGTAGTTGATGTATCAACTGAAGTCTGCTTCTTAGAAAACCAAGATACCATCTTATTTCCAATAAATTGGCATGTTCCACTAGTAGACTTCCTATCTATTCTGCAACCACCACAGTCTGAATCTGAATATCCACTTAACTCAAAGTTGTCATCTGTAGGGTACCATAATCCCAAATTAAATGTTCCCTTAAGATACTTCAATATCTTCCTAGCTGCTTCCAGATGACTTCTCATTGGATTTGCTTGAAATCTGGCACATACACCCACGGTAAAAGTAATATCTGGTCTGCTTGCAGTCAGGTACAGAAGAGATCCAATAAGTGCTTTGTACTGAGTCTGGTCCACACTTTCTCCAGACTCATCTAGATCCATTTTAAAATTTGTCATCATAGAAATCTTGGCAACTTTGCTAGATCCTACTCCAAATATCTCTAACATGTTTATGTTGTACTTTGCTTGATTTATGAAAATTCTCTTCTCTGATTGGTTGACTTGAAGACCTAAGAAATAATTAATCTCACCCATTATGGACATCTCAAACTGACTCTGCATGAGATTTTCAAATTTCTCACACAACTTCTTGTTAGTGGATCTAAATATGATGTCATCCACATATATTTGGATCCAAATATGTTAGTGGATCCAAATATGATGTCATCCACATATATCTGCATCCTTCTCAAGAAGCCCCAATCTATGGTATCGTAAGCTTTTGCGAAAAAGATTTTGTAAAATAAACTGCTTTTATTCCCATGTTTAGCATCTTCAATCACTTCATTGAGAACCACCACACTATCAGGAATTTGCCTTCCTCCGATAAAAGCACTCTGCTGATCAGAAATAATTGATTCCAGAACCTTTCCCAGCCTACGTGATAGCACTTTTGCGATGATCTTATACACCCCTCCAATTAACGAGATCGGACAAAAATTATTGAGTTCCTCTGCTACTTCTTTCTTTGGAATTAAGGTGATGAATGATGAATTAAGGCCCTTCACTAGCCTCCCGTTGTCATGAAACTCTTTCAACATATCCATGAAATCCCTTTTAAAGATGCCCACACCGCCTTCAAGAGATGGAAATTAAACCCGTTTGGTCCCGGGCTTTTCGAGCTCTTACATGAATACAAAGCCTCCTTCACTTTCTCCTCCGTGAAATTAGAAACCAGCATCTCATTATCTAGTTGAGAGATTTTCCTCTCAAATAGGTCCTCCCCAAGCATCGGCCTATAAATATTGATCTTACTGAAGTGAGTCTTGAAAAACTCTTGAATCCCTTTCTTCACCTCCATTTCTCCCTCCAGCCAATGCCTATTGATCGTGACCCCCTGTATCTCATTTTGCTTCCTCCTCTTATTAATGCATCCATGAAAGAATTTAGAGTTCATATCCCCCTCAAGCAGCCATTTATTTCTAGATTTTTGCATCAGCAGTGAGTCTTTCTTTTTAAGTTCAGCTAGAAAAAGAGCCCTCTCTTCCTTTCTTCTCATAATCTTCTGTTCTTCTAACCCAAAAATTTCATCCAACATATCCAGCTTCCATAATTCCTCTCTGTGCTTTCCAATTATGTCTTCCATATTACCAAACGCCTCTTTATTCCACACCTTTAGATCTTCTTTTAACAACTTGAACTTCTCCTACAATATAAATCCCTTCCATCCCGCCACTGCGTAGCTGTTCCACTTATCTTCAACGAACTCCAGGAAATTGTTGTGTGCAATCCATGCATTAATGCTCCTAAACGGTCTCGGCCCCCAGTTAATGCTATTAACGTCTAGCATTATAGGGCAGTGATCCGAAACGGACCTCTTGAGGCCTCTTTGGAATGATGAAGCCCATCTATCTAGCCACTCTTCATTAATCAGAATCCGGTCTAACATGCTCCTGCAAGACCCATCAGGTCTATACCAGGTAAAAGACCTCCCATGAAGCGGTAATTCGATCAGCCCTGGGTTGCAGATAAACAAATTGAATGCTTCGATGTCTCTCTTATTAACTCCAGCTCTCCTGCCCGCTCCATCTGACACGGTTCAAACAGAATTGAAGTCTCCCAGGACAAAGATCTTCGATGTAGAATTCTAAGAGATAGTGGTAAGAATTTTGTCCCAAAGTTCTTCTCTTTCCGCCAAGGGGATTGGTGCATAAACATTGATTATAATGCAATGCGATCCATCTGGTACCCATCTTCCATTCACAATTAAAGCTCCTTCCATACTCCAGTGACTCGAGCTCATAAATTTATCCTTGTTCCATATAGAGATAATTCCTCAGGCTCTCCCGACAGACACTTTGAACGCCCATTTAAAATTTCCTTCGCCCCAAATTGCCCTACACATAAATTCATTCACCATCTCCAATTTTGACTCCTGGATACAGCATAAGTCAATTTTTTGTCCCAAAATAATGGCCCTAACCTCACTTTTTTTTTATCCGACTCCCCAAGCCCCTAATATTATAAGACAACAGCTTCATTGATAAACACAATTTCTCTCCTTGCTCACTGGGGCCCTATTCGACCCAACCTTACTCAAAGAACTCAAATTTTTTATCATCTTCTCATCATTGCATCAATTTGGAGACCAATTTTCTTACCAGTTTCCCAGGTGCCTGCTGCTCCCTTATCCTTCTTCGTCGCTCTATTTTTCCGTCTCCCTTTCTGGGTCGCCTGTCTCTGGATTTTATCGACCACCTCCCTCTCATCCTCAGTTTCCATGTCTTCAACAAAACTCCTCTATTTATCCACCGCTGCTGAACCAATTGATTTGATCGGTTTCGATTTACCCATTCTTCGAGTCGCCTCATTTTCTCCAACCCTTGGTTTCATTGATTTTTCCAGATTATGAATTGGCTAATTTTCCCCTAAAAAATTAGAGGTTCTGCCACGTTCACGCCTATTTGACTCTTCCGAGGACTTGGGCTCTTTATCAAAATTAGAATACCCTGCTTCACTTCTGATTGGGCCGTCCGCTAATTCGACGACACCGTCCATAATTTTTTATGTAGAGCCGCCCACTATTTCAATTGCACCTTCCGAATTCTTTGAATATGGGCCTCAAGGGAGTTAACCGCCCCAAATTAATTGGTGACCAGACCCAAATTAATTTTTGGATTCATCAAGTCTTTAGGGGAGTTAACCGCCCCCACTAACGAGTCTTTGGAGTGGGACCCAGCAATTAAGACGTCTTCTGGAAATGTCGCCTTCACGATTTCAACTTCAACACAATCACCATTTTCCATGACTTTTCAGATTCCCGCAATCTTGGAATTCTCTCTCATGATCGATCACGCCGCCAAGCTCCTGGGTATTGACGCCTTCAGCACAATTCGCCGTGAATGCTACGACAACATTCTGATGCCCGCTGGAATTTCCATCTACTTTAGCCTTCGACGGAGCAGACTGGAATTCACTCAAAGCATTAGATTATGTATCACTACCGCCATGAACTACCACATTTTTTGGCCCCTCCGGAGAATAGACCGAAGAGTCGTCAGACCAATCTGAATCATTCCTATCAATGTCTCCCTCTTCTGCTGAACATCTGTCCTTCCGAAACGGTCCTTGAGACCAATTTACTTCCTCCAGAACTTTAATATTAAAAACGATACCATCTATATCCACCGAGAATCTCTTGTTTGGTTCGCAAGAGAAAGGGACCGAAAGTAGTATTCTTGCAACATCCATCCTCCTTCTCTATTCAGAAATCTCATCCATTTTGACGAACGTCCCCATATCTGAGCTCATAAGTCTGAAAAACCTTTTTGACCAAGCATGAGCCGGCACTCCTGACCAACTGGTCCACACTTTACGTTGTTGGCATACATTCTTTTCACACCACCGCCTAAACTAGACGAACCAATGAGCAATCCATTCGTCAAAATCTTTCATCATTGCCAACTTGTCCTTTCCAACTCTGCTCCACACCAGAACCACATTATCTCCAACGTAAGAAAAGTTCAAAAGTTTCCCGCATTCACTGACCATCTCTTCACCGAATCTCTCCCATGGAAACTCTTCCTTCAGAAGGCCAAAGCAGCAATTTTTCAACCAACCCTTCTCGTCCTCTTGTGTCACAAATTTCAACATATTGATCTTATTAATACTCTCTCCCATCGGCGCCACAGGTACAGCAGGAACTGTAGAGGTTTTGGATAAAAAGATTCTATTAACGGGTTCCTCTCCCAATTCTCCCTTGGCGGCGTCCTTGAACGATCTAGCTGAAGAGCATCTCCCATTATTTGCATCAAACAAAACTGGTTTTCCCTCCTTCTGCTTTACTTGATTTCTGTTAAATTGTGGTTTAAAAACTCTGATTTTAAAGCTCTCAATCCATAGTGTGTTCAGTTTCGAGAACAACGTGTCCTCCTCCTCCGCCTTGCATTTAGGAAACCTCACAAAGCCGAAGGGTTTCCCCTCCCGATCTCTTTTGCTTGGTCGAAACACATCCACGATTCTCCCCACCTTTCCAAAAGTCTTCCACAACACTTCCAATCTACAGTTCTCCGGAAAACTCCTAAAGAAGAAGGTAACTGTATCTTTTTCTGCAAGTTCAATCACTTTGCTATTAACGCGCGACCTGAAGTTTTCAACCTTCGTACTACCTGTCCACCTACTAGGGTTAAGTTTTTGCCTCACCGGATTTCGCTCGGCTAAGGGTTTCCTACGATCTACCCTCACCCTCACCCATTCCTCACCCTCTCTCTCATTATTTCTCTCTCTAGCCATTTTCGGGTTATTCGGAACTTGTTAAGGCATGGCATGACACAATGAGATGGAGTATAACTTGGGCATTGACGCATTAACACTTTGGTTTTCTATGGAATTGTGTTTGCAAACATACACTAACATTTTAGTTGGGATAGATGTTAATTTGTATTGTCTTATACCATGAGACGGTTTCATACAAATTTCTGTCTAGTTGTTTTTACTGAAAAACAGGAAGTGTATTAGTTATTTAACTAACAGTACTCACTCCATTCACGAGTCTTTTACCATGTTATTATTGGACACATAATTTAATGAAAATTAATATTTTATTGAAAAAATACATAAAATAAGGATATTGTGGGATCCATTTATTTGTTTGTGAGTGATGTTTATTTAAAAAAAATGGGTAAAAAATTGGTGGATAGCTAAAAAAGGAAAATGGGTAAAAGATTAGTGGACGGAGAGAAGATCTCATAAAAAAGTAGTACATGTATGAATCAATTTTACTCTATATATACTCTTAAAAAAAATAGTGGACTTTTTTTTTTTTAACAAACAATAAAAACATAGAGAAGAAATAAGATACTCCTTCGAGATTTGGAAACAAACACTGGCTTTATAAATCGAAACTTGATACTGGGGAAACAAATCCAAGGCATGGCGGGAAGAGATGTAGAAAAGATGTTGGCAGTAGGGCTTGTTTGGGGAGCAACGAACGCCCTGATGCGCAGAGGCGCAATCATATGGGACGAAGCACTCAAATCGACGCCTCAACCAAACATGCCCCTTGTCAAAAAGTGGGCGAAGCTTCTATTGATTTGGCAGTACAGTTTGCCTTTCGTGATAAATCTTTCAGCTTCAGCCACCTTCTTTGCTATATTGAGCGACGCCCCCATTTCTGTGGCTGTTCCGGTGACCAACGCCACTACCTTTGCGGCCACCGCCGTGTTTGGGATGATTCTTGGGGAAGAAACCCGCGTTGGCCGTGCTCTGTTGGGTACTTTTCTCATTGTTTTAGGGGTGTATATCAGTATTATGTGATTTGGTTTGGGTAGATTGATTTTTGAATTTTGGAGTGATGCACACAATGTGTTTGATGAAATGTTTGTGCGAACAATGCATCAATTAAGGTTGATCACAAGTAATACCCACCCCTGTTAAATGTTTATATCATACAAAACCTATTATTTATATTTTAATTAGTTCCACTTTGGTACTGGTTGGATCGTGTATTCTGTGGTTATTGTGTTGATGTGATCAACCTTATAATGTCTTTCTAATGGAATTTTGGTTGATTATTTTACTCAATGCTGTTACTTTTGTCAAGATTAATGTAGAGTATGGATGAACTTTTGCAATTGAATACAAGAATGATGAAAACATGTATTCTATCTATTTCTCTTCACTGACCCTTCCCATTTTTATTAATTGGTAAGCATTGAGAAGATCTCACAAGAAAATACGTTGGAAAACATATCATCTATACTTTGGTCCTTTCCAGTAAGGTTGATGAGAAAAGCTGTCATTTTTAGTTAGGTGTCAGCAAATTTGTATTGTAGTATAGTACTTCACTTCACTATACCACGTGCATCAATGATTAATGAAGTAAGGATTCGTGCTTGTGAATTGCATCTACCCAACTTCCGAAACCAATGCCTCGCACTTTCTTCTTCTCATTATTCATCTGCAAATTCCATGTCTTAACATCCACTTCCTCCTTTTAAATTATTCAAAACTATGGAAAAATTGTTCAAATTATTTTACAAACATCTCTTATGTAACTTCATTTGGCAATATACCGTAAAACAATAAACTAAATAAAGTAGAAATAATCAATATACACTCAGTTTTACCCTTTTAATTCTATTACACAAAATTTTCATTAAAATTTGCACTATTTCATATTAGCAATTCAAAAAGAGACGGAAGGAGTATTTGATTAGGTCAAATTAAGTGGATCAATGTTTAATGAGTCAAAAATACCAAGCAAAGCACTCAATGGTGAGATGATCTCAATTCTCATGTACACAACTAAATTGAGTAGTTGAGCCGTAGGAAATGATATCATGCTTACAAGAAAATCTTTGAGTTCCGAAACACATGAAGAGTATAATACTCCACTTGCAAGTACATATTCGTGCCATTCAACATAAGAACAGTAGTATGTAAAAATCACTTATCACGTTGTCAAACGGTCTATTAAGTGGACCATTTGCAATTCATTGAAGATAAAGGCGAGAAACATAGATGGTCTCCAAATGCAACGAGGACTCTAAAACGAGCTTTTTTTCCAGCGACGAGAAGAAGATGAGAGGGAAGGAGAAGAGAAAGGGGACGCCGGTTGCTTTATTTGGCAAATTTGGTGACAGGCTTTTCATACTCGTATAATAAAAGACGATCAACGTCTATTAACTCGGTGCAATGAAGCGTCGGGTTGTGAACATTTGCGATAGGTTAGGGAAAATAACATTGTTTGGATTTGATTAAATTAAATAAATAAATTGATTTATCACCAATCTACAGGTGATGAGATGAAATTCTTTCAGATCCGTTAGCTTATTATAATCTGTTCAATTTCGGTGTGCCACTTTTTATATTTTATTTTGTATTTTAAAAAATAACCCATGACTATAGTGATTCTTTGCACATCTCATATATCTAGGGATTGAAATATAAAGTGTAACACAAATAATTTTATACGACAATTAACCGTTGTAAATTTCGAAGCCAAACATCCAATTCGACTTCCCTCGTTGCAAAACCGTCACAAACGCTGATGTTAATTTGAATTGCTAGCCAGCTTGGCCTATTTTTTATATCTGCCATACAAGTGTTCTCTTATATATTACTCCCTTTCGTACCAAAATAATTTACACACTTATAAGGACACACTTTTTTTTAAAAGAAAAATAATTTGAGTTTGTGGTATATAAATAAAGACAAAGTACAGAGTAAAAATGGTTTATACATGAATTAACGAAGAATATTAGTTGTTTTTACTGAAGGACATTAGTTATTTCTCTGAAGGTATTAGTTGTTTATTGAAAATAAACTAAAACTCTTTAGTAAAGACAACTAATATTTTTCGGTGAAAACAACTAATACTCTTTAGTGAAAATGATTATTACCCTTCAAGGATTCATGTGTGAACCAATTTCACTCTATACATACTCATAAATAAGTATATGCATATTTTTGTGAGTATGTACTAATCAATATTTTATTTTTTAGAGTGCGTAAATAATTGACGCATAGATGTAATTCCATACAAGAAATCTTCTCAATCTTCGTGCATTCTCGCAAGAATACCAACAATGGGGATAAAAAAAATAACACTCTTTCAATAAACATAATTCATAATCCTAACAAATTCTAGCAAATTAATAAAAACCTCAATAATAAAGAAAATGAAATAATAAAATGATATCTTCCTGATATTCTTCATTTTGCAAATCAATTTATGATATTTCCAGATCGCTATAATGTACTCCTCTCCATCAATAATTATTGAACGAACGATTAAGACAAGTGTGTGAATAATTGCAAAACATATAGGCTATGTTCTTTTTGGGTTTTAAAAACTTGGATTTGGATTTTGAAATCTAAAACTCATTCTAGTTTGGGTTTTAAAAATAGGTTTTTGAAATTCTAAGTCTACAACTCTATAAATAACCTATACAACACTCCTTTACTTTTACATAATAAAGTTAAAACCTACCCTACTCAAAACCCAAAAAGAACAAAGATTTTAAAAACCCCATGGATTACAAAAACCATTGGTTTTCAAAAACCGGTTTTTAAAAACCACTTAAAACCCAAAAAGAACATGGCCATAGAGTATATGACTGAGAATTAATATGGGCAAAATATTGTGTGAACAAGTTTTAATGTAAACTTTATTTTGAAAGCATTGGTTAATTCTAAGGGTATTAGTTTTTTTTACTAAATGAGTAGCTTTATTGTGAACCTTAGTTTACGTGAACTTTAAATTTCAAGTATCACTGTTATGTAAACACACTATCACTGTTATGCATATCAATTATCATCATTTTAAGAAATACTTAATTTTTTAGACAGTGATAATGTGAATACATAACAGTTATATATAGTGCACATGCATAACAATGATTGTGTGTATGCATAACAATCATAGTGTGTATACAAAATAGTGGTATTTGAAGAAATCGATTTCACGTGAACACGGATTCACACAAGTTTTTGTCTTACTAAAATGTATTATTAATTATTTTCACTAAAGGACGTTAATTATTTTAATACTGAATATTAATTGTTCTACTAAATGTATTAATTACAAAACCATGTTTACCTTACACAAATTTCACACTCTTACGTATTAATTATTATGTTGTTCGGTTAAGGTTATGGACCAAGTGCTTGGAGGAGTAGGTTTAATGTGAGATTGTCTCATTGTGAGACACAATATAAATTGTGCATGATGTATTAACAGTTTAAAAATAATGATTGTAAATTTATACTAGTCTGTGAACCAAAGTATATCACACAACTTTTTTGCTTTAATGGAAATATTAGGGACCAAAATTGCTATTTAACTAATTAAAAACTCACTCCTTCCCAAACTTATTTCTCATTAAGAGACACCCTACATATCAACATTCAAGTAATTGAATATGTTTCAAAATTGAGTCAAATATATATATATATATATATGTGTTGTCACAAATCATCAATAGAAGTCCTTAAAAATGATTTTGAGTAAGACTTTAAGGATAAATAAATAGGTGGATGCAATTACATTTAATTTAAATTTGTTTCACTCGGGCTCACATAAACTTTTAGGAATCTAAACCTTTCATATTTCAGTACTATACCCAACATTGAATCTATTAATCTAAGGCACATAAAACGCAAAGAATATTAAACTAAATATTTAAATAGGCATATTTACAAGACAATATGCAAGATTGATTTTAGAAGCACATGAGATATTGATAACACTGAACATTGCAGGGAGGGAGGGAGAGAGAGAAGGTAATATATAAGTGGTCATAATCTAATGTTAATTACTTGCTTGCTAAAAAGAGAACATTTGAACAAAAATTATGGAAAGAGAGGCAAATTGAGCTCTCTCTCTCTCTTTTTCTGCTAATCTAAAAGACAAGGAATAAAAGACCTCATTTGTTCTGAGTGGGATTTGAAGAAGTTGGAGGCTTTTTTCTTAGCCCATTTTCCACAGCTTTCTCTGGCTCCACCATTGCTCCTTCCGATTTCCCTTTCTTCACAGAAAATGAATTTACAGAAGCGGCATTTACCAACAACTTTCTTGATCCCAATTTTGCATTAATGCCGGAGAAAAAATGCAGATTAATAATCATCAAAAATAGGACCAAAATTGTTGCTTTGTTGTTCATTGTTTTGATTTAAGATGAAAAGAAAATATGGAAATGAAGATGCTAACTTTTGGTAGTTATAATCATTCTTTCTTTCTACCTCGTGCTTTCCTCTGACAATACATGTGTTGAGTTTGTATAAAAGTATTCAACAAAATTAGTGGATTTTAAGTCAATCAGTGTCAACAAATGTGCTTCCCCACCCCAAATACCTTTCCACCCTTATTTGACTAATCACAACTCTATTGTTTTTTGTTTTTTATTGGACTATTTTCACAAAATCTTAGGTGGGTTTTTGTCACTAATTTAATTGTGAGATAAAATCCCATAATAACTCAAATAAGTTTGATCAATTTAAAATTAGAGCTATGTTGGAGATGTTGTGCATTGTAATATAATATAAATAATTTATTTTGATATTGGATTTCAAAGAAATTCACCATGGAATTTCATATAGTTATTCAATATATATATATATAATTTATAAAACAATATGTGCTTGGAAGGATTTACATGGGGCCTCCCCGGGTTCCAACCCAGTGCAACATTTTTTTTTTTAAATATTCTATTGTATTATTATTTACTGTTAATTTAGATTGCTAAAATTTTGGCCCAATTTAAACTAGACTTGGTTTGAATTAAGTAGATACAAAAGTTAAACCCAATTTTTTAATATCAATACAATCCCAAACTTTTTTTTTAATTATGTTCAATTTACAAATTTAATTAACTAACTAAATAGACAAACTATTTTTAACCTAAACTCACTCATTAATCAATTTATGGTTTGTTCTCTTACTTTAACAAGCAATTTTACTACGTAATTAATATAATACGCGTAGTTTCCTAAGGCAACATATTCTATTCAACATGTTTTGTAGGAAAATAGATGTAGTTTTCTCACTTGAATTAATCTTTCAACTATTTTTTGGGCTTTATTTTTAAATTATTATATTATGACTTTGAGTTTCAATATTTTATCCTACGAATTTTCTTTAGAAATTTTATACATATAAAATATATGAATTCTTTTTTTTTTTTCTTATACACGTACTTTTATTATTTAAAAAATTATATTTTTTTATTCCAGTCTATCAATTTCTGAATATGTTGTTCTTATATACTCGAAATTGATATTGAAAAGCAAGAGATATTTTAACAATAGTAAACATGGGCCATTTGACGATTCCTATTAAGCACCTCGATCGGATTTGACCATCAATAATAGAGTTTGTTTGTTATTGAGTTGGGACTGGGAAATAGGTCTTTACATGTGATGCTGAAATTACTATAATTGATCTAAATCTAAATGTTGAAAAAGAACATGGGATCATGTGACTTTCTAACGACATGTCAACATGGTCCTCATCTTTTACTTCAAATTCAAGCTGAGAAGGATTAAGCAGTCTCCTTTAATCATTTTCAGACAACAATCACAGCTAGGTTTAGCTAGCTTTGATTCTCTACCTTAATCTTGTATTATATATAAATCTATCTCCACATGTTTGAACCCACCCCCTAAGATTTATACCACCTGCTTATCAACACCGTTGATCACATAGCTAAACTGATATAAATAATTCTCATTGTTAAAACAATTGTAAGACACATCAAAATCTGCACTAACTTGCCCATAGAACTGTTATTCGAATTGAGCAGCTCGGTAGTTCGACTCGTCTCATTAAGGCTCGAACTCGACTCTTTTATTTTGATAAACGAGCCGAACTCAAATTTATAAACTTAATATATGAGAATTTTCTTGTTATTTCAACGTAATATATGAGGACTTGTTAGGCTCATTTGCGAATCGAACTATATTTTCAACTTGTTGATGTAATTGAGCAAGCTCGACAAATATTCAAGTCAATTTTAAACTTAAGTATTAACTAGACTCGAATAACAAGTACTTGCTCACTGCCTAAATTTGAATTTTATATTTAAACTAATTGATTCTCCGAGTGAAATTGCTATTCCCATATAGTATATTCTAATATCTGTAGGTCCACTACAGTTCCACTAGAAAAGGGCTAGCCTATTATTAGTATATTTAATTTAATGTATTTATTGAGCGGGTATGTGTTATTACTTGAGAGCGTGATACCTTAATTTTGTAGCCAAAAAACAAATACAGTTCACTAGAGTAGTGTTTGTAGCTGCACAATCCAGAGTAAGAATCTTGGAGAAATATCCTGCTTACAACTAGATACCATTGGCTTAACTTATCTATGAAACTAGGAAATATAATCAACACAGACAAGGGTTTAGATACATTAATCAAGATGAATGACATTCAGAGTTCACTACTTTGAATCAACAATTATTCAGATTCATGGATTTTTCGAATGATCAATGAATTCTCTTTCCAAATAATATTCGCGTACCCAAATGTTCTTAGGAAACATGAAATCAATTGCTCATGAATCACTTCATCAGAAGGAAGAACCTGTTGTACCTCTTTTTGCAAGGATGTGACTTCTTTATCAATGTGTTTGAAGTATTCCAAATCAGGATTGATATTAAATGCCAACCCATGGGATGTAATCCCAGAAGATATACGAACGCCAATCGCACCTATCTTTCGCTGACCAACCCAAACCCCTGTTTCTCCCCTTTTTCCAGCACAAGCCTCGACCCCATACAAAGACGCCAGCTCAATCATCGCGGACTCGAGATTCTCCACATACTTTCTCGCCCCTAACCCAATATCTCTCAAAGAAATAATGGGATACAAGATGGCCTGATGATGGAGTAAAGCGACGAGAAACAAGGAAATAATAAGAAATTTTACATGATTAAATGCTGCCCAAGAAACAAGTGTCTTCTATGATCCCTCTGGATGCCCTAACGACATATTACAACGCAATATAAATAAGACTCTAATCCTAGTAACTATAACTTAGCAAACAGGCAATTTATTCAACAACTTAAATTAAAAGGCTCAGCTATAATAATAATAAAGGCAATAAATTAATTGTATCACCTGATGAGGACCATGGAATGTGACATCACCTCCTCGTTCGGTGTAGTGAAGTTCTGCCCCCATCGACTTAAGTTCAGCCTCAGAAACCAATATATTATGATCGGTTCGTCTTTTCCCAAGAGTATATGTCGGTGGATGCTGTAGGGACAGCAGGGTATCGCTGATCATGTTTAGTTTTCTCTCGGATGCCAATTTTTGTTGCAGCTTAAGCGTCTCAAAGTAATTCACGACACCCATCTTCCAGATCTCAATGCTGCGTGGACCTCTCATTTTCTGAATAATAAAATGATTTTACGATGTCATATTCAACTTAACTACAATTCTAAATTAACCTTAAGCCAATTTGGGCATCTAAAATCAAAATTAAGCATATTGAGCTATATTTTGGCTCCCCCCCCCCCCCCCCCCCCCAAACTCATTTATTACAGGCATCCAAAACCATAGGTTATTTGCAATACATTGTTTGATCTTGTTCAAAAAGGATAAATCATCTGATGATGAAGAAGAAGAAGAAAAAGAAAAATAGAAATTAAGTAAAGTTCTCTTATGTGCCTGTAAAAACCATTTGAGCGTGTCTCGCAAAGTTTTCTAATCTATTTGTGAAAACTAGATTTGGGGGAAATAAAAACATATTTTCAGGGGGGGGGGGGGGGGGGGACACATAATGAATAAATGGGAATTTTGTAGCATAATAAAGGCAGGTAATACAATTAATTTAAGCAGAAGCAAAAATTATAGTTCTACTCATTTGTGGCTTAAGAGAATCGACAATTACATGCACAAGATGTAGGATTGCCATTGTTTGTCTTAGAAACAATATAGAGAAACAGCAAACTGAAGGACTACAAAAGAAGAAGAAAAGAAACCATTAACGTGCTTTTATGCATCTTAACAAAATCTGACTTTATATTTAATTCAAGCAACAAAGTCAAACAAAAGTAAAGCTTAAAGACAATTCAATCCGTAATCACTCTCCTATCTCCAACTACAAAATTCAAAAACTCTGTCACATAGCCACACAGTTTTCTCAGTTCATGAACTCGAGAAAGAGAGAACAAATAACTGAGAGAAAAATAACTCAAAAACATCAGAAGACCTTCCCTGTAAATCATGTCGGGAATTAAATGCAATCATCCAGCATAAAAGCAACACCGCATTCCCAAAGGTTAAGAGGATGTTCTTCTGGCAGCAAATCATCACATATTAGGTACTCCCTATTTTCATTCACATGTCCCATGACTTACCAGCCATAATTATTTATTAAAAAGGGTTTTACATCTCAACACAACCCAACAAGTAATTACATTCATTGCTCAAAACTAGCCTGATCAGTAACATATTACTAATTAACAACCTAAACTTAGTAATCTGGCTACTAGGAACATTCATTTTAATCCAAATTTCAAATTTTGTAAATATTATTACAATCAGTTTGGCATGTTTGGACTAATAACTACCAAGGAGAATAAATCTCATGCGAGCTTTCAATCAAACAGAGGAGCGGGGAGCTTCATGTCCAAGAGGTTTGAAATAAATCTATGAAGCAAGCATCATCTTGGTGCAAAATAACTTTTAAAGTATACCATGAGCTCAAGTGGCCAGAATTTCAATCTAATACCCAGAATGTCGATTAAAAACCCATAAATATCTGTATAGAAATTCCCCAGACATGCCAAATTAAATGTATACACACACACATATAGAAATACAAAGAATTGAGAATTTTGAAGGTATAAACTGATCAGCGATGCCAAAATAAAACCAATTAATCGAAACCCAGAAGACGCAAATTACTCCATAAGGCACGCCTAATTGATAAATAGTCGATAAACGAAGAAGAAAAAAGCTACAAACTTGAGTCAGCAATTATATCAAACACGTTATGTGCTCAAATATACCTATTTACGCATAATTTGATGCAATTTCTGACTTTCTTAGTGAAGCTCGCACACTACATTACCATTGGTGATATATAGTTAGGGTTTCGGATGCAGATTATATACATACAGAAAATAAATGTAACCATGAAAACAAGAGGGATAACGTTTTGATTATTGATGGTCTTTTTATTTTTCATTTTTGGAAACGACGCTCTAGCAAGGATGAAAATATTGTTATCAATGAAAATATTGGTACCTTAAATTTAACAGATATATAAATAAAAATATAGATGTTGTGTGACGAATAAATCCTTTAGGACGAGGACCAATAGAGGATCATTATGCGAGTTCGTCAAAGGAAAGAGAGAAGCGTAACTCTCGTCTCGACATTCGTGCCCGGCCGTTCGGTCTCGTCTCCGTCATGAATGACATCAGGTTTTCGCTTCGCCCAGAAGGTACCCGGCTTCGTCATAAGGACGACCAGACCCGATAAGAATACTACCTAAGACGAGGAAGAGATCCAGAAGAATGAGGTCCATGTCGTCTAGAAGGACGAGACGGTCACACATCAGGTCTTGACCGGCGTTGGGGAGTTTTGGGCGCTATCAGAAGATCTTTCCAATTCCCAATACCAGGTACAAGAAATCGCGACCGACTCGGTAGGGGAGGTCATACTTGTGTAAGAATATCCCGCGATCTTGGGGAAGATACGATCCCCTTTCCACGTGGCCAGTTGTAATTGGACCAAGACCTACAACACGGAAGATATTCCTCACTAACCCAGTATGGGTCTGGCCCAGCATTAAATGCTGGGCTGTACCTGTCCATCAAAGGATCCGTCCAAGGGGATGCTCTTGGACTATAAATACTTGTTCAAACCACAATAAATGACACGAACAACATTAAAGCCCAAGTCAAAAACTGACTTGGCAAATCTTCTTGCATTTATTATTTATGTTCTTTCATTTATTATCTAAGGCCTCAAGCCATTAATACTCGATAATATTCACAAATCACATAGCCGTTACCCATCCAAAAGCCACATCAATCCGTAATTAGATACATATTTTGGGTAACAACAATTGGTGCTAGAAGGAGGGTGAAATCAACCTTATACATCAAAGAAAAACACCCCCCGAAAAACACTTTCGTCAAACAAGAAATATGACGAACCAAGACGCTGGCGAGGGCACATCTCGCCCAGTCCTGGAGGCGGCAGGTGCGGAGCCAACGGCCACCCACGTCCGACAAACGAGGGACATACCCGTCATCACCGCTGACCTGAGCACCCCCGAGCAAGTAGAGACTGTTATCGAACAGCTCCAGCGGCGGGCGAGGGAGATGAGGAGGAGCCTGGGCATACAGACTCCTCCCTCATCCAAAAAGAGGAAGAATCCCCCGCGTTCCACCCGGCCCCCGAGAGAGGCTCTCATCGACCTTTCAATGGGCCAGGACTTGACCGAACCCACCTGGTCGAGGGCCTAGGGCTCCAGGTCGGTCTTCAGCCGACTCGGCAGCGAGTCATGGGATCAAACAGCGCCGAGCTCAGAATCCGAGTCCTACACAAGGTCCTCGAGACATCCCGGCCGTACCAAGGCCGCCCACACGGATGCACGGGTGGAGCCACACGTTCCCGTCAGAAGGCAACTCGAAGGTGCGCAAAGCTCCCCTATCCCGAACCTCGAACGCCGCATTTCAGCTCACGAACGTTTGGGCCCCGAGGTCACTCTCCGAGCCGAGGGCAGTCAAGGCGCCCTGATTGCAGCCCTTCAGCAGCGTCTAAACGAAATGGAAAGTAAGTTGGAGGCCAAGGACTCTCCATCCAAACGCTTCATCATCGGCAAGGAGCCTTTATCTCAAGAGATTGAGGAAGCCTACTTTCAGACGAAAGTCACTCCTCCCCAAACCCCTTTATACGAGGGAAGGTCCGACCCAGAGGTGCACCTCAGCAAGTACCGAATCTAGATGACCGGCCGAGGCGCTACGGACGATACGAAATATCGTCTTTTCCCCCTCACTTTGGGGGAGTTAGCGCACAAGTGGTACGCCAATTTACCATCCCGCTCGGTCACGAGCTTCGTCGATTTGAGCAAAAAATTTCTGACTTTCTTCGCGGCAAAGATCTCCAGGCCCGAGGGCCGACACAGGCTCATGAGCATCAAGCAGGCGGACAATAAGTCCGACGAGGCTTATGTCGACCGCATCGACGAAATTATCCTCACAGGCGAGCCGGTCAGCGACGAGATCGCCCTCCATGCTACTCTGAACGGCTTCGCGGCACTCTCCCTTGTTGGTCCCGTTTTTTCATTCACAAACAAAGACAATATGGGAAATTAGGAGAAATTTTTGTTTTAACACTGATGATATGCAAGTCAGTAAAGCAATAAAGAACACAACAATGTAAAGTGGTTCGGAGGCTCAAGCTCCTACATCCACTGACTGATTTAACAGGAAATCCACTACCCGGGATTCTTGTTTTTAACGTGCCAAGGTGCACTCACAACTGGACTCACACCCCTCTGCGGAGCTGCCTCTCGAACTGGCCTCACATCCCTCTTCACTCAGGGACTGCCTCTCCTCACCTCACTGCAACACCTAACACTATTCTGGAAAGGGTTTAGTTTGGTTTGGTTCTCTCCAACTAGGTGAGATTTTCCCATACATGGTTTTAGCCTTTAAGCTAAGGTTGGGAAAATCTCTATAAGCTTAGGATGTATATGATGAGCTCGAGTATACAAACTGGAACACTCAAATATGACTATGAAGAACTCAGGTCAGTGTTCTTGATGGAGATGGTGCCTCCTTATGCCTCCCTTGAAACGCACCACTCTCACATCAGCTCCTTGCCTTCACAAATGAAGCTTGAGTTTGTATTTATAGTGTGGATTTGAATGTTACCGTTGGAGAGAGTAACATTTAAATCCAGACTATCTCTGGAGTGAAATTCTCCTTTTCAGTAAAGTATGGCCTTTGTCAGCTTTTGTCAGATTTGCTGCCTTAACTTGATTGGTCCACGTGGACTGAGTCCAACGGCTCATTTCTTCAGGGTACTTGATCAGGGCAGTCCTGACTTCAGGCGACTTGTCTTCAGCTGACTTGAAGTCCTCTTAGGATACTTTTCTTCAGTAGACTTGAGGTCTTCTTAGGAACTTTCATTGGACTTGAAGTCTACTCATAGGACTTCCTTCATTGGACTTTAAGTCTACTCAGGAGAGTTTCTCAGTAGACTTTCTCAGTAGACTTCCTTCATTGGACTTCCTTCATTGGACTTCCTTCATTGGACTTTAAGTCTACTCAGGAGAGTTTCTCAGTAGACTTTCTCAATAGACTTTCTCAGTAGACTTCCTTCATTGGACTTCCTTCATTGGACTTCCTTCATTGGACTTTAAGTCTACTCAGGAGAGTTGACATAAGGCAAATTGTCAGCCTCTCATTCCTCAGTAGCCTGACTCCTTCAGGATCTACTCGGCACAACACTGATCCTCATGACCATGCTCTTCACTGAGTAGTCCACTGACCAGCTTAGAAAGTCAGGTTTATACTCAGTGGGACTTCCTTCAGGACGGTCTTCAGGTCTTCAGGAGACTTGAGTTTGTTTCCTCTTGAATGGCTTCTGACTTCTTCAGGTTTATGAGTCCGCTGAGTTCCCCCTCAACAGAGTACCTGTAAACTGAAAACAAACTATCCTAACCTGAACCTTTACAAGATAATCCTGACCGCACACATCCTATTACAAGTCGTTTTGGAAAATCATCAAAACTAAATATCCCAACAATTTCCCCCTTTTTGATGATTCCAAAACCTCTAACACTGAAGATTTTCTATTACAAGAGTAATGTCAGAATAACAAGTAATAGTTTGAAAAAATGCAGAAATTCCCATAGTTTTAAAACATTTAAGATCTGTTCGGTTGACCATTTTTCTTAACAAGTCTGGATCAGTGGTCATGTGAACAACCTGCTCTGATACCAATTGTTGGTCCCGTTTTTTCATTCACAAACAAAGACAATATGGGAAATTAGGAGAAATTTTTGTTTTAACACTGATGTTATGCAAGTCAGTAAAGCAATAAAGAACACAACAATGTAAAGTGGTTCGGAGGCTCAAGCTCCTACATCCACTGATTGATTTAACAGGAAATCCACTACCCGGGATTCTTGTTTTTAACGTGCCAAGGTGCACTCACAACTGGACTCACACCCCTCTGCGGAGCTGCCTCTCGAACTGGCCTCACATCCCTCTTCACTCAGGGACTGCCTCTCCTCACCTCACTGCAACACCTAACATTATTCTGGAAAGGGTTTAGTTTGGTTTGGTTCTCTCCAACTAGGTGAGATTTTCACATACATGGTTTTAGCCTTTAAGCTAAGGTTGGGAAAATCTCTCTAAGCTTAGGATGTATATGATGAGCTCGAGTATACAAACTGGAACACTCAAATATGACTATGAAGAACTCAGGTCAGTGTTCTTGATGGAGATGGTGCCTCCTTATGCCTCCCTTGAAACGCACCACTCTCACATCAGCTCCTTGCCTTCACAAATGAAGCTTGAGTTTGTATTTATAGTGTGGATTTGAATGTTACCGTTGGAGAGAGTAACATTTAAATCCAGACTATCTCTGGAGTGAAATTCTCCTTTTCAGTAAAGTACGGCCTTTGTCAGCTTTTGTCAGATTTACTGCCTTGACCTGATTGGTCCACGTGGACTGAGTCCAACGGCTCTTTTCTTCAGGGTACTTGATCAGGGTAGTCATGACTTTAGGCGACTTGTCTTCAGCTGACTTGAAGTCCTCTTAGGATACTTTTCTTCAGTAGACTTGAGGTCTTCTTAGGAACTTTCATTGGACTTGAAGTCTACTCACAGGACTTCCTTCATTGGACTTTAAGTCTACTCAGGAGAGTTTCTCAGTAGACTTTCTCAGTAGACTTCCTTCATTGGACTTTAAGTCTACTCAGGAGAGTTTCTCAGTAGACTTTCTCAGTAGACTTCCTTCATTGGACTTCCTTCATTGGACTTCCTTCATTGGACTTTAAGTCTACTCAGGAGAGTTGACATAAGGCAAATTGTCAGCCTCTCATTCCTCAGTAGCCTGACTCCTTCAGGATCTACTCGGCACAACACTGATCCTCATGACTATGCTCTTCACTGAGTAGTCCACTGACCAGCTTAGAAAGGCAAGTTTATACTCAGTGGGACTTCCTTCAGGACGGTCTTCAGGTCTTCAGGAGACTTGAGTTTGTTTCCTCTTGGATGGCTTCTGACTTCTTCAGGTTTATGAGTCCGCTGAGTTCCCCTTCAACAGAGTACCTGTAAACTGAAAACAAACTATCCTAACCTGAACCTTTACAAGATAATCCTGACCGCACACATCCTATTACAAGTCGTTTTGGAAAATCATCAAAACTAAATATCCCAACATCCCCTATGTTCAGGCACCTTTCCAAACGTCTTCCTGTGACTTACGCGGAGTTCAAAGGGAGAGACGGGGAAATGATCACGCGCCAGAAGCTCCTGGCACAGCGGATGGGACCACCAAAGGCCGTGGTGACAGCCCCGGCCCTGAGAGCCGAGGCAGGGGAAAAGTCCAAAGCTTTCCCCCAAAGGAAGAACTCGTCCGGGCCGCGTTAGGCAGGTGGCAAGGCGCCTGGGACGTTCAAGAAGTGGGCCAACGAAACGGACGAGCAGCTGCTCCAGGTTTTGGCCTAGTCCCCGGCATTTGTTTTCAACGAGATCCAACACGACGACATGTTGAAGAAACCAAGGGCCCTCAACCCCAAAGCACGAGTCAACAGGGCCAAATGGTGTGCATACCACGACGGCGCGGGGCACAATACCAGCGAATGTCGGGACCTCCTCCGACAGCTTTGGAAGCTATTTGAAGATGGAAAGCTCAACGATTTTGTCAAAAGGCCGGCAGAGACAGCCCCCCACAACCCCGAGCAGGAGCGGGGGCATCCACGCCTGCAGCAGGCTCCGAGGCAAGGCCATCCCGTCGCCTATGTCGAGGATGAGGAAAGTGATGACGAAGAGATGGAGGTACCACCGCCTCGTCAGGGAGGACGAGTGAACATGCTTGACTTGAAGTAATTTTACTAACTTCTACTAGTCGCTCACCCGCAAGCGAACGGGTTCACTGTAGTATCAGTAAGTATAACGACCAAGTATATCGTACCCAAGAGACAGTGTATATGCGAATAGATCCCTGAAGATCTACGCGTCGTAATTAATATGAGTGTATTGTTTTTGGATTTTTTGAAAGATTAATTAAACTAAACTCAATTGTCCTACGAATGCAAAAGGAAAATTAAACGAAGTAACAAAAGGTGTGTTTTCAAATATGAGATGGTGATGCTTAAGATAGGAATCCCTACGTATACTAACGGAGCAGGTACATAATCAAAATAACTGTGAAACACAAGAATTAACCTAAGTCTAAGAATGCAAGGTGAAAGCTCAAGATTCTAAACCCTAATACTTTACCCTAACACTCGACTTCACGAATCTACTAACAAGTTACTAGATTGTGCTTAATTAATGAGACCCTAATTTAACTAAGGTGATGCGGTCGTCCCCCTTCGCTAAACCGGTAGATGAATTAACCTTTCCTAAACTCTCTCGTTAAGTCTACTCGTTGTTAAAGAGTGATACGGTCGTCCTCTCTCTAACACCTTTCGAACGAAATTCAAGAGCGAAGTCTAGATTAATTTTAAGAATTCATTAACCAAGAGAATTAAAACCCAAACGTCACAAGTTACTCTAATTACGTACCCACAACCTACTTCTACGAGTTCATCCTACCCTAAGCATGCAAAGGTTTTAGCTAGACATAGATTTAACGTAAACAATAGAAATTAAACAAGTGACGAACATGAACATGGTAATTAAAATGAAGAAAAGATCGAACATAAACTAGGGTTTTAAGATATAAAAGAATACTGAAATTAATTGGCAAAACTAGGTCTCAACGTACTCAAGAACAAAAGATATTAAGAAACTAACTAAAACTTGAAATCGTAACGTGAATTCGAAAGAAAAACCTCAAAACCGTAAAACTATAACTTGCTCGTCTCTTCTCTTCCTTCTCTCTCTCAAAATTCTCTATAAAGTGATGTCTAAAAGTCGGGGATCCTTCAAAACGTGTTTGGAAGAGGTATATATAGGCACGGGTCGAAACGGGAGTTAATGGGCCGAAAATACGCATCCTGAGGCAAAAATCCGAAGTTGCTCGAGCAAAACGCTCGAGCGGTCCCGCTCGAGTAGTGTAGCTCGAATGACACAATCGCTCGAGCCGGTCGAGCGCTGAAATTACACTGTATGTTTTGGGCGCTCGAGCGGTGGCGCTCGAGCTGCTCGAGCGCAAGAAAAGTTCTGTAAGTCGTAGGCGCTCGAGCAATGCGCTCGAGCGGTGGCGCTCGACCTAGTCACTCGAGTGACTTCCAACTCATCCCAACTAATACTTTTCCTCGTCTGCACTAATACCAATCGTATTTCTTCAATATCTTCTCATCCGGGCATCCGTTTGAGTCGATTCAAAGTCCTACGAACTCCGTTTTTCGTCCTCTATTCACCTATGAGCATCAAAGAGACAAATTCATTAATGTGTAGAAATAATGCTCAATTGACTCTAAATACTCGATAAACTCGACCAAGATTTGGGTATTTCAAGCTACGAATCATGACAATTTCACGCCTAATCAACCCCCCCAAACTTACCATATTGCTTGTCCTCAAGCAATAAAATAATAAGTCAAGTGAAATTGTTAGGAATGAGTCAAAGAATCAATTAGTGCAAGCAAATGAACTCGAGCTTCAAAGATCAATCACAAGTATACTCACTCACCTTCCTTCATCATACTCATGCAATAACAACAAGAACCACCAAAATCCAACATGGATGTGCACTCAACGATGTGTTTCACTCCCTCACAAGTGTATAACAATGATCAAGGGACTCACTCAAACAATCAATCACACAAATTGGCAGCCATAGGCTTGTAAGTGCTCTCAACTCCGACCATACTCTAGAAATCAATGCCGAATCAAAGAAGACTTTTCTTAAGGTTGTAATGTAGGCTCTTTGGACAGGTGGGAATCAATATTGTAAAGTGACTCAAGTGAGTGGAGAATAGAAAATCAAACTTCGGTACTTCAAGATTAGGAACAGAATACTTCAAACCTTTTCAATCAACACTCTTTCAATTCCACTTTTCTCAACACTTCAATTTTTTTTCTAACTCTTTTCACTTTTTTTTTTCAATCACTTCACTTTTTTTTTTCTTTTTCGCACAAACACATGAGCTCAATTTTTTTCTTTTGCTCATTCTCAATTTTTTTTCTTTCCCACAACTCAAATCTCATTCACACCCTTATTTTATCACCACTCAACCATCATAATTCCTTGTCTCAACTCAACTCAATCCCTTCAACATTCACACTTTTCCTATTCTCCACTCAAATTGGGACAAAAAGGCTTAGGAACTTGGAATAGTGTTTAAATGTGCTAGCAAATAAAATAAGCTTTAGGCTCAAAGGGGCTAGCAAGGAATACATGTCATTGGTAAGGAAAATTTTGGCTAAGTGACTCAAATAAAAACAAAGATGGCCTAAGATCACATTCGGCATATCAAACTAGATACAATCAAGAAGCAAGAGCACACACAAGTTCTAGCATCCTCTAAGGTGACGATCCACTCACAAACGAAGAGATTAATTAATGCATCAAAATCTCATAAGGCTCAAAAGTTCACGGCTTTCACATCCATGCTAGTCCTAGTGCATTCTCACTCTCATCACATAAGTACTCAAAAGAAAAATTCATAAGCATACAAGTTCTCTCTCTAATCAGCTCAAAGATAGCAATCAATAAGCATAAGATGATTGATAGGCATGAAATATGCAATAGCGAGTCAAATCAAAATCACCCCAAGGAGTATCTCAACAAACCAATAATCAATCAAACTCAACTCAAAAGATAAGGGCGTGCATGCATGTGCAATGTAACAAGAAACATAAAAAACTCCACCCCCCAAACTTCGACCTTGCTAGAGGTCTAAGTTTGGGGTTGTGGGTTACCTCAACCAAATAATTCCTTTTCTCTCAATAGCTTTGCACACTCCCTTGTCTCAAGTTGGTTCCTTCAATCTGAATAACTCCATGATACCTTTACTCCTTTAGAGACAAGCCTACAAGCAACTCACTCAAAAACGAGGTTAAACATACGACTCACAATAACTCCCTAATAACTAAAAACAAAGCAAATAATAAAAAATAAAAATAATGGGTTGCCTCCCATTCAGCGCTATTTTTAAGGTCCTCATGCCGGACCGAACTCAAAGGAGCTTATGGGACATCATACTCAAAAATACCTCCCTTACTCTCATAAGAGTGGTGTTTGAACTCCTTTCCTTGATGCCCCATCATCATGAGCTCTTTTGCTCTTTTCTCATCCCCAAGTGTTATGGATCTCAACTCCTTCTTGCCTCTATCTGGAGGAGTCTTACTAAACAGTTTCTTGAGTTTGGACTTCTTCTTCTTAACTCCTTCTTTTCCCTCTAGCTGGACCACGTCCACTTTCTTCACCTCTTCATCCTTCAACTTCTTCACTTTATCCCTATCAACATAATCAAGAACATAATGTTCATGGGTTAAACTATTGAGTGAAGGAGTATAAAATTCATGAATATGAGAAGGATTAGGGATAGAAGGTGTGTCTTCAACACGAGGATCAATTGCATCCATGCAATACAAGCTCTCATCCTCCTTCGGGTGCTTCATGGCTTCATATAGGGAGATCTTCACTTCTTGATCATCAACCTTCAATGTAATCTTCCCATTTGCCACGTCTAGCACCATTCCCGCCGTAGCTAAGAACGGTCTTCCCAAGATCAGGGGCACGTGCTCATCTTCCTCCATCTCTAGCACTACAAAGTCGGCTGGAAAAATGTGATCTCCAACTCTCACGAGGACGTCTTCAACCACACCTTGAGGTCTCGTGATAGACCGATCGGCAAGTTGAAGCGTCATCATTGTGGGTTGAAGTTCACCACCTTCCAACTTCTTGAAAAGCGATAACGGCATCAAATTTATGCTCGCTCCGAGGTCGCACAACGCTCCCTTCTTGATCCCGTTCCCAATGTCACATAAGATCGTGAAGCTCCCGGGATCCTTCAGCTTTGGAGGAAGCGCCTTGTGCACTAATGCACTCACCTCGTGGTTCAACTGCACCAACTTTGGCTCATCCACTCGCCGCCTTTTCGCGATCAAATCCTTCAGAAACTTTGCATAATGCGGCATCTGTTCCAAAGCATCATAAAAAGGAATGTTAATGTGAAGTTGTTTAAAAACATCAAGAAATTTTGCAAATTTTTCATCAAGCTTCTTTTTCATGAAGCGCTGTGGATATGGGACGGGTATCACAGATTTGGGTACCCCTCATTCATATCTTTTTGTTTCTTTCACTTTCTCCCTTGCTTCCTTTGCCTTCTTCCACTTAGGAACTCTCTCAACCTCCTCACTTTCCTTGCCCTTTTGGGACTTATCCATATCTTCATGCTTCTCAATCCCTTCACTTTCAATCCCCTTCTCAACTTGGGGCATCTCAGAATCAGCAGGCATCTGAGGACCTTCATAGTTGGTTCCACTTCTTAACTGGATACCCTTGCAATGCTCTTTCGGGTTCCCCTCCGGCATTCTATTCATTGTCTTTGCAATCTGGCTCATCTGGAACTCTAAAGAAGTGAACCTTCGATTGTTCTCTTGTTGAGTTCTAGTCCACTCAACATTCATCTTCTGGAGCTCTTGATCACGATGATCACCCTTCTTATGCAACTCCTTCACATCGTACTCCAAGGATGACAATCTCTTGCTACCTTCCTCAACCTTCTGAAGGATCGTTCTCAACATCTCTTCGGTTGAGGCACCGCCTTCTCCACCCGGAGGCTTTGAACCTGGATCAACACCTGCAGGAACAGTAATACCAACTTTTGGGTTAGCATAAAAAAAGTTCTCATTTTTCCTCCATGTGTTTTGAGGAGGCTGCTGGCCTCCTTGAACTCCTTGTGTGTTCCTCCATTGATTTTGAAGTGGCTGAGGGCCTGGAGGTACAAATGGTTGACCATAAAAAGGTCTTCCATACTGATTTCCACCTTGGTAGCCATGCTGATTGTAATACGGACCTCCCATGTAATTGTCTACCTCTTGCTGCCCACTTGGTTGGTCTACTCTCTCATTCTCTACTGCATGCTCTCCAACCAAACTCTTCCCCAACTCGAGGTTGTTGATCTTCTCCATCATGGCCATCAATAGCCTTCTCGTTCCTTCTCCCTCTTCAACATGATGCACTCTCTGAAAATCTGCATCCACACCCCAAGCACCGGCATTCGTGACAATGTTGTCCACGATCTCCCTACACCTCTCTATGCCTTGATTCAGGAATGCTCCGCCCGCACAGGCGTCTAAATGGTCTTGCCCAGTCTTGTTGGCACCACTATAGAAGAATGCCATAATGTCTCACTCGTTGTACCCGTGCTGCGGGCACTCAATCAGAATGTTTGAGTATCTCTCCCACGCTTGGCGTAAATCTTCTCCAGACTTCTGGCGAAAGGACGAGATCTCAATTCTAGCCTTGATCGTCCTAGATGGAGGGTAGAATCGCTCGAGAAACAGACGCTCGAGCTCGGCCCAAGTGGTAATACCTCCCCGCGGGAGTGTATTATCGTACCACTCCTTAGCTATTCCCGTCAATGAGAATGGGAACAGCCTAAGCCTCTTGGCATCTTCAGACATGCCATTGTAATTAAATGTTGAGGCTGTCATGAGAAAACTCCTCAGATGTGTATGAGGATTCTCCTTCCCGATCACCCCCTTGAACTGATTCTCGGTAAGCAGCTTTAAAATCCCCGGGGATATCGAGAAGTTGTTTGCCTCAACAAGAGGCAAAGCCACTCCATCGTAGTACCGCTGTGGCTGCGCTGCAAACCTCCCTCGAATAGCCATATTGTGATCTACGTTCTGAGGAACGTGTTGAGGATTAGCAGCAGGTACTGGTACTTGTTGGGGTGGTAGCGGGTAAATAGGTGGTTGATTATAGACTGGGGGTAGAGGATACGGGTATGGTGGGTAAGGATAAGGTGGGTATGGGTAATGTTGGTATACTGGGTTGTTGAAAGGGTTATTTGGGTTTTGTGGGTAAGCAGGGTTTTGGTTCTGGTTTTGGGGTTGTGTTTGTGCAGAGTTGATTGTGTCTTGTGGGTTCGGGTGTGGGCTCTCAGTTCCCCCTATGGGTATCTGCTGATTACTGCTGTTTCCATTGGCACCCTCTGCCCGTTCCACAAGAGCAGTATACTCTGCAGCTATTTTGTCTAACTCCCCAAGTTCATCAGAAATCTTGTCTTTGTTTCCCGCGGCAGTAGTCATTCTTCTCAAGAAGGCTCGGTTCTTTCTAGCTATTGTCTCAGGATCTGCAGGCAACCTCTCTTCGCTCGTATTTCCTTGTGAGCGTGTTTTCATAAACCTGAAACACTAGCAGAAGGCTCAAAACGCAACTGCCTAATGAATGGAAATAAAAATAAAACAGAAAATAAATCACCCACTACTAACTACTAAGCTATCTACAAGTCCTATTCAAAGAGCATATAACGCCATCCCCGGCAACAGCGCCATTGACTTGAAGCAATTTTACTAACTTCTACTAGTCGCTCACCCGCAAGCGAACGGGTTCACTGTAGTATCAGTAAGTATAAAGACCAAGTATATCGTACCCAAGAGACAGTGTATATGCGAATAGATCCCTGAAGATCTACGCGTCGTAATTAATATGAGTGTATTGTTTTTGGATTTTTTGAAAGATTAATTAAACTAAACTCAATTATCCTACGAATGCAAAAGGAAAATTAAACGAAGTAACAAAAGGTGTGTTTTCAAATATGAGATGGTGATGCTTAAGATAGGAATCCCTACGTATACTAACGGAGCAGGTACATAATCAAAATAACTGTGAAACACAAGAATTAACCTAAGTCTAAGAATGCAAGGTGAAAGCTCAAGATTCTAAACCCTAATACCTTACCCTAACACTCGACTTCACAAATCTACTAACAAGTTACTAGATTGTGCTTAATTAATGAGACTCTAATTTAACTAAGGTGATGCGGTCGTCCCCCTTCGCTAAACCGGTAGATGAATTAACCTTTCCTAAACTCTCTCGTTAAGTCTACTCGTTGTTAAAGAGTGATACGGTCGTCCTCTCTCTAACACCTTTTGAACGAAATTCAAGAGCGAAGTCTAGATTAATTTTAAGAATTCATTAACCAAGAGAATTAAAACCCAAACGTCACAAGTTACTCTAATTACGTACCCACAACCTACTTCTACGAGTTCATCCTACCCTAAGCATGCAAAGGTTTTAGCTAGACATAGATTTAACGTAAACAATAGAAATTAAACAAGTGACGAACATGAACATGGTAATTAAAACGAAGAAAAGATCGAACATAAACTAGGGTTTTAAGATATAAAAGAATACTGAAATTAATTGGCAAAACTAGGTCTCAACGTACTCAAGAACAAAAGATATTAAGAAACTAACTAAAACTTGAAATCGTAACGTGAATTCGTAAGAAAAACCTCAAAACCGTAAAACTATAACTTGCTCATCTCTTCTCTTCCTTCTCTCTCTCAAAATTCTCTATAAAGTGATGTCTAAAAGTCGGGGATCCTTCAAAACGTGTTTGGAAGAGGTATATATAGGCACGGGTCGAAACGGGAGTTAATGGGCCGAAAATACGCATCCTGAGGCAAAAATCTGAAGTTGCTCGAGCAAAACGCTCGAGCGGTCCCGCTCGAGTAGTGTAGCTCGAATGACACAATCGCTCGAGCGGTTCCGCTCGAGCCGGTCGAGCGCTGAAATTACACTGTATGTTTTGGGCGCTCGAGCGGTGGCGCTCGAGCTGCTCGAGCGCAAGAAAAGTTCTGTAAGTCGTAGGCGCTCGAGCAATGCGCTCGAGCGGTGGCGCTCGACCTAGTCACTCGAGTGACTTCCAACTCATCCCAACTAATACTTTTCCTCGTCCGCACTAATACCAATCGTATTTCTTCAATATCTTCTCATCCGGGCATCCGTTTGAGTCGATTCAAAGTCCTACGAACTCCGTTTTTTGTCCTCTATTCACCTATGAGCATCAAAGAGACAAATTCATTAATGTGTAGAAATAATGCTCAATTGACTCTAAATACTCGATAAACTCGACCAATATTGGGGTATTTCAAGCTACGAATCATGACAATTTCACGCCTAATCAATGCTCCAGGGAGGAGGAACTCTAGGAGGTCTCATCCGGATCTCGACCATGTCGAATCGCAAGAGGAAGGCCGAGGTCAGGGCTTTTGAGAATATCCACACCATCTCCCCACCAGAGCCAACCATTTCCAAGACTTCCGTGATCACATTCACTAACGCTGATCGGGAAGGGGTTCTATGCCCGAAAAATGATGCTCTCGTCATATCTACCAAGATCCTCGGAATCATCATCGATTGTCTTCTAGTAGATAATGGTTGTTTCTGCAACATCATCTTCAATTCAGATCTCGACAAGATGGGGAGTTTTGCCTCGTTCATCAAGCCTTTCGACACCGTACTCCGGGGCTTCGGAGACACTGCCGTCCAAGCCTATGGAAGAATCAAATTGTCCGTGGAGCTCGTCTGCCACGAGAAGGAACAGACAAGGATAACTAGGCAGTTAGATTTTTTAATAGTCGATCAGCCAAATATCTATAATGGCTTTTTAGGTCGTCCTTTCCTTGAAACGTTCGAGGCAGTTGCCTCGTCCTACTTTTACTGTATCAAGTTCCCCACTACGGAGGGCTTAGTTGGCACGGTAAAAGGGGACCAAAAAATGGCTAAAAAATGTTTGAGTTACCCTTGTCTCTCTTTAAATACCGCACATAGCCCCAAATCGCATGTAACCGACCTCGGTTTTCCACCGAGCCGGGATGCCAAGGACGCGACGACCTCTGGTGACAATCTCGTCCAAGTGTGCAATGACCCTTTAGAGCCGAGAATTGGTTTCGAGCCTATCACAGTCGAGTTCGACCCACGTGACGAGCGCTCGGACCCAAAAGAAGCCATACCGGACGAAGAGCTAGATAAATTTCTTTTAGACCCAGCCCGGCCAGGTTTCGAAGTAACTATGGGGTCAAACATCCCATCCGAGTTGAAAGGCCAGATCTCGGATTTTCTCAGAGATAGCCGCGATGTCTTCGCCTGGGATCACAAAGATATGGTCGGCATCGATCCAAAGCACGCATGTCATCATTTGAAGATTGACCCCAGTAGGAAGCTTGTCGCCCAGAAGAGGAGGGGCCCTAGACGTCGAGGTCCGGAAGCTTTTGGAAAATAAGCTGATCGAACCCGCACAAGACGAACCACCATGGGTCTCAAATCTGGTCCTTGTCAAAAAGGTGAACGACGCTTGGAGGCTCTGCATCGATTTCACGGATCTAAACGCGGCATGCCCCAAGGATCATTTCCTAATGCCGCACATCGACCACCTAGTCGACAGTACGGCCGGACACGAAATGATGTCTTTCATGGATGCTTTCGCCGGGTACCATCAAATTCCCATGGCCTCCGAAGACATCAGGCATACGTCGTTCCACACCGAGAAAACATGTACTCTTGGACAAGAATGCCCTTCGGCCTGAAGAACGCCGAGGCAACGTATCAACGTTTGGTCAATACCATGTTTTCCGAATAAATAGAGAAGAGGATGGAAGTCTATATAGACGATATCATGGTCAAAAGTCTATATAGACGATATCGAGGTATTTGCCATTCTACGGGCCTACAACATGAAGCTGAACCCGAAGAAATGCCACTTCGGCGTCGGGAGGGGGAAATTCCTCGGCCACATCGTCAGCCAGAGGAGCATTGAGGCGAATCCCTCCAAAATTAAGGCAATCATCGACATGACGGAGCCGAGGTCGATACGCCAAGTTCAAGTGCTGACTGGACGATTTGCCGCGCTAAATAGGTTCATCTCGAGACTAGGCGGTAAGAGCAAGCCTTTCTTCTCCACTATCAAGAATAAAAAGTTCACATAGAATAAAGAGAGCCAACTAGCTTTCGTCAAGCTGAAGGAGTATTTGGCAAACCCCAAGATCCTGGCCAAACCAGTTCAGGGAGAAAAAATGTTCCTTTACTTGGCCGCATCCGAAAGCGCTCTAAGTGCCGTTTTGGTGAGGGCCGAGGGGCAGGAGTACCTACCGATTTATTACGTGAGCCAAGTGCTACACGAAGCCGAGACGAGGTACTCGCCATTGGAGAAGAGCGCATACGCTTTGGTCATGAGCGTCAGGAAACTAAGGCCTTACTTCTTTGACCACCAAGTGGAGGTTCTGACGACATTACCCCTCCGACAAATCCTACATCGGCCCGACACAAGCGGGCGTCTAATTAAATGGTCTTTAGAAGTGGCCCAATACGGAGTCACCTACGCGCCTCGTACCTCAGTCAAGGGGCAGGCGTTGGCCGACTTCATGGTGGAACTCACGTACCAGCCACACCCATCCAGGGTAGACCACCCCGTATGGAAGCTTTTCGTGGATGGTTCCTCGACGAGCACGTGCGCTGGGGCCAGAATCATCCTAGCAGGCCCGGACGGGCAATGTTTCACCAATGCCGTCAGATTCGCTTTCCTTGCTACGAATAACGAGGCAGAATACGAATCTCTCATCGGAGGCCTCGACCTCGCTATCGCAGTGGGGGTCCAAAGATTGAACATCTTCATGGACTCATTACTGGTAGTGAACCAGCTGACCGGCGAATACGAGGCGCGGGGAGAACAGATGAGCAGATACCACGAACGGGCCGTAGAGCTCTGCAAAGTGTTCCACGAGGTGTATATTGAATAAATCCCAAGGGAACAAAATTCGCAGGCCGACGCTCTATCCAAACTGGCCACCTCGGAGGGTGCAACATACCTGTCCAACATCAATCTGACGAGGCTCGAAACCCCGTCAATTAATCATAACTTGGTAGCTTTGATCGAGGACGAGACGCCAAACTGGATGACCCCAATTTACGCATACCTGAAGGACGGCATCCTTCCAGAAGATAGAATCCAATCTCGGCAGCTACAGCTCAGATCTACAAAAGAAGTTTCACCCTTCCCCTCCTCAAGTGCATCACCCCAGAGCAAGGAAAGCTTGTTTTCGACGCGATTCACACTGGGGTCTGCGGGAATCATGTCGGCGGGCAATCACTTTATCAAAAGACCCTGAGGCAGGGATACTTCTGGATTAGCTTACGGCGAGACGCAATTACCTATGCCAAAGCATGCCACCAATGCCAGACTACAGCCCCGGATATTAGAGTAGCCCCGGAGATGTTGACTTCAATGATCAGCCCTTGGCCCTTCGCGCAATGGGGGATAGATCTCATCGGCCCAATGCCCACTGCACCCGGAGGGATGAGATACGCCGTCGTTGCAGTAGACTACTTCACCAAGTGGGCCGAGGCGGAGGCCCTAAACAAGATCGATCAGGTCCAAATCACCAAGTTCATCTGGCGAAACATCATATGTCGCTTCGGCCTCCCCCAAACCCTAATATCGGACAACAGAAAACAGTTTGACGGGACTGAGATAATGGAGTTCTGCGAAAGATGGAACATCAAGAGAAGCTTCTCCACCCCGTATCATCCTCAGTCGAATGGACAAGTGGAGGCAGTCAACAAGATTCTCAAACACACCCTAAGAGCCAAGTTGGACGAGGCCAAGGGCAATTGGGCCGCAACCCTTCCCGAGGTTCTTTGGTCCTACAGAACGACTTCTAGGAACGCGACGGGTGAAACCCCTTTCGCTTTGGCTTTCGGTGCAGAGGCCATCATCCCATCTGAGATAATAGTCCCAAGTCATAGGTCGTCACACACCGCCTCGGAGGGGAGCAACGAGATCAGGAGAGCCGAGTTGGACGTCTTGGAAGAACGAAGACTCACATCGGCCTCAAGGAATGCGATCTACAAAAGGAGATCGGAGAAATTCTTCAACTCAAAGGTTAAAGTCAGATGTTTTTTCGTCGGGGATCTCGTCCTTAAGAAAATTCAACCTAATGCAAAGGCCCCTCTCGGCCCAAGATGGGAAGGACCTTTCCGGATAGCTAAATTTGTGGCAAACGGGGCATATGAGTTGGAACACCTAAATGGCGTCCCCGATCGCTACACGTGGAACGCTACCAACCTTAGAAAATACTACCAGTAAAACAAGTGTAATTATTTCCCCTTCATGGTTCAGTAATGGAATTCAAAACCAAAATTCATATTTCCATTCCAAAGGCCTCAGGCCGAGCACCTAAGACTCTCTGGGAGGTCAAGCCTCCCAAGAGCATTAAGACCAATCTCTCCGACGCATGTCGGGATGGCATAAAAGTCCCCGGACGAGACACGATCTCAAAAGGGCAAAAAGTCTCATTGAGCGAAAGCCTCCCGAAGGATCCTAAGGATTCGAGGCGAGCATGTAATGGCAAGGCCTTTTCAGGCAGGCACGTTACACCTAGACTCTTTAAGGGGCCAAGCCTCCCTAGAGCATTAAGACCAATCTCACCGACATATGTCGGGATGGCACAAAAGTCCCCGGACGAGATACGATCTCAAAGGGACAAAAGACTCCCTGCGAGGTAAAACTCAGGCGAGCGCTAACATACAAGCCTTTTAAGGCAGTATAGTTAAAGACCCGTACCTAGAGCCACGTCTCGAAGTACAGGTACCAAAGACTCGTACACACATTTTGAAGTATGAGCACAGGAAAGTCTCGTACTAAGAGCCTCGACTCAAAGTACGAGCACATCTAAGTCTCTCGATGAGCACAGGAAAGTCTCGTACTAAGTGCCTCAACTCAAAGTACGAGCACAGCCAAGTCTCTCGACGAGCACAGGAAAGTCTCGTACTAAGAGCCTCGACTCAAAGTACGAGCACAGCCAAGTCTCTCGACGAGCTCAAGCTCTCGACGAGCACAGGAAAGTCTCGTACTAAGAGCCTCGACTCAAAGTACGAGCACAGCCAAGTCTCTCGACGAGCTCAAGCTCTCGACGAGCACAGGAAAGTCTCGTACTAAGAGCCTCGACTCAAAGTACAAGCACAACCAAGTCTCTCGACGAGCTCAAGCTCTCGACGAGCACAGGAAAGTCTCGTACTAAGAGCCTCTACTCAAAGTACGAGCACAGCCTAGTCTCTCGACGAGCACAGGAAAGTCTCATACTAAGAGCCTCGACTCAAAGTACGAACACAGCAAAGACTCGTACTAAGAGTAGCGTCTCGAAGTATGAGCAATCAAGCTCTCGACGATGACAGAAAAAGACTACAGAAAGATACGGGAATCGCGACGAGGTCAAAATACACCATTAAGGCCCAAGGACGCATGACGAAGTTCGAACTTCGGGGGCAGATAGACGATGCACAACCACAACCATGATAAAGAAGCCATTTTTTATCTAAGTACAAAAAGTATAAAAGTTACGAAAGGGGACGAGAAGAAATGAAAGTTCTCATTGATAAAAGAAAAGAGAGTTCCACATGAGAGGCCCCCATGGGCAATTACAAAATGAAATTACTGGAAATAAATGGCCTAATCTACTCAGGATTGGGCACTTCGGCGGCAGCAGGATTCTCGGAGACCTCCAGATCGGCAGCGGCAGAGGAAGAAATATCGGCCAGAGCTTCTTCACCAGGGGGGACGGATGGATCTTTTTCTTCGTCCCCATCATCGGAGGGGTCATGAGGGCTCTCCCCGGGCATCAGCAGCCAGGAGCGATCTGGCCACCAACTCAGGTCAATTTCCATCTCTTTCTCCAGGTCCAGGCATCCGACATAGATATCGCCATGGAGAGGATGGGAAAGGACGTACTCGCGGAAGAACTGGACCAGCTCATCGAGGGGACGCCCAGCCTTGTACAACACCCGGAGCGCATCCGACACCGCCAAGTAATATGAATAATTGGTGGTCTGTGCCGGATCAGTCAGAGCATCGTATTCCTCCGGGGAGAGGGCCGTTTTCTTTTTGAACTCCTCCACCATCTCTTTCGCCGAAGCGAGCTCACTCCGAATCTGGATCACTTCCTGGCTAGTCTTTTTGGCCTCAGCCTCAGCAACAAGAGCCCTCTCCTCGGCATCTTCCTTTCTTTTCTCGGCCTCGGCCTTCTCGTCAGCCAGTCTAGCCGAAGACGCTGCCTCCCGGCGCAACTTCTCCTCAAGAGTAGAAGTATTCTCGTCTAATGACCTTATTCTGGCAGACAGTACAACCACCTCGGCCGTCGCTTTCTTGCCGGCCTCCACCTTCCCCTCCAGGAAGGCCACCCGCGCTTTAAGTTCCTCAAAGAGCTTCTTCTTGCTCTCGGCATCCCGGGAGGCACGCTCAGCTTCACTCTCCTTCTGGGACAAAGCTCGACTCATCACCGATGCCGCCTTCAGCTGAAGGGCCTGGGCAAGATAGAGATTGGAGTTGCCCGAATTCTGTTTGATGGCATCGTCCAACTCAATGTCTCAAGCGCGAGGAACATCCCGCATCGTCCGGCGGAGGCAGACGGGAAGATCATCAAAACTCTCGGCGAACTTCGAGCCGATGAAATCGAGAACTTGGGCCGAGGGCGCGGGATCGTCCTCCATGCTACTGAAAGAATAACATAAGTCAAATAAGTTCCTAAAATAACAACGTCTCGACCCATGAAGAACGAGTGAAGACTCTTACCAGGCCACCCTATGAGGGTCTCGACCTAAGAAGGATCGAGACGACATCTCACCGGAACGCCATGGAGGGCTCCCAGTGCCAACCACATGTGCCCCTTCGCCGAGGCCAGACTTTTTAGCGGGGGGGGGGGGGGGGGGGGGGGGGGGGGCGAAAGAACCACCCCAATGCCCCCAGCGTCATCAGAATGTCGACCCTTTTTGGCCGGGGGGGGAGAGGGTCCTGTCTTCGTCCGACAGAGCGACGGACACCCTCGGGATTGCCACGGCAGTCAGAATCACCATGGGAGGGGCTGGCGGGGCTGGCATCGACAGCGACCTTTTCGTCCCTTTCTTCTTCTTGCAGACCAGGGCTTTCATCCGGGCAAGGGGGTCGGGCATCTCCATGATCAGTTCCGGAGGGCAGGCGGGGTAGACGGGGTAGTTTCTTGCCAACTAACTTGAAGCGAATTACACTAACTTCTACTAGTCGCTTACCCGCAAGCGGACGGGTTCACTGTAGTATGAGTAAGTATAATGGCCAAGTATTATCGAACGCACGAGATGGAGTGTATGCGAACAGATCCCTGAAGATCTACGCGTTGTAGCTAATATGAGTGTAATGTTTTTGGGTTTTTTAAAAGAATTAATTATGAACTAAAATAAACTAATTAAACTAAAGAGCGAACTAAACAATTTAACTAAAGAGTGTTTTCAAATATGAGATGGTGATGCTCAGGATAGGAATCCCTACGTATACTAACGGAGCAGGTACATAATCAAAATAACTGTGACGTGCCAGAAATAACCTAAGTAAAAGAATGCAAGGTGAAAACTCAAGATTCTAAACACTAATACTTTAACCTAACACTCGACTTCACTAATCTACTAACAAGTTAATAGATTGTGCTTTATTAATGAGACCCTAATTTAACTAAGGCGATGCGGTCGTCCTCCTTCGCTAAACCGGTAGATGAATTAACCCTTTCTAAACCCTCTAATTAAGTCTACTCGTTGTTAAAGAGTGATACGGTCGTCCTCTCTCAAACACCTTTCGAACGAAATTCAAAAGTAAAGTCTAGATTGATTTTAAGTATTCATTAATCAAGAGAATTAAAACCTAACGTCACGAGTTACCCTAATTACGTACCCACGGCCTACTTCTACGAGTTCATCCTATCCCAAGCATACAAGGGTTTTAGCTAGACATAGGTTTAACGTAAATAACAGCAATTGAATAAGCAACGAACATAAACATGATAAATAAGATGAAGAAGAGATGAAACATAAACTAGGGTTTTCCGAAATAAAAGAATAAACTTGAAATTAACTCAATAAAAGAAATTTCAACGTGTTCAACAACGAAATATAAAGAAAAGAAACTAAAAAGTAAAATCGTAATTCGAATTCGTAATGAAAACCTAAAAAAAACGTAAAAGTAAACTTGCTCGTCTCTTCTCCTCTTCCTCTCTCTCAAAACTCAGTCTCCAAACGTAGTATGGTATCCAGTGGTTGTAAAAAATGTGTTCAGAAGGGGGATATATAAGTAACGGGTCGAATCGGGAGTTAATAGGCCCAAAACGCGACAGGTCGTGCACTTACTCGTGCACTAGGTGCACGATCAAAACCAACTCGAGCACTCCATTCTTCCCGAGAGCGAAAAGTGCTCGACCATACGTGGTCGTGCACTAGTGCATGACTAGATTCCACTCGAGCACACTGCTCGACCGACTCGAGCACTAAGTGCTCGACTTGCATCTCTCGTGCACTATACTCGACCTGCTCGAGCACTAGTGCTCGAGCTCTTCTAGCTTGTGCACTCCAATGATACTTTTGCTCCCTCGAACTAGTACTTTTCGTATTTCTTTGATATCTTCTCATCTGGGCGTCCGTTTGAGTCGATTCAAAGTCCTACGAACTCCTCATTTCGCCCTCTATCCATCTATGAGCATCAAAGAGACAAATTTATTAGTTTATGAAAATGATACTCAAATGACTCTAAATACTCACAAAATCAACCAAAACTAGGGCATTTCGAGTGACGAATCATGACAATTTCACGCCTAATCAACCCCCCCAAACTTACCATGTTGCTTGTCCTCAAGCAACGAAATAATAAGTCAAGTGAAATTGTTAGGAATGAGTCAAAGAATCCAATCATGCAAGTATATGAATTCGATCTTCAAAGATCAATCACAAGTATACTCACTCACTTTCCTTCATCGTACTCATGCAACAACAGCAAGAATCACCAAAATCAAACATGGATGTGCACTCTACGATGTGTTTCTCTCCCTCACAAGTGTATATCAATGATAAGGGACTCACTCAAACAATCAATCACACATGTTGGCAGCCATAGGCTTGTAAGTGCTCTTAACTTCGACCATACTCTAGAAATCAATGCCGAATCAAAAAGGACTTTTCAAAAGGTTGTAATGTATGCTCTTTGGACAGGTGGGATAACAATTTAGGGTAAAGTGACTAAAGTGAATGGAGAATAGAAAATCAAACTTTGGCACTTCGAGATTAGGAACAGAATACTTCAAACATGTTCAATCAACACCCTTTCAATTCCATACTCTCAATACTTCAATTTTTTTCTTTCTCACTCTTTTCATTTTTTTTCAATCACTTCATTTTTTTTTCTTTTTTTTTCGCACAAACACATGAGCTCATTTTTTCCCTTTTGCTCATTCTCAATTTTTTTCTCTTTTTCCCACATCTCATAACTTCATCACTCCTTCTTCTCATATTCACTCAACAAACAACCTTTTCCTTTTTCAACTCAATTCAATCCCTTCACATTCACACTTTCCTATTCTCCACTCAAATTGGGACAAAAAGGCTTAGGAATTTGGAATAGTGTTTAAAATGTGCTAGCAAATAAAATAGGCTTTAGGCTCAAAGGGGCTAACAAGGGATTAATGTCATTGGTAAGGAAAATTTTGGCTAAGTGACTCAATAAAATCAAAGATGGCCTAAGATCCTATTCGGCATATCAAACTGGACACAATCAAGAAGCAAGAGCACACACAAGTTCTAGCATCCTCTAAGGTGATGATTCACTCACAAACGAAGAGATTCATTCATATATCGAAATCTCATAAGGCTCAAATCTCACGGCTTTCACATCCATGCTAGTCCTAGTGAATTCTCACTCTCATCACACAAGTACTCAAAAGAAAAATTCACAAGCATACAAGTTCTCTCTCAAATCCACTCTAACCCCACTACTCACACAAAAGAGTCCCTAACTCCAATCCACAATTCTACTATACTCATCACTTCATACTCAAAGATAACAACTAATAAGTAGAAGGGGTCAATAAGCACGAAATAAATCATAGCGACTCAGATCAAAATCACCCCGAGGAGCATCTCAAGACACCAAATGACCAAACACGCTCAAAGATACGGGGTGCTCCGATGCAATGTAACAAGAAACATAAAAAACTCCACCCCCCCAAACTTTGACCTTGCGAAGAGGTCTAAGTTTGGGGTTGTGGGTTACCTCAACTAAACAATTCAGTTTCTCTCAAACGTAGCACACTCCCGTGCCTGAGTTCCTCTCTTTTGAGTACTCTATCGAGACACGCCTACAAAACAAACTCTCACGTACGAGGTTAAAACTTACAATTCAAAACACCCTAATAACATAAAAAGACACTAAAAACAAATGAAAGCAAATAAAAATGGGTTGCCTCCCATTCAGCGCTATTTTTAAGGTCCTCATGTCGGACCAAGCTCAAAGGAGCTTATGGGACATCATACTCAAATTTACCTCCCTTACTCTCATAAGAGTGGTGCTTGCATTCCTTTCCTTGATGCCCCACCATCATGAGCCCTTTTGCTTTCCTCTCATCCCCAAGTGTTATGGGTCTCAACTCCTTCTCACCTTTATCTGGAGGTGTCTTACCAAACAAGTTTTTGAATTTGGATTTTTTCTTCTTAACTCCTCCTTTCCCTTCCTCCTGGATCACGTCCACACTCTTCACCTCTTCATCCTTCAACTTCTTCACTTTGTCCCTATCAAAATAATCACGATCATAATATTCATGGGTTAAATTATCAAGTGAAGGATTGTAAAATTCATGAATATGAGAAGGATTAGGGATAGGAGGTGTGTCTTCAACACTAGGATCAATGGCATCCATGCAATACAAACTCTCATCCTCCTTCGGGTGCTTCATGGCTTCATATAGGGAAATCTTCACTTCTTGATCATCAACCTTCAATGTAATCTTCCCATTTGCCACGTCTAGCATCATCCCCGCCGTAGCTAAGAACGGTCTTCCCAAGATCAGGGGCACGTGCTCATCTTCCTCCATCTCTAGCACTACAAAGTCGGCTGGAAAAATATGATCTCCAACTCTCACGAGGACGTCTTCAACCACACCTTGAGGTCTAGTAATAGACCGATCGGCAAGTTGAAGCGTCATCATTGTGGGTTGAATTTCACCTCCTTCCAACTTCTTGAAAAGCGACAACGGCATCAGATTTATGCTCGCCCCGAGGTCGCACAACACTCCCTTCTTGATCCCGTTCCCGATATCACAAAGAATGGTGAAGCTCCCGGGATCCTTCAGCTTTGGAGGAAGCGCCTTGTGCACTAATGCACTCACCTCGTGGTTCAGCTGCACCAACTTCGGCTCATCCACTCGTCGTCTTTTCGCGATCAAGTCCTTCAAAAACTTTGCATAATTGGGCGTCTATTCCAAAGCATCATAAAAAGGGATATTAATATGTAATTATTTAAACACATCAAGGAATTTAGCGAATTTTTCATCAAGTTTCTTTTTCATGAAGCGTTGTGGATATGGGACGGGTATCACAGATTTGGGTACCCCTCATTCATCTTTCTCGGTCTCTTTCACTTTCTCCCTTGCTTCCTTTGCCTTCTTCCACTTAGGAACTCTCTCACCCTTCTCAATGCCTTCCTCTTCAAGCTCTTTGCTCGCTTGAGTGCTCTCACCCTCAACCTTCTTCTCAATTCCTTCACTTTCAATCCCCTTCTCAACTTGGGGCGTCTCAGAATCAGCAGGCATCTGCGGACCTTCATAATTGGTCCCACTTCTAAGCTGGATCGCCTTGCAATGCTCTTTCGGGTTTCCCTCCGGCATGGAAGGATACTTACCCGACTCCCTATTCAATAATTTTGCAATTTGCCCCATCTGAAACTCTATAGAAGTGAACCTTCGATTGTTCTCTTGTTGAGTTCTCGTCCACTCAACGTTCATCTTCTGGAGCTCTTGATCACGTTGATCACCCTTTTTATGCAACTCTTTCACATCGTACTCCAAGGATGACAACCGCTTACTTCCTTCCTCCACCTTCTGTAGAATCGCTCTCAACATCTCCTCAGTTGAGGCACCGTTTTCTCCACCAGGAGGTTTTGAACATGGGTCAACACCCGCAGGAACTGTAACACCCGCCTTCGGGTTAGCATACGAGAAATTCTCATTCTTTCTCCATGTATTTTGAGGAGGCTGTTGGCCTCCTTGATACCCTTGTGTGTTCCTCCATTAATTTTGAGGTGGCTGTGGGCCTGGAGGTACAAATGGTTGACCATAAGAAGGCCTTCCATATTGATTACCACCTTGGTAGCCATTCTGATTGTAATATAGACCTCCCATGTAATTGCCTACCTCTTGCTGTCCACTTGGCTGGTCTACTCTCTCATTCTCTGCTGCATGCTCTCCCACCAAATTCTTCCCCAACTCGAGGTTGTTGATCTTTTCCATCATGGCCATCAACAGCCTTCTCGTTCCTTCACCTTCTTTCTCCTCCACCTTGTAAACTCTCTGAAACTCAGGATCCTCGTTCCATGCACCGGCATTCGTGACAATGTTGTCCACGATCTCTCTACATCTCGATATCCCTTGGTTCAGAAAAGCTCCACTTGCACATGCATCTAAATGGGCTTGGCCAGCCTTGCTGGCACCACTGTAGAAGAATGCCATAATATCCTCCTCATTGTACCCGTGCTGCGGGCACTCAATCAACATGTTTGAGTATCTCTCCCACGCTTGACGTAGGTCCTCTCCTTGCTTCTGGCGGAAGGAAGAGATCTCAATTCTCGTTTTAATCGTTCTCGATGGAGGGTAGAATCGCTCGAGGAACAGACGCTCGAGCTCGGCCCATGTGGTTACACCTCCCCGTGGGAGCGTGTTGTCATACCACTATTTTGCTATTCCCGTCAGTGAGAATGGGAACAGCCTAAGCCTCTTGGCATCTTCAGACATGCCATTGTAATTGAATGTGGAGGCTATCATGAGGAAACTCCTCAAGTGAGTGTGAGGATTCTCCTTCCCAACTTCCCCTTTGAACTGGTTCTCGGTAAGCAGCTTAAGAATTCCCGGGGAAATCGAGAAGTTATTTGCTTCAACAGGAGACAATGCCACTCCATCATAGTACCGCTATGGCTGTGCTGCAAACCTCTCTCGAATAGCCATATTTTGATCTACGTTCTGAGGAACGTGTTGAGGATTAGCAGCTGGTACGGGTACTTGTTGGGGTGGTGGTTGGTAAACAGGTGGTTGATTGAACACTGGAGGTGGAGGATACGGGTATGGTGGGTAAGGATAAGGTGGGTATAGGTAGGGTGGATAGGGTAAGTTGTTTTGTGGTAAATTAGGATTTGGGTAAGCAGGGTTGTTGTAAGGATTTTGTACCATGTTATGAGTTGGGCTGTTTTGGTTCCGAGTACCCGGGTTTTGGCTCTGGCTCTCTCCTAACGGATCTTGATTCTTGCTGGTGTTGCCATCAGTGCCATCAACCCGGTTCAATGCCTGATTGAACTCATTCTCGACATCGTCCAACTTATTAGTGATGTTCATCGGTTCTTTCCCTCCGGCAGCGTTCATCCTTCGTAAGAAGGCTCGGTTTCTTCTTGCTATTGTCTCAGGATCTGCAGGTAACCTCTCTTCGCTCGTATTGCCTTGTGAGCGTGTTTTCATAAACCTGAAACACTAGCAGAAGGATCAAAACGCAACTGTCGAACGAATGAAAATAAAGAATAAAAAACAGAAAAGTAAAATCACTCACTACTAACTACTAAGCTATCTACAAGTCCTATTCAAAAAGCATACAACGCCATCCCCGGTAACGGCGCCATTGACTTGAAGCGAATTACACTAACTTCTACTAGTCGCTTACCTGCAAGCGGACGGGTTCACTGTAGTATGAGTAAGTATAATGGCCAAGTATTATCGAACCCACGAGATGGAGTGTATGCGAACAGATCCCTGAAGATCTACGCGTCGTAGCTAATATGAGTGTAATGTTTTTGGGTTTTTTAAAAGAATTAATTATGAACTAAAATAAACTAAAGAGCGAACTACACAATTTAACTAAAGAGTGTTTTCAAATATGAGATGGTGATGCTCAGGATAGGAATCCCTACGTATACTAATGGAGCAGGTACATAATCAAAATAACTATGACGTGCCAGAAATAACCTAAGTAAAAGAATGCAAGGTGAAAGCTCAAGATTCTAAACCCTAATACTTTACCCTAACACTCGACTTCACTAATCTACTAACATGTTAATAGATTGTGCTTTATTAATGAGACCCTAATTTAACTAAGGCGATGCGGTCATCCTCCTTCGCTAAACCGGTAGATGAATTAACCCTTTCTAAACCCTCTAATTAAGTCTACTCGTTGTTAAAGAGTGATACGGTCGTCCTCTCTCTAACACATTTCGAACAAAATTCAAAAGTAAAGTCTAGATTGATTTTAAGTATTCATTAATCAAGAGAATTAAAACCTAACGTCACGAGTTACCCTAATTACGTACCCACAACCTACTTCTACGAGTTCATCCTATCCCAGCATACAAGGGTTTTAGCTAGACATAGGTTTAACGTAAATAACAGCAATTGAATAAGCAACGAACATAAATATGATAAATAAGATGAAGAAGAGATGAAACATAAACTAGGGTTTTCCGAAATAAAAGAATAAACTTGAAATTAACTCAATAAAAGAAATCTCAACGTGTTCAACAAGGAAATATAAAGAAAAGAAACTAAAAAGTAAAATCGTAATTCGAATTCGTAATGAAAACCTCAAAAAAACGTAAAAGTAAACTTGCTCATCTCTTCTCCTCTTCCTCTCTCTCAAAACTCAGTCTCCAAACGTAGTATGGTATCCAGTGGTTGTAAAAAATGTGTTCGGAAGGGGTATATATAAGCAACGGGTCGAATCGGGAGTTAATGGGCCAAAAACGCGACAGGTCGTGCACTTACTCGTGCACTAGGTGCACGAGCAAAACCAACTCGAGCACTCCATTCTTCCCGAGAGCGAAAAGTGCTCGACCATACGTGGTCGTGCACTAGTGCACGACTAGATTCCACTCGAGCACACTGCTCGACCGACTCGATCACTAAGTGCTCGACTTGCATCTCTCGTGCACTATACTCGACCTGCTCGAGCACTAGTGCTCGAGCTCTTCTAGCTTGTGCACTCCAATGATACTTTTGCTCCCTCGAACTAGTACTTTTCGTATTTCTTCGATATCTTCTCATCCGGGCGTCCGTTTGAGTCGATTCAAAGTCCTACGAACTCCTATTTTCGCCCTCTATCCATATATGAGCATCAAAGAGACAAATTCATTAGTTTATGAAAATGATACTCAAATGACTCTAAATACTCACAAAATCAACCAAAACTAGGGCATTTCGAGTGACGAATCATGACAATTTCACGCCTAATCACCAACCAACAAGGAAGAGTAAATAACTTCCATTCGTATACCAGAAAGGAAATGTTAAGATAAACTTACGAGGAGGAGTCTGAAGGTGCCGGGGCGGACTGAAGAAATGAGACTCCAATCTGTTCCTTTCAGTAAGGAGGGTCCGATAGTGGCGTTCCCGGTAATCCACCAAGTCAACTTTCGCAAGGACGAGTCGAAAGTCGAACGGAAGCTCTTCCCTTCTCGGCACCACGTAACCTGCAACAAGAAGACGCATTAGATCAGTAAAGGATGATCAAAGGAATACACAAAGGCTTACTAGCTTTCTTGTGCGCGAATCGGGTGGGGATGTCGACATCTACATTGCCGCGACCAGACTTCCACCTCCCCGACACCCAGAACCAGTGCTCGTCCTTGACATGAACTTTGGACGGCAAGTCATAGACGATTTTCTCATGACGGTGCTTGACGTGGACGAGACCGTTCTTGCTGGATTCTTTCGCCAGGCCGTATAGATATTTCATCTCACCAGCAGTAGGCATGCGGTACAGGCGATAAATACCAAATAGAATATATGTCCCAACCACAGCGCGCCACAAATTCACATTGAGCTGGAGCGGAGCCACCTCCCAAGCGTTCAAAAGATTGGTCAGGGCCGGGTGCAGGGGGAAACGGAGTCCCGCATCCATGATGTCGTAGGATACGGCAACCATGCCCGGCGGCGGTTGATCTGCCCTCTCGTCAGGCGCCGGGACATAGAAGTGAACGTCCACGGGGACCTGAAAAGTACGCCGCCAATCCTTGAGGTTCCTCTCAGTGACCCGGCTGGCTATGTCGTTCCAATGAAATCTCGACGAGGACGGGGTTAGGAACTCGAATGGCTGACGCTCAGACCGCTCATAAGGATAGGAGGACCGATAATAATCGTAAATAAAATCGAGCCCCGATCCCGACCTTCTATCCACAAAGGCCGCCCACAGCATATGGCCACACTCAATCTCTTCGGCCCTTCTCCGCCAAAAAGTCAGCTCTTCCGCTTGTTTCGCCGCCGTCTCGGCATCTATCGCCTCTGATCGATCGCGAGCCTCCAAATCCTGGAGAATGCGCGTGGCTTCGGCAGGAAGATCACGTCGAGATGGTTCGTTGGCACCCCCATCACGGCCAGAATCCGCGCCAAATACTGGCGGGGCGGCGCCCGAGTGGGAGGAGGACGCACCGGACGTCGTCGGGGCATGCCGGAAAATTGCGTCTAGGCCGTCATCATCGCTGAGCGCAAAGGGGTTCCTCCCTCCAGCTCCCCTTTGCAGGCGAAGCCGAAGTTCTCCGACCCCATGTCCAAGACCGGAGGAAGATGTTTGATCCATTTTTTCTTTTGATCCGAGAAGAATGAACGGAGAAGAGAAAGGAGAAAATATTAAAGCACGAAATGAAACTTACCCACGAAGACAATCCTAGGGCAACACGCACGCTCTCGCTTGAGAACTTGACAATCTTGAGTTTTGGAGGATGAGCGCGAAGATGAGATTTTTTGAAATGAGGAGAATTCCACCATTTTATAGGAAAGACGAAGGGATCTAGGAGCAAATAACTTCACACGTTCGCAGGGGCCAAGGTTAATAAAGAAAAATCCGAGGACCTCATTGCAAACACGTCGCTCCCACAAACGCGCGTCTCGAGCAGTTGCGACTTTTGGGGAGAGTGCGTCCGTCTCCTTCGCGCCGTTTCCCTATAAAGTAGCCATCATTGGCTACATTAAAGCGTACCCTCGGGAAAAGACATATCGCTCCTTCCCCAGGGGCACGTCCACTCAAGCCAAAACCTTTGGACTTCCCTCATCACACCGGGATCGCCTCACCTCGAAGAACACTTCAAGGCGAGCCGAGGGGCAATTGTTGTGTGACGAATAAATCCTTTAGGACGAGGACGAATAGAGGATCATCATGCGAGTTCGTCAAAGGAAAGAGAGAAGCGTAACTCTCATCTCGACATTCGTGCCCGGCCGTTCGGTCTCATCTCCGTCATGAATGACATCAGGTTTTCGCTTCGCCCAGAAGGTACCCAGCCTCGTCATAAGGACGACCAGACCCGATAAGAATACTACCTAAGACGAGGAAGAGATCCAGAAGAATGAGGTCCATGTCGTCTAGAAGGACGAGACGGTCACACATCAGGTCTTGACCGGCGTTGGGGAGTTTTGGGCGCTATCAGAAGATCTTTCCAATTCCCAATACCAGGTACAAGAAATCGCGACCGATTCGGTAGGGGAGGCCATACTTGTGTAAGAATATCCCGCGATCTTGGGGAAGATACGATCCCCTTTCCACGTGGCCAGTTGTAATTGGACCAAGACCTACAACACGGAAGATATTCCTCACTAACCCAGTATGGGCCTGGCCCAGCATTAAATGCTGGGCTGTACCTGTCCATCAAAGGATCCGTCCAAGGGGATGCTCTTGGACTATAAATACTTGTTCAAACCACAATAAATTACACGAACAACATTAAAGCCCAAGTCAAAAACTGACTTGGCAAATCTTCTTGCATTTATTATTTCTGTTCTTTCATTTATTATCTAAGGCCTCAAGCCATTAATACTCGATAATATTCACAAATCACATAGCCGTTACCCATCCAAAAACCACATCAATCCGTAATTAGATACATATTTTGGGTAACAACAATAGATATCGGCTGAAATTTTATTAAAATGATGAAAATATAACTTGAAATTTTAGGATATATTACAACCAACTAACTTTAATATATATAAATTTAACTTAAACTCAAACTAAATGAATTGTTTATAATAAATATATCAATAACAAAATATTTAAACAATCCAAAAATAATACAATAGTTGTTCATAATAATATAATATAAATAATGAAACTTAACATGTTGAAACCTTTTTCTTACATGTTTTTTAAATAAATGGTGGTTTAGTGGCTAAATTCTCTCAAAATCTAAAATAATATTCATGGATAACAAAGGAAAATGTGAGAATTTGTTTTTCCGATTTTGACCAATATATTCCGGATTTTACCAATATTTCGCTGATATCTCCTCGAAATTTTTCGATATTTGGCAAATTTTGAACTACAACTCACCGATATCGACATCGATACCGATATTTATCGATATTTTAAAAAAAGTCTCATTTCAATGGATATCCATATCGAGACATCTAAAAAATTTGGGAAATTTTCATCCTTGGTTCTAAGATATTTAAATAAAAAGAAACACTCTAATATAAAATATTTTACATGTAAAATATATTTATAATAGATAAATATTAAAAAATTGTGGGTAATGAGTATCGAATTCGCAGATTCTAAGTTGGTCAAGCTCACTCCCAGGTTGTATTACTATATGAACAAATGTGTATTACTGTAAGACAAAATATATGTTACTAGTCCTTAAAAACAAATTATTGTTCTTTAATATAACTATAAGTATGTGTTTTTACAAGAACATATATGGGTTTTTTAATTTATTTCTCATCCTTTTAAATTTAGATTTATTGTTTCACACATTTACTTCAACAATAATATGCATCTACTCTAACAATAACATACATTTGCTCTAGTATTAACACAAGTTTGCTTCAACAGTAACACACATTTACTTTAACATTAATAGTTTACACACATTTGTTCTAACAGTAACACACTTTGCTCCAATATTAATACACATTTACTCTAATATTAACACACATTTGCTCCAATAGTAACACAGATTTATAGTAACACACATTTACTCTAACATCAACACACATTTGATCTAACATTAATACTCATTTGCAGTAATATATGTTTACTATTATATCACATTTACTCTGACAGTAACACACATTTGCTTTTACAATAACATCCTTATGGTTACACAACCTAGGAGAGTGTTTTTATATATTTTTGCAAACACGTTTTCATTCATTGAGTAAGACATTTGTGTTATTTGAGTAATACACACTACATTACATGTTTTATTGTGTAGGAAAATAATTATTTTTGTAAAAGTAAACAAATATTTGTGAAAATTAATATTTGAATAGATAGTAACACACATTTTGTCCTTATATTGTATGAAAAAATATTTATTTCAGTAAAAACGCACAAAAATTGGTAAAATATAACATTTGGTATAATAGTAACACATATGTTGTCCTTCAATAACATGCGTTTGCTCATAAAATAACACAAACTGGGAGCAAAACTCTTAGAAATAGACTTGTGCGAGAGTTTGGGGAAATTCGTCAAATTCGACTGGACCCAGTCTGGATTTGTGGATTTTTTAATGAGTTATTCTACAGATCATATATTCGCAGAATATTTCATATAACAATTTGCGAAATAAAAGATATTGAATATGTTTACTGTGGAATTTGATCTTACATAAATCATTTTATAATATTTTTTAGTAGAACAATTCATAAACAACCCATATTCTCTAGACCCTTCAATTCACACTCTTTAATGAAAATGTGTACCCTCCAAAACTAATGTTCTTTAATAAATACAACCAATATACTTTAGTGAAATTGTATGTCTTGTGTGAGACGGTCTCAAGGTCAGACGGAGTATATGTTGGACTTGATACATTAACACATTGGAAGAGATGAATGTTAAGTTTCTACCTTAGTAAAACAATTTATACCCATCAAAATGATTCATATGTAAACTATTTTTACTCTGCCAAAAATATTAGTTGCACAAATGTTGAGTACCAAAAAAAATTGCACAAATGCCACCTTTGACTTTTTTTTTATCCCTCCCCAATGTCGCACAAAGTACAAAGATTTGAAATTTATTTGTATTTTGTGTATATTAATTATTTTATTAAAATGTACTCCCAATTTTATAGTTATTTGCTACTTTATTATTTGCATCGTATTTAATATAATACTCCCCCCCCCCTGAGTAAATGACTTGAACGCAAAATACTAGCTATACTAGAAGTTAATCTGCAAGCGTATGGGTTCACTGTAGTATCAGCAAGTATAGAGACCAAGTATATCGTACCTCGGGATGGAATGTATGCGAATAGATCCCTGAAGATATACGCGTCGTAATTAATATGAGTGTGTGTTTTTGGCTTTTTAAGAAATTAATTCTAACTAAATTAAACTAATTAAGCTAAAGAATGAATGAATCTAATTAACTAAGGGTTGTTTGCAAATATGAGATGGTGATGCTCAGGATAGGAATCCCTACGTATACTAATGAAGCCGGTACACAATCAAAATAACCGTGATGTGCAAGAAATAACCTAAGTTTAAGATTGTAAGATGAAAAGCTCAAAAATTAAACCCTAATACTTTATCCTATCAATCGACTTCACTAATCCACTAAACAAGTTAATAGATTGTGCTTAATTAAAGAGACCCTAATTTAACTAAGGTGGTGCGGTCGTCCTCCCTAGATAAATTGGTATATGAATAAACCTCTTCTAAACCCTCTCGTTAAGCCTAATAGTTATTAAAAAGTGATACGGTCGTCCTCTCTCTAACAATTTTCGTACGAAATTCAAAGGTAAATCCGGAATTTATTTTAAGTGTTCATTAATTAAGAGAATTAAAACTAAACATCACATGTTACCCTAATTATGTATCAACATCATACTTCTACGAGTTTATCCTACCCTAAGCATACAAGGGTTTTAGCCTAGCATGGTTTTAACGATAACGAAATCAATTAAACAAACAACGAACATAGACATGACGAATTGAATTGAAAAACTAAATAACATAAACTAGGATTTAAGAAAGAATTAAGGTCTAAGAACAAAATTGAATTAAAAAGAAAAGACGAAGTCTCAAGTGTAAAGTATTGAAGAACTCTCGTTGCTCTTTGAAAGTATTGAATTGAAAGACGAAGTCTCAAGTGTAAAGTATTACTAAAATCCAAATCTAACGATGAATTCGTAATGTAAAAATCTCAGTTAAAAGTAAAATACGCTTGCTCGAACTCTCGGTGCTCTTTTCTCTCCAAAAACTAACTATATGCGTGAAGTGGTGTTCAAAAACGTGTTCGCGATGGGTATTTATAAGCAACGGGCCGATTTGGGGTGATTTGGGCCGAAATTGCCCTCTATGCACTCGAGCTGCCCTAGGTCGAGTCCTAGGACTCGAGCTCTAGGGGTCGAGTGCTTCATCTTTCCAGTGCTTCACAGGGACTCGAGCTTCCCCTGGTCGAGTGCCTAGAACTCGACCGAGTCTTGATCGAGTGCGCACTCGAGCGGTCGAGTCCCTAGGACTCGACCAAGCACCGGTCGAGTGCTCCTCTTCTCCAGCACTTACATAGGACTCGAGCTCCATAAGGACTCGACCTCTTCTTGCTTGAGTCCTCCTTCTTCGGGCCAAATGATACTTTTGCTCGTCCGGACTAGTATGTTTCGTATTTCTTCCATATCTTCTCATCCGGGAGTCCGTTTGAGTCGATTCAAAGTCCTACGAACTCCATTGTTCGCCCTCGATTCATCTATGAGCATCAAAGAGACAAATTCATCAATGTATAGAAATAATACTCAATTGACTCTAAATACTCAACGAAATCAATCAAAACACGGACATTTCTAGTTACGAATCATGACAATTTCACGTCTAATCAGTAAACTTCCTACTTTCTTTTTTGGGCCGTCCCCCCACTAACTTTCTCATTACATAAATGGAAAAAACAACACTTTACTACATATAACATTTAACCTTCAAATTCACACAATATTACCAAAAGTGTCACTCATTCATTTTACTTTTCAACACTATTCATTATTTTATCCCAAAAGTCAACATGTGGCTCACCATATATTAATAAACAAATACATTTTCTTAAATCATTCAACAAAAAGAAGTGAGAAACTTATTCGGGGACGGGGGGAGTAGTTGTTTATTAATATTTAATGTGATGTTTTGTTGAGGTACATGTTTTGTGTTTATAAAGTAATGGCATGAGAAGTAAAAATAATAGTTTATGGAGGATATAATTGTAAAATGTAATATTATTTTATTGCTAAAATGGAAGTAGCAATTGAGCATAAAATGATTATTATTTACAATTTAGCAAATTAGTATAAAACAGAGCGAATATGAATCTAATAATAACAATGTACAACAAAAACAATTAATACTTATTTGAGTAAACGATTTTATTTATTCTCTATTTTTCATTACACCCTTCAAAATATAGTCTTATAACATCAATATTTGAAAAAAATAAGATACTTACGGAGGAACTTGCACATTTACTGCTTTCTTGTGTTTTAGCGAGCGAGTTTTTATTCTCTTTAAAATGATAAAGTAATCTTTTATAAAGATATATAATAGAGGAGGTATAAATCTATCATACCTTTTTTTAAAAGTCATTTTATCATTTCAAATACTAATATACAATTCGTTCACTAAAACACGAGGAAAAAAATAATGTGCAAGCTCCTCACGGACGGTGGGAGTACCACCTATCAAGCACCCCAGTAATTCCGTGGGTTGATCCAGGAAATGGTTTTCATTAGCTTTCATATATTTAATAATAAGAGCAAGATAAATACATGAAGGTTTAAATTTCTCCCATGCAATTTGCACAACAAAAATGACACTTTCACCTATATGAATCTAAACCCAGACCATAGAAATCAAAATCAAAGCACTGAAAGTTACAAACTTATAGAGGTCATTATAAAACAAAAGGAGCATGCATGCTCTTTATGTACAACAACATATATCTCTCTCTCTCTCTCTGTCTCCTCTGTATAATTTATGGATCAAGAAGAACAAGAAAGCATGCCCACGCCAGGGCGATACGCCCAAGCAGGGGGCAAACGAGCATACTTTTCCATGCCAGGTTGCTCATCATACGGCAGTGCCATCACCTTTAGTAGGCGGCGTACCTCCTCAAAGTCACCTTGTTCTGCTGCATCAATTGCACCTTGACATAAATAGTTCCTAAGGATGTATTTGGGATTTATTGAGTCCATCGATTTCTTCCTCTCCTCATCGGGAACCCCACTGGCAGAAAGCTACAGTGGACAAAATAAAAAATGTATGAGAATGGGTAGAAACGGATCATGTCATGTTGCAGCACAGTTTGTAGTTCACCAACATACAAAGGATTCCAACCAATCAATCTAAGAGTTGTAAAACATGGAACCTAAACTTAGTACTCCCTCCGTTCCACAATATAGGCTTAAAAATTTGTTCATATTATAGATTTAAAAATGGAAGTTATTATAGTTGGATCATTCAATTTTCGCTTTATTTTCCCATTTTGTCCTTATGTTTACTTGTTTTCCCATGACAATTACTAGTACCTAGTAGCATATTAACCTCCTTAGTCCAAAAAAAGAATCCAAATTCATTGGCCATGTTTAGAGCCCACTCCACAAGTTCAGACTGGACGATTATCAATGGAGTAGCACCTTGCAAAATTAAGGTTATATGCAATGAAATTTGCCCATCAGATGGTTATGGGTCCAGTGACACCCAAAATCTCAGTTATAGCATGAGATATGCCCATTCTGAGCCCAAGCTAAATTGTCTATTAATTACTCCTGTGCATACTCAAAATTTTCGTCCACCACCGCTTGGAGCTGCCTTCTATAGAGCTGCTGCCAATATCTCTCCTCTTCTTCACTTCCTCTCATTTGTTCTAAAATGAAAGGGTAACTTTGGAAACCTTAGCTAGACATCTCCGAAATATGTGGAATTTTAGCATGCCATACATTAGTTCACGTGATACAGTAAAAGTTTCAATCCCATTCAAGTCTTATTTTGATGATATATTCTCTACCATTTCTGTGCAGGATTTAAGAAATTATCTACTTTTGATTTTGAAAATCCAGATTCTATAGTTAACGGTCTCCAAAGAACTTGGTTTTTGGATATGTTATACATATCGCCTGAAAAGTACAACATTACACATATCACACGGCTGCAAAGAGTTCACAAAGTCAGCCACTTAAATTTCTAAATTTTGAAATGAATAGCTATTCACATTGTATTAAATTTGGATATAACACTTAGTTTTGAGTCAAGTTAGTTAAGTAAAAATTTTGGATTATTCCGTCTTAAATTGGTCAATTTATTAATTATTGAATTGCTATTACATCGTACATCTACCTTTGAAAAATTTATTCTTTCAACTCAATTTGGATTTCCAAACCCTACCTAAACCTCTTTAATGACTTCAAAACTTTTCAAAAACCACACATAGGGATCCTCAAATTTTGAGTAAATGTTGTGGATCCTTAATTTTTTGTTTAATTTTAACACTTAGTTGAGAAATTTTTTGGATTATTCTGTCTTAAATTGTTCAATGTATTAACTATTGAATCACTATTACCTCGTACAGATACCTTTTGAAAAATTTATCCTTTCAACTCAATTTTGGATTTTGAAACCCTATCTAAACCTCTTTAGTGACTTTAAAGCTTTTCAAAAACCACAGGGATCCTCAAATTTTGAGTAAATGTGGTGGATCCTTAGATTTTTACTTAGTTTTACGTTGGTAAAGTTCCTAACTTCCTCAAATCAAACCCTAAATTTCTGTTTAAACCTCGGTATACCGCCTATTTCAAAATGGAGCCAAAAAATTAAGTGCTTGCCCTAGATTTGAAATTCTAAATTCCAAGATTTTCTTTATTCGATTTAAATAATAATTTCAATCAAAATTTCCATTCGAAATCAATTCTTAGGTTTGACTAATCCAAGGCATTAAGGCATTCCCAAATATATGTTAGGCACCGATTAAAAAACGCGGATAAGGATTTGTAGGTCTTTGCACTTGCATCAATACTTGGATTAAACCATTTGACTTTTGAGATGGGTACTTTCTACTTGTCCATCTTCATTAAATGCTATGGGTTGTTGTTTATTGTGCAACGTGTTCAAGGATAAGTCTCATAAACTCAAAAAACAATGAAGTATTACAGCCTTTATAAACAAGGATAAGCCTCCAGACCTTTATAAACAAAGCTACGTCTCCTGACCTTTATAAAAGAGGGTAGGTCTTGTTACATGTATAAATGAGGATAGGTCCCATGACATTTATAAACAATGATATAATGTTTAGACATGGTCTTAAATTGAACTGGGATCATTAAGGTGGGCAGGCCAGCATGCTAATATGTTAAACAATTTCAAGAACCAAGTATTTTGTCTCATTATGGCTTATGCTAGTACTTTTGGATACCGTGATAGTTGATACACTTTATACCTTTTAAGAAGTATATTTACTATCATGATTATCATTTAATTATGCTTCCTTCTAGTTTTAGCTAGAATTTAATTATGACTTGTTAAATTTAAATATGTTCTAAAATTGATCAATATGTTCTAGATCTTTCTTTAGTTGTTCTATACGTCTATACAACGACCAGTGCAGATATGGTGTCTTGCACAGGATTTATGGAAGTCGGGAGTTGGAACTATAATGTTTTTTAACAAAACAATATTAATTATAGTCTTTGCAAGTACTGGAAAAGATATATAAAATAGGGAAACTATAATAGCACTAACATGGTTTATAGTTTCAAAATTACTAACTCGATGCATGTTTTAGCTAGTCATCTAATTATTATTGACAGTTCAAAAACGAACGGAACATTACAAACTCCTTCATTAATTGTTACTAGAGACCATAAAAATAAAAAAGCAATAGAATTCAAGGGCTACCACATTTGGAATATTAATACATTTCCCATGTGTTACGAGTTTTCAATTCTCATTATTTCATCGTTTGATATAAATAAACAATCTAAAGTGTATTGGATATGTATTTTATCATGTGTTACGAGTTTTATATTCTCATCATTTCCTCAGTTGGTATATTAACACAAAATGGCTCTAAAGAGTAATGAGGGGTTTAATTTTCTGTGTCTAAAGAGTTTCATATTCTCATCATTTCATCATCTGATATTAACACAAAAAAAGGTCAATAGAGTTCTTTAGAAAAAAAAGGTCAATAGAGTTCTTTCGGAAAAAAAAGGCCAATAGAGTAATTAGGGGTTCGTAATTTTAAAAGATTAACTAGACCATATCATTATTTCGATTATTACGAAAAAAAGTGTAATATTTATATCATCTAATTAACATTTAATTGGCTTTTGTCTTAATTGGATTATTAATTGGAAAAAATAATAGGGAGCTAATTTTATTTTTCAAGATTCTTAAGATAAAATAATAAAAAAGATTAAAGATTATTACATCATTTATACGTTTTAAATAATAATATGCAAAAAAAGTAATTATAATATAGTATTTGTTTAAATAAGATGATCTTAAAAAGTAGGAAGTTCTTCTATTATTGGTTTCAACAAGAATTTATTAATTGGATGAGTATATAAAAGTAAAATATTCTCCATCCACGAAAAGTATGTTCACTTGTTTGCACGTGGTTTAATGCAATATGTCGGAGGGTATTATGGGGTATTGTGAGGTCCGTTTATGAATAAAGTGATTGTTTATGAAAAATTTGTGTGACATACTTTCCATAAACAATCACTTTACTCATAAACGGACCTCACAATACCCCATAACCTCCGACATATTGCATTAAACCACGTGCAAACAAGTGAGCATACTTTTCGTGGACGGATAGAATAATTGATAACAAGGGAGGTTACAAAAGTAAAAGACAAATATATGTCCAAAAGCTAACAATCATTCTAAAGCTAGCACAATATAGTAACCATATTAATTAATTTCCAGTTTGTATGGAGTTTACTATTCTCATTTCATCATTTGATATATTAACACAAAATGGACCTACATAGTAGTAATTAGGGGTTTAATTTATCAAGTGTTAGAAGCATCCTATTCGCACCATTTCCTTTTGTCCTTTCCAAGCGATTGGAAAATTTCTTAACCTAATTGTTCCGGAGCAGTTACAAAGAGAATCTTTAACCAGAAAAACTTTGATATATTAACAGAAAGCAGTGCCACGTGTGAGAAAACAACAATATGACATGTGTTCATTTGTGGTAGTTCTATCAGTAAATTGCTTAAAATTTTGGGATGTGACAACTAAACACTTCAAAAATATTTCCTTGTCCAAATCTTTACTAAGAAAAAAAAAAAAAAAAACAATCGTAAATATCTATTGCATACCTCTTGGATGTAGGATTTCACCCAGCTTGTCCAAGCATCTTTCCGCTCTTTGCCAATATCCAACAGAACAGCCTTAAGAGGAATCAATAGTTCATCCTCTTGGATGGTGGGATCAGCTTTGATATTTGAAAGCAACCGAAAGAAATTTGTGTAGTCAACTTTATCAACAGACATGTTTTTAAGAAGATCACTGATCAACTGCTTACTGTACTTTGACAGACCGAGCTTTTTGGTCATTATGGCTTGATACTCATCCATGAACTTTGTTCCATACCTTGTGGAAAGTTAAGGAGATGTGTCAAGGAAAATCAAACTGATGTATTCTCCCAAGAGAGGGAGAGGGAGAGGGAGAGGGAGAGCATTAAGATTACCTCTCCATGGCATAGTTTGCCTCTTTCTCATTTAGTAACTGGGCTGCAGAAAGCGTAGTGGCGAATTGTGCAATATTCCATAAACCAATATCAGGTTGATTTGCAAAGCAGTACCTTCTGCCCGGAAGATCGGTAGTATTTGGAGTATAACTAGGATCAAATGCATCCAAGAAACCAAAAGGACCATAATCAATGGTGAGTCCCAACACACTCATGTTATCTGTGTTCAGCACTCCATGGGTAAAGCCAACACCCTGCCAGTTTGCAACTAAAGAAGCTGTACGTTCTGCAACTTCCACAGCCCAAGCTGGTAATTTTCAACGGAAACATTATAAAAATATCAGTTTGGATAACAGAAGTATTGAAAAATATGATACCAGAGCAGTAAAACAAGACATATGCTAAACTTTCAGCCAATATATAAAATCAGACCGCAACTGCCTATGGGGGGAAAAAAAACTTGATGAAAAATGCAAGGGCTAGAAGATTCATTTAAACCTTCATCTATCTCAAATTTTCCTCTAAAAAAGGAAACTACATAGAAATCAATAGTTAAATTCCATACTGTAAGGGACTGCAGAACCTAAATGGATAAATGATAAATCAGACAAGATTCTTGATCAGTAAAAGAACTGACTTGACCACAGCATATTGTAGCCATTAGGAAAAATCTGTGTATCAAATTCCGGCTTCCTTCACCAGCCAGCTGTTCCAAAGACCCCAACAAGTTCTAACTTAGAGGAGACAGGGCCAACAAGTTTAGCCAATATGTGATTCACATTAATCCCAGTTTTCTAGTCATATTATAAGTTGTTAATATAAGTAAATGCGGAGATGCATTATATGAAAAATATATATATATATATATATATAATCACAGCCCCAGACATGGTACACAAATGATGCATGGTTTTCACATTGTCCTGCCTCCATTAGAACATAAGCTCATGAAGAAATTAAGGTGGGCTTCAAAATATGGCATAAAATCAATGGGTATAATGTATAAGTAACACTCTTTTTTTAATGCATACCATATAAAAGAAATTGTTAATTGAAAAAAGAGTGTTCCTATGTAAGGGTGATATAAGTGAAGATCTTCGAGGCATAGAGCATATAACCTAAAAGATAATATAATGTATGAATTACTGTAAGACGCATCGTACGAGTTCACTCAATTCCTTAAAATTTTACAACTTACCTGCATATTTGTTTGAAGTTAAATCCACCACTGAATCATCTCCTTCACCTGTGCTGAAAGACAGGCTATCACTTTTGCTGAGGTTCTCTAAATGAAGGAAGTGATGTCTAATAGCATAGTCAGCCAAGGTGCGAACAATGCCAAGATCCTCCTTCCCTCTAGAAGCATGGATTTGGTATGAACCAAAACGAAGAAAAGACTGGGCAGCTCTGCAAACAATTGCACCAGGCTCATCCTTTGGATTGTTACTGCAAGCAAATGAACCATCAGTTGTTAACTGTGAAAGTTGGAATTTACCAGCTTATTTAATGGAATATTATGCCCCTCCAAAATTGCAGATTTGGTTTTGAACTAGAGCAATTAAACACCACGCAGTGGCAACATACATAATTAGAGAACTACATAAATCTATAAATTCATGTAGCATGACATGCTTATCAGACCATTAATTAGCATAATAGGGACTGAAAGATGAAGAATTTGTCAGACAAACATACTCATAAAACATGTCCCGTGTAACATATTTTCCAGTAGTTACTAGGCATAGGGCACGTGTTGTAGGGATTCCTAGGCTGTGCATTGCTTCACTGCAGAGGAACTCCCGAATACTGCTACGTAACACTGCAAGGCCATCAGCAAACCGACTGTATGGAGTCTTTCCAGCACCCTTAAGCTGCAATTCCCACCTCTGCCCCCTGGAATTAAGAACCTCTCCTACAGTAATTGCCCTACCATCACCCAACTGGCCTGCCCACGTTCCAAACTGATGTCCTCCATAGCACTGAGCATAAGAAATCCTGCATGAAAAATACAAAAAAATAAAATTAAAAAAGGACAGGTGGAGATGGATCAACAAGCAAGACAACCAGGGGGGAATGAAAGAAGAAGGCTGTGGACACTCACGCTCCATCTAAGGGTGCAGCCCCAGAAAATATTTGTGGAAAATCAGGCCTTTCAAATCTGAGATTAAAAAATATCAGGCATGAATGGTAAGCATATGATTGTGAAGATAAATATCATTTTATGAGACGAATAGAATAACCAGTTAAGCAAGACATTACTGCAGATAATCAAACAACTTACTCTCCTGGATCCAAATCAAGTAACCCTGCAACAGAATCCGACCATGCAACAAGTTGAGGATTATCCACCTCAGCAGATGGAGATACTTTTGTGTAACAAGAGTGCAAGACCTGCAATGCAAAAAGGATACATATACATTAAAGCATATACAGTAAGTAATTGCATATCCAGACATCAGTCACTAAAGCAACATTACAGACAAAATCCCAAGTATTTTACATTTCCTACACATAACAACAAGAAATTGTTTTTCATAGAGTCGTCTATAAATACCCCCCTCAATCAATAATACAACTTCAAAACCGAATAAATCTTTTGTTTTGCTCGCAGTGAAATTGTACAGACGATATGAATTCGTTTCAGTTCTGTATTTTAAAGATTAGACATGTCCGAGCAACTCAATTCAGGCAAAACACATCCACGAAAAGCAGCATAAGTGCAAATGATTCAAAATGAGGAAAAGGTGCGGTAAATTATTAAGTAATTAAGCATATTCATACCTCTCGCGGGATTATGTCGGTCCTGGGATCACCGGGCAGCTCACGAACAAAAGAGTTGTCCCACTTCAGCTGTTCCAATTTCAACCTAACCCTATTATCAGAATTATTAACGCCATCCATACAATGATTATTTCCGGTGTGATTTTCTAATCTTTGATTCTTCAAATCCTCGGAAATAGAGTGGACGGAGGGAGAAGAAGTCCCGTCCATTGAGACAGCGGAGGAGAAGCGGCGCCGCTGAGAGTTGAAAGGGTAGAAACGGAATTTCGGTCTGAAAGAGGTGCGGAAGGAGAAGGCGGTGGTAGCGGTGAGATGAGAGGGGGTGTGAGAGAGAGTGGCCGAAATCTGGGACAACATTTTTCTGATTTTAATTTACTACGGACTTGTTTGACTGTTTTTTCCAATTTTCTCTTTCTATAATTCTATTACGTCTTTTTCTTTTTCTTTTTCTTTTTCTTTCTCCTATTATATCTATTTGGATTTGGATATTGTCACAATTTGAGGTAAAAATTTGTGTATGATTGTATAAATAAAATAAGAGCCTCCCTAATATTAAACACTTTGTTTTATGATAATAATTCTTCTATCACATTTATTTTAAATATGAATAAATGTTAAATATTTATTGCAATTCGTTTTATTTATAGTACGAGTTATATTGTAATTAATGTGGTGATACCAGATCACGGAAGATCACATTAACGAGTTCCTTGTAACTAAACGTACAAATTCACGGCCCAGGTGAAATTGAACAATCCGCCGCGAAAGGTCGATGTGTATATCTCAGATTGGTCTATCTTGACCAAGAGGTTGCACTAACACATTTAGTATATGTTAAATAGGACCTGTTGTGACCGTTTCGGACCGCGCATTGGATCCGGCCGGAAGAAAGCCTGAAAAGGCAAGAAGATACCCCGAGGTCGGGAACGACCTGGCCGGCCTGAATCCGACCTCAGCGGGCTCCGAACACGAGATTCCGGCCGCGAAAGCGAGGCCGGAAACCTGTCTGGGACGTCCGTCCACGTTGATCGCAGCTACATCAAAGCCCTGCCGTGGCCGGTCCGGCCCGGCCATGATCAGTGAAGTCCAGCAGAGGACGCCCGGACGCGACCGACTGGCTGGAACATTTCCCGACCTCGGTGTCCGCCAGGAGACCGGCATCCGATCACTCGAGGCCCCCGGCCGGCAAGAGGGATCTTGAGCACGTGACAGAATCAGGCAAGATCCTCTCCCAAGGAAGAAAAAGGCCGCCTCCGTACCCAGCAACAGAGAATATTCCATCCAAATGAGGAAATTCGTCAGAGAATCGTCCTTTTTGGACACGCGTCGACACCCAAGTGGCCGGCCACCTGCGAGCCCTGACACATCAGAGCCCGCGCATCCTCAGAGGCAGGAGGCATTTAATGCACCTGTCCCCCGAGAGGCCGGAAATGACCAACATACCCCTATAGTGAGAAAACTATAAATACCCCAACACTTGTAATGTAAAAAGAGGTTCAATCATTCTCAATATAATCAATACACATACTCATTCAAGTCCAGGGATTAACAACCCCTGGCAATTCTTGGTGTTCTTAGTGTTCTTAAGTATTTAAAGCCTTTCTTCATCCAAGCATTCATTTTAGCATTTAAGAACCCAATCATTTGGTGTTTTTACCAAAGCTTTAATAAATAGCCATCCAATCCCAGCAAAATATATTTGGTAAACAACATTTGGCGCTAGAAGAAGGGAATCTAACCCATCAAACGCATATTTTCTTCATCTCTTTGAAGAACACTCACTGTTCTTCAAAGCTTCACATCCTCAAACCTTCAAACCTTCAAACCTCAAACTCCTCCTCTTGAAAGGAATGGATCCCCAGAGGTCATCCCACGCCCACGGGAAAGCCACACGAGTGGCCTCCCCAATTAGTTTTCCGGAGGAACCACTCCCATCCGGGGGTCGAGGTTTCTTTACCCCTGACCAGGCCGGGTCAGGAAGACGCCGCCAGGAGGAAGAGGCGAGGGGGTGCCGGAGCACCACCTCTGCCTCCAAAAAGAAGGCCCAGGCTCGCGCTCTCAAGGGTAAGGCGAAAGCCGGAGAGCACCAAGGCGAAAGCCAATGTCGGGCAAACCCCGTCTCCACCCGTTCACGAGGCTCCGCCCATCCGGTTTTTGACCGTTTGGGCACGACGGACCCGTCGTGGTATCCGAGCCGCGTACCCAGTTACGACACTGGGTACGGTGACACCGAGTCCGTCTCCAACTCTGAGAGCACGGCCCAAATGCCCCACAAGAGGGCGGCCGAGGTCAGCCTGACCCCGGCGAACTCCGCCAGGCGCAAGTTAAGCTTCGCCCAAAGCGGCCTCTTGGGACGCGGAGTCCCTCGCGCGGCCGTTTTCGACCGTATCGGCCCCCTAGCCGGCGTTGGTGACCAGCTGGCCGAAACCCCCAGCCCAGAAATCGTCAAGTTGCAAAAGCAACTGGACCAAATGAAGGCGCTCCTCGAAGCGCAAGGCCAAACCAAGGCCCGGCCAGTCGCCAGCGAACCTCTGGCGGTCGATATTGAGCTCGCGCCGGTCCAGCTCAAGATCGTCCCCCCGCCAACTCCTCTCTACGAGGGGAAAACAGATCCTGAGACTCACCTGAGCAAATTCCGGATCTATATGACCGGGCGTGGCGCGACAGACGCCACGAAGTGCAGGCTTTTTCCCCTCACCCTGGGCGATCTCGACCACAGATGGTACGTGTCCCTCCCGACACGGTCCATTGACTCGTTCGCCACTCTAAGCGCCCAATTCTCATCTTACTTTGCGGCCAAGATTGCCCGGCCGGAAAGCTGGCACCGCCTGATGCGGATCCGCCAGGAGAAAGAAGAGTCCGACGAGGACTACGTGGCCAGAGTGGATGAGGTCATGCTGACCGGCGAAGCGGTAAGCGATCAACTGGCTTTGCACGCAACCCTGGGGGGTTTTCACGGCCGATCTCCTATGTTCAAACATCTCACCAAGGATTTCCCTAAAACCTACGCCGAATTCCGCGCCCGAGCCGGCGATTACCTGGCTCGGAGGAAGCTTCTGGCACTAAGGTTGGGGGAATCCGAGCCAACCCCAAAGGAGACAGAGGCGGCAGCCCAAACCTCCCCCAAGAACGGCCCAAAGGCCAGAAGGGTGGCCAAGCCGCCCGACAACTTCAAGTCCTTAGAGGACGTTGAGGTTCACCTAACCCAGGCCACGAGGCAGTCCCCCGCGCATATCTTCAATGCGATTCAGCACCGGGACGTGCTTCCCAGGCCAAGGCCCTATTCCGAAGACCGGTCCCGGCTGGACCCTAAAAAGTTCTGCGCTTATCATGACTCTATTGGCCACAATACGAGCCAGTGTCGTGATCTCCTAAAGCAGCTTTGGAAGCTGTTTGAGGAAGGGCGTCTGAACGACCTCCTTCAGAGGCCAGCCGGCCGGCAGGACCAACAGCAGCAGCAGCAGCCCCAGCGCCACCCTCGGAGGAACGAGGAAGGCGGCCGGCCTCTTAGGCCGGTCGCAGCTTTGGAGGAAGATGATGACGAGGATGACCTCCTCCCGCCCATGAATCCCGGCGGTCGGGTCAACATGATCCAGGCCGGCGGAGGGAACCTAGGCGGCCTCACCCCCATCTCGACGCAGTCCAACCGGAAGTGGAAAGCAGAGGTCAGGGCAGCGACCAACGTCAACTTGGTCACACCCCCAGAGCCGAAGATTCACAAGGACTTGGAGATAACTTTCTCCAACCGGGACCGGACCGGGGTGCTGTTCCCGAAGGGCGACGCGCTGGTGATTGCCGCCCAGATCCTGGGCAAAGAGGTTCAACGCGTTCTGGTCGACAATGGGTGCTTTTGCAATATCATCTTCAAAACAGCCCTAGACCAGCTCGGAGACCTCGTCAACTTCATCAGGCCAATCGACCTTCAGCTGAAGGGATTTGGGGACGCGACGGTCGCCGCGTACGGAAGGATAAAGCTCTCCGTGGAACTCATCTGCTGCTACAACAAGGAGGTCAGGATAACTAGGCCGCTAGATTTTATAATTGTAGATCAGCCAAGCTCGTATAATGGCTTTCTGGGTAGGCCCTTTTTAGAAGTTTTTGAAGCCGTTGCTTCCTCCTATTACTACTGTATCAAATTTCCCACCCCCGAGGGGGTGGTCGGCACCATTAAGGGTGACCAGGCAATGGCTAGAAGGTGTTTGAACTATTCCTACTCTTACTTATTTTCAATTAGCAACAACCAAACACCGGACGGGCCACACCCCGACTCTGAAACGGCCATTTCGGCCGCAGAACCCGTCGCGGAGGTCGGATCCACATCGGCCGACCCCCAGCCTATGCAGATCGACGATCCCGAGCCAAGGATTGGTTTCGAACCATCCGAGCTCGACCTCGATCCCAGATTCGATTCTTCTGACCGGCGGAGCTATGAACAAGCTACGGCTTTGAAGGATCTGGAACACATTCCGGTCGACCCCTCGAGGCCGGAACTGGAAGTACTGATCGGCTCTCGCATACCGACCGAAATGCGGGGGGAAGTGATCGAATTCCTCAAAGCCAACGTTGGAGTCTTTGCCTGGTCTCACCAAGACATGGTCGGGATAGACCCAAAGCACGCATGCCATCATCTAAAGATCGACCCCAACAGGAGGCCGGTCCATCAAAAAAGAAGGAAGTTCGGCTCGGAAAAGTACGAAGCTTTGGCTGAGGAAGTCAAGAAGTTGCTAGACAACAAGCTGATCGAGCAAGCCCGGGACGAGCCCCAATGGGTCGCGAACGCCGTCCTGGTCAAAAAGACAAACAACGCCTGGAGACTATGTATAGACTTCACCGACCTCAACGCGGCGTGCCCAAAGGATCACTTTCCGATGCCACACATCGACCACCTGGTGGACAGCACGGCCGGACACGAGATGATGTCCTTCATGAACGCCTTTGCCGGCTACAATCAAATCCCCATGGCCGTTGAAGACATCAAGCACATCTCATTCCACACGGAGAAGAACATATTCTCTTGGCTCCGGATGCCTTTCGGTCTGATCAACGCCGGCGCGACCTACCAACGCCTAGTCAACAAGATGTTTGCAGATCAGATCGGAAAGACCATGGAGGTCTACATCGACGACATTGTGGTGAAAAGCTTGAAGAAAGAAGACCATCTCAGGGATCTCGGAGAGACTTTCAAGATCCTCAAGGCCTACAATATGAAGTTGAACCCGAAGAAATGCAACTTCGGGGTGGAGGCCGGCAAATTCCTGGGACACATCGTCAGCCAGCGCGGGATCAAGGCCAATCCGGCCAAGATCAAAGCCGTCCTTGACATGCAAGAGCCAAGGACGATCAAGCAAGTGCAACGCCTGACCGGATGCCTCGCCTCTCTCAACAGATTCATAGCCCGGCTCGGAGATAAAAGTAAGTCTTTCTTCTCGACTATTAAAAATGGCAAGTTTTCATGGAATAGGGAAAGTCAATTAGCCTTTGCGAAACTAAAGGAATATTTGGCAAACCCACAAATCTTAGTCAAGCCAGTCCCAGGGGAGAAGCTTTACTTATATCTCGCGGCCTCCGAGGTCGCACTGAGCGCGGTACTAGTCCGGGCAGACGGTCAGAACCACCTTCCGATCTATTTCGTAAGCCAAGCCCTCCACGATGCCGAGCTCAGATACACCCCGCTCGAAAAGTTAGCTTACGCTCTGGTCATGAGCGTAAGAAAACTAAGGCCTTATTTCTTCGACCACCATGTGGAGGTCCTCACCACTCTACCCCTTAGGCAAGTCCTACACCGGCCGGACACCAGCGGCCGGTTATTGAAGTGGTCGTTGGAAATAGCTCAGTACGGGGTCTCATACGCCCCAAGGACGGCCATCAAGGGCCAGGCCCTGGCCGACTTCATTGTAGAATTAACTTTCCCACCCAAGTTCACAAGAATCAACCACCCCCCTTGGAAACTCTATGTGGACGGATCGTCAACTAATTCTTGTGCCGGGGCCGGTATTGTCCTGATCGGTCCGGAGGGCCAAAATTTCACCCATGCAGTCTGCTTCAGCTTCCCGGCCACCAACAACGAGGCCGAATACGAGGCCCTGGTCGGAGGCCTTGAGCTCGCAATCGCAATCGGAGTTTGCCGGCTGCATGTTTTCATGGACTCCCTGCTCGTGGTAAACCAGGTCAAAGGAGAGTACGAGGCCCGGGGGGAGCAAATGATGAAGTATCTCGACCTGGTCACAACCTTATGCGAGAAATTTCATCAAGTTTTCATTGAGCAAATCCCGAGGGAACACAACACCCAGGCCGACGCACTTTCCAAGCTTGCAACAGCGGAGGGAGCAGCCGACCTCGCCAACATCCAACTCTCCACGCTTGGAACGCCCACGGTCATCCGAGCACAGGTGGCAACCGTTCTAAGCACGGATGAAAATTGGATGACGCCGATCGTGAAATATCTCAAGACCGGCGCGATCCCTGAAGATAAGACTAGGGCTCGGCAACTGCAACTCCGGTCGTCAAGGTACACCCTCATTGATGATCTTTTATATAAGAGAAGCTTTACCCTCCCACTCCTAAAATGTATAACCCCGGAGCAAGGCCAGACCATTCTGGCCGAGATCCATGAGGGGGTTTGCGTAAATCATGCCAGAGGCCGGGCCCTAGCCCATAAAGTGATCAGACAAGGATATTTCTAGCCGACCTTGAACAAGGACGCCGTCAACTTCGCAAGGTCATGCCACAAATGCCAAGTCTTGGGACCCAACATCAAACTGTCCCCCGAGCAGCTCTCCTCTATGTATAGCCCATGGCCTTTTGCCCAGTGGGGCATCGACCTGATCGGACCAATGCCCACTGCGCCCGGGGGCCACAAATTCGCCGTCGTAGCCGTCGACTATTTCACAAAGTGGGCCGAGGCCGAGCCACTCAACAAAATCAGCCAGACCCAAATCATCAAGTTCATTTGGAAAAACATCATCTGCCGTTTCGGCCTACCTCAAGTGATCATCTCCGACAATGGGAAACAGTTTGACGGTCTCCAGATGATCCAATTTTGCGAAAAATGGAATATCAAGAAGGTTTTCTCCACCCCCTACCACCCGCAAACGAACGGCCAGGTAGAGGCCGTAAACAAGATCCTCAAGCACACTATCAAAGCCAAACTCGAGGACAAGAAGGGGAAGTGGGCAGCCGAGCTACCCGATGTCCTCTGGTCATACCGAACGACCACGAGGAACTCGACGGGCGAAACACCTTTCGCTCTAGCTTTTGGGACCGAGGCCGTCATTCCTTCAGAGGTCTCCCTACCAAGCCACCGGACAGCCCAGACGATCACCGAAGACAATGACACCGCCCGGATGATCGACTTGGACATGTTGGAGGAGAGAAGACTCAATTCCGATCTCCGAAATGCGGCCTACAAGAAGAAATCCGAAAATTTTTTCAACTCCAAAGTGAAGGCCAGGCAATTCCAGGTCGGGGACCTCGTCCTCAAGAAAGTTCAAGTACCAAAAGGGGTATTCGGCCCGAACTGGGAGGGTCCGTTCAGGATATCCAAATGGCTCTCCAAGGGAGCTTACGAGCTGGAACTCATGGATGGAACTCCGGACCAATACCCCTGGAATGCAATCCACTTGAAGAAATACTACCAATGATCTTGTACTATGTATTCAAAGTTCTTATCAATACAAGGCTCTTAACACAACTCAATCTTCTCCCAAGCACCGGGCTCAGTTCAAAGGCATATGCCGGCCGTATCGAGGACGGCATATCACACTTGAACCCGGAAAAGCCACTCAAGGCCATCCAAAAACCGAGCCCAGTTCAAAAGCGTACGCCGACCGTATCGAGGTCGGCGTATCACACTTGAGCTCGGAAAGGCCACCCTAGCCACTTTGAAAGCCGAGCTTGGTTCAAAAGCATATGCCGACCGTATCAAGGTCGGCATATCACACTTGAGCTCGGCAAGGCAACCAAGGCATTCCTACAAACCGGGCTCAGTTCAAAACATATGCCGACCGTATCGAGGTCGGCATATCACACTCGAGCCCGGGTCAAATCTCATTTCATACTTGTGAAAATTTACTTTGATAAGAATATGAAAGCAAGAAAGCGATGACAAAACAATAAAATTCAAGGAAAATCCGAATTATATTAAGTCAAAACCGGTCTGGAAGCCGGGAAGTACAACGTTTCAAAATAGAATAAACCCGGCCGGAAGCCGGTTACAATCAGAAAAGCAGTAAAATAAAATCTAAGCTTGAATTCAAAAGCCGCCCTCCCCGGCCGCCGGGCTTGCCTGGCTTCCGGCCCCGGCCACATAATCGGCCACCTCATCGACCAAGGCCTGCACCACAGCCCCGTCTCCGCCCGGTGCCTGGGGCCCCTCCGCAGCGACTTCCTCTTCCTCGTCCCCTTCTTCCTCATCACCGGCCGGCGGGTTCTCGCCATGTTTGAACAATCTGTGCCGATGGGGGAACCAAGAGAGGTCCACCCCGTAGTCGGTCTCGAGATCGAGGAAGGGGAACCAGAAACCATCGCTGACCGGGTTCTGGGCAGCGTACTCCCGGAAGTAGTCTTCCTGGGGCTTGGTATCGAGGCTGGCCTAGCGCCCGGCCCGGATCACATTGGCGGCGGCCACGTAGAAGCAGAACTCAGAAAAGAGTGCCGGGTTCTGGGTCGGATCCGCAGGGTCGAAAGCCGGCCGGCTCAGTGCAGCGGCCAGTTCATCATTCTTCCTTTGGAGCTCCTTCTCCGCCTCGACCTGCCGGGCAGCAGCCTGGTCTGCATCCCCCCGGGCACGGTTCGCCTCCAACCGCAGATCGGCGAGGGAGTCCTCCATCTCAGACACGCGGTGCCGAGCATCCTCCAGGGCTTTATAGGCCATCTCCGCCCGGCCCAGAGCATCATCCCTCTCCTTCAGGACGGCCTCCATCTGTCCGACCGCGCCATCTCTCTCCCTTTTGAGCTTGGCAACTTCGCCCTCGAGACCAGCCTTCTCCTCCCGAGCACGGGTCAGCGCAGTCTCGGCTATCCGGAGCGACAGGGAGGTCTCGGTGAGCTCATTCTCCATCGCGTTGACCACGATGGCCGCCTGATTAATCAGTGCGACCCCGGTCCGGCCCACGTGCCGAGGTCGGTGCTCGACGATATCAGCGAGATCCCACGTCCAAGCCTGAGGGAAAGAATTCGCAGCCCGGCGCATGTAGTCCGGCATCTCTACAGTTGAGCCCGGGACGCGGGAGGAGAGGAAGTCAAGCACCATAGGGGGGAGGTCGGAGTCAGTTCGCGTCAGCCTAGGCAAAAGAAAACCCAAGTCAGGAACAAACGAAGTTATCTAAGAAAAATAGGAATTTGTCAAAAGACTTACGCTTGAAAGCGAACCGGGTCGCGACCAAAGTATGGCCGGTCATCCTCCTGGCCTGGATGATGTGCCGCCCGGGCCACAGTTTCCGCCCCTACCGGCCCAACCCCAGGCGGGGTATCGTCAGACACGTCTACCCGGACCGGACTGGACCCGTGCGGGCCAACATCCTCACTCTCATCCACCTCACGAGGCCTCTTCCGACCAGTAAGTTGGTGGGAGGCAGTCGCCCCAGTAGCAGCAGTCCCCACGGCCGGCACAGACTGGAGGGGGAGAAGGTCATTAATTACGACCGCGGTCCGGGCGCCGGTCCCTTTCTTCTTTTTCGTACCCTTGGCCGCCTTTTTCGCCGCGCAAGATCCCATCAGGGCAAACATTTCCGGGCAGCGATCGAGGAACTCACGGGGGCACTGCCTAACGACCGGAAAGTCTGGCACTGCAAGGTCAAATCCCGAGGTGTTTAAAAAAAAATATATAATAATAATAATAATAATAATATAACTTATGGACCGGACCCCCGGTCATCCATTTGTCACTTACCCGTCAACTTTATATGACGAGGGTACTGGAAGAACCGACCGGCGATCCTGGCTTCTCTCGTCCGAAGAACTGCTTGATTCCGTTCCGAGGCCGACAGGGACAGGATCCGCTCTCTAACGACCGCGAAGTCGAAATTCAACTCACGATCAGTGGGACAAGGATAGCCTGTGAAGGAAAGTAAAGATTAGATCAATACTTTTTTCAAATATAAAATAAAAATTCCTTACTGGGATGTTTAGGACGGATATTGGTCGGAACGTCGATCTCCGTTCCGTCAGGATACCCGGTCTTCCAAGCCCCGCCAACAAAGAACCATTTCCTCCGGTCATTCCGACCTTTACTGGGCAGGCCGGTCACCAGCTTCGGCCCTTTCGTCTGTATATAAACTTCACCGGTCCCACTCCGCTCACTTTGAACCCGATAGAGATAAGTCATCTCTCCAGGGGTGGGCATCCGATAAAGTCGGTTCTTGCCAAACAGAGCCATAACGCTCACAATTATCATCCACGCGTTCGGAAGAAGCTGGATGGGCGCCTGGTCCCAGAAATTCAGCAGATAAGAGACGGCCGGATGTAGAGGGAAGCGCAGACCGACCTCCATCATGTCTTGGGTCACGGCCACCATTCCGCGCGGAGGCTGGTCCGCCCGTTGGTTTGGCTCCGGCGCATAGAGGTCGACATCAAAAGGAATCTCCCATCCGGCCCGGGTGTCGTCGAGAAAACGCTGGGTCACCTTACTCTGGAATTGGCCGATGGTCCACCTATGGGACTCCTCCAGATCGGCTATCCGAATAGTAGCCGGAGGGCGGACAGTCGGCCCTCGCGGATAATGGTCCGAATATTCTTCGTAATCATACTCGAGAGACGCGACGTCGTCTTTTTTGTCCACGTACTCCAACCATAGCCGAAAAGCCCGTCTGACCTGGCCTTGCCGATCTTGGCTCACGCTTCGACCAACGGCGGCCGGCCTCTCCTCCACTTCCGTATCCGACCCCGAGGTCTCAGCCGCCATCCCGAGCCTCTCTTTAATCTGCTCGGCTGCGAGGTTTTTTAGTAGCTGGTTGTTGGCCAGATCGTCGCCGCTTCTACGGCCGCCTTCCTCCTCATCTTCCTCCAGGAGGTCGTCGAGGGGATCTCTGTCCCCCACGGGCCGGGCCGCTCCTCCCACTCCACACCTCTCGGTCGCCACGGGAACCCTCTCCCGGGCACCCTCGCCCAGCAGCGATCGTCCCGGGCTCGGGAATAGGGCATCCAAGCCATCATCGTCGTGCGCCCATATTGAGCCCGCCAAGCGTGAGGGGGAAGCACCACTCGCGCCGCGAGAGCTTCCCCCCTCATCAAACAAGCGCCGATGAGCACCGCCGCCTCCGCCGCTGGAGGAGGCACCTCCTCCCTGTCCAGGCGGAGGACCCGCCCACCGTCGCACCATAACTGAAGATAGAAATGCGAATTGCAAAAAGTCGAAGTTTTACCTTAGCAAAGCCACCAGTCGCCGCCGCTCAAAACTCGTCGCCGCCGCAAGAAACTCGCCGGAAATCGCCAAAGAAAACGCTGCAATTTGAGTGAAGAAGCAAAAGTCCAAAATAAGAGAATAACCCCCCTATTTATAAGAATGGGGCAGGGACCTACGGCGAAATAAGTTTCTAGGCATAGGGGCCTAGAAGCAAGAATTTGAAACGACGGTTTCAGCGCCAGACGCCTCGTACTAGGCGCGCATTAAATGAACGGGATTCGAGGAGTCGCATCACGTCACGTCAGGCTAGCGCGCGAAACCCGAAGCGTCGCCTGACAACATACGTCACCTCAACCATCTCCTAACCGTTGGCCGATCTCCGTTCACCCCGGGCGGATCCAGGCCGGCACCAATAAGAAACGATAAACGACCACCTCGCCCCTCAAATTGAGAAACGAGCTGGGGGGCAATTGTTGTGACCGTTTCGGACCGCGCATTGGATCCGGCCGGAAGAAAGCCTGAAAAGGCAAGAAGATACCCCGAGGTCGGGAACGACCTGGCCGGCCTGAATCCGACCTCAGCGGGCTCCGAACACGAGATTCCGGCCGCGAAAGTGAGGCCGGAAACCTGCCTGGGACGTCCGTCCACGTTGATCGCAGCTACATCAAAGCCCTGCCGTGGCCGGTCCGGCCCGGCCATGATCAGTGAAGTCCAGCAGAGGACGCCCGGACGCGACCGACTGGCTGGAACATTTCCCGACCTCGGTGTCCGCCAGGAGACCGGCATCCGATCACTCGAGGCCCCCGGCCGGCAAGAGGGATCTTGAGCACGTGACAGAATCAGGCAAGATCCTCTCCCAAGGAAGAAAAAGGCCGCCTCCGTACCCAGCAACAGAGAATATTCCATCCAAATGAGGAAATTCGTCAGAGAATCGTCCTTTTTGGACACGCGTCGACACCCAAGTGGCCGGCCACCTGCGAGCCCTGACACATCAGAGCCCGCGCATCCTCAGAGGCAGGAGGCATTTAATGCACCTGTCCCCCGAGAGGCCGGAAATGACCAACATACCCCTATAGTGAGAAAACTATAAATACCCCAACACTTGTAATGTAAAAAAAAGGTTCAATCATTCTCAATATAATCAATACACATACTCATTCAAGTCCAGGGATTAACAACCCCTGGCAATTCTTGGTGTTCTTAGTGTTCTTAAGTATTTAAAGCCTTTCTTCATCCAAGCATTCATTTTAGCATTTAAGAACCCAATCATTTGGTGTTTTTACCAAAGCTTTAATAAATAGCCATCCAATCCCAGCAAAATATATTTGGTAAACAACAGGACCTACAGTGAGGATAAATTCTTCTGTTCTGAAATGTGAAAAATTAGACCTCAGTGGTTATTGATTTCTTAATCTCTGTCACTTAAATAGGACTATGTATGGTTAATAGTTATTGCTTTGATTCATATTCGGTGAGAATTATCGTGACTTCGAACCTTGTGTTTTGGGCAGTAACATTAATCATACGACGGTTGCTAAGGTTTAATACCGAGAAACGTGTGCAAGTACGGCTTGTGTGATTTGTCCCCTTAGTGGGCTCAGAAGTTTTATCGTACCAAATCTTGCAAGTGAAGAATTAGTTTCTTCGGTACGGATAATAATGTTGAGCTGTCTTTACTCCAAGACAAAAAATATTAATTAATTTAGAGCTATTCAGAAGCTCAATTAATTAATGACTAGACAATCTTAAACACGGAAAATAATAATCGGGAGCCCATATTATTGTAATATGGATTAAGATGAATAGTGCAATATTAATTTATTAGTGGTACTAATTAATATTAATGGGTTGAATAATATTGGGGCTCAATATTGTAATTCAGTAGCCCATTGGAAGTCCAATCTTAGTTCTCCTAAAAGCCCCTCAAGTAGCCCAGTAAGTAGTCCGATAATAATAAGGTAATTCAAATAAAATAAAATTATTATTGCTGATTTTTCTAAGATATTTTCGAAAATTAAGCTTATAGGAGAGATAAAATATTTTGTTGATTTTCTTGAAAAGACATTATGGAAGATATGTATTCTTGGAATACAAGATTATCTCATATATTTAAGAAGATCCAAATCTTGGGATATCTCCCTATAAATTTCGAAAATCCCCATATAGATGAGGAAGTGAGATTTTTGTGGAATTTTTTACTATGGAGAAAAGAATATATGGGATATATTCAAGATTTCTTAGAGGCTAAGAAAAAGATTTTCTTCTAATACTACTAGGTCTAATTTTCAGCCACTTCACATCTATAAAAGGGGGTGATTATTTCATCCCCTAGTACACAATTCTATGAGTTGAAAAAATCGAGAGCAATAAATATTTTCTTTCTTCCTTGTTATTTATAATTATTCGTGAGCGTCTCCCACCGGCGAACGAATAAGGCTAAAAGGGAATACTTGAGAAGGTTTTTACAGTTAATAGGATCGTTACGCTTGTCCCGTTTATCTAGGCCGGACGTCGCTTCAAGAGGTACATTTTACATGAAATTCTTAGTTTTTCCACCGTAGAATTTTACGTGTTTATATTCATATGCATGTTATTTGTTGTTGGCATAGTTATTATTTGAATTAATTTAGGATTAATTCATGCTAGTAATAATTAGATTTAAATTTGTATTTAAATTTTATCCCGAATAGATCCGGACATCCCGAATTCCCCAACACGAGTCTGACCCCAAACGATTGAAAACAGGGTGAAAGCGGCTTTGCTCAGAGTACCGACTCCTGTATGACCTGGAGGAGGCGGATTGAGGGTGACTCTCCTCCTGTTGTTCAAAGGCCTTCGTCTTTTCTCGGGCGGACCTTGTTCCGTACCTCCGCTTTGAGGCGGAGGGGGTGCTATGGCTAGTGCGCAACTATGTGGCTTGTCCGCGGGCCAATTTAGCTCATTGAGGAGTTACGAAATTTCGGGCAGGAGTCGGCTGAGATTCCTCCGGGTAGAGTATCGGCGATTCCCGGGATCTTCCGGATCCTCCAGTCGATCTCCACATAACGGTCTCCTGGGTGGCCGGAGCAGCCATAGGATTTTGGACCACAATTGATCTTGGGGTAGCCACCTTGGACGTAGCGTAGTTTTCTCCATAGATACTTGAGAGGTGATGAAAGGTTTGAAGATATGATGATATGAGAACAGGTTTTTGAAGAACATTGAGTGTTCTTCAGGGTTTATGATTTTCTGGGTTTGATACCCTTCTTCTAGCGCCAAATGTCGTTTGCCTAAATATGAGCGGGAGTGAATGAAGATTTTATGTGGCTAAAAATAGGCAAAAACACCAAATAAATGCAATGAGATCACAAATGCCATGGATGATATCAAATTCTAATGATTAGCTACCAATGATTGTAGAAAGTAAGAAAACGATAAATGCAAAAGGGATTGTCAGGGTTTTTGGGCCCTGGACTAAATGATTTTTTGTATGTATATAGTATACATGGGGGTAGAAAAGGGAATTTAGACCCTGCAACGGTGCTCTGTCCTCCGTATTGATGCCTACAGGTGCAGACGTACGAACCAATTAGGGCTTGGCAGCTTGATTGGTATTGGAGTGTGATTATTCTTTGGCTCATGATACCTGGACTATTCTTTTTCTTATCCGATCGTCGAAAGATGAGTTGGTGCTTTTATAGTTAGCTCTCCCATGTTTATTGGGAGATCCTACAAAATTAAGTGTATTTACTAGCCACTTGAGTGTATGAAAGATGTGGATGATCAACCAGGGGGTGGCCGACCTACTTCTTCGATGACTTGTCACACCTAAGTTCTTTGGTCAACACTAGATTCTGGTCTACCATATTTGAGTGTATTTTCCATTATGATAGGTGTACGAGGAGCTATCCATGATGACCATACAAAATAGTGGGGCTTATTTGTTCTCGTGATAAATATGGTCACAACAGAATTTATTTTGGTGAATTTGAATTTATTAAGATTTGTTGAATTATTGTTGTTTGAATATTATTTAGGAATTCAAGTTTTAATTTAATTATTGGATTGTTATTAACAAACTAAACAATTTTTATAACTATATGAGTAGAATTTGTATACCAAATTATAAACTAATGAGGTAAATATATAAATTAAGTACAATAATAATATATACTCCATATAAAATAAAAAATTGGGCCGGTTTGACCCGGTGGCCCGAGATGGGCCAGGACGGGCCTGAATATAGGTGGCCCGAAACCAACCGGCCCGGCCCAACCCAGAAAAAACTCATGGCCCAGTGGGACCGGTCCGGCCCGATCTAGCCCATTGGAGACCTCTAATAACACCCCAACCAAAATCTTATTATTATTATTATTATTATTATTTCCTAAATGATTTCATGTTTTAAGAAAAGCACTATGTGTTTTAAAGTGATTTCTTGGCAACGAACAGATAAATTGAAGCCAGAAGCACTTTTAGCACAGTAATTACAGAACGAAATAATGACTAAATAAATAAAATAAACAAAACCTCAATCTAAATTAAGTTTTCTAAAGCTTGCGAAATTCTAAGAATTTAGAAACGAAAATGTAATTATTGGATTCAAACTTCACCGAAAAAAATATCAGTTTTCACCGACAAAACCCATATTGAATTCTAAAATACAGGGGCTACCAAAATAGTAGCCCCAATCACCAAAATGGCCAGCCACTCTGGGGGTGGGGGGAGAAAGACCTCTTCCAACATTTTCTTACACCCATCACTTTTGCTTCTCATCAAAAGTCATGTAATTGAAAACATACTCTCAAATCCTTTGGTTAAAGCCTTACTTCTTCCTACATTAGCAATTAAGGTTGCACCCTACTTTCATCCTCTCTATTTAATTTATTTCAACACTAAAAAAATACAGCCATTTTTTCATTCATCCTCGCATTTCTCCCAAAAACACAAAGAGCTCATCTTCTCTCTCCCCTCTCCTCACCATTTTTTGCCACCGCCGTCAAAGGGAGAAGAAAAATCTTCTTCTTTCATTTCCTACCATAAGAAGGTCTCCAAATCCAAGCACAATCTTTTTTTATTCTTGGGTTGAAGGTTTGAAGTCATCTCAAAGCAAAAATGGACTCTACGTTCCCTTCTCTTCTTCCATTTTCATGAAAACTTCAAGTTCATCTTCTAACTCATCTTCTTGTCTTGTTTTAGTTTAAGAACAAGATCATCCACTCCAAGAGACCACTTCCACAATAATCTCCAAAAGTTTCAAGAGTTAATATGGCCCTGTAGCTAAAGAAGAAAACCTCCAAAGGTTGTAAACAACCCTAACTCCATAACTTTTTAAATCTTGTGTATAAATGGTTTATGAACATGATAGGTTCATTATGTTAGAAATATTGAAGTATTATGTGCACTATGATTTTATATGTTTAATGACATGCTAGATGAAGAGTTATTGATGATTATTTTGAGTCTTAATAGTTTTGTATTATAGAACTTGTGAGCATGATAGTCTAGTGTACTTGCAAAGAGGAAATGTTTCTGAGTAATTTGTAAGAATATTGTTTTTCATAAACTTTTTTTTTTTGTATTTGTTTACGGAATACAAAACTAGGTTGAGTTAGCTTTCAAAACTCCACTTGTCTTATGTGATTTGAATTTTTTTAGTAAGTTATGATTTTTTGAAGAAAGTGTGACAAATTGCTACATTTTTTACATTTGTGGAATAAACTGTAATTTTTTGTTGGAGAAAAACTTTTGGAAAGTATATAGTTAAATACTACTAGATATTATGTGAATGTATAATTTATTTGAGAATTTTATAGTTATTATAAATAATTTTACCAAATTCATCTTGATGACAACTTTCTGCTGAAAACATAATGTGAGAGTTTCAAGTTTTTGGTACACTTTAAAAACAAACTCAAAACTAGTATTTTCGTGCACCAAAATTCATGGAAAATTTTGTGTATGTGTTTTATACTTCAATATGTGGCTACTGTGTACTTTTTTCATAATTCTTACATGTGTTTTAATATTTTTGAAAAATATTCTAAGTTAGAGTAAATGTAATACAAGTGTACAAATTGCTCAAGTTGGAATTTGTTGTTCACATGCTACCTTCTTGTTTAAGATTCAATAAACATTTCATGGCATGATAGAAGTCTAGGTTATTAAATATGTATAGGTATACATGTGTTAAATGTTTGAAAGGACATGCTACTTGTTTATATGGGTTAAAGAAAATGAAACTCAAACGTAGGATTAATGATTAGATGTAAATCTTAATATTCAAAAGTACTTATGGATCAAGTCTCTTAAAAGACTAGTATGTGAAGTTATTAAAAAGTAAAAGAGTACTAGGTCAAGTGAGGCTTGGTGGTGAGGATCCGAGTGTTAGTGTGTTCAATACATTAAAAGAGTTTAAAGTGAGGAAAGGTGGGTGACATTACTGTATTGTCTTGTCTTGAACAGGAAGTAGGAACATACCAAAAGTTATTTCTCCACTGCAAAATCTGCAGTGGACTCGTAGTCACCATCGCAACCATCCTCCTCAGACATAAGATTAGCCTCTGTGCCAAGCTCAGTAAGGAAGTCGTCCACCTCATTTTGTGCCTCCCAACAGTTAGCTTTGCCGGCAAGAAACTTCTTCATGAGCTTGGCACGAGTCCTGATGGTGCAAACAGACTCAATGTTCTCACATCCTCCTTCAGTAAGGTCACCTGTACTCCTAGGTCAGCAACATCTGCCTTCAGCTTAGCAATTTTGTCATTCTTCTGGGCATCCCTAGTGCTCGCCTCTTCCATCAAATTCTCCGCCATCAACACCTTCTTCTTGTACTTCGTCACCTCTTCCTCCAGTATCAAGATCTTATCGTCGCTGGATGTGAGCTTCCTCAAGGGGGAACGTTGACTGTCATCAGTTAAGGCGCTCAACTCTGTTCCCATCTTTTACAACACGTTTGTGAAGAAAGAGGGAATGCTGGAGGCACTGCAAATAGAGAGAGAACAATCAAAGTCATCCATAGAACACATAATTGTGTCTAGAAACTAATACTTACTTGCAGGTTGGAGGAGACAATATCAGCAACAACATCCTTGTGCAAGGCACTTGATAGGAAGGCTTCAACAGTGGGAAAGTGGAGCTGACTAGCGTGGGGCCAGGTATTCTCAACATCACCATTTTGGAGGAAAGGAGGTGGAGATTCAAGAATATGGGACTTTGGGGGAACACTCGCAAAAGCAATAACGTTCGTAGCTTTAACTACCAACTCCGACTTCACCTTTTTCACCGTCCTGGGAGGCAGTAGTGACATTGGTGCAAGCATCAAATTCTTGGCATCGCTTGTCAGTGAACACTTGTGCTTGACTTTGGCAATCATTTCCTCCTTCAACATCTTCTTCCTTCTAAACACAATACTCTCATCTTGGTAACGCGAGAAGTATTAGTAAATAGCAAATAGGAAAAGGTATGAACATGATTACGATGTGAGATAACAATTAAAAGCCACCTGGCATCACTTTCGTAGCCTCTAGACTCTTCAATGGTAATGGTCTCCTTCACAAACTCTCGTTCTTTGGCTGAAACTTTGAGAAATGCCTCAATTTTCACTCAGCATTTTCACTAAGGGAAAAAATTTCTGGAACTGAACCTGAGGAATCGACCAAATAAAAAAAAGGGTAGCTAAAGTAATAGTAAAGAGTGATAGAAAGGGGGACTCACTTGGAATGGGTCATCCAACCTTCAACCAATCCCCGACATCGTTTAAAGAGTCCTTTTTCCACAAAGACATACTTGTGCTTCCAACCCTTGTCATTGGATGACGCCTTCACGAGGGGCTTTCTCCCAACCTTCACATACAGAGTATGACGCCCTTTTTCATTTGCCTTAACATCGTAAGTGAATAGCAAGTCACCCAGAGTGAACGGAGTTTCCCTGTTGGCCGCCAATTTCTCCACCATTGAAATCACACGCCAGACCAAGGGCATTACTTGACCATGGGAAAGGTTGAAACCTTCCAAGAAGGCGTGCGAAAAAGGAGAAAATAGGAATTTAAAGCCTAATTGAAAAGGATATTCATACAAGACCATCACATTCGTCGAATAATCATTAGGGCTCGAGTTCACCGGAGGAATTAGACCACAGGTCGTCGAAGGTAGACCAACAAGAGAACAAAATAGGGGCAACCTTTAAGGTAGATTTTTGTGATGATATTTGTTCAGAAAGGGAATTGAAAACATTTTTTAACTATTGCAAGCCATAAGTGGAGTGAATGGTAAGGATAGAATGGACGGTTAAAAAGTGATAGGATCAAAGAACGTGATAACGGTAGTTCTCAATCAAGGAGAAATAGTTGGTGGTTCAAAAAAGGTAACTAACACAAAAAAGGGGCAACACTTCTTTTTTGAATCAGCTAAGGGGCAATTAGCGGGGTTAGAATCCGACGTTGGCAATAGGCTTTCTAAAGACGACACTGAAACCAATAAATGATATCGACTTTGAGAATAAGACTTACAAAAGAGATAGAAGGGAATAAACTACCTAAAACAACGGGATAATATTTTGACTCAATCTTGGGAGGCTGGCGACATTATTGGTCCCATGTGGTGAAGGTGTAGAGGGGGGTGAATAGACCTTCAAACTTTAAAAACTTTTTCAATTGAAACTTGGGGTTTTCTTAGGTCAGTCACCCTATCGAGTTGACTGATATCAGGTGCTCTATAAACCTTTAGATCTAAAATCTAATAAAATATAATGGTTTAAATTTGATGACCTGCTACCTGTTGAGTTAATCATCTACTTTTCTATCGATTTGCATCGAGTAGTATCGAGTTGTGTCGTATTATTCCAATATTATATTAAAGTTAATAGTTTAAAAATCTGAAATTATTAATTTACAAATTTATCCTTTTGTAATTTTTATTTTAAAAAAAAAATCATCCATTAAAATATTTAATCTTTAATCCCGTTCTTCTTCAAATTTTCTACATTGACCGCCTACAAAATCCCAGAACACACATGCAGACATTATTTTCTCCAAAATTCCCAGATCAATACAACTCGCATTGTTCAAAATTCCAAATTACAGAAGTTTCTCCAAAATTCATTCTTCTTCCCCAACAAAGCAGTTTAAAATAAAAATAATAATAAAAAAATCCCTGTTCATCTTCTTCCTCAGCATCACAACATACGCACACACCTCCTTCTCCCAAATCCTAACTCCCAAATCATTATTGTTGGGATATGTTTAGTTTTGATAATTTTCCAAAACCACTTGTAATAGGTTTGAAAGCAGTCAGGATTGTATCTTTTGTTTCAGGTCAGGCTAGGTTATTTCTCAGTAGAATAGGTTGTCAGTTGAGGGGGAACTCAGCGAGGGGGAACTCAGCAACACAGCCTGAGGATATCAAGATGACACCAAGAAGAACTAACTGAAGCCATGCTGTAACCTGAATTAGAAGAGAAGCCTGAAGGATGTCCCACTGAGTGCAAACCGGGCTGATCTAAGCTAAGTCAGGTGAACCACTCAGTGAAGAGCATGATCAGGAGGATCAGTGCTGCACCAAGTAGGCCCTAAAGGAGTCAGGCTACTGTGGTCAAGGAAGTTTGTCATTCAGCCTTATGACAAACTTCTTGGAGTGATCTTCAAACAGTCTCTGGAGGACAACTACACTGAAGACGTTCAGTCCATTGAATATCATCAGTCAGTGAAGGTTGAAGCTACCTAAAGTCAGTGGGTCTTGGCCAACCCACTGAGTCAAAGATCCGTTGGATCCTGCCCACGTGGACCAATCAGCACAAGGCAGCAAATCTGACACTAACAAGGCCGCATTCCAAGAAAAGTGGTTGAAACCATTAATTGTATGGATTCAAATGTAATTTCCTCCAACGGTTACATTTGAATCCACACTATAAATACAAGCTCATAGCTGCGTATTCAAGTGTGTGAAGTAAGAAAAATCAACACCTACGAGCTGTGAAGGTGTGAGTGTTTAGTGCATTATATTGGGAGTTATAAGGAGGTACGATTCACATCTTGTACACTGAACTTTAGAGTTCATAAATATACACAAATGAGTGTTCAGCTTGTAACTCATAGCTTAGAGAGGTTTTCCTAATCTTAGCTTTAGGCTAACACATTGTAAGGGAAAACCTCACCTAGTTGGAGAAAACCAAACCAAACTAAACCCTTTCAGAAGAATGTTAGGCTTGTAGTGAGGTGAGGAGAGGCAGCCCAGGGAGTGGCGTGAGTCCAGTTGTAAGTGCACCTTGGCACGTTAAAAACAAGAATCCCAGTTAGTGGATTTCCTATTAAATCAGGCCGTGGATGTAAGAGCTTAAGTCTCTGAACCACGTTAAACTGCGCGTACTTATCTTTAAAAGTATTTACTAAAGTGTTGTGAAAATCTGCTCACTGAGAGCATTGTTAAAAAAGGAAACTTTAGTTAAATATTCATGTTAGGGAGAATCCTCTCATTGACCAGTTCAGGCAACGCACTCGAGAGTTCAGTATCTCGAGTCACTGCTTTACTTAGAGCATTAGCCTCCAAGCCTTCACACTGACTTGGTAGCTCAGCCTCTAAGTAGAGCAGTGACTTGAAGTGTAACCTCTCGAGTCACTATGTTGCTAAGAGCACGAGTCTTCAAGTCCTCTCACTGACTTGGTAACTTAGCCTCTTAGCAATGCAGTGACTTGAGAACTCTTCACTCTTGCTGAACTCCCTGAGGAAAAGTTTAAAAAAAAATTTTTTTTTGCTCCTGAATTCCCATTTTGGTAATAAAAAACGGGACCATCAATTGGTATCAGAGCGGGTTGTTCATATGACCACTGATCCAGTTTTATTAAGAAAAATGGTCTACCGAACAGATCTTAAATGTTTTAAATTATGGGAATTTCTGCATATTTTCAAACTATTACTTGTGTTCTGACATTATTCTTGTAATAGAAAATCATTTGGTTAGAAGTTTTGGAATCATCAAAAAGGGAGAAATTGTTGGGATATGTTTAGTTTTGATGATTTTCCAAAACCACTTGTAATAGGTTTGAAAGCAGTCAGGATTGTATCTTTTGTTTCAGGTCAGGCTAGGTTATTTCTCAGTAGAATAGGTTGTCAGTAGAGGGGGAACTCAGCAACACAGCCTGAGGATATCAAGATGACACCAAGAAGAACTAACTGAAGCCATGCTGTAACCTGAATCAGAATCGAAGCCTGAAGGATGTCCCACTGAGTGCAAACCGGGCTGATCTAAGCTAAGTCAGGTGAACCACTCAGTGAAGAGCATGATCAGGAGGATCAGTGCTGCACCAAGTAGGCCCTGAAGGAGTCAGGCTACTGTGGTCAGGGAAGTTTGTTATTCAGCCTTATGACAAACTTCTTGGAGTGATCTTCAAACAGTCTCTGGAGGACAACTACACTGAAGACGTTCAGTCCATTGAATATCATCAGTCAGTGAAGGTTGAAGCTACCTAAAGTCAGTGGGTCTTGGCCAACCCACTGAGTCAAAGATCCGTTGGATCCTGCCCACGTGGACCAATCAGCACAAGGCAGCAAATCTGACACTAACAAGGCCGCATTCCAAGAAAAGTGGTTGAAACCATTAATTGTATGGATTCAAATGTAATTTCCTCCAACGGTTACATTTGAATCCACACTATAAATACAAGCTCATAGCTGCGTATTCAAGTGTGTGAAGTAAGAAAAATCAACACCTACGAGCTGTGAAGGTGTGAGTGTTTAGTGCATTATATTGGGAGTTATAAGGAGGTACGATTCACATCTTGTACACTGAACTTTAGAGTTCATAAATATACACAAATGAGTGTTCAGCTTGTAACTCATAGCTTAGAGAGGTTTTCCTAATCTTAGCTTTAGGCTAACACATTGTAAGGGAAAACCTCACCTAGTTGGAGAAAACCAAACCAAACTAAACCCTTTCAGAAGAATGTTAGGCTTGTAGTGAGGTGAGGAGAGGCAGCCCAGGGAGTGGCGTGAGTCCAGTTGTAAGTGCACCTTGGCACGTTAAAAACAAGAATCCCAGTTAGTGGATTTCCTGTTAAATCAGACCGTGGATGTAAGAGCTTGAGTCTCTGAACCACGTTAAACTGAGCGTACTTATCTTTAAAAGTATTTACTAAAGTGTTGTGAAAATCTGCTCACTGAGAGCATTGTTAAAAAAGGAAACTTTGGTTAAATATTCAGGTCAGGGAGAATCCTCTCACTGACCAGTTCAGGTAACGCACTCGAGAGTTCAGTATCTCGAGTCACTCCTTTACTTAGAGCATTAGCCTCCAAGCCTTCACACTGACTTGGTAGCTCAGCCTCTAAGTAGAGCAGTGACTTGAAGTGTAACCTCTCGAGTCACTGTGTTGCTAAGAGCATGAGTCTTCAAGTCCTCTCATTGACTTGGTAACTCAGCCTCTTAGCAATGCAGTGACTTGAGAACTCTTCACTCTTGCTGAACTCCCTGAGGAAAAGTTAAAAAAAAAAATTTTTTTGCTCCTAAATTCCCATTTTGGTATTCGAAAACCGGACCATCAATTATTCTCCTTTAAATAAAAACCCAGCCCTAATTCACAAACTATTTTTCTCCTTCAAAATCACATCATATACACTGAAGGTCGCCAAAAACTGAATCGCTAAAAATGCCCTCGAATTAGCACTGAATCGATTGAGGCGCTAGACGATGGAACTCAGATTTGAGACCGCCGCAATACACCCTTGAATCCCGAACAATCGGCTCATCCCAAAGGCGACATTAGGGAATTTGTCTAAAAATTGAAAATAGCCAGATCCAAGACTACCCAAATCCGGCGAAAAGAACACTAAAAAACAGAGCAGGACATTAATTTAGGAGAATATGCCTCAAAGCCCAAACTAATCAAAATTTAAAAGGAATTGGGTGAATTAGAAACAGTTGTCGTCGAGACCGTTGCTATGTCTTCGATGCTCTTGTACTCTATCTCAAGAAGTAGTTCTCTCCCTGTCGCCCTCTCTCCTCTAATGCCGCCGCCATCCTTGGTCATTGTCGTTATTCCTGGCGGCGTGACAGATGCACGATTTACACGAATCAAGTTTTGAAGAATCGGTTGCAGAATCCCCAATTTTGTTAATTTAATTTTGTTGTAAAACTGAGGTTTGAACGAATATGGTGAAATTGATTTTGAATGGAATTTGATGAAATATTGATTTTGATTTGGTAAATTTGATTGGGGTTAATTTGATTTTGTCGGCTCAAACTCCCTAGGATGAAGAAGATGAACAGTAGTCTAAACTAGTAATTATAGGACTAATATCAAAATGGGCAATTGATGTGGGACTAAAATCAAATTGATGTTAAGTTACAGACTTACAAATATATAATCCTCTATTTTAATTAATTTTTAATTAATATATAAATAATAATAATAGTTTATGTAATTTTATATAAAAGGGTATAAGAGTAAATTACAAATTATAATTTTAAAAAACTTACAAAATAATATATTAACTCAACAGTTAGCAGATTAGTGCGACATAGTGCGATAACACATGGCATAATTATAGACCGTATCTGATATCAGGCAACTCGACATGTTGCCTAACCTAAGAAAACTCCTTGAAACTTAGGAACTTTATAGTTAAAAAGTTAAGAACAAATATGCAGTTGTAACTTTGAACATTGAAATGAAAAAAAAAAATAAGTTCCTTTATAAAATAACTTAAACAATGTTTAGTGTTAGATTCTCACACTTCAGAAAGTGTATTGAGAGGTCTAAGTGCAACGGAACAAAAACAGTGTAGTGTATGAAAAACTCTATATAAACACAAGTGTACAGCTGAATGACTATGCAAGTCTACAGCTTCTCACACTCTGTTATATTTTTCAAATTTTAATGCAGTTCTTTATAGATATGATGAATGTACTTAATAAAATAATGAAGTATGCGAGGGAAAGAGATTTATAGTGGTTCAGAGGTGGTGTAATCCTCCTACATCCACTGTTACACCCTCAGGTGTCAAATAACTAAGCAAGTCTTATACACTTTGCTTGCTTCACTCATATTTTCACTCATATTGTAATGATATTCCCCTTAAGATATAAACCTCACTCAGACTTATCTAATCCTAGAGAAATACTTAATCACTTAGATTACAAACTCACTAAGAAAAACTCACAAAGAAAATATCTACACAAGGTAGATTTTTACAAGATATGGTTGGTGAGGAACAACAATTAAGTATGATTCAAGCTAAAGAAAACCTAGCAAACTCATCCTAAGAATCATACTTGAGAATAATATATGGTTGTAGGATGGTTGTAGGTTTGCTTGTAGTTGACTGCTTGAGAGCTTGTGTGTTGTTGTTGTTGTCCTCTAGCGTTGATCCTTTTATGTATAAGGGTTAGGGAGCTCTTATCTGTCAACCTCCTATTTATAAGGGTTGGGGAGCTCTTATCCGTTGGAGAGGCCCTTGAGAATTTGAATTTAAAATCCTCCTCCCTTTCAGAGCTTTTGACTTCAGCTAATTAAAGTTTATTGTCTTGTTCTTCAACCTCCGATATAGTACATTTTGTCATTTTGTGTTAGTTGTTAGTTTGGTCAACTATACACTAAGAACTATGTATCTACTAGCTAGGATTAAGAGTTAATCCTCTGTTGGGTTATGTTTTAGTTTTGATGATTTTCCAAAACCACATGTAATAGGTTTGAAAACAGTCAGGATAGTATCTTTAGTTTCAGGTCAGGCTAGGTTATTTCTCAGTAGAATAGGCTGTCAGTTGAGAAGAACTCAGTTGAGGAAGCATTCAGTTGAGGGGGAACTCAGCGAGGGGGAACTCAACAACACAACCTGAGGAAGTCAAGATGACATCACAAGAAGAACTGACTGAAGCAATGGCAGAGACCTGAACCTGAAGAGTAGCATGAAGGATGTCCCACTGAGTACAAACCTGGTTGATCTAAGCTAAGTCAGTGGACTACTCAGTGAAGAGCACGATCAGGAGGATCAGTGCTGTACCAAGTAGGCCCTGAAGGAGTCAGGTTACTGTGGTCAAGGAAGTTTGTCATTCAGCCTTATGACAAACTTCTTGGAAAAATCTTCAAGAGTCTACTGAAGGACAACTACACTGAAGACAATCATGTCTACTGAAGATCATCAATCAGTGAAGGATAAGCTATCTGAAGTCAGTGCGCCCTAATCAAACTCACTAAACTAAAGATCTGTTGGATTCAGTCCACGTGGACCAATCAAGTCAAGACAACTCATCTGACACTGACAAGGCCGCATTCCAAGAAAAGTGGTTGAAACCATTAAATGCTGGATTCAAATGTAAATCCCTCCAACGGTTACATTTGAATCCACATTATAAATACAAGCTCATAGCTGCGTTTTGAAGTGTGTGTGAGAAGAGAAAATCAACACCTACGAGCTGTGAAGGTGTGAGAGTTTGTGTGCAGTTCAAAGGGAGTTATAAGGAAGCACATCTCACATCCAGGGCATTGATCTTTAGGGTCTTATTCTGAGTGTCCAGCTTGTGTCTCGAGCTTATCATATACATCCATAGCTTAGAGAGGTTTTCCCAACCTTAGCTCATAGGCTAACACATTGTAAGGGAAAACCTCACCTAGTTGTAGAGAACCAAACCAAACTAAACCCTTTCAGAAGAATGTTAGGTTTGTAGTGAGGGGAGGAGAGGCAGCCCAGGGAGCGGCGTGAGTCCAGTGTATTTGTGCACCTTGGCACGTTAAAAACAAGAATCCTAGTTAGTGGTTTTCCTGTTAAATTAGGCCCGTGGATGTAAGAGATTGAGTCTCTAAACCACGTTAAACTAAGCGTTGTTTATTGTTTAAGCACTTGCTAATTATCTGTATTGTATGCTCACTGAGAGTACTTCGAAAGGATGAAAAGAAATTAGCTAAGTATTTTAGTCAGGGAGATTGACTTGAAGCGAACTACACTAGCTTTTACTAGTAGCTTCCCCGCAAGAGTACGGGTTCACTGTAGTATGGGCGAGTATAGGGACCAAGTAGTATCGAACCCAAGGGATGGTGTATATGCGAATAGATCCCTGAAGATCTACGCGTCGTAGTTAATATGAGTGTATGTTTGGGGATTGAAAATTAAAAGAATTAAGTCTAAACTAAATTACTCTACGAATGCAAAAGGCAAATTAAACTAAGTATCTAAGGTGTGTATGCAAGTATGAGATGGTGATGCTCAGGATAGGAATCCCTACGTATACTAACGGAGCAGGTACATAATCAAAGTAATCGTGACAAACAAGAATTAACCTGAGTAAAAAATCGTAGAATGAAAGCTCAAGATTTCTAACCCTAATACTTTATCCTAGCAATCGACTTCACTAATCCACTAACAAGTTAATAGATAGCGCTTAATTAATGAGACCCTAATTTAACTAAGGTGATGCGGTCGTCCTCATTCGCTAAACCGGTAGATGAATTAACCCTTTCTAAACCCTCTCGTTAAGACTACTAATCGTTATTGAGTGATGCGGTCGTCCTCTCTCTAACACTTTCATACGAAATTCAAAGGTAAAGTTAAGATTAATTATAAAAATTCATTAATTAAGAGAATTAAAACTAACGTCACGAATTACCCTAATTACGTACCCACATCCTACTTCTACGAGTTCATCCTAACCTAAGCATGCAAGGGTTTTAGCTAGACATGACGTTAACAAACATAAAAGCAATAGAAGAAACAACGAACATAAACATGGTAAATTGAACCAAGAAAAGATGAAACATGAACTAGGGTTTAAAGAAATAAATACTAAGAACTGAATTTGAATTGATAAAAACAAAGTTTAGAACGTTTAGAGTAATCAAGCTAAGAAAAAGAAACTGAGAAACTAAATTAAACTAAGAATTCGTACGAAAAACCTCAACAACGTAAAAGTAAAGCTTGCTCGTTCTTCTCCTCTTCCTCTCTCTAAAAACTAAGTCTAAAAGTGATTTCTAAAGTTCGGGATCTGGTGGTCGTTTAAAACGAGTTTGGAAGAGGTATATATAGGCACCGGGTCGAAACGGGCTCTCATGGGCCGAAAAACGAAATCTGGAAAAAATGCCTTGGAGGCGCTCGAGCAGACCAGCTCGAGCGGGTCGCTCGAGCTAAAGTGGTCGTGTAGTTCTTGTGCTCGAGCGGGGCGCTCGAGCTCTCTTGGTCGAGCACTTTTCAGCATCCGTCACTTGTTCGTAAAATCTTCACATCTCCTCAACCGGGAGTCCGTTTTGGCCGATTCAAAGTCCTACGAACTTCTCTTTTTGCCCTCTATCCATCTATGAAAACTAAAGAGACAAATTAATGATTTTATAAAAATGATACTCATTTGACTCCAAACACTAATCGAAAACACTCAAAACATGGGCAAATCGGGCACCAAAACATAACAATTTCACGCCTAATCAGAGATCCAATCTCACTGACAGGCTTAAGCAAGCACTCGAGAGTTCAGTCTCTCGAGTCATTACCTTGTTAAGAGCCCGAGCTCACAAGCCAGTTTGCACTGACTTGAGTGCTCTGACTCTTAGCAATGCAGTGACTTGAGTGTTCCCTCACTGAACTTATTCAGGGTGTGATGCAGAGTTTAAAAAAAATTGCTCTCCTAAATTCCCATTTGTCCTGAAAAGGTCATTAAAAACGGGACCATTAATTGGTATCAGAGCAGGTTGTTCACATGACCACTGGTCTAGTTTTTTTAAGAAAAATGGTCAACCGAACAGATCTTAAGAATTTTAAACTATGGGAATTCTTGCATTTTTCAAACTATTACACGTGTTCTGACATCATTCATGTAATAGAAAATCTTTTTGTTAGAAGTTTTGGAATCATAAAAAGGGGGAAATTGTTGGGTTATGTTTTAGTTTTGATGATTTTCCAAAACCACATGTAATAGGTTTGAAAGCAGTCAGGATAGTATCTTTAGTTTCAGGCCAGACTAGGTTATTTCTCAGTAGAATAGGTTGTCAGTTGAGAAGAACTCGCACTCAGTTGATGGGGAACTCAGCGAGGGGGAACTCAACAACACAACCTGAGGAAGTCAAGATGACATCACAAGAAGAACTGACTGAAGCCATGGCAGAGACCTGAACCTGAAGAGAAGCCTGAAGGATGTCCCACTGAGTACAAACCTGGCTGATCTAAGCTAAGTTAGTGGACTACTCAGTGAAGAGCATGATTAGGAGGATCAGTGCTGTACCAAGTAGGCCCTGAAGGAGTCAGGCTACCGTGGTCAGGGAAGTTTGTCATTCAGCCTTATGACAAACTTCTTGGAAAGATCTTCAAGAGTCTACTGAAGGACAACTACACTAAAGACAATCATGCCTACTGAAGATCATCAGTCAGTGGAGGATAAGCTATCTGAAATCAGTGCGCCCTGATCAAGCTCACTGAACCAAAGATCTGTTGGATTCAGTCAACGTGGACCAATCAAGTCAAGACAGCTCATCTGACACTGACAAAGCCGCATTCCAAGAAAAGTGGTTGAAACCAATAAATGCTGGATTCAAATGTAATTCCCTCCAACGGTTACATTTGAATCCACATTATAAATACAAGCTCATAGCTGCGTTTTGAAGTGTGTGTGAGAAGAGAAAATCAATACATACGAGCTGTGAAGGTGTGAGAGTTTGTGTGCAGTTCAAAGAGAGTTATAAGGAAACACATCTCACATCCAGAGCACTGATCTTTAGGGTCATTTTTTTAGTGTCCAGCTTGTATCTCGAGCTTATCATATACATCCATAACTTAGAGAGGTTTTCCCAACCTTAGCTCAGAGGCTAACACATTGTAAGGGAAAACCTCACCTATTTGGAGAGAACCAAACCAAACTAAACCCTTTCAGAAGAATGTTAGGTTTATAGTGAGGGGAGGAGAGGCAGCCCAGGGAGTGGCGTGAGTCCAGTGTATCTGTGCACCTTGGCACGTTAAAAACAAGAATCCAAGTTAGTGGATTTCCGTTAAATCAGGCCCGTGGATGTAAGAGCTTGAGTCTCTGAACCACGTTAAACTAAGCATTATTTATTGTTTAAGCACTTGCTAATTATCTGTATTGTATGCTCACTGAGAGTACTTCGAAAGGTTGAAAAGAAATTAGCTAAGTATTTTAGTCAGGGAGATCCAATCTCACTGACAGGCTTAAGCAAGCACCCGAGAGTCCAGTCTCTTGAGTCACTGCCTTGTTAAGATCCTGAGCTCACAAGTCAGTTTGCACTGACTTGAGTGCTCTGACTCTTCGCAATGCAGTGACTTGAGTATTCCCTCACTGAACTCATTTAGGCTGCGATGCAGAGTTTTAAAAAATAATTGCTCTCCTAAATTCCCATTTGTCCTGAACAAGTCATTAAAAATGGGACCATCAATTGCTATCAGAGCAGGTTGTTCACATGACCACTGATCCAGTTTATTAAGAAAAATGGTCTACCGAACAGATCTTAAGCGTTTTAAACAATGAGAATTTCAACATTTTTCAAACTATTACTTGTGTTTTGACATTATTCATGTAATAGAAAATCTTTTTGTTAGAAGTTTTGGAATCATCAAAAAGGGGGAAATTGTTGGGTTATGTTTTAGTTTTGATGATTTTCCAAAACCACATGTAATAGGTTTGAAAGCAGTCAGGATAGTATCTTTAGTTTCAGGTCAGGCTAGGTTATTTCTCAGTTGAATAGGCTGTCAGTTGAGAAGAACACTGATGAGGAAGCACTCAGTTGAGGGGGAACTCAACAACACAGCCTGAGGAAGTCAAGATGACATCACAAGAAGAACTGACTGAAGCCATGGCAGAGACCTAAACCTGAAGAGAAGCCTGAAGGATGTCCCACTGAGTACAAACCTGGCTGATCTAAGCTAAGTCAGTTGACTACTCAGTGAAGAGCATGATCAGGAGGATCAGTGTTGTACCAAGTAGGCCCTGAAGGAGTCAGGCTACAGTGGTCAGGGAAGTTTGTCATTCAGCCTTATGACAAACTTCTTGGAAAGATCTTCAAGAGTCTACTGAAGGACAACTACACTGAAGACGACTGTCTACTGAAGATCATCAGTCAGTGGAGGATAAGCTATCTGAAGTCAGTGCGCCCTGATCAAGCTCACTGAACCAAAGATCCGTTGGATTCAGTCCACGTGGACCAATCAAGTCAAGACAGCTCATCTGACACTGACAAGACCGCATTCCAAGAAAAGTGGTTGAAACCATTAAATGCTGGATGCAAATGTAATTCCCTCCAACGGTTTCATTTGAATCCACATTATAAATACAAGCTTATAGCTGTGTTTTGAAGTGTGTGTGAGAAGAGAAAATCAACACCTACGAGCTGTGAATGTGTGAGAGTTTGTGTGCAGTTCAAAGGGAGTTATAAGGAAGTACATCTCACATCCAGGGCACTGATCTTTAGGGTCTTATTCTGAGTGTCCAGCTTGTATCTCGAGCTTATCATATACATCCATAGCCTAGAGAGGTTTTCCCAACCTTAGCTCAGAGGCTAACACATTGTAAGGGAAAACCTCACCTAGTTGAAGAGAACCAAACCAAACTAAACCCTTTCAGAAGAATGTTAGGTTTGTAGTGAGGGGAGGAGAGGCAGCCCAGGGAGTGGTGTGAGTCCAGTGTATCTGTGCATCTTGGCACGTTTAAAATAAGAATCCCAGTTAGTGGATTTCCTGTTAAATCAGGCCCGTGGATGTAAGAGTTTTAGTCTCTGAACCACGTTAAACTAAGCGTTGTTTATTGTTTAAGCACTTGCTAATTATCTGTATTGTATGCTCACTGAGAGTACTTCGAAAGGTTGAAAAGAAATTAGCTAAGTATTTTAGTCAGGGAGATCCAATCTCACTGACAGGCTTAAGCAAGCACTCGAGAGTTCAGTCTCTCGAGTCACTGCCTTGCTAAGAACCTCAGCTCACAAGTCAGTTTGCACTTACTTGTGAGTTCAGGCTCTTAACAAGGCAGTGACTCGAGTGTTCCCTCACTGAACTCATACAGGGTGCGATGCAGAGTTTTAAAAAAAATTGCTCTCCTAAATTCCCATTAAAAATTTCTCTGATACCAATTAATGGTCCCGCTTTTAATGACTTTTTCAGGACAAATGGGAATTTAGTATAGCAATTACTCAAAACCCAGTGCTTCACACAAGGTGCAAGCATGTGGATATTAGGCACCACTTCATTCGAGATCATGTGGAGAAAAAGGATATTAGGATGGAGAAAATTCACATTGACAGGCAGAGAGCTGACATCTTGACTAAGCCTTTGGCTGAAGCAAGATTTATGGAACTGTCAGTGGAGTTAGGACTCTTAGATCCGGGAGAGCAGTCAGTGTAGTGTTTAGGGGGAACTCAGGCCAGACTCGACTTAGCGAGGTATCAGGGTGCTACAATGTCTCCCTGACAGGTATGAGTTCTATCCTGACTCTTGTGAAGTTAAAGCGTCTCCCTGAGTCCTTCTTCCTGAAAATCTTAATTAAATGCATTCCGTTTTCATTAAAAGTGCACTTTTTCATATTTAAACCCACGCGCATCGGAGCACTTAATACTTCTGTTACTTTTTCATATACGTGTCCGTTTATACTAAGACCATAAATAAGATCAAATAAGGCCGTTTAATATAACTGACATGAGGATATGATTGATACAGAGATTGATCCTGGCCCTTAATTTCAAACCTTTTCAAATTCAGGATTAATCTCAACCTCACGTTTGAGTAACTGACTAATTCATATCAATCTAAATCTGCCATTTGAGGATTTTACACAAACACAAACGCACATTGCACACTGAGTATTCTCTTGCTCAAACACAAATTTCTTGTAAAATTCTTTCTCTCAAATCAAAATCAATGGCATTCCTAGACTCCGTCTGGACAACTGACAAACCAGAAGACGTTGTCAAGAATAGGCTGGTAAACATGGAGCACATTATCATCATGGAGGGTGTGTGCCTCTCTGTGAAGGAGATTCATCCAGTCTTCGAATGGATCTCCAAAGCTGGTTTGGCTAAATACTTCACACACAGGCCCATATCTGTGCTTCCAAAGACAGTTGTGGAGGGCGTACTTGAATCCATTTCTTCGCAAGGGAGAATGTTCACCAGAGTGACGGTGCTGAAGCTAACTGGTGAGAAAGATGTAGATGGCAAACCCTTCTATAGCACGGAGGAGAGGAATATCAACCTAAGAAAGGCCATTAGAGAGGTATACGCATTGCCGTCCTTAGGCATCAACCCCAAAACCTACAAGGAAAATGAGGAGGGAGAACTTTTGGGGAAGTGGACCAAGACGGGGTCTTCTGAATTCAGAGCTCGTCAAAACAAGGGAACCCTGAAGCCTGAGTATAGGGCCCTTGTGGACTTAGTGTCCAAGATAGTAATGGGATCAACAGACTCTCATGAGCAACTGAGCCTGCCCAAACTGAGGATAATAAGAGCTCTTGTTGATGGTGTGGAGGCCAACTGGGAGTAGTTTTTCCTTGACCAGATCAATCAGGCCGCCATCAACAAACTCAAGAGGGACGATGACGAGAAGCACATCTCAGTAGGTGCTATTCTCCCATTTGGCACAAGGTTGTCCATTCTGATTGCACACGCCTGCCACGGCTACACCTTTGACTTAGAACCTTTGACTTAGAAGACAACCTCTTGTCAAAGAAAGTCATGTTCACTTCACTGAGTGACACCTACTCTATGCTAGGGCTTATTGACCCCAACGCTCAAGCTAAGGGTCAGAAGAAGAAGCCGGCTGGGAAGGCCAAGAAGGTGGCGACCAGCCTGATAGAGAGGGTGGATGAGCTCTTTGAAAGGAGCAAATAGGTGGAAACGTTGATCGCTTCTGAGTGCACTGAGGCGCAGGCTGCTGAGAAGGAGGTGGAGAAGAAGAGAGTGAGGGTGGTGCTGTCAGGAAAGGCCACTAAGTCTGGGACTGAATCAGATCCCAAGAGGGCCGAGTCAGCGGCTGAGGGAACTGATGATGAGGTCAGATTAGAGGAAGTGAAGGAGAAGAGGTCTTTGAAGAGGCTAAGGAAGGGACCCAAAAAGTCCCCAGCCAAGGGCCTGCCAGAGGTGAGTGAGAGGGAGGAGTCAAGCTCTCCCCGAGCCTCTAACTTGGAGGTGGTGAGGACGACGATCGAGACGGCTGAGATATTGCAGCCTGAGATCAACCCTACCCAATCACCCAAACACTTTGAACCTACTCCCCAAACCAACCCTGACCCCACACCCCAACAACCACAAACACCCACACCTGACAACCTTCCTAACCCAACTGAGTCAGCGCCAACAACCTCACCCACTAATGAGCCTGACCAGTCCTCTGAGCCTAACCTTCCAAACCCTGAAGATTTCCCAACTTACCCCAATCCCAAGGACTGCCCCAAATCCTTTCAAGCCGGAGATCAGGAGGATGACTTTCTGGAGTTGCAGGATGAGGAAGATTTGGATGCTAATATGGTTGGTGGCATTTTGGAGAACACTTTAAGGGGGAACACCACTGAGTGGGCAGCTAAGTGTTGGCCCAGCCTGAACATGTACAGGGAGCTCTGTGCCAATGTTGTGGAGCTTAAGGTGTGGTTGGACTTCAAATAATCCAACATGCAAGAGTAACACATGCTTGTCGATGTCAGAGGCTGGGAGCATTGGGAGTTGGAGGAGGCGAGACTCTGCACATACTTTGGGCTCACTAGCTGGCTGCAGCTTTTAAACTTTGACAATCTAAGGAAGCTAGTGACTGAGATGGTGGCAAAGATGGAGGCTGACATCTGTTCTGAGGAGGAGAAGGATGATGAGGAGGAAGATGATGCTCAGGGTGGAGCGACAGAGAAGATGATAGAGGAGACTGCTGAGAAAGTGGATCAGATGATCCCTGAGTCTGGTGTTAAAGACGTTGGTGCCAAGGGTGGACCAACGGCTGAGGATGTTGATAACATCTCAACTGCCGATGACACATCAGTCAATGACGGGATTCCCTGCCCTGAGACAAAGGAGGATGATGTTGAGGCATCTAAGAAGACTCCTAGTTCTGAGGGACAAGTTCCCAAAGTTCACGATGGCTTAGCTGAGCCTGTGCAGGCGGCTATGACCACTTCTCAACTGCCTTCAGTGCACCCTGAAGAGGGGACTGAGGATGCAGGGGCTGACAAGGGAAAGAAGCCAGCCACTGATGATACCACTGGATATGAAGATGTGTTAATAATTGGGGTTCAACGCGCTGAATTTACCAATATTATCGAGGTCAAGAAAGAAAAGACAACTGAGAACCTAGCTGAGCTTTAGGAGGAAGTGATGAAGCTACGAGCTGAGAAGGAAGAAGACGCCAAGGCTCTGGCAAAACACATCAAGTGGACCAAGTCAGTGTACAACACCCTTGCCAACATGGAGTTGTTACTGCTGAAGAGAACAATAACGGATACGACAAAGTCAGTAAGGAGTGAGAGGAGGAGAACGAAGAAGATGCTGAGAAAGACTCTATGTTGGGACATGGTCAGTTTTAATTAAGATCCCAAAACCCCTGAAAAGATGAGTTGCCTTTGTTGTCTTTATCAGGCTAGTCTTGGTTAGGTTTTTGCAATTAGTTATTTTATACTTCACAGGTACTCAGTGAGAGGAGAACTCACTGATGACAATCAAGACTAAGAGCCTGAAGACGAAGAGCACCATCCTGAACTTATGACAGTCTTCTAAGCTGGCTGAGTAAGCTTCAGTGATGAAGAGTATGACCCTGAGGTCATTACTAACTCAGTCCTGAAGGGAACAGGATGTTACTGAGTTTATGGGAAAGACTTGGAGTAGAGACAAGCAATGTAAAAGGAATGTCAGCGTCAGGACAAGACCGTTGTGCTTGAGACACAAAGAACTTAATAAGACAAGCCTGAAGCCTAGGAGTAAGTTCTGACATTCTCACCAACCTAATGACGTGGACCAATCCGGGAAGGACACGCACGTACGGAACCTGACACAGAGACTGACTTCAGACTGCATATTCAATGGGCAAGCATTAAATGGTGCATTAAATGCAAGTTACCTAATCCATGCAAGGACGGCTGATGCATGGGAAATATGTCTGTTTGAGCCACTCTACATAGATGAACAGAAGACTATCTCTTCCAACAGATAGTTTTCAAATCACCTATAAATACAGAAGGCCTTGAACCCATTCAAGGTTACGGGAAATTTCCAAGCCAGAAATTACTCAAACTCTCAAGCATTCAAAACATTCAGTCTTTAGAAGAAGCACTCGAAACCAGTTAAATTTCCCAAGTGTTTCTTTGTTTCTGAGAGTTATTCTGTATTCCAAAGAGCATACTAGCTATATCTTAAGCTTAGAGTGATTATCCAATCCTTAGCAAAGCTTTATCTTGTAAGGATAATCACAACCTAGTTGGTAGTAAGTTGTTAGTGAGTTAGTAAGGAGTTTGTATAGGTCAGTGAGGTAGCTGATCTAAGTGCACCTTGGCACGTTAAAAACAAGAATCCCTTAAGTGGATTTCCTATTAAATCAGGCCGTGGACGTAGGAGCTTGAGTCTCTGAACCACGTTAAACTCCCTGTGTTCTTACTGCTTTGATATTGTGCTTGCATGTCATATTACTTGTTCATTCATAGCATTTGTTTTATCAAGCTGAATCAATCAGCCTGATCATCAAATTAGAGCACTGCCCTTCTAATCACTACTTCAGAATTGAGTAATCAAGTTTTCAGAAAGCAAACTAAACAAGACTTTAAACTATCAGGGTTCACCCATTTCCGCACTGAACTCGAGTTGATAGTCAGCCAACTGACCCGCACTTAGTGTAGTCAGTGGGAAGATTATCAGCTCTTAGTTCTTTTCCACTCTGAGTAAAGGGAACTCAGCAAGGTTTTAAGTTGAAAAATTGGTATACGTGTATTCCCACCCATACACGTATTTATTAGTCTTGTACCGAGACCAACACTCTACAACAGCTTGAGAAGAGGGATGAGCCAGAGAAGAAAAGCTCAATCAGGCAGTAGAAAGGCTTGCAGTTCAGGCATTCAGAAATTCGAAGCGTTTGAGATGCTGCCTGATGAGACTATTGATCAGATGGAGTCAAGATTCATCAAGTTGATGAATGAGTTGGTGATGCTGGACAAGGATGTCCCTAAGAGAGATGTTGCTTCAAAGATCCTGAATGCCCTTCCTGAGAGATGGGACAACAGTGTAATTATGCTTAAGAACACTCAGGATATGAGTAACATAACTTCTGCTTTACTTTTTTCAGAGCTCAAAGCACTGGAATTTTATCTTAACAAGAGAAAGAAGAAAGTTCAACCAGAAGAGGAAGAGAAGGAGAAAACTCCTGAGAAAAGTGTGGCGTTCAAGGCCAGGTCTGAACCTGTTGAGTCTTCATCAAAGTCACTGATGGAGATGAGCAAGGAAGAGCTTGCTGAGGAGTACAGCCTGATGGCCAGATGCTTTGAGAAGCTTAATTCCAGGTTTGGTCGTTATAAGAAATTTTATCAGGACTCACGTGATAGGAAACCTGATGGGACCCACCAAAGCTCGAGGAGATATGAGAAAAGGAGAAATACTGACCAGAGGAGAGATCGTGGTGATGAAAGAAGATATTCAGATCCAAAGCCCGATCGTACAGATGAACAGAGACGTACTCATGATGACAAGTACTCAGGGAAGACAGAAAGCTCATCAAGACAGAGGGAACCTGACTCAAGGAGAAACCTTGAACCCAAGAAAGAAAGAGGAGATGAGCAACCAACATGTTACAACTGTAACAAGAGCGGGCACTATCAATATAATTGTCTGAAGTTGAGTGCAAGGGAAAGAGAGGACAGGAGGGCCAAGAGAGACCAGAGACTTGCTGAGCGGAGAGCCATGCTCGCTGAGGATGCAACTGACTCGGATGGTCCTGAGGAGAGGTCGCCTGAACTCTTTTCCGACAATGAGTACGATGATGTTTGCCTTATGGCAAGGGAGGAACCTGAGGTAACATCTAACTCTGTGTGTGGTTCCTACACTGGTCAAAATCCTGAGCTTAGCTCAGAGTCAGTCAGAGAAATGAACCTTCAGATCTGCCTGGATCAATTGATGGTTGATTTCTCCAGGCTGCAGGAAACTAATGTCTTCTTGGTAGAGGAGAACAAGAAATTAAGTACTGAGGTTCAGAGCCTGAATGATCAACTCACTCAGTCTGATCTTAAAGAATCTGCTCAGATTGTTAGACTAACTCAGGAGATTGACATGATCAATGTTGAGCGTCTCCCAAGAGAGAAGATTCTGAAGGATCTGGCTGAGGAAGAGCTGGTCAGAAAGGAGGAGCTGAAAGTACTTAAAAAGTAAGTTTGATGACCTCTTTGCCAAACATGATGACACCCACATGGTTTTGGCATCCTGAGGCCTTTAACTATTTTCCATTCCCTCACTTGCCTAGGGGGAATAGAACACAGGGTCCTTATCAAGAACAAGGCCCAAGACCTGCTGCACCCAGACCTAGGAAGGACAGGAAGCCAGCCCAAAAGACACCCACTCAGGCTCCTGTGAAGCCTAAGTCTAGCACTCATACACCATCTTTCTCTCAGGCAAAGAAGAAGAAAGTTGTGTATGTTGATGTTTCAGGGAGATAGATTTACCACTCTGAGGCAATCAGGGTAGTTAAACAAGTCTGGATCCCGAAGGGTACATCTGACACAATAGGACCCAACAACCAATGGGTACCTAAAGCCTGAATTGCTTGCAGGCGGCTGTGGATCACAACAAGAGGAGAGGAGTCTCAAACAAAGCTGTTTGGTACCTAGACAGTGGATGCTCCAGGCATATGACTGGAATGAAGAGTCTTCTCCAAGAATTTCAAGCTAAAGATGGTCCACAGGTAACCATTGGTGATAACTCAAAAGGTGTTACTAAAGGTTTTGGTGTCTTGATAATAGGTACAGTCAGAGTGGAAAATGTGTCCTTTGTGGAAGGACTGAAGCATAACCTCTTGTCAGTAAGTCAGTTCTGTGACAAAAGTTTTAGTGTTGAATTCTCATCGAATATATGTTCAGTCAAGGACAAATCAACACAAGTCCTTCTATCAGGTATCAGGAAAGGTAACGTTTATCTCGCTGATTGGAGCAACACTATTCCTAATACGTGTTTTGTTGCTAATACGTATAACTCCAACATGGTGTCGCTGAAAGGAGGAACAGGACACTGAAGGAAGCTGCCAGGACCATGTTGGCTGAGTCAGGATTGCCTAAGAAATTCTGGGCTGAGGCAATCAACACTGGATGCTCTACTAAGAACAGATCCATGCTGAACAAACAACATGCTCAGACCCCATATGAGACATGGAATAAGAGGAAGCCCCGTATCTCTTACTTTCATATATTTGGTTGTAAGTGTTTCATCCTCAACAATGGGAAGACCCAGTTGAAAGCTTTTGATAGCAAATCTGATGAAGGAATATTCTTAGGATATTCTGAAGTCAGTAAAGCATTCAGGGTTTACAATTGTAGGACCCTTGTTGTGGAAGAATCGCCACATGTTGTGTTTAATGAATCTGCTAATGAGTCTAGGGTAAAAGTGTTGAATCCTGACACTGAGGAGGTCACTAGGAGAGTGACAAGGCTGAGCTTAAAGAATCAACCTGATCCAAAGGTCAAAACTGTGCTAATTCCAAGATGGGATGATGATGATGATCAGGATGATGAACCAAGTGCCACTCCTAAGCCGAGCACATCAGGGATAGTTGAGCCTCAGACTAAGGGACATGCTCAACCTGAGGTAAGTACCGTCTATGAAGATGCGGTCACAGCTGAGACGGCTCCTGAGTCACCTCATCAAGGGGGAATTAATGTCCCTGCCATTGAGCTTATTAATCCCTTTGGTATAGACTCAGGTTCATCCCCTTCTGTTCAATTTCCTGAATTTTATGAGCCTGTAGACACTAACATTGCAGGTACTTCAGGAACAACTACAGGCAAGAGAACATGGCTAGAGGATCATCCCATTGAACAAGTCATTGGTGATCCAACTGTGGGATTCAGGACCAGACGGTTCCATGGTGAGAGTGCACTGTTCTGTTGCTTTCTCTCTGAGCAAGAGCCTCAGAACATTGAAGAAGCTCTCACTGACTCGAACTGGATCATAGCCATGCAAGAGGAGTTGAATCAGTTCACAAGGAATCAGGTTTGGGAACTGGTAGATAGACCTAGGCATCAAAGTGTTATTGGTACCAAGTGGGTCTTTAAGAACAAGAAGGATGAGAATGGTGTTGTAGTAAGGAACAAGGCTAGACTGGTTGCAAAGGGATATTGTCAGTCTGAAAGGAATAGACTATGATGAGACTTTTGCTCCAGTGGCTAGGTTGGAAGCTATCAGGTTGTTCCTTGCTTATGCAACATACAAGAAGTTTAAGGTGTATCAAATGGATGTCAAGCGTGCCTTCCTGAATGGTGTACTCAATGAAGAGGTATATGTTGAACAACCTCCCGGGTTTGAAGTTGGAGATAGAGTATACCATTTGAAAAAAGCACTCTATGGACTTAAGCAAGCACCAAGAGCTTGGTATGATACCCTCTCTCAATTCCCGACAGACCATGGGTTTAAAAAGGGAACTGTGGATAGGACTTTGTTCAGGATCACTGAAGGTGATGACATTCTCTTGGTCCAGATTTATGTGGATGAAATAATATTTGGATCACCAAATCATCAGCTCTGTGAGAAATTCTCTAAGTTGATGACTGGTAAATTTGAGATGTCAATGATGGGAGAGATGAACTTCTTTTTAGGATTGCAGGTCAAGCAGACTGATCAAGGTATCTTCATTAATCAGGCCAAGTATACAAGAGACTTGATTCATAAGTTTGGTGTTCAGAACAGCAATCCAGCCAGGATCCCAATGAACACAAATTGGAAGATGGATCTTGACACTGAAGGGACTTCAGTAAATCAGACTGAGTATCAAGGGCCGATAGGTTCTTTATTGTACCTGACTGCAAGTAGGCCTGGCATTAGGTTTGCAGTTAGTGTGTGTGCTAGGTATCAGTCTGATCCCAAGAGGAGTCATTTGGAGGCTGCTAAGAGGATACTTAAGTATTTGAAAATGACAGTCAATATGGGACTATGGTATCCTTCAGATGATAACTTAGAACTGACAGGTTATTCAGATGCAGATTATGGAGGTTGTAGTATTGATAGGAAATCAACCTCAGGGACATGTCAGTTTTTGGGAAGCAAGTTGATCTCGTGATTTAGTAAGAAGCAGAATTCAGTTGCAACATCCACAACCGAGGCTGAGTATATGGCTGCAGGTAGTTGTTGTGCTCAAATTTTATGGTTGAGGCAATAATTGAGAGACTACCAAGTATTTGCTAATGAGGTTCCAATCTATTGTGACAACAATAGTGCTATAGCAATTACTCAGAACCCAGTGCTTCACACAAGGTGCAAACATGTGAATATTAGGCATCACTTCATTCGAGATCATGTGGAGAAAAAGGACATTAGGATGGAGAAAATTCACACTGACAGGCAGAGAGCTGACATCTTGACCAAGCCCTTGGCTTAAGCAAGGTTTATGGAATTGTCAGTGGAGTTAGGACTCTTAGATCTGGGAGAGCAGTCAGTATAGGGTTTAGGGGGAACTCAGGTCAGACTCGACTCAACGAGGTATCAGGGTGCTACAATGTCTCCCTGACAGGTATGAGTTCTATCCTGACTACTGTAAATTTCAAGCGTCTCTCTGAGTCCTTCGTCCTAAAAATCTTTATTAAATGCATTTCGTTTTCATTAAAAGCGCACCTTTTCATATTTAAACCCACGCGCAGTGGAGCATTTAATACTTCAGTTACTTTTTCATATACGTGTCCGTTTTATACGGAATATGACTGACTTGGGTAATTGATTGATACTGAGATTAATCCTGGCCCTTCATTTCCAAACCTTTCAAATTCAGGAATTAATCTCAACCCCACGTCTAAGTAACTGACTTGTTCTTATCAATCAAGAATGTCATTTGAGGTTTTTACGCAAACACAAAGCACTTCTGCACACTGAGTATTCTCTTGCTCAAACACACAGTTTTTCGAAAACATTCTCTCAAAATCAATGGCATTTCTTAACTCCAACTGGACATCAGACAAGCTTGAGGATGTGGTTAACAACAAGCTGGTACACATGGAGCAAGTCATCTCCATGGATGGTATCTATCTCAATGTTGAGGAGATCAAACCAGTTCTCAACTGGATCTCCAAGGCAGGGTTGGAGAAATATTTCTCTTTGCTCCCAGTTTCTGTGCTTCCGAAGGTGGTGGTGGAAGCATACTTCAATATGTTCCTGCGCAAGGGGGAACTTTTCACCAAGGTGATGGCTCTCAAGCCAACTGGTGAGATTGATGAGGATGGTGAACCCTTCTACAACACAGAGGTGAAGGACATCAACCTGAGGAAGGCGATCAAAGAAGTCTACGCGTTGCCGTGCCCAGGCATCAACCCCAGGGTGTACAAAGAAAATTAAGAGGGATAATTCTTAGGGGTATGGACGAAGATGGGCTCATCTGAATTCAGAGCACGTCAGAACAAGGGTACCTTGAAGTCTAAGTACAGGGCCCTTGTGGACTTAGTGTCCAAGATCGTCATGGGATCCACAGGCTCACATGAGCAACTGAGCCTGCCCAAGCTGAGGATAATGGGAGCCATCTTCGATGGTGTGGAGGTGACTTGGGAGCAGTTCTTTCTGGATCAAATCTATCAGGCTGCCATGGACAAAGTCAAGAGGGATGATGACAAAAAGCACATCTCAGTTGGTGCTATTCTCCCATTCGGAACCAGGCTGTCCATCCTGATTGCTCACGCCTGCCATGGGTACACATTCGACCTGGAAGATTCCCTCCCTTCTAAGAGGGTGATGTTTACTTCTCTGAGTGACACTTACTCAGTGCTAGGGCTGACTGATCCCAATGCTAAGGCAAAGGGTCAGGCTAAAAAGCCAGCTGGGAAGGCCAGGAAGGTGGTAACCAGCCTCATTGAGAAAGTGGATTAGCTCTTTGAAAGAAGCAATGTTGGTCCCAAAAATATTACTAGCGGAAAACGTTTTATACTTAATTTTAAGAAAAACCCTTTTTAAATTGCTAAAATAAATTATGCAGAAATAAATAAAGCAATAAAGGAGACACGAGAATTTTATAATGGTTCGGATATAATGATCCTACGTCCACTCTCCCTTTCACCAAAGGGGTCTCACTCACCAACCAACTTACTTACTACTGGAATTGGAAAGTACCAGCTCCTTCGTACAACTTACCACAACCTTTCAATGTGGTGAAAAGGTTTAGTAATATTCCAACTATAACTCCTACAAGAGTAGATATAATATTTATAAGAACAAGGTGAGTGTATGGTGTGTTCATGTGTTTCTCTAACTTTTGTGCTCTCTTGCCCGTGTTTCTTGTATTGAACTCATCACCATGCACTCCTATTTATAGGTGTCAAATAACTAGCCGTTGGAAGCTAGAAATTCAAACATCTATAAATTAAGGAATATAATCAATCATCTTGATTGATTATATGATTGATTGGTTGACTTCTTCTTTGATTGATTCTTCTTTGATCTACAACTAATCTTTCTTGATATCAGTTGACTTCCCTTTCTTGACTCTTCTTATCTTTGGATCACAAAATCTTCTTGGTAGAGTAGTCTAGTAGAGCTCATCTGGTAGAGTAGTCTGGTAGAGCTTATCTGGTAGAGCTCATCTGGTAGAGTAGTCTGGTAGAGTAGTAGTCTGGTACACCTCTTCTTGTCTATCTCAACAGGTCCTCTACCTCATCTGGTCTTCTACCTCATCTGGTCCTCTACCCATCTGGTCCTCTACCTCATCTGGTCCTCTACCTCATCTGGTCCTCTACCTCATCTGGCCCTCTACTCATCTTGTCCTCTAGTCCTCTACCTCATCTGGTCCTCTACCTCCTCTGGTCCTCTACCTCATCTTGTCCCGACCTCATCTTGTCCAAGACTCCTCTTGTCCAAGACTCATCTGTCCAAGATTCCTCTTGTCCAAGGCTCCTCTTGTCCAAGACTCCTCTTGTCCAAGTCTCATCTTATCCAAGACTCCTTTTGTCCAAGACTCCTCTTGTCCAAGTCTCATCTTGTCCAAGACTCCTCTTGTCCAAAACTTCTCTTGTCCAAGTCTCATCTTATCCAAGACTCCTCTTAGCCAAGACCCCTCTTGTGCAAGACTCCTCTTGTGCAAGACTCATCTTGTGCAAGACTCATCTTGTCCAAGACTCATCTTGTCCAAGACCCCTCTTGTCCAAGACTCCTCTTGTCCAAGACTCCTCTTGTCTTGAACTTCTCTTGTCCGGGACTCCTCTTGTCTGGGACTCTTCTTGTCTTGGTCTCCTCTTGTCTGGGACTTCTCTTGTCTGGGACTCCTCTTCTCCGGGACTCTTCTTGTCTTGGACTCCTCTTGTCTTGTCTAATTCCCTTCCCCCTTAGCCTAAGACCTCTTCTAGTCCTAAACTAGTTACCAGTTCTTATTTTAACATCTTCAAAATATCTAATCTATATCCCAACAATTTCCCCCTTTTTGATGATGTTAAAATGAAAGAACTGAATTTAAACAAGACACGTGAAAATTGAAATCTTAAGATAAGAAGTCTAATCAAGCAGGGTCAACTGTTCTTCCCCCTCAAAATATGCTCAGCTGATATTTGGGGCATAATATCAGCTGGTCTTCTTGTGTATCTGCAGGCAATCAAGTTTTTTTGGTACCCTTTTGGGTCCCCACAAGAATAGATCATCCCTTTTTGAATCAGGTGATCTTATCTTTCTTCCATACATATCCACAAAAACACATTGAACACAAGAAGCTTCGACGTGGTTATTTCTTCTAGAGGCTCTTCTTCTCTTATGAGCTTGTCTAGTAGAAGGAATAACTTGTCTTAATGCAATAGTCTTGAAATTTTGTTGATAAGGATAAATCTTACTAGAACCATCAAAAGTTCCAGCTGGTCTGGCAGATGACTTAAAAGTCTTCTGCAGCTGAGTAGGAGTCAGTTGGGACTGCTTCTTTTGAGAAGGTCCAGGTTGTTTTCTACTCTGCTGACCTTGCTGAGGTCTTTTAAAATTCCTCCTCTTCCTTTTGGGTTTTTGAGATTTAGAACTCATCTGCCCGTTAGGTTGAGTTGCCTGGTCAGCTGACCTCTTACCCTTATCAATAAAATTACTAGACTTTTCTTCTTTCTGAACATGTGAGGATTCAGGTTTGGAATAACAAAGGCCTGTCTTATCATGCTCTCTTTGAGATGAGGCAGCTATGTGTGACACAGCATTGTTTGCGGTAGTCAGCTGCTCTAGTCTCAGCTTTTTACAATTTTGTTTTGATGGAAGAGTTCATCGAACTTAGCTTTCAACAGAGTATATTCTTTATCTTTCTCAATGTTTTCAACAAGCAGCTTTTCTATCAGCTTAGTTTGTTCATCACATCTGGTTTTCAAGTCAGTGGACTCTTCTACCAGTGTTTGAACCTGTTCAACTGGTAGATCAGTTGGGTTGCCTAAACATTGTGAAAGCTTCTGATTTTCTGCTTTCAACTTTGCGTTCTCATCTTCCAACTTTTGACAAAGTTGTACAGATTTTTGGAGATCTAATAGCAAATTTTGCTTATAAGATTCCTCTGATTGTTCAGAAAAAGAAGAATAAGAAGAAAAAGAGGGAGTTTGATTACATACCTCATTTGTCACAAGACATATCTCTTCACTTGGTCCAAAATTTGATGATGAACCAGAAGTGGATACCTCTTCTTCCTCGGCTGTGAAACTTCTTTTGGAGTGACTCCTAGTGTATCTTTTACTACTTTTCTTCGAACCCATTTCTGCAAGAAATTGTTAGCACAAAAAAATATTTGGGTTTTTCAAAAAATTGGACCTGTCCTGGTGACCACCAAAAGCTTTTCAAAGCAGTGGTCTAGGACACACTGCTCTGATACCACTTGTTGGTCCCAAAAATATTATTTGCGGAAAGCATTTTATTCTTAATTTTAAGAAAAATCCTTTTTAAAGTGCTAAAATAAATTATGCAGAAATAAATAAAGCAATAAAAGAGACACGAGAATTTTATAGTGGTTCGGATATAATGATCCTACGTCCACTCTCCCTTTCACCAAATGGGTCTCACTCACCAACCAACTTACTTACTACTGGAATTGGGAAGTACCAGCTCCTTCGTACAACTTACCACAACCTTTCAATGTGGTGAAAAAGTTGAGTAATATTCCAACTACAACTCCTACAAGAGTAGATATAATATTTATAAGAACAAGGTGAGTGTATGGTGTGTTTGTGTGTTTCTCTAACTTTTGTGCTCTCTTGCCCGTGTTTCTTGTATTGAACTCATCACCATGCACTCCTATTTATAGGTGTCAAATAACTAGCCGTTGGAAGCTAGAAATTCAAACATCTATAAATTAAGGAATATAATCAATCATCTTGATTGATTATATGATTGATTGGTTGACTTCTTCTTTGATTGATTCTTCTTTGATCTACAACCAATCTTCCATGATATCAGTTGACTTCCCTTTCTTAACTCTTCTTATCTTTGGATCACAAAATCTTCTTGGTAGAGTAGTCTAGTAGAGCTCATCTGGTAGAGTAGTCTGGTAGAGCTCATCTGGTAGAGCTCATCTAGTAGAGCTCATCTGGTAGAGTAGTCTGGTAGAGTAGTAGTCTGGTACACCTCTTCTTGTCTATCTCAACAGGTCCTCTACCTCATCTGGTCTTCTACCCATCTGGTCCTCTACCTCATCTGGTCCTCTGGTCCTCTACCTCCTCTGGTCCTCTACCTCATCTTGTCCCGACCTCATCTTGTCCCGACCTCATCTTGTCCAAGACTCATCTGTCCAAGACTCCTCTTGTCCAAGGCTCCTCTTGTCCAAGACTCCTCTTGTCCAAGTCTCATCTTATCCAAGTCTCCTTTTGTCCAAGACTCCTCTTGTCCAAGACTCCTCTTGTCCAAGTCTCATCTTGTCCAAGACTCCTCTTGTGCAAGACTCCTCTTGTCCAAAACTCCTCTTGTCCAAGTCTCATCTTGTCCAAGACTCCTGTTGTCCAAGACTCATCTTGTCCAAGACTCCTCTTGTGCAAGACTCATCTTGTCCAAGACTCATCTTGTCCAAGACCCCTCTTGTCCAAGACTCATCTTGTCCAAGACCCCTCTTGTCCAAGACTCCTCTTGTCTAAGACTTCTCTTGTCCAAGACTCATCTTGTCCAAGACTCCTCTTGTCCAAGACTCATCTTGTCCAAGACTCCTCTTATCCAAGTCTCATCTTGTCCAAGACTCCTCTTGTGCAAGACTCCTCTTGTCTGGAACTTCTCTTGTCCGGGACTCCTCTTATCTGGGACTCTTCTTGTCTTGGTCTCCTCTTGTCTGGGACTTCTCTTGTCTGGGACTCCTCTTCTCCGGGACTCTTCTTGTCTTGGACTCCTCTTGTCTTGTCTAATTCCCTTCCCCCTTTGCCTAAGACCTATTCTAGTCCTAGACTAGTTACCAGTTCTTATTTTAAAATCTTCAAAACATCTAATCTATATCCCAACAAGCAAGGAGGCAGAAGAGGAGAGTGCCTCTGAGCATTTTGAGACTTAGCCTGTAGTGGAGAAGGTTGAGAAGAAGAAGGCAAGGGTGGTGCTGTCAGGGAAGAGCACCAAGCAAGGGACTGAGTCAGATCCAAAGATAGCTGAATCTGAGGCTGCGGGAACTGACGATGATGTCAGGAAGGAGAAGGATCAGGGTGCGAGGCCACTGAAATGTTTACGGAAGGGACCCAAGAAGTCCCCATCAAAGGACATGTCTAAGATTAGTGAGAGTGAGGAGTCAAGCTCTCCTCGAGCCTCTGACTTGGAGGTGGTGAGATCCACGATTGAGACGGCTGAGATTTTACAGCCTGAGATCAACCCAACCCAAACCCCCAATCACCGTAAACCAACCCCACAAATCAACCCTGACCCTACACCCCAATAGCCACAAATACCTCCACCTGAAATCCTTCCTAACCCAACTGAGTCAGAGCCAACAACCTCACCCATTCATGAGCCTGACCAGTCCTCAGACCCAAATATCCCTAACCCTGAAGACTTTCCCAGTTACCCCAACCCCAAAGATTGCCCCAAATCCTTGCCAATTGAACAAGATGATTTCCTTGAAATGCAGGAGGAGGAGGAGTTGGATGATAACTTGGTGGGTAATATTATGGAGAACAATCTAAGGGGGAATGCCACGGAGTGGGCAGCTAAGTGATGGCCCGGGATGAATAGATACAAGGAGCTTCTCGCTAATGTTGTGGAGTTGAAAGTTTGGCTGGATTTTAAATAGTCCAACATGCAGGAGAAACATATGTTGGTGGATGCTCGTGGCTGGGAGCATTGGGAGACTGAAGAAGCAAGGTTGTGCACCTTCTTTGGGCTCACCAGCTGGCTTCAACTCTTAAATTTCGAAAATCTGAAGCAGCTGGTGGTTGACAGGATGTCTAGAACGGAGGCTGACATCCGATCTGATGGAGAGGAGGATAAGGATAACGATGATGAGGATACCCAGGATGGGACAGTGGAGAAGGCTGTGGAGGAGACAACAAGAGAGGTGGATCTTATGATCCCTGAGTCTCAGACTCAGGGGGAAGGTGATAAAGACATTGGTGCCAAGGGTGGACCAATGGCTGAGGATGTTGAGAACATCTCAGCTGTCGATGACACATCTGTCAATAAAGGGATTCCCTGACCTGAGACAAAGGAGGATGATGTGGAGGCATCTAAGGAGACTCCTAGTTTTGAGGGACAAGTTCCCAAAGTTCGAGCTGGCTTAGCTGAGCCTGAGCAGGTGGCTATGACCACTCCACAACTGCCTTCAGTGCACCCTGATGTTGCAGGGGCTGACAAGGGAAAGCAGCCGACCACTGACGATGTCGATGGAGATGAAGTTGTGCTTATCACTGGGGTCGGACACGCTGAATTCACCAGCATAGTCGAAGTGAAGAAAGAAAAGACTACAGAAAATCTAGCTGAGCTTCAGGAGGAAGTGATGAGGCTACGCGCTGAGAAGGAGGAAGATGCCAAGGTCCTGGCTAAGCACATCAGGTGGACGAAGTCAGCATACAACACCCTTGCGAACAAGGAGCTGATATTGTTGAAGCGCACAATGACTGACACGGCCAAGTCAGTGAGGAGTGAGAGGAAGCGTACAAAGAAGATGCTAAAGCAGACTCTCAAGCAACTTGAGGACAGGGACTCTCTCAGGGAAGAAAAACTTAATCAGGCGGTGGAGAGGCTTGCGGTTCAGGCTGGAGCGCTCTTCACTCAGGCCATGAATGACTCAGCGTCCAAGCTGGAGCTGGAGTCAGGGAGGTTAGCTCAGACCTCTCAGTCCGTTGCAGAGATTTTGGCCAAGGCCACTGAAGAGTCAGTAAAGATACTGACTGAGGCTAGCAGGGTCAGCAGTGAGTCCTTGAAGGTGGAGAAAAGGATCACTAAGGCCGAACAAAGTCTCCAACTCAATATGGAGGTCTTTGAGAACAAGTTGAAAGCTGCTATCAGTTCAGTATCTTATGCAGACACGAGGATTGCCACGGGAGTTGAGATGCTGAAGGAGGGCGTTTTGGAAGTTCAATCTCTAGCCTCTTTCGTCATCAACAGTGGAGCTGAAGCACTTCCATCCCAGACCAATGATGATGCCAAAAGGGGGAAAGAAGAAGAAAAGATCCCACCCTGAGGCACCTGAGGCAGTCAACCCAGGTGAAACGGTTGAGGCAGATCCAGAGGCAAACCCTGAGGGGAATGTGCTCAGAGTAAGGAAGTCAGCAAGGTTGCCAGCAGCTGAGGCTGAAGATGCGTCCGAAGCTGCAAAGCTAATAGCTGAGGCTGCAAAGAGGGCAAAGGCTAATGAACCTTCCAAGGAACTCCAACTTTCCAAACCGGCTGAGGCAACTCAGAAGTCTCCCCAAGTTCATACTAGGAAAAACCCAATCACTTACTCTGCGGAGACGGTGGCGGAGTTATGTGCTGAGGCATGGGGAACTCCCTCTGAGAAGTCCGAGGCTGAGCGCATGGCTGATATTGCTCAAAATGAGAAGATGCGCATCTTGGAGAGGAAGGTAGAGAAGCTGACTGATCTGACAGACTTGCAGCAACGAGAGCTTGACGATGCAATGATCAGTCTGCTTAGGAGGAAGAAGACGAAGCCTGAGCCTAGGAAGTACAGAAAGAAGCCAACAACAAGGAAGTCAACAATACTACAGGTTAGAAGGCCAAAATTAGGTCAGAGGGAAGCTTATGTCGATGAGTTCATCTCTGAAGCATTGAAGGAGTTCTGGGCTGACGCAAGGGTTGAGTTTGTGAAGTTATGGTACGTGGTGAAGAAGTGGGGCGACTCTGAAGACATCAATGCCCACTTCACTGACTACATGATGAACAATCATCCTGAGCTAATCCAAAAGATCTTGGAGGAGGCTAAAGCAGCTCAAGTTCAAGTAAAAGGTCCTGAGTTCGTTCACGACCTCCCCCTCTTGTACCTGGAACTGGAAAGCATGATACAAAGGCCATAATGACTGAAGTGTTGAAGATTGCAAAAGCTGAAAGTTATGTGAATCAGGTTAAGAGAGTTAACGAATTGAAGGTTAGAGTCTACGCTGGTTATGGACTCGAGCCTGAGATGAGATTAGTCTAGTGATTCACATTCTTCCTTTGTAATAGATTAGATTCCTTGTAACCATTTCCATATCATTAAATGAAATCTATTACTTTGCCCACAGACAAAAACTCATTGTCTTTTTGGCAGTTATTTAAATTCTGTACTTTATCAAAAACTGCTCTAACACTGACTTATCTTATAGATAGGATTTTTTATTTCCTCTAAGTGTTTTGAGGATCTTTTCAGTGTTTTGGCATCATCAAAAAGGGGGAAATTGTTGGGACATGGTCAGTTTTAATTAATATCCCAAAGCCCCAGAAAAGACGAGTTGCCTTTGTTGTCTTTATCAGGCTAGTCTTGGTTAGGTTTTTGCACTTAGTCATTTTACACTTCACAGTTACTCAGTGAGAGGAGAACTCACTGATGACAATCAAGACTAAGAGCCTGAAGACGAAGAGCACCATCCTGAACTTATGGCAGTCTTCTAGGCTGGCTGAGTAAGCATCAGTGATGAAGAGTATGACCCTGAGGTCATTACTAACTCAGTCCTGAAGGGAACAGGATGTTACCGAGTTTATGGGAAAGACTTGGAGTAGAGAGAAGCAATGCAAAAGGAATGTCAGCGTCAGGACAAGACCGTTGTGCTCTAGACAAAAAGAACTTAATAAGACAAGCCTGAAGCCTAGGAATAAGTTCTGACATTCTCACCAACCTAATGACGTGGACCAATCCGGGAAGGACACGCACGTACAGAACCTGACACAGAGACTGACTTTAGACTGCATATTCAACGGGCAAGCATTAAATGGTGCATTAAATGCAAGTTACCTAATCCATGCAAGGACGGCTGATGCATGGGAAATATGTTTGAGCCACTCTACATAGATGAACAGAAGGCTATCTCTTCCAACGGATAGTTTTCAAATCACCTATAAATACAGAAGGCCTTGAACCCATTCAAGGTTACGGGAAATTTCCAAGCCAGAAATTACTCAAACTCTCAAGCATTCAAAACATTCAGTGTAATACCCTAGACATTCATGACCTTATTTGCTTTACTAAATGCTTTATATTTCTATATGAATCTATGTGATGCATTTACATCCAAAATTCATGCCAAGGCACGTTTATGTGTTTTATTTACTCGATATTTACAATTAACGTATTATTTGCTCAATACATGCTTATTCTTGAAACTTTATAATTTTTATATGTTCTTTATTTTATGTCTTAAATTATTTGATATATAAATTAATATAGTCCTTAAGTCTAGTATTTTATTTCACAAGTTATAAGTTGAAAAATGAACGTTTCTTCAAGAAACGAATTACGTATTGCTCGATGTTTTTTTATGATTAGTATATAGACTTTATAATTTATTTAGAGCCTTAGAAGAGTTTTAATTTTATTTTATAATATAGTATAAGTAATTTTATGCATAATGTACCTTAAAATCATTAAATAAATTAGAAAATCATAATTTCTTCTATTTTTTTTTTTTAAATTCAAAGCCTACATGTGTATTTCCAAGTCTAACACAATGAGCATACATCGCCTTCGCTGGCAACAGCGCCATTGACTTGAACGCAAAATACTAGCTTGACTAGTAGTTACCCCACACGAGTATGGGATCACTGCAGTATGGGCGAGTATAGGGACAAAGTAGTATCAAACCCAAGGGAAAGTGTGTATGCAAATAAATCCCTGGAAATGTATATCTCGTAGCTAATATGAATGCAATGTTTGGTATATGCTAATTCTCCTAATTATTTTCTACTAATTATATGCTAATAATGAAATTAAAACTATACTAACTTAAGTTGAAGTGCAGATATGAGATAGTGATGTTCGGGATAGGAATCCCTACGTATACTAACGGTGTAATACCCCGAACCAAATTAGTATTATTATTATTATTATTTTACTTATGATATCCATTTTAAAATAGAAAGATTTTAAGAAAGTTTTTGAAAATGAAACGCTTTGCGATTTAAGGTCTATATCTTAACTATGGACGGATGAATCAGAACTGGCGGCACACCTAGCTAATGTAACAACAACATGAATCCATACAGACTGATAAAATAAGCAAAATAAAATCATAGAATAGGAAATTTGATGCCTTTAACTTAATGGAAAATTCTCGAACAAAATTATACTTTTGTCGATAAAAGTCGAACAAAAAATCTTAAAACTTCTGAATTTCGAATCCGGTGAATAAATACGAACCCAACACATGGTGTAATTGATAAAATGAAGATAAATATCATGTTTAATAAAAGAAATGAAACCCTAAACTTTTGGGTAACAAAACGAGCATAAACGTTGAGTTTCGGAGCCCAAAACTTAGCCGAAAAACACCCTATTTCAACACCGAAAACTACATCGTGTCCTAAAATTCAAACCAAGCTAATTGGTCTGCCCATGGGCCCCACTTTGACCGCCCAAACTGCTGGGAAAAGCAGTCAAAAACATTGCCCATACCCCCCCCCCACCCTTTAAAATAATACACCATACTTCATTTTTTAATCAACAAACACACACCTTACCTCCCATCTCTTTTTCCCACCTACGCCCCCTCTTCTTCAGCTATTAAGGATTGATCACAGCCCCTTACCCTCTCCTATTATTGCTTTCTCCCTTCAATCATATGCAAAGGCCTAAGAATAATCAAAGAGAAAAGAGCTCCCATTTTCTCCCTTTTCCTAGCTAGTTTGGGCCATCACCATTCTAAGGGAGAAGAAAATTTCTTCTCCATTTTCCAACCATAGGAGGAATTCAATATCAAGCCCCAAGCAAGAAATGAGCCATTCTTCTCCCCCTCTCTTTCAAATTTATGAAATCTTACATCTTCAACTTCTAACTTTAACTCTTGTTTTGTTTTAGCTCAAAATAAGGAATTTCTTTCAAGGAGCCCTCACACACATCAAGAACTAAAGTATTGAAGAGCTAATAAGGCTCTCTAGCTTAAGAAGACAAGTCTACAAAGGTTGTAAAACCCTTCAACTCAAAACATAGCTAATATGAATGTTTTTCTTGAAATGTTTTTGTTGCTACTTAGAAACCATGAAACCTTAGGACTATCTTGTTTTTGAATATTCAAATACATGCTAAATTAAGTCTTGAATGATGTGTATTAAGGTGTTAAAATGTTAGTGTTGGTCCCACTAGATTGATAAATTGCGGAAGCTTTAAATTAAATGCATTTGGCAAAGTTCTTTTCACAAGAGCACACTAAAATAAGCAAGAAATTAAATGCAGAAAACAGTAAATAAGACCGGATATATAGTGGTTCGGATCTGAATATCCTACGTCCACTCTCCCTTGATCAAAGGGGTCTCACTATCCAACCAACAACCAACTTACTTACTGGAATTTTGAAGTACCAGTTCCTTCTTACAAACTCTTTAGATCTAACTTCGATCTAAAGACAACAGCCTTCAACCTTATCTTGTAGGTGAACAGGTTGAGGTCCAACTACTCCTTAAGAGTGAATATGTAAGTATGAACAGAATAAGAGTGCTATGTGCTTGATAAACAAGAGCTTGGAGTATGACTTCGTGTGCGTATGATTCTCTCTAGCCCTTTTTCTTGAGATTGCACTCTGTATTTATAGAGGTGATTAGGGAATAGCCGTTGGAGAGCTAATCCAATCAGATTCTCTATTTAGGGAAGCTTCAATCAATCAATTCCCTAATTGATTGATTGGGTTGGTGAGATCCTTGGATTGATTGACTTCAAGACTTTCCAATCCTGATCTTGTTGACTTGATTTGAATCACCAACGGTCAATAGCTTCTAATGCCAAACTCTGATTCTCTCCAGAGAAGGCAATACCAGACACCAGACAACCTTGAAGTCTTCTGGTCCTGATCTGGTTAAGAAACAGAATGCTCATCAGAATCAGGAGATGATTCTGAGCATCTTTTGTTTCACCAGACTCGTCTGGTCCAGACTCGTCTGGTCTGGGGAAAGTTCTCTGCCTCTGGTCAGTCTCTTCTGGTGAAGTCCTCTGGTGGAGTCCTCTGGTGACTCTTCTGGTGAGGTCTTCTGGTCTGGAAATTCCCCCTAGACTAAGTCCTATTCTAGTTCATCATCTGGCTAACAGGTCCAGATGGTCCTATTGCATTCTCTGGTTTGTTTTTAACTCATCAAAACTATACAACTTTTATCCTAATAATTTCCCCCTTTTTGATGGAGTTAAAACAAAAACCAGAACTGATCAAATAAAACTTAAGCATAAAAAAATAGTAAAAGGATAAGACCTTAGAATAGATCTTATCAGGCAAACAATTAAGACAACAAGAAGTTGTCTTTTGAACAGAGAAGATATGATATTTCATTAATAATAAGGACAAAAGAGATTACAGATTACAAAGCAATTCTGGTCCTATTCTAAGCATATCTTCTGTGTTCTTTAGGCACCAGGAACCAGTCGAAGAATCTGTCTTGAATGGCCTTCAACTCTGCAGAAGATGTTTGAGTGAAATTTGCCAACACCTTTGTCTTGTACAGCTTCTTCAGTTCAGCCCAATCAATCTAGTCCCCTATCATTGGAGTGTTAAGAAAATGGAATTCAGGGGCAGTGACCTCCAGGTTGAACTCTATGGTGGAGTCCATCAGCTGCTTGTACAGACTTGCATCATATGCCTTCATCCAAGAATGGAATGTCCTGTTGATGAGTGCATCATCCTCTGGTGGAGGTCTCTGGATATAGTGTTGAATGAACCACAGAGTCTTGGCTTCTCTCCACTTCTCTATCAGAGGGACAGGCACAGTAGAGTCAAAAGACCCTTCTGTCCTGAGTGGCAAAATGTCCATCACCTCAACAGGACCTTTCTTCTTCTGGCTGGATCCACTGGCACCAGAAGAGATGTCAGCTTCTCTGCTCTTCTTATTCTGCCTCCTAACATATCGGAGCCTCTGCTCTTCATCTATGTTCTTCCTTATCCTGGCTTGCCTCTCATCAGGCGTCTCTTCACGGAATCTCTTCTCTGCTTCCTCCACAACTTCTTCTAGGAAGCTCTTCTTCACCTTTCTGATCTTCTTCCTTGCAGGTCCAGAGATATGGATGGGATCCTGCTCTGCTTCTGAAGACTCCTCTTCTGCTGCCAGCTGCTTTGCCATGGAAAGAGATTTGAGCTCTTCCTTCTTCTTCTTCTGCAGCTCGGCCTGGGCCAAGGTGTTCTCCAGCAGGTCCAGACGAGCACCATGGCTGAAGAGAGTCTCATTAGTGGTCTTCGCCAGATCAGTTCTGGCCTTTTCTTCCCCCTTTTTAACTTCATCAATAAGGGGCTCCACCACCTGCCTAATGATATCAGGCAAGGCAGTGTTGGAGGAAGAGTGAAGATCACGCAGTTGCTTTACTTCCTCCAGGTAAGCTTTAGACTCAGCAACTAGCCTCTCCTGCTTCTCCAACATCTCCTGGAGGGAGTCCTTAAGCTTAGCAGTCTGAATCATCTGGGAAGCCATCTCAACCTTCAACACAGAGTCTGGCCTCAGTTGCTCAAGCACATGCTCCTGGAGCTGCTTCTGGCTGTGCATAACATCCAGCTTGATAAGAAGTCCATTGGCTTTGAAGGAGGCTTTGGCAGCTGCAAAGGTGGACTTTATCTGCTTCAAGAAGATCCTCCTCTCCTGCCGGATCTGGTGCTCAATCATAGCAGGGGCCATATGTTGAATTGCCTTGGAGAAGCGCCCAATCTGCATGATCTGCTCATTGAAGAAAATCTTTATTTTTTGCAGCATGGCAGGAGTGACATGAAAGTCTTCCTCATCTGAGTAGAGCTATGGAGGAAAGGTGAAGTGAGGGCCAAAAGTGTAGGAGGGGCCCTCAGGAGAGATCATAACTCCTCTCTGGATGAGCAGAGTGCGAATCAAAACCTTCGCTTCTACAGGGGTCTCCAGCTCAGCTGGGTTTTGGATGTTCAGCTTCTGTTTGAGTTCAATCTCCCAGGAAGTGAAGTTGGAAGGACCCATTTCCTCAAGCAATAGCATGAGGTCCTCCACATCTTCAAGTCTGGCCTTGCTCCAGACTTTGGCATCAGTCAGCTCTGCCAAAAGGGGTAAGTGCTCCAACAAAATAGGGAAATGCTCTCTTAGCCAGAGCTGAGCACTTACACTCATACTCTGCCTAATGGGACCCATTTCTGCAGAAGAGAAAGTGAAGGGTTTGGACCCAGAGGCAGCGGAGGATGGTGCTAAGACCTCCGGCTCCAGTGAAGCATCCTCATCTTCACTATCATCACTGGACAAACAGGTGGGAGAATGAGGGGCAGGGAAACCCAGAGCCATAGAGATGGATGGGTCCTGTTCTGTATGAGATTGGGGAGTGGTAGGATTTTGAGAGCTAGAGGTAGAGGGAAGGGGTTGTTCTGCACCAGAAGAAGTAGATGGTACTTCTGGTACAGAAACATGGATGGTAGTTTGTGAGGTGGGAGAGAGAGGTAGGGGAGGTTCAGCACCAGAAGTGGAGGGTACCTCTGGTACAGGGACTGGGGGAGAAGGATTTGTGGTAAGGGGTGTTTGGGAAGGTGGGGGAGAAGGTGTTTGGGTAGGTATGGTGGAGGGAGTGAGTATAGGGGTATCAGGGAGGGTCTGCTCTGGTGAGGCAATGGGGGCACCAGAAGCAGTAGATGGATTTTGGGGAAGGTTTTCTGGGGGAGAGGTTGATAGGGAAACAAGATTTATGGGTTTAGAGGTAGGGATAGGTGGGTTTACTTCATCAGATGGGACTGGAGCAGTGGAGTCCTGCATGATCCTGGCAGCTTCATCAATTGCTTGCTCCAGAGCATCTCCAAGATCAGAGCCAGAGTCTGAATCTTGAAGAATGGCCCTCTTGGCCTTAGATTTCTTCTTTTGAAGGGGATCAACCTCTTCTTCCTCCCCCTCCTCCTCCTCTAATGGCTCATCCACCAGGAGTGTCCTTGGAACCCTTCTGCCGGTTCTGGGTTTCTTGGCAGACACCTTCTTAGCCTTATCTGGCCTCTTCCTCTTGAAAGCTCCTGCCTTCTTGGCAGCTTCTACACCTTCACCCTTCTTCTTCAAGATGTTAAGAAGGGGAATCTGGTCCTCCTCTGAGGAACCAGAGAAAGCAATTGTTGAGGAACCAGTTGCTTCAGCAGGCTTCTTCTGGCCCTTCTGCTGCTTCTGCTGCTTCTGCCCCTTAGCAGGTGAGGGAATTGCTTGAAGGGGAGGGGCAGAGATGGCCTGCTCACCATCAGAATCAGGATGGCCAAGAAGAGGACTGACTTGAAGCTAAAATACTAACTTCTACTAGTCGCTTACCCGCAAGCGGATGGGTTCATTGTAGTAAGAGTAAGTATAACGGTCAAGTATATCGAACCCACGAGATGGGGTGTATGCGAACAGATCCCTAAAGATCTACGCGTCGTAGCTAATATGAGTGTAATGTTTTTTTGTTTTTTGAAAGATTAATTAAAACTAAATTAAACTAAAGAATTAAAGAAACGAATTAACTATGGGTTGTTTTCAAATAAGAGATGGTGATGCTTAGGATAGGAATCCCTACGTATACTAACGGAGCAGGTACATAATCAAAATAACTGTGATGCGCAAGAAATAACCTAAGTAAAAGAATGCAAGGTGAAAGCTCAATATTCTAAACCCTAATACTTTCCCTAACACTCGACTTCACTAATCTACTAACAAGTTAATAGATTGTGCTTAATTAATGAGACATTGATTTAACTAAGGTGATGCGGTCGTCCTCCTTCGCTAAACTGGTAGATGAATTAACCCTTCCTAAACCCTCTAGTTAAGTCTACTCGTTGTTAAAGAGTGATACAGTCGTCCTCTCTCTAACACCTTTGAAACGAAATTCAAAAGTAAAGTCTAGATTAATTTTAAGAATTCATTAACCAAGAGAATTAAAACCTAACGTCACAAGTTACCCTAATTACATACCCACAACCTACTTCTACGAGTTCATCCTACCCCAAGCATGCAAGGGTTTTAGCTAGACATAGGTTTAACGTAAATAAGAGCAATTAAATAAGTAACAAACATAAACATGATAATCAAGACGAAGAAGAGATCAAACATAAACTAGGGTTTTCCGAAATAAAAGAATAAACTTGAAATTAACTCAATAAAAGAAGTCTCAACGTGTTCAAGAACGAAAATATAACGAAAAGAAACTCAAAAGTAAAATCGTAATTCGAATTCGTAATGAAAACCTAAAAAACGTAATCGTAAACTTGCTTCTCTTCTTCCTCTCCAAAAAAAAAGAACTCAAAAACTCAAAAACTATCTCGTGAAGTGTGGTCTCATGTGGTTCCTGTGTTCTATGTGTGTTGTCCCTAAAAAACGAGCTTTGGACGCGTATATATAAGCCACGGGCCGAATCGTGAACTCATGGGCCGAAAAACACCTTGTAAAATGCGAAAATTAGAAGTGCTCGAGCGGACCTGCTCGAGCGGTCGCGCTCAAGCGTAGAGCTCGAATGGAACAAGTGCTCGAATGGTGCATAAATTGGGGTGCTCGAGTAACATGCTCGAGCGGTGGCGCTCAAGCTGCTCGAGCGCTCGGAATCTTTTGTATGTTTTGGGCACTCGAGCAACGTGCTCGAGCGCTAGTGCTCGAGTGCTTTACTCGAGTGCTCCAATATTTTCACCAAGTAGCACTTTTCTTCTTCAACACTAACACCCATCGTATTTCTTCGATATCTTCTCATCCGGGCATCCGTTTGAGTCGATTCAAAGTCCTACGAACTCCGTTCTTCACCCTCAATTCACCTACGAGCATCAAAGAGACAAATTCTTCAACGTAGAGAAATAATGCTCAATTGACTCCAAATACTCGACAAAATCGGCCAAAATTAGGGTATTTCAAGTGACGAATCATGACAATTTCACGCCTAATCAACCCCCCCAAACTTACCATGTTGCTTGTCCTCAAGCAACGAAATAACAAGTCAAGTGAAATTGTTAGGAATGAGTCAAAAAATCAATCATGCAAGAAAATGAACTCGAGCTTCAAAGATCAATCACACGTATACTCACTCACTTTTCTTTCATCATACTCATGCAACAATAACTAGAAACACCAAGATCAAGCATGGATGTGCACTCAATGATGTGTTTCACTCCCTCACAAGTGTATATCAATGATCAAGGGATTCACTCAAATAATCAATCACTCAAATTGGCAGCCATAGGCTTGTAAGTGCTTTTAACTTCGACCATACTCTAGAAATCAATGCCGAATCAAAAAGGACTTTCTCAAGGTTGTAATGTAGGCTCTTTGGACATGTGGGATAACAATATGGTAAAGTGACTAAGGTGAATGGAGAATAGAAAATCAAACTTCGGTACTTCGAGATAAGGAACAAACTACTTCAAACATATTCAATCAACAAACTTCAATTCCAATTCTCTCAACACTTCAAATTTTTTTTCTTTCTCACTCTTTCACTTTTTTTTCAATCACTTCATTTTTTCTTTTTTCGCACAAACACATGAGCTCATTTTTTTCTTTTGCTCATTCTCAATTTTTTTCTCTTTTTCCCACATCTCATAACTTCATCACACCTTCTTCTCATATTCACTCAACAAACAACCTTTTCCTTTTTCAACTCAATTCACTCCCTTCACATTCACACTTTCCTATTCTCCACTCAAATTGGGACAAAAAGGCTTAGGAATTGGAATAGTGTTCATATGTGCTAGCAAATAAAATAGGCTTTAGGCTCAAAGGGCTAACAAGGGATTCAATGACATTGGTAAGGAAAATTTTTGGCTAAGTGACTCAATAAAATCAAAGATGGCCTAAGATCCTATTCGGCATATCAAACTAGACACAATCTAGAAGCAAGAGCACACACAAGTTCTAGCATCCTCTAAGGTGATGATTCACTCACAAACGAAGAGATTCATTCAAATATCAAAATCTCATAAGGCTCAAGTCTCTCGACTTTCACATCCATGCTAGTCCTAGTGAGTTCTCACTCTCATCACACAAGCACTCAAAAAGAAAACTCGTAAGTATACTAGTTCTCTCTCAAATCCGCTCTCATTCAAACACTCAAGCAAAAGAGTCCCTAACTCAAATCCACAAATCACCCTACTAGTCAAATCATACTCAAAGATAGCAATCAACAAGCATAAGATGATTGATAGGTATGAAATATGCACTAGCGACTCAGATCAAAATCACCCCAAGGAGCATCTCAAGACACCAAATAACCAAACACACTAAAAGATAAGGGGTGCTCCGGTGCAATGTAACAAGAAACAAAAAAAAAACTCCACCCCCAAACTTCGACCTTGCGAAGAGGTCTAAGTTTGGGGTTGTGGGTTACCTCAACCAAACAATTCAGTTTCTCTCAAACGTAGCACACTCCCTTGCTTGAGTTCCTCCCTTTCGAGTACTCCATGACTCCACATCTCTCGAGATAAGCCTACAAAATAAACTCTCACGTACGAGGTTAAAACTTACGATTCAAAACACCCTAATAACATAAAAAAAACACTAAAAACAAATGAAAGAAAATAAAAATGGGTTGCCTCCCATTCAGCGCTATTTTTAAGGTCCTCATGCCGGACCGAGCTCAAAGGAGCTTATGGGACATCATACTAAAAAATACCTCCCTTATTCTCATAAGAGTGGTGCTTGCATTCCTTTCTTTGATGCCCCACCATCATGAACTCCTTTGCTTCCTTCTCATCCCCAAGTGTTGTGGGTCTCAACTCCTTCTCACCTTTATCTGGAGGGGTCTTTCCAAACAGTTTCTTGAATTTGGACTTTTTCTTCTTAACTCCTCTTTTCCCTTCCATCTGGATCACGTCCTCACTTTTCACCTCTTCATCCTTCAACTTCTTCACTTTATCCCTATCAACATAATCAAGAACATAATGCTCATGGGTTAAATTATCAAGTGAAGGATTATAGAATTCATGAATATGAGAAATATTAGAGATATGAGGTGTGTCTTCAACACGAGGATCAATTGCATCCATGCAATACAAACTCTCATCCTCCTTCGGGTGCTTCATGGCTTCATATAGGGAGATCTTCACTTCTTGGTCGTCGACCTTCAACGTAATCTTCCCATTTACCACGTCTAGCACCATCCCCGCCGTCGCTAAGAACGGTCTTCCCAAGATCAGGGGCACGTGCTCATCTTCCTCCATCTCTAGGACCACGAAGTCGGCTGGAAAAATGTGATCTCCAACTCTCACAAGGACGTCTTCAACCACACCTTGAGGTCGAGTGATGGACCTATCAGCAAGCTGGAGTGTCATCATCGTGGGTTGAAGTTCACCACCTTCCAACTTCTTGAAAAGTGACAACGACATCAAATTAATGCTCACTCCAAGGTCACATAGCGCTCCCTTCTTGATCCCGTTCCCGATATCACAAAGAATGGTGAAGCTCCCGGGATCCTTCAGCTTTGGAGGAAGCGCCTTGTGCACTAATGCACTCACCTCGTGGTTCAACTGCACCAACTTCGGCTCATCCACTCGCCGTCTTTTCGCGATCAAGTCCTTTAGAAACTTTGCATAGTTGGGCATCTGTTCCAAAGCATCATAAAAGGGGATATTAATATGCAATTGTTTAAACACATCAAGGAATTTAGCGAATTTCTCATCAAGCTTCTTTTTCATGAAGCGTTGTGGATATGGGACGGGTATCACAGATTTTGGTACCCCCCATTCATCTTTCTCGATCTCTTTCACTTTCTCCCTTGCTTCCTTTGCCTTCTTCCACTTAGGAACTCTCTCACCCTTCTCAATGTCTTCCTCTTCAAGCTCTTTGCTCGCTTGAGTGCTTTCACCCTCAACCTTCTTCTCAATTCCTTCACTTTCAATCCCCTTCTCAACTTGGGGCGTCTCAGAATCAGCAGGCATCTGAGGACCTTCATAATTGGTTCCACTTCTCAACTGGATAGCCTTGCAATGCTCTTTCAGGTTCCCCTCCGGCATGGAAGGATACTTACCCGGCTCCCTATTCATTGATTTTGTAATCTGGCTCATCTGGAACTCTATTGAAGTGAATCTTCGATTGTTCTCTTGTTGAGTTCTAGTCAACTCAACGTTCATCTTCTGGAGCTCTTAATCACATTGATCACCCTTTTATGCCACTCTTTCACATCGTACTCCAAGGATGACAACCTCTTACTTCCTTCCTCCACCTTTTGTAGAATCGCTCTCAACATCTCCTCGGTTGATGCACCGCCTTCTCCACCAGGAGGTTTAGACCCCGGATCAACACCTGCAGGAACTATAATACCAGCTTTTGGGTTAGCATATGAAAAATTCTCGTTCTTTCTCCATGTGTTTTGAGGAGGCTGCTGGCCTCCTTGATAGCCTTGAGTGTTCCTCCATTGATTAGGAGGTGGCTGGGGGCCTGGAGGTACAAATGGTTGGCCATAAGAAGACCTTACATACTGATTTCCACCTTGGTAGCCATTCTGATTGTAATACGGACCTCCCATGTAATTGGCTACCTCTTGTTGTCCACTTAGCTGGTCTACTCTCTCATTCTCTACTGCATGCTCTCCAACTAAATTCTTCCCCAACTCGAGGTTGTTGATCTTTTCCATCATGGCCATCAACAGCCTTCTTGTTCCTTCACCTTCTTTCTCCTCCACCTTGCAAACTCTCTGAAACTCAGGATCCTCGTTCCATGCACCGGCATTCGTGACAATGTTGTCCACGATCTCTCTACATCTCGCTATCCCTTGGTTCAGAAAAGCTCCACTTGCACATGCATCTAAATGGTCTTGGCCAGCCTTGCTGGCTCCACTGTAGAAGAATGCCATAATATCTCCCTCATTATACCCATGCTGCGGGCACTCTATCAGCATGTTTGAGTATCTCTCCCACGCTTGACGTAGGTCCTCTCCTTGCTTCTAGCGGAAGGAAGAGATCTCAATCCTTGCTTTGATCGTTCTGGATGGAGGGTAGAATCGCTCGAGGAACAGATGCTCGAACTCGGCCCATGTGGTAATACCTCCCCGTGGGAGCGTATTGTCATACCACTCTTTAGCTATTCCCATCAATGAGAATGGGAACAGCCTAAGCCTCTTGGCATCTTCAGACATGCCGTTATAATTGAAAGTAGATGCTATCATGAGGAAACTCCTCAGGTGTGTATAAGGATTCTGCTTCCCGATCACCCCCTTGAACTGATTCTCGGTAAGTAACTTAAGAATTCCCGGGGAAATCGAGAAGTTATTTGCCTCTACAGGCGGCAATGCCACTCCATCATAGTACCGTTGTGGCTGCACTACAAATCGCCCTCGAATACCCATATGTTGATCTACGTTCTGAGGAACGTGTTGAGGATTAGCAGCTGGTACTGGTACTTGTTGGGGTGGTGGTGGTTGATAAACAGGTGGCTGATTGTAAACTGGAGGTGGAGGGTATGGATATGGTGGGTAAGGATAAGGTGGGTATGGGCAAGGTGGATAGGGTAAGTTGTTTTGTGGTAAGTTAGAATATGGGTAAGCAGGGTTGTTCTGAGGTTTATGGACAATGTTATGAGCTGGATTCCCTACATTTTGTGTATCCGGGTTTAGGCTCTGGCTATCCCCTAACGGAACTTGATTCTGGCTACCACTAACTCCAGTGCCTTCAACTCTGCCCAATTCCTGATTGAACTCATTCGCAGCATCATCCAACTCATTAGAGATGTCCATTGGTTCTTTCCCTCCTCCGGCAGTATTCATTTTTCTCAAGAAAGCTCGGTTCCTTCTAGCTATCGTCTCAGGGTCTAACGGTATTCTCTCTTCACTCGTATTTCCTTGTGAGCGTGTTTTCATATACCTGAAACACTAGCAGAAGGATCAAAACGCAACTGCCGATTGAATAAAAATAAAAATAAACAGAAAAGAAAAACACTCACTACTAACTACTAAGCTATCGACAAGTCCTATTCAAAAGCATACAATGCCATCCCCGACAACGGCGCCATTGACTTGAAGCGAAAATACTAACTTCTACTAGTCGCTTACCCACAAGCGGACGGGTTCACTGTAGTAAGAGTAAGTATAACGACCAAGTATATTGTTAGGATATAGATTAGATGTTTTGAAGATGTTAAAACAAGAACTTGTAATAGGACTAGCTGAACCTGTTAGTCAGCTACATATTAGTCTTGGTCTAGAATAGGTCTTTGGTTAAGGGGGAAGAAATCTGTGCTGACCAGAGAAGGTGACCAGATGAGGTGACCAGAGAAGGTGACCAGATGGGGTGACCAGAGAAGGTGACCAGATGGGGTGACCAGAGAAGGTGACCAGAGGAGGTGACCAGATGAGAGGTGACCAGAGGAGTCTGACCAGAGGAGGTGACCAGATGAGGTATGGACCAGATGAGCTCTGACCAGAGGAGTCTGACCAGAGGAGCCTGACCAGAGGAGTCTTACCAGAAGACCTCTCCCAGATGAGGTTTAGAGCAGAGGTGTTACCTGACCAGATGAGACCTGACCAGATGAGACCAGAACAAATGAGCTCAGACTAGTTGAGGGAGACATATTAGTTCACCCACATGAAGGCTGCATGTAATCTGGAGACAAGAAGATTTTGGAGATCATTGATGGAGAGAAGGCAATCTGGATAGTCAACTGATGGGGGATCTGATTGATTGATTGCTTGATTGAAAGTCAACTAGTCAATCATATAATCAATCCTTGATTGATTATATTCCTCCAATTATGGTTGTTTGAATTGCTAGCTTCCAACGGCTAGTTAATTCCTACAACTATATATAGGAGTGTTGTGATGAGTTCATTAGAGACCAGAGTCGCGCGAGAGCACACCAAGAACACACGAACTCTTTCACTCACTCACTTTGTCCTTTCAAGCTTATATACACTCTTTAGGAGTTATAGTTGGACCATTCACACAATCCTTATCTGTATAGATAGATTGGTGTAAGGCTTAGATCGTAAGATTGAAGCAAGTTGTACGAAGGAGCTGGTACTTCGAAATTCCAGTGGTTATTGAGTACGTTGGTTGGAGAGTAAGTCCCATTTGGAGAAAGGGAGAGTGGACGTAGGACAAGTTGGTCCGAACCACTATAAATTCCGGTGTTATTTACTTTTCTGCAATTTAAATTTCTGCAATTTCTTTTAGCATTTCCTTAAAGGGTTTTCTTAAAAATAAACTTAAAAACGCTTTCCGCTGGATAACCTTTTTGGGACCAACAAGTGGTATCAGAGCAGTGTGTCCTACAGACCACTGTTTTGAAATTATCTCTGTGGTCACCAGGGCAGATCTATTTTTTTTGAAAACCCAAATATTTGTTGTGCTAACAAATTTTGCAGAAAATGGGCTCAAAGAGATGCAGTAGAAGAGACACCAGGAGGTACTCCAAAAGGAGCCTAGCAGATGAGGAAGATGAGGTATCCACTTCTGGTTCATCATCAAATTTTGGACCAGACGAAGAGATATGTCTGGTAACAGACGAGGTATGTGATCGAACTCCCTCTTCTTTTTCATCTTCTTCTTTTTCTGAACAATCAGAGGAGTCTGATATGCAGAAGATGCTATTAGATCTCCAAAAATCTATACAACTTTGTCAAAAATTGGAAGATGAGAACTCAAAGCTAAAAGCAGAAAATCAGAAGCTTTCACAATGTTTAGGCAACTCAGCTAATCTACCAGCTGAACAAAATCATACACTAGTTGAAGAGTCTTCTGACTTGACAACCAGGTGTATTGAACAAGTTAAGCTGATAGAAAGGTTGGTTGTTGAAAACATTGAGAAAGACAATGAATATAACCTGCTAGAAGCTAAGTTTGATGAACTCTTCCATCAAAACAAAATTGTAAGAGAAAGTGAGGACAAGCTCAAGATGAGATTGGAGCAGCTGACTACAACAAACAATGTTGTGTTACACATAGCTGCCTCATCTCAAAGAGAGCATGATAAGACAGGCCTTGGTTATACCAAACCTGAATCCTCATATGTTCAGAAAGAAGAACAGACTAGTAATTTTATTGATAAGGGTAAAAGGCCAGCTGACCAGGCAACTCAGCCTAATGGGCAGATGAGTCCTAAAACTCAAAAACCCAAAAGGCAGAGGAGGAATTTTAAGAAGGGCTATACCCAGAATAAAAGACCTCAGCCAGGCCAGTAGAGTAGAAAACAGTCTGGATCTTCTCAAAAGAGGCAGAACCAGATGACTTCTACTCACCTGCAGAGGACTTCCAATTCATCTGCTAGACCAGCTGGAACCTTTGATGGTTCTAGTAAGACTTATCCTTATCAAAAGAATTTCAAGTCTGTTGCTTTAAGACAAGTTATTCCTTCTACTGGACAAGCTAATAAGAGAAGAAGAGCCTCTAGAAGAAATAACCATGTCGAAGCTTCTTATGTTCAGTGTGTTTTTATGGATATATATGGAAGAAAGATAAGATCACCTGATTCAAAAAGGGATGATCTATTCTTGTGGCTTCCTAAATATTGTGCTAACCCCTGGACCCAGAAGGGTACCAAAAAGTTGATTGCCTGCAGATACACAAGAAGACCAGCTGATGTTTTGCCCCAATATCAGCTGAGCATACTTTGAGGGGGAAGATCAGTTGACCCAGCCTGCTAGGATCTCTATTTGTTATATCAATATTTTCTTGTCTTGTTTTATTTAAAGTTCTTCCAGTTTTAACATCATCAAAAAAGGGGAAATTGTTAGGATATAGATTAGATGTTTTGAAGATGTTAAAACAAGAACTTGTAATAGGACTAGCTGAACCTGTTAGTCAGCTACAGATTAGTCTTGGTCTAGAATAGGTCTTTGGTTAAGGGGGAAGAAATCTGTGCTGACCAGAGAAGGTGACTAGATGAGGTGACCAGAGAAGGTGACCAGATGAGGTGACCAGAGAAGGTGACCAGATGAGGTGACCAGAGAAGGTGACCAGAGGAGGTGACCAGATGAGAGGTGACCAGAGGAGTCTGACCAGAGGAGGTGACCAGATGAGGTATGGACCAGATGAGCTCTGACCAGAGGAGTCTGCCAGAGGAGTCTGACCAGAGGAGCCTGACCAGAGGAGTCTTACCAGAAGACCTCTCCCAGATGAGGTTTAGAGCAGAGGTGTTACCTGACCAGATGAGACCAGACCAGATGAGCTCAGACCAGTTGAGGGAGACATATTAGTTCACCCACATGAAGGCTGCATGTAATCTGGAGACAAGAAGATTTTGGAGATCATTGATGGAGAGAAGGCAATCTGGATAGTCAACTGATGGGGGATCTGATTGATTGATTGCTTGATTGAAAGTCAACTAGTCAATCATATAATCAATCCTTGATTGATTATATTCCTCCAATTATGGTTGTTTGAATTGCTAGCTTCCAACGGCTAGTTAATTCCTTCAACTATATATATGAGTGTTGTGATGAGTTCATTAGAGACCAGAGTCGCGCGAGAGCACACCAAGAACACACGAACTCTTTCACTCACTCACTTTGTCCTTTCAAGCTTATATACACTCTTTAGGAGTTATAGTTGGACCATTCACACAATCCTTATCTGTATAGATAGATTGGTGTAAGGCTTAGATCGTAAGATTGAAGCAAGTTGTACGAAGGAGCTGGTACTTCGAAATTCCAGTGGTTAGTGAGTACGTTGGTTGGAGAGTAAGTCCCCTTTGGAGAAAGGGAGAGTGGACGTAGGACAAGTTGGTCCGAACCACTATAAATTTCGGTGTTATTTACTTTTCTGCAATTTAAATTTCTGCAATTTCTTTTAGCATTTCCTTAAAGGGTTTTCTTAAAAATAAACTTAAAAACGCTTTCCGCTGGATAACCTTTTTGGGACCAACATATATCGAACCCACAAGATGGGGTGTATGCGAACAAATCCCTAAAGATCTACGCGTCGTAGCTAATATGAGTGTAATGTTTTTTTGGTTTTTTGAAAGATTAATTAAAACTAAACTAAACTAAAGAATTAAAGAAACGAATTAACTATGGGTTGTTTTCAAATAAGAGATGGTGATGCTTAGGATAGGAATCCCTACGTATACTAACGGAGCAGGTACATAATCAAAATAAATGTGATGCGCAAGAAATAACCTAAGTAAAAGAATGCAAGGTGAAAGCTCAAGATTCTAAACCCTAATACTTTACCCTAACACTCGACATCACTAATCCACTAACAAGTTAATAGATTGTGCTTAATTAATGAGACCCTGATTTAACTAAGGTGATGCGGTCGTCCTCCTTCACTAAACTGGTAGATGAATTAACCCTTCCTAAACCCTCTAGTTAAGTCTACTCGTTGTTAAAGAGTGATACGGTCGTCCTCTCTCTAACACCTTTCGAACGAAATTCAAAAGTAAAGTCTAGATTAATTTTAAGAATTCATTAACCAAGAGAATTAAAACCTAACGTCACAAATTACCCTAATTACATACCCACAACCTACTTCTACGAGTTCATCCTACCCCAAGCATGCAAGGGTTTTAGCTAGACATAGGTTTAACGTAAATAAGAGCAATTAAATAAGTAACGAACATAAACATGATAATCAAGACGAAGAAGAGATCAAACATAAACTAGGGTTTTCTGAAATAAAAGAATAAACTTGAAATTAACTCAATAAAAGAAGTCTCAACGTGTTCAAGAACGAAAATATAACGAAAAGAAACTCAAAATTAAAATTGTAATTGGTATTTGTAATGAAAACCTCAAAAATGTAATCGTAAACTTGCTTCTCTTCTTCCTCTACAAAAAAAATGAACTCAAAAACTCTAAAACTATTTCATGAAGTGTGGTCTCGTGTGGTTCCTGTGTTCTATGTGTGTTGTCCCTAAAAAATGAGCTTTGGACGCGTATATATAAGCCACAGGCCGAATCGTGAACTCATGGGCCGAAAAACGCCTTGTAAAACGCGAAAATTGGAAGTGCTCGAACGGACCTGCTCGAGCGGTCGCGCTCGAGCGTAGAGCTCGAATGGAACAAGTGCTCAAGCGCTCGCGCTCGAGCTGCTCGAATGGTGCATAAATTGGGGCGCTCGAGCTGCTCGAGCGCTCGAAATCTTCTATATGTTTTGGGCGCTCGAGCAACGTGCTCGGGCGCTAGTGCTCGAGTACTTTACTCGAGTGCTCCCATATTTTCACCAAGTAGCACTTTTCTTCTTCAACACTAACACCAATCGTATTTCTTCGATATCTTCTCATCCGGGCATCCGTTTGAGTCGGTTCAAAGTCCTATGAACTCCGTTCTTCACCCTCAATTCACATACGAGCATCAAAGAGACAAATTCATCAATGTAGAGAAATAATGCTCAATTGACTCCAAATACTCGACAAAATCGGCCAAAATTAGGGTATTTCAAGTGACGAATCATGACAATTTCACGCCTAATCAAGGACCATCCTTAGAGAACAGAATCTTGGACTTATGGAAGCCCTTACACCAGAAATCTCTCCACTTCTTCTCTGGAAAGATTGAGTCCAAGATCAATGTGAGCTTTGTGCCTAAGGACACATTTGCATTAAAGAAAAACTGCCGCTCCCCTGGCTTGCTGGGACATTCTTCCTTCTGCACTTTCAACTTGTTCTTCCTCAAAACTCCCCATAAGAACTCTACCCAATTGTATTGGGCACCATCCAAGATGGCCCTCATAACATTGCATTGGGCACCATCCAAGATGGCCCTCATAACACAGAGCCTGCCAGTAAAAATGGCATCTGTGATATGGCTCTCGCACATCAGTACCTTCACAATGATGTCAAACAACACTTTGTACTTCTGCCTCAGATGTTTGTCCAAAAATCCTTTAGTCAAGTTCTGACATGAGGATCTGGCAAAAAGCCTGAAGGATTCCAACGATTCTCCTTCGTTGTACTTCAATGGGTCCACACCCTCCGCGGAAATGTTGCCAAACAAACTACAGAAATCAACCTTTGAGAAGACGACATCCTCCTTATCAATCTTGGAGGAAATATGATCATCATGAATCTTCATGCGGATTAGAAACTGGGCAGCATACCCATCCACAGTGCGCAAGTCCTTGGGAACTTTGGAAATTAACTCCTCCACTCCAGATCGCCTGAGCAATTCCAAAATCTCCAGTGCTGCTGGATTCTTGGTGGAATAGAAGTCCACCACCATCTCAGACTTCAACTTCTTGCAAATGTATTCTGGATCGAAGTTGCACTTGGGTGCCATTGCTGTGAAAGAGAGAGATAGAGAGAGAGAGAAACTTGCAGAGAGAAAATTAGGGCTTTGAAAAATAAGGAAACGTGAAAGGACAGATCGAAGAGAAATTTGATTTAAATAGGGCAAGACACGTGGCTAGATCAATTAATGAAGTGTGAACGCGTGTAATTGCAAAATTTAATTTAGGGAACAAAATCAATTTTCGAATTGATTGACATATTGCACATTAATTAAATCTGATGGCCAAGATTAAAAGGCGAAATACATATTTAATCTGGTGCGTAAGCGTGGTCATTGGGACTGGGCATAAAAGGGTTTTGTGGCAGTCAAGATAAAAAGCGAAATGATTGCCTAGGCCATATACCCTAGTCTTAAATACACTCTGAAGTTGAAACGTTTTGGGTGTATTAAGTAATTTTAAAAGTGTATCCCAATGATCAGAGGCCAGAGAAGTAAAAACATACCTGTCACCTGATATTGTAACCAGATGATACCACAACTAGTCTGGTGTTACATCTCAACTGATGAAACCCATCTGGTTCTGGTCAGAGAAGACTCCGTACTTTTCTGGAATCTTATACAACACCTCATCTGGATGTACCTCATCTGGTACAAGCCTCATCTGGTGTGACTTACCTCTGGAGATGTTGTGGGTCCCACTAGTTAGATTAATTGCGGAAGCTTAAGTTAAAATGTCTTTCAAAGTCTTTAACAAGAGAGTAATAATCTAAAGAACAATAAGTAAATTAAAGCAATAAAGAACACAAGATATATAGTGGTTCAGATTGAATATCCTAGGTCCACTCTCCCTTATAACCAAGGGGTCTCACTATCAACCAACTCACAAACTTACTTACTGGAATTGGGAAGTACCAGTTCCTTCTTACAACCTCTTTAGATTTAACTTCAATCTAAAGATCAACCAGCCAACAACCTTGTCTAATAGATGAACAGGTTGTGGTTTCAATAACTCCTTTAGAGTAGATAAATATTATGAATAGTAAGAGTGCTTGGTATGAATATCAAAAGCTTGAATCACTTATGCGCGTGTAGAGTCTCTAGAGCTTTTTCTTGAACTGCACTCTTGTATATATAGAGGGGATTAGGGCTAGCCGTTGGAGGGCTAATCCAATCAGATCCTCTATATAAGGAAGCCTCAATCAATAAATTCCCTAATTGATTGATTGGGTTGGTGGGATCCTTGGATTGATTATCTTCAAATACTTTCCAATCCTGATCATGTTGACTTGATTTGAATCACCAATGGTCAATAGCTTCCTCTGCCTAACTCTGATTCTCTCCAGAGAAGCCAAGACCAGACACCAGGCAACCTCGGTGTCTTCTGGTCCTCATCTGGTCAAGAACCAGAATACTCAGTAGAGTCAGGGGATCAAACTGAGCATCTTTTGTTCTACCAGACTCGTCTGGTCCGGACTCGTCTGGTCTGGGGAAGGTCCTCTGCCTCTGGTCAATCTCATCTGGTGAAGTCTTCTGGTGGAGTCCTCTGGTGAAGTCCTCTGGTGGGGTCTTCTGGTGACTCTTCTGGTGAAGTCTTCTGGTCTGGCAGTTCCCCCTAGACTAAGTCCTAATCTAGATCATCATCTGGCTAACAGGTCCAGATGGTCCTATTACATCTTCTGGTTTGTTTTAACTCATCAAAACTAACAACTTTTATCCTAACAATTTCCCCCTTTTTGATGGAGTTAAAACACTACCAGAACTGATCAAGAATAATAAACTTAAGCAAGAAAACATTAAAGGATAAGACCTTAGAATAGATCTTATCAGGCAAACAAATAAGACAACAAGAGGTTGTCTTTTGAACAGAGAAGATATGAATTTCATTGATAAAGAGGACAAAGATTACAAATTACATTGAAGATCAGATCCTATTCTATGCATATCTTCTGTTATCTTTGGGCACCAGGAACCAGTCAAGGAATCTATCTTGAATGGCCTTCAACTCTGCAGAAGATGATGGGGTGAAGTTCACCAACACCTTGGTCTTGTACAGTCTCTTCAGCTCAGCCCAATCAACCTGATCTCCTGCCATTGGAGTGTTGAGAAAATGGAACTCAGGAGCAGTGACTTCCAGGTTGAATTCAATAGTTGAATCCATCAACTGCTTGTACAAATCTGCATCATATGCCTGCATCCAAGAATGGAAAGTCCTGTTGATGAGAGCATCATCCTCTGGTGGAGGTCTCTGGATGTAATGTTGAATGAACCAGAGAGTCTTGGCTTCTCTCCATTTTTCTATCAAAGGCACAGGAACAGTTGAGTCAAAGGACCCTTCTGTCCTGAGAGGGAGGATGTTCATGACTTCAACAGGCCATTTTCTCTTCTGGCTGGATCCACTAGCACCAGGAGTGATGCCAGCTTCTCTGCTCTTCTTATTTTGCCTTCTAACATATCAGAGCCTCTGCTCTTCATCTATGTTTTTCCTTATCCTTGCTTGCCTCTCTTCAGGCGACTCTTCCTTGAATCTCTTCTCTGCTTCTTCAACCACAGATTCAAGGAAGCTCTTCTTCACTTTCCTTATCTTCCTCTTTGCAGGTCCAGAGATGGAAATTGGATCCTGCTCTGCTTCTGACTCCTCTTCTGCAGCAAGTTGCTTAGCCATGGAAAGAGATTTGAGCTCTTCCTTCTTCTTCTTCTGCAACTCAGCCTGGGCCAGAGTGTTCTCCAGCAGGTCCAGACGAGCTCCATGGCTAAAGAGAGTTTCATTGGTGGTCTTCGCCAGATCAGTTCTGGCCTTCTCTTCCCCCTTTTTAACTTCATCAAGGAGGGGCTCCACTACCTGCCTTATAAGATCAGGCAAGGCAGTGTTGGAGGAAGAGTGAAGATCACATAGCTGCGTGGCCTCCTCCAGGTAAGCTTTAGACTCTGCAACAAGTCTCTCTTGCTTCTCCAACATCTCCTGGAGGGAGTCTTTCAGCTTTGCAGTTTGAATCATCTGGCTGGCCATCTCCACTTTAAGCACAGAGACAGGTCTCAACTGCTCCAGCACGTGCTCCTGTAGCTGCTTCTGGCTGTGCATGACATCCAGCTTGACAAATAAGCCATTAGCCTTAAAAGAAGCTTTTACCTCTGCCAGAGAAGACTTTAACTGCCTCAGGAAGATTCTCCTCTCATGCCTGATCTGGTGCTCTATCATGGCAGGGGCCATATGTTGAATAGCTTTAGAAAATCGCCCAATCTGCATGATTTGCTCATTGAAGAAAACTTTCATCTTCTGAAGCACGGCAGGAGACATCTCAAAGTCTTCCTCATCTGAATATAGCTCTGGAGGGAAGACAAAATGAGGACCAAACTTGTAAGTGGGGCCCTCTGGAGTGAGCATTACTCCTCTCTGGATGAGCAGGGTGCGAATCAAGACTTTAGCAGCACCAGGAGTCTCCAGCTCTGCTGGGTTCTGAATATTCATCCTCTGCTTTAGCTCAATCTCCCAAGCAGTGAAGTTGGAGGGACCCATTTCCTCAAGCAAAAGCATTAGGTCCTCCACATCTTCAAGTCTGGCCTTGCTCCAGACCTTGGCATCAGTAAGCTCTGCCAGAAGTGGTAAGTGCTCCAGAAGAACTGGGAAATGCTCTCATAGCCAGAGCTGAGTACTTACACTCATACTCTGCCTAATGGGACCCATTTCTGCAGATGAGAAAGTGAAGGGTTTGGGCCCAGAGGCAGAGGAGGAAGGTGCTAAGTCAGCAGGCTCAAGTGAAGCTTCCTCATCTTCACTATCATCGCTGGTTAAACAGGTAGGAGAAGGGGGAGGGCCAATGAATCCCAGAGCCATAGAAATGGTTGGGTCCTGGTCTGTATGGGTTTGGGGAGGGTTAGGATTTTGTGAAGTAGAGGTGGAAGGAATTGGTTGCTCTGCACCAGAAGATGATGGAATATCTGGTACAGAAGGTGTAGGAGGTATCTGGGAGGTGGAAGTGTTTGGAGGGGGGATTTCTGCACCAGAAGAGGTTGAGGGTACCTCTGGTACAGAAGGTGGGGGAGAGGGGTTTGTGGGAAGATGTGTTTGGGAATGTGGGGGAGAAGGTGTTTGGGTAGGAATGGTAGAGGGAGTATATACTGGGGTATCTGGGATAATCTGCTCTGGTGGAACAATAGGGTTACCAGAGGCAGATGGGGTTTGGGGAATATTATCTGGGGGAGAGGTAGAGGGGGAGACAAGATTAATGGGGGAAAAAAATGGAAGGGAAGGGTTTACCTCTGCTGGGTCAACACCAGCAGGTACAGCAGACTCTGGAGCATCCTCCATCATCTGGGAAACATCCTCAATTGTCTTTTCCAAGGCCTCTCCAAGATCAGATCCAGAGTCAGGATCTTGAAGAAGGGCTCTCTTGGCCTTGGATTTTCTCACAAGAGGCTCAACCTCTTCTTCCTCTTCTTCCTCTGATGGCTCATCCACCAGAAGGGTTTTCTTGGCCTTCCTGCTAGTCCTACGCTTCTTAGCAGAACCTCTCCTGGCCTCCTCTGGCTGCTTCCTCTTGGCTGCTCCAGCCTTCTTTACAGCTTTATCATCATCACCCTTCTTCTTAAGCACCTCAAGAAGGGGAATCTGGTCCTCTTATGAGGAACCAGAGAAAGCAACGGTTGAAGAACCAGTTGCTCCAGCAGCTTTCTTCTGAGTCTTCTGCTGCTTCTGCTGCTTCTGCCCCTTAGCAGGTGAGGGAATGGCTTGAAGGGGAGGTGCAGGGATGGCTTGCTCACCATCAGAATTAGGATGGCCATGAAGGGAACCATCCTTGGAGGACATAATCTTGGACTTATGAAAGCCCTTACACAAGGATTGTCTCCATTTCTTCTCTGGAAGGATCGAATCCAGAATTAGGGTGAGTTTTGTGCCCAATGATACATTAGCATTGAACACAAATTGTTGCTCTCCTGGCAACTGGGGGCATTCTTCCTTCTGGATTTTCACCTTGTTCTTCCTCAGCACTCCCCATAAGAACTCAGCCCAGTTACATTGAACACCATCCAGAATGGCCCTCATAACACAGAGCCTGCCAACGAAGATGGCATCTGTGCTATGGCTCTCACACATGAGAATCTTTACCACAATGTCAAATAATACCTTATACTTCTGCCTAAGATGCTTGTCCAAGAAGCCCTTAGTAATATTCTGGCATGAATTTCTGGCAAACCTCTTGAAGGATTCCAACGCCTCTCCTTCTTTGTACTTCAGTGGGTCCACACCTTCCGCAGAAAGGTTACCAAAAAGACCACAGAAGTCTGCCTTCGAGAAAACAACATCCTCTGAATCAATCTTGGATGAAATATGGTCTTCATGGATCTTCATCCGGATAAGAAACTGAGCAGCATATCCATCCAAGGTACGCAGATCCTTGGGAACCTTTGAGATCAACTCCTCCAGCCCAGAACGTCGGAGAAGCTCCAAAATCTCCAAAGCGGCCGGATTCTTAGTGGAATAGAAGTCCACCACCATTTCTGTCTTGAGTTTCTTGCAGACATAGTCTGGATCGAAATTGCACTTGGGTGCCATTACTGTGAAAGAGAGAAAGAGAGAGAGAGAGAAAATGCTTTGCAGAGAGAGGTTAGGGTTTGAAAGTATGGAAACGTGAAAGGACAGATTGACAGGAAATTTGATTTAAATAGGGTAATACGCGTGGCTAGATTATTAAATGAGGTGTGAACGCGAGTAATTTTAAAAATTAATTGAGGAAACAAAATCAATTTTAGCATTGATTGACAATTTACACAATGATTAAATCCGATGGCCACGATGAAAGGCAAGATACAGATTTAATCTGGTGCATTGGCATAGTCATTGGGACTGGGCATAAAGGGGTTTTGTGGCAGTCAAGAGAAAAAGCGAAATGATTGCCTAGGCCCTATACCCTAGTCTTAAATACACTCCGAAGTTGAAACGTTTTTAGTGTACTTACTAATTTGAAAGGTGTATCCCAATGATCAGAGGCCAGAGAAGTAAAGACATACCTGTCACCTGATATTGTAACCAGATGATACCACAGCCAGTCTGGTGCTACATCTCCTCTGATGGAACTCATCTGGTTCTGGTTCTGGTTTGTGGAATCTGGCTCAGCACTTCATCTGGGACAAGTGTCACCTGGTGTATACCTCATCTGGAGATATTCCTTCTCTGATATGTCTAATCTGCAGGTATGTTAGTTTAAGAAAATAACTGTATGAAGTAAAGTAATAAAACAAGGATACTTCTCGGTTGTTCCCCCTAACATAAATCTGTCTCTGGATCCAACAAACCTAACTCAAAAGCTAACTCTCTGAATCTGGTCTCAGCCAAAGGCTTGGTTAAGATATCTGCTCTCTGCTTCTCTGTTGCAATCTTTTCCATCCTTATATCTCCCTTCTCAACATGATCTCTGATAAAATGATGTCTTATATCAACATGTTTGCACCTGGTATGAAGAACTGGATTCTGAGTGATTGCAATTGTACTATTACTATCACAGAATATAGGAATATCCTTAGCTCTAATCTGGTAGTCCCTAAGTTGTTGACTAATCCAGAGTAGTTGTGAACAACAACTCCCTGCAGCCATGTACTCTGCTTCTGTTGTTGATGTAGCAACTGAAGTCTGCTTCTTAGAAAACCAGGATACCAATTTATTCCCTAAAAATTGGCATGTTCCACTAGTAGACTTCCTATCTATTCTGCATCCACCATAGTCTGAATCTGAATATCCACTCAATTCTAAATTGTCATCTGCAGGATACCACAAACCTAAATTCACTGTTACCTTAAGATACTTCAATATCTTCCTAGCTGCTTCCAAGTGAGTCTTCTTGGGATTAGCTTGAAATCTGGCACAAACACCTACGGCAAAAGTAATATCTGGTCTGCTCGCAGTCAGGTACAAGAGAGAACCAATAAGTGCTATGTACTGAGTCTGGTCCACACTCTCTCCAGACTCATCTGGATCCATGTTGAAATTTGTCATCATAGGGATCTTGGCTGCTTTGCTAGATCCTACTCCAAATTTCTCTAACATGTTTCTGGTGTACTGTGCTTGGTTAATAAAAATTCCCTTCTCTGATTGCTTAACCTGCAAACCCAAAAAGTAATTCATTTCTCCCATCATGGACATCTCAAACTGTCCCTGCATGAGCTCACTAAACTTCTCACACAGCTTCTTGTTAGGGGATACAAATATAATGTCATCAACATATATTTGGACCAGAAGGATGTCCTTTCCTTCTTCTTTCCTAAACAAGGTTCTATCAATCTTACCCTTAGTAAAACCATTGTCCAGAAGAGATTGAGATAGAGTGTCATACCATGCTCTGGGTGCCTGCTTCAGCCCATAAAGAGCTTTCTTAAGCTTAAACACCTTGTCACCTTGTTCAAAACCAGGCGGTTGTTCCACATACACTTCCTCAATGAGAATCCCATTAAGAAAGGCAGATTTCACATCCATCTGGTATACTTTGAACTTCATGTGAGCAACATATGCTAAGAACAATCTGATGGCTTCTAATCTGGCAACAGGAGCAAATGTCTCATCATAGTCTATTCCTTCAGACTGAGAATAGCCCTGGGCCACTAGCCTTGCCTTGTTCCTAGTAATGACATCATTCTCATCTTTCTTATTCTTGAAAACCCACTTAGTGCCTATCACCTTTTGATGTCTTGGTCTGTCTACCAGCTCTCAAACACCCTGTCTGGTGAATTGATTCAACTCCTCTTGCATAGCAACAATCCAATTTGAATCTTTCAGTACCTCCTTGATGTTCTTGGGCTCAATCAAGGACACATAGCAACTGAATAAGGCAGCTAAGTTAAGAGTCCTCCTAGTCTGGACACCCTTAGTTGGATCTCCAAGGATTAGGTAATTGGGGTGATCAACCAGGGTCCTCCTTCCCGTGGTCTTACCTGGTTGATCATCTTCTGCAGTACCTTGGTGATTATCACCACCTGCAGAAGAGCTTCCCCCTACAGGAGTTCCAACCTCTTCTGGTTGTGCTCCTTGTGAAGGCTGCTGCTTCAGAGAACCAGGAGATGGGTCACCATCTGAATCTGAACCTGAATCAAGAACAGGTGGATTGACTTTGATAACTCTGGGTGTAGACTGATTCTGGGTCTCATCAGAAGACTTAGATTCCACCTTGCACTCAAAAGCAGATTCATAAAAAACAACATGAGGTGTTTCCTCCACACAAAGTGAATTCTTATTAAAAACTCTAAAAGCCTTACTGGTGCTGGAATATCCTAAAAATATTCCATCAGCCACTTTAGCATCAAAGGTTCTTAATTTAGATTTCCCATTGTCATGGATGAAACACTTACATCCAAAAACATGAAAATATGAAACAGATGGGGTTTTACCTTTCCATACCTCATATGGAGTCTTATTATGTCTCTGGGCAATCAGGCATCTGTTCTGAGTGTAGCAAGCTGTATTAATAGACTCTGCCCAAAATCTCTATGGAGTGTTGTATTCTGCCAGAAGTGTTCTTGCAGCTTCTTTGAGGGTCCTATTCCTCCTTTCTGCTACTCCATTTTGTTGGGGTGTTCTGGCAGCAGATGTCTCATGAAAAATCCCATGGTCCTTGCAGTAATCTGCAATGTGTGAATTCAAAAACTCTGTTCCTTTGTCACTTCTGATTCTGACTATGCTCTGGTTCTGCTTATTCTGAATCTGCTTGAAGAACTCTGGCAGCTTAGTCATAGTTTCATTTTTCTTAAACAAGAACACTACCCAAGTGTATCTTGAAAAGTCATCTACTATCACTAAGGTGTACTTCCTTCCACTGAAACTAAGAGGAGAAACAGGTCCAAACAGGTCCATGTGAAGTAGTTGAAGTACTCTGGTTGTGGTTGTGCTCTGGACATCCTTAAAGGAAGTCTTGGGTTGTTTACCCTTCTGGCATGAACCACAAACCTGATCCTTCTTAAACACTTCATTAGGAAGACCTCGAATGAGACCTTTTCTGGCAATCTTATTCAGTGTTTTGAAGTTAAGATGACACAATCTCTTGTCCCAAATCCAGCTATTCTCTGCAGATCCTTTTGCAACTAGGCAAGCATTTCTTGGGCAACTGTTAAAATCTGCAAGATAAATGTTACCCTTCCTCAAGCCTATTAGCAAAATATCATTATAATCAGAAGAGAAAACAGTGCATGAATCACTAGAAAACTTCACTGAGTATCCCTTGTCACAGAATTGAGATACTGAAAGCAGATTATGCTTGAGTCCTTCTACATAGTAAACTTCTTCTACAGAAACTCCATTAAAGGTCAACTTTCCAACTCCTCTGGTGACTCCATAGTTGTTGTCACCAAACATCACTCTTGGTCCATTCAATGGCTTGAAATCTTGGAGATTATCCTTCTGGAAGGTCATGTGCTTGGAACATCCACTATCAATGTACCAGACATGGTTGCTTGAAAATCCTTTCTCCAATGGACTCTTATCTACCTGCAGAGAAATCAATTAAGTCCCCTACTAGTGCTGGGTCCTGATTGGTTAGTTGCAGGTTTTGTAGGAATCCATAGATAAAGATCATCCCTTGATGGATGAGGAGATCTTATCTTCCTTCCAAATCTATCTACCAGCACATGTCCTCTGACAATGACATATTGAGCTACTGGTCTGATAAGGACACCTTTCCTATAAACAGGTCTGGTGTATCTTTTCTCAAATCTGGCCTTTGGAATGGCCTGCCTCAAAGACATGGTCTTAAAGGTCTGGTTGTAAGGGTACATCCTAGAAGAACCATCTCTGGTGTCATAACTACCCAGATCAGTTGGTTTTCTATAGATGGGAATGGAAGACCTCCTCTGGTTCTGATAATTAGACTTGCTCTGGTGATTATAGTTCCTTTGAGTATACCTATTCTGGAATTGATTCCTCTGAGAAAATTGTCTCTGGGGTACCTGGTTATGTTGAACATTTTTCCTTCTCTGGTAGTTGTTACTCTGATTGGTATTCCCCTTTCTTGAGTGTTTCCTTTGAGGTCCCCTAATCTGTTTAGGTTCCCTTTGAGGATTTCTCTGGGGTCCTCCAATTTGAGTAATTTCTACTCCTTGGGACTCATTGTTTACAGAACCATCAATCTTTAATGGTTCCCCTTGTTGACACTTATTCTCTAGCATATTCTCTTCCAGAACAGTCAACTCTTCTGGACCATTTGTTATGTGATTAACAGAGTGATTCCTTTTCCAATCAGGATTGTGAACCACCTTGTAACCATTACCAGTTAAGTCTTTATCATTCCAGATTTCTACCAATTTACCAGCTCTTACAGACTTGTCTTTATTATAAAGGTATTTATGAGTTTTAGTGGTAATTCCAGAATATCCTAAACCACTCTTATCACAAATGCGCTGAGAAGACTCTGATATGATAGATACAACAGATGGTATCTTAGGAGCTTCTCTGGGCATAGGTATCTCCTCTATGCTGTGAGCAACTTGTTTTCCCTTGATAAGAGTCTGGTATTTAGCTCTGAGTTCATTGATCTCATCTTCTTGAGAATCCTTTTCTTTCATGAGTTGATCTACCAGAGTATCTCTTTCTGTGATCTTATCCTGAAGTTCAGAGACTTCTTTGGAATGATCTTTCATGAGTTCTCTGGTGGATTTATGCTCATGAGAGAGAGATTGAACTTCAGCTCTGAGCCTACCATTCTCTTTCTCAAGTTTTTGACAGAGTTGGACACAATTTTGGAGATCTGATAGCATTTGTTGCATATCAGACTCTCTGGAGTTACCAGATGTATTAGAGGATTCAGTACATTTGGAATTTGATAAAACTAGAGTAGTGTCATTTACCTCAGTGATGTCTGCCATAAGACACACATCATCATCTGATCCAAAGTCAGAAGAAGAAGAACTGGAACTAGTATCCTCCTCCTCTGCTTCTGCCAGCAATGCTCTCTTATCTGCATATCTTCTATCTCTCTTGATTCTTTTCTCTTCTCTTTCCCTAGGAATGAGTTGAGGACAATCATAACTATAGTGACCAGTCTTGTTGCATGTGTAGCAGGCATTGTCTCCTCTGGGACTAGGACTTGGCTCTCTCCTCCTCTGGTTGTAGTCTGATCTGGCTGGACTACTCTCTCTCCTCTGGTAGTCAGGTCTGCCAGAGCTACCATCTCTCCTCTGATAATCTGATCTCCCAGAGTTGCCAGGGTTGTCATCTCTCCTCCTCTCTGGAGTTCTGAATCTGGTCTCCCTTGGGTCTCCAGATGTCTTCTCCTTCTCTGCAGGCTTGAAGGAACTCTTTCTGTCTCTGGAAGATTCCTTCCAATGCCTTTTGTACCTGCCATATTTTGAACTCATTTTATCTAATTTACGAGTTAGAAGTGCTACCTGTTCCTTGAGGCTCAAGTCATCTGCAGTAGACTCCTTTGGCTTGACATCAGGCTTGATAGTTGAAGAGAATACAACACCTTTCTGGCCAGAAGAGGAAACCTCTTCTGTTTGATCCTCCTCTTGAAGATCATACTCATATGCTTTGAGGTCAGACAACAGAAGATGATGATCCAGAGTATTGAGATCCTTGTTGTCCTTGATCACAGTGACTTTAATTCTCCACCTGCTTGTTAGTGAATGCAAGATTTTACTATTAATTTCCTTTTCAGAGTAGGTCTTACCTAAGGCACTAGCCTTGTTCAGGAGGTTTGTGAGACGCATGTCCAGCTGGTCGATGGTCTCGTCTGGTTTCATCTTGAAGGTCTCAAACGAGTGTTGAACAGCTTGGAGCTTGTTGTCTTTGATCTTCTCTGTTCCCTCACAGAGAAGTGCAAGTTTGTCCTACATCTCCTTGGCAGTGGCACACGTTCTGACCTTTTCAATCACCTCTTTGGTAAGTGTGTTGATGATCTCTGTTCTTGCCACCTGGTCCAAGTTGTAGAGCTTTCTTTCATCATTATCAAGCTCATCTCTCTTTTTGAGAATTCTCTGCCTGGGGACTCTATCCTCTGCAGTTTTTTGGGCAGCTTCACTAGTTTCTTCTCTGGACTCTGACCTGCCACTATCAATAGGAGTCCAGTAAAATTTGATGGGGCCACTTTCAACCACATCTAACATGCGGTGGTGAATAGCTCCAAGATGATTGCTCATCATGAAGCTCCAGTGGCTGTAATCCTCAAAAGAGAATTCTGGGAGCTTACGGCTCTTGTAAGAAGATTTTGCAGACATTTTGATAAGAAATTTAGGGAAATAACAAGAACTTGAACAAAAGCACTAAAGAGCAATGGATCTGCCCGGTGACCACCAAAAGCTTTACAAAGCAGTGGTCGTTGGACACACTGCTCTGATACCACTTGTTGGTCCCACTAGCTAGATTAACTGCGGAAGCTTAAGTTAAAATGTCTTTCAAAGTCTTTAACAAGAGAGTAATAATCGAAAGAACAATAAGTAAATTAAAGCAATAAAGAACACAAGATATATAGTGGTTCGGATTGAATATCCTACGTCCACTCTCCCTTATAACCAAGGGGTCTCACTATCAACCAACTCACAAACTTACTTACTGGAATTGGGAAGTACCAGTTCCTTCTTACAACCTCTTTAGATTTAACTTCAATCTAAAGATCAACCAGCCAACAACCTTGTCTAATAGATGAACAGGTTGTGGTTTCAATAACTCCTTTAGAGTAGATAAATATTATGAACAGTAAGAGTGCTTGGTATGAATATCAAAAGCTTGAATAACTTATGCGCGTGTAGAGTCTCTAGAGCTTTTTCTTGAACTGCACTCTTGTATATATAGAGGGGATTAGGGCTAGCCATTGGAGGGCTAATCCAATCAGATCCTCTATATAAGGAAGCCTCAATCAATCAATTCCCTAATTGATAGATTGGGTTGGTGGGATCCTTGGATTGATTATCTTTAAATACTTTCCAATCCTGATCATGTTGACTTGATTTGAATCACCAACGGTCAATAGCTTCCTCTGCCTAACTCTGATTCTCTCCAGAGAAGGCAAGACCAGACACCAGGCAACCTCGGTGTCTTCTGGTCCTCATCTGGTCAAGAACCAGAATACTCAGTAGAGTCAGGGGATCAAACTGAGCATCTTTTTTTCTACCAGACTCGTCTGGTCCGGACTCGTCTGGTCTGGGGAAGGTCCTCTGCCTCTGGTCAATCTCATCTGGTGAAGTCTTCTGGTGGAGTCCTCTGGTGAAGTCCTCTGGTGGGGTCTTCTGGTGACTCTTCTGGTGAAGTCTTCTGGTCTGGCAGTTTCTCCTAGACTAAGTCCTAATCTAGATCATCATCTGACTAACAGGTCCAGATGGTCCTATTACATCTTCTGGTTTGTTTTAACTCATCAAAACTAACAACTTTTATCCTAACAGATGTAACTTCCCTGGTATAACTAGCCTGAAGGCATGTTAGTTTGAAAATAAAAATTTTAAGTAAAGGAATGAAACAAAGGATACTTCTCTGGTGTTCCCCCTAAAACAAACCTGTCACTGGATCCAAAAGGCCTAACTCAAATGCCAACTCTCTAAATCTGGACTCAGACAATGGCTTAGTCAGAATATCTGCTCTCTGCTTCTCTGTTGCAATCTTTTCCATCCTTATATCTCCCTTCTCAACATGATCTCTGATAAAGTGATGCCTTATATCAACATGTTTGCACCTGGTATGAAGAACTGGATTCTGGGTGATTGCTATTGCACTATTACTATCACAGAATATTGGAATATCCTTGGCTCTAATCTGGTAGTCCCTTAGCTGTTGACTAATCCAAAGTAGTTGTGAACAACAGCTCCCTGCAGCCATGTATTCTGCTTTTGTTGTAGATTTAGCAACTGAAGTCTGCTTCTTAGAAAACCAAGATACCAATTTATTTCCTAAAAATTGGCATGTTCCACTTGTAGACTTCCTATCTATTCTGCATCCACCATAATTTGAATCCGAGTAACCACTTAACTCTAAGTTGTCATCTGCAGGATACCATAACCCCAAATTCACTATACCTTTGAGATATTTCAATATCTTTCTAGCTGCTTCCAAATGACTTCTCTTAGGATTTGCTTGAAATCTGGCACACACACCTACAACAAAGGTAATATATGGTCTGCTTGCAGTCAGATACAGAAGAGAACCAATGAGTACTCTGTACTGAGTCTGGTCCACACACTCTCCAAACTCATCTGGATCCATGTTGAAATTTGTCATCATAGGAATCTTGGCTACCTTGCTAGATCATATTCCAAATTTCTCTAACATGTTTCTGATGTACTTTGCCTGATTGATGAAGATTCCCTTCTCTGTTTGCTTTACCTGCAGACCTAAAAAGTAATTCATTTCACCCATCATAGACATCTCAAACTGGCTCTGCATGAGATCACCAAACTTCTCACACAACTTCTTGTTAGGGGATCCAAATATAATGTCATCAACATATATCTGGACCAGAAAGATGGCATTTCCTTCTTCTTTCCTAAACAAGGTCCTATCAATCATACCCTTAGTAAAACCATTGTCCAGAAGAAACTGAGATAGAGTGTCATACCATGCTATGGGTGCTTGCTTCAGCCCATAAAGAGCTTTCTTAAGCTTAAACACCTTGTCACCTTGTTCAAAACCAGGAGGTTGTTCCACATACACTTCCTCAATGAGAATCCCATTAAGAAATGCAGATTTCACATCCATCTGGTATACTTTGAACTTTATGTGAGCAGCATATGCTAAGAACAATCTGATGGCTTCTAGTCTGGCAACAGGAGTAAAGGTCTCATCATAGTCTATCCCTTCAGACTGAGAATAGCCCTGAGCCACTAGCCTTGCCTTGTTCCTAGTAATGACATCATTCTCATCTTTCTTATTCTTGAAAACCCACTTAGTGCCTATCACCTTTTGATGTCTTGGTCTGTCTACCAGCTCCCAAACATCCTGTCTAGTGAATTGATTCAACTCCTCTTGCATAGCAACAATTCAATTTGAATCTTTCAGTGTTTCCTTGATGTTCTTGGGCACAATTAAGGACACATAGCAACTGAATAAGGCAGCTAAGTTAAGAGTTCTCCTAGTCTGGACACCCTTAGTTGGATCTCCAATTATAAGGTCATTGGGGTGATCAACCAGGGTCCTCCTTCCCGTGGTCTTACCTGATTGATCATCCTCTGCAGTACCTTGGTGAATATCACCAACTGCAGAAGAGCTTCCCCCTACAGGAGTTCCAACCTCCTGTGGTTCTGTACCTTGTGAAGACTTCTTCGTCAGAGAACCAGAAGATGGGTCAACATCTGAATCTGAATCTGAGTCTGAATCAAGAATAAGTGGATTGACCTTGATTACTCTGGGAGTATTCTGATTCTGGGTCTCTCCAGAAGACTTTAATTCCACCTTGCACTCAACAACAGATTCATAAAAAACAACATGTGGTGTTTCCTCCACACATAGTGAATTCTTATTAAAAACTCTGAATGCTTTACTAGTGGTGGAATATCCTAAAAATATTCCATCTGCTACTTTAGCGTCAAAAGTTTTTAATTTTGATTTTCCATTGTCATGGATGAAACACTTACATCCAAAAATATGAAAATATGAAACAGATGGGGTTTTACCTTTCCATGCCTCATATGGAGTCTTGCTATGTCTCTGGGCAATTAGGCATCTGTTCTGTGTATAGCAAGCTGTATTGATGGCTTATGCCCAAAACCTTTGTGGTGTGTTGTATTCTGCTAGAAGAGTTCTTGCAGCTTCTTTAAGGGTTCTATTCTTCCTTTCTGCTACTCCATTTTGTTGGGGTGTTCTGGCAGCAGATGTCTCATGAAAAATCCCATGTTCTTTGCAATACTCTGCAATGTGTGAATTCAGAAACTCTGTCCCTTTGTCACTACTGATTCAGACTATGCGCTGGTTCTGCTCATTCTGAATCTGCTTGAAGAATTCTGGCAGCTTAGTGATAGTTTCATTTTTCTTAAACAAGAACACTACCCAAGTGTATCTTGAAAAGTCATCTACTATCACCAAGGTGTACTTCCTTCCACTGAAACTAAGAGGAGAAATAGGTCCAAACAGGTCCATGTGAAGTAGTTGAAGTACTCTGGTTGTGGTTGTGCTCTGGACATCCTTAAAGGAGGTCTTGGGTTGTTTACCCTTCTGGCATGAACCACAAACCTGATCCTTCTTAAACACTTCATTAGGAAGACCTCGAATAAGACCTTTTCTGGCAATCTTATTCAGTGTTTTGAAGTTAAGGTGGCTCAATCTCTTGTGCCATAACCAGCTATCTTCTGCAGATCCTTTAGCAATCAGGCAAGCATTTCTTGGGCAACTGCTAAAATCTGCAAGATAAATGTTACCCTTCCTCAAGCCTATAAGCAAAATGTCATTATAATCAGAAGAGAAAACAGTGCATGAATCACTAGAGAACTTCACTGAGTATCCCCTGTCACAAAATTGGGATACTGAAAGCAGATTATGCTTGAGTCCTTCAACGTAGTAGACTTCATCTACAGATACTCCTTTAAAAGTCAACTTTCCAACTCCTCTGGTGACTCCATAGTTGTTGTCACCAAACATAACTCTTGGCCCATTCATTGGTTTGAAATCCTGGAGATGATCTTTCTGGAATGTCATATGCTTGGAAGATCCACTATCAATGTACCACACATGTTTGCTTGAAAGTCCTTTCTCCAATGGGCTCTTATCCTCCTGCAGAGAAATCAATTAGGTCCCCTACTAGAGCTGGGTCCTGATTGGTTAGTTGCAGGTTTTGTAGGAATCCAAAGATAAAGATCATTCCTTGCTGGATGAGGAGATCTTATCTTCCTTCCAAATCTATCTACCAGCACATGTCCTCTTACAATGACATATTGAGCTACTGGTCTGATCAGAACACCTTTCCTATAAACAGGTCTGGTGTATCTTTTCTCAAATCTGGCTTTTGGAATAGCCTGCCTTAAAGACATGGTCTTAAAGGTCTAGTTGTAAGGGTACATCCTAGAAGAACCATCTCTGGTGTCATAACTACCCAGATAAGTTGGTTTTCTATAGATGGGTCTGGAAGACCTCCTCTGGTTTTGAAAATTGGATCTATTCTGATGATGAAATTCCTTTTGAGTGTTCATGTTCTGAAATCTTCTTTGAGCATAACTCCTTTTAGATCCCTGAGTCTGATTGAGGTTCTCTGGTTTAGTATATCTCCTTTGATATCTCCTATTCTGATTAGGTTTCCTCTTAGAGTTTCCCTTTTGAGGTCCCCTAATTTGCTTAGGTTCCACTCTGTTAGGTATTCTCTGAGGTCCCCTAATCTGGTTAGGCATCTGAACAGAACCATCAATCTTCATAGGTTCTCCTTTCTGGCATTTGTGCTCTAAGATTTCTTCTTCCAGTTCAGTGAACTCATTGGGAACTTCATCTATATGGTCAACAGAATAATCATTAACCCAGTTAGGATTTTTAACTACTCTGTAACCTTTTCCATTAGGATCCTTTTCATCCCAGATTTCTACCAATTCACCAGTTGTTTGAGACAACTTGCCTTTATTGCTAAGAAATTTAATGGATCTAGTTGTAATTCCAGAATATCCTAAACCACTCTTATCATTAATGCGTTGAGAAGTCTCTGTTATAATAGATACAATAGATGGTATCTTAGGAGCTTCTCTGGGCATGGGTATCTCTTCTATGGTTTGCTCAACTTGTTTTCCCTTGATAAGAGTCTGGTATTTAGCTCTTAGTTCATTGAACTTATCTTCCTAAGATTCTCTTTCCTTCATGAGTTGATCTACCAGAGTATCTCTTTCTGTGATCTTTTCCTGAAGTTCAGAGACTTCTTTGGAATGATCTTTCATGAGTTCTCTGGTGGATTTTTGCTCATGAGATAAGGATTGAACTTCAGCTTTGAGCCTACCATTCTCTTTTTCAAGTTTTTGACATAATTGAACACAATTTTGGAGATCTGATAGCATTTGTTGCATATCAGACTCTCTGGAGTTACCAGATGAATGAGATGATTCAGTATATTTGGAATTAGATAAGCATAGGGTAGTTTCATTTACCTCAGTGATGTCTGCCATAAGACATACATCATCATCTGATCCGAAATCAGAAGAAGAAAAACTGGAACTTGTATCTTCCTCCTCTGCTTCTGCCAGTAGTGCTATCTTGTCAGCATATCTCCTATCTCTCTTGAGTCTTTTCTTTTCTCTTTCTCTAGGAGTCAATTGAGGATAATCATAGCTGTAATGACCAGGCTTGTTGCAGGTGTAACAGGTGTTATCCCCTCTGGGACTGGGACTTGGATCTCTCCTTCTCTGGTTGTACTCTGCTCTGGCTGGACTATTTTCTCTCCTCTGGTAGTCTGGTCTGCCAGAGCTGCTATCTCTTCTCCTCTCTGGAGTTCTGAATCTGGTCTCCCTCGAGTCTCCAGATTTTCTCTCTTTATCTGTAGCTTTGAAGGAACTCTTCCTGTCTCTGGTAGATTCCTTCCAGTGCTTTTTGTACCTGTCATATTTTGAACTTATTTTATCCAGTTTACGAGTTAGGAGTGCTACCTGTTCCTTGAGACTCAGGTCATCTGCAGGAGACTCCTTTGGTTTGTCATCTGTCTTGATGGTAGAGGAGAAGGCAACTCCCTTCTGACCAGAAGAGGAAACCTCTTCTGTTTGATCCTCCTCTTGTAGATCATATTCATAGGCTTTAAGATCAGATAGCAGAAGATGATGATCCAGAGTGTTGAGATCCTTGCTATCTTTAATCACAGTCACTTTGATTCTCCACCTGCTGGTTAGTGAGAGCAATATTTTACTATTTATTTCCTTTTCATAGTAGGTCTTACCTAAGGCACTAGTCTTAATGAGGAGATTTGTGAGATGCATATCCAGCTGGTCAATGGTCTCGTCTAGTTTCATTTTGAAGGTATCAAACGAGTGTTGAACAGCTTGAAGTTTGTTATCCTTGATCTTCTCTGTTCCTTCACAGAGCAGGGCAAGTTTATCCCACATCTCCTTGGCAGTGGCACAGGTTCTGACCTTCTCTATCACCTCCTTAGTGAGTGTGTTGATGATCTCAGTTCGTGCCACCTGGTCCAAATTATAAAGTTTTCTTTCATCATTGTCAAGCTCCTTTTTCTTCTTGAGGATTCTCTGTCTGGGAACTCTGTCCTCAGCAGCTTTCTGGGCAGTTTCACTCGATTCTTCCCTGGACTCTGACCTGCCACTATCAATAGGAGTCCAGTAAAGTTTAATTGGGCCACTCTCTACCACATCCAACATGCGGTGATGAATAGCTCCAAGATGATTACTCATCATGAAGCTCCAGTGGCTGTAATCCTCGAAAGAGAATTCTGGTAACTTACGGCTCTTGTAAGAAGATTTTGCAGATATTTTTACTAAAGATATTTAACAAAAATTTAACCAAAACACAATAAAGAGCAATAGATCTGTCCGGTGACCACCAAAAAGCTTTACAAAGCAGTGGTCTTTGGACACACTGCTCTGATACCACTTGTTGGTCCCACTAGATTGATAAATTGCGGAAGCTTTAAAGTAAACACCTTTGGCAAAGTTCTTTTCACAAGAGCACACTAAAATAAGCAAGAAATTAAATACAAAAAACAGTAAATAAGACCGGATATATAGTGGTTCGGATCTGAATATCCTACGTCCACTCTCCCTTGATCAAAGGGGTCTCACTATCCAACCAACAACCAACTTACTTACTGGAATTTTGAAGTACCAGTTCCTTCTTACAAACTCTTTAGATCTAACTTCGATCTAAAGACAACAACCTTCAACCTTATCTTGTAGATGAACAGGTTGTGGTCCAACTACTCCTTAAGAGTGAATATGTAAGTATGAACAAAATAAGAGTGCTATGTGCTTGATAAATAAGAGCTTGGAGTATGACTTCGTGCGCGTATGATTCTCTCTAGCCCTTTTTCTTGAGATTGCACTATGTATTTATAGAGGTGATTAGGGAATAGCCGTTGGAGAGCTAATCCAATCAGATTCTCTATTTAGGGAAGCTTCAATCAATCAATTCCCTAATTGATTGATTGGGTTGGTGAGATCCTTGGATTGATTGACTTCAAGACTTTCCAATCCTGATCTTGTTAACTTGATTTGAATCACCAACGGTCAATAACTTCTAATGCCAAACTCTGATTCTCTCCAGAGAAGGCAATACCAGACACCAGGCAACCTTGAAGTCTTCTGGTCCTGATCTGGTTAAGAAACAGAATGCTCATCAGAATCAGGAGATGATTCTGAGCATCTTTTGTTTCACCAGACTCGTCTGGTCCAGACTCGTCTGGTCTGGGGAAAGTTCTCTGCCTCTGGTCAGTCTCTTCTGGTGAAGTCCTCTGGTGGAGTCCTCTGGTGAGTCCTCTTGTGACTCTTCTGGTGACTCTTCTGATGAGGTCTTCTGGTCTGGCAATTCCCCCTAGACTAAGTCCTATTCTAGTTCATCATCTGGCTAACAGGTCCAGATTGTCCTATTACATTCTCTGGTTTGTTTTTAACTCATCAAAACTATACAACTTTTATTCTAACAGTTAGTGTCATGATAGTTGTGAAATAGGAAATACAAGAGAAAGTATGCACAACAAACACACTGTGAACAGTGTCATTACGTTTCTGTACAAATTTTCGAACATGAAATGTTATATATATATTGGAAAATGTTTATCTGTTAAGAAATTATATCAAGTTAGCTTTCATTTGCCACTGGTTTGAGTCAATTCGGGATTTTCTTTGATAAGTTATGGATTTTTAAAGAAAGTGTGACGAAACTGTTAAATTTTTCACTTTCATGGGCCAAAATGTATCTTTCGAGTCAAGTTTGGATTTAAAAAAAATTATGATAAAATAATAAATGAAGTTATCTATCTTCATGTATTTTCCCATTATTTTTACATAAGTATAAATAGTTTTACCAAAATTGTCTTTGGCACTGCACACATGCTGTGAGCTACTGGAAAGTAATGTCGCATTTTATAAATGAACCTATAACTCATATTTTCTTTAACCAAATGGCATGAAACAAATTTTATATGTGAATTAAACTTAAAAAGGTACTTATTTTGTAAATTTCATACTGCATGGATGTATTTTAGTATTTTTAAAAAAGGGTTAAAGTTAGGGGATGAACATCCGAAGGAGAAAACTGCTCACCTTCGGATGTGGCTTCCTCAAACTGTTTTTCCATTTTAACTTAAGAACGGACTGTTTTCTTACTTAACTTGATGAATATGATAGGGATTGACTTATTTCACTCGAATATTATGTGAATGCATGTGAATGATGTGTTGTTTAGTGTTAGTTTTAGAGTAAGGACTATATGTTTCTATGTGCATCCTCAAAAGAGAAAAGAATAAGAGAAAACCTTATGAAAACCCTAAAATACTTAAATATACTAAACATGCCTAGATGAGGATTCATATTCTCAGTAAACACTAGTAACGTTAAAATCTTTTGGTAAATTTACTCTAAAGCGATAAAACACTAAGTGAAATACAAGTCCTTATAGAACCAACGTGTATAAACTTTAAGAAGAACTTCTAAGACACTGATAACTGAAGTAAATAAGAATGTGCTAGGTTGTGTACGGCCACTGTGATGAGGATTGATGGGTGAACGAACTGGGGATAAGTTTTACGAAAGAAAAGCGTTTAAGGTGGGTGGTTTTTACTGCATTGCCTGGAATATTATATGGTATGTTGGTATTACGAATGTTTTGACCTTCGGGTTGGGTTACATGGTTATTACATGATATATGGTATCGTAAATGATACGTAATGGTCTGGCTTCTGTAGCTAGGCGCCATGATGCCTTCGGGTGAGCCTACGAGCTATATGATGTATTATGTTTGACGGCTTGGCCTTTGTGGCTCAGCGCCAGGGAATGATGTATTATGTTTGACGGCCTGGCCTATGTGGCTCGGCATCAGGGAATGATGTATTATATTTGACGGCCTGGCCTATGTGGCTCGGTGCCAGGGAATGATGTATTATGTTTGACGGTCTGGCCTATGTGGCTCGGCGCCAGGAATATTACATGATGGTTTGATAACAGTGTACTAAAATATTTTACAAAATGATCATATTTATTTTGCCCAACTATATAATAGCATGCAGACCGCCCACACTGAGAATTCAAATCTCACCTCCTTATTTTTAAATATTTTCATGTCAGGATGATGGGGAGTTCGTACCTGTGGAGAAGTGATACGTGTTCTGTTGTTTTTCTGTGTTACTTAAGTATGACTTATGGTTTTTGCGCTAATTAGGTATGACTTTAGAATTAACCCTAATACTTAGTTTCAATAAACCTACTTCACTAATCCACTAATTAAATTATATGGATTGTGCTTAATTATTGAGGCCCTAATTTAACTAAGGTGATGCGGCCGTCCTCCCTCGATAAACCGGTAGATGATAAACCCCTTCAAAAACCGTTTCCATAAGCCTATTCGTTATTAAAGAGTGATGCGGTCATCTTCTCTCTAACAATTTTTGTACTCAATTCCAAGATTATTCTAGGGTTTATTAGAAATATTCAATAATTAAGAGAACTAAAACTAACATCACGATTTATCCTAATTACATACCAACGTTCTACTTCTATGAGTTCATCCTATCCTAAGCATGCAAGGGTTCTAGCCTAACATGGTGGTTTCGAAAACAAAAGCAATAACAAGAACGATAATCATATGCATAACTAAATTATCGAATGAAATCAAGAACATAAAAGAAAAATAGAATTAATAAATCAAGTCTCAAAAGAAATCTTTATAAATATAAAAAACCTAGGTTTAATAGTCTCAAGTGTTGAAGAAAGAAAGAATAAAAATGTTAAACTATAAATTCGTATGCTTAAAACCATGATTACACAGTGAAAATCCTTGCCAAAAAATGCTCCAAAACTCTTCCTAAGCTCTCCTCCTCTCAAAGTTATCTCTAAGTATGTAATGGTGTCTAAAAATAAGCTTGGATTGGGTATTTATAGGGTATGGGCCGAATGTGTGCATAAAGGACCGAAAACCGCTCGACCTGTGCTTGCTCGAGCGCTTCTCCCTCGAGCGCCCTATCCTTCCAGTGCATGGCCAGCGCTCAACCACTCCTTGCTCGAGCGCCTAGCGTACTTGGGGCGCCCGACCTTGGTTCACTCGAGCGCCTAGGCGCTCAACCAATGTCCACTCGAGCGACCCCATCCTCCAGAATGCATGGAGTGCTCGACCCGTGGTGCTCGAGCACTTAGTGCTCGAGTACCTCCTCCTTTTGAGCGAGTGATACTTTTCTTCGCACGAACTAATATTTTTTGTAGTTCTTCAATATCTTCTCACCCGGGAGTCCGTTTGAGTCGATTCAAAGTCATACGAAATCCATTTTTCACCCTCATTCCTAATATGTACATCAAAGAGAAAAATTTATTAGTTTATTAAAATGATACTCAAATAACTCTAAATACTCATCAAATACGCTCAAAATAGAGACGAATCGGGCTACAAAACATAACAATTTCACGCCTAATCAGTAACTAGGAATAAGGCAAGGCTAGTAGCATAGGGGTACTCCCAGTCTGAAGGAATAGACTATGATGAGACCTTTGCTCTTGTTGCCAAACTAGAAGCCATCAGACTGTTCCTAGCATATGTTGGTCACATGAAGTTCAAAGTATACCGATGGATGTAAAATCTGCATTTCTCAATGGGATTCTCATTAAAGAAGTGCATGTTGAATAACCTCCTGGCTTTGAACAAGGTGACAAGGTGTATAAGCTTAAGAAGGCTCTTTATGGGCTTAAGCAGGCACCTAGAGCATGGTATGACACTCTATCTCAGTGTTTGTTGGATAGTGGCTGCACCAAGGGTAAGATTGATAGAACATTGTTTAAGAAAGAAGAAGGAAAGGATATCCTTCCGGTCCAGATATATGTGGATGACATCATATTTGGATCCCCTAATAAGAAGATATGTGAAAGATTTGGGAATCTTATGTAGAGTAAGTTTGAAATGTCCATGATGGGTGAGATGAATTATTTCCTAGGCCTACAAGTTAAACAATCAGACAAGAGAATTTTCATCAATCAGGCTAAGTAAACCAGGAACATGTTAGAGAAATTTGGAGTAGGTGTTGATGACCTTAATCTAAATCGATAATTAGTGGCTGTTTTGCTCTTATAAGATCATCAAATAAGAATATGATCAAAGATTAAAGCTGGATTTTTGCAAGTAGGGATTGAGAGAGAGTTTTGCAAGAGTTTTGCCTATTTTTTAATTAAGTGAACATATTCTTATTATCCCATGAAGGGGTATTTATAGAGGTACAAACAAGTAGGAGGTGTCATGTTGGTCCCACTAGATAGATTGATTGCGGAAGCTTTAAAGTTTTGTCTTAACAAACTTCTTATTATAAGAGCACAAAACAAGTAAGAGATTAAATAAACGAAAGCAATAAATGACACCGGATATATAGTGGTTCGGATCTGAATATCCTACGTCCACTCTCCCTTTTATCCAAGGGGTCTCACTATCAACCAGCCAACTTACTTACGTACTGGAATTTTCGAAGTACCAGTTCCTTCTTACAACTCCTTTAGATCTAACCACAATCTAAAATAATCAACCTTCAACCTTATCTTAGAGATGAACAGGTTAAAGTCCAATAACTCCTTAAGAGTAGATATGTAATGTGAACAATAAGAGTGCTAAGAGTGATTATCAAAAGCTTGGAATGTGACTTGTGCGCGTAGGATCTCTAGAGCTTTTTCTTGATACTGCACTCTTGTATTTATAGAGGAGATTAGGGAATAGCTGTTGGAGAGCTAATCCAATCAGATCCTCTATTTAAGAAAGCTTCCAATCAATCAATTCCCTAATTGATTGATTGGGTTGGTGGGATCCTTGGATTGATTGACTTCAAATACTTTCCAATCCTGATCTTGTTGACTTGATTTGAATCACCAACGGTCAAATGCTTCCTCTGCCTAACTCTGATTCTCTCCAGAGAAGGCAGGACCAGACACCAGGCAACCTCGGTGTCTTCTGGTCCAGATCTGGTAAACAACCAGAATACTCAGTAGAAACAGGGGATCAAACTGAGCATCTTTTGTTCCACCAGACTCGTCTGGTCCGGACTCGTCTGGTCTGGGGAAATGTCCTCTGCCTCTGGTCAGGTCTCATCTGGTGAAGTCTTCTGGTGGAGTTCTCTGGTGAAGTCCTCTGGTGGGGTCTTCTGGTGAAGTCTTCTGGTCTGGCAGTTCCCCCTAGACTAAGTCCTAATCTAGATCATCATCTGGCTAACAGGTCCAGATGGTCCTATTACATCCTCTGGTTTATTTTAACTCATCAAAACTATACAATATTTATCCTAACAATTTCCCCCTTTTTATGGAGTTAAAACAAAAACCAGAACTGATCAAAAAGTAAAACTTAAGCAAAAGAACAGTAAAAGGATAAGATCTTAGAATAGATCTTATCAGGTAAACAATTAAGACAACAAGAGGTTGTCTTTTGAACAGAGAAGATATGATACTTTCATTAATAATAATGATAGAATGATTACAGATTACATTGAAGATCAGATCCTATTCTATGCATATCTTCTGTTCTCTTTAGGGACAAGAAACCAGTCAAGGAATCTATCCTGAATGGCCTTCAACTCTGCAGAAGATGTTGGAGTGAAATTGGCCAACACCTTGGTCTTGTACAATCTCTTCAGCTCCGCCCAATCAACCTGGTTCCCATTCATAGGAGTGTTGAGATAGGTAAACTCAGGAGCAGTCACCTCCAGGTTGAACTCAATGGTGGAATCCATCAATTGCTTGTACAGATCTGCATCATAAGCTTGCATCCAGGAGTGAAAGGTTATGTTGATCAGCTCATCATCCTCTGGTGCTGGCCTCTGGATATAGTGTTGAATGAACCAGATAGTCTTTGCCTCCTTCCATTTCTCAATCAAAGGTACAGGCACAGTAGAGTCAAAAGACCCTTCTGTCCTGAGAGGCAAAATGTTCATCACCTCAATATGAGCTTTCCTCCTCTGACTAGATCCACCTGCACCAGAAGGAACACTAGCTTCTCTGGTCTTCTTGTTCTGCCTCCTAACATATCTGAGCCTCTGCTCTTCATCTATGTTTTTCCTTATCCTAGCTTGCTTCTCCTCAGGACTATCTTCCTTGTATCTCTTCTGAGCTTCTTCAACAACAGATTCAAGGAAGCTCTTCTTGACTTTCCTAAACTTCTTCTTTGCAGGTCCATAGATTGAGGTATGATCATGCTCTGCTTCTGATGATTCCTCTTCTGCAGCAAGCTGCTTAGCCATGGTAAGAGATTTGAGCTCTTCCTTCTTCTTCTTCTGCAGCTCAGCCTGGACCAAAGTATTCTCCAACAGATCCAGGCACGCTCCATGGCTAAATAGGGTCTCATTGGTGGTCTTCGCCAGATCAGTTCTGGCCTTCTCTTCCCCCTTTTTAACTTCATCAAGGAGGGGCTCCACTACCTGCCTTATGAGATCAGACAAGGCAGTGTTGGAGGAAGAGTGAAGATCACGAAGTTGCTTAGCCTCCTCCAGGTAAGCCTGAGATTCTGCAACTAATCTCTCCTGCTTGGCAAGCATCTCCTGGAGTGAATCCTTAAGTTTAGCAGTTTAGATCATCTGGGTGGCCATCTCAACCTTCAGCACAGAGACTGGCCTCAGCTGCTCAAGCACATGCTCCTGGAGCTGCTTCTGGCTGTGCATAACATCCAGCTTCACAAAAAGACCATTTGCCTTAAAAGAGGCTTTAACTTCAGCAAGAGTGGACTTGATCTGCTTAAGGAAAATTCTCCTCTCCTGCCGAATTTGGTGCTCTATCATAGCAGGGGCCATGTGTTGAATTGCCTTAGAGAACCGCCCAATCTGCATGATCTGCTCGTTGAAGAAAGTCTTCATCTTCTGGAGCACGGCATGAGACATATCAAAATCTTCCTCATCAGAGTAGAGCTCTGGAGGAAAGACAAAATGAGGCCCAAACTTATAAGAGGGGCCCTCAGGGGAGATCATCACTCCCCTCTGGATCAACAAGGTACGGATAACCACCTTGGCCGCCGCTGGAGTCTCCAGCTCAGCTGGGTTCTGAATATTCATCTTCTTCTTCAGCTGTATCTCCCAGGCAGTAAAGTTGGAGGGACCCATTTCTTCAAGTAACAACATAAAGTCCTCCACATCTTCAAGTCTGGCCTTGCTCCAGACTTTGGCATCAGTAAGGTCTGCCAAAAGTGGTAAGTGCTCCAGAAGAACTGGGAAATGCTCTCTTAGCCAGAGCTGAGCACTCACACTCATACTCTGCCTAATGGGACCCATTTCTGCAGATGAGAAGGTGAAGGGTTTGGGCCCAAAGGTAGAGGAGGAAGGTGCTAAGTGATCAGGCTCAAGTGAAGCTTCCTCATCTTCACTATCATCGCTGGTAAGGCATGTGGGAGAAGAGGGAGGGGCAGGGAATCCCAATGCCATAGAAAGAGGGTTCAAGTTTGAGTTCTGATCAGATTGAGTTTGGGGAGGGTTTGGATTTTGTGAGGTAGAGGTTGAAGGAATGGGTTGCTCTGCACCACAAGTAGATGGGATCTCTGGTACAGAAACAGGAATGATAGTTTGTGGAGTGGAAGAGGAAGGCAGGGTAGGTTCAGCACCAGAAGTGGAGGGAACTTCTGATACAGGGGGTGGGATTGGAACTTGTGATGTGGAAGGGGAGTGAATGAAGGGTTCTGTACCAGAAGTAGATGTCCCTTCTGGTACAGGGGCTGGGGGAGAGGGATTTGTGGTAAGGGGTGTTTGTGAAGTTGGGGGAGAAGGTGTTTGTGTAGGTATGGTGGAGGGAGTATAAATGGGGGTATCAGGGAGAGTCTGCTCTGGTGAGGCAATGGGGGCACCAGAAGCAGACGGGTTTTGGGGAGGATTAACTGGGGGGGAGGTGGAAGGGGTAACAAGATTTATGGGGGTAGAGGTAGAGATAGGGTGGATTACCTATTCAGAAGGGACTGCAGCAGAGGAGTCCTGCATGATTCTGGCAGCTTCATCAATAGCTTGCTCCAGTGCATCTCCAAGATCAGAGCCAGAGTCTGAATCTTGAAGAATGGCCTTCCTTGCCTTAGGCTTCTTCTTCAGAGGCTCAACCTCTTCTTCCTCCTCTTCTGATGGCTCATCCACCAGGAGTGTCCTTGGAGCTCTTCTGCCCGTCCTTGGTTTCTTGGCAGACACCTTCTTGGCATGATCTGGCCTCTTCCTCTTGGAAGCACCTGCCTTCTTGGCAGCCTCAGCACCTTCACCCTTCTTCTTCAAGACATCAAGAAGGGGAATCTGGTCCTCATCTGAGGAACCAGAGAAAGCAATGGTTGAAGAACCAGTTGCTTCAGCAGCTTTCTTCTGGGTCTGCTGTTTCTTCTGCTGCTTCTGCCCCTTTCAGGAGAGGGTACTGCTTGAAGAGGGGGGGCAGGGATGGCTTGCTCTCCATCAGAGTCGGCATGGCCATGGAGAGGACCATCCTTGGAGAATAGTATCTTGGACTTATGGAATCCTCTGCACCAGGACTCCTTCCATTTCTTCTCCGGAAGCAATGAATCCAAAATCAAGGTCTGTTTCGTTCCCAACGAAACATTTGCAGTGAAATAGAACTGCAACTCCTCTGGCTGGGAAGGACAAGCCTCCTTCTTCACCTTCAATCTATTCTTTCTCAAAACATCCCAAAATAATTCAGCCCAATTACATTGTACACCATCGTACAATGCTCGCATCACACACATCCTACCATTGAAAATGGCATCCGTGCTGTGATTTTCACACATAAGCACCTTCACCACTATATCGAACAACACCTTATACTTCTGCCTTAAATGCTTATCTAAAAATCCTTTCGTGATGTTTTGGCAAGAAGATCTAGCAAAAAGTTTGAATGAATCAACAACTTCATCTTCCTTATACGTCAGTGGATCTACCCCTTCTACCGAAATGTTTTCAAATAACGCGCATAAATCGTGCTTGGAAAACACCAATCATCTTGGTCGATCTTGGATGAAATGTAGTCGTCTTGGATCTTCATACGAACCAGAAACTGGGCCGCATATCCGTCCAAAGTTCTAAAATTTCTTGGAACCGTCGAGATCAACTTCTCCACCCCTGCGTTCTGGAGCAACTCCAGAATCGACAGTGCCACAGGGTTCTTCGTGGTGTAGAAGTCAACCACCATCTCTGTTTTCAACTTCTTCATCATCAACTCATGATCGAAGTTGCACGAAGGGGCCATTGCTGAAAGAGAGAGAGAGAGAAAACTAGAGAGAGAAACTTTGCAAAGAGAAGTTAGGGCTTTGAAAATATGGAAACGTGAAAAGACAGATTGAAAAGAAATTTGATTTAAATAGGGTAATACGCGTGGTAAGAACAGTAAATGAAGTGAACGCGTGTAATTTCCAAATATAAATTAGGGAATAAAATCAATTTTCGAATTGATTGACATTTTGCACAGTAATTAAATCTAATGGCCAAGATTAAAAGGCAAAATACAGATTTAATCTGGTGCGTGGGCGTGAACATTGGGACTGGGTATAAAGGGGTTTTGTGGCAGTCAAGAGAAAATCCGAAATGATTGCCTAGGCCCTATACCCTAGTCTTAAATACACTCTGAAGTTGAAACGTTTTGGGTGTATTAAGTAATTTGAAATGTGTATCCCAATGATCAGAGGCCAGAGAAGTAAAAGCATACCTGTCACCTGATATTGTAACCAGATGATACCACAGCTAGTCTGGTGTGACATCTCATCTGATGAAACCTATCTGGTTCTGGTCAGAGAAGACTCCGGACTTTTCTGGAATCTGACTCAGCACCTCATCTGGGATGTACCTCACCTGGTGCATACCTCATCTGGAGATGTAACATCTCTGATATTTCTAATCTGCAGATATGTTAGTTTTAAAGAACAAAGATTATGGAATAAGGTATAAATAAAGGATACTTCTCCGATGATCCCCCTAAAACAAATCTATCTCTGGATCCAATAATCCCAACTCAAAAGCTAACACTCTGAATCTGGTCTCAGCCAAAGGCTTAGTCAAAATGTCTGCTCTCTGCTTCTCTGTTGCAATCTTTTCCATCCTTATATCTCCCTTCTCAACATGATCTCTGATAAAATGATGCCTTATATCAACATGTTTGCATCTGGTGTGAAGAACTGGATTCTGGGTGATTGCAATTGCACTATTGCTATCACAGAATATTGGAATATCCTTAGCCTTAATCTGGTAGTCCCTAAGTTGTTGACTAATCCAGAGTAGTTGTGAACAACAGCTCCCTGCAGCCAAGTACGCTGCTTCTGTTGTTGATGTAGCAACTGAAGTCTGCTTCTAAGAAAACCAAGACACCAATTTATTCCCTAAAAATTGGCATGTTCCACTTGTAGACTTCCTATCTATTCTGCATCCACCATAATCAGAATCCGAATAACCTCTCAACTCTAAGTTGTCATCTGCAGGATACCATAATCCTAAATTCACAGTTCCCTTAAGATATTTCAATATCTTTCTAGTTGTTTCCAAATGACTTTTCTTAGGATTAACTTGAAATCTGGCACACACTCCTACATCAAACGTTATATCTGGTCTGCTCGCAGTCAGGTACAGAAGAGAACCAATAAGTGCTCTGTACTGAGTCTGGTCCACACTCTCTCCAGACTCATCTGGATCCATGTTGAAATTTGTCATCATAGGAATCTTGCCTGCTTTGCTAGATCCTACTCCAAATTTCTCTAACATGTTTCTGATGTACTTCGCCTGATTTATGAAAATTCCCTTCTCTTATTGCTTAACCTGCAAACCTAAGAAATAATTCATCTCACCCATCATAGACATCTCAAACTGACTCTGCATGAGATCACCAAACTTCTCACACAGCTTCTTATTAGGGGATCCAAATATGATGTCATCAACATATATTTGGACCAGAAGGATATCCTTTCCTTCTTCTTTCCTAAACAAGGTCCTATCAATCTTACCCTTAGTAAAACCATTGTCCAGAAGAAATTGAGATAGAGTGTCATACCATGCTCTGGGTGCCTGCTTCAGCCCATAAAGAGCTTTCTTAAGTTTAAACACCTTGTCATCTTGTTCAAAACCAGGAGGCAGATTTCACGTCCATCTGGTATACTTTGAACTTCATGTGAGCAGCATATGCTAAGAACAATCTGATGGCTTCTAGTCTGGCAACGGGAACAAATGTCTCATCATAGTCTATTCCTTCAGACTGAGAATAGCCCTGAGCCACTAGCCTTGCCTTGTTCCTAGTAATGACATCATTCTCATCTTTCTTATTCTTGAAAACCCACTTAGTGCCTATCACCTTTTGATGTCTTGGTCTGTCTACCAGCTCCCAAACATCCTGTCTGGTGAATTGATTCAACTCCTCTTGCATGGCAACAATCCAATATGAATCTTTCAGTGCTTCCCTGATGTTCTTGGGCTCAATTAAGGACACATAGCAACTGAATAAGGCAGCTAAGTTAAGAGTTCGCCTAGTCTGGACACCCTTAGTTAGATCTCCTAAAATCAGGTTATTGGGGTGATCAATCAGGGTTCTCCTTCCTGTGGTCTTGCCTGATTGATCATCCCCTGCAGTACCTTGGTGAATATCACCATTTGAAGAAGAGCTTCCCCCTACAGGAGTTCCAACCTCCTCTGGTTCTGCACCTTGTGAAGATTTCTTCTTCAGAGAACCAGGAGATGGGTCATCATCTGAATCTGAGTCTGAGTCTGAATCAGGAATAGGTGGATTGACTTTGATTACTCTGGGTGTAGTCTGATTCTGTGTCTCATCAGAAGACTTAGAGTCCACCTTACACTCAAAAGTAGATTCATAAAAAACAACATGTGGTGTTTCCTCCACACAAAGTGAATTCTTATTAATAAATGTTTTACTGGTGCTGGAATATCCTAAAAATATTCCATCTGCCACTTTAGCATCAAAGGTTTTTAATTTAGATTTCCCATTGTCATGGATGAAACACTTACATCCAAAAACATGAAAGTATGAAACAAATGGGGTTTTACCTTTCCATACCTCATAGGGAGTCTTGCTATGTCTCTGGGCAATTAGGCATTTGTTCTGAGTATAACAAGCTGTATTGATGGCTTCTGCTCAAAACCTTTGTGGTGTGTTGTACTCTACCAGAAGTGTTCTTGCAGCTTCTTTGAGAGTCATATTCCTCCTTTCTGCTACTCCATTTTGTTGGGGTGTTCTGGCAGCAGATGTCTCATGAAAAATCCCATGGTCCTTGCAGTAATCTGCAATGTGTGAATTCAAAAACTCTGTCCCTTTATCACTCCTAATCCTGACTATGCTCTGGTTCTGCTCATTCTGAATCTGCTTGAAGAACTCTGGCAGCTTAGTGATAGTTTTATTTTTCTTAAACAAGAACACTACCCAAGTGTATCTTGAAAAGTCATCTACTATCACCAATGTGTACTTCCTTCCACTGAAACTAAGAGGAGAAACAGGTCCAAACAGGTCCATATGAAGTAGTTGAAGTACTCTGGTTGTGGTTGTGCTCTGGACATCCTTAAAGGAAGTCTTGGGTTGTTTACCCTTCTGGCATGAACCACAGACCTGATCCTTCTTAAACACTTCATTAGGAAGACCTCGAATAAGACCTTTTCTTGCAATCTTATTCAGTGTTATGAAGTTAAGGTGACACAGTCTCTTGTGCCAAATCCAGTTGTTCTCTGCAGATCCTTTAGCAACCAGACAAGCATTTCTTGGGCAACTGCTAAAATCTGCAAGATAAATGTTACCCTTCCTCAAGCCTATTAGCAAGATATATTATAATCAGAAGAAAAGACAGTGCATGAATCACTAGAAAACTTCACTGAGTATCCCCTGTCACAGAATTGGGATACTGAAAGCAGATTATGCTTGAGTCCTTCAACATAATAAACTTCATCAACATATACTCCATTGAAGGTCAATTTTCCAATTCCTCTGGTGACTCCATAGTTGTTGTCACCAAACATCACTCTTGGCCCATTCAATGGCTTAAAATATTGGAGATTATCTTTCTGGAAGGTCATGTGCTTGGAACATCCACTATCAATGTACCAGACATGGTTGCTTGAAAGTCCTTTCTCCAATGGGCTCTTATCTACCTGCAGAGAAATCAATTAGGTCCCCTACTAGTGCTGGGTCCTGATTGGTTAGTTGCAGGTTTTGTAGGAATCCAAAGATAAAGATCATACCTTGCTGGATGAGGAGATCTTATCTTCCTTCCAAATCTATCTACCAGAACATGTCCTCTTACAATGACATATTGAGCTACTGGTCTGATAAGGACACCTTTTCTATAAACAGGTCTGGTGTATCTTTTCTCAAATCTGGCCTTTGGAATGGCCTGCCTTAAAGACATGGTCTTAAAGGTCTGGTTGTAAGGGTACATCCTAGAAGAACCATCTCTGGTGTCATAACTACCCAAATAAGTTGGTTTTCTATAGATGGGTCTGAAAGACCTACTCTGGTTCTGAAAATTGGATCTATTCTGATGATAGGATTCCTTCTGAGGGTTCCTGTTCTGGAATCTTCTTGGAGCATTCCACCTTTGAGATCCCTGATTCTGATTGAGGTTCCCTGGTTCAGTATATCTCCTCTGATATCCCCTATTCTGATTAGGTTTCCTCTTAGAGTCTCCTTTTTTAGGTCCCCTAATCTGCTTAGGTTCCACTCTTTTAGGATTCCTCTGGGGTTCTCTAATCAGATTAGGCATCTGAACAGAACCATCAATCTTCATAGGTTCTCTTTTATGACTTGTATGCTCTAGACATTTTTCTTCCAGAACATTCACCTCTTCTGGATTAGATTTTGAATTATCGGCAGAGGGGTCCCATTTCCAACCAGGTCTGTGAACCACCATGCGATCAGAAGGATCCTCTTCATTCCGGAGTTCCACAAATTCACCAGATCTTATAGACTTGTCTTTGGTAAAGCAATATTTATGAGATCTTTTAATAATAGATATAACATCTGGTTTCATGGAATCTTCTCTGGGCACAGGTATCTCAATATTTTGCTCAACTTGTTTTCCCTTGATAAGAGTCTGGTATTTGGCTCTAAGCTCATTTAACTCTTCTACATGAGAGTTCTTTTCCTTCATGAGTTGATCTACCAGAGTATCTCTTTCTGTGATCTTATCCTGAAGTTCAGAAACTTCTTTGGAATGATCTTTCATGAGTTCTCTGGTGGATTTTTGTTCATGAGATAAGGATTGAAATTCAGTTTTGAGCCTACCATTCTCTTTCTCAAGTTTTTGACATAATTGAACACAATTTTGGAGATCTGATAGCATTTGCTGCATATCAGACTCTCTGGAGTTACCAGATGAATTAGAAGATTCAGTATATTTGGAATTTGATAAGACTAAGGTAGTTTCTTGTACCTCGTTGATGTCTGCCATCAGACATACATCATCATCAGACCCGAAATCAGAAGAAGAAGAAGAGGAACTGGAACTTGTATCTTCCTCCTCTGCTTCTGCCAGTAGTGCTCTCTTGTCAGCATATCTCCTATCTCTCTTGATCCTTTTCTCTTCTCTTTCTCTAGGAGTCAATTGAGGACAATCATAGCTGTAGTGACCAGGCTTGTTGTAGGTGTAACAGGTGTTATCTCCTCTGGGACTAAGATTTGGCTCTCTCCTCCTCTGGTTGTAGTCTGATCTGGCTGGACTACTCTCTCTCCTCTGGTAGTCAGGTCTGCCAGAGCTACCATCCTTCCTCTGATAATATGATCTCCCAGAGCTGCCAGGGTTGTCATCTCTCCTCCTTTCTGGAGTTCTGAATCTGGTCTCCATTGAGTCTCCAGATGTCTTCTCCTTTTCTGCAGGCTTGAAGGAACTCTTCCTGTCTCTGGTAGACTCCTTCCAATGCCTTTTGTACCTTCCATATTTTGAACTCATTTTATCCAATTTACGGGTTAGATGTGCTACCTGCTCCTTGAGGCTCAAGTCATCTGCAGTAGACTCCTTTGGCTTGTCATCAGTCTTGATAGTTGAGGAGAATGCAACTCCTTTCTGACCAGAAGAGGAAACCTCTTCTGTTTGATCCTCCTCTTGAAGATCATACTCATAAGCTTTGAGATCAGACAACAGAATATGGTGATCCAGAGTGTTGAGATCCTTGTTGTCCTTGATCACAGTGACTTTGATTCTCCACCTGCTGGTTAGTGAACGTAATATTTTACTATTTATTTCTTTCTCTGAATAGGTCTTACCTAAGGCACTAGCCTTGTTCAGGAGGTTTGTGAGACGCATATCCAGCTGGTCAATGGTCTCGTCTAGTTTCATCTTGAAGGTGTCAAACGAGTGTTGAACAGCTTGGAGCTTGTTATCTTTAATCTTCTCTGTTCCCTCACAGAGTAGTGCAAGTTTGTCCCACATCTCCTTAGCAGTGGCACACGTTCTGACCTTTTCAATCACCTCTTTAGTAAGTGTGTTGATGATCTCAGTTCTTGCTACCTGGTCCAAGTTGTAGAGATTTCTTTCATCGTTGTCAAGCTCATCTTTCTTTTTTAGGATTCTTTGCCTGGGGACTCTGTCCTCAGCAGCATTCTGGGCAGTTTCACTCGTTTCTTCTCTGGATTCTGACGTGCCACTATCAATAGGAGTCCAGTAAAATTGAATTGGGCCACTTTCTACCACATCTAACATGCAGTGGTGGATAGCTCCAAGATGATTACTCATCATGAAGCTCCAGTGGCTATAATCCTTGAAGGAGAATTCTGGCAGTTTGCGACTCTTATAAGAAGATTTCGAAGACATATTTACTAAAATAAGGATTTAACAAGAATTTGAACAAAAACAATAAAGAGCAATGGATCTGCCCGGTGACCACCAAAAGCTTTACAAAGCAGTGGTCATTGGACACACTGCTCTGATACCACTTGTTGGTCCCACTAGATAGATTGATTGCGGAAGCTTTAAAGTTATGTCTTAACAAACTTCTTATTATAAGAGCACAAAACAAGTAAGAGATTAAATAAACGAAAGCAATAAATGACACCGGATATATAGTGGTTCGGATATCACTATCAACCAACCAACCAACTTACGTACGTACTGGAATAAATGACACCGGATATATAGTGGTTCGCAATAAATATCCTACGTCCACTCTCCCTTTTATCCAAGGGGTCTCACTATCAACCAACCAACTTACTTACGTACTGGAATTTTAGAAGTACCAGTTCCTTCTTACAACTCATTTAGATCTAACCACAATCTAAAGTAATCAACCTTTAACCTTATCTTAGAGATGAACAGGTTAAAGTCCAATAACTCCTTAAGAGTAGATATGTAATGTGAACAATAAGAGTGCTAAGAGTGATTATCAAAAGCTTGGAATGTGACTTGTGCGCGTAGGATCACTTGAGCTTTTTCTTGATATTGCACTCTTGTATTTATAGAGGAGATAAGGGAATAGCCGTTGGGGAGCTAATCCAATCAGATCCTCTATTTAAGGAAGCTTCCAATCAATCAATTCTCTAATTGATTAATTGGGTTGGTGGGATCCTTGGATTGATTGACTTCAAATACTTTCCAATCCTGATCTTGTTGACTTGATTTGAATCACCAACGGTCAAATACTTCCTCTGCCTAACTCTGATTCTCTCCAGAGAAGGCAGGACCAGACACCAGGCAACCTCGGTGTCTTCTGGTCCAGATCTGGTTAACAACCAGAATACTCAGTAGAAACAGGGGATCAAACTGAGCATCTTTTGTTCCACATGACTCGTCTGGTGCGGACTCGTCTGGTCTGGGGAAATGTCCTCTGCCTCTGGTCAGGTCTAATCTGGTGAAGTCTTCTGGTGGAGTCCTCTGGTGAAGTCCTCTGGTGGGGTCTTCTGGTGACTCTTCTGGTGAAGTCTTCTGGTCTGGCAGTTCTCCCTAGACTAAGTCCTAATCTAGATCATCATCTGGCTAACAGGTCCAGATGATCCTATTACATCCTCTGGTTTGTTTTAACTCATCAAAACTATACAATATTTATCCTAACATGTCACCTCCTTAATCATCCTTATTTACATGGTGACAAGTGTTAAGACACTTGTTTATTCCTAAGCTATTACATCTTTACACAATGACAAGTGTTAAAACACTTGTTTGCTCCTAATGTAATGCCTAATTATTGGGATTTCTGATGATCTTCCTAGGTGCCCTCTTGCTCGACTGGTCGCCTCCTTTAATTTCTTCATTACCCTTCTTGTTCTAGCTGGCCGCCTCCTTCTTGTGTCTCAGGTGACCAGCGGCTCGCCTCCTCTTACTGGGTCACCTGACCCAGCTGCTCGTCTCCTCTTAAATGTTTATATGCCCTGTTGCTCGCCTCCTACGCCCCTATTCCCTGCTTCTCATCCTTCTCATTATTTCTTATTTTTAATGATCTCTCAATCTTATTATTTTAATATTTTTATTTCTAATCTTGTTGCTCGGCTGTTCGCCTATCAACAATGCCCCCTAGTTTGACATATAAGGATAGATTTTATCCTTTTTGTCAAACTATAGGATAGGCCATATTATTTAACAGGAGGCGAGCAACAGGGAAATTGTACTTCATTTCGGTAGGGAGCGAGCAACATGTTTTTGAATTTTTAGGCGGGAACTTCTGGAGGCCAGCAACAGGGAACGATGCTTGATCTAGCGTCGTTTCATTTCTCGAGGCGCGGAATACGAAGCGACGTAACGTGGCTGCCCACGCGTGCACCCCTAAAATTGCATATAGCTCTTAATTTTTCACTTCTCTTAATTTTGCCCCCGAATCCATATCTATAAATAGCTCTCTTCTTCTTCTTTCTTTCTTTTTCACGATTTTTCACAGAAACCTCCATAGTCAATTTCTTCGAAGCTTTTCCTTTCGATTTCTTCTCGAATTCAGCTAATTTCCTTCGGATTGAAGGTGATTTCTTACTTTTTCTTATTCTTTTATTACAATTCCTTACATTGCATTTTCAATTTCAGTTTCTTTCTTGTGATTTTGCCGTTACTACCGTATCGCCGCTGCGCCGCCGCTGTATCGCCGCTGCGCCGCCGCTGTATCGCCGCCGTGCCATCTTGATTTCTTATTTTTCTTTTGGTTTTAAACTACGCCATCATCAATATTACCCTTGCAATTTTTACTCATTTGATTTTCCAAAAAAATCTCTTAAAATGACGTCCCCCTCCTCGAGCAATACGCTCTCTGTTGAATTTGTTGAACGAAACCCGGGGAAGAGGCCCATGGAAGATGAACCGTCAGTCCCCGCTCCTCGCCGCTCACTCCGGCGAGCAGTTAGGAAAAACCCTAGGACCCTACTTGTTGATGAAGATACAGGCTCCGAGGCGAGCTCCGTTGTTCGCTCTGTTGACGAATTTTACGCTGTGGACAGCTCGGGCGAGCAGGACGTCCAAGGTCCTGTTGCTCGCTCCTCGCCTCCTGAAGGTACCTCCTCGGACTTGGGCATAGACTCGGCTGACATTGCTGCTGAGATAGAAGAGATGAGTCTTCCCGGAGACACAGGAGCGAGCAGCGAGCAACAAGCAAGGAGCGAGCAAGTGGTCCAGTCTGGAGGCGAGCAGGGGGCGTGACATGGGAATTTCTTCGGGAGATAAAATTCCATATCTCTAGGCCGACTCCCGAATCTCTCATTCCTAAGGCTGTGATCCGGAGACAAGAGTGGATCTATTATGCCAACAAATATCACAATATGTTTCCTACTTCGCCAAGGCCTATTATGGAAGCCCGGGACTCTTTGTATATGGCAGGAAGGGTAGTAAGTGTTGTTACAGAAGAAGATCTAGTTCGGATACGGTCTCGCTATCGTATTCCGTATGATATCCATTTGTACGCCCCCCAATCTGGAGAGAGAGCTGATAATCCACCTCCAAGATACACTGCCGTCAATTTAGATATCCTCAACGCGGGACTCTCTCTTCCTTTTCATCCAGTGATCGGGCGGTTCTTGGAAGATAAAAATCTGGTGATCACCCAGATCACCCCAAATGGATGGAGTACCCTGTTAGCCTTCATCACACTCTTTGGACTGGAAGGCTACAAAAACAAGATCAGCACGGTGGAGATTCATTATGCAATGACGATCTCCTCGGCTGTCCACGAAGAGGGTCTCGGGTGGTATTATCTTAAGGCTTGCAGTGGTGTAAAGCTGATTGAAGGAGTGCCCAACAAGGTTAAAAGTTGGCACAGATAATTTTTCTTCATCGGCGGCGATTGGCGGGCGTCCTCTGATTTTTCAGGAGGACCGGGGCGTATAAACTCTCCTACGCATTTCGGCGAAATTCAGCGTAGGTCTTGTTCTCTAGTTCATCACACTTTAGGTGAACTAATTTTAATCTTTTTTTCCTTGTTTTGCAGGGGGCATCCGGATTTGAGCGAAGAGTTTTTATACGTCCTTGCATTGATTTCACTACGGGACGTTAAGGACCGGAGTATTGACCATCTCTCACAAGCGCACTGCCGTAAGCTTGCTCAACTTACTACCAGTGCTCATCATTTGGAGGCACAGGCGGAGATCCCTGAAGGTAACTTTTCATAGTTCCTTATTTTTCCTTTGTTTTTTTTTGCTCTGTACCTATTGCTCGCCTAACGCCTGTTGGTCGCCGTTATTATGCCTGCTATCTTATTCTTTACTTATATTTCTTGTTTTTCTGCTCAAAGGGTAACGGTCGCTGTCCCCCAGATTCCTGAGAGTTACCATCTACTCGCACGCCGAGTCAAGCAAATGGTAGCCAATAAACCTTCAAGGAAGAAGAAGTTTGATCCTTGCACCTTCCTGATCAGACTTAGGGCTGAAGCGGACGAGGAAGAAGGAGTTCCTCAGGCTCCCGTCCCTACTCCTCGCCTCCCTACTCGCCCTTCACCTCCTCCTAAGGATAATAGGGGTAAGAAAAGACTTACCAAAGAAAATGCTCCTCGCAAGGAGGATGGCCGCTCCAAGCGAGCCAAAGGGCAAGGTCCTTCCCAGGCGAACAAAACTGCTGCTCGCTCCTCGCCTGTGGAGGAGGTTACCGAGCAGCAGGTCATGGGCACAATGATCTCCGGTCAGAGCAGGGGCACATCTCCTGACAACTCGTATTTGGGATACGACCCAGTAAAGACGAGGGAGTAAGTACCTTCCCCATCTGCTTGACTGCTCGCCCCTTTATATTCTTCCCTAATAATATTTCCGTCTTCTTGTTGTAGGTACCGGAGAGGTGACTACCCCGGGCGCGCTAAAGTACTTCATCAATTTAGTTGCGTGAAGTCCCCTCCGGCACCCCACGAGGTTAAGGATTCCCATATCCGAAGAGCAATGGAGTACATTCCCCGCTCGTGGACCAAGACGGGTGAGGAAATTCTTCAGAACCAAAGCCTCAGCGATAATACCCGTCTGCTGAGCTATAACACGAGCCACCAATCTATCTCTGCTCAGCGAGTCCTGGATCAAGCCATCGAGCTGGAACAGAGGAACCGCAGTCTGGGGTGGAAGATTGAGCAAGTTGAAGCGGACCGAGACGCTCAACTGAAGAGGAGAGATGAAGAATTGGCTAAGCTGAAAGCTGATTTTGAAAGAGCCAAACTCACGTGGGAGCGGGAGGTGAAAGCCGCCGAGGACCGGGAGGTGGTAGCATCTAATGCTTTGGAGAAACTCAAGTTGGACTTGGGCGTTGCTACTGATCGTCTCCAGGTCCTAGAAACAGAGCGGGTGGGTCTGGTGGAGAGAGTTGAGTCCTTAAAGGTCCATGTCGACCAGCTGGAGAAGAAGAACAAGCGCGTCATTTCTTATACTACGTACGTGCAAGATGTAATCGATAATACCAATCTCGGTTACATTTGTGCTTATGCAGATTATGTGCGATCTGTAAAGTATGCCTTGGACAACAACCTTGATATCATGACTAGCACTATCAAGGACTTCACGGATTATGTTACTGAGAACCTACCCGCTGCCGGTTTTGAAATTCCTGTTGCTGACTTAGGAGAGATGGGTTTAGACTTGGGCATCTTTAGGGATGATGTTCAAGTTGTCGCTCCGAGGGAGAAGGTTGAGGTGAACAAGGATGCTACTGTTTTTGATGCTTTGAGCCCCATCCTTCCAAACCAGCTTGGTGAGACAAGTACCTCTGCTGTTGTAGGCGAGCAGCAGGTCCCAGTGGCCACTGACCAAGGTGTTCCTCCTCCTCCACCTACTGGAGATTTCCCGGCACCACCAGCTCCTCCGGCGTCTGAGACTTAGAGGGCTCTTTATTTTTCTGTTTTAGTTGATGTAGTAGGATGATCTTTATATGCTTTTTCCTTCTTTGTATCTTCGTATTCTGAAGGAATGGAATCGTACTTTATGTTTCACTTGTTCGTCTTTTATTTGCCCTTATTTATTTTTGCTTAAGTATTTATTTCTTAAGTTGAAAGTAAAATACTTTTTCTTGCAAATTTGTGTATGTTGATCATGTATGGGTCTATTTGGTTCTTAAAGAACTTGACCTCTATCATACTTCTTTTTATGCTCTGTTGCTCGCCACTTGCTGTGTTTGTGCTTAAGCGCTTTCAGCTTCGGGACGAGCAACTATGTGTTAACTTGTGCCCTGCTGCTCGCCTCCACTATACTTGTGCTTTATGCATTTAGTATCTTGGGCGAGCAACTCCGTGTGACGGGGCGATTAGGTGGGCTCCTGAGTCTCATGGACCCTGCTGCTCGCCTCCTTTTAGACTTGTATTTATTATACTTGTTTGTCTCCGGCAAGCAACTTTTCTTCTTGGCGAACATTTGGGTTTTAACACCTTTTGCTTCCTTATGTACATAATTCACTGAACAATCATCTATCTACTTACAAATTTTGCCAAAAAAGTTCAAAAAATTTAAAATTTTTATCAATCTTACAATAACAAAAACTTCACATTGGTTTCTTTAACTACTGGTAATATTTCTTCAATAAAGCTACGTTCCAGGTGTATTGGGCTGACTTGCCTTCCATGTCTTCAAGGTCGTACGTTCCGTTATGCCATTTGTGAGTTACCCTTAACGGGCCCTCCCAAGCCAGTCCAAATACACCTGGAGGTGTTGCTAGAATCTTTCGAAGTACCAGATCCCCGACTTCAAATTCCCTGATCTTTACTTGCGAGTTGTAATACTTTGCGATCCTTCTTTTGTATATCTCATTTTTTATTTCCGCCGAGATTCTTTTTTCGTCGATCAGATCCATTTCTACAGCTAGTGTCTTGTTGTTTTCTTGTTCATTGAACTCAGCTATCCTTTCAGTTGGTACTTTGAGCTCTATAGGTATGACTGCTTCTGTACCGAATGCCATAGCAAACGGTGTTTCTCCTGTGCTCGTCCTATGTGATATCCTATATGCCCAAAGCACTTCGGGTAGTTCTTCTGACCATTTGCCTTTTTTGTCCACCAGCCGAATTTTTAAGATATGCTTGATTATCTTATTAACTGCTTCGACTTGGCCATTAGACTTTGGGTGATAGGGTGTCGAAAAATGCTTTTTGATTCCCCATTTTTTTGCAGAAATCTCTTATCTTTTTTCCTTCGAATTGTCTTCCATTATCTGTCAATATTGCTTGTGGAACTCCAAACCGGCATACTATGCTTTTCCAAATAAAACTAATCATTTTCTCCTGAGTTATTGTCACTAGTGCCTCAGCTTCGGCCCACTTCGTGTAATAGTCCACGGCCACTACTGCAAATCTGACATTCCCCTTTCCCATTGGGAAAGGTCCTATGAAGTCTATCCCCCACTTTGCAAATGGACATGGACTATTTACCGAAATCAGTTCTTTTGGTGGCTTATGTATTTTGGGGGCGAACAGCTGGCACCTGTGGCAAGTTTTTGCAACTTTAATTGCGTCTTGTAACAGAGTTGGCCAGTAGTATCCTTGTCTTACTGTTTTGTATGCCAGTGCTCGCCCTCCTGCGTGATTTCCACAAACTCCTTCGTGGATTTCTCTTAGTACTTCTTGGCCTTGCCCCCTTGCCAAACACTTTAGTAGGGGTTGTTGGTCCCACTAGTTAGATTAATTGTGGAAGCTTAAGTTAAAGTGTCTTTCAAAGTCTTTACCAAGAGAGTAATAATCGAAAGAACAATAAGTAAATTAAAGCAATAAAGAACATAAGATATATAGTGGTTCGGATTGAATATCCTACGTCCACTCTCCCTTATAACCAAGGGGTCTCACTACCAACCAACTTACAAACTTACTTACTGGAATTGGGAAGTACCAGTTCCTTCTTACAGCCTCTTTAGATTTGACTTCAATCTAAAGATCAACCAGCCAACAACCTTGTCTAATAGATGAACAGGTTGTGGTTTGAGTAACTCCTTTAGAGTAGATAAATATTATGAACAGTAAGAGTGCTTGGTATGAATATCAAAAGCTTGGATCACTTATGCGCGTGTAGAGTCTCTAGAGCTTTTTCTTGAACTGCACTCTTGTATATATAGAGGGGATTAGGGCTAGCCGTTCGAGGACTAATCCAATCAGATCCTCTATATAAGGAAGCCTCAATCAATCAATTCCCTAATTGATTGATTAGGTTGGTGGGATCCTTGGATTGATTATCTTCAAATACTTTCCAATCCTGATCATGTTGACTTAATTTGAATCACCAACGGTCAATAGCTTCCTCTGCCTAACTCTGATTCTCTCTAGAGAAGGCAGGACCAGACATCAAGCAACCTCGGTGTCTTCTGGTCCTCATCTGGTCAAGAACCAGAATACTCAGTAGAGTCAGGGGATCAAACTGAGCATCTTTTGTTCTACCAGACTCGTCTGGTCCGGAATCGTCTGGTCTGGGGAAGGTCCTCTGCCTCTGGTCAAATCTCATCTGGTGAAGTCTTCTGGTGGAGTCCTCTGGTGAAGTCCTCTGGTGGGGTCTTCTGGTGACTCTTCTGGTGAAGTCTTCTGGTCTGGCAGTTCCCCCTAGACTAAGTCCTAATCTAGATCATCATCTGGCTAACAGGTCCAGATGGTCCTATTACATCTTCTGGTTTGTTTTAACTCATCAAAACTAACAATTTTTTTATCCTAACAATTTCCCCCTTTTTGATGGAGTTAAAACACTACCAGAACTGATCAAGAATACTAAACTTAAGCAAGAAAACATATAAAGGATAAGACCTTAGAATAGATCTTATCAGGCAAACAATTAAGACAACAAGAGGTTGTCTTTTGAACAGGGAAGATATGAGATTTTCATTGATAATAAGGACAAAGAAGAATACAGATTACAATGCATTTCTGGTCCTATTCTAAGCATATCTTCTGTTGTCTTTGGGCACCAGAAACCAGTCAAGAAACCTGTCTTGAATGGCCTTCAACTCTGCAGAAGATGATGGGGTGAAGTTTGCCAACACCTTGGTCTTGTACAGTTTCTTCAGCTCAGCCCAATCAACCTGGTCTCCTGCCATTGGAGTGTTGAGAAAATGGAACTCAGGAGCAGTGACTTCTAGGTTGAATTCAAAAGTTGAATCCATCAACTGCTTGTACAGATCTGCATCATATGCCTGCATCCAAGAATGGAAGGTCCTGTTGATGAGAGCATCATCCTCTGGTGGAGGTCTCTGGATGTAATGTTGAATGAACCAGAGAGTCTTGGCTTCTCTCCATTTTTCTATCAGAGGCACAGGAACAGTTGAGTCAAAAGACCCTTCTGTCCTGAGAGGGAGGATGTTCATGACTTCAACAGGCCCTTTTCTCTTCTGGCTGGATCCACTAGCACCAGGAGTGATGACAGCTTCTCTGCTCTTCTTATTTTGCCTTCTAACATATCGGAGCCTCTGCTCTTCATCTATGTTTTTCCTTATCCTTGCTTGCCTCTCTTCAGGCGACTCTTCCTTGAATCTCTTCTCTGCTTCTTCAACCACAGATTCAAGGAAGCTCTTCTTTACTTTCCTTATCTTCCTCTTTGCAGGTCCAGAGATGGAAATTGGATCCTGCTCTGCTTCAGACTCCTCTTCTGCAGCAAGCTGCTTAGCCATGGAAAGGGATTTGAGTTCTTCCTTCTTCTTCTTCTGCAGCTCAGCCTGGGCCAATGTATTCTCCAGCAGGTCCAGACGAGCTCCATGGCTGAAGAGAGTTTCATTTGTGGTCTTCGCCAGATCAGTTCTGGCCTTCTCTTCCCCCTTTTTAACTTCATCAAGGAGGGGCTCCACTACCTGCCTTATAAGATCAGGCAAGGCAGTGTTGGAGGAAGAGTGAAGATCACGAAGCTGCTTGGCCTCCTCCAGGTAAGCTTTAGACTCTGCAAAAAGTCTCTCTTGCTTCTCCAACATCTCCTGGAGGGAGTCTTTCAGCTTTGCAGTTTGAATCATCTGGCTGGCCATCTCTACTTTGAGCACAGAGACAGGTCTCAACTGCTCTAGCACGTGCTCCTGTAGCTGCTTCTGGCTGTGCATGACATCTAGCTTGACAAATAAGCCATTAGCCTTGAAGGAAGCTTTTACCTCTGCCAGAGTGGACTTGATCTGCTTCAGGAAGATTCTCCTCTCATGCTTGATCTGGTGCTCTATCATAGCAGGGGCCATATGTTGAATTGCTTTGGAAAAGCGCCCTATCTGCATGATCTGCTCGTTGAAGAAAGCCTTCATCTTCTGGAGCACAGCAGGAGACATCTCAAAGTCCTCCTCGTCTGAATATAGCTCAGGAGGGAAAGTGAAATGAGGACCAAAGTTGTAGGAGAAGCCCTCTGTAGTGAGCATAACTCCTCTCTGGATAAGGAGAGTCTTGATGAGGATCTTGGCCGCTTCTGGTGTCTCCAACTCTGCCGGGTTTTGAATATTTAGCTTCTTCTTCACCTCAATCTCCCAAGCTGTGAAGGTAGATGAAGACATCTCCTCTAGCAGAAGCATGAGATCTTCAACATCCTGGAGTCTAGCCATACTCCAAACCTTAGCATCAGTCAGATCTGCCAGGAGGGGCGAGTGCTCCAACAAAATTAGAAATTGCTCTCTTAGCCAGAGCTGAGCACTCACACTCATACTCTGCCTGATGGGGCCCATCTCATCAGAAGAGAAAAAGAAGGGTTTGGGCCCAGAGGCAGAGGAGGAAGGTGCTAAGTGAGCAGGCTCAAGTGAAGCTTCCTCATCTTCACTATCATCGCTTGTTAAACAGGTTGGAGAGGGGGGAGGGGCAGGGAATCCCAGAGCCATAGCAATGGTTGGGTCCTGATCTGTATGGGTTTGGGGAGGGTTAGGATTTTGTGAAGTAGAGGTGGTAGGAATGGGTTGTTCTGCACCAGAAGAGGAAGGAATATCTGGTACAGAATGTGTAGGAGGTGTCTGGGAGGTAGAAGTGTGTGGAGGGGGGATTTTTGCACCAGAAGAGGTTGAAGGTTCCCCTGGTACAGAAGGTGGGGGAGAGGGGTTTGTGTTTAGAGGTATATGGGAAGATGGGGGAGAAGGTGTTTGGGTATGAATGGTAGAGGGAGTATATACTGGGGTATCTGGTATAATCTGCTCTGGTGGAACAATAGGGGTACCAGAGGCAGATGGGTTTTGGGGACAATTATCTGGGGGAGAGGTAGAGGGGGAGACAAGATTAATGGGGGAAAAAGATGGAAGGGAAGGGTTTACCTCTGCTGGGTCAACACCAGCAGGTACAGCAGACTCTGGAGCAACCTCCATCATCTGGGAGGCATCCTCAATTGCCTTTTCCAAGGCCTCTCCAAGATCAGATCCAGAGTCAGGATCCTGAAGAAGGGCTCTCTTGGCCTTGGATTTCCTCACAAGAGGCTCAATCTCTTCCTCTTCTTCCTCCTCTGACGGCTCATCCACCAGGAGGGATTTCTTGGGAGCTCTTCTGCCAGTCCTTGGCATCTTGGCAGATTTCTTCTTGGCCTCCTCTGGCCTCTTCCTCTTTGAAGCTCCTGCCTTCTTGGCAACCTCACTCTTCTTCTTCAGTACATCAAGAAGAGGGATCTGGTCCTCCTCAGAGGAACCAGAGAAAGCAACGGTTGAAGAACCAGTTGCTCCAGGAGCTTTCTTCTGGGTCTTCTGCTGCTACTGCTGCTTCTGCCCCTTAGCAGGTGAGGGAATGGCTTGAAGGGGAGGAGCAGGGATGGCTTGCTCACCATCAGAATCAGGATGGCCATGAAGGGAACCATCCTTGGAGAACATAATCTTGGACTTATGAAAGCCCTTACACCAGGATTGTCTCCATTTCTTCTCTGGAAGGATTGAATCCAGAATTAGGGTGAGTTTTGTACCCAATGATACATTAGCATTGAACACAAATTGTTGCTCTCCTGGCAACTGGGGGCATTCTTCCTTCTGGATTTTCACCTTGTTCTTCCTCAGCACCCCCCAGAAGAACTCAGCCCAGTTACATTGAACACCATCCAGAATGGCCCTCATAACACAGAGCCTGCCAATGAAAATGGCATCTGTGCTATGGCTCTCACACATGAGAATCTTTACCACAATGTCAAATAACACCTTATACTTCTGCCTAAGATGCTTGTCCAAGAAGCCCTTAGTAATATTCTGGCATGAATTTCTGGCAAACATCTTGAAGGATTCCAACGCCTCTCCTTCTCTGTACTTCAGTGGGTCCACACCTTCCGCAGAAAGGTTACCAAAAAGACCACAGAAGTCTGCCTTTGAGAAAACAACATCCTCTGAATCAATCTTGGATGAAATATATTCTTCATGGATCTTCATCCGGATAAGAAACTGTGCAGCATATCCATCCAAGGTACGCAGATCCTTGGGAACCTTTGAGATCAACTCCTCCAGCCCAGAACGACGGAGAAGTTCCAAAATCTCCAAAGCGGCCGGATTCTTAGTGGAATAGAAGTCCACCACCATTTCCGTCTTGAGTTTCTTGCAGACATAGTCTGGATCAAAATTGAACTTGGGTGCCATTACTGTGAAAGAGAGAAAGAGAAAGAGAAAATGCTTTGCAGAGAGAGGTTAGAGTTTGAAAGTATGGAAACGTGAAAGGACAGATTGACAGTAAATTTGATTTAAATATGGTAATACGCGTGGCTAGATTATTAAATGAGATGTGAACGCGTGTAATTTTAAAAAATTAATTGAGGAAACAAAATCAATTTTAGCATTGATTGACATTTTACACAGTGATTAAATCTGATGGCCACGATGAAGGGCAAGATACAGATTTAATCTAGTGCGTTGGCATAGTCATTGGGACTAGGCATAAAGGGGTTTTGTGGCAGTCAAGAGAAAAAAGCGAAATGATTGCCTAGGCCCTATACCCTAGTCTTAAATACACTCCGAAGTTGAAACGTTTTGAGTGTACTTACTAATATGAAAGGTGTATCCCAATGATCAGAGGCCAGAGAAGTAAAACCATACCTGTCACCTGATATTGTAACCAGATGATACCACAGCCAGTCTGGTGCTACATCTCCTCTGATGAAACTCATCTGGTTCAGGTCAGAGAAGACTTTGGATATTGTTGAATCTGGCTCAGCACTTCACCTGGGACAAGTGTCACCTGGTGTATACCTCATCTAGAGATATACCTTCTCTGATATGTCTAATCTGCAGGTATGTTAGTTTAAGAAAATAAATATATGAAGTAAAGTAGTAAAACAAAGGAAACTTCTCTGTTGTTCCCCCTAAAACAAATCTGTCTCTGGATCCAACAAACCTAACTCAAAAGCTAACTCTCTGAACCTGGTCTCAGCCAAAGGCTTGGTTAAGATATCTGCTCTCTGTTTCTCTGTTGCAATCTTTTCCATCCTTATATCTCCCTTCTCAACATGATCTCTGATAAAATGATGTCTTATATCAACATGTTTACATCTGGTATGAAGAACTGGATTCTGGGTGATTGCAATGGCACTATTACTATCACAAAATATAGGAATATCCTTGGCTCTAATCTGGTAATCCCTAAGCTGTTGACTAATCCAAAGTAGTTGAGAACAACAGCTCCCTGCAGCCATGTACTCTGCTTCTGTTGTTGATGTAGCAACTGAAGTCTGCTTCTTAGAAAACCAGGATACCAATTTATTCCCTAGAAATTGGCATGTTCCACTTGTAGATTTCCTATCTATTCTGCATCCACCATAGTCTGAATCTGAATAACCACTCAATTCTAAATTGTCATCTGCAGGATACCACAAACCTAAATTCACTGTTCCCTTAAGATACTTTAATATCTTCCTAGCTGCTTCCAAGTGAGTCTTCTTGGGGTTAGCTTGAAATCTGGCACACACTCCAACAGCAAAGGTAATATCTGGTCTGCTTGCAGTCAGGTACAGAAGAGAACCAATAAGTGCTCTGTACTGAGTCTGGTCCACACTCTCTCCAGACTCATCTGGATCCATGTTGAAATTTGTCATCATAGGGATCTTGGCTGCTTTGCTAGATCCTACCCCAAATTTCTCTAACATGTTTCTGGTGTACTTGGCCTGATTAATGAAGATTCCCTTCTCTGATTGCTTAACCTGCAAACCTAAAAAGTAATTCATTTCACCCATCATGGACATCTCAAACTGACTCTGCATGAGTTCACCAAACTTCTCACACATCTTCTTGTTAGGGGATCCAAATATAATGTCATCAACATATATTTGGACCAGAAGAATGTCCTTTCCTTCTTCTTTCCTAAACAAGGTCCTATCAATCTTACCCTTAGTAAAGCCATTGTCCAGAAGAAATTGAGATAGAGTGTCATACCATGCTCTGGGTGCCTGCTTCAGCCCATAAAGAGCTTTCTTAAGCTTAAACACCTTGGCACCTTGTTCAAAACCAGGAGGTTGTTCCACATACACTTCCTCAATGAGAATCCCATTAAGAAAGGCAGATTTCACATCCATCTGGTAGACTTTGAACTTCATGTGAGCAGCATATGCTAAGAACAATCTGATGGCTTCTAGTCTGGCAACAGGAGCAAATGTCTCATCATAGTCTATTCCTTCAGACTGAGAATAGCCCTGGGCCACTAGCCTTGCCTTGTTCCTAGTAATGACATCATTCTCATCTTTCTTATTCTTGAAAACCCACTTAGTGCCTATCACCTTTTAATGTCTTGGTCTGTCTACCAGCTCCCAAACATCCTGTCTGGTGAATTAATTCAACTCCTCTTGCATGGCAACAATCCAATTTGAATCTTTCAGTGCCTCCGTGATGTTCTTAGGCTCAATCAAGGACACATAGCAACTGAATAAGGCAGCTAAGTTAAGAGTTCTCCTAGTCTGGACACCCTTAGTTGGATCTCCAAGGATTAGGTCATTGGGGTGATCAACCAGGGTCCTCCTTCCCGTGGTCTTGCCTGGTTGATCATCTTCTGCAGTACCTTGGTGATTATCACCACCTGCAGAAGAGCTTCCCCCTACAGGAGTTCCAACCTCTTCTGGTTCTGCTCCTTGTGAAGGCTGCTGCTTCAGAGAACCAGGAGATGGGTCATCATCTGAATCTGAATCTGAATCAAGAACAGGTGGATTGACTTTGATAACTCTGGGTGTAGTCTGATTCTGGGTCTCATCTAAAGACTTAGATTCCACCTTGAACTCAAAAGTAGATTCATAAAAAACAACATGAGGTGTTTCCTCCACACAAAGTGAATTCTTATTAAAAACTCTAAAAGCTTTACTGGTGCTGGAATATCCTAAAAATATTCCATCAGCCACTTTAGCATCAAAGGTTCTTAATTTAGATTTCCCATTGTCATGGATGAAACACTTACATCCAAAAACATGAAAATATGAAACAGATGGGGTTTTACCTTTCCATACCTCATATGGAGTCTTATTATGTCTCTGGGCAATCAGGCATCTGTTCAGAGTGTAGCAAGCTGTATTGATGGCCTCTGCCCAAAATCTCTGTGGAGTGCTATATTCTGCCAGAAGTGTTCTTGCAGCTTCTTTGAGGGTCCTATTCCTCCTTTCTGCTACTCCATTTTGTTGGGGTGTTCTGGGAGCAGATGTCTCATGAAAAATCCCATGATCCTTGCAGTAATCTGCAATGTGTGAATTCAAAAACTCTGTTCCTTTGTCACTTCTGATTCTGACTATGCTCTGGTTCTGCTCATTCTGAATCTGCTTGAAGAACTCTGGCAGCTTAGTCATAGTTTCATTTTTCTTAAACAAGAACACTACCCAAGTGTATCTTGAAAAATCATCTACTATTACTAAGGTGTACTTCCTTCCACTGAAACTAAGAGGAGAAACAGGTCCAAACAGGTCCATATGAAGTAGTTGAAGTACTCTGGTTGTGGTTGTGCTCTGGACATCCTTAAAGGAAGTCTTGGGTTGTTTACCCTTCTGGCATGAACCACAAACCTGATTCTTCTTAAACACTTCATTAGGAAGACCTCGAATGAGACCTTTTCTGGCAATCTTATTCAGTGTTTTGAAGTTAAGATGACACAATCTCTTATGCCAAATCCAGCTATTCTCTGCAGATCCTTTTGCAACTAGGCATGCATTTCTTGGGCAACTGTTAAAATCTGCAAGATAAATGTTACCCTTCCTCAAGCCTATTAGCAAAATATCATTATAATCAGAAGAGAAAACAGTGCATGAATCACTAGAAAACTTCACTGAGTATCCCTTGTCACAGAATTGGGATACTGAAAGCAGATTATGCTTGAGTCCTTCAACGTAGTAGACTTCATCTACAGATACTCCATTGAAGGTCAACTTTCCAACTCCTCTGGTGACGCCATAGTTGTTGTCACCAAACATCACTCTTGGTCCATTCAATGGCTTGAAATCTTGGAGATTATCATTCTGGAAGGTCATGTGCTTGGAACATCCACTATCAATGTACCAGACATGGTTGCTTGAAAGTCCTTTCTCCAATGGACTCTTATCTACCAACAGAGAAATCAATTAGGTCCCCTACTAGTGCTGGGTCCTGATTGGTTAGTTGCAGGTTTTGTAGGAATCCATAGATAAAGATCATCCCTTGATGGATGAGGAGATCTTATCTTCCTTCCAAATCTATCTACCAGCACATGTCCTCTGACAATGACATATTGAGCTACTGGTCTGATAAGGACACCTTTCTTATAAACAGGTCTGGTGTACCTTTTCTCAAATCTGGCCTTTGGAATGGCCTGCCTCAAAGACATGGTCTTAAAGGTCTGGTTGTAAGGGTACATCCTAGAAGAACCATCTCTGGTGTCATAACTACCCAGATCAGTTGGTTTTCTATAGATGGGTCTGGAAGACCTCCTCTGGTTCTGATAACTAGACTGTCTCTGGTGGTTATAGTTCCTTTGAGTATACCTATTCTGGAATTGATTCTTCTGAAAAAATTGTCTCTGGGGTACCTGGTTCTGTTGAACATTGTTCCTTCTCTGGCAGTTGTTACTTTGATTGGTATTCCCCTTTCTTGAGTGTTTCCTTTGAGGTCCCCTAATCTGTTTAGGTTCCATTTGAGGATTTCTCTGGGGTCCTCCAATTTGAGTAATTTCTACTCCTTGGGACTCATTGTTCACAGAACCATCAATCTTTAATGATTCCCCTTGTTGACACTTATTCTCTAGCATTTTCTCTTCCAGAACAGTCAACTCTTCTGGACCATTTGTTATGTGATTAACAGAGTGATTCCTTTTCCAATCAGGATTGTGAACCACCTTGTAACCATTACCAGATAAGTCTTTATCATTCCAGATTTCTACCAATTTACCAGCTCTTACAGACTTGTCTTTATTATAAAGGTATTTATGAGTTTTAGTGGTAATTCCAGAATATCCTAAACCACTCTTATCACAAATGCGCTGAGAAGACTCTGATATGATAGATACAACAGATGGTATCTTAGGAGCTTCTCTGGGCATAGGTATCTCCTCTATGTTGTGAGCAACTTGTTTTCCCTTGATAAGAGTCTGGTATTTGGCTCTGAGTTCATTGATCTCATCTTCTTGAGAGGTCCTTTCTTTCATGAGTTGATCTACCAGAGTATCTCTTTCTGTGATCTTATCCTGAAGTTCAGAGACTTCTTTGGAGTGATCTTTCATGAGTTCTCTGGTGGATTTGTGCTCATGAGAGAGAGATTGAACTTCAGCTCTGAGCCTACCATTCTCTTTCTCAAGTTTTTGACACAGTTGGACACAATTTTGGAGATCTGATAGCATTTGTTGCATATCAGACTCTCTGGAATTACCAGATGAATTAGAAGATTCAGTACATTTGGAATTTGATAAAACTAGAGTTGTTTCATTTACCTCAGTGATGTCTGCCATGAGACACACATCATCATCTGATCCAAAGTTAGAAGAAGAAGAAATGGAGCTAGTATCCTCCTCCTCTGCTTCTGCCAGCAATGCTCTCTTATCTGCATATCTCCTATCTCTCTTGATTCTTTTCTCTTCTCTTTCCCTAGGAGTAAGCTGAGGACAATCATAACTGTAGTTACCAGTCTTGTTGCATGTGTAGCAGGCATTGTCTCCTCTGGGACTAGGGCTTGGCTCTCTCCTCCTCTGGTTGTAGTCTGATCTGGCTGGATTACTCTCTCTCCTCTGGTAGTCAGGTCTGCCAGAGCTACCATCCCTCCTCTGATAATCTGATCTCCCAGAGCTGCCAGGGTTGTCATCTCTCCTCCTCTCTGGAGTTCTGAATCTGGTCTCCCTTGAGTCTCCAGATGTCTTCCCCTTCTCTGCAGGCTTGAAAGAACTCTTCCTGTCTCTGGTAGACTCCTTCCAATGCCTTTTGTACCTGCCATACTTTGAACTCATTTTATCTAATTTACGAGTTAGAAGTGCTACCTGCTCCTTGAGGCTCAAGTCATCTGCAGTAGACTCCTTTGGCTTGACATCAGGCTTGAGAGTTGAAGAGAATGCAACTCCTTTCTGGCCAGAAGAGGAAACCTCTTCTGTTTGATCCTCCTCTTGAAGATCATACTCGTAAGCTTTGAGATCAGACAACAGAAGATGGTGATCCAGAGTGTTGAGATCCTTGTTGTCCTTGATCACGGTGACTTTAATTCTCCACCTGCTTGTTAGTGAACGCAAGATTTTACTATTAATTTCTTTTTCAGAGTATGTCTTACCTAAGGCACTAGCCTTGTTCAGGAGGTTTGTGAGACGCATGTCCAGCTGGTCAATGGTCTCGTCTGGTTTCATCTTGAAGGTGTCAAACGAGTGTTGAACAGCTTGGAGCTTGTTGTCCTTAATCTTCTCTGTTCCTTCGCAGAGAAGTGCAAGTTTGTCCCACATCTCCTTCGCAGTGACACAGGTTCTGACCTTCTCTATTACCTCCTTGGTGAGAGTGTTGATGATCTCGGTTCTTGCCACCTGGTCCAGGTTATATAGCTTTCTCTCATCATTATCAAGCTCATCTTTCTTTTTGAGGATTTTCTGCCTGGGGACTCTATCCTCTGCAGTCTTCTGGGCAGCTTCACTGGTTTCTTCTCTGGACTCAGACCTGCCACTATCAATGGGAGTCCAGTAAAATTGTATTGGGCCACTTTCAACCACATCTAGCATGCGGTGGTGAATAGCTCCAAGATGATTGCTCATCATGAAACTCCAGTGGCTGTAATCCTCAAAAGAGAATTCTGGGAGCTTACGGCTCTTGTAAGAAGATTTTGCAGACATTTTGATAAGAAATTTAGGGAAATAACAAGAACTTGAACAAAAGCACTTTAAAAGCAATGGATCTGCCCGGTGACCACCAAAAGCTTTACAAAGCAGTGGTCGTTGGACACACTGCTCTGATACCACTTGTTGGTCCCACTAGTTAGATTAATTGCGGAAGCTTAAGTTAAAGTGTCTTTCAAAGTCTTTAACAAGAGAGTAATAATCGAAAGAACAATAAGTAAATTAAAGCAATAAAGAACATAAGATATATAGTGGTTCGGATTGAATATCCTACGTCCACTCTCCCTTATAACCAAGGGGTCTCACTACCAACCAACTCACAAACTTACTTACTGGAATTGGGAAGTACCAGTTCCTTCTTACAGCCTCTTTAGATTTGACTTCAATCTAAAGATCAACCAGCCAACAACCTTGTCTAATAGATGAACAGGTTGTGGTTTGAGTAACTCCTTTAGAGTAGATAAATATTATGAACAGTAAGAGTGCTTGGTATGAATATCAAAAGCTTGGATCACTTATGTGCGTGTAGAGTCTCTAGAGCTTTTTCTTGAACTGCACTCTTGTATATATAGAGGGGATTAGGGCTAGCCGTTCGAGGACTAATCCAATCAGATCCTCTATATAAGGAAGCCTCAATCAATCAATTCCCTAATTGATTGATTAGGTTGGTGGGATCCTTGGATTGATTATCTTCAAATACTTTCCAATCCTGATCATGTTGACTTGATTTGAATCACCAACGGTCAATAGCTTCCTCTGCCTAACTCTGATTCTCTCCAGAGAAGGCAGGACCAGACATCAAGCAACCTCGGTGTCTTCTGGTCCTCATCTGGTCAAGAACCAGAATACTCAGTAGAGTCAGGGGATCAAACTGAGCATCTTTTGTTCTACCAGACTCGTCTGGTCCGGACTCGTCTGGTCTGGGGAAGGTTCTCTGCCTCTGGTCAAATCTCATCTGGTGAAGTCTTCTGGTGGAGTCCTCTGGTGAAGTCCTCTGGTGGGGTCTTCTGGTGACTCTTCTGGTGAAGTCTTCTGGTCTGGCAGTTCCCCCTAGACTAAGTCCTAATCTAGATCATCATCTGGCTAACAGGTCCAGATGGTCCTATTACATCTTCTGGTTTGTTTTAACTCATCAAAACTAACAATTTTTTTATCCTAACAGGGGTAGTGAAAATCCTCTCTTGTAGAGTTGACCCTCCATGATTGTGAATCTTGCTGCTCGTTTGACTAGCTTAGCTGCCTCTTGTGGGTCTATGTACATATGCCATGGATGGTTATGACCTCTCGTCGGATCTTGTGGAAAGGTTAACTCGACTATGAAGTCGGCTAACGCTTGTCCCTTGATCGTTGTTCGAGGTGTATAAGATATTCCAAATTGACTTATTTCAAGTGACCACTTGAGGAGGCGACCAGCAGTCACAGGCCTTTGTAAGATTTGTCTTAATGGGAAAGTTATTAGAACCTCCACTTGGTGATCAAAGAAATATGGCCGTAGCTTTCTTACACTCATCACCAATGCGTAGGCCAACTTTTCCATGGGTGAATATTTAATCTCTGCCTCATGCAAAACCTGACTCACGTAGTAAATTGGCAGGTAAAATTTTCCTTCCGCTCGAACCAAAACCGAGCTAATGGCCACCTCTGACGCGGCGAGATACAAATATAGTTTTTCTCCGGAGACAGGTTTTGATAGAATTTTAGTGTCACTCAGATATTCCTTCAGCAGCTTCTTTACTTCCACATCCAGTGCTTCATATTTATTAGGCCCGAACTTTCTTCTCTTTTGCTTCACCGATTTTTTGGTTGGATCAATATTTAGCTTATGACAGGCATGCTCAGGGCTGATGCCTACCATATCAACATGTGACCATGCGAATACATCGAGATTGGACTTGAGGAACTCTTCCATTCTAGATCTGTATAGCACTGGGAGCTCAGACCCAATGAATAATTCCAAGTCTTCTCGATTCGGGTCAACTCTTATTGCCTCCAACTCCTCTACCGGGGTTGCCCTCCTCTTCTGATTTTTCCATCGAGGATCGATCATGGGTTCCGCCTCCACTCTTGGCTCAATATCATTTACTCCCTTTGGTTCAGGTATAACCTCTTTTCCCTATTGCTCGCCCAGGCCCTCCTGCTCGTCCTCGCCCTGCTGGTCGTCCACCTCCATCGTCTCTATGTCGATGGACTCCATGATTTCGTCCAACACAGAAGGTTCATCATCAGCCCTGTTGCTCGGCTGCTCGTCCATGACAGACACACTGTTATCCTTAGGTTGGAGTTGCAAAAGGCACTCTCGAGCTTTCTTCTGATCCCCTTTAACTGTACCTGAACCTTTCGAAGTAGGAAATTTAAGACAGTAATAGTACGTTGAAACAACCGCTTTGAATTCATTTGTGAAAGGTCGACCAAGAAACCCATTGTAGGCAGACTGTTGGTTTACAACTAGGAATTCTATCATTCTAGTCAGTCTCCTTTCGGGATTCTCGGTCGATACAAGTTCGACTGGCAACGTAACTAAACCTAAGGGAACGGTTACAGCTTCTCCGAACCCTACTATCTTATGATCACATTCCTTTACATACTCCTCACAATCACCTAATTGATCTAGTGTGCTTTTGAATATGATGTTTGTGTAGGAGCCAGTGTCCACAAGCAGACGGTGAACTCGGGTTCCCATGATATTAGCACAGATGATTAATGAATCGTTCTGTTGAGTGAGTAGCCCGTCTAGGTCCTTTTTGGAGAACACCAGATCCTCCGTCTTCTTAGTTGCTTGGTTCACTCCAACTTCTCTGACTTGAGCTACTGCCCTCAAGTCCGCTTTCCTCTTTCTCTTGGATACTGGTGGTCTTCCGTCAGAATAGCCCCCTACCGGTCCAGATGGCTCAAGCATTAAGATTTCTCGGACGGGTTCAGTTGGCGCTGTCATAGTCTTTTTTCTTTTCTGATCCCTCCTGCTCGGCTGTTCGTCGCTCTCGTCATCTTCCGAGCCAGAGGATATTGCCACTCTCGGTTTCTTTCCTGGTTGCCGTTTCACAAATTCTGATAATTTCCCTTCCTCGTAGAACCTCCATAGCTGCTTCAGGAGGTCTCGGCATTCACTTGTGAAGTGACCTATGGTTTGATGATATGCGCAGTATTTGTTGGGGTTAATTTTTCCTCGTTCTTGCCGTATCTTTAGGGGTTCTGATAGCATATCCTTATCCTTCACGTTGTTGTATACAGCCTCTATTGATGTGGACATGACATGATTTAACTTCTCTTTTAGCTCGGAGCCTTCATTGAAAGCTTTCATGTTCTTAGGGGCTTTGTATTCCCCTCCTGACTTCTTTCCCGATTTCTTGGTATCAGCCCTGTCTCCTAGCTCTCTCTGCAGGGTTTCTTGCATTGAAATGTATACTCCAGCCTTATGCCTGAATTCAGAATAAGTTTTAGGGATAGCTAGGTGCATCTCCTTCCACAGATCCGTTCCCTTCTTGAGCCCTGTCATTACCGCCACTATCTTAGTGTCTTCACTCACTGGTTCTCCTTCCAGTAGGACTTTGTCGAATCTTTTGAGGAAGGCTCTGTCAGACTCCTCGTCTCCTTATTTCAGATCTGTCAGCCTATGCCTCTGTGTTAGGTAAGACTCAACAGTGGAGAAATGTGACAGGAACTCCTTACTTAGTTGCATGAATGAGCTTATAGAGCTAGGAGCAAGTGTAGAGAACCATCTGTGAGGGCCGTCACCCAAAGTCAACGGAAAGTTGTGGCATTGCATTGCGTCAGATGCTTTTACAGATATCATGTAATCGGTGTATTTGGACAAGTACACCTTCGGGTCCGACGTCCCTTCATATAAGCTAACAGCTGGGAACTGTACTTTCTTTTGAACCGGCGCGTTTAATATGGCCGGGGACAATGGCGATGATGGGAGTACGGTGGCCCCTCCGCCGTTCTGAGCATCCAACTGTTTCTTTATCTCTTCCACCGCTTTTTTCAAAGCTTGCCATTCATCCGGAGACGTTCTCTCATTAGAAGGTTGTTCGTCATGATTGGGTTCGATAACCTCTTCATGACGCAGTCCCTTGCTAACAGGACGTTTCTCCTGTGTGACATGGTTAGCGATGTTGCTAGCTCCGTTGGGGCCTAAATGTCCAAAAGCTGATCTTTGCAACCTCTCATGAACTGAGGGGCGAGCAACAGGGTGTACTTGCTCATGAGCTCGTTCTTCGCCTCTCCGATGAACCTCTTCCCTACATGCCACGTGGTGACTTGCTCTCCTTACATGGGAGTGGCTTACACTCTTCGTTTCCCTGCTGCTCGACTCCTCGCCTATCCCCAGAGTGGACTCTCCTCGACTTCCTAGTCGCTCACTTACTGGGATTTTGCCTTTAGCCCTTCTCGCTTGTCTACTATCAACTTCATCCATTCTCATACCCTCACATTGCTTGGTTCTTTGCTCTGTTGCCCGGTTGCTCGCCTCCGGGGTCTTTGACAGTCTTTGCCCTGTTGCCCGGTTGCTCGCCTCCCGGGCCCTTGATGGTCCGACGGCTTTTTGCCATCTTTGCAAAGATTGTAAAACGGCGATTGTTTTCGCCAACTCTTCTGGATTTTGGGCCAAAGCCTCCACCTCCGGGGGAATATTATCAATTGTAACTTGTATATTTCTCCGAGACGTCGCTCACACCGTTCTTGCATGCTCACCCGTCGACGATAGCCTTGTTCGTGACTTATTCGACGGATGTGTGCTTGATTCGTGTGGTTCTTGTGATCTTACCATCTTCGAATATCACAATGTTCTTTGATGAGAAATCTTTGTGTTTATGAATGTTGATTTTAAAAGCAACTAGCCTTGCATGTACGAATTTGGTTTGTTACAACCCTTGTTCATATATGCATGCATTCAAGCCTTTGAATCTTCAAATAAGACATTCCACAAACACCAGCCAATACCCACAAACCCAGTTTCCGGCGACCTGCTGCCGGATTTTTGCAGTTTCCGGCGACCTCTCACAAGAATTCTTCAAATCTTCAACGAATCGAAGGTTCGAACCCTTCTTCTAGCGCCAATTGTTGATGACCTTAATCCAAATCGATAATTAGTGGCTGTTTTGTTCTTATAAGATCATCAAACAAGAATATGATCAAAGATTAAAGCTGGATTTTTGCAAGTAGGGATTGAGAGAGAGTTTTGCAAAAGTTTTGCCTATTTTTTAATTAAGTGAACATATTCTTATTATCCCATGAAGGGGTATTTATAGAGGTACAAGCAAGTAGGAGGTGTCACCTCCTTAATCATCCTTATTTACATGGTGACAAGTGTTAAGACACTTGTTTATTCCTAAGCTATTACATCTTTACACAATGACAAGTGTTAAAATACTTGTTTGCTCCTAATGTAATGCCTAATTATTGGGATTTATGATGATCTTCCGAGGTGCCCTCTTGCTCGACTGGCCGCCTCCTTTAATTTCTTCATTACCCTTCTTGTTCTAGCTGGCCGCCTCATTCTTGTGTCTCAGGTGACCAGCTGCTCGCCTCCTCTTACTGGGTCACCTGACCCAGCTGCTCGTCTCCTCTTAAATGTTTATATGCCCAGTTGCTCGCCTCTTATGCCCCTATTCCCTACTGTTCGTCCTTCTCATTATTTCTTATTTTTAATGATCTATCAATCTTATTATTTTAATATTTTTATTTCTAATCTTGTTGCTCGGCTGTTCGCCTATCAACAATAGGATCAAGCAAGTCTGCCAAGATTCCTATGATGACAAATTTCAACATAGATCTAGATGAGTCTAGAGAGAGTATGTGTTGGTCCCGAAACAAGTACACAGGTGTATGGGGGGGGAATACACCTGAGGTTACAAATTTAAACTTCTAAAAACTTATTAGGTTACTTAAGACAGTAACTCGTCAGTGGACTTGAAGTCTGCTGAGAATTACTTGTGAAAGCTTACTGAGATAATAACTCCACTGAAAGCTCAAGACTTTCAGTTGAACTACTATCTAATTAGCTTTCAGATGCGGATTAGTGAGCCCTTAAGAAATCTCGTTTTACTTTGATAAACTTTGAATGAATGACTAACACTTAAGAGATAGCAGAATGTAAGTACACAAGATATAAAGTGGTTCAGAGATGAATCTCCTACGTCCACTGTCCTGATTAAACAGGAGAATTCCTTTCACTTGGAATTCCTTGTGTTATAGTGCCAAGGTGCACTGATCAATTAATCCTCTCTTAGGATGATTGATCACTAGGATAATTCGAGGTCCTAGTTCCAAAAACAAACCAGCTTTCAGACTGATACAAACAATCAGCTTACTAACACCACTTAACACTAACTCTCAACCTAACAACTGGGTAGGGTTTTGAGTAGGGTTTGGTTCCAACTGTTGTGAGATAATCCTTACAGTTTAGCTCAAGGCTTAGGATGGATTATCTCTTTCTAAGGTTTGGATATAGCTTTAAGCTCGTTTACAGAAGGCTTGGTATGCTCTCTACAGATATGAAACACTTGGGAAACAAAGGTAATTTCGAGTGCTTCTTAGGTAGTTGTGAATGTAGAGATATCTTTAGAACTTGTGAGTTTCTCGTGCATAGAAATGAGCACGTCTTCCTGTTGGAGGTTGAATCTTCTCAAGTAAGTCTTCTTGTATCTGATAGGTTCAAACGACTCTATTTGAAGAATTAAGTCTTGTCAAGAAACGGCTGAAAGACCATGCATATTCACCAACTTACTGTAGAATGCTAGGGAAAGCCGTTTGGTACTTGTCAGTCTGTGACTGGTTGGCTGTAAGTAGAATACACCTACGTGTTATCTTCTCATTGGGCCATTCAGTCTGCTTGCTCAGAATCCTGTCTTGCTTTAAGGTGGAACTCTTCTGAGAGAACCTTTTTATTCCTTCAATTATGTTAAGCTTCACTGAAAATTCGTTTTGCCATGTTCCAACCAGATTAACTAACAGCTTTTAATGTGTTTAGCATTGAATGTGCTTTGTTAGTTTACATCAGTGGACCTTGGTCCTCTCCTGATGGTTTTAGTCTTAGTGTGAATGCACTTAGAAAACATTCAAGACTTCGGCTTTTTCTCAGAATACATGTCTTCAGCGGACTTTGTCTTCAGTGGACTTTGATCTTCAATACACTCTTGAAAATACTAACTACACTCCAGTTCCTAACATTTAGAACTGTTTAACTAAATGTTAGGATATAGATTAGATGTTTTGAAGATATTAAAACAAGAACTTGTAATAGGACTAGTTGAACCTGTTAGTCAGCTACAAATTAGTCTTGGTCTAGAATAGGTCTTTGGTTAAGGGGGAAGAAATATGTCCAGACCAGATGAGAGGTGACCAGAGGAGTATGATCAGAGGAGGTGACCAGATGAGAGGTGACCAGAGGAGTCTGATCAGAGGAGGTGATCAGATGAGGTATGGACCAGATGAGCTCTGCCAGAGGAGCCTGACCAGAGGAGTCTGACCAGATGAGGTCCAGAGGAGTTTGCCAGAGGAGTCTGACCAGAGGAGTCTGACCAGAAGACCTCTCCCAGATGAGGTTCAGAGCAGAAATGTTACTTGACCAGATGAGACCTGACCCAGATGAGACCAGACCAGACGAGTCCTGACTAGATGAGGGAGAAAGATTAGTTGACCCACTTTGAGGCTGCGTGTTATCTGGAGACAAGGAAATTTAGGAGTTCTATGATGGAGAAGAAGGTAATCTAGAGAGTCAACTGATGGAGGATCTGATTGATTGATTGCTTGATTGAAAGTCAACTAATCAATCATATAATCAATCTTTGATTGATTATATTCCTCCAATTATGGTTGTTTGAATCTCTAGCTTCCAACGGCTAGTTAATTCCTACAACTATAAATAAGAGTGCTTGGATTAGTTCGAGAGACAAGAGTTGTGCGAGAGCACACCAAGAACACACGAACTCTTCCACTCACTCACTTTGTCCTTTCAAGTTTATATACACTCTTTAGGAGTTATAGTTGGACCATTCACACAATCCTTATCTGTATAGATAGATGTGTGTAAGGCTTAGATCGTAAGATTGAAGCAAGTTGTACGAAGGAGCTGGTACTTCGCAATTCCAGTGGTTAGTGAGTACGTTGGTTGGAGAGTAAGTCCCCTTTTGAGAGAGGAAGAGTGGACGTAGGACAAGTTGGTCCGAACCACTATAAATCCGATGTCATTTACTTTTCTGTACTTTAGATTTCTGCATTTTCTCTTAGCACCTAATTGAAAATTGGGTTTTCTTAAAAAATAAACTCTAAACGCTTTCCGCTGGATAACCTTTTTGGGACCAACACTAAACTCTAACTCTACTGAACATTTTACTTACAAACAACTTAGGAGGAACCTTTTGGCATCTTAATCAAAACTTAACTCTATACAATTTCCCAACAGTTTCCCCCTTTTTGATTATGCCGAAACCTATCTTATTACATATTCTCTTTCAGATAAGATTCTTCAGTTGACATAAATATTTAAGGATTTTTGTAAGTAAAAGTATTTAAGTACATAAGCCTAAATGATAATGAGATATTATCTTGGGCAAAAACACAGTAGGGTTTCATTATATTGAAGAACTGAAGAGTACAAATACATAACATCTACTGATAAGTAAAAATTCAAATAAGATCAGCTGGGACTTATAAACAAATGCCCAGAAACAACACTTAACTCCTTAGATGGACTCAAACAAAGGTTCAAGTCCATATTACTTGAAGACTCGAATCTTCAAGTCATTTTTCCTCTCCATGACTTCTTTTGAATGTCCCCTGAGACCTATATGCTCACAAAGGGACACCCACTCGTCTGTAATTCTATCTCTGTCCACTGCTCTAGTTGCATCTTGAGGAGGCCAGTAGATGATTGGTTCAGGGGCCTTCAAGACATGATCTGGAATTTTATCATTCCAGGCTTCACAAATCTCAGGGTAGAGCTTTGGGTAGGTTTCAAACAACCAATCGTTGAACAAATCCTGCTCATTCTTCTTCCCCAATTCTCCACTGACATAGAAAGAGTACACAAACTCCCTTTTTGCAGACTCCCAAGCATCGTTCAGCTTTTTAGGAACCCAAGAGTCCAAATGAGGAAACTTCGCCTTAGTAACAACCATCTTTTCTTTCTTTATTTTTGCAGCCAACCTTTGATAACTATTCCTGAATTTCTTGGAAGTAGTTTTATGAAAGGTAGCTAGCCTTTCCTTCTCTTCCTCTCAGCTAACTCAGCCACTGACTCAATCTTCCCAACCTCCTTATCCCTCCTTTCCTGCTTTTGGGTAGTTAGCCTCTTAGCTCTTTCATTCATTCCACCAGCTTCTTTGATTAGCTCAGTGAGCTCAGTAACTCTGGTGGGGGCAGATTTGGGAGTTTCATATGAGATAGGTTCAGGATTTAAAACAGGAAGTACCTCTACTGAATCATTTGAATCAGTTGACTTTGCAGCCAACCTTCCTAAGGATCTTGTTCTCTTAGCCACCTCTGCTGAGAGAACATCAGTAGCCTTCCTCTTAGTTGATTCTCCCTTTTGAGCAGGTCTCTCCTTCTTCTCCTTCTCATGGGCTTCCTTGAATTTTGACAAGTCTTCTGAGGGAACCTCCTTTCCCTTCTTGGCATCAGCAATTTTCTGGGCTTCAACATTTACCTTCTTTATGGTGTTTTTGAGCTGTTGGCCTCTTTCGAACTCTGGGGTCTCAAGAATTATCCGCATCTTGTTCTTGGGGTCCTTCTTCATATCTTTTGCACTAACTCTATTTTCTCCCTTTTCGGCATTAATCATATAAACAGCAATCGAGATGTTTAACTTCATCTGATAATGACTAATAGCCTTCACTTGGGTTGAGCAGTGATCAACCTCATCTTCAAGTCTTTCAAGAGTAGCCCCAGCTGTTTGTCCAAATTGTACAAACTGCGCCATCTTTTCATCTATTAGGACGTTTGTCTTTTCTTGGCTAGGGAAGTCCTCTGCAGCCTTCTTCAGGACTTCCCCCAGCTTAGCTCCCAACTCCTCGTGCTTGGCCTCAAACTCTATCAGCTTCTGGTTCTATAACCCTTCAACCTTCCCTAACAGGTCAGCTGAGAAAGCCTCTACAGAGGACTTTAGGTTAATGGAGACATTCTCCACTGAATCCTTCAGAAATTGAGTTCTGGCCTCTTGTTCCTTTTGCTCCAGCTTCTTCAGAGCCTCTATCACCAGCACACTCTGGCCTTCAACAACATCTATCACCATATATTGTGAATCTTCAACCTTCAGAGTCAAATTTTGGAGTGATTTGGTGGTAGACTCCATCAGCTCATCAACATGGTCTGAGAGGATGACCATTTCATCTACTTCTTCTTGAACAATTTCTTGGACATCTCTCAGCTGAGCTTGTAGAGAAGGAATATTTTCATTTTGAATGAGTTGGACAGCTTCTCTCAGTGGAGTTAGGTTGACCTGGACTGGGGGAACTTCATCAGTTTGTATACCTGCATGGCAAACAGTGTTAGTCCTTTCCCCCTCTTTCTCACAGCCTAAGTCACCTGACATAACTACCTCCATTGCAACTCCCTCCTCCTCTCTCTTCTCACTTTCTCTCTCACTCTCTTTTTCAACTCTATTTTTTTCAGCCAACTCGTCATTTACAGGAACGATTGATTTTATCTCTCCTCTTACCACATTGGTGATTTCTACCTCATTTTCTTTTTCTACTTCTTTTTCAACTCCAACTGTACCAGTCACCTCAGCTGATTCCATAGTCACCACTGAGGGCTATTGTGGGATAGCTTCAGTAGACTCCTCTATTGAGCATTCCTTTGGCAAATTTTGTGCCTTAGTATCTCTTGCCAAAGATACATCATTGGCTACTTCACCACCACCTTGCTGTGGTGAAGTACCTTCTCCTTGTTCCATCTCCTTCTCCTTCTCTCCCTCTCCTCCTTCAACAGTTTTTACCTCCTCCGGCTTTTCTTTTTCCTTTTCAGCGGATTTCTCCTCTTCAGATACCTTGCTTGCTTCAGCAAGCTTGTCCATAACCATTGTTGGGATATGTTTTAGTTTTGATGATTTTCCAAAACAACATGTAATAGGTTTGAAAGCAGTCAGGATAGTATCTTTAGATTCAGGTCAGGATAGTTTGCGTATTCAGTTAGACAGGTTGTAATGTGAGAAGAACTTAGCTGAGGAAGCACTCAGTTGAGGGGGAACTCAACTGAGGGGGGAACTCAGTGAGGGGGAACTCATTGATAAAGCCTGAGGAAGTCAAGATGACATCTCAAGAGAGCTGACTGAAGACATGCCATCAACCTGAACCAATGGAGAAGCCTGAAGGAAGTCCCACTGAGTGTAAGTCAGGCTGTTCTAAGCCAGGTCTGGCGGACCACTCAGTGAAGAGCCTGATCAGGTGGATCAGTGCTGCACCAAGTAGGCCCTGAAGGAGTCAGGCTACTGTGGTCAGGGAAGTTTGTCATTCAGCCTTATGACAAACTTCTTGGAAAGATCTTCAAAGAGTCCCTGAAGGACAACTGCACTGAGGACGAGTCAGTCCACTAAAGATCAGAGTCAGTGAAGGAGGAAGCCACCTAAAGTCAGTGGGTCTTAGTCAAACCCACTGAGTCAAAGATCCGTGAATCCAGGCCACGTGGACCAATCAGCACGAGGCAGCAACTCTGACACTGACAAAGGCCGCATTCCAAGAAAAGTGGTTGAAACCATTTAATGTTGGATTCAAATGTATCTTCCCTCCAACGGATACATTTGAATCCCCATTATAAATACAAGCTCATAGCTTCTTTTGTAAGTGTGTGAGAGGAGAAAATCTACACCTACGAGCTGTGAGGGTGTGAGAGTTTTTGAGCGTTTCAAAGGGAGATATAAGGAAGCACATCTTACACCTAGAACACTGACCATTAGGGTCTTCACATATATTATCTGAGTGTTCAGCTTGTAACTCATAGCTTAGAGAGGTTTTCCTAATCCTAGCTTTAAGGCTAACACATTGTAAGGGAAAACCTCACCTAGTTGGAGAAAACCAAACCGAAACCAAAACCCTCTAGTTAGGTTTGTTGGGAGTAAGTTGTTTGTAAGGAGAGGCAGCTCCGTGGAGGGGCGTGAGTCCAGTTGTAAGTGCACCTTGGCACGTTAAAAACAAGAATCCAAGGAGTGGATTTCCTGTTGAATCAGGCCGTGGATGTAAGAGTATTGAGACTCTGAACCACGTTAAACCTTGCGTTGTTTATTGTTTTAAGTATTTACCAAAGTGTTGTGAAAATCAGCTCACTGAGAGCTTTGTTAAAGAAAACTTTGGATAAGCATTTCAGTCAGGGAGATCCATCTCACTGACTGAATCAGGCTAAGTACTCGAGAGTTCAGTCTCTCGAGTCACTGCCTTGTTAAGAGCCTGAGCTCGCAAGTCAGTTACACTGACTTGAGTGCTCTGACTCTTAGCAACGCAGTGACTTGAGTATTTCGTCACTGAACTCATTCAGGGTGCGACGCGAAGGTTTTAAAAAAAAAATTTGTGCTCCTAAATTCCCATTTTGCCCTTCGAAAACGGGACCATCAATTGGTATCAGAGCAGGTTGTTCACATGACCACTGATCCAGTTTTGTTAAGAAAAATGGTCAACCGAACAGATCTTAAATGTTTTAAACTATGGAAATTCCTGCATATTTCAAACTATTACTTGTACTCTGACATTATTCTTGTAATAGAAAATCATTTGGTTAGAAGTTTTGGAATCATCAAAAAGGGGGAAATTGTTGGGATATGTTTTAGTTTTGATGATTTTCCAAAACAACATGTAATAGGTTTGAAAGCAGTCAGGATAGTATCTTTAGATTCAGGTCAGGATAGTTTGCGTATTCAGTTAGACAGGTTGTAATGTGAGAAGAACTTAGCTGAGGAAGCACTCAGTTGAGGGGGAACTCAACTGAGGGGGGAACTCAGTGAGGGGGAACTCATTGATAAAGCCTGAGGAAGTCAAGATGACATCTCAAGAGAGCTGACTGAAGACATGCCATCAACCTGAACCAATGGAGAAGCCTGAAGGAAGTCCCACTGAGTGTAAGTCAGGCTGTTCTAAGCCAGGTCTGGCGGACCACTCAGTGAAGATCCTGATCAGGTGGATCAGTGCTGCACCAAGTAGGCCCTGAAGGAGTCAGGCTACTGTGGTCAGGGAAGTTTGTCATTCAGCCTTATGACAATCTTCTTGGAAAGATCTTCAAAGAGTCCCTGAAGGACAACTGCACTGAGGACGAGTCAGTCCACTGAAGATCAGAGTCAGTGAAGGAGGAAGCCACCTAAAGTCAGTGGGTCTTAGTCAAACCCACTGAGTCAAAGATCCGTGAATCCAGGCCACGTGGACCAATCAGCACGAGGCAGCAACTCTGACACTGACAAAGGCCGCATTCCAAGAAAAGTGGTTGAAACCATTTAATGTTGGATTCAAATGTATCTTCCCTCCAACGGATACATTTGAATCCCCATTATAAATACAAGCTCATAGCTTCTTTTGTAAGTGTGTGAGAGGAGAAAATCTACACCTACGAGCTGTGAGGGTGTGAGAGTTTTTGTGCGTTTCAAAGGGAGATATAAGGAAGCACATCTTACACCTAGAACACTGACCATTAGGGTCTTCACATATATTATCTGAGTGTTCAGCTTGTAACTCATAGCTTAGAGAGGTTTTCCTAATCCTAGCTTTAAGGCTAACACATTGTAAGGAAAAACCTCACCTAGTTGGAGAAAACCAAACCGAAACCAAAACCCTCTAGTTAGGTTTGTTGGGAGTAAGTTGTTTGTAAGGAGAGGCAGCTCCGTGGAGGGGCGTGAGTCCAGTTGTAAGTGCACCTTGGCACGTTAAAAACAAGAATCCAAGGAGTGGATTTCCTGTTGAATCAGGCCGTGGATGTAAGAGTATTGAGACTCTGAACCACGTTAAACCTTGTGTTGTTTATTGTTTTAAGTATTTACCAAAGTGTTGTGAAAATCAGCTCACTGAGAGCTTTGTTAAGAAAACTTTGGATAAGCATTTCAGTCAGGGAGATCCATCTCACTGACTGAATCAGGCTAAGCACTCGAGAGTTCAGTCTCTCGAGTCACTGCCTTGTTAAGAGCCTGAGCTCGCAAGTCAGTTACACTAACTTGAGTGCTCTGACTCTTAGCAACGCAGTGACTTGAGTATTTCGTCACTGAACTCATTCAGGGTGCGACGCGAAGGTTTTAAAAAAAAAATTTGTGCTCCTAAATTCCCATTTTGCCCTTCGAAAACGGGACCATCAACCATACTTTGAAAGATCTTCTCATCACAGAGAAGTCTGGTTTTGGTCATGCCTGCAAACTCCAACACCTCCATCTCTTCTTTCTTCCATTCCTCAGCATTGCTGCCTCCAACAGCCATGAGGATCTCTTCAAACCTCATTTCCTTCAGCTGGATAAGTAGCCTTACTCTCAAGAACATAGCTTTCAGGGTGGGGTGTCCATCAAGCTCAGGATACTTAGATTCCAAAGTGTAAGCTACCTCATCCTTAAGGGTATCCAAGAAAGAGTACCCTTCTTAATCATCAGATGGTATAGAAGGGGTAGGGGATCTGATCTCAGTTGGCTCTTCTGGGATTGACTCCAGGTGAGTTGAATGGGTTTCAGGTGGGTTAGGTTCAGATGAGGGTAAGGTTTGGGTTTCAGGAGGGGTTTGGATTTTGTCAGTGGGGGTTGAGGATGTGTTCTTAGGAGTGGTTGAGGTTGCCTCAGCAGAAGCCTCAGAGGGGGAGGTATTGTGGGATCCACTTTCAGGCTGTTGAGAGCCTTCAGTGGGGGTTTTTGACATTGCGGAGATGCATTTAGTTTTGACAGAGGTTCTAGGCTTGGTTTTTTATTTAATGGGGGTAGGGGTAGGGGCATCTGAGTCAGACTCAGTAGATATAATGTTAGGAGATGAGTCAGGGTTACCTGAAGATGACTCATCAGTGGAGTTTGTAGTTCTGACTTTCTTTGAGGCACTCTCCTTCACAGCCTCAGAAGACCTCTTCTTCTCCTTCTTTGAGGCCTTCTCTGCCTCCTCCTCCTTGTGTAACGCCATCTTGTCACTTAATTTTACCAGCCTCCTCTTCAGCTTGGTTTTTTTCTCCACAGCAGGGTTTGCTTCCTCCTCCTCTGCTGCTTCAGGGTTGTCCACCTCCGTGCTCAGCTTCCTTGTCTCCAAGGCTTTTCCAGATTTGAATAGAGCCTTCAGATTGCTCCACTTCCTATCCTCTTTCCAGACTACTCCCATATCAACATTTTTGATTAAGTAAGAGATCTTTGTGGCAAAGTTCAGCTTACTTGACAATTGGGGAGTCTTTTCCAGCTGGAATTTCGATTTTTCTTTGTTCAGAGCTCTCAAGAAAAATTGTTGCCAGTTGTAGCTCTTCTCCTTGCTTTCCACTATTGCTTTCATCAGCCTCAGTTTGGGCTTGCTCACTTGCTCCGTGCTTCCTTGGTTTCCCAGAATGCATTTCCCAATAATCTCACAAATGACATTGTATACGAGAAGAAGTACACTTCTGTTCATTGTGGGACTATACTTCGTCTTTTTCTGCATTATGGTGTAGACCCATTCCTCTTCCTTATCCGCGATACAAGTATCCGGATTTGGGCCTTCAGATGGAAGTCCAAAGAGATCTTTGAGATCATCACCTTCCAAATGAATTTCCTTCCTCACTTTTTGGTGCTCAATGATTTCAGTATCATCCCTCATAACCTTCTTCTTCCTCTTCAAAAGCAGACATGACTTAATTTTTGAATCAGTGTTAGCAACACTGAAGAAGAACTCCAACACTTGTCTATCGAAGCAGTTTTGGGGGTGGATAGACAGGAATTTTTCCAGACCAGCATCCTTCACCATGTCCAGGGCCTCCTTGATATGCCTGAACTCTGGTCTGGTTTGAATCTCAGGATTGTCAAAAATAACTATAGGCTCATACCAAAAGTTATCTTTGTTGGTAAGAAAGCCTAGATTTACTCGTGCCATTTGTTTTTAGAAAGGATTGAGAAATTTTGCAGAGAGTATTTTTTGGGAGATAAGTGAGTATTTGCTTGAAGAGTGTTCAAAAAGGTTCTTAGACTGATTTTGAGGTCTTTTATATGAGGAATGAATGGTGAGATTGAAAAGCGTAATCAACGTCTGAGATTAATTTGGAAACAGACCGTGGATAGTCGAAGGGGTCGTGGGGAGTTTTTGAGATATCTCGACGGTTAGGGAAAAACCACCTAAAATGAAAGGTGGGGATTCAAAGAGTTGGTAGCCGGAAGGTCACATCATCCGGCTTTTAGGGCGCGTGAGATAGGAAACTGAAAAAGTAAGTCTGACTTGTACAACGCGCATTAAATGCCCGCCTTATCAAAATCTCTTCGAAATAGTGTAAAAAGATTTAATTTTCAGAAAACACTCATTAATAAAATTTTGAAATCAAATTTATATTTAAAAACTAAGAGGCTTTCAGATTTGAAAGATAACATAAGTACAAAACATTGACCTCCACTGAGGTTGAACCTCTTCTGCGAAATGAAGCTCTTCTGAGATCAGTGGCTCCTCTGAGGTTGATCCTCTTCTGAGGTGGAACCTCCACTGATTCGAATTCAAATCTTCTGAGTTTTGTAAAGACTTTATCTTTACTCTCCTGGATCTAGAAGTCCAAGCTCCACTAACAGTTCTTGAAACCTTGCTTCAGCCAAAGGTTTAGTAAATATATCTGTCTTTTGTTTGTCAGTGTGAATCTTGAGCATTTTGATATCCTTCTTTTCCACATGATCTCTGATGAAATGATATGTAATATCCACATGCTTGCATCTTGTGTGGAGAACTGGATTTTCTGAAATAGCAATTGCACTATTGTTGTCACAGAAAATAGGAACTTCATTAGCAAAGATGTTGTAATCTCTCAGTTGTTGTCTTAGCCATAGAATTTGAGCACAACAACTTCCAGCTGCCATATATTCAGCTTCAGTAGTGCTTGTGGCTACTGAATTTTATTTCTTGGAAAACCAAGAGATCAACTTACTTCCCAAGAATTGACAAGTTCCTGAGGTTGATTTTCTATCAATTCTGCATCCTCCATAGTCTGCATCTGAGTATCCTGTGAGTTACAAATTATCATCTGAGGGATACCATAATCCCATATTCACAATACCCTTTAAATATTTGAGAATTCTCTTAGCAGCTTCCAAATGACTTTTCTTGGGATTTGCTTGATATCTAGCACATATACCAACATCAAATGTGATATCAGGCCTGCTTGCTGTGAGATACAGTAGAGACCCAATGATTGCTCTGTAGTGAGTCTGGTCTACTGATTCACGATCTTCATCAGGTTCCATCTTGGTGTTGGTGTTGAGTGGAACTCTTGCAACTTTGCTGGTCTGGCATCCAAATTTGTTGATCAGCTCCCGTGTATATTTGGCTTGGTTGATGAATATTCCTTCAGTGGACTGCTTGACTTGAAGTCCTAGGAAGAAATTCATTTCTCCCATCATTGACATCTCAAACTTTCCTTTCATTAATTGAGAAAATTTCTCACAGAGGACTTGGTTTGGAGAACCAAAGATGATATCATCCACATAGATCTGAACTAGCAGGGTGTCCTCTCCTTTTGTGATTCTGAAGAGAGTTCTATCTACTCTTCCTTTGATAAAATCATGATCCAACAGGAACTGTGACAAATTATCATACCAAGCTCTTGGAGCCTGTTTCAGTCCATATAGAGCTTTCCTCAGTCTATATACTTTGTGGCTTTCTTCAAAACCTGGGGGTTGCTCCACAGAGACTTCCTCATTGAGTATTCCATTCAAGAAAGCACTTTTTACATCCATCTGATACACCTTGAATTTCTTGTGAGCAGCATATGCAAGAAATAACCTTATTACTTCCAATCTGGCCACCGGGGCAAAGGTTTCATCATAGTCAAAACCTTCCACTTGAGAATAGCCCATTGCTACTAGCCTGGCCTTGTTTTTGAATATGACATCATTCTCATCCTTCTTGTTCTTGAATACCCACTTGGTTCAAATCACATTGCAATGATATGGTCTATCAACCAGCTCCCATACTTGATTTCTTGTGAATTGGTTGAGCTCTTCTTGCATTGCAATGATTCAATTTAAATCTTGAAGTGCTTCTTCAATGGAACTTGGTTCCTGGTTTGATAAGAAACAACAAAATAAAGCACTTTCTCCATGAAAACTTCTAGTTTTGACTCCAGAGGTAGGATCACCTAAGATTAGCTCAACATGATGATCTGAGAGCCATGTCCTTCTAGGCCGATGCCCTTCAGTAGAGTTTAACTCTTCTGAAGTTGAGTCACTAAATACAGGAATGAATTCAAATTCAGGAAATAAGACAGAGGGTTGAAGTCCTGAGTCATCATTCAAGGTATTTTCATTCTCAATGGTAGTTTCATTGGTTCCCCCTTAAATGATGGGCTCAGTAGATATCTCAGCGGTGACCACATCTTCATCGACATTACTTACCTCTTGATCTGGGATAGTGTTCATCAGTTCAGTTGTATGTTCATGAGAGTTCTCAGGTGAGCTGTGAGGAGTGGTTTGACTTTGAGTGTCCTCTTTGAATTGTTGAACATTTAGGTTATCCCAGGTTGGGATGTATGCATCAACACAATTCTCAGGATAGCCTTTTGTCTTGATACTCAGTCTAGTTAGCCTTTTGCTTATCACTTCCTCATTCTCCTTACTCCTGGACTCAAAGGTAGATTCATCAAAGACCACATGAGGTGTTTCTTCCACAACAAGAGTTCTACAGTTGTAAACTCTGAAAGCTCTACTGATTTGGGAATATCCTAAAAATATTCCTTCATCAGCTTTGCTATCAAAAGCTTTCAGTTGAGTTTTCCCATTGTTGTGAATGAAACACTTGCAACCAAAGATATGAAAGTAAGATACCTGAGGCTTTATGCCATTCCATAACTCATATAGAGTTCTTCCTTGATGTTTGGTTACCATGGATCTATTCTGAGTGTGGCAGGCAGTATTAATAGCTTCAGTCCAAAATCTTTTAGGAACTTGAGCTTCTGCAAGCATTGTCCTTGCTGCCTCCTTAAGAGTACTATTTCTTCTTTCAGCTACTCCATTTTGTTGAGGAGTTCTTGCAGTTGAGGTCTCATGGGCAATTCCTAACTCTTTGCAGAAATCAGAAATTATTGAATTAATGAATTCAGTGCCCTTATCTGATCTTATCTTTATAATGTTCAGGCTCTTTTCATTGCTAACTTTCTTCAGAAGTTCTGGTAGCCTGAGTTGAGTCTCCTTCTTGCTTGCTAGAAATACCACCCAAGTGTACCTGGAGAAATCATCAACAACAACAAGAGTATATTTTCTCCCATTGATACTTACAGGGGTTACTGTTGGTCCCACTAGATAGATTAATTGTGGAAGCTTTAAGTTTATGTCTTAACAAACTTCTTTTTATAAGAGCACAGAACAAGTAAGAGATTAAATAAACAAAAGCAATAAATAACACCTGATATATAGTGGTTCGGATCTGAATATCCTACGTCCACTCTCTCTTATATCCAAGGGGTCTCACTATCAACCAACCAACTTACTCACGTACTGGAATTTCCGAAGTACCAGTTCCTTCTTACAACTCCTTTAGATCTAACCACAATCTAAAGTAATCAACCTTCAACCTTATCTTAGAGATGAACAGTTTAAAGTCCAACAACTCCTTAAGAGTAGATATGTAATGTGAATAATAAGAGTGCTAACGGTGATTATCAAAAGCTTGGAATGTGACTTGTGCGCGTAGGATCTCTCTAGAGCTTTTTCTTGTGACTGCACTCTTGTTTTTATAGAGGAGATTAGGGTTAGCCGTTGGAGAGCTAATCCATTCAGATCCTCTATTTAAGGAAGATTTAATCAATCAATTCCCTAATTGATTGATTGGGTTGGTGAAATCCTTGGATTGATTAACTTCAATAACTTTCCAATCCGATCTAGTTGACTTGATTTGAATCACCAACGGTTAAATGCTTCCTCTGCCTAACGCTGATTCTCTCCAGAGAAGGCAAGACCAGACACCAGGCAACCTCGGTGTCTTCTGGTCCAGATCTGGATAACAACCAGAATACTCAGTAGAAACAGGGGATCAAACTGAGCATCTTTTGTTCCACCAGACTCGTCTGGTCCAGACTCGTCTGGTCTGGGGAAAGGTCATCTGCCTCTGGTCAGATCTCATCTGGTGAAGTCTTCTGGTGGAGTCCTCTGGTGAAGTCCTCTGGTGGGGTCTTCTGGTGACTCTTCTGGTGAAGTCTTCTGGTCTGGCAGTTCCCCCTAGACTAAGTCCTAATCTAGTTCATCATCTGGCTAACAGGTCCAGATGGTCCTATTACATCTTCTGGTTTGTTTTAACTCATCAAAACTATACAATATTTATCCTAACAATTTCCCCATTTTTGATGGAGTTAAAACACTACCAGAACTGATCAAAAATAGAAAATAAGCAAGAAAACAATAAAGAGATAAGACCTTAGAGTAGATCTTATCAGGCAAACAATAAGACAACAAGGAGTTTTCTTTGAGACAGAGAAGATATGATCTTCATTGATACATAAGGATAGAATGATTACAGATTACATTAAAGATCAGATCATATTCTATACATATCTTCTGTTCTCTTTAGACACCACAAACCAGTCAAGAAACCTGTCTTGAATGGCCTTCAACTCTGCAGAAGATGTTGGAGTGAAATTCACCAACACCTTTGTCTTGTACAGTTTCTTCAATTCAGCCCAATCAACCTGGTCTCCTGCCATTGGAGTGTTGAGATAATGGAATTCAGGAGCAGTGACTTCCAGGTTGAACTCAATAGTTGAATCCATCAGCTGCTTGTAAAGATCTGCATCATAGGCTTTCATCCAAGAGTAAAAGGTTCTGTTGATGAGAGCATCATCCTCTAGTGGAGGTCTCTGGATGTAGTGTTGAATGAACTAGAGAGTCTTGGCTTCTCTCCATTTTTCTATCAAAGGCACAGGCACAGTTGAGTCAAAGGACCCTTCTGTCCTGAGAGGCAAGATGTTCATGACCTCAACAGGTGTCTTCCTCTTCTGACTGGATCCACTGGCACCAGGAGTGATACCAGCTTCTCTGCTCTTCTTATTTTGCCTCCTAACATATCGGAGCCTCTACTCTTCATTTATGTTCTTCCTGATCCTTGCTTGCCTTTCTTCAGGCGTTTCTTCTCTGAACCTCTTCTCTGCCTCTTCCACTACTTCTTCTAGGAAGCTTTTCTTGACTTTTTTGATCTTCTTCTTAGCAGGTCCAGAGATAGAGATAGGATCCTGCTCTGCTTCCGACTCCTCTTCTGCAGCAAGCTGCTTAGCCGTGGTAAGAGATTTAAGCTCCTCTTTCTTCTTCTTCTGCAGCTCTGCCTGGGCCAAGGTGTTCTCTAGCAGGTCCAGACGAGCTCCATGGCTAAATAGGGTCTCATTGGTGGTCTTCGCCAGATCAGTTCTGGCCTTCTCTTCCCCCTTTTTAACTTCATCAAGGAGGTGCTCCACTACCTGCCTTATGAGATCAGGCAAGGCAGTGTTGGAGGAAGAGTGAAGATCACGAAGTTGCTTAGCCTCCTCCAGGTAAGCTTGAGATTCTGCAACTAATCTCTCCTGCTTGGCAAGCATCTCCTGGAGTGAATCCTTGAGCTTAGCAGTCTCCAGCATTTGAGTGGCCAACTCAACTTTCAACACAGAAACTGGCCTCATCTGCTCCAGCACGTGCTCCTGGAGTTGTTTCTGGCTGTGCATCACATCCAGCTTCACAAAAAGGCCATTTTCCTTAAACGAGGCTTTGAGTTCAGCAAGAGTGGACTTGATCTGCTTAAGGAAAATACTCCTCTCCTACCGAATCTGGTGCTCTATCATAGCAGGAGCCATGTGTTGAATTACCTTGGAGAAGCGCCCAATCTGCATGATTTGTTCATTAAAGAACGTCTTCATCTTCTGGAGCACGGCAGGAGACATATCAAAATCTTCCTCGTCTGAATACAACTCTAGAGGGAAGACAAAGTGAGGCCCAAACTTGTAAGAGGGGCCCTCAGGAGTGATCATAACCCCCCTCTGGATGAGCAAGGTGCGAATTAAGACCTTGGCTGCAACAGGGGTCTCTAGCTCTGCTGGGTTCTGGATATTCAGCTTCTACTTAAGTTCAATCTCCCATGCAATGAAGTTAGAGGGACCCATTTCCTCAAGCAACAACATGAGGTCCTCCACATCTTCAAGTCTGGCCTTGCTCCAGACTTTGGCATCAGTAAGGTCTGCCAAAAGTGGTAAGTGCTCCAGAAGAACTGGGAAATGCTCTCTTAGCCAGAGCTGAGCACTCACTGTTGGTCCCACTAGTTAGATTAATTGCGGAAGCTTAAGTTAAATGTCTTTCAAATTCTTTTTACAAGAGAACAATAACCAATAAGACAATAAGTAAATGAAAGAAATAAAGAACACAAGATATATAGTGGTTCGGATTTGAATATCCTACGTCCACTCTCCCTTATATCCAAGGGGTCTCACTAACAACCAACTCACTTACTTGTTTACTGGAATTGGGAAGTACCAGTTCCTTCTTACAACCTCTTTAGATTTAACTTCAATCTAAAGATCAACAGCCAACAACCTTATCTACTAGATGAACAGGTTGAGGTTTCAATAACTCCTTAAGAGTAGATGTATATTATGAAGAATAAGAGTGCTAAGAGTGATTATCAAAGGCTTGGATGGACTTATGCGCGTATGGTGTCTCTCTAGGGCCTTTTCTTGAACTGCACTCTTGTATTTATAGAGGGGATTAGGGCTAAGCCGTTGGAGAGCTAATCCAATCAGATCCTCTATTTAAGGAAGCCTCAATCAATCAATTCCCTAATTGATTGATTGGGTTGGTGGGATCCTTGGATTGATTATCTTCAAATACTTTACAATCATGATCTTGTTCACTTGATTTGAATCACCAACGGTCAATAGCTTCCTCTGCCTAACTCTGATTCTCGCCAGAGAAGGCAAGACCAGACACCAGGCAACCTCGGTGTCTTCTGGTCCTAATCTGGTGAACAACCAGAATACTCAGTAGAAACAGGGGATCAAACTGAGCGTCTTTTGTTCCACCAGACTCGTCTGGTCCGGACTCGTCTGGTCTGGGGAAGGTCCTCTGCCTCTGGTCTGATCTCATCTGGTGAAGTTTCTGGTGGAGTCCTCTGGTGAAGTCCTCTGGTGACTCTTCTGGTGAAGTCTTCTGGTCTGGCAGTTCCCCCTAGACTAAGTCCTAATCTAGATCATCATCTGGCTAACAGGTCCAGATGGTCTTATTACATCTTCTGGTTTGTTTTAACTCATCAAAACTAACAACTTTTATCCTAACAATTTCCCCCTTTTTGATGGAGTTAAAACACTACCAGAACTGATCACAAAGTAAGACTTAAACAAGAAAACAGTAAAGGATAAGACCTTAGAATCGATCTTATCAGGCAAACAATTAAGACAACAAGAAGTTGTCTTTTGAACAGAGAAGATATAAGTTTCATTAATAACAAGGACAAAATGGTTACAAGATACATTGAAGTTCAAGGTCCTATACTAAGCATATCTTCTATTATCCTTGGGCACCAGGAACCAGTCAAGGAATCTGTCTTGAATGGCCTTCAGCTCTGCAGAGGATGTTGGGGTGAAATTCACCAACACCTTAGTCTTGAACAATTTCTTCAACTCAAGCCAATCAACCTGGTCCCCTATCATGGGAGTGTTGAGATAATGAAACTCAGGGGCTGTGACCTCCAGGTTGAACTCTATTGTTGAATCCATCAGCTGCTTGTAGAGCTCTGCATCAAAACTCTTCATCCAAGAATGGAAGGTTCTGTTGATAAGTGCCTCATCCTCTGGTGGTGGCCTCTGGATATAGTGTTGAATGAACTAGAGAGTCTTGGCTTCTCTCCACTTTTCTATCAGAGGCACAGGCACAGTTGAGTCAAAGGATCCTTCTATCCTGAGAGGCAAGATGTTCATCACTTCAACATGAGCCTTCTTCTTCTGGCTTGAACCACTGGCACCAGAAGGAACACCAGCTTCTCTGGCCTTCTTGCTCTGCCTTCTAACATATCTGAGCCTCTGCTCTTCATCTATGTTCTTTCTAATCCTGGCTTGCTTTTCCTCTGGAGTCTCTTCCTTATATCTCTTTTCTGCTTCCTCCATAACTTCTTCTAGGAAGCTTTTCTTGACTTTTCTGATCTTTTTCTTAGCAGGTCCAGATATAGAGATAGGGTCCTGTTCTGCTTCTGACTCTTCTTCTGCAGCAAGCTGCTTGGCCATAGTAAGAGATTTAAGCTCCTCTTTCTTCTTCTTCTGCAACTCTGCTTGGGCCAAAGTGTTCTCTAGCAGATCCAGGCGTGCACCATGGCTAAATAGAGTTTCATTGGTGGTCTTCGCCAGATCAGTTCTGGCCTTCTCTTCCCCCTTTTTAACTGCATCAATAAGGGGCTCCACTACCTGCCTAATGAGATCAGGCAAGGTAGTGTTGGAGGAAGAGTGAAGATCACGCAGCTGCTTTGCCTCCTCCAGGTAGGCTTTAGATTCTGCAACAAGCCTCTCCTGCTTCTCCAACATCTCCTGGAGGGAGTCCTTCAGCTTGGCAGTCTGGATCATCTGGCTGGCCATCTCAACCTTCAGTACAGAGACTGGCCTCATCTGCTCCATCACATGCTCCTGGAGTTGCTTCTGGCTGTGCATAACGTCCAGCTTTACAAATAGTCCATTAGCTTTGAAAGAGGCCTTGACCTCAGCCAAAGTAGACTTGATCTGCTTCAGGAAGATCCTCCTCTCCTGCTTGATCTGATGCTCTATCATAGCAGGGGCCATGTGTTGAATAGCTTTGGAAAAGCGCCCAATCTGCATGATCTGCTCGTTGAAGAAGGCTTTCATCTTCTGGAGCACAGCAGGAGACATCTCAAAGTCTTTCTCATCTGAATATAGCTCTGGAGGGAAGATAAAATGAGGACCAAACTTGTAAGTGGGGCCCTCTGGAGTGAGCATTACCCCTCTCTGGATGAGCAGGGTGCGAATCAATACTTTAGCTGCACCAGGGGTCTCCAGCTCTGTTGGGTTCTGAATGTTAAGCTTCTGCTTTAGCTCAATCTCCCAGGCAGTGAATGTGGAGGGGGACATCTCTTCCAGCAGCACCATAAGGTCCTCCACATCCTCTAGTCTGGCCTTGCTCCAGACTTTGGCATCAGTCAACTCTGCCAAAAGTGGTAAGTGCTCCAGAAGAACTGGGAAATGCTCTCTTAGCCAGAGCTGAGCACTTACACTCATACTCTGCCTAATGGGACCCATTTCTACAGATGAGAAAGTGAAGGGTTTGGGCCCAGAGGCAGAGGAGGAAGGTGCTAAGTTAGCAGGCTCAAGTGAAGCTTCCTCATCTTCACTATCATCGCTTGTTAAACAGGTGGGAGAAGGGGGAGGAGCAACGAATCCCAGAGCCATATAAATGGTTGGGTCTTGGTCAGTATGGGTTTGGGAGGGGTAGGATTTTGTGAGGTAGAAGTGGAGGGGATGGGTTGCTCTGCACTAGAAGAGGATGGGATCTCTGGTACAGAAGATGGGATGGGAGATTGTGAAGTGGAAGTGTTTGGAAGGGGAATTTCTGCACCAGAAGAGGTTGATGACACCTCTGGTACAGAAGCTGGGGGAGAGGGGTTTGTGGGAAGATGTGTTTGGGAATGTGGGGGAGAAGGTGTTTGGGTAGGAATGGTTGAGGTAGTATATACGGGGGTATCTGGTAAAGTCTGCTCTGGTGTGGATAAAGGAACACCAAGAACAGTTGGAGTTTGGGGAAGGTTATCTGGGGGAGAGGTAGAGGGAGTAACAAGATTAATAGGATCAGAGGGGGAAAAAAAAGATGGGTTGGAAGGGTTTACCTCTGCTGAGTCAACATCAGCAGGTATGATATACTCTGGAGCAGAGACATCCTCCATCATCTGAGAAGCCTCATCAATTGCTTTCTCCAAGGCCTCTCCAAGATCAGAACCAGAGTCTGAATCTTGAAACATGGCTCTCTTGGCCTTGGATTTCTTCTTAAGAGGCTCAACCTCTTCTTCCTCTTCATCCTCTGATGGTTCATCCACCAGAAGGGTTTTCTTGGCCTTCCTGCTAGTCCTTTGCTTCTTAGCAGAGCCTTTCTTGGCCTCTTCTGGCCTCTTCCTCTTGGCTGCTCCAGCCTTCTTGGTAGCCTCAACTACTTCTCCCTTTTTCTTCAGAATATTAAAAAGGGGAATCTGGTCCTCCTCCGAGGAACCAGAGAAGAAAATTGTAGAGGATCCAGTTGCTCCAGCAGCCTGCTTCGAACTCGGCTGCTTCTTCTGCTGCTTCTGCCCCTTTGCAGGTAAGGGTACTGCTTGGAGAGGAGGGGCAGGGATGGCTTCTTCTGCATCAGAATCAGGATGGCCATGAAGAGGGCCATCCTTGGAGAAAAGTATCTTGGACTTATGGAATCCTTTGCACCAGGATTCCTTCCATTTCTTCTCCGGAAGCAATGAATCCAAAATCAACGTTAGTTTTGTTCCCAACGAAACATTTGCAGTGAAATAGAACTGCATCTCCCCTGGCTGGGAAGGGCAAGGCTCCTTGTTCACCTCCACCTTGTTCTTTCTCAAAACTCCCCAAAAGAACTCTGCCCAATTGCATTGAACGCCGTCATACAGAGCCCTCATCACACACATTCGTCCGTTGAAAATCGCATCCGTGCTATGATTTTCACACATCAGTACCTTCACTACAATATCAAATAAAACCTTGTATTTTTGCCTCAGATGCTTGTCTAAAAATCCCTTCGTTATATTCTGGCAAGATGAACGAGCAAACAACTTGAAAGAGCCCACAATATCGTTTTCCTTGTAGGTTAAAGGATCCATCCCTTCTGCCGAAATGTTTCCAAACAGCGCACAGAAGTCATGCTTGGAAAACACCAAATCCTCCTTGTCAATCTTTGAAGAGATGTGGTCTTCATTAATCTTCATACGGACCAGAAACTGGGCCGCATAACCATCAAGAGTACGAAAATCCTTGGGGACTGTGGAGATCAGCCTTTCCACTCTGGATCTCCTCAATAATTCCAGAATAGCCAGTGCAGATGAGTTCTTGGTGGTGTAGAAGTCAACCACCATCTCCGTTTTTAGTTTCTTCATCATCAGGGCATGATCAAAGTTGCACGGGGGAGCCATATCTATGAGAGAAAGTGATAGAAGGGAAAAGAAACTTGCAGAGAGAAAATTAGGGCTTTGAAAATATGGAAACGTGAAGAGACAAATTGAAAAGAAATTTGATATAAATAGGGAAATACGCGTGGCTTGATTAGTAAATGAAGTGTGAACGTGTGTAATAGCAAATTTAATTTAGGGAACAAAATCAATTTTTGAATTGATTGACATATTGCACATTGATTAAATCTGATGGCCACGATGAAAGGCGAGATACAAATTTAATCTGGTGCGTTGGCGTGGTCATTGGGACTGGGCATAAAGGGGTTTATGGCAGTCAAGAGAAAAAGCGAAATGATTGCCTAGGCCCTATACCATAGTCTTAAATACACCTCGAAGTTGAAACGTTTTGAGTGTACTTACTAATTTGAAAAGTGTATCCCAATGATCAGAGGCCAGAGAAGTAAAAGCATACCTGTCACCTGATATTGTAACCAGATGATACCACAGCTAGTCTGGTGTTACATCTCCTCTGATGGAACTCATCTGGTTCTGGTCAGAAAGAACTTTGACCTTTTCTGGAATCTGACTCAGCACCTCATCTGGAGATATAACTTCTCTGATATATCTAATCTGCAGGTATGTTAGGTTTAAATAACAAGAAATATGCAGTAAGATTTAAATAAAGGATACTTCTCTGATGTTCCCCCTAAAGCAAATCTGTCTCTGGATCCAACAATCCTAACTCAAAAGCTAACTCTCTGAATCTGGTCTCAGCCAAAGGCTTAGTTAAAATATCTGCTCTCTGCTTCTCTGTTGCAATCTTTTCCATCCTTATATCTCCCTTCTCAACATGATCTCTGATAAAATGATGCCTTATATCAACATGTTTACACCTGGTATGAAGAACTGGATTCTGGGTGATTGCAATTGCGCTATTACTATCACAGAATATAGGAATATCCTTAGCTCTAATCTGGTAGTCCCTAAGTTGGTGACTAATCCAGAGTAGTTGTGAACAACAGCTCCCTGCAGCCATGTACTCTGCTTCTGTTGTTGATGTAGCAACTGAAGTCTGCTTCTTAGAAAACCAAGATACCAATTTATTCCCTAAAAATTGGCATGTTCCACTTGTAGACTTTCTATCTATCCTGCATCCACCATAATCTGAATATGAATAACCACTCAATTCCAAGTTGTCATCTGCAGGATACCACAAACCTAAATTCACTGTTCCCTTAAGATATTTCAATATCTTTCTAGCTGCTTCCAAGTGACTCTTCTTGGGATTAGCTTGAAATCTTGCACATACTCCAACATGAAAAGTAATATCTGGTCTGCTTGCAGTCAGGTACAGAAGAGAACCGATAAGTGCTCTGTACTGAGTCTGGTCCACATTTTCTCCAGACTCATCTGGATCCATGTTGAAATTTGTCATCATAGGGATCTTGGCTGCTTTGCTAGATCCTACTCCAAATTTCTCTAACATGTTTCTGATGTACTTTGCATGATTTATGAAAATTCCCTTCTCTGATTGCTTTACCTGCAAACCTAAAAAATAATTCATTTCACCCATCATGGACATCTCAAACTGGCTCTGCATGAGTTCACCAAACTTCTCACACAGCTTCTTGTTAGGGGATCCAAATATAATGTCATCAACATATATTTGGACCAGAAGGATGTCCTTTCCTTCTTCTTTCCTAAACAAAGTCCTATCAATCTTACCCTTAGTAAAACCATTGTCCAGAAGAAACTGAGATAGAGTGTCATACCATGCTCTGGGTGCCTGCTTCAGCCCATAAAGAGTTTTCTTAAGCTTAAACACCTTGTCACCTTGTTCAAAACCAGGAGGTTGTTCCACATACACTTCCTCAATGAGAATCCCATTAAGAAAGGCAGATTTCACATCCATCTGGTGTACTTTGAACTTCATGTGAGCAGCATATGCTAAGAACAATCTGATGGCTTCTAGTCTGGCAACAAGAGCAAATGTCTCATCATAGTCTATTCCCTCAGACTGAGAATAGCCCTGGGCCACTAGCCTTACCTTGTTCCTAGTAATGACATCATTCTCATCTTTCTTATTCTTGAAAACCCACTTAGTGTCTATCACCTTTTGATGTCTTGGTCTGCCTACCAGCTCCCAAACATCCTGTCTGGTGAATTGATTCAACTCCTCCTGCATAGCAACAATCTAATTTGAATCTTTCAGTGTCTCCTTGATGTTCTTGGGCTCAATCAAGGACACATAGCAACTGAATAAGGCAGCTAAGTTAAGTGTTCTCCTAGTCTGGACACCCTTAGTTGGATCTCCTAAGATCAGGTCATTGGGGTGATCAACCAGGGTCCTCCTACCCGTGGTCTTGCCTGGTTGATCATCTTCTGCAGTACCTTGGTGATTATCACCGCTTGCAGAAGAGCTTCCCCCTACAGGAGTTCCAACCTCTTCTGGTTCTGCTCCTTTTGAAGGCTTCTGCTTCAGAGAACCAGGAGATGGGTCATCATCTGAATCTGATTCTGAATTAAGATAAGGTGGATTGACCTTGATTACTCTGGGAGTAGTCTGATTCTGGGTTTCATCAGAAGACTTCGATTCCACCTTGTACTCAAAAGCAGATTCATCAAAAACAACATGAGGTGTTTCCTCCACACAAAGTGAATTCTTATTAAAAACTCTAAAAGCCTTACTGGTGCTGGAATATCCTAAAAATATTCCATCAGCCACTTTGGCATCAAAGGTTCTTAATTTAGATTTCCCATTGTCATGGATGAAACACTTACATCCAAAAACATGAAAGTATGAAACAGGTGGGGTTTTACCTATCCATACCTCATATGGAGTCTTATTATATCTCTGGGCAATTAGGCACCTGTTCTGAGTGTAGCAAGCTGTATTAATGGCCTCTGCCCAAAATCTCTGTGGAGTGTTGTACTCTGCCAGAAGTGTTCTTGCGGCTTCTTTAAGGGTTCTATTCCTCCTTTCTGCTATTCCATTTATTTGGGGTGTTCTGGTAGCAGATGTTTCATGAAAAATCCCATGGTCCTTGCAGTAATCTGCAATATGTGAATTCAAAAACTCTGTCCCTTTGTCACTTCTGATCCTCACTATGCTCTGGTTCTGCTCAATCTGAATCTGCTTGAAGAACTCTGGCAGCTTAGTGATAGTTTCATTTTTCTTAAACAAGAACACTACCCAAGTGTATCTTGAAAAGTCATCTACTATCACCAATGTGTACTTCCTTCCACTGAAACTAAGAGGAGAAACTGGTCCAAACAGGTCCATGTGAAGTAGTTGAAGTCCTCTAGTTGTGGTTGTGCTCTGGACATCCTTAAAGGAAGTCTTGGGTTGTTTACCCTTCTGGCATGAACCACAAACTTGATTCTTCTTAAACACTTCATTAGGAAGACCTCGAATTAGACCTTTTCTGGCAATCTTATTCAGTGTTTTGAAGTTAAGATGACACAATCTCTTGTGCCAAATCCAGCTGTTCTCTGCAGATCCTTTAGCAACCAGGCAAGCATTTCTTGGGCAACTGCTAAAATCTGCAAGATAAATGTTACCCTTCCTCAAGCCTATTAGCAAGATATCATTATAATCAGAAGAGAAAACAGTGCATGAATCACTAGAGAACTTCACTGAGTATCCCTTGTCACAGAATTGGGATACTGAAAGCAGATTATGCTTGAGTCCTTCTACATAGTAGACTTCATCTACAGATACTCCATTGAAGGTCAATTTTCCAACTCCTCTGGTGATTCCATAGTTGTTGTCACCATACATCACTCTTGGTCCATTCAATGGCTTAAAATCTTGGAGATTATCCTTCTGGAAGGTCATGTGCTTGGAACATCCACTATCAATGTACCAGACATGGTTGCTTGAAAGTCCTTTCTCCAATGGGCTCTTATCTACCTGCAGAGAAATCAATTAGGTCCCCTACTAGTGCTGGGTCCTGATTGGTTAGTTGCAGGTCTTGTAGGAATCCAAAGATAAAGATCATCCCTTATTGGATGAGGAGATCTTATCTTCCTTCCAAATCTATCTACCAGAACATGTCCTCTGACAATGACATATTGAGCTATTGGTCTGATAAGGACACTTTTCCTATAAACAGGTCTGGTGTACCTTTTCTCAAATCTAGCCTTTGGAATGGCCTGCCTCAAAGACATGGTCTTAAAGGTTTGGTTGTAAGGGTACATCCTAGAAGAACCATCTCTGGTGTCATAACTTCCCAGATCAGTTGGTTTTCTATAGATGGGTCTGGAAGACCACCTCTGGTTCTGAAAGGTAGACTTGTTCTGGTGGTTATAGTTTCTTTGAGTATACCTATTCTGGAATTGATTCCTCTGAGAAAATTGTCTCTGGGGTACCTGGTGCTGTTGAACATTGTTCCTTCTCTGGTAGTTCTTACCTTGATTGGTATTCCCCCTTTTTGAGTGTTTCCTTTGAGGTCCCCTAATCTGGTTAAGTTCCCTTTGAGGATTTCTCTGGAGCCCTCCAATTTGAGTAAGTTCTACTCCTTGGGACTCATTGTTCATAGGACCATCAATCTTCAATGGTTCCCCTTGTTGACTCTTATTCTCTAGGATCTTCTCTTCCAGGACAGTCAACTCTTCTGGACCATATGTTATGTGATTAACAGAGTGATTCATTTTCCAATCAGGATTGTGAACCACCTTGTAACCATTACCAGTTAAGTCTTTATCATCCCAGATTTTTACCAATTTCCCAGCTCTTACAGACTTGTCTTTATTATAAAGGTATTTATGAGTTTTAGTGGTAATTCCAGGATATCCTAAACCACTCTTATCATTAATGCGCTGAGAAGACTCTGATATGATAGATACAACCGATGGTATCTTAGGAGCTTCTCTGGGCATGGGTATCTCCTCTATGTTGTGAGCAACTTGTTTTCCCTTGATAAGAGTCTGGTATTTGGCTCTGAGTTCATTGATCTCATCTTCTTGAGAGTTCTTTTATTTCATGAGTTGATCTACCAGAGTATCTCTTTCTGTGATCTTATCTTGAAGTTCAGAAACTTCTTTAGAATGATCTTTCATGAGTTCTCTGGTGGATTTATGCTCATGAGAGAGAGATTGAACTTCAGCTCTGAGCCTACCATTCTCTTTCTCAAGTTTTTGAAAAAGTTGGACACAATTTTGGAGATCTGATAGCATTTGTTGCATATCAGACTCTCTGGAGTTACCAGATGAATTAGAGGATTCAGTATATTTGGAATTAGATAAGACCAGAGTAGTTTCATTTACCTCAGTGATGTCTGCCATAAGACACACATCATCATCTGATCCGAAATCAGAAGAAGAAGAACTGGAACTAGTATCCTCCTCCTCTGCTTCTGCTAGCAATGCTCTCTTGTCTGCATATCTCCTATCTCTCTTAATCCTTTTCTCTTCTCTTTCCCTTGGAGTAAGTTGAGGACAATCATAACTGTAGTGACCAGTCTTGTTGTATGTGTAGCAGGCATTGTCTCCTCTGGGACTAGGACTTGGCTCTCTCCTCCTCTGGTTGTAGTCTGATCTGGCTGGGCTACTCTCTCTCCTCTGGTAGTCAGGTCTGCCAGAGCTACCATCCCTCCTCTGATAATCTGATCTCCCAAAGCTGCCAGGGTTGTCATCTCTCCTCCTTTCTGGAGTTCTGAATCTGGTCTCCCTTGAGTCTCCAGATGTCTTCTCCTTCTCTGCAGGCTTGAAGGAACTCTTCCTGTCTCTGGTAGACTCCTTCCAATGACTTTTGTACCTGCCATATTTTGAACTCATTTTATCTAATTTACGGGTTAGAAGTGCTACCTGCTCCTTGAGACTCAAGTCATCTGCAGTAGACTCCTTTGGCTTGACATCAGGCTTGATGGTTGAAGAGAATACAACACCTTTCTGACCAGAAGAAGAAACCTCTTCTGTCTGATCCTCCTCTTGAAGATCATACTCATAGGCTTTGAGATCAGACAACAGAAGATGATGATCCAGAGTGTTGAGATCCTTGTTGTCCTTGATCACAGTGACTTTAATTCTCCACCTGCTGGTTAGTGAATGCAAGATTTTACTATTAATTTCTTTTTCAGAATAGGTCTTACCTAAGGCACTAGCTTTGTTCAGGAGGTTTGTGAGACGCATGTCCAGCTGGTCAATGGTCTCGTCTGGTTTCATCTTGAAAGTATCAAATGAGTGTTGAACAACTTGAAGCTTGTTGTCTTTGATCTTCTCTGTTCCCTCACATAGTAGTGCAAGTTTGTCCCACATCTCTTTGGCAGTGGCACACGTTCTGACCTTTTCAATCACCTCTTTAGTTAGTGTGTTGATGATCTCTGTTCTTGCCACCTGGTCTAAATTGTAGAGCTTTCTTTCATCGTTGTCAAGCTCATCTTTCTTTTTGGGATCTTTTGCCTGGGGGCTCTATCCTCTGCAGTTTTCTGGGCAGCTTCACTAGTTTCTTCCCTGGACTCTGACCTGCCACTATCAATAGGAGTCTAGTAAAATTGAATGGGGCCACTTTCTACCGCATCTAACATGCGGTGGTGAATATCTCCAAGATGATTGCTCATCATGAAGCTCCAGTGGCTGTAATCCTCGAAAGAAAATTCTGGGAGCTTACGGCTCTTGTAAGAAGATTTTGCAGACATTTTGATAGAATTAGGGAAATAACAAGAACTTGAACAAAAGCACTAAAGAGCAATGGATCTGCCCGGTGACCACCAAATGTTTTTCAAAGCAGTGGTCGTTGGACACACTGCTCTGATACCACTTGTTGGTCCCACTAGTTAGATTAATTGTGGAAGCTTAAGTTAAATGTCTTTCAAATTCTTTTTACAAGAGAACAATAACTAATAAGACAATAAGTAAATGAAAGCAATAAAGAACACAAGATATATAGTGGTTCGGATTTGAATATCCTACGTCCACTCTCCCTTAAATCCAAGGGGTCTCACTAACAACCAACTCACTTACTTATTTACTGGAATTGGGAAGTACCAGTTCCTTCTTACAACCTCTTTAGATTTAACTTCAATCTAAAGATCAACAGCCAACAACCTTATCTACTAGATGAACAGGTTGAGGTTTTAATAACTCCTTAAGAGTAGATGTATATTATGAACAATAAGAGTGCTAAGAGTGATTATCAAAGGCTTGGATGGACTTATGCGCGTATGGTGTCTCTCTAGGGCCTTTTCTTGAACTGCACTCTTGTATTTATAGAGGGGATTAGGGCTAGCCGTTGGAGAGCTAATCCAATCAGATCATCTATTTAAGGAAGCCTCAATCAATCAATTCCCTAATTGATTGATTGGGTTGGTGGGATCCTTGGATTGATTATCTTCAAATACTTTCCAATCCTGATCTTGTTGACTTGATTTGAATCACCAACGGTCAATAACTTCCTCTGCCTAACTCTGATTCTCGCCAGAGAAGGCAAGACCAGACACCAGGCAACCTCGGTGTCTTCTGGTCCTAATCTGGTGAACAACCAGAATACTCAGTAGAAACAGGGGATCAAACTGAGCATCTTTTGTTCCACCAGACTCGTCTGGTCCGGACTCGTCTGGTCTGGGGAAGGTCCTCTGCCTCTGGTCTGATCTCATCTGGTGAAGTCTTCTGGTGGAGTCCTCTGGTGAAGTCCTCTGGTGACTCTTCTGGTGAAGTCTTCTGGTCTGGCAGTTCCCCCTAGACTACGTCCTAATCTAGATCATCATCTGGTTAACAGGTCCAGATGGTCCTATTACATCTTCTGGTTTGTTTTAACTCATCAAAACTAACAACTTTTATCCTAACACTCACACTCATACTCTGCCTAATGGGATCCATTTCTGCAGATGAGAAAGTGAAGGGTTTGGGCCCAGAGGTAGAAGAGGAAGGTGCTAAGTGATCAGGCTCAAGTGAAGCTTCCTCATCTTCACTATCATCGCTGGTAAGGTATGTGGGAGAATAGGGAGGGCCAGGGAATCCCAATGCCATAGAAAGAGGGTTCAAGTTTGAGGGCTGATCTGATTGAGTTTGGGGAGGGTTTGGATTTTTTGAGGTAGAGGATGAAGGAATGGGTTGCTCTGCACCAGAAGTAGATGGGATCTCTGGTACAGAGGGTGGGATAGGAATTTGAGATGTGGAAGGGGAGGGAATGGAGGGTTCTGCACCAGAAGGAGATGTCTCTACTGGTATAGGGGCTGGGGGAGAGGGATTTGTGGTAAGGGGTGTTTGTGAAGGTGGGGGAGAAGGTGTTTGAGTAGGTATGGTGGAAGGAGTATATATGGGGGTATCTGGGAGAGTCTGCTCTGGTGAGGCAAGGGGTGCACCAGAAGCAGATGGGGTTTGGGGAGGGTTATCTGGGGGAGAGGTGGAAGGGGTAACAAGATTAATGGGGGTAGAGGTAGAGATTGGGGGAATTACCTCTTCAGAAGGGACTGGAGCAGAGGAGTCCTGCATGATTCTGGCAGCTTCATCAATAGCTTGCTCCAGTGCATCTCCAAGATCAGAGCCAGAGTCTGAATCTTGAAGAATGGCCTTCCTTGCCTTAGGCTTCTTCTTCAGAGGCTCAACCTCTTCTTCCTCCTCTGATGGCTCATCGACCAGGAGTGACTTTGAAGCCCTTCTGCCTGTCCTCGGCTTTTTGGCAGATTTCTTCTTGGCCTCCTCTGGCCTCTTCCTCTTGGAAGCTCCTGCCTTCTTGGCAACCTCATCTCCTTCACTCTTCTTTTTCAAAACATCAAGAAAAGGAATCTGGTCCTCCTCAGAGGAACCAGAGAATGCAATGGTTGAAGAACCAGTTACTTCAGCAGCTTTCTTCTGGGTCTTCAGCTTTTGCTGCTGCTTCTGCCCCTTAGCAGGCGAAGGCACTGCTTGAATAGGAGGGGCAGGGATGGCTTGCTCCTCGTCTGAATTGGCATGACCATGAAGAGGGCCATCCTTAGATAATAAAATCTTGGATTTATGAAATCCCTTACACCAGGAGTCTTCCCACTGCATCTCTGGAAGCAGTGAATCCAAAATTAGAGTCAGTTTCGTTCCCAACGAAACATTCACAGTAAAGTAGAACTGCAACTCCCCTGGTCTGGAAGGACAAGGCTCCTTCTTCACCTTCAACTTGTTCTTCCGCAACACATCCCAGAAAAATTCCGCCCAATTACATTGTACTCCATCGTACAATGCTCGCATCACACACATCCTGCCATTGAAAATGGCATCTGTGCTGTGATTTTCACACATAAGCACTTTCACCACTATATCGAGCAGCACCTTATACTTCTGCCTCAAATGTTTATCCCAAAAGCCCTTCATGATGTTCTGGCAAGAGGATCGAGCAAAAAGCTTGAAAGAACCAACTATATCATCCTCCTTGTAAGTCAACGGATCTATGCCTGTTGCAGAGATATTCTTGAATAAACTGCAAAAATCTTGCTTGGAAAATACCAAATCATCCTCGTCGATCTTGGATGAAATGTAGTCGTCGTGGATCTTCATACGGACCAAAAATTGGGCCGCATATCCATCCAAAGTCCTAAAATTTCTTGGAACCATTGAAATCAACTTCTCCACCCCTGCTCTCTGGAGCATCTCCAGAATTGACAGCGCAACAGGGTTCTTCGTGGTGTAGAAATCCACCGCCATCTCTGTCTTAAGCTTTTTCATGATGTATACATGGTCGAAGTTGCACATAGGAGCCATGACTGAAAGAAGAGTGTGAAAAAGAGAAAGATAGAGATCTTGCAGAGATAAGTTAGGGTTTTGAAAATATGGAAACGTGAAAAGATAGATTGAAAAGAAATTTGATTTAAATAGGGTAATACGCGTGGCTTGATTAATTAATAAAGTGTGAACGCGTGTAATATCAAAAATTAATTTAGGGAACAAAATCAATTTTTGAATTGATTGACATTTTGCACAGTAATTAAATCTGATAGCCAAGATGAAAAGGCAAAATACAGATTTAATCTGGTGCGTAGGCGTGGTCATTGGGACTGGGCATAAAGGGGTTTTTGTGGCAGTCAAGAGAAAAAACGAAATGATTGCCTAGGCCCTATACCCTAGTCCTAAATACACTCCGAAGTTGAAACGTTTTGGGTGTACTAAGTAATTTGAAAGGTGTATCCCAATGATCAGAGTCCAGAAAAGTAAAAGCATACCTGTCACCTGGTATTGTAACCAGATGATACCACAGCTAGTCTGGTGTGACATCTCATCTGATGAAACCTATCTGGTTCTGATCAGAATAAGACTCTGGTTTTGATTCAGCACCTTATTTGGGACGTACCTCATCTGGTACAAGTGTCACCTGGTGCATACCTTATCTGGAGAAGTAACTTGTCTGATATATCTGTCCTGTAGGTATGTTAGTTGAGAAAATAATGAAGTATGTAAAAATGAAATTAAGGATACTTCTTCTCTGATGTGCCCCCTAAAACAAATCTGTCTCTGGATCCAATAGTCCCAACTCAAAAGCTAACTCTCTGAATCTGGTCTCAGCCAGTGGCTTAGTCAAAATATCTGCTCTCTGCTTCGCTGTTGCAATCTTTTCCATCCTTATATCTCCCTTCTCAACATGATCACTGATAAAATGATGTCTTATATCAACATGTTTGCACCTGGTATGAAGAACTAGATTCTGGGTGATTGCAATTGCACTATTGCTATAAAAAAATATTGGAATATCCTTAGCTCTAATCTGGTAGTCCCTAAGCTGTTGACTAATCCAGAGTACTTGTGAACAGCAGCTCTCTGCAGCCATGTACTCTGCTTCTGTTGTTGATGTAGCAACTGAAGTCTGCTTCTTAGAAAACCAAGATACCAATTTATTCCCTAAAAATTGGCATGTTCCACTTGTAGACTTTCTATCTATTTTACATCCACCATAATCAGAATCCGAATAACCACTCAACTCTAAGTTGTCATCTGCAGGATACCATAATCCTAAATTCACTGTTCCCTTAAGATATTTCAATATTTTTCTGGCTGCTTCTAAATGACTTTTCTTAGGATTAACTTGAAATCTAGCACACACTCCTACTGTAAAAGTGATATCTGGTCTGCTTGCAGTCAGGTACAGAAGAGAACCAATAAGTGATCTGTACTGAGTCTGGTCCACACTCTCTCCAGACTCATCTGGATCCATGTTGAAATTTGTCATCAGAGGAATCTTGGCTGCTTTGCTAGATCCTACTCCAAATTTCTCCAACATGTTTCTAAAGTACTTCGCCTGATTAATGAAGATTCCCTTCTCTATTTGCCTTACCTGCAGACCTAAAAAGTAATTCATCTCACCCATCATAGACATCACAAACTGACTCTGAATGAGATCACCAAACTTCTCACACAGCTTCTTGTTAGGGGATCCAAATATAATGTCATCAACATATATTTGGACCAGAAGGATGTCCTTTCCTTCTTCTTTCCTAAACAAGGTCCTATCGATCTTACCCTTAGTAAAACCATTGTCCAGAAGAAATTGAGATAGAGTGTCATACCATGCTCTGGGTGCCTGCTTCAGCCCATACAGAGCTTTCTTAAGCTTAAACACCTTGTCACTTTGTTCAAAACCAGGAGGTTGTTCCACATACACTTCCTCAATGAGAATCCCATTAAGAAAGATATATTTCACATCCATCCGGTATACTTTGAACTTCATGTGAGCAGCATATGCTAAGAACAATCTGATGGCTTCTAGTCTGGCAACAGGAGCAAATGTCTCATCATAGTCTATTCCTTCAGACTGAGAATAGCCCTGAGCCACTAGCCTTGCCTTGTTCCTAGTAATGACATCATTCTCATCTTTCTTATTCTTGAAAACCCACTTAGTGCCTATCACCTTTTGATGTCTTGGTCTGTCTACCAGCTCCCAAACATCCTGTCTGGTGAAATGAATCAACTCCTCTTGCATTGCAACAATCCAATTTGAATCCTTCAGTGCTTCTCTGATGTTCTTGGGCTCAATCAAGGACACATAGCAACTGAATAAGGCAGCTACTTTAAGAGTTCTCCTAGTCTGGACACCCTTAGTTGGATCTCCTAAAATCAGGTCATTGGGGTGATCAACCAGGGTCCTTCTTTTCGTGGTCTTACCTGATTGATCATCCTCTACAGTACCTTGGTGAATATCACCAACTGCAGAAGAGCTTCCCCCTACAGGAGTTCCAACCTCCTCTGGTTCTGCTCCTTGTGAAGACTTCTCCTTCAGAGAACCGGAAGATGGGTCAACATCTGAATCTGAATCTGAGTCTGAATCAAGAATAGGTGGATTGACCTTGATTACTCTGGAAGTATTCTGATTCTGGGTCTCTCCAGAAGACTTTAATTCCACCTTGCACTCAATAGCAGATTCATCAAAAACAACATGTGGTGTTTCCTCCACACAAAGTGAATTCTTATTAAAAACTCTGAATGCTTTACTAGTGTTGGAATATCCTAAAAATATTCCATCTGCCACTTTAGCATCAAAGGTTTTTAATTTAGATTTCCCATTGTCATGGATGAAATATGTTGGTCCCACTAGATGTTGGTGTATACTGTAAAGCAAACTTTTGTTGGGCTTTTATGGATATATTCGATTTCCTTATTATCTGAAATAAATGGTTTTTCACATTATTGCAATCTTATTAATTGTTTGTATTACTTGTATGTCTGTTTATCTTATATTGTAGATAATGTGGTGGGTTTGTAGTCACACAGAAGATCACATTGTCAGTTCCTTATAAGATATAAACAGTATTCACAACTGAGATAGTTCTGGACATAACTATTGGTATAAGTTGTAGTATGAACTTGTTAGTGGCTTGTCTTGGCCATTAGTTCATACTAGTACGCTATGTCGTATTGAATGGATCACAGTTAAGACATGTTCTTCTATTCTGGTTGTTATGAAGAACTAAAGGTCTTGGTGACTCTTGTAATTCTTAACCCTAATTGTGATATCTAGATATGTGGAGCGCTTGTTCACTACTTTGATTTACTATGGGTGAGAATCTTGTTAGATTCAACGCACTATGTATTTTGGGTAGTGACATCGTTTGCACGATGTCTATTTATTGACATTAAGGCACCGTGTCCTGGTGATCCAGGTTGATGACGTCCCCTTGAGGAAACTCATAAAGGATTGTCGTATTAAACCCTGCAGGTGGATTATATCCGTACGACAACAAGGTTGAGTGGTACTACTCAAGGAATAATAGATGTTAATTAATTAAAGCGGTCAGGAGCTTTAATAATTAATGGACGTGCGATATCTCTAACACGAGGAATTATAGAGTCTAATAGAAGCCCTGATTCGGTTCGGGATAGGATGGGAGTGCAACATTAATTCTCTAGTGGAATGAATTAATGTTCACGGGCCAAATAAATGTTCTAGGCTGAACATAAGAGTATTTGGGTCCGTGAGGAGCCCAAACCCTATACCTTCTAACATATCCCTAGTCTGGCCCATGAAACTTAAGGAGTTTATATAAAGGTTTCAATTTCGTGTTTAAAACCCCAGCACTATAAGATAAAATATGCACCAGCCGAAATTCGTGAGTGGGGTTGAGAGGGAGACGAAATTGTGAGGCACTTTTCTCCACGTTCGCTAGTTCGCCGTCCACCCGGTGTACGAACGAGGTTGGGAGACAGACTAGAAGATCAGTAGTGGAATCAACGTCTCGGTCTTCAAGGGTAACGGATCTAAACTTGTCTTTAGATGCATGTTTAGGTCTTTAATTGTTTATACACGTTTGGTATCCCAACAACGATCTTGGGGACGGACCGCCTTCACCGGCGCGTTCCATCAAATGGTATCAGAGCCAAGGATTCATGGATTGTTGGCTCTGCCTGAAACATGTATTTTATTTTTTCTGGTTTTCTGTTATTGTGGTTTTAGATCGTTTCTCTATCGCAACCCTTGTGTGATTTTGTAATCGTTTTTCCCACAAGACAATAAGTGTGGGTAGTATAGGTTTCTTTTACAATAGATCACTGTATTAGGGTTTCGTTCACTTGTATTAGTTGTATTATATGATCACAAGAGCGGGCGATGTCGGATGGAGGATGTGGAAACGGACTTCAGGTTTCTCATGTTAAAGGATTTTTGGCCCTAGACGGTGACGTTCACTGTTTTGGTCATAACTTTTGAATTGGGAGTCCGTTTCCTGCAAGTAAGCCCATTTCGGAAACCTCGTGACGTTATCATCAGATCCTCTCTTACGTCTATAGACCCACTTACACCCGATGACTTCTTTGCCATGGGGAAGTTCTCGGGTGTAAGTGGGTCTACAGACGTAAGAGAGGATCTGATGATAACGTCACGAGGTTTCCGAAATGGGATTACTTGCAGAAAACGGACTCCCGATTCAAAAGTTATGGCCAAAACAGTGAACGTCACCATCTAGGGACAACAAACCTTTAACATGAGAAACCTGAAGTTCGTTTCCACATCCTCCATCCGACATCGCCCGCTCTTGTGATCATATAATACAACTAATACAAGCGAACGAAACCCTAATACAGTGATCTATTGTAAAAGAAACCTATACTACCCACACTTATTATCTGGTGGGAAAAACGATTACAAAATCACACAAGGGTTGCGATAGAGAAACGATCTAAAACCACAATAACAGAAAATCAGAAATTTCAGATAATAAGGAAATCGAATATATCCATAAAAGCCCAACAAAAGTTTTCTTTACAGTATACACCAACAATCTCCCACTTATACTAAAGCTAAACTTTTAGTATACACATAAAGACATATCAATTCTCCCACTTATACTTAAAGTCTAGCTGGTATACATCGTAAACCAAGACCTTCCACATGCTGCTCAAAAACTTTCATTCCTAGAGTCTTTGTGAAAGGATCAGCCAGGTTGTTCAACGATGCAATTTTAGCTACAGCCACGTCTCCTCGATTTACGATGTCTCGTATAATGTGGTACTTCCGCTCTATGTGTTTACTCGCTTTATGGGCTCTAGGTTCCTTTGAGTTTGCCACTGCACCCGCGTTATCACAATAATCAGTGATACACCTTGGCATACTCTTGGACACCTCCAAGTCCAAAAGGAAATTACGTAGCCAAACAACCTCTTTGGCAGCTACGTACTCGGCCTCAAGAGTGGAGTCCGCGATGTTTTGACATTGTTCAAATCCAAAAGATTTGATCACCTCATCCTGCTTTGCTCCTCCATAGTGAGGCACTTTTCTCCACGTGAATTCGAGCCGTTCGAGACAATTTCTTGCTTTGCGTGAGAGGCCGATGCGAGGCATCCATCCACGCCCTTTATTTATCATTGTAATAGCTTTGATAGGCTGTTTTTGATATGTTTTAGAAGGGGTTGCGATAGATATGCATTTATTTATGCTTTTATTTATCGTTTTATGGCATGTTTGTATTTTATAATTTTTTATTATAATCTGCTATGCCTGCAAATAATCTTCATTTTTAAATGACTAAGTCAGTAGAATTTAATTTAATTAATTCATTGGCCTCCACAATTGGTCTTTAAGTAAGGTGATTGTTGCTCGTGGGACCTTGGGAGTCTCCCCCTAACGGATGCAACATTCACAAGCTTACTAGTTAAGACTTCTAATCAAAATGTTTTAATCTTTAGATGAAGTGTGTGATCATCCCCAACGGATGTATTATTCATGAGTTCATCAGTTAAGATTAGTGCAAGATAACTGTAGTGAATTATTTACTGGCGATGTGTTCTTGGTATGAGCCCGTCAGTAGTGAATAATTTTGCTTACAGTTAAATTGTGGTCATCACTTAGATGTGAATTTTGATATAACCCCCCAATGGGGTCCCTGTTCTAATTCACATGGCCAGTTAAGATTCGACTATTAATTTCATACGTCATAAGGATAAGTTGACGTGATATTGAAATTAAAGACTTGGTGTCTGGTTAATGAACACATGCGTAAACGACCATCCTAACGTGGCTTGCGTGTGTGTTTGTTGGGCTGTTGGAGGTTGTGTTAAATGTTGGTTTTGAAGGTTTCCAATATTTTATGCTTCAATTTATGTGATTTTAATGCTTGCTTGCATTTAATTTATTTCAGATTTAATAAGATGACGTTCAACCTGCTTATGGTTATTTTAAAAGAAAATAAGCTTACTGGTCCGAATTATTTGGATTGGAAGAGAAATCTGGACATTGTTCTAGTTGCAGATGAGTACAAGTTTGTGCTCAATACTCCTGCTCCTGCCGATCTGGCACCCGATTCCACTGAAGAGCAAAAGGAGGCTCATAAGAAGTGGCACAAGGCTGATGAGATGGCTCGTTGTTATATTTTGGGCCTCTATGTCAAATGTTTTACAACAGCAGCATCAAAACATGCCTACTGCCACACATATGATGTTGAGCCTAAAAGAGCTTTTTGGTGAGAAAGATAGGGCTTCCTGTTTTGAGGCTATGAGGAAAATTATGACTACCTCTATGCCAGAGGGAGCGTCGGTGAGGGACCACTGTCTCAAGATGATGGAATATCTGAATGAGATAGAGGTACTCAGGGGAGAAATCGACAGTGATGCCAAGGTCAATATGATCCTCAAATCGCTCCCAAAATCTTTTGAAAACTTCCGTTTGAACATAATCATGAGTAAGAAGGGCTATACTGTAGCTGAGCTTCTTGCGGAGTTGGTTGCGGCGGAAGGTCTCATGGGTAAGGGTCCACAAGCCCATGTTTCTGTTCAGGCTGGATCTTCTTTGTCCAAGGGCGGGAAGAAGAAAAAGCCTTCTCAGAAAAAGGCTGGTGGAAGTAGTGGTGGAAGCAGTGGGAGCAAGGTTTTGGCGCCTTCTGGTGGCGTGAAAAAGCCGAAAGGCAAATGCTTCAAGTGCAACAAGACAGGACATTGGAAGCCTGATTGTCCTCTCCTGAAAAAGGATAACTCTGGTACGTCTCTTGCTCTAGTTGTTGAAACATGCTTTGCGGCTTGTTCTGCCCTTTCTTGGGTAGTAGATATAGGAGCCACTAATCATGTTTGTTATACCTTGCAGGGGTTTCTGCAAACAAGGCAACTGAGTGAGGGCGAGATTACTATCAGTTTGGGCAATACTACGACTGTAGCAGTGGTCGCAGTGGGAGATGTGAACTTATGTTTTTCTAATTCTGTTTTAGTATTAAAGAACGTTTTGTACGTGCCGAGTTTTCGGAAGAATTTAATTTCTGTTTCGAAGTTGTTTTTGGATGGATGCTCAGTTGTTTTTAATGACAAAGTTGTTATTATGAGAAATGACTCTTTAATCTGTTCTGGCACGTTAGAAAACAGTCTTTACACTATTACTTGTGCATATCGTACTATGACTGAAACTCATTCATCATCATCAAATAAGAGAAAAGAACCTTCAAAGATGAATCAAACATATCTTTGGCACCTAAGATTAGGTCATGTCAATCTGAGGAGAATTCAAAGACTTGTAAGTAGTGGTTTTTTGGAGTCTCTCCAAGTGGAACCATTCTCAGTCTGCGAATCCTGCTTGGAAGGCAAGATGACTTCAAGGCCTTTTAAGGCCAAGGGGAATAGGGCAAGTGATGTGTTAGAATTGATTCACTCTAATTTGTGTGGGCCTATGTCTGTTCAAGCTAGAGGTGGTTTTGAGTATTTCGTCACTTTCATTGATGATTACTCAAGATATGGGTACATCTATCTGATGCGCCACAAGTCTGAATGTTTTGGCAAGTTCAAAGAATTTAAGGCAGAAGTGGAGAACCGTCATGGTAAGAGTATCAAGTCACTACGATCTGATCGTGGTGGCGAATACCTTAGTAATGAATTTAGGCAATACTTATTAGAGAATGGGATTACATCCCAGCTCACTGCGCCTAGTACTCCCCAACAGAATGGCGTAGCTGAAAGAAGGAATATGACTCTATTAGAAATGGTGAGATCAATGATGAGTTATGCTTCATTACCTACCTCGTTTTGGGGATATGCCTTGGAAACAGCGGCGTACCTTCTAAATTACGTACCTTCTAAAGCGATTCCAAAAACTCCGATTGAACTGTGGTCTGGGCGAAAGCCTAGTCTCAACCACATTTGGATTTAGGGTTGTCCAGCACTTGTGCTGGATAAGGAAGCTGATAAGTTGGCACCTAGAACTGAAGTACGGTTGTTTGTAGGATATCCTAAGGGAACAAAAGGTGGTTATTTTTATAGTCCTAAAGATCAAAGGGTGATAGTCAGTACTAATGCCCGATTTTTAGAGGAAGACTATATGAATGAGCATAAGTCCAATAGTGAGATCATTCTCAATGAGTTAAGGGGAGACAATGGCACACCGAGTGTGCATGAGGAAATACCACAAGAGACTGCACAACGTGATTACTCTGATGAACCTTTGCATGCATTGCCTCGTCGTAGTGGGAGGTTTGTACGTCAACCTGATCGTTTCATGTTTGTAGGAGAGTCTGTGGACTTGATTCCAAGCGATGAACATGATGATAATGATCCCTGGACTTACAAAGAGGCAATTCAAGACAAAGATGCAGAGTCTTGGCACAAGTCTATGGATTCAGAAATTGAATCTATGGATGCTATGGAAGTGTACGACCTAAGCGAACTTCCCCATGGCAAAGAAGTCATCGGGTGTAAGTGGGTCTACAGACGTAAGAGAGGATCTGATGGGAAGGTTATTGCCTTTAAAGCAAGGTTGGTGGCAAAGAGTTTTACCCAGAAAGAAGGAATCGACTATGACGAGACCTTCTCACCAGTAGTCATGCTAAAATCGATCCGGATTCTCTTATCCATAGCTAATCACATGAACTATGAGGTTTGGCAAATGGATGTCAAGACAGCCTTCCTTAATGGAAATCTGAATAAGGACATCTACATGCGGCAACCTGAGGGTTATGTGAAGAAAGGCCAAGAGCATCTGGTCTGGAAGCTGAAAAAGTCCCTTTATGGGCTAAAGCAAGCTTCCAGGTCTTGGAACATTCGTTTTGATGAGGTGATCAAATCTTTTGGATTTGAACAATGTCAAAATGAAAGTTGTGTGTATAAGAAGAGTAACGGAGACGTCGTGGTATTCTTAGTACTGTACGTAGATGATATTCTTCTCATTGGCAACAATGTGAAAGTATTATCAGACGTAAAGGTGTGGCTTTTAGAGCAGTTTCAAATGAAGGATTTGGGAGATGCATCGTACATTCTTGGTATAAAGGTCATTCGTGATCGGAAAAAGAGAATGTTGTGTTTATCTCAAGCATCTTACATTGATACTGTGATTGCTCGTTTCAGCATGCAAAACTCAAAGAAGGGTTTACTACCTTTTAGACATGGAGTTCCCTTATCTAAGGATATGTGTCCTAAGACACAGAAGGAGATAGAGGAGATGGCTAAGGTTCCTTATGCTTCGGCTGTAGGAAGCCTTATGTATGCGATGTTGTGTACGAGGCCTGATATTTGCTATGCAGTCGGCATGGTAGCTAGATATCAGTCTAACCCTGGTCAAGGACATTGGACTGCTGTCAAGCATATTCTCAAGTACTTGAAAAGGACTTGAGATTATATGCTGGTATACCAGTCAGATAGTATTGTTCCTTTGGGTTATACTACCTCGGGTTATGTGTTTGTGTTGGGAGGCGGAGCCATATCTTGGAGAAGTGTGAAGCAGAAATGCATCGCGGACTCCACTATGGAGGCCGAGTACGTAGCTGCCTCAGAGGCTGTCAAAGAGGCTGTTTGGCTACGTAATTTCCTTTTGGACTTGGAGGTGTCCAAGAGTATGCCAAGGTGTATCACTATTTATTGTGATAACGCGGGTGCAGTGGCAAACTCAAAGGAACCTAGAGCCCATAAAGCGAGTGTTGGTCCCAAAAATATCCAGCGGAAAGCGTTTTTAAGTTTATTTTTAAGAAAACCCTTTAAAGAAATGCTAAAAGAAATTGCAGAAATTTAAAGTGCAGAAAATAAAGAACACAAGGATTTATAGTGGTTCGGACCAACTTGTCCTACGTCCACTCTCCCTTTCTCCAAAGGGGTCTTTCTCACTCTCCAACCAACTTACTTACTACTGGAATTTCGGAAGTACCAGCTCCTTCTTACAACATACACCAACCTTATCTAACAAGATGAACAGGTTGAGTAATAATCCAACTAAACTCCTAATAGAGTGTATATAAACTAGAAAGGACAAAGGTGAGTGATTGGAAGAGTTCGTGTGTTCTTGTTGTGTGCTCTCGCGTGACTCTTGTCTCTTGAACTAATCCAAGCACTCCTATTTATAGTTGTGAATTAACTAGCCGTTGGAGAGCTAGCAATTCAAACAACCATAATTGGAGGAATATAATCAATCAAAGATTGATTATATTGATTGATTAGTTGACTTTAATCAAGCAATCAATCAATCAGATCCTCCATCAGTTGACTTCCAGATTGCCTTCATCTCCATCATGAATTTCCAAAGTCTCCTTGTCTTCAGATTACTATGATGCTTCTGGTATGGTGAACTAATCCGTCTCACTCATCTGAATAGGACTCGTCTGGTCTGGGGTCTTCTGGTCAGGTAACACTTCTTCTCTGGTCCTCATCTGGGAGAGGTCTTCTGGCAGACTCCTCTGGTCAGACTCCTCTGGCAGACTCCTCTGGTCAGACTCCTCTGGCAGACTCCTCTGGTCAGACTCCTCTGGACCTCATCTGCTCTGGTGACTCTTCTGCTCTGGACATCTCATCTGGTCACCTCTCATCTGGTACCTTCTCTGGTCACCTTCTCTGGTCACCTTCTCTGGTACCTTCTCTGGTCACCTCCTCTGGTACCTTCTCTGGTCACCTCCTCTGGTACCTTCTCTGGTCACCTGCTCTGGTACCTTCTCTGGTCACCTCCTCTGGTACCTTCTCTGGTCTACCCATATTTCTTCCCCCTTAACCAAAGACCTATTCTAGACCAAGACTAATCTGTAGCTGACTAACAGGTTCAGCTAGTCCTATTACAAGTTCTTGTTTTAACATCTTCAAAACATCTAATCTATATCCTAACAATTTCCCCCTTTTTGATGATGTTAAAACTGAAAGAACTTAAATAAAACAAGACAAGAAAAATTGAAATATCCAAATAGAGATTCTAACAGGCTGGGTCAACTGATCTTCCCCCTCAAAGTATGCTCAGCTGATATTGGGGCAAAACTTCAGCTGGTCTTCTTGTGTATCTGCAGGCAATCAACTTTTTGGTACCCTTCTGGGTCCAGGGGGGTTAGCACAATTTTTAGGAAGCCACAAGAATAGATCATCCCTTTTTTAATCAGGTGATCTTATCTTTCTTCCATACAAATCCACAAAAACACACTGAACATAAGAGGCTTTGACATGGTTATTTCTTCTAGAGGCTCTTCTTCTCTTATGAGCTTGTCCAGTAGAAGAAGTAACTTGTCTTAAAGCAACAGACTTGAAATTCTTTTGATAAGGATAAGTTTTACTAGAACCATCAAAGGTTCCAGCTGGTCTGGCAGATGACTTGAAAGTCTTCTACAGGTGAGTAGGAGTCATCTGGTTCTGCCTCTTTTGAGAAGATCCAGACTGACTTCTATTCTGCTGGCCTGGCTGAGGTATTTTATTCTGGGTATAGCCCTTCTTAAAATTCCTCCTCTGCCTTTTGGGTTTTTGAGTTTTAGGACTCATCTGCCCATTAGGCTGAGTTGCCTGGTCAGCTGGCCTTTTACCCTTATCAATAAAATTACTAGTTTGTTCTTCTTTCTGAACATGTGAGGATTCAGGTTTGGTATAACCAAGGCCTGTTTTATCATGCTCTCTTTGAGATGAGACAGCTATTTGTGACACAGCATTGTTTGCTATAGTCAGCTGCTCCAGTCTCAGCTTGAGCTTGTCCTCACTATCTTTTACAATTTTGTTTTGATGGAAGAGTTCATCGAACTTAGCTTTCAGCAGAGTATATTCATTATCTTTCTCAATGTTTTCAACAAGCAACTTTTCTATCAGCTTAGTTTGTTCATCACATCTGGTTTTCAAGTCAGTGGACTCTTCTACCAGTGTTTGAGCCTGTTCAGCTGGTAGATCAGTTGGGTTGCCAAAACATTGTGAAAGCTTCTGATTTTCTGCTTTCAACTTTGTGTTCTCTTCTTCCAATTTTTGACAAAGTTGTATTGAAGATTGGAGATCTAATAGCATCTTCTGCATATCAGACTCCTCTGATTGTTCAGAAAAAGAAGAATGAGAAGAAGAAGAGGGAGTTCGATTACATACCTCGTCTGTTACCAGACATATCTCTTCGTCTGGTCCAAAATTTGATGATGAACCAGAAGTGGATACCTCATCTTCCTCATCTGCTAGGCTCCTTTTGGAGTACCTCCTGGTGTCTCTTCTACTGCATCTCTTTGAGCCCATTTCTGCAAAATTTGTTAGCACAACAAATGTTTGGGTTTTCAAAAATGGATCTGCCCTGGTGACCACCGAGATAATTTCAAAACAGTGGTCTGTAGGACACACTGCTCTGATACCACTTGTTGGTCCCAAAAATATCCAGCGGAAAGTGTTTTTAAGTTTATTTTTAAGAAAACCCTTTAAAGAAATGCTAAAAGAAATTGCAGAAATTTAAAGTGCAGAAAATAAAGAACACAAGGATTTATAGTGGTTCGGACCAACTTGTCCTACGTCCACTCTCCCTTTCTCCAAAGGGGTCTTTCTCACTCTCCAACCAACTTACTTACTACTGGAATTTCGGAAGTACCAGCTCCTTCTTACAACTTACACCAACCTTATCTAACAAGATGAACAGGTTGAGTAATAATCCAACTAAACTCCTAATAGAGTGTATATAAACTAGAAAGGACAAAGGTGAGTGATTGGAAGAGTTCGTGTGTTCTTGTTGTGTGCTCTCGCGCGACTCTTGTCTCTTGAACTAATCCAAGCACTCCTATTTATAGTTGTAAATTAACTAGTCGTTGGAGAGCTAGCAATTCAAACAACCATAATTGGAGGAATATAATCAATCAAAGATTGATTATATTGATTGATTAGTTGACTTTAATCAAGCAATTAATCAATCAGATCCTCCATCAGTTGACTTCCAGATTGCCTTCATCTCCATCATGAATTTCCACAGTCTCCTTGTCTTCAGATTACTATGATGCTTCTGGTATGGTGAACTAATCCGTCTCACTCATCTGAATAGGACTCGTCTGGTCTGGGGTCTTCTGGTCAGGTAACACTTCTTCTCTGGTCCTCATCTGGGAGAGGTCTTCTGGCAGACTCCTCTGGTTAGACTCCTCTGGCAGACTCCTCTGGTCAGACTCCTCTGGCCAGACTCCTCTGGACCTCATCTGCTCTGGTGACTCTTCTGCTCTGGACATCTCATCTGGTCACCTCTCATCTGGTACCTTCTCTGGTCACCTTCTCTGGTCACCTTCTCTGGTACCTTCTCTGGTCACCTCCTCTGGTACCTTCTCTGGTCACCTCCTCTGGTACCTTCTCTGGTCACCTCCTCTGGTACCTTCTCTGGTCACCTCCTCTGGTACCTTCTCTGGTCTACCCATATTTCTTCCCCCTTAACCAAAGACCTATTCTAGACCAAGACTAATCTGTAGCTGACTAACAGGTTCAGCTAGTCCTATTACAAGTTCTTGTTTTAACATCTTCAAAACATCTAATCTATATCCTAACAGCGAGTAAACACATAGAGCGGAAGTACCACATTATACAAGACATCGTAAATCGAGGAGACGTGGCTGTAGCTAAAATTACATCGTTGAACAACCTGGCTGATCCTTTCACAAAGACTCTGGGAATGAAAGTTTTTTAGCAGCATGTGGAAGGTCTTGGTTTACGATGTATACCAGCTAGACTTTAAGTATAAGTGGGAGAATTGATATGTCTTTATGTGTATACTAAAAGTTTAGTTTTAGTATAAGTGGGAGATTGTTGGTGTATACTGTAAAGCAAACTTTTGTTGGGCTTTTATGGATATATTCGATTTCCTTATTATCTGAAATAAATGGTTTTTCACATTATTGCAATCTTATTAATTCCTTGTATTACTTGTATGTCTGTTTATCTTATATTGTAGATAATGTGGTGGGTTTGTAGTCACACAGAAGATCACATTGTCAGTTCCTTATAAGATATAAACAGTATTCACAACTGAGATAGTTCTGGACATAACTATTGGTATAAGTTGTAGTATGAACTTGTTAGTGGCTTGTCTTGGCCATTAGTTCATACTAGTACGCTATGTCGTATTGAATGGATCACAGTTAAGACATGTTCTTCTATTCTGACTGTTATGAAGAACTAAAGGTCTTGGTGACTCTTGTAATTCTTAACCCTAATTGTGATATCTAGATATGTGGAGCGCTTGTTCACTACTTTGATTTACTATGGGTGAGAATCTTGTTAGATTCAACGCACTATGTATTTTGGGTAGTGACATCGTTTGCACGATGTCTATTTATTGACATTAAGGCACCATGTCCTGGTGATCCAGGTTGATGACGTCCCCTTGAGGAAACTCATAAAGGATTGTCGTATTAAACCCTGCAGGTGGATTATATCCGTACGACAACAAGGTTGAGTGGTACTACTCAAGAAATAATAGATGTTAATTAATTAAAGCGGTCAGGAGCTTTAATAATTAATGGACGTGCGATATCTTTAACACGGGGAATTATAGAGTCTAATAGAAGCCCTGATTCGGTTCGGGATAGGATGGGAGTGCAACATTAATTCTCTAGTGGAATGAATTAATGTTCACGGGCCAAATAAATGTTCTGGACTGAACATAAGAGTATTTGGGTCCGTGAGGAGCCCAAACCCTATACCTTCTAACAGATCCCTAGTCTGGCCCATGAAACTTAAGGAGTTTATATAAAGGCTTCAATTTCGTGTTTAAAACCCTAGCACTCTAAGATAAAACGTGCAACAGCCGAAATTCGTGAGTGGGGTTAAGAGGGAGATGAAATTGTGAGGCACTTTTCTCCACGTTCGCTAGTTCGCCGTCCACCCGGTGTACGAACGAGGTTGAGAGACAGACTAGAAGATCAGTAGTGGAATCAACGCCTCAGTCTTCAAGGGTAACAGATCTAAACTTGTCTTTAGATGCATGTTTAGGTCTTTAATTGTTTATACACGTTTGGTATCCCAACAACGATCTTGGGGATAGACCGCCTTCACCGGCGCGTTCCATCACTAGATTGATAAATTACGGAAGCTTTAAATTAAATGTCTTAGATAACTTCTTTTTACAAGAGCGGACTCAAATAAACAGGAATTTAAATGCAGAAAATATTAAATAAGACCGGATATATAGTGGTTCGGATCTGAATATCCTACGTCCACTCTCCCTTGATCAAAGGGGTCTCACTATCCAACCAACAACCAACTTACTTACTGGAATTGTGAAGTACCAGTTCCTTCTTACAAACTCTTTAGATCTAACTTCGATCTAAAGATCAACAGCCTTCAACCTTATCTTGTAGATGAACAGGTTGAGGTCCAACAACTCCTTAAGAGTAGATATATAATATGAACAATAAGAGTGCTAAGAGTGATTATCAAAAGCTTGGAATGTGGCTTATGCGCGTAGGGTCTCTCTAGAGCTTTTTCTTGTGATTGCACTCTTGTATTTATAGAGGGGATTAGGGGATAGCCGTTGGAGAGCTAATCCAATCAGATCCTCTATTTAGGGAAGCTCCAATCAATCAATTCCCTAATTGATTGATTGGGTTGGTGAGATCCTTGGATTGATTATCTTCAAATACTTTCCAATCCTGATCTTGTTGACTTGATTTGAATCACCAACGGTCAGATACTTCATTTGCCAAACTCTGATTCTCTCCAGAGAAGGCAAGATCAGACACCAGGTAACCTCGGTGTCTTCTGGTCCTGATCTGGTGAACAACCAGAATACTCAGTAGAAACAGGGGATCAAATTGAGCATCTTTTGCTCTACCAGACTCGTCTGGTCTGGGGAAATGTCCTCTGCCTCTGGTCAGATCTCATCTGGTGAAGTCTTCTGGTGGAGTCCTCTGGTGAAGTCCTCTGGTGGGGTCTTCTGGTGACTCTTCTAGTGAAATCTTCTGGTCTGGCAGTTCCCCCTAGACTAAGTCCTAATCTAGATCATCATCTGGCTAACTGGTCCAGATGGTCCTATTACATCTTCTGGTTTGTTTTAACTCATCAAAACTATACAATAATTTTCCTAACAAAACACTTACATCCAAAAATATGAAAATATGAAACAGATGGGATTTTACCTTTCCATACCTCATATGGAGTCTTATTATGTCTCTGGGCAATTAATCATCTGTTCTGGGTATAACAGGTTGTATTGATGGCTTCTGCCCAAAACCTTTGTGGTGTTCTGTACTCTGCCAGAAGTGTTCTTGCAGCCTCTTTAAGGGTTCTATTCCTCCTTTCTGCTACTCCATTTTGTTGGGGTGTTCTGGCAGCAAATGTCTCATGAAAAATCTCATGGTCCTTGCAGTAATCTGCAATGTGTGAATTCAAAACTCTGTCCCTTTGTCACTTCTGATTCTGACTATGCTCTGGTTCTGCTCATTCTGAATCTGCTTGAAGAACTCTGGCAGCTTAGTGATAGTTTCATTTTTCTTAAACAAGAACACTACCCAAGTGTATCTTGAGAAGTCATCTACTATCACCAAGGTGTACTTCCTTCCACTGAAGCTAAGAGGAGAAACTGGTCCAAACAGGTCCATGTGAAGTAGTTGAAGTACTCTGGTTGTGGTTGTGCTCTGGACATCCTTAAAGAAAGTCTTGGGTTGTTTACCCTTCTGGCATGAACCACAGACCTGATCCTTCTTAAACACTTCATTAGGAAGACCTCGAATGAGACCTTTTCTGGCAATCTTATTCAGTGTCTTGAAGTTAAGGTGACACAATCTCTTGTGCCAAATCCAGCTGTTCTCTGTAGATCCTTTAGCAACCAGACAAGCATTTCGTGGGCAACTGCTAAAATCTGCAAGATAAATGTTACCCTTCCTCAAGCCTATTAGCAAGATATCATTATAATCAGAAGAAAAAACAGTGCATGAATCACTAGAGAACTTCACTGAGTATCCATTGTCACATAATTGGGATACTGAAAGCAGATTATGCTTGAGTCCTTCAACATAATAGACTTTATCTACAGATACTCCATTGAAGGTCAACTTTCCAACTCCTCTGGTGACTCCATAGTTGTTGTCACCAAACATCACTCTTGGCCAATTCATTGGCTTGAAATCTTGGAGATTATCTTTCTGGAAGGTCATGTGCTTGGAACATCCACTATCAATGTACCAGACATGGTTGCTTGAAAGTCCTTTCTCCAATGGGCTCTTATCTACCTGCAGAGAAATCAATTAGGTCCCCTACTAGTGCTGGGTCCTGATTGGTTAGTTGCAGGTTTTGTAAAAATCCATAGATAAAGATCATCCCTTGTTGGATGAGGAGATCTTATCTTCCTTCCAAATCTATCTACCAGAACATGTCCTCTTACAATGACATATTGAGCTACTGGTCTGATAAGGACACCTTTCCCATAAACAGGTCTGGTGTACCTTTTCTCAAATCTGGCCTTTGGAATGGCCTGCCTCAAAGACATGGTCTTAAAGGTCTGGTTGTAAGGGTACATCCTTGAAGAACCATCTCTGGTGTCATAACTACCCAGATCAGTTGGTTTTTTATAGATGGGTCTGGAAGACCTACTCTGGTTCTGAAAATTTGATCTATTCTGATGATTGAATTCCTTCTGAGGTTTCCTGTTCTGGAATCTTCTTGAAGCATTCCATCTTTGAGATCCCTGATTCTGATTGAGGTTCTCTGGTTCAGTATACCTCCTCTGGTATCTCCTATTCTTATTAGGTTTCCTCTTAGAGTCTCCTTTTTTAGATCCCCTAATCTACTTAGGTTCCACTCTTTTAGGATTCCTCTGAGGTTCTCTAATCAGGTTAGGCATCTGAACAGAACTATCAACCTTCATAGGTTCTCTTTTCTGACTTGTATGCTCTAGAATTTTTCCTTCCAGAACATTCACCTCTTCTGGATTATGTTTTGAATTATCAGCAGGGGGGTCCCATTTCCAACCAGGTCTGTAAACCACCATGCTATCAGAAGGATCCTCTTCATTCCGGAGTTCCACAAGTTCACCAGATCTTATAGACTTGTCTTTGGTAAAGTAATATTTATGAGATCTTTTAATAATTCCAGGATATCCTAAACCACTGTTATCATTTATGGGTTGAGAAAACCCTGAAAAAATAGATAGAACATTTGGTTTCATAGAATCTTCTCTCGGCACAGGTATCTCAATAGTTTGCTCAACTTGTTTTCCCTTGATAAGAGTCTGGTATTTGGCTCTAAGCTCATTTAACTCTTCTACATGAGAGTTCTTTTCCTTCATGAGTTGATCTACCAGAATATCTCTTTCTGTGATCTTATCCTGAAGTTCAGAAACTTCTTTGGAATGATCTTTCATGAGTTCTCTGGTTGATTTTTGTTCATGAGATAAGGATTGAACTTCAGTTCTGAGCCTACCATTCTCTTTCTCAAGTTTTTGACATAATTGAACACAATTTTGGAGATCTGGTAGCATTTGTTGCATATCAGACTCTCTGGAGTTACCAGATGAATTAGAGGATTCAGTATATTTGGAATTTGATAAGACTAAGGTAGTTTCTTGTACCTCATTAATGTCTGCCATCAGACATACATCATCATCAGACCCGAAATCAGAAGAAGAAGAACTGGAACTAGTATCCTCGTCCTCTGCTTCTGCCAGCAATGCTCGCTTGTCTGCATATCTCCTATCTCTCTTGAGTCTTTTCTCTTCTCTTTCCCTAGGAGTAAGTTGAGGACAATCATAACTGTAGTGACCAGTCTTGTTGCATGTGTAGCAGGCATTGTCTCCTCTGGGACTAGGACTTGGCTCTCTCCTCCTCTGGTTGTAGTCTGATCTGGCTGGACTACTCTCTCTCCTCTTTTAGTCAGGTCTGCCAGAGCTACCATCCCTCCTCTGATAATCTGATCTCCCAGAGCTGCTAGGGTTGTCATCTCTCCTCCTTTCTGGATTTCTGAATCTGGTCTCCCTTGAGTCTCCAGATGTCTTCTCCTTTTCTGCGGGCTTGAAGGAACTCTTCCTATCTCTGGTAGACTCCTTCCAATGCCTTTTGTACCTGCCATATTTTGAACTCATTTTATCCAATTTACGGGTTAGAAGTGCTACCTGCTCCTTGAGGCTCAAGTCATCTGCAGTAGACTCCTTTGGCTTGTCATCAGTCTTGATAGTTGAGGAGAATGCAACTCCTTTCTGGCCAGAAGAGGAAGTCTCTTCTATTTGATCCTCCTCTTGAAGATCATACTCATAAGCTTTGAGATCAGACAACAGAAGATGATGATCCAGAGTGTTGAGATCCTTGTTATCCTTGATCACAGTGACTTTAATTCTCCACCTGCTGGTTAGTGAACGCAATATTTTACTATTTATTTCTTTCTCTGAATAGGTCTTACCTAAGGCACTAGCCTTGTTCAGGAGGTTTGTGAGACGCATATCCAGCTGGTCAATGGTCTCGTCTGGTTTCATCTTGAAAGTGTCAAACGAGTGTTGAACAGCTTGAAGCTTGTTATCTTTAATCTTCTCTGTTCCCTCACAGAGTAGTGCAAGTTTGTCCCACATCTCCTTGGCAGTGGCACAAGTTCTGACCTTTTCAATCACCTTTTTAGTAAGTGTGTTGATGATCTCAGTTCTTGCTACCTGGTCCAAATTGTAGAGCTTTCTTTCATCATTGTCTAACTCATCTCTCTTCTTGAGGATTCCTTGCCTGGGGACTCTGTCCTCTGCAGCTTTCTGGGGAGTTTCACTAGTTTCTTCCCTGGACTCTGACCTGCCACTATCAATAGGAGTCCAGTAAAATTGAATTGGGCCACTTTCTACCACATCTAACATGTGGTGGTGGATAGCTCCAAGATGATTACTCATCATGAAGCTCCAGTGGCTATAATCCTCGAATGAGAATTCTGGCAGTTTGCGACTCTTATAAGAAGATTTCGAAGACATAATTACTAAAATAAAGGATTTAACAAGAATTTGAACAAAACCAATAAAGAGCAATGGATCTGCCCGGTGACCACCAAAAGTTTTACAAAGCAGTGGTCGTTGGACACACTGCTCTGATACCACTTGTTGGTCCCACTAGATAGATTAATTTCGGAAGCTTTAAGTTTATGTCTTAACAAACTTCTTTTTATAAGAGCACATAACAAGTAAGAGATTAAATAAACAAAAGCAATAAATAACACCTGATATATAGTGGTTCGGATCTGAATATCCTACGTCCACTCTCCCTTTTATCCAAGGGGTCTCACTATCAACCAACCAACTTACTCACGTACTGGAATTTCCGAAGTACCAGTTCCTTCTTACAACTCCTTTAGATCTAACCACAATCTAAAGTAATCAACCTTCAACCTTATCTTAGAGATGAACAGGTTAAAGTCCAACAGCTCCTTAAGAGTAGATATGTAATGTGAATAATAAGAGTGCTAAGGGTGATTATCAAAAGCTTGGAATGTGACTTGTGCGCGTAGGATCTCTCTAGAGCTTTTTCTTGTGACTACACTCTTGTTTTTATAGAGGAGATTAGGGTTAGCCGTTGGAGAGCTAATCCAATCAGATCCTCTATTTAAGTAAGATTTAATCAATCAATTCCCTAATTTATTGATTGGGTTGGTGAGATCCTTGGATTGATTAACTTCAATAACTTTCCAATCCGATCTAGTTGACTTGATTTGAATCACCAACGGTTAAATGCTTCCTCTGCCTAATGCTGATTCTCTCCAGAGAAGGCAAGACCAGACACCAGGCAACCTCGGTGTCTTATGGTCCAGATCTGGTTAACAACCAGAATACTCAGTAGAAACAGAGGATCAAATTGAGCATCTTTTGTTCTACCAGACTCGTCTGGTCCGGACTCGTCTGGTCTGGGGAAAGGTCCTCTGCCTCTGGTCAGATCTCATCTGGTGAAGTCTTCTGGTGGAGTCCTCTGGTGAAGTCCTCTGGTGGGGTCTTCTGGTGACTCTTCTGGTGAAGTCTTCTGGTATGGCAGTTCCCCCTAGACTAAGTCCTAATCTAGTTCATCATCTGGCTAACAGGTTCAGATGGTCCTATTACATCTTCTGGTTTGTTTTAACTCATCAAAACTATACAATATTTATCCTAACAGTTACTGGACCAAAGAGATCCATGTGCAACAATTGAAGTACTCTGTCAGTAGAGGTTGCAACTTTGCTTTTGAAGGTTGCTTTCACTTGCTTTCCCTCCTGGCAGGCTTTGCAAATATGTTATTTGTTGTTTACTTCATTTGACATTACTTCCACCAGTCCATGTCTTGCTATCATGTTCATCATCTTGAAGTTCAGATGACTTAGTCTTTTGTGCCATAGCCAATTAGTATCAGTTGAGCTCTTTGCAATAAGACATGCATTTGGTGTACAAGACTTCCAATCTGCAAGATAGACATTTCCCTTCCTTGACCCAGTCAGTAGTACCTGTTGTGAAGATATATTCTTGACAAAACACAGGTTATATGAAAATTCAACACGGTATCCTTTATCACAAAACTGACTTATGGACAAAAGGTTATGCTTAAGTCTACTGACATAGGATACATTGCTTACTCTTACTGAGCCAATTATTAAAGTACCATAACCTTTAGTGGCTCCTTGTGAATTGTCACCAAAGGTGACTTGTGGACCTTCTTTCTCAACAAATTCTGTCAGGAGATCTTTGTTACCAGTCATGTGCCTGGAACAGCCACTGTCCAAGTACCAAACTGAAGATTTGAGAGTTTCTCCTTTGTTGAGGTCCACTGAGCCCTGCAGTCAAAATCAAACTTTAGGTACCCATTTTGTGTTGGGTCCTACCAGGTTAGCTGTACCTTTCGGAATCCAAATTTGCCTTACTGTTCTAATCACTTTAGAATGGCTAATTTGTCTTCCATAAACATCTACATAGATAGTTATCTCCTTGGGTGCTTTAGGAGTAAACTGTCTATGGGTGTCAGCCTTTGAAAGAACGGGAACCTTCTTAACATTCTTTCTTTTAGGCTTGGGTGCACCTGATCTTAGTTTTTATTGATAAAGGTATGAAGGACCTTTTCCTTTAGGTACAAAAGGAATAGGTCTTCTATATGAGTCATTCCTTGAGGAGTGCTCATGCCTGGGTGCTCTCAGCTGAGGTTGCTTCATTTGTGAAGAGCTCGATTGATAGTACCTCTGCTGAGATCTAGTTTGATTAGTCAATTGAGCCTTTCCATTTGGTTTTAGTTGAGGTTGACTTCTCTTTTGTTGGACCTCAGCTGGTCTTTTTCCTTTATCTAAAATCTGTGGTTGAAAGGTCACAGACTTAACAAAAACTCTCTTTGTGCCACTTGAAGAAGCAACACTCAGAGGACCTTCTGAAGGTTTTGGAACATAGCCTATTTCACACTTGTTATTAGGATTGATTTGAAAATTTTGGATCTCCTCTATGTCAAGAGAGGGTTTGTTTAAGAGCATCAATCCTTTTTAGCAAGGTCTCTTCAGATTTTTGTAAGACATCAATTTTCAGGAGAGAATCCTTTATTTGGCTTACCAATTTTAAGTTCTCTTCAGATAACTTTGTCTTAGATTCAGTCAGATTCTTTATCAGTTGATCTTTGCCATTTCCTTGACTCTTGAGAGTTTCCACCTCTTTTGTCAATTCAATGGTAGATTGAGCTGATTTAAGATCTGCCTGATTCCTAGATTCAGTTAACTTGGAGTTTTCACTCTAGAGATTTTTGTTTTCATCTTGGAGACAGAAACTTGCTTCTTGCAACCTTGAGAAATCAATCATCAATAGTTCCAAAGCGGACTGAAGATTGAGTTCCTCTGTTGACTCTGAGCTGAGCTCAGGTGAGTGTCCTAATGAAATGGATGGTTTAGATTGTACCTCTGGTTCTTCTCTTGCCATGAGGCACAAGTCATCATCACTGCTGTCTAAGAACAGTCCATCAAATGACTACAGATTTTCATCAACATCCTCAACCACCATAGCTTTTCTTTCTCCATATCTTCTGTCTCTTTTGGCTTGTCTTTCCTTTCTTTCCTTGGTGCTCAGTTGAGGATAATCATATTGAAAGTGCCCAACCTTCTTGCATTGAAAACATCTGTTGGCATCATCATTCTTTTCCTCAGTAGACTCTTTAGTCTTTGATGATGAATCTTCAGCTCTGGTATAGTTCTTGTAATCTTTCTTCTTTTCCATCTCAGTTGAGCTTTTCTCTCCTTCTCTGATATCTTTTTGTGGATAACTTCTTCTTTCCATGTTATCCCTATAAAACCTCTTATATTTGCCAAAGCGGCTGTTAAGTTTTTCAAACCTTCTGGCCATCAGGCTGAGTTCCTCTTGCATCTCAGCCTTGCTTTGAGATTTTCTTTGTTGGGATATTATTTAGATTTGATGATTTTCCAAAACCACTTGTAATAGGCTTGAAAGCAGTCAGGATTGTATATTTGGTTTCAGGTCAGGCTAGGTTATTTTTCAGTAGAATAGGCTGTCAGTTGAGAAGAACTCAGTTGAGGGGGAACTCAGCGAGGAGGAACTCAGCAACACAGCCTGAGGAAATCAAGATGACATCACAAGAAGAACTGTCTGAAGCCATGACAGAGACCTGAACCAGAAGAGAAGCCTGAAGGATGTCCCGCTGAGTTTAAACCTGGCTAATCTAAGCTAAGTCAGGTGGACCACTCAGTGAAGAGCATGATCAGGAGGATCAGTGCTGCACCAAGTAGGCCCTGAAGGAGTCAGACTACTGTGGTCAGGGAAGTTTGTCATTCAGCCTTATGATAAACTTCTTGGAGTGATCTTCAAACAGTCTCTGAAGGACAACTACACTGAAGATGTTCAGTCCACTGAAGATCATCGAGTCAGTGAAGGATGAAGCTACCTAAAGTCAGTGGGTCTTGGTCAACCCACTGAGTCAAAGATCCGTTGGATCCTGCCCACGTGGACCAATCAGCACAAGGCAGTAAATCTGACACTGACAAGGCCGCATTCCAAGAAAAGTGGTTGAAACCATTAAATGCTAGATTCAAATGTAATCCTCTCCAACGGTTACATTTGAATCCACATTATAAATACAAGCTCATAGCTGCGGTTTGAAGTGTGTGAAGAAAGAAAAATCAACACCTACAAGCTATAAGGGTGTGTGAGTTGTTAGGGAGTCATAAAGAAGTGTTCCTCACACCCACGACACTGATCATTAGGGTTTTCACTTATATTCATTGAGTGTCAAGCTTGTAACTCTTAGCTTAGAGAGGTTTTCCCAATCTTAGCTTGAGGCTAATACATTGTAAGGAAAAACCTCACATAGTTGGAGAAACCAAACTGAAACCAAAACCCTCTAGTTAGGTTTGTTGGTTGAAGTTAGTTAGTAAGGAGAGGCAGCCCAGGGAGTGGCGTGAGTCCAGTGTTTTGTGCACCTTGGCACGTTAAAAACAAGAATCCCAGTTAGTGGATTTCCTGTTAAATCAGGCCGTGGATGTAAGAGCTTGAGTCTCTGAACCACGTTAAACTGAGCGTACTTACCTTTTAAAGTATTTACTAAAGTGTTGTGAAAATCTGCTCACTGAGAGCATTGTTAAAAAGAAAACTTTGGTTAAATATTCAGGTCAGGGAGAATCCTTCTCACTGACCAGTTCAGGCAACGCACTCAAGAGTTCAGTATCTCGAGTCACTGCCTTGCTTAGAGCATGAGTCTCCAAGCCTTCACACTGGCTTGGTAGCTCAGCCTCTAAGCAGAGCAGTGACTAGAAGTGTAACTTCTCGAGTCACTGTGTTGCTATGAGCATGAGTCTTCAAGTCTTCTCACTGATTTGGTAGCTCAGCCTCTTAGCAATGCAGTGACTTGAGAACTCTACACTCTTGCTGAACTCCCTGAGCAAAAGGTTTTTTTTTTTAAAATTATTGCTCCTGAATTCCTATTTTGCCCTTCGAAAATGGGACCATCAATTGGTATCAGAGCGGGTTGTTCACATGACCACTGATCCAGTTTTGTTAAGAAAAATAGTCTACCGAACAGATCTTAAATGTTTTAAACTATGGGAATTGTAATGCCCCGGAATTCAGAAAGTTGACCATTGAGGTCACAATGTCCTAAACCCGAGTCATCACTTAGTGAACCATAAAAACTGAGCCAGAAAATTTCTTATAAAAGATAAAACGATAAATATAATTATACAGATGCAGCGGAAGAACTTAACATAATACTTATTTGAGAAAACATCAGTTTGTTACTTAATAAAAACCATCATCCCATTACTTAATAAGGAAACATCCCGACGAGTCCTGGGTATGACTCTCGAGGCATTAGTGACAAAGATTAACAGTAGTATAGCATAATGTCTCAATCTTGATAAAAACAGTTTATTTAATTAATAAGCGGGAGTGGAAAGTAGTCATCTACGGTAGCTCCCGGACCTCAGCATCAAAACCTGAAAATGTTTAGAGAGGGGCGTGAGATAAAATCGCAGCGGATAACATGTATGCTGTTATACAGATTGTCAGGAGATCCAAAAAATAATAATACTTTTAAGATTTTCACCTTTCAGTTGGTTCATTATAATTTTTGGTCATGTGTATTCGTTTTCTTTAACATAAAATTTATAAACACAAATTTAGAACAAAGCATTCATATGGCCCGAAGGCCCATCATTCATATGGCTCAAAGGCCCATCAATCATATGGCTCAAAGGCCCATCAATCTCCTTTCTCATTCATATGGGGGGGCACCGGTGGCATTTCCACCGCGTCCTTGTCCCTAAAAATATGGGGGCACTGGTACTCTTTCAACCACATCCTTATCCCTGTTGGGGGGGCACCAGTAGCGACTCTACCGCATCCTTGTTCCTTAAAGTTTGGGGGGCACTGGTACTCTTTCAACCACATCCTTATCCCTGTTTGGGGGGCACCGGTAGCGACTCCACCGCGTCCTTGTCCCTTCCGTCCATATCCCTCCATCAGCTTCCCTTATAACTTTCACATAGTTCACAAATCAAATACCACATGCTCACATTTTTATAATCGCATACTCGCATTCACATTCATAAGATTGTTCATGTCTTTTACTGATATTCATTACGTTTGTTTCAGAAAACTGACAACAGTCCATATAACATTAACTAGCTATACAGATAGTGTCACCCACCTGGAAACTTTTAGAGGTAAAGCTTTACTTCTTGATTGCTTAGAACACGGGCGACCTCCGACCTTTCGAGCTAACCCCACTTTACCTAGCACAGTCCGTTCATTTAGTCATCGTTCATTCTTTTAGTTTATTACTCAACTTTGCATCATACTTAGGAATTTTCTATAATAGGAATAGTATTTATTCTATTAAAACAGTCCTAGGGTTTCGTTCAAGTTCAAGGATGGCGTTGAAACTTGTTCATTCGGGTAGTAAGGTTACTCTAATTCAATACGGGTCCACCGGTTGGAGTTTTGGGTCTTCCGGGTTCATTCAACACTCAAAAGCAAGTAAAACACTCAAACACCTTCTTGGACAAGTAAACACAAATCATTCATATACCTAAAACATGCTTGTTTATAAAAGTATCACTTATTCCTTCTTTCTAGTGCTACTTATTTAACAAAAGACATACATACATGTATTAACTGGAAAAGGTATTTAAACTTACTGGAAAATTATGAGATTTTAGTATGTTATACAACGGATGATATGGAACAAAGTTTATTAAGGGTACCAAGTCATTTGAGCTACGAAAATAGGGTACATTTGCATTTGAAAACAGAACAGCAAGACATTCGTCAAAACAGTGTACATTGAAGTCTAAAAATCATATCTCACAGTAGGTACATTCAAAAATCATGAAATTAAGATATGTTATAGATAACTTAAAACCAAATATTTTTCATTTATAAACCTAAGTCATTTGAGTTATGGATCATTACCATCTGTTTGATGGAAAATTGGTTTATAACATAGTTTGTCATGCAGTACATACTTTACTTAAAAAATCTATGACTTATTGTAAACTTACTCAAAATTAACCAAGTATTTCACATAGCATTCCAGACTCACTGGAGAACATCTCCAAATTTTTCTAAGATTTTCAAAGACTTATAAAAGGGCTAAAAGGATTTTTGAAAACAAAGAATCAACCTCAGCCAAGTGTTTACCTCACAATATTAAAACAGGTATATATCATTATCTATTAAACAAAAAGCTAGGATATTTGGATATATATAAAAAAACAACAAAGGTAACATCCCCAAATTTTCCTATAATTTTATCAATAGTGTAAATAGGCAAAAAGGTTAGATAGAATCACTGCTCCCAGTTTTGCACTGTTTCAGATACACAAATTTCTATGAATTTATTCTCCCTCAATATAAATCAGATGACAACCAAATATTCACAGTTTCTTGCATACATCAAATACTATATTCAAGTATTTTTTCATGATTTTTAAACATTAATAAAGGTCCGAAATAGGTTCTTCAAAAAGGGGGCAGTAGCTAACTCGGGTAGAAATGAATATTGTCGAACTTTCACATACATGATCATATAAGCTCAAAAACGTGGGAAAACTTAAACACAAACCTCATAAAATACATCCACAGTTTAAAAAAGCTTAGGGGATGTTCTTAGCATGCCATTTCTAAGGGTTTCATACTCAAAACAAAACATGATCATAACATCAAGGGAAAAAGGATTTAAAGGGCTTACCCTTGTAGTTTCTTTCTTTCCCTTGAAGATTAGGAACCCAAGGATGAACAACCTAGCTTCTAACACTCCCTTGACCACAAGATGGTGGGGAAACACTCCTCCTAGGTGGTGGTGGTGTAGGCCAAGAGGGGGAGGGGAGGAGAGGAGAGGGCTCCTTCTCCTTCTACTCTCACTTCTAACTTTCTCTCTTTCTTTCTTTCTTTTCTCTCTTGAGTGCAAGAACTAATGTGGCAAATGAAAGGGGTTTGGAGGGGTATATATAGGAGGAAATGGAGTGGGTTGGCTGATCATAAGGAGGGGGAAGAGGGTGATGTGTTCTTGTGTGTATTACACACAAGAGTTATGAGATGGGATGGGACATAGGATTAGGGTCTAGCTTAGCACTCATTACATGTACTTCCACTTGACTTAGCTGAAAAAGAGGGTCAAAGGTGCAGGTTTTTACTGTTTTGGGGCTGCCATTTATGGTAGCCCCGATTCTAGATGCGATTTTGGCTTCGACAGTGTATTTTTGATATTTTTCTGTTCGGTTTTTTGTTCCAAAATTTAATTCAAACATACCGTTAAATTCGTATGATTTTTGTGGTTCATATAAATGTTCTTATTCATCAATTTGAATTCTTTAAATTTTTATTATAAAAGTCGACCCGTTTTACGGATAAAACTCAAAAAGTTCTAGTAGGGTTTTTCTGCTCGAAATGCTCGTCTGTCACCTGAAAAATTAGAACTTGCATGCACATATATTTAAATCAAACATTTCATTTAAACACATTAAACATAAATCATGAAAACCCTAATTTGGTTTCGGGTCGTTACATCCTACACCCCTTAAAAGAAATTGCGTCCTCGAAATTTACTTACTTATCCTAAAGGCATTGCTGGTATTTAGCTAATATATCTTCATCTCCTTCCCATGTGTCTCCTTCGTTTCTGTGTCAGCTCTATTGTACTAGTATTAATGGGACTTCTCGATTCCTCAAAAGGTGAACTTTTCTTTCAAAAAAAAAAAAAATGTTCACAGGTACTTCTTCATAAGTTAAGTCACAACTTAGACTTAGGTCCTTAATTATAGGCTTCCCTGTTTGGTTCGGTATAGCATAAGTGATTTTTGGGATTTTGTTTCTCCTTCATTTTATGCCAGATATTCATAAGTTTCGTATATGTCATAGACTAACATCCATGAAAGATATGATAAGTTTTTCAAAATTTTCTTATGAACAGGGACATAGGAAAGATATTTATAATTTTTTTTTGTTCACAAATTTATAACACGTATTTCAAAAATTCATTTCTCTTGTTTCCTTCATCAAAACACTTTGAATTTTGAATATTTGGTCCCTTATTATCATATTAACATATGATAAACAAAAATTAGAATTTTTTCATGAATAGAAATGAAAATTTTAACTTCGTAATTTACTATTCATGATCTTTCTCGAGAAATAATACATAGATTTCAAAAATTCATAACTCGTTTATTTCTCAACAATACACCTTGAATTTTTGGATATGTTGTAGCCAACCCATAGAAATATCTCCCGAAAAAATTCACATAGCATTTAATCACATGAATATCCCTAGTAATTCTGGTTCTGGGTATTACATCCTTCCCTTCTTAAAATGATTTCGTCCCCAAAATCCACTTGTTCTTCTTAAACATTCGGTACTTCCTATAGAATTTGTCTTCTCGAGGAATATTGTGATCCTTACTTCCGCTATCTTTTCCCACAATATTTGTACTCATATCTTATTAGTCGAATCTTAAACTTGTCGATAGTAACCTTAACCTCTTACATCAAACATTAATTTTTTTTTTTACAGAAATAAGGAAAAAGTTTATTCAAAGAAGCAATAGTTGGATCAATATTTAGAGCTCTACTCAAGACGAGAGCAAAAGAAAAAGAAGAAAAATAAACAACACGATCGAAGGATCTTTTATTCATACTTCAAGACATTACATATAAATCATAAAAATTCTACTCCCCAAGCTAAAACTAAAAAATACGCAACGAGTATCGTGGTAAGTACGAGAGGTGCACTAAATTCCTCCTCTGCTTTATAACAAATGATGAGCATGAGGACGTAAACAAAAGCGACGATGGTGAGAAAGATTTTACTCATTTTCGGTTATGAGGATGAAAATTCAAAGAAGGGTGTTTAGAAGTGGGAGTGAAATGAGGTATTTATAGAGTAAATTTTTTGAAAATATGGTCGTTTATAACCGTTTACGACCGTTGAAGGAGTTTAGTGGAAATGATAAAGTTGTAGTTTGAAAAAAAAATAGAGGTGGGAATTTTTTTGTACAACTTAATAAATATTTTCGTCATGAGTAAAACCGGCTACCCTATTGGTGGTGTGTCAACCCATATGAACATTTCGTTTAACAACCTTTGCAGTGGTACTAATTCATTAGTGAGACTCTATCTATTAATCTAGAGTTACCCTCAAATTATTCTTCCTCAAACTTTGTCCGAAATTCTCTTTCGACAAGAAGGTGGTTTCCTTGGTCCACCTAGCAAAGTTTCTTATGTTTTGATAACTAGTCTATTCCCAAGATTATACCAAAATCTTAATGCTAAGGTCAAGTTTGATCCAATTTATAGTCCATTATATTTCGTCCTTACTCACATACTACATCTTGGATTCTTACTGAACACGTATGTGTAATACTTACCTCAAACTTTCTCCTTTGGTGCTTTCTATTCCCAAAATTTCTCAACTTCTTAGACACAAGGAGTGAAATCTAAACAACTAGGTACCAAGCAGCAAATAAGAAAATAGGTTACTTTATATAGGTATGATAAAATTCAAAACAAAAGAATCCAACATTTAACACCATGGTATTAATTCAATCACGCAGGGGTGCACACAGAAACCGGAACATACTGTCATGATCAGCAGCACAGTAACGAGCTACGACGATGCATGTTAGGGAAAATAATAACACACGATGCAAACATAAGATAAATATAACAGATAGAATAGAATATCCCACAAAATAAAGCACGTGAGACTGTAGTAAGTATACATAATTGGGAAGAGAAAAATGAGTTCTCAAAGTTAAACGGAGAGAAACGGGTCTCCAACGAAAATCAAAAGATGCGAGACTTCTAATATATAAAGATAGTATTTAAAGTAGTCAAGATATACATAATAAGTCAAACTGTGTAGGCTGCGAGACTGCTACAAAAGAAATAGCTCGAGCTACCAAAAGGTTAGAGTCTAAGTCAATCCACGGAATATCTTAGTTCGCAGCGATAAGGGTCATTTGGCTACTACCGGGAGATTATTTCCACAATAACCAATATTCAAACATGTACTAGTTGGCAAAGGATCCATGAAGGTGACTAGGTCATGTCTCGATGTCATGCCTGTCACTGGTCCTTCTGACCCGTATTCACCAGTCTTCGTCGATGGCTCTTTCTCGACAACTAGCTAAGGCGTGCCACAAAACAATTAAGGTCTCAAACTCAGACTACACTATGGTCCAGCAGTTGTGCCTATATGCTAAAATTCTCAACCTAGAATTGATCTAAGGTCTGTAGACAAAACACTAAAGGAGAAAAGAAAATAGTAATACAATACACGACATAACAATTTTGCTCGCCAGAGAAAATGACGTCACAGAATAGTATAACATGAATAATCAAGTAATTTCACATACATGCGCAAATAGTATGAAATTCAAGCACTTGTCCTCATAAGCTTCTGGTTTTTTTTTCTTTCGTTTTTGGTTTTCTTATTTGTAAGGGTTTTGTTATTAGATTTCTCATAAGACATCACATACCTTGAGGTTTTTCCGGTATGCTTGCTGTAGATAACCTTCCCACTAGTGATATTTAATTTGAAGTTTATAAAATTTGTCTACTTTACTAAGTGAAAATTTTGAAATAAAGGAAAATAAATCATTTGGTCCGAAGTTTTGAACATAAGCTCTTATACCACCTGTAACGCCCCGGAATTCAGAAAGTTGACCTTTGAGGTCACAATGTCCTAAACCCGAGTCATCACTTAGTGAACCACAAAAATTGAGCCAGAAAATTTCTTATAAAAGATAAAACGATAAATATAATTATACAGATGCAACGGAAGAACTTAACATAATACTTATTTGAGAAAACATCAGTTTGTTACTTAATAAAAACCATCATCCCATTACTTAATAAGAAAACATCCCGACGAGTCCTGGGTATGACTCTCGAGGCATTAGTGACAAAGATTAACAGTAGTATAGCATAATGTCTCAATCTTGATCAAAACAGTTTATTTAATTAATAAGCGGGGTGGGAAGTAGTCATCTACGGTAGCTCCCGGACCTCAACATCAAAACCTGAAAATGTTTAGAGAGGGGCGTGAGATAAAATCTCAGCGGGTAACCTGTATGCTGTTATACAGATTGTCAGGAGATCCAAAAAATAATAATACTTTTAAGATTTTCACCTTTCAGTTGGTTCATTATAATTTTTGGTCATGTGTATTCGTTTTCTTTAACATAAAACTTATAAACACAAATTTAGAACAAAGCATTCATATGGCCCGAAGGCCCATCATTCATATGGCAAGGCCCATCAATCTCCTTTCTCATTCATATGGGGGGGCACCGGTGGCATTTCCACCGCGTCCTTGTCCCTAAAACTATGGGGGCACTGGTACTCTTTCAACCACATCCTTATCCCTGTTGGGGGGGCACTGGTAGTGACTCTACCGCATCATTGTCCCTTAAAGTTTGGGGGGCACTGGTACTCTTTCAACCACATCCTTATCCCTGTTTGGGGGGCACCGGTAGCGACTCCACCGCGTCCTTATCCCTTCCCTCCATCAGCTTCCCTTACAACTTTCACATAGTTCACAAATCACATACCACATGCTCATATTGTTATAATCGCATACTCGCATTCACATTCATAAGATTGTTCATGTCTTTTACTGATATTCATTACGTTTGTTTCAGAAAACTGACAACAGTCCATATAACATTAACTAGCTATACAGATAGTGTCACCCACCTGGAAACTTTTAGAGGTAAATCTTAACTTCGTGATTGCTTAGAACACGGGCGACCTCCGAGCTTTCGAGCTAACCCCACTTTACCTAGCACAGTCCGTTCATTTAGTCATCGTTCATTCTTTTAGTTTATTACTCAACTTCGCATCATACTTAGGACTTTTCTATAATAGGAAAAGTATTTATCCTATTAAAACAGTCCTAGGGTTTCGTTCAAGTTCAAGGAGGGCGTTGAAACTTGTTCATTCGGGTAGTAAGGTTACTCTAATTCAATACGGGTCCACCGGTTGGGGTTTTGGGTCTTCCAGGTTCATTCAACACTCAAAAGCAAGTAAAACACTCAAACACCTTCTTGGACAAGTAAACACAAATCATTCATATACCTAAAACATGCTTGTTTATAAAAGTATCACTTATTCCTTCTTTCTAGTGCTACTTATTTAACAAAAGACATACATATATGTATTAACTGGAAAAGGTATTTAAACTTACTGGAAAATTATGAGATTTTAGTATGTTATACAACGGATGATATGGAACAAAGTTCATTAAGGGTACCAAGTCATTTGAGCTACGAAAATAGGGTACATTTGCATTTGAAAACAGAACAGCAAGACATTCGTCAAAACAGTGTACATTGAAGTCTAAAAATCATATCTCACAGTAGGTACATTCAAAAATCATGAAATTAAGATATGTTATAGATAACTTAAAACCAAATATTTTTCATTTATAAACCTAAGTCATTTGAGTTACGGATCATTACCATCTCTTTGATGGAAAATGGGTTTATAACATAGTTTGTCATGCAGTACATACTTTACTTAAAAAATCCATGACTTATTGTAAACTTACTCAAAATTAACCAAGTATTTCACATAGCATTCCAGACTCACTGGAGAACATCTCCAAATTTTTCTAATATTTTCAAAGACTTATAAAAGGGCTAAAAGGATTTTTGAAAACAAAGAATCAACCTCAGCCAAGTGTTTACCTCACAATATTAAAACAGGTATATATCATTATCTATTACACAAAAAGCTAGGATATTTGGATATATCTAAACAAACAACAAAGGTAACATCCCCAAATTTTCCTATAATTTTATCAATAGTGTAAATAAGCAAAAAGGTTAGATAGAATCACTGCTCCCAGTTTCTCACTGTTTCAGATACACAAATTTCTATGAATTTATTCTCCCTCAATATAAATCAGATGACCACCAAATTTTCACAGTTTCTTGCATACATCAAATACTATATTCAAGTATTTTTTCATGATTTTTAAACATCAATAAAGGTCCAAAATAGGTTCGTCTAAAAGGGGGCAGTAGCTAACTCGGGTAGAAATGAATATTGTCGAACTTTCACATACATGATCATATAAGCTCAAAAACGTGGGAAAACTTAAACACAAACCTCATAAAATACATCCACAGTTTAAACAATCTTAGGGGATGTTCTTAGCATGCCATTTCTAAGGGTTTCATACTCAAAACAAAACATGATCATAACATCAAGGGAAAAAGGATTTAAAGGGCTTACCCTTGTAGTTTATTTCTTTCCCTTGAAGATTAGGAACCCAAGGATGAACAACCTAGCTTCTAACACTCCCTTGAACTCAAGATGGTGGGGAAACACTCCTCCTAGGTGGTGGTGGTGTAGGCCAAGAGGGGGAGGGGAGGAGAGGAGAGGGCTCCTTCTCCTTCTACTCTCACTTCTAACTTTCTCTCTTTCTTTCTTTCTTTTCTCTCTTGAGTGCAAGAACTAATGTGGCAAATGAAAGGGATTTGGAGGGGTATATATAGGAGGAAATGGAGTGGGTTGGCTGATCATAAGGAGGGGGAAGAGGGTGATGTGTTCTTGTGTGTATTACACACAAGAGTTATGAGATGGGATGGGACATAGGATTAGGGTCTAGCTTAGCACTCATTACATGTACTTCCACTTGACTTAGCTGAAAAAGAGGGTCAAAGGTGCATGTTTTTACTGTTTTGGGGCTGCCAAGTTTTGGGGCTGCTATTTATGGTAGCCCCGATTCTAGACGCGATTTTAGCTTCGACAGTGTATTTTTGATATTTTCGGTTTGGTTTTTTGTTCCAAAATTTAATTCAAACATACCGTTAAATTCGTATGATTTTTGTTGTTCATATAAATGTTCTTATTCATCAATTTGAATTCTTTAAATTTTTATTATAAAAGTCGACCCGTTTTACGGATAAAATTAAAAAAGTGCTAGTAGGGTTTTTCGGCTCGAAATGCTCGTCTGTCACCTGAAAAATTAGAACTTGCATGCACATATATTTAAATCAAACATTTCATTTAAACACATTAAACATAAATCATGAAAACCCTAATTTGGTTTCGGGTCGTTACAGGAATTTCTGCATATTTTAAACTATTACTTGTGCTCTGACATTATTCTTGTAATAGAAAATCATTTGGTTAGAAGTTTTATAATCATCAAAAAGGTGGAAATTGTTGGGATATTATTTAGTTTTGATGATTTTCCAAAACCACTTGTAATAGGCTTGAAAGCAGTCAGGATTGTATCTTTAGTTTCAGGTCAGGCTAGGTTATTTTTCAGTAGAATAGGCTGTCAGTTGAGAAGAACTCAGTTGAAGGGGAACTCAGCGAGGGAGAACTCAGCAACACAGCCTGAGGAAATCAAGATGACATCACAAGGAGAACTGACTGAAACCATGACAGAGATCTGAACCAGAAGAGAAGCCTGAAGGATGTCCCGCTGAGTTTAAACCTGGCTAATCTAAGCTAAGTCAGGTGGACCACTCAGTGAAGAGCATGATCAGGAGGATCAGTGCTGCACCAAGTAGGCCCTGAAGGAGTCAGGCTACTGTGGTCAGGAAAGTTTGTCATTCAGCCTTATGACAAACTTCTTGGAGTGATCTTCAAACAGTCTCTGAAGGACAACTACACTGAAGACGTTCAGTCCACTGAAGATCATCGAGTCAGTGAAGGATGAAGCTACCTAAAGTCAGTGGGTCTTGGTCAACCCACTGAGTCAAAGATCCGTTGGATCCTGCCCACATGGACCAATCAGCACAAGGCAGTAAATCTGACACTGAAAAGGCCGCATTCCAAGAAAAGTGGTTGAAACCATTAAATGCTGGATTCAAATGTAATCCTCTCCAACGGTTACATTTGAATCCACATTATAAATACAAGCTCATAGTTGTGGTTTGAAGTGTGTGAAGAAAGAAAAATCAACACCTACAAGCTATAAGGGTGTGTGAGTTGTTAGGGAGTCATAAAGAAGTGTTCCTCACACCCACGACACTGACCATTAGGGTTTTCACTTATATTCATTGAGTGTCAAGCTTGTAACTCTTAGCTTAGAGAGGTTTTCCCAATCTTAGCTTGAGGCTAATACATTGTAAGGAAAAACCTCACATAGTTGGAGAAACCAAACTGAAACCAAAACCCTCTAGTTAGGTTTGTTGGTTGAAGTTAGTTAGTAAGGAGAGGCAGTCAAGGGAGTGGCGTGAGTCCAGTGTTTTGTGCACCTTGGCACGTTAAAAACAAGAATCCCAGTTAGTGGATTTCCTGTTAAATCAGGCCGTGGATGTAAGAGCTTGAGTCTCTGAACCACGTTAAACTGAGTGTACTTACCTTTTAAAGTATTTACTAAAGTGTTGTGAAAATATGCTCACTGAGAGCATTGTTAAAAAGAAAACTTTGGTTAAATATTCAGGTCAAGGAGAATCCTTCTCACTGGCCAGTTCAGACAATGCACTCGAGAGTTTAGTATCTCGAGTCACTGCCTTGCTTAGAGCATGAGTCTCCAAGCCTTCACACTGACTTGGTAGTTCAGCCTCTAAGCAGAGCAGTGACTTGAAGTGTAACCTCTCGAGTCACTGTGTTGCTAAGAGCATGAGTCTTCAAGTCTTCTCACTGACTTGGTAGCTCAGCCTCTTAGTAATCCAGTGACTTGAGAACTCTACACTCTTGCTGAACTCCCTGAGGAAAAGTTTTTTTTTTTAAAAATTATTGCTCTTGAATTCCCATTTTGCCCTTCGAAAACAGGACCATCATGCTTGCCTTTATACTTTTCTGTGGCTTTGGGGATTTTTGCTCAGTCACCTTAGCTTTGAAGGCAACTCTCTTCTCAACTGAGGTCTCATCAGGAGCCCTTTTCCTGTTAAGATCAAACTCATAAGCTTTGAGTTCAGAGAATACCTGTTGCATAGACATGCTCGATAAATCCTTGGTATTCTGCATCATCACAGAGTATACATCCCATCTTGAGGTTAAACCTCTCATGATCTTTAAGGCAACTTTTCTTTTTGTGTAGACTTTTCCCAGAGAATTTATTTCATTCATGATGTCAGTGAACCTCCCATCAAGCTGGTCAATGGTCTCAATAGGCTCCTTGGTGAACTGCTCATACTTTTGAACAACTACAGAAAGCTTGTTCTCCTTTATCATGTCAGTTCCTTCACACATGAGAGCAAGAGTGTCCCAAAGTTCCTTTGCAGTCTTGCAATGGATCACTCTTTCCATTACAGAATCTGGAATGGTGGTGCAGAGAATATTCATGGCTATGAAGTTGAGGTTGTGTCTCCTCCATTCATCTGCAGTGAAGTTATCTTCATCCTTGGGCCATTCTTCTCTTGGATCTGCAATAGTTTCAGCTGTGGTTCTGGGGTTAGGGGTCATAAAAATAAATGGACCTTTCGTAATCACCCTTAACATTTCATCATGCACACATGCAAGATGAGCTCTCATTCTGATCTTCCAGAAGTCATAATTTTCCACTGAGAATTGTGGAAGCTTGTGATGAGACATATGGTTCAAGGGATTGACTCCCATGTTGTTCTCTGCTGGTGGTGCTATCCTAGCTGCATTGTCAGCCATGATATCTAAACAAGTTTATCAAAAGATCAATTCAGTTTACCAAATATAAAATACCTTTTAGCACAGGGTATACCTAGAACAATGGTCTTTTGAACCACTGCTCTGATACCAATTGTTGGTCCTGAAATGAGTACACAGGTGTATGGGGGGAATACACCTGAGGTTACAAATTTAAACTTCTAAAAACTTATCAGGTTACTTAAGACAGTAACTCGTCAGTGGACTTGAAGTCTGCTGAGAATTACTTGTGAAAGCTTACTGAGATAATACCTCCACTGAAAGCTCAAGACTTTCAGTTGAACTACTATCTAATTAGCTTTCAGATGCGGATTAGTGAGCCCTTAAGAAATCTCGTTTTACTTTGATAAACTCTGAATGAATGACTCACACTTAAGAGATGGCAGAATGTAAGTACACAAGATATAAAGTGGTTCAGAGATGAATCTCCTACGTCCACTGTCCTGATTAAACAGGAGAATTCCTTTCACTTGGAATTCTTTGTGTTATAGTGCCAAGGTGCACTGATCAATTAATCCTCTCTTAGGATGATTGATCACTACGATAATTCGAGGTCCTAGTTCCCAAAACAAACCAGCTTTCAGACTGATACAAACAATCAGCTTACTAACACCACTTAACACTAACTCTCAACCTAACAACTGAGTAGGGTTTTGAGTAAGGTTTGGTTCCAACTGTTGTGAGATAATCCTTACAGTTTAGCTCAAGGCTTAGGATGGATTATCTCTTTCTAAGGTTTGGATATAGATTTAAGCTCGATTATAGAAGGCTTGGTATGCTCTCTACAATTATGAAACACTTGGGAAACAAAGGTAATTCCAAGTGCTTCTTAGGTAGTTGTGAATGTAGAGATATCTTTAGAACTTGTGAGTTTCCCGTGCATAGAAATGAGCACGTCCTTCTGTATTTATAGACCTTCTTGAAAATCTTCCCGTTGGAGGTTGAATCTTCTCAAGTAAGTCTTCTTGTATCTGATAGGTTCAAACGACTCTATTTGAAGCTTTAAGTGTTGTCAAGAAATGGCTGAAAGACCATGCCTATTCACAAACTTTCTGTAGAATGCTGGGGAAAGACTTTTGGTACTTGTCAGTCTGTGACAGGTCGGCTGTCAGTAGAGTACACCTACGTGTCATCTTCTCATTGGGCCGTTTAGTCTGTTTGCTCAAAATCCTGTCTTGCTTTAAGGTGGAACTCTTCTGAGAGAACCTTCTTATTCCTTCATTTATTGTAAGCTTCACTGAAAATTCGTTTTGCCTTGTTCCAACCAGATTAACTAACAACTTTTAATGTGTTTAGAATTGAATGTGCTTTGTTAGTTTACATCAGTGGACCTTGGTCCTCTCCTGATGGTTTTAGTCTTAGTGTGAATGCACTTAGAAAACATTCAAGACTTCGACTTTTTCTCAGAATACATGTCTTCAGCGGACTTTGTCTTCAGTGGACTTTGATCTTCAATACACTCTTGAAAATACTAACTACACTCCAGTTCCTAACATTTAGAACTGTTTAACTAAACTCTAACTCTACTGAACATTTTACTTACAAAAAACTTAGGAGGAACCTTTTGGCATCGTAATCAAAACTTAAGTCTATACAATTTCCCAACAGTATGGACCAGACTCGGTGTAGAGCATTTATTAGCCCTCTTCTATATTTGATTACAAGCAGACCAGATATTACTTTTGCAGTAGGAGTTTGTGTCAGATTTCAAGCTAATCCCAAGAAGAGTCATCTTGAAGTAGCCAAGAAGATTTTGAAATATCTTAAGGGAACTATTAATCTTAGTTTATGGTATCTCGCAGATGACAACTTTGAACTTTGTGGTTACTCAGATTCAGATTATGGTGGATGCAGATTAGACAGGAAATCAACTAGTGGCACCTCAATTACTTTGGATTATTCAGCAGCTTAGAGACTACCAGATCGCTGCAAAGAATATTCCTATATTTTTTTATAGCAATAGTGTAATTGCTATAACCCAAAATCCTGTTCTACACACCAGATGCAAACATGTTGACATCAGGCATCATTTTATTAGGGATCATGTTGAGAAAGGTGATATAAGGATGGAGAATATTGCTACAGAGAAGCAGAGGGCAGTCATTCTTACTAAACCTCTGGCAGAAACCAAGTTTAGAGAATTGTCATTTGATTTGGAACTTTTAGACCCAGAGGCAAATTAGTTTTAGGTGGAACGCCAGAAGAGTATATTTGGATGTTTCAGTTACATATTTTGTTATTGTGCTAACCTGTCTGCAGATCAGATATCATCAGATTACTCTTATTCCCAAAAGTCAAATCTACGCCAAGACTAGAGCAAGTGCTTGGTACCAGATTACATGAGGTATCATCTGATTACAATATCAGTTGACAGGTACGTATTTCGTCTTCTGTGCCTAGACATTGGGATTACACTTTTGAAATTCCTAAATACACCCAAAACATTTCGAATTCTCGGTGTATTTAAACTTGGTTAGTGGGCTAGGCAATCATTTTTCTTTTCTCTTGACTGCACCAAAATTGCCTCGAACCCAGTCCTGATGTATGTGCGACGCACATAAATTAAATCCATATTTTGCCCTTTTAAATCATGGTCGTTGGATTTAATTAAATCGTGCAACATACAAATCAAATCACTTAATTGATGTGTTTCTTCCCACGTACCCCATTAATTCTACTATTCACGCGTCACTCACCTATTTAAACTTAAATTTATCTGTCTCTTCAATTTACTTTTTCAAAACCCTTAATTTCTTTTGCATTTCTCTCTTTGCTTTCTCACCTTCCTTCAAGTTTTTCTAGACATGGCCCTCAATGTCACTTAAGTGCTTCATACATTTGCAAGAAATTGAAGTTGGAGATGGTGGTAAACTTCTATGACACCAGAAATTCTAATACCCTGGAGATTCTGGAATTGCTTCACAATTCGGGTCTTGAGGATCTTCTTTCTACTATCCCTAAGGATCGACGCACTTTGGACCCCTATGCAGCACATTTCTTAGTGCGTGCTCGCAATTATTATATTAATATTATCTCCAAGATTGGAGAAGAGAAGGAGATGACCCTGAACAAGTACGATTTCAGCAAGCTTTTTGGAAATTTGTTGATAGAGGGAGTAGATCCGAAGACTTACAGGGAGGATGAGTTTCTTGACTCATTCCGGATTTCTGCCCGGAATTCATGTAAAGGGATGACGAAGACCTTGCTCAACACTCATCTGCGTTAGAAGTACAAGCTGTTTTTTTATATTGTTATCAAGGTATTGATGTGTGAAAATCATAGCACATATGTAATTTTCAAAGGGAGAATGTGCGTGATGCGGGAGATCTATGATGACGTGCAATGTAACTGGGTGGAATTCTTTTGGAGAATTTTCCAGAAGAATGTGGAGAAGGTAGATAAGAAGGATCATCCAGAGATCGAGGGAGATTTGAAGTTCAAGCTTAATGCAAATGTCTCCTTGTGCACGAAGATAACCATTCTGTTAGATTACCTCTTTCCAGAGAAGCTCTGGGACAAAGACGGGATCAAGAAATTTCACCCTTCCAAAGTCTTCCTCAACAAAGATGGCCAGTTGGGTGGAACTCCGGATTCAGATGTAGAGGGTGCCATCTCTGCTCAACCTGTCCAGTCGGTGCCTTCGGCAAAGAAAGGCCGAGAAGAAGAAGAAAAAAAGAGAGAGTACATCTTCCACCAAGATGGCAATCACTTTCTCCTCAGAGGAGGACGATGGCCAGGGTACCTCCCTTGCCAAGAAGGTCCAGAAGAAGAAAACGAAGGGAGGGCGTGGGTTATCGAAGGCCTCTTCCCCAGGCAAGACTAGCACACCTTCTGCCAAGAAGGTTGAGAAATAGAAGGAGAAAAGGAAGGTTGTGAAAGAAACCCTTCTAGTGGATGAACCAGATGTGGAGGAGGATATCCCAGAAGAGCCTCTCAAGAAGAAGCCCAAAACCAGAGCTCCTTCGATTACCGAGCTACAGGAGATAAATACTTCCATTGATCTGTCTTCTGATGATGAGTTTGTAGATCTTACGGCTCATCATGATCTGGTGTTCGAGGATGATACACCAGACGTTTCCCGACCAGCTGCAAATGCCTCTCAGCCGTCCTCTGCTCCAGTTGTTCCAACTGATGTTGTCTCAGCTAAGGTAACTTCTCCCCATCATTCTCCTATCATACAGTTATCCTCATCCCCATCCCCCTATACTAGAAACACTCACATTCCCTCTCCCACATCCCTGTTCTAGTTGCACCTCATAATGCTCCAGAACAGACTCAACCCTTCTCTAAACAAGCCAGAGAAGGGGATATAAATGATCTGTTGCTCCTGACAGAGAAGATAACTTCCTCTCAACTTTTTTAAGAGGGAGATCAGCATCAAGGAGAAGATGAATATCCAATATCCCTCTGAGCTGATCACTCCAGAGGCTGCCAGAGTGGTGGTCTGCACTCTTCTGGTACAGTAAGGGGCGATGCTCTCTTCAGCTAGGCCATCTTACAACTTTGGCCCCCATTTCTTCTTTCCTCCTGAGCTGTATTCAGAGGGAGAGGACTTCGATGTCACCCCTGCATTGATCAAGAATATGCGTCTCTTCTTCAACTCCTAGATCACGAAGATTGGCCGCTTTTTCAAAGCTCTATAGCATTATGGGCCAGACATGATTGAGCACAAGATACAGGAGGAAAGGGAAATCTTTCTCCAGCAGATCAAGGATACCTTTGATTCTGCAAAAGCTGCATTCAAGGACAATGGGCTCAAGCTGAAGCTGGATGTGATCAAGAGCTAGAACGAGCTCCAGGAGCATGTGGTGGAGCAGCTGAGGCTAGTTACTGTGCTGAAGGAATCTGTGGCCAACCAGCTGACTGAAGTTATGGCCCTCAAGATGGAATTGAGACAGCTGGTGGACAAACAAGCAGAGTTGGTTGCTGAAGCTAACTCATATGTCTAGGAGGCCATGAAGCTAAAGGAGATATATTCTTCCTCCTCCACTGAGTTGCGCACTCTGGTCAGGCAGATAGTGGAGCCCCTCATTGATGATGTTAAAAATGGGAAAGAGAAGGTCATAACTTAATTGGCAACCTCCACTGGAGAAACATTGGCTGCTTACTCCACCAGACTGGACCTGACTAAGAGCACCATGGCTCAAGCTGAGATCAATCAGCAGAGGAAGAGAGAGTTGAAGTCTCTAGCCATGGCCCAGCAGCTGACTGAAGAAGAGGATCAAGCTATTGGACCAGCCAAGAGGAAGTTGACGAAAGCTCCCAAAAGTTTTCTGGAGCAAGTAGTAGAAGAGGGAAGAAAGATAGAAGGAAAAGAAAAAGAAGAAGAGAGGAAAGCCAGGATTAGGAAAAACATTGATGAGGAACAAAGATTAAGATGGAACCAGAGACAGAAGAAGAAGCAGAGCCAGGTAGGTAGTAGCAGCAGCAGTAGTAGAGGCAGACGTGAAAAGATCCAGATAGACAAACACTTCGTCTTGCCTCACAGGAAAGAAAGGACCTTTGACTCTACTGTGCATGTGGGTTTGGTGGACAAATGGAAGGATGTTAAAACCAGATGGTTTATCACTCACTACATCCACCAGACTCCTCTAGGAGACGATGAGATATTCAACAAGACTTTTCACAGCTAGATGCAAGCATATTATAAGAAATTGTATGATGAGCTGATAAAGTCTACAATTGAGTTTAATCTTGAGGTAATTGCACCGGAGTTTGAATATCTGCCTACTCCTCTGGATGGAGATCCGATCAACTGGCCAGAGCTAAAGAAACACTTCTTGAGCAAAGTGATGCACGAATTCGATCCTCCAAATCAGGCAGAGTACAGGCCATCCAGGATCGTTTCCTCCACTGGTTCCTGGTTCTCAAAGAAGGCAGAAGATATGTTCAGGCAAATTAGAAGTTAGGAATTTTACATGTAATCTGTAATCTTTCTATCATACTTAATAAAATTCATATTCTTGTTTGCCCAGACAACATCTTGTTGTCAGTTGTGTTTTGAGATCTATTCTAAGATCTCATTTGTTTACTTTAATGCTTATTTATTTTCAGTTCTAGTTAAGGGTTTTAACATCATCAAAAAGGGGGAACTTGTTAGGATATATTTTGGTAGTTTTAAAGATGTTAAAACCAGATGATGTAATAGGACCAGCTGAACCTGTTAGTCAGCTGATGAATAGATTAGGACTTAGTCTAGGGGGAACTAGTAGACCAGAAGAGTTAATCAGAAGACCTCATTCAGATGAGTTTCCAGAGAAGGACGCTCTCCAGCTTTCCCCAGACCAGAAGAGTCTGGTGATTTAAGAAAAGCCTTAGAATCACTTTAAGAATCTAGGCATATCTTTATATCACTAGCCGGGTCTGGACCAGAAGACATCTTGAGTCTTCTGGTATCTGGTCATCTACGCATACAGACCAGAAGAGAAGATATTAAAGGAAGTCCTTTACCGTTGGTTATTTAAAGCTAATCAGGATTGGAAAGTCAGTGAGATTCAAATCCAAAGGATTCCACCAACCCAGTCAATCAATTATGGAAATTAATTGATTAACTTCCTTATGTAGGAGATCTGATTAGATGAGCTCTTCCAACGGCTAACCCTAATTCACCCCTATAAATATAAAGTCCTGGAATGAAGGTATATACACGCAAGAACTTTCAAGTATATTCATACAGCAAAAAGACATTCTAGTACTCAAGCTATAATCACAATTTTACTCTTTAAGGAGTTTGTTGGAAACAAAATACTCAACTTGTTCATCTGATTAGATAAGATTGTTGTATTGAGTTAGATCGATAGATCTAAAAGTGTACAAGGAACTGGTACTTGCCGATTCCAGTGAGTGAGTGAGTAAGTGAGCAAGTAAGTAAGAAAGGCCCCTTGTCAAAGAGAGAGTGAACGTAGGATTTTATATCTGAACCACTATACATCTTGTGTTCTTTACTTTCTGCACTGCACTTTTACTTTGTCTTGCATTCAAAACTTTCTACTGAAAAGGATTTTTATCAAAAGTTAACTTAGTCGCTTCCACATTCTACACTAGATTACATCTTACCAGACGACTCTGATCAGAAGACATCAAGTCTTCTGATATTTTCAAAAGTTTTATAAAATCAAGTTTTGGTGACAGAAGTCTATTCAACCTCTCTTCTAGACTTCTTATTCCGTTAAACTGTTTTTGTGGGACCAACAGGTCCTTCTTTCAACTGTAGAATTGGGTCTTTTGTACTTCATTGGTTGTAAGCTTCCAATTCTTTAGTTGTAGCTTCTTCTTTCAGCTATAAACTTAGGATTGCTAAGTTTCTTCATAACTTTGTTGTTAGGACAAATATTGTTAGTTTTGATGAGTTAATAAAACCAGAAGATGTAATAGGACCATCTGGACCTGTTAGCCAGATGAGGATCTAGATTAGGACTTAGTCTAGGGAGAACTGTCAGACCAGAAGACTTCACCAGAGGACTCCATCAGAGGACTCCACCAGAAGACTTCATCAGAGAACTCCACCAGAAGACTTCACCAAAGGACTCCACCAGAAGACTTCACCAGAGGACTTCACCAGAAGACTGCATCAGAGATGTTCAGATCAGAGGCAGAAGACTTTTCCCCAGACCAGACGAGTCTGGTGAATCAAAAGATGCTCAGAATCATCTCTAGATTCTACTGAGTATTCTGGTTCTTAACCGACTCTGGACCAGAGGACCCCTAGGTCATCTGGTGTCTGGTTCAGCCTACTCTGAAAGAATCAGAGTTGTGCAATAAAAGCATTTGACCATTGGTAATTCAAATGAAGTCAACCATGATCGGATTGGAAAGTCAGAATGAAGATATCAATCCAAGGATGTCACCAACCCAATCAAGCAACCTCCCTCTTGGTATAGACTTTTCCCAGAGAATTTATCTCATTCATGATGTCTGTGAACCTCCCATCAAGCTGGTCAATGGTCTCAGTGGGCTCCATGGTGAACTGCTCATACTTTTGAACAGCTACTGAAAGCTTGTTCTCCTTTATTTTGTCAGTTCCTTCACACATGAGAGCAAGAGTGTCCCATAGTTCCTTTGCAGTTTTGCAGTGGATCACTCTTCCCATTACAGAATCTGGAATGGTGGTGTAGAGAATGTTCATGGCTATGAAGTTGAGGTTATTTCTCCTCCTTTCATCTGCAGTGAAGTTATCTTCATCTTTGGGCCATTCTTCTCTAGGATTTACAATAGTTTCAGCTGTAGTTCTAGGGTTAGGTGTCATAAAAACAAATGGACCTTTAGTAATAACCCTCAACATTTCATCATGCACACATGCAAGATGAGCTCTCATTCTGATCTTCCAGAAGTCATAGTTTTCCACTGAGAATTGTGGAAGCTTGTGATGAGACATATGGTTCAAGGTATTAACTCTCATGTTGTTCTCTGCCGGTGGTGCTACCCTAGTTGCATTGTCAGCCATAGTATATAAACAAGTTTATCAAAAGATCAATTCAGGTGACCTTGAAAAAATACCTTTAAGCACAAGGTATACTTAGAACAATGGTCTTTTGAACCACTGCTCTGATACCAATTGTTGGTCCCGAAACGAGTAAACAGGTGTATGGGGGGGGAATACACCTGTGATTACAAATTAAAACTTCTTCTAAAACTTATCAGGTTACTTAAGACAGTAGCTCGTCAGTGGACTTGAAGTCTGCTGAGAGTTACTTGAGAAAGCTTACTGAGATAATACCTCCACTAAAAGCTCAAGACTTTCAGTTGAACTACTATCTAATTAGCTTTCAGATGCGGATTAGTGAGCCCTTAGAAAAACTCGTTTTACTTTGATAAACTTTGAGATTAACACACACTTAGGAAAGTAGATAATAAGAACACAAGGTATAAAGTGGTTCAGAGAAGAATCTCCTACGTCCACTGTCCTGATCAAACAGGAGAATTCCTTTCACTTGGAATTCCTTGTGTTATAGTGCCAAGATGCACTGATCAACTAATCCTCTCTTAGGATGATTGATCACTAGGAAATTCCAGGTCCTAGTTCCCAAAACAAACCAGCTTTCAGACTGATACAACAATCAGCTTACTAACACCACTTAACACTAGCTCTCAACCTGAGCACTGAGTAGGGTTTTGGTTCCAACTAATTTGAGATAATCCTTACAAGTTTAGCTCAAGGCTTAGGATTAGATTATATCTTTCTAAGATTTGGATATAGCTTTTAAGCTTGGTTACAGAAGGTTTGTTAGGCTCTCTACAGATGTGAAACACTTGGGAAACAAAGGTAATTTCGAGTGCTTCTTAGTTGTTATGAATGTAGAGATAGCTTTGATCTTGTGAGTTTCCCGTGCTTGGAAATGTGCACGTCCTTCTGTATTTATAGGCTTCCTTGAAAATCTTCCCGTTGGATTTGAATCTTCTCAAGTAAGTCTTCTTGTATCTGATTGGCTCAAACGACTCTATTTGAAGCTTTAAGTTTTGTCAAGAAACGGCTGAAAGACCATGCCTGTTCACCAACTTTCTGTAGATTGCTAGAGAAAGACTTTTGGTACTTGTCAGGCTGGGGCAGGTCGGCTGTCAGTAAAGTACACTGACGTGTCATCTTCTCATTGGACCTTAAGTCTGCATGCCCAGATTCTTGTCTTGCTTTAGGTGGAACTCCTCTGAGAGAACCTTCTTATTCCTTCATTAATTGTAAGCTTCACATAAATTCGTTTTGCCTTGTTCCAACCAGATTAACTAACAGCTTTTAATATTTTTAGCATTGAATGTGCATTGTTAGTTCCCATCAGTGGACATTGGTCCTCTCCTGATAGTTTTAGTCTTAGTGAGAATGTACTTAGAAAACATTCAAGACTTAGACTTATTCTCAGATCACTTGTCTTCAGTGGACTTCACTTCAGTGGACTTCATCTTCAGCAGACTTCATTCTTAAATACACTCTTGCAATTACTAACTGTACTCCAGTTCTTAACACTTTGAACTGTTTGACTAAGTACTAACTCTACTGAATAATTTACTTACAAAACAACTTAGGAGGAACATTTTGGCATCTAATCAAAACATAAGTCTTATACATTTTCCCAACAATGGAGAGTGGACGTAGGATCGTTATATCCGAACCACTATACATCTTGTGTTATTTATAACTTTTATTTATATTTTGTTTATATTTGTGCTCTTGTTAAAAAGATCTTGAAAAAGGTTTTTCTCTTTAAGCGTCCGCATTATTAAAAACTGACTAGTGGGACCAACATTTGTGTACCTGCAATGTTAGTGATACAAAAACACAACATTTTTATATACTTTGTCATCTTCAAATCATAAGAAGAAACTCTTAAGAAACCCTTTGGCGGAGACCAGATTCAGAGAGTTAGCCTTTGAGTTAGGATTGTTGGATCCAGTGACAGAATTATTTTAGGGGTATACCAGAGAAGTATCCTTAATTTCAATTATTTTCTTTAATATCACTTGATATACTAACCTGTCTACAGATTAGATATACAAGAGAAGTTACATCTCCAGATGAGTTATGTACCAGATGAGGTACATTGTCAGATTCTAGAGAAAGTTCCACCAGATGAGATGTAACATCAGACTACTTGAGGTATCATCTGGTTACGATACTAGATGACAGGTATGTATTTACTTCTCTGCCTCTGATCATTGGGACACACCTTTTAAAATACTAAATACACCCAAAATGTTTCAAATTCAGAATGTATTTAGAACTAGGGTTGTGGGCCTAGGCAATCATTTCGCTTTTTCTCTTGACTGCCACAAACCCCCCTCAAACCCAGTCCCAATGACCATGCCACACACACAATTAAATCTGTAACTTGCCTAATTCAATCCTGGCTGTCAGATTTAATTAAATTGCAAAATGTCAATCAATTGACAAATTGATCTTGTCCCCTCAATTAAATGCTAAATCCACGCGTATACACCTCAATTTATTTCAAATACACGTTGTTGATAGGCGAACAGCCGAGCAACAAGATTAGAAATAAAAATATTAAATTAATAAGATTGAGAGATCATTAAAACTATGAAATAATGAGAAGGACGAGCAGCAGGGAATAGGGGCGTAGGAGGCGAGCAACAGGGCATATAAACATTTAAGAGGAGACGAACAGCTGGGTCAGGTGACCCAGTAAGAGGAGGCGAGCAGCTAGTCACCTGAGACACAAGAAGGAGGCGACCAGCTAGAACAAGAAGGGTAATGAAGAAATTAAAGGAGGCAACCAGTCGAGCAAGAGGGCACCTCGGAAGATCATCAGAAATCCCAATAATTAGGCATTACGCAAACAAGTGTTTTAACACTTGTCATTGTGTAAAGATGTAATAGCTGAGGAATAAACAAGTGTCTTAACACTTGTCACCATGTAAATAAGGATGATTAAGGAGGTGACACCTCCTACTTGCTTGTACCTCTATAAATACCCCTTCATGGGATAATAAGAGGGGGTTCACTTAATTCAAAAATAGGCAAAACTCTTGCAAAATTCTCTCTCAATCCCTACTTGCAAAAATCCAGCTTTAATCTTTGATCATATTCTTGTTTGATGATCTTATAAGAGCAAAACAGCCACTAATTATCGATCTGGACTAAGGTCATCAACAATTGGCGCTAGAAGAAGGGTCTCGAACCTCCGATTGGTTGAAGATTTGAAGAATTCTTGTGAGAAGTCACCGGAAACTGCAAAAATCCGGCAGCAGGTCGCCGGAAACTGGGTTTGTGGGTATTGGCTGGTGTTTATGGAATGTCTTATTTGAAGATTCAAAGGCTTGAATGCATGCATATATGAACAAGGGTTGTAACAAACCAAATTTGTACATGTAAGGCTAGTTGCTTTTAAAATCAACATTCATAAACACAAAGATTTCTCATCAAAGAACATTGTGATATTCGAAGATGGTAAGATCACAAGAACCACAAGAATCAAGCACACATCCGTCGAATAAGTCACGAACAAGGGTATCGTCGACGGGTGAGCATGCAAGAACGGTGCGAGCGACGTCTCGAAGAAATATATAAGTTACAATTGATAATATTCCCCCGGAGGTGGAGGCTTTGGCCCAAAATCCAGAAGAGTTAAAACAATCGCCATTTTACAATCTTTGCAAAGACGGCAAGAAGCCATCGGACCATCAAGGGCCTGGGAAATGAGCAACCGGGCAACAGGGCAAAGACTGTCAAAGACCCCGGAGGCGAGCAACCAGGCAACAGAGCGAAGAACCAAGCAACGTGAGGGTATGAGAATGGATGAAGTTGATAGTAGACAAGCGAGAAGGGCTAAAGGCAAAATCCCAGTAAGTGAGCGACTAGGAAGTCGAGGAGAGTCCACTCCGGGGATAGGCGAGGAGTCGAGCAGCAGGGAAATGAAGAGTGTAAGCCACTCCCATGCAAGGAGAGCAAGTCACCACGTGGCATGTAGGGAAGAGGTTCATCGGAGAGGCAAAGAACGAGCTCATGAGCAAGTACACCCTGTTGCTCGCCCCTCAGTTCATGAGAGGTTGCGAAGATCAGCTTTTGGACGTTTAGGCCCCAACGGAGCTAGCAACATCGCTAAGCATGTCACACAGGAGAAACGTCCTGTTAGCAAGGGACTGCGTCATGAAGAGGTTATCGAACCCAATCATGACGAATAGCCTTCTAATGAGAGAACGTCTCCGGATGAATGGCAAGCTTTGAAAAAAACGGTGGAAGAGATGAAGAAACTGTTGGATGCTCAGAACGGCAGAGGGGCCACCGTACTCCCATCATTGCCATTGTCCCCGGCCATATTAAACGCGCCGGTTCAAAAGAAAGTACAGTTCCCAGCTGTTAGCTTACATGAAGGGACGTCGGACCCGAAGGTGCACTTGTCCAAATACACCGATTACATGATATCTGTAAAAGCATCTTACACAACGCAATGCCGCAACTTTCCGTTGACTTTGGGCGACGGCCCTCACAGATGGTTCTCTACACTTGCTCCTGGCTCTATAAGCTCATTCATGCAACTCAGTAAGGAGTTCCTGTCACATTTCTCCACTGTTGGGTCTTACCTAACACAGAAGTATAGGCTGGCAGATCTGAAACAAGGAGACGATGAGTCTGATAGAGCCTTCCTCGAAAGATTCGACAAAGTCCTACTGGAAGGAGAACCAGTGAGTGAAGACACTAAGATAGTGACGGTAATGGCAGGGCTCAAGAAGGGAACGGATCTGTGGAAGGAGATGCACCTAGCTTTCCCTAAAACTTATTCTGAATTCAGGCATAAGGCTGGAGTATACATTTCAATGCAAGAAACCCTGCAGAGAGAGCTAGGAGACAGGGCTGATACCAAGAAATCGGGAAAGAAGTCAGGAGGGGAATACAAAGCCCCTAAGAACATGAAAGTTTTCAATGAAGGCTCCGAGCTAAAAGAGAAGTTAAATCATGTCATGTCCACATCAATAGAGGCTGTATACAACAACGTGAAGGATAAGGATATGCTATCAGAACCCCGAAAGATACGACAAGAACGAGGAAAAATGAACCCCAACAAATACTGCGCATATCATCAAACCATAGGTTACTTCACAAGTGAATGTCGAGACCTCCTGAAGCAGCTATGGAGGTTCTACGAGAAAGGGAAATTATCAGAATTTGTGAAACGGCAACCAGGAAAGAAACCGAGAGTGGTAATATCCTCCAGCTCGGAAGATGACGAGAGCGACGAACAGCCGAGCAGGAGGGATCAGAAAAGGAAAAAGACTATGACAGCACCAGCTGAACCCGTCCGAGAAATCTTAATGCTTGAGCCATCTGGACCGGTAGGGGGCTGTTCTGACGGAAGACCACCAGTATCCAAGAGAAAGAGGAAAGCGGACTTGAGGGCAATAGCTCAAGTCAGAGAAGTTGGAGTGAACCAAGCAACTAAGAAGACGGGGGATCTGGTGTTCTTCGAAAAGGACCTAGACGGGGTACTCACTCCACACAATGAAACCGAGTTCACCGTCTGCTTGTGGACACTGGCTCCTACACAAACATCATATTCAAAAGCACACTAGATCAATTAGGTGATTGTGAGGAGTATGTAAAGGAATGTGATCATAAGATAGTAGGGTTCGGAGATGATGTAACCGTTCCCTTAGGTTTAGTTACGTTGCCAGTCGAACTTGTATCGACCGAGAATCCCGAAAGGAGACTGACTAGAATGATAGAATTCCTAGTTGTAAACCAACAGTCTGCCTACAACGGGTTTCTCGGTCGACCTTTCATAAATGAATTCAAAGCGGCTGTTTCAACGTACTATTACTGTCTTAAATTCCCAACTTCGAAAGGTTCAGGTACAATTAAAGGGGATCAAAAGAAAGCTCGAGAGTGCCTCCTACAACTCCAACCTAAGGATAACAGTGTGTTTGTCATGGACGAGCAGCCGAGCAACAGGGCTGATGATGAACCTTCCATGTTGGACGAAATCTTAATGCCGTCCATCAACACGGAGATGATGGAGGTGGACGACCAGCAGGGCGAGGACGAGCAGGAGGGCCTGGGCGAGCAACAGGGAAAAGAGGTTATACATGAACCAAAGGGAGTAAATGATATTGAGCCAAGAGTGGAGGCGGAACCCATGATCGAAGATGAACTTAACTTGGAAGGTCCGATAATCGATCCTCGATGGAAAAATTAGAAGAGAAGGGTAACCCCGGTAGAGGACTTGGAGGCAATAAGAGTTGACCCGAATCGAGAAGACTTGGAATTATTCATTGGGTCTGAGTATGAAGCACTGATAGCCGGGCTACGACTAGCTCTGGCTGTAGTGGTTCGAAGAGTCCAAATCTACGGAGATTCCCAGTTGATAGTCAATCAAGTCCGTGGAGAGTATGAAGCCAAAGATGAAAACATGGCATTATACCAAAAAATTGTTGCTCACTTGGCTTCACTATTGAACAAATTTACATTGAACAAGTGCCGAGGGAGGACAACGCACAAGCAGATGCACTTGCTCGTTTGGCCACTAGTACGGGACCAGCAGAACTTTCGGAGGTCACAATAACAAGAATTTCTAATCCATCCATCGGTGACTACAGAATCAGTCAAGTCAAAGGAGAGTTGACAGACGAGGATTGGAGGACACCAATATACAAGTACCTCAAAGACAATCGAATGCCCGAAGACCCACAAGAGGCAGCTAAGCTAGTCAAACGAGCAGCAAGATTCACAATCATGGAGGGTCAACTCTACAAGAGAGGATTTTCACTACCCCTACTAAAGTGTTTGGCAAGGGGGCAAGGCTAAGAAGTACTAAGAGAAATCCACGAAGGAGTTTGTGGAAATCACGCAGGAGGGCGAGCACTGGCATACAAAACAGTAAGACAAGGATACTACTGGCCAACTCTGTTACAAGATGCAATTAAAGTTGCAAAAACTTGCCACAGGTGCCAGTTGTTCGCCCCCAACATACATAAACCACCAACATAACTGATTTCGGTAAATAGTCCATGGCCATTTGCAAAGTGGGGGATAGACATCATAGGACCTTTCCCAACGGGAAAGGGGAATGTCAGATTTGCAGTAGTGTTCGTGGACTATTACACGAAGTTGGGCGAAGCTGAGGCACTAGTGACAATAACTCAGGAGAAAATGATTAGTTTTATTTGGAAAAGCATAGTATGCCAGTTTGGAGTTCCACAAGCAATATTGACAGATAATGGAAGACAATTCGAAGGAAAAAAGATAAGAGATTTCTGCAAAAAATGGGGAATCAAAAAGCATTTTTCGACACCCTATCACCCTCAGTCTAATGGCCAAGTCGAAGCAGTTAATAAGATAATCAAGCATATCTTAAAAATTCGGCTGGTGGACAAAAAAGCAAATGGTCAGAAGAACTACCCGAAGTGCTTTGGGCATATAGGATATCACATAGGACGAGCACGGGAGAAACACCGTTTGCTATGGCATTCGGTATAGAAGCAGTCATACCTATAGAGCTCAAAGTACCAACTGAAAGGATAGTCGAGTTCAATGAACAAGAAAACAACAAGACACTAGCTGCAGAAATGGATCTGATCGACGAAAAAAGAATCTCGGCGGAAATAAAAAATGAGATATACAAAAGAAGGATCGCAAAGTACTACAACTCGCAAGTAAAGAATAGGGAATTTGAAGTCGGGGATTTGGTACTTCGAAAGATTCTAGCAACACCTCCAGGTGTATTTGGACTGACTTGGGAGGGCCCGTTCAGGGTAACTCACAAATAGCATAACGGAACGTACGACCTTGAAGACATGGAAGGCAAGTCGGTCCAATACACCTGGAACGCAGCTTTATTGAAGAAATATTACCAGTAGTTAAAGAAACCAATGTGAAGTTTTTGTTATTGTAAGATGTAAGATTGATAAAAATTTTAAATTTTTTGAACTTTTTTGGCAAAATTTGTAAGTAGATAGATGATTGTTCAGTGAATTATGTACATAAGGAAGCAAAAGGTGTTAAAACCCAACTGTTCGCCAAGAAGAAAAGTTGCTCGCCGGAGACAAACAAGTATAATAAATACAAGTCCAAAAGGAGGCGAGCAGCAGGGTCTATGAGACTCAGGAGCCCACCTAATCGCCCCGTCACACGGAGTTGCTCGCCCAAGATACTAAATGCATAAAGCACAAGTATAGTGGAGGCGAGCAGCAGGGCATAAGTTAACGCATAGTTGCTCGTCCCGAAGCTGAAAGCGCTTAAGCACAAACACAGCAAGTGGCGAGCAACAGAGCATAAAAAGAAGTATGATAGAGGTCAAGTTCTTTAAGAACCAAATAGACCCATACATGATCAACATACACAAATTTGCAAGAAAAAGTATTTTACTTTCAACTTAAGAAAGAAATACTTAAGCAAAAATAAATAAGGGCAAATAAAAGACGAACAAGTGAAACATAAAGTACGATTCCATTCCTTTAGAATACGAAGATACAAAGAAGGAAAAAGCATACAAAGATCATCCTACTACATCAACTAAAACAGAAAAATAAAGAGCCCTCTAAGTCTCAGACGCCGGAGGAGCTGGTGGTGCCGGGAAATCTCCAGTAGGTGGAGGAGGAGGAACACCTTGGTCAGTGGCCACTGAGACCTGCTGCTCACCTACAGCAGCAGAGGTACTTGTCTCACCAAGCAGGTTTGGAAGGATGGGGCTCAAAGCATCAAAAACAGTAGCATCCTTGTTCACCTCAACCTTCTCCCTCAGAGCGACAACTTGAACATCATCCCTAAAGATGCCCAAGTCTAAACCCATCTCTCCTAAGTCAGCAACAGGAATTTCAAAACCGGCAGCGGGTGGGTTCTCAGTAACATAATCCGTGAAGTCCTTGATAGTGCTAGTCATGATATCAAGGTTGTTGTCCAAGGCATACTTTACAGATCGCACACAATCTGCATACGCACAAATGTAACCGAGATTGGTATTATCGGTTACATCTTGCACGTACGTAGTATAAGAAATGGCGCGCTTGTTCTTCTTCTCCAGCTGGTCGACATGGACCTTTAAGGACTCAACTCTCTCCACCAGACCCACCCGCTCCGTTTCTAGGACCTGGAGATGATCAGTAGCAACGCCCAAGTCCAACTTGAGTTTCTCCAAAGCATTAGATGCTACCATCTCCCGGTCCTCGGCGGCTTTCACCTCCCGCTCCCATGTGAGTTTGGCTCTTTCAAAATCAGCTTTCAGCTTAGCCAATTCTTCATCTTTTCTCTTCAATTGAGCGTCTCGATCCGCTTCAACTTGCTCAATCTTCCGCCCCAGACTGCGGTTCATCCGTTCCAGCTCGATGGCTTGATCCAGGACTCGCTGAGCAGAGATAGATTGGTGGCTCGCGTTATAGCTCAGCAGACGGGCATTATCGTTGAGGCTTTGGTTCTGAAGAATTTCCTCACCCGTCTTGGTCCACGAGTGGGGAACGTACTCCATTGCTCTTCAGGACATGGGAGTTCTTAATCTCATGGGGTACCGGAGGGGACTTCACGCAACTAAATTGGTTAAGTACTTTAGCGCGCCCGGGGTAGTCACCTCTCCAGTACCTACAACAAGAAGACGGAAAAATTATTAGGAAAGAATATAAAGGGGCGAGAGGTAGTCGAGCAGATGGGGAAGGTACTTACTCCCTCATCTTTACTGGGTCATAGCCCAAATACGAGTTGTCAGGAGATGTGCCCCTGCTCTGACCGGCGATCATTGCGCCCACGACCTGCTGCTCGATAACCTTCTCCACAGGCGAGGAGCGAGCAGCAGTTTTGTTTGCCTGGGAAGGACCTTGCCCTTTGGCTCGCTTGGAGCGATCATCCTCCTTGCGAGGAGCAGTTTCTTTGGCAAGTCTTTTCTTACCCCTATTATCCTTAGGAGGAGGTGAAGGGCGAGTAGGGAGGCGAGAGGTAGGGATGGGAGCCTGAGGAACTCCTTCTTCCTCGTCCGCTTCAGCCCTAAGTCTGATCAGGGAGGTGCAAGGATCAAACTTCTTCTTCCTTGAAGGTTGATTGGCTGCCATTTGCTTGACCCGGCGTGCGAGTAGATGGTAACTCTCAGGAATCTGGGGGACAGCGACCGTTACCCTTTGAGCTGAAAAATAAGAAATATAAGTAAAGAATAAGATAGCGGGCATAATAACGGCGACCAACAGGCGTTAGGCGAGCAATAGGGGTGGGGGTGAGCAACAGGTACAGAGCAAAAAAAACAAAGGAAAAATAAGGAACTATGAAAAGTTACCTTCAGGGATCTCCGCCTGTGCCTCCAAATGATGAGCACTGGTAGTAAGTTGAGCAAGCTTACGATAGTGCGCTTGTGAGAGATGGTCAATACTTCGGTCCTTAATGTCCCGTAGTGAAATCAATGCAAGGACGTATAAAAACTCTTCTCTCAAATCCGGATGCCCCCACTTCAAGATGCGCGGACCTTCAAAACAAGGAAAAAGAGATTAAAATTAGTTCACCTAAAGTGTGATGAACTAGAGAACAAGACCTACGCCAAATTTCGCCAAAATGCGTAGGAGAGTTTATACGCCCCGGTCCTCCTGAAAAATCAGAGGACGCCCGCCAATCGCCGCCGATGAAGAAAAATTGTTTGTGCCAACTTTTAACCTTGTTGGGCGCTCCTTCAATCAGCTTTACACCACTGCGAGCCTTAAGATAATACCACCCGAGACCCTCTTCGTGGACAGCCGAGGAGATCATCATTGCATAATGAATCTCCACCGTGCTGATCTTGTTTTTGTAGCCTTCCAGTCCAAAGAGTGTGATGAAGGCTAACAGGGTACTCCATCAATTTGGGGTGATATGGGTGATCGCCAGATTTATATCTTCCAAGAACCGCGCAATCACTAGATGCAAAGGAAGAGGGAGTCCCGCGTTGAGGATATCTAAATTAACGGCAGTGCATCCCGGAGGTGGATTATCAGCTCTCTCTCCTGATTGGTGGGCGTACAAATGGATATCATACGGAATACGATAGCGAGACCGTATCCGAACTAGATCTTCTTCTGTAACAACACTTGCTACCCTTCCTGCCATATACAAAGAGTCCCGGGCTTCCATAATAGGCCTTGGCGGAGTAGGAAACGTATTCTGATATTTGTTGGCATAATCGATCCACTCTTGTCTCCGGATCACAGCCTTAGGAATGAGAGATTCGGGAGTCGGCCTAGAGATAGGAAAGTTTATCTCCCGAAGAAATTCCCATGTCACGCCCACCTGCTCGCCTCCAGACTGGACCACTTGCTCGCTCCTTGCTTGTTGCCCGCTGCTCGCTCCTGTGTCTCCAGGAAGACTCATCTCTGCTATCTCAGCAGCAACGTCAGCAGAGTCTTCGCCCAAGTCTGAGGAGGTACCTTCAAGAGGCGAGGAGTGAGCAACAGGACCTTGGACGTCCTGCTCGCCCGAGCTGTCCACAGTGTAGAATTCGTCAACAGAGCGAACAACGGAGCTCGCCTCGGAGCCTGTATCTTCATCAATAAGCAGGGTCCTAGGGTTTTGCCTAACTGCTCGCCGGAGTGAGCGGCGAGGAGCGGGGACTGACGGTTCATCTTCCATGGGCCTCTTCCCCGGGTTTCGTCCAACAAATTCAACGGAGAGCGTATTGCTCGAGGAGGGGGATGTCATTTTAAGAGATTTTTTGGAAAATCAAACGAGTAAAAATCGCAAGGGTAATATTGATGATGGCGTGGTTTAAAACCAAAAGAAAAATAAGAAATCACGACGGCACGGCGGCGATACGGCGGCGGCGCAGCGGCGATATGGTAGTAACAGCAAAATCACAAGAAAGAAACTGAAATTGAAAATGCAATGCAAGGAATTGTAATAAAAGAACAATAAGAAGTAAGAGATTACCTTCAATCCGAAGAAAATTAGCTGAATTCGAGAAGAAATCGAAAGGAAAAGCTTTGAACAAATTGCCTATGGAGGTTTCTGTGAAAAATCGTGAAAAAGAAAGAAAGAAGAAGAAGAGAGCTATTTATAGATATGGATTCGGGGGTGAATTTAAGAGAAGTGAAAAATTAAGGCCCCTATATGCAATTTTAGGGGCGCACGCGTGGGCGGCCACGTCACGTCGCTTCGTATTCCGCGCCTCGAGAAACAAAACGATGCTAGATCAAGCGTCGTTCCCTTTTGCTCGCCTCCAGAAGTTCCCGCCCAAAAATTCAAAAATATGTTGCTCGCTCTCTACCGAAATGAAGTACAATTTCCATGTTGCTCGCCTCCTGTTAAATAATATAGCCTACCTATAGTTTGACAAAAAGGATAAAATCTATCCTTATATGTCAAACTAGGGGGTATTGTTGATAGGCGAACAACCGAGCAACAAGATTAGAAATAAAATATTAAAATAATAAGATTGAGAGATCATTAAAAATAAGAAATAATGAGAAGGACGAGCAGCAGGGAATAGGGGTGTAGGAGGCGAGCAACAGGGCATATAAACATTTAAGAGGAGACGAGCAGCTGGGTCAGGTGACCCAGTAAGAGGAGGCGAGCAGCTGGTCACCTGAGACACAAGAAGGAGGCGACCAGCTAGAACAAGAAGGGTAATGAAGAAATTAAAGGAGGCGACCAGTCGAGCAAGAGGGCACCTCGGAAGATCATCAGAAATCTCAATAATTAGGCATTACATTAGGAGCAAACAAGTGTTTTAACACTTGTCATTATGTAAAGATGTAATAGCTGAGGAATAAATAAGTGTCTTAACACTTGTCACCATGTAAATAAGAATGATTAAGGAGGTGACACCTCCTACTTGCTTTTACCTCTATAAATACCCCTTCATGGGATAATAAGAGGGGGTTCACTTAATTCAAAAATAGGCAAAACTCTTGCAAAATTCTCTCTCAATCCCTACTTGCAAAAATCCAGCTTTAATCTTTGTTCATATTCTTGTTTGATGATCTTATAAGAGCAAAACAACCACTAATTATCGATCTGGACTAAGGTCATCAACACACGCGTACATCTATTTTATAAACTAATTTTTTTCATTCCTGTCTCTTCACATTTTCAAACTTTCAACCCCTAACTTCTCTCTGCAAAATCAGTTTCTCTCTACCTTTCTCTATTTTACAGAAATGGCACCTAAATGCAACTTTGACCCGGATTATATTTGCAAGAAGTTGAAGACAGAGATGGTCGTCGACTTCTACACCACTCGCAACCCTGTTGCGTTGGAGATTCTGGAGTTATTGCGCAAGTCTGGCGTAGAGGATTTTACATCTGCTATCCCCAAAGGTCTTCGCACTTTGGATGGATATGTCGTACAATTTCTGGTGCGAATGAAGATTCACGATGGACATATTGCTTCCAAGATTGATGGAGAGGAGGTTATGTTTACTAAGCACAATTTTTGCAAGCTTTTTGGCAATATTTCTTCTACTGGTGTTGATCCTTTGAAGTATAAGGAGGGTGAAATTATTGAATCGTTCATGATTTTTACCAGATCTTCTTGCCAGGCATTGACGAAGGGATTTCTGGATAAGCATCTTCGTCAGAAGTATAAGGTTCTTTTTTATATTGTTTTAAAGGTGCTGATGTGTGAGAATCACAGTACTGATGCCATTTTCAATATACGTATGTGTGTGATGAGAGCCATTTATGATGGTGTACAATGTAATTGGGTTGAGTTATTCTAGGATGTAATCACAGTATGTTTTGACCGTTGGTAATTCAAATGAAGGCAACCCTGATCGGATTGGAAAGTCATAATGAAGATATCAATCTAAGGATCTCACCAACCCAATCAATCAATTAGGGAATTGATTGATTGAATCTTCCATAAATAGAGATCTGATTAGATTAGCTCTCCAACGGCTAAACCCTAATCACCTCTATATATACAGGAGTGCCAGTATGAAGTAAAGCTCTAGTTACGCACACGAAGATCATACTTAAGCTTTAATATTCTCAAGCAATTAACACTCTTATAGTTCTTGATTCATATCTACACATAAGGAGTTTGTAGTTGGAGATTAAACTCAACCTGTTCATCTTGATAGAGAAGGTTGTAGTTGAATATACTTTAGATCGAAGTCAGATCTAAAGTGTGTAAGCAAGGAGCTGGTACTTATCAATTCCAATGTTCATAAGTTGGCTGGTTGGTTAGTAAGGCCCCTTGAAAAAGGGAGAGTGGACGTAGGATCGTTATATCCGAACCACTATACATCTTGTGTTATTTACTGCTTTCATTTATATTTTGTTTAAATTTGTGCTCTTGTTAAAAATATCTTGAAAAAGGTTTTTCTCTTTAAGCTTCCGCATTATTAAAAACTTACTAGTGGGACCAACAAGTGGTATCAGAGCAGTGTGTCCTAGACCACTGCTTTGAAGAGCTTTTGGTGGTCACCGGGCAGATCCATTGCTTTGAAAATCCTTTACATAATATCTTTTAATCACTCTAAAATATCTTCAAAATCTTCTTACAAGAGCCGCAAGTTGCCTGAATTCTCTTTTGAAGATTATAGCCACTTGAGTTTCATGATGAGCGATCATCTTGGGTTTATTCATCATCGCATGTTTGATGTGGTTAAGAGTGGCCCCATTCAATTTTACTGGACTCCCATTGATGATGGCATATCAGAGTCTAGGGAAGAAACCAGGGAAGCTGCAGAGAAAAGTGCTGATGGCAGAGTTCCCAAACAAAAGATCCTCAAGAAGAGAGATGAACTAAATAATGATGAAAGGAAGTTGTACAACCTGGACCAGGTGGCTAGGACTGAGATCATCAACACCCTCACTAAAGAAGTGATAGAGAAAGTGAGAACCTGCAGTACGGCCAAGGAGATGTGGGACAAGTTAGCTCTGCTCTGCGAAGGAATAGAGAAGATAAAGGACAACAAGCTCCAGGCTGTTCAACACTCATTTGATACTTTCAAGATAAAACCAGATGGGACTATTGACCAGCTGGACATGCGTCTGATCAACCTTCTTAACAAGGCTAGTGCCTTAGGTAAAATATATTCTGAAAAGAAATTAATAGTAAAATATTAAGATCACTAACTAGCAGGTGGAGGATCAATGTCACAGTCACCAAAGACAACAAGGATCTCAACACTCTTGACCATCATCTTCTTCTATCTGATTTGAAAGCCTACGAGTATGACCTACAAGAAGAAGATCAATCAGAGGAGATTTCATCTTTTGGTCAGAAAGGAGTTGCTTTCTCTTCAACTATTAAGACTGAAGAAAAAAATGAAGGAGTCTACTGCAGATGACATGAGCCTAAAGGAGCAGGTAGCACTCTTAACTAGAAAAATTGATAAAATGAGCTCCAAGTATGGCAGGTACAAAAGACATTGGAAGGAATCTACCAGAGACGGGAAGAGTTCCTTCAAGTCTGCAGATAAAGAGAATTCATCTGGAGACTCTAAGGAGACCAGATTCAAGTCACCAGAAAAGAGGAGAGATGGCAGCTCTGGCAGATCAGACTCCTAGAGGAGAGAGACTAGTCCAGCCAGACCAGAGTATAACCCCAGGAGGAGAGATCCTAGTCCCAGTCCCAGAGGAGACAACACCTGTTACACTTGCAACAAGCCAGACCACTAGAGCTATGATTATCCTCAACTTACTCCTAAAGAAAGAGAAGAGAAAAGACTCTAGAGAGATAGGAGATATGCAGACAAGAAAGCATTGCTGGCAGAAGCAGAGAAGGAGGATACTAGTTCCAGTTCTTCTTCTGACATGGTAGACATCACTGAGGTACAAGAATCTACCTTATTTTTATCTAATTCCAAATATACTGAATCCTCTCACTCATCTGGTACATCCAGAGAGTCTGATATGCAGCAAATGCTATCAGATCTCCAGAATTGTGTACAACTTTGCCAGAAACTTGAGAAGGAGAATGGTAGGCTCAGAGCAGAAGTTTAATCTTTATCTCATGAGCAGAAATCCACCAGAGAACTCATGAAAGATCATTCCAAAGAAGTCTCTGAACTTCAGGATAAGATCACAGAAAGAGATACTCTGGTAAATCAACTCATAAGAGAAAGAGACTCTAAGGAAGATGAGTTTAATGAACTTAGAGCCAAATACCAATCTCTTATCAAGGGAAAGCAAGTTGTGGATACCATTGAGGAAGTACCTATGCCTAGAGAAGCTCCAAAGATACCAACTGTTGTATCTATTATATCAGAGTCTTCTCAGCGCATTAATGATAAGAGTGGTTTAGGATATTCTGGAATTACCACTAGATCTCATAAATATCACTATAACAAAAACAAGTCTGTAAGATCTGGTGAATTGGTAGAAATCTGGGATGAAAAAGATCCTAATGGTAATGGTTGCAAAGTAGTTCACAGACCTGGATGGAAAAGGAACTACTCTGCTAATCATTTAGAATATAGTCCAGAAGAGTTGACTGTTCTGGAAGAGAAAATCTTAGAGACTAAACTTTAAAATGGGGAACTAATGAAAATTGATGGTTCTGTTCACATTAAACCTCAAAGAGTAAGACCTAATCAGATAGGAGGACCTCAGAGGAGATACTCAAGAAGGGGGAATTTCAATCAGAATAGGAATTCTCAGAGAATGAACTATGGACAACAGAACTATCATCAGAACCAAGGACCCTAAAGAAGGTTTTCTTAGAGGAATCAATTCCAGAACAGATATACTCAAAGGAACTATAATCTCCAGAAAAGGTCTAGCTTCATCAGAACCAGAGACCCATCTATAGAAAACCAATTGATCTGGGTAGTTATGACACCAGAGATGGTTCTTCTCGAATGTACCCTTACAACCAGACCTTTAAGACCATGTCTTTGAGGCAGGCCATTCCAAAGGCCAAATTTGAGGTGAGATACACCAGACCAGTGTATAGGAAAGGTGTTCTTATCAGACCAACAACTCAATTTATCATTGTCAGAGGACATGTACTGGTAGATAGATTTAGAAGAAAGATAAGATCTCTTCATCCAGAAAGGGATGATCTTTATCTATGGATTCCTACAAAACCTGCAACTAACCAATCGAGACCCAGTACTAGTAGGGGACCTAATTGATTTCTCTGCAGGAGGACAAGAGCCCATTGGAGAAAGGACTTTCAAGCAACAGTGTATGGTATGTTGATAGAGGATGTTCCAAGCACATGACATTTGAGGAAGATCATCTCCAGGATTTCAAGCACCTGAATGGGCCAAGAGTGATTTATGGTGACAACAATTTTGGAGTCACCAGAGAAGTTGGAAAATTGATCATCAATGACGTATCTATAGATGAAGTCTACTATGTTGAAGGACTCAAGCATAATCTACTTTTTGTACCCAATTTTGTGACAAGGGATACTCAGTGAAGTTCTCTAGTGATTCATGCACTGTCTTTTCTTCTGATTATAATGATATCTTGCTTATTGGCTTGAGGAAAGGTAACATTTATCTTGCAGATTTCAACAGTTGTCCCATAAATAATTGTCTGGTTGCAAAGGGATCTGCAGAGAATAGCTGGCTTTAGCACAAGAGGTTGAGTCACCTGAATTTCAAAGAACTCAACAAGATTTCCAGAAAGGGTCTAGTTCGAGGTCTTCCAAATGAAGTGTTCAAGAAGGATCAGGTTTGTGGTTCCTGCCAGAAGGGTAAACAACCCAAGACTTCCTTCAAGGATGTCCAGAGCACAAACACAACCAGAGTACTTTAACTACTTCACATGGACCTGTTTGGACCTGTTTCACCTCTTAGTTTCAGTGGGAGGAAGTACACCTTGGTGATAGTAGGTGACTTTTTAAGATACACTTGGGTAGTGTTCTTGTTTAAGAAAAATGAAACTATCACTAAGCTGCCAGAGTTCTTCAAGCAGATTTAGAATGAGCAGAACCAGAGCATAGTGAGGATTAGAAGTGACAAAGGGACAGAGTTTTTGAATTCACACATTGCAGAGTACTGTAAGGAAAATGGAATTTTTATGAGACATCTGCTGCCAGAACACCCCAACAAAATGGAGTAGCAGAAAGAAGAAACAGAACCCTTAAGGAGGCTGCCAGAACACTTCTAGCAGAGTACAACACACCCTAGAGATTTTAGGCAAAAGCTATCAACACAGCTTGTTTCACCCAGAACAGATGCCTCATTGCCTAGAGATATAGTAAGACACCATATGAGGTATGTGTTGTAGCCATTTTGTACCTCAGGTCGGCACCGACCTAAAACAAGCCGGAAGTGATGAAACAACACGTCCGCGATGGAACCGATCCGCCCAAATGGTATCCGACCTCCACAGGTTCTGACCCCATTCTCTGACCTCAAAAACGAGGTCGGAAACAAGCTTAAATACTCGTCTACCCCTGCCAAGATACAGGCCAAATGGGCCGGGACTGGACCGGTCTGACCTCAACCAAATTGAACCAATAGAGGTCGATGGGGCACGGCCAACGATTAGGAAGGCTTTCCGACCTCAAGACCCACAGGGAGATCGGCCTCTGACCTCGAATTGTCCCCGGCCTACAGAATGGAAGAAGAGCATGTGACAGAATCAGACAAAATCAACCTCCACGAGGAAAAGAGTCGCCTGCGTACACATCGACAGAGAGAATATTCCTTCCAAATAAGGAAAGTTCTCAGAGAATTGTCCTTTTATGGACACGCGTCAACACGCCAGTGGTCGGCCACCTGCAGGCTATAGCGTACGGGCGCCCGTGCGCCATCTGAGGCTGGGGGCATTTAATGCCCCTGTCCTCTGAGGGATCGAAAATGACGATTATGCCCCAGTAGGGAGAAAACTATAAATAGTCCCACATTTGTAACAAGAAAAGGGGTTCAACACATTCAATCAAAAAGCAATACAATTTGCATTCAAGTTCAGGGATTAAAAACCCCTGGCAATTCTTGGTGTTCTTACTTTCAGTTCATCTTCATCATTAATTTTCCTCATCATAATCATTCTTTCAACATTTATAATTTCAATCATTTGATGTTTTTGCCAAAGCTCTCTTAAATAGCCATTAATTCCCAGCCTCATTTATTTAGTAAACAACAGTATGGAAAGGTAAAACCCTATCTGTTTCATTCTTTCATGTTTTTGGATGCAAGTGTTTTATCCATGACAATGGGAAGTCCAAGTTAAAGACCTTTGATGCTAAAGTGGCAGATGGAATATTTTTAGGATATTCCAGAACCAGTAAAGCATACAGAGTCTTTAATAGGAATTCTCTTTGTGTGGAAGAAACACCCCATGTTGTTTTTTATGAATCTACTCTTGAGTGCAAGGTGGACTTAAGGAATCAGTCTCCAGAAGAGACATATAATCAGACTACTCCCAGAGTCATCAAAGTCAATCCACCTATTCTTGATTCAGAGTCAGATTCAGATTCAGATGGTGACCCATCTTCAGGTTCTCTGGAGCAGAAGCCTCCACAAGGTACAGAACCAGAAGAGGTTGGAACTCCTGTAGGGGGAATCTCTCCTGCAGTTGGTGATAATCACCAAGGCACTGCAGTAGATGGTCAATCAGGCAAGTCCAAGGGAAGGAAAACCCTGGTTGATCACCCCAATGAGTTAATTATAGGAGATCCAACTAAGGGTGTCCAGACTAGGAGAACTCTTAACTTAGCTGTCTTGTTTAGTTGCTATGTATCCTTGATTAAGCCCAAGAACATCAAGGAAGCACTGAAAGATTCAAATTTGATTGTTACAATGTAGGAGGAGTTGAATCAATTCATCAGACAGGATGTTTGGGAGCTGGTAGACAGACCAAGACATCAAAAGATGATAGATACTAAGTGAGTTTTGAAGAACAAGAAAGATGAGAATGATGTCATTACTAGAAACAAGGCAAGGCTAGTGGCACAGGGTTATTCTCAGTCTGAAGGAATAGACTATGATGAGACATTTACTCCTGTTGACATACTAGAAGTCATTAGATTGTTTCTAGCATATGCAGCTCACACGAAGTTCAAAGTATACCAGATGAATGTGAAATCTGTCTTTCTTAATGGGATTCTCATTGAGGAAGTGTATGTGGAACAACCTCCTGGTTTTGAACAAGGTGACAAGGTGTATAAGCTTAAGAAGGCTCTCTATGGGCTTAAGCAGGCACATAGAGCATGGTATGACACTATATCTCAATTTCTTCTGGACAATGGTTTTACTAAAGGTAAGATTGATAGGACCTTGTTTAGAAAAGAAGAAGGAAAGGACATCCTTCTAGTCCAGATATATGTTGATGACATTATATTTGGATCCCCTAACAAGAAGATGTGTGAGAAGTTTGGTGATCTCATGCAGAGCCAGTTTGAAATGTCCATGATGGGTGAGATGAACTATCTCTTAGATTTGCAGGTAAAGCAGACAGAGAAGGGAATTTTCATCAATCAAGCTAAATACATCAGAAACATGTTAGAGAAATTTAGAGTAGGATCTAGCAAAGCTGCCAAGATTCCTATTATGACAAATTTCAACATGGATCCAGATGAGTCTGGAGAGAGTGTGGACCAGACTAGTATAGGGCACTTATTGGTTCTTTTCTATACCTGACTACAAGCAGACCAGATATCACTTTTGATGTAGGTGTTTGTGCCAGATTTCAAGCTAATCCTAAGAGGAGTTACCTGGAAGCAGCTAGAAAGATATTGAAATACCTTAAGGGAACAGTTAATTTGGGTCTATGGTATCCTGCAGATGACAATATAGAGTTAAGTGGATATTCAGATTCAGATTATGGTGGGTGCAGAATAGATAGGAAGTCTACAAGTAGAACATGCCATTTTTTTGGGAATAAGTTGGTATCTTGGTTCTCTAAGAAACAGACTTTAGTTGCTACATCAACTACAGAAGCAGAATACGTGGCCGCAGGTAGCTGTTGTTCACAACTACTCTAGATTAGTCAGTAGCTTAGGGACTACCAGATTAGGGCTAAGGATATTTCAATCTTTTGTGATAGCAACAAGGCTATAGCCATTACCCAGAATCCAGTTCTTCACACCAGATGAAAACATGTTGATATAAGGCACCATTTCATCAGAGACCATGTGGAGAAGGGAGATATAAGGATGGAAAAGATTGCTACAGAGAAGCAGAGAGCAGATATTCTCACAAAGCCTTTGGCTGAGACCAGATTCAGAGAGTTAGCCTTTGAGTTAGGATTGTTGGATCCAGAGACAGAATTATTTTAGGGGGAATACCAGAGAAGTATCCTTAATTTCAATTATTATCTTTAATATCACTTGATATACTAACCTGTCTACATATTAGATATACAAGAGAAGTTACATCTCCAGATGAGTTATGTACCAGATGAGGTACATTGTCAGATTCTAGAGAAAGTTCCACCAGATGAGATGTAACATCATACTACTTGAGGTATCATCTGGTTACGATACCAGATGACAGGTATGTATTTACTTCTCTGCCTCTAATCTTTGGGACACACCTTTTAAATTACTAAATACACCCAAAATATTTCAAATTCGGAATGTATTTAGAACTAGGGTCGTGGGCCTAGGCAATCATTTTGCTTTTTCTCTTGACTGCCACAAACCCCCCTCAAACCCAGTCCCAATGACCATGCCACACACACAATTAAATCTGTAACTTGCCTAATTCAATCCTGGCTGTCAGATTTAATTAAAGTGCAAAATGTCAATCAATTGACAAATTAATCTTATCCCCTCAATTAAATGCTAAATCCACGCGTACACACCTCAATTTATTTCAAATACACGCGTACATCTCTTTTATAAACTAAATCTTTTCATTCCTGTCTCTTCGCATTTTCAAACTTTAAAACCCTAACTTCTCTCTGCAAAATCAGTTCTCTCTCTACCTTTCTCTATTTTACAGAAATGGCACCTAAATGCAACTTTGACCCAGATTATATTTGCAAGAAGTTGAATAAGGAGATGGCCGTTGACTTCTACACCACTCGCAACCCTGCTGCGTTGGAGATTCTGGAGTTACTACGCAAGTCTGGCATAGAGGATTTTACATCTGCTGTCCCCAAAGGTCTTCGCACTTTGGATGGATATGTCGCACAGTTTCTGGTGCGAATGAAGATTCACGATGGACATATTGCTTCCAAGATTGATGGAGAGGAGGTTATGTTTACTAAGCACGATTTTTGCAAGCTTTTTGGCAATATTTATTCTGCTAGTGTTGATCCATTGAAGTATAAGGAGGGTGAAATTATTGAATCGTTCAAGATCTTCGCCAGATCTTCTTGCCAGTCATTGACGAAGGGATTTCTGGATAAGCATCTTCGTCAGAAGTATAAGGTTCTTTTTGATATTGTTGTTAAGGTGCTGATGTGTGAGAATCACAGTACTGATGCCATTTTCAATAGACGTATGTGTGTGATGAGAGCCATTTATGTTGGTGTACAATGTAATTGGGCTGAGTTCTTCTGGGATGTTTTGAGGAAGAATAAGGCAAAGGATCAGAGGGAAGATTGTCCAAGTAAGCCAGGAGAGTTGCAATTTGTGTTCAATGCAAATGTTTCCATGGGAACAAAGATGACTCTTATTCTGGATTATCTGTTTCCAGACAAGGTGTGGAAGATAACCTGGTGCAAATGCTTCCATAAGTCCAAGATCTTATTTCACAAGGATGGCCCTTTACATGGTTATTCTGATTCTGATGGTGAAGGGACCATCCCTGTTGGTCCCACTAGATTGATAAATTACGAAAGCTTTAAAGTAAATGCCTTTGGCAAAGTTCTTTTCACAAGAGCACACTAAAATAAGCAAGAAATTAAATGCAGAAAATAGTAAATAAGACCGGATATATAGTGGTTCAGATCTGAATATCCTACGTCCACTCTCCCTTGATCAAAGGGGTCTCACTATCCAACCAACAACCAACTTACTTACTGGAATTTTGAAGTACCAGTTCCTTCTTACAAACTCTTTAGATCTAACTTCGATCTAAAGACAACAGCCTTCAACCTTATCTTGTAGATGAACAGGTTGAGGTCCAACTACTCCTTAAGAGTGAATATGTAAGTATGAACAGAATAAGAGTGCTATGTGCTTGATAAACAAGAGCTTGGAATGTATCTTCGTGCACGTATATTTCTCTAGCCTTTTTTTCTTGAGATTGCACTCTGAATTTATAGAGGTGATTAGGGAATAGCCGTTGGAGAGCTAATCCAATCAGACCCTCTATATAGGGAAGCTTCAATTAATCAATTCCCTAATTGATTGATTGGGTTGGTGAGATCCTTGGATTGATTGACTTCAAAACTTTCCAATCCTAATCTTGTTGACTTGATTTGAATCACCAACGGTCAATAGCTTCTAATGCCAAACTCTGATTCTCTCCAGAGAAGGCAATACCAGACACCAGGTAACCTTGAAGTCTTCTGGTCCTGATCTGGTGAAGAAACAGAATGCTCATCAGAATTAGGAGATGATTCTGAGCATCTTTTGTTTCACCAGACTCGTCTGGTCTGGGGAAAGTTCTCTGCCTCTGGTCAGTCTCATCTGGTGAAGTCCTCTGGTGAAGTCCTCTGGTGACTCTTCTGGTGAAGTCCTATTCTAGTTCATCATCTGGCTAATAGGTCCAGATGGTCCTATTACATCTTCTGGTTTGTTTTTAACTCATCAAAACTATACAACATTTATCCTAACAATTTCTCCCTTTTTGATGGAGTTAAAACATAACCAGAACTGATCAAAAATAAAACTTAAGCATAAAAACAGTAAAAGGATAAGATCTTATAATAGATCTTATCAGGCAAACAATTAAGACAACAAGAGGTTGTCTTTTGAACAGAGAAGATATGATGTTTCCATTAATAATAAGGACAAAAGAGATTATAGATTACAAAGCAATTCTGGTCCTATTCTAAGCATATCTTCTGTTTTCTTTAGGCACCAGGAACCAGTCGAAGAATCTGTCTTGAATGGCCTTCAACTCTGCAGAAGATGTTGGAGTGAAATTCGCCAACACCTTGGTCTTGTACAATTTCTTCAGTTCAGCCCAATCAACCTGGTCCCCTACCATTGGAGTGTTGAGATAATGAAATTCATGGGCAGTGACCTCCAGGTTGAACTCTATGGTGGAGTCCATCAGTTGCTTGTACAGACTTGCATCATATGCCTTCATCCAAGAATGGAATGTCCTGTTGATGAGTGCATCATCCGTTGGTGGAGGTCTCTGGATATAGTGTTGAATGAACCATAAGGTCTTGGCTTCTCTCCACTTCTCTATCAGAGGGACAGGCACAGTAGAGTCAAAGGACCCTTCTGTCCTGAGTGGCAAAATGTCCATCATCTCAACAGGACCTTTCTTCTTCTGGCTGGATCCACTGGCACTAGAAGAGATGCCAGCTTCTCTGCTCTTCTTATTCTGCCTCCTAACATATCGGAGTCTCTGCTCTTCATCTATGTTCTTCCTTATTCTGCCCTGCCTCTCATCAGGCGTCTCTTCACGAAATCTCTTCTCTGCTTCCTCCACTACTTCTTCTAGGAAGCTCTTCTTCACCTTCCTGATCTTCTTCTTTGCAGGTCCAGAGATATGGATGGGATCCTGCTCTGCTTCTTACTCCTCCTCTGCTGCCAGCTGCTTTGCCATGGAAAGAGATTTGAGCTCTTCCTTCTTCTTCTTCTGCAGCTCGGCCTGGGCCAAGGTGTTCTCCAGCAGGTCCAGACGAGTACCATGGCTGAAGAGAGTCTAATTCGTGGTCTTCGCCAGATCAGTTCTGGCCTTCTCTTCCCCCTTTTTAACTTCATCAATGAGGGGCTCCACTACCTGCCTAATGAGATCAGGCAAGGCAGTGTTGGAGGAAGAGTGAAGATCACGCAACTGTTTTGCTTCCTCCAGGTAAGCTTTTGATTCCGCAACCAGCTTCTCCTGCTTCTCTAACATCTCCTGGAGGGAGTCCTTAAGCTTAGCAGTCTGCAGCATCTGGGAAGCCATCTCAACCTTCAGCACAGAGACTGGCCTCAGCTGCTCAACCACATGCTCCTGGAGCTGCTTCTGGCTGTGCATCACATCCAGCTTGACAAAGAGACCATTTGCTTTGAAAGAAGCCTTAGCAGAGTCAATCATTGACTTGATCTGCTTCAAGAAAAGCCTCCTCTCCTACCGAATCTGGTGCTCAATCATAGCAGGGGCCATATGTTGAATTACCTTGGAGAATCGCCCAATCTGCATGATCTGCTCATTGAAGAAAGTCTTCATCTTTTGCAGCACGGCAGGAGTGACATCAAAGTCTTCCTCATCTGAGTAGAGCTCTGGAGGGAAGGTGAAGTGAGGGCCAAATTTGTAGGAGGGGCCCTCAGGAGTGATCATAACTCCTCTCTGAATCAGCAAGGTGCGAAGCAACACCTTGGCTGCCTCTGGGGTCTCAAGCTCTGCAGGATTCTGGATGTTGAGCTTCTTCTTAAGATCAATCTCCCAGGCAGTGAAGTTGGAAGGACCCATTTCCTCAAGCAATAGCATGAGGTCCTCCACATCTTCAAGTCTGGCCTTGCTCCAGACTTTGGCATCAGTCAGCTCTGCCAAAAGGGGTAAGTGCTCCAACAAAACAGGGAAATGCTCTCTTAGCCAGAGCTGAGCACTTACACTCATACTCTGCCTGATGGGACCCATTTCTACAGATGAGAAAGTGAAAGGTCTGGGCCCAGAGGCAGAGGAGGATGGAGCTAAGACCTTCGGCTCCAGTGAAGCATCCTCATCTTCACTATCATCGCTGGTCAAACAGGTGGGAGAATGGGGAGGGGCAAGAGGTCCCAGAGCCATGGATAAAGATGGGCTCTGGTCTGAATGAGGTTGGGGAGGGGTAGGATTTTGTGAGGTAGAAGTTGTGGGAAGGGGCTGTTCTGCACCAGAGGAAGATGGTATCTCTGGTACAGAGGCTGGGATGGCACCAGAAGTGGAAAGCACCTCTGGTACAGGGGGAGGGGGGGATGGATTAGTGGGAAGAGGTGTTTGGGAATGTGGGGGAGATGGTGTTTGGGTAGGTAAGGTGGAGGGAGTGTATATGGGGGTATCAGGGAGGGTCTGCTCTAGTGAAGCAATGGGGGCACTAGAAGCAGAGGATGGGTTGTGGAGAGGGTTTTCTGGGGGAAAGGTTGATGGGGAAACAAGATTTATGGGGTTAGAGGTAGGGATAGGTGGGTTTACCTCATCAGATGGGACTGGAGCAGTGGAGTCCTGCATGATCCTGGCAGCTTCATCAATTGCTTGCTCCAGTGCATCTCCAAGATCAGAGCCAGAGTCTGAATCTTGAAGAATGGCCCTCTTGGCCTTAGACTTCTTCTTTTGAAGAGGCTCAACCTCTTCTTCCTCCTCCTCCTCTGATGGCTCATCCACCAGGAGTGTCCTTGGAACCCTTCTACCGGTTCTGGGTTTCTTGGCAGACACCTTCTTGGCCTCATCTGGCCTCTTCCTCTTGGAAGCTCCTGCCTTCTTGGCAGCTTCTACACCTTCACCCTTCTTCTTCAAGATGTTAGGAAGGGGAATATGGTCCTCCTCTGAGGAACCAGAGAAAGCAATGGTTGAGGAACCAGTTGCTTCAGCGGGCTTCTTCTGGCCCTTCTGCTGCTTCTGCCCCTTAGCAGGTGAGGGAATTGCTTGAAGAGGAGGGGCAGGGATGGCCTGCTCACCATCAGAATCAGGATGGCCATGAAGAGGACCATCCATAGAGAACAGAATCTTGGACTTATGGAAGCCCTTGCACCAGGAATCTTTCCACTTCTTCTCTGGAAAGATTGAGTCCAAGATTAAGGTGGGCTTTGTGCCTAAGGACACATTGGCATTAAAGAAAAACTGCTACTCCCCTGGCTTGCTGGGACACTCTTCATTCTGCACTTTCAACTTGTTCTTCCACAATACTCCCCAGAAGAACTCTGCCCAATTGCATTGGGCACCATCCCAGATGGCCCTCAAACACAGAGCCTGCCAGTAAAAATGGCATATGTGCTATGGCTCTCGCACATCAAAACCTTCACCACAATGTCAAACAACACTTTGTACTTCTACCTCAGATGTTTGTCCAAAAATCCTTCAGTCAAGTTCTGACACGAGGATCTGGCAAAAAGCTTGAAGGATTACAACGCTTCTCCTTCCTTGTACTTCAAATGGTCCACACCCTCCGCGGAAATGTTGCCAAACAAACTACAGAAATCAGCCTTTGAGAAGATGACATCCTCCTTATCAATCTTGGACGAAATATGATCATCATGAATCTTCATGCGGACTAGAAACTGGGCAGCATACCCATCCACAGTGCGCAGATCCTTTGGAACTTTGGAAATTAACTCCTCCACACCAAATCGCCTGAGCAATTCCAAAATCTCCAGTGCTGCTGGATTCTTGGTGGAATAGAAGTCCACCACCATCTCAGACTTCAACTTCTTGCATACGTATTCTGGATCGAAATTTCACTTGGGTGCCATTGCTGTGAGAGAGAGAGAGAGAGAGAAACTTGCAGAGAGAAAATTAGGGCTTTGAAAAATAAGGAAACGTGAAAGGACAGATTGAAGAGAAATTTGATTTAAATAGGGCAAGACGCGTGGCTTGATCAATTAATAAAGTATGAACGCGTGTAATTGCAAAATTTAATTTAGGGAACAAAATCAATTTTTGAATTGATTGACATATTGCACATTAATTAAATCTGATAGCCAAGATTAAAAGGCGAAATACAGATTTAATCTGGTGCGTAGGCGTGGTCATTGGGACTGGGTATAAAAGGGTTTTGTGGCAGTCAAGATAAAAAGCGAAATGATTGCCTAGGCCCTATACCCTAGTCTTAAATACACTCTGAAGTTGAAACGTTTTGGGTGTATTAAGTAATTTGAAAAGTGTATCCCAATGATCAGAGACCAGAGAAGTAAAAACATATTTGTCACCTGATATTGTAACCAGATGATACCACAGTTGGTATGGTGTTACATCTCATCTGATGAAACCCATCTAGTTCTGGTCAGAGAAGACTCCGTACTTTTTCTGGAATCTTATACAACACCTCATCTGGATGTACCTCATCTGGTACAAGCCTCATCTGGTGTGACTCACCTCTGGAGATGTAACTTCCCTGGTATATCTAGCCTGAAGGCATGTTAGTTTGAAAAATAAAAATTTTAAGTAAAGGAATTAAACAAAAGATACTTCTCTGATGTTCCCCCTAAACCAAATCTGTCTCTGGATCCAATAAACCTAACTCAAAAGCCAACTCTCTGAATCTGGACTCAGCCAATGGCTTAGTCAGAATATCTGCTCTCTGCTTCTCTGTTGCAATCTTTTCCATCCTTATATCTCCCTTCTCAACATGATCTCTGATAAAGTGATGTCTTATATCAACATGTTTGCACCTGGTATGAAGAACTGGATTCTGGGTGATTGCAATTGCACTATTACTATCACAGAATATTGGAATATCCTTGGCTCTAATCTGGTAGTCCCTTAGCTGTTGACTAATCCAGAGTAGTTGTGAACAACAGCTCCCTGTAGCCATGTATTCTGCTTCTGTTGTAGATGTAGCAACTGAAGTCTGCTTCTTAGAAAACCAAGATACCAATTTATTTCCTATGTTCCACTTGTAGACTTCCTATTTATTCTGCACCCACCATAATCTGAATCTGAGTAACCACTTAACTCTAAGTTGTCATCTGCAGGATGCCATAACCCCAAATTCACTGTACCTTTAAGATATTTTAATATCTTCCTAGCTGCTTCCAAATGACTTCTCTTAGGATTTGCTTGAAATCTGGCACACACGCCTACAGCAAAGGTAATATCTGGTCTGCTTGCAGTCAAATACAGAAGAGAACCAATGAGTGCTATGTACTGAGTCTGGTCCACACTTTCTCCAGACTCATCTGGATCCATGTTGAAATTTGTCATCATAGGAATCTTGGCTACCTTGCTAGATCCTATTCCAAATTTCTCTAACATGTTTCTGATGTACTTTGCCTGATTAATAAAAATACCCTTCTCTGTTTGCTTTACCTGCAGACCTAAGAAATAATTCATTTCACCCATCATAGGCATCTCAAATTGGCTCTACATGAGATCACCAAACTTCTCACACAGCTTCTTGTTAGGGGGTCCAAATATAATGCCATCAATATATATCTGGACCAGAAGGATGTCATTTCCTTCTTCTTTCCTAAACAAGGTCCAATCAATCTTTCCCTTAGTAAAACCATTGTCCATAAGAAACTGAGATAAAGTGTCATACCATGCTCTAGGTGCCTACTTCAGCCCATAAAGAGCTTTCTTAAGCTTAAACACCTTGTCACCTTGTTCAAAACCAGGAGGTTGTTCCACATACACTTCCTCAATGAGAATCCCATTAAGAAAGACAGATTTCACATCCATCTGGTATACTTTGAACTTCATGTGAGCAGCATATGCTAAGAACAATCTGATGGCTTCTAGTCTGGCAACAGGAGCAAATGTCTCATCATAGTCTATCCCTTCAGACTGAGAATAGCCCTGAGCCACTAGCCTTGCCTTGTTCCTAGTAATGACATCATTCTCATCTTTCTTATTCTTGAAAACCCACTTAGTGCCTATCACCTTTTGATGTCTTGGTCTGTCTACCAGCTCCCAAACATCATGTCTGGTGAATTGATTCAACTCCTCTTGCATAGCAACAATCCAATTTGAATCTTTCAGTGCTTCCTTGATGTTCTTGGGCTCAATTAAGGACACATAGCAACTGAATAAGGCAGCTAAGTTAAGAGTTCTCCTAGTCTGGACACCCTTAGTTGGATCTCCAATTATCAGGTCATTGGGGTGATCAACCAGGGTCCTCCTTTCCGTGGTCTTACCTGATTGATCATCCTCTACAGTACCTTGGTGAATATCACCAACTGCAGAAGAGCTTCCCCCTACAGGAGTTCCAACCTCCTCTGGTTCTGCTCCTTGTGAAGACTTCTCCTTCAGAGAACCGGAAGATGGGTCAACATCTGAATCTGAATCTGAGTCTGAATCAAGAATAGGTGGATTGACCTTGATTACTCTGGGAGTATTCTGATTCTGGGTCTCTCCAGAAGACTTTAATTCCACCTTGCACTCAATAGCAGATTCATCAAAAACAACATGTGGTGTTTCCTCCACACAAAGTGAATTCTTATTAAAAACTCTGAATGCTTTACTAGTGCTGGAATATCCTAAAAATATTCCATCTGCCACTTTAGCATCAAAAGTTTTTAATTTAGATTTCCCATTGTTATGGATGAAACACTTACATCCAAAAACATGAAAATATGAAACAGGTGGGGTTTTACCTTTCCATACCTCATATGGAGTCTTTCTATGTCTCTGGGCAATTAGGCATCTGTTCTGGGTATAACAGGTTGTATTGATGGCTTCTGCCCAAAACCTTTGTGGTGTGTAGTATTCTGCTAGAAGAGTCCTTGCAGCTTCCTTAAGAATTTTATTCCTCCTTTTTGCTACTCCATTTTGTTGGGGTGTTCTGGTAGCAGATGTCTCATGAAAAATCCCATGTTCTTTGCAATACTCTGCAATGTGTGAATTCAAGAACTATGTCCCTTTGTCACTTCTGATTCTGACTATGCTCTGGTTCTGCTCATTCTGAATATGATTGAAGAATTCTGGCAGCTTAGTGATAGTTTCATTTTTCTTAAACAAGAACATTACCCAAGTGTATCTTGAAAAGTCATCTACTATCACCAAGGTGTACTTCCTCCCACTGAAACTAAGAGGAGAAACAGGTCCAAACAGGTCCATGTGAAGTAGTTGAAGTACTCTGGTTGTAGTTGTGCTCTGGACATCCTTAAAGGAGGTCTTGGGTTGTTTACCCTTCTAGCGTGAGCCACAAACCTGATCCTTCTTAAACACTTCATTAGGAAGACCTCGAATAAGACCTTTTCTGGCAATCTTATTCAGTGTTTTGAAGTTAAGGTGGCTCAATCTCTTGTGCCATAACCAGCTATCTTCTGCAGATCATTTAGCAACCAGGCAAGCATTTCTTGGGCAACTGCTAAAATCTGCAAGATAAATGTTACCCTTCCTCAAGCCTATAAGCAAAATGTAATTATAATCAGAAGAGAAAACAGTGCATGAATCATTAGAGAACTTCACTGAGTATCCCCTGTCACAGAATTGGGATACTGAAAGCAGATTATGCTTGAGTCCTTCAACGTAGTAGACTTCATCTACAGATACTCCATTAAAGGTCAACTTTCCAACGCCTCTGGTGACTCCATAGTTGTTGTCACCAAACATCACTCTTGGCCCATTCATTGGCTTGAAATCCTGGAGATGATCTTTCTGGAATGTCATATGCTTGGAACATCCACTATCAATGTACCACACATGTTTGCTTGAAAGTCCTTTCTCCAATGGGCTCTTATCCTCCTGCAGAGAAATCAATTAAGTCCCCTACTAGAGCTGGGTCCTGATTGGTTAGTTGCAGGTTTTGTAGGAATCCAAAGATAAAGATCATCCCTAGCTGGATGAGGAGATCTTATCTTCCTTCCAAATCTATCTACCAGCACATGTCCTCTTACAATGACATATTGAGCTACTGGTCTTATCATAACACCTTTCCTATAAACAGGTCTGGTGTATCTTTTCTCAAATCTGGCTCTTGGAATAGCATGTCTTAAAGACATGGTCTTAAAGGTCTGGTTGTAAGGGTACATCCTAGAAGAACCATCTCTGGTGTCATAGCTACCCAGATTAGTTGGTTTTCTATAGATGGGTCTGGAAGACCTCCTCTGGTTTTGAAAATAGGATCTATTCTGATGATGAAATTCCTTCTGAGTGTTCCTGTTCTGAAATCTTCTTTGAGCATAACTCCTTTGAGATCCCTGAGTCTGATTGAGGTTCTCTGGGTCAGTATATCTCCTTTGATATCTCTTATTCTGATTAGGTTTCCTCTTAGAGTTTCCTTTTTGAGGTCCCCTAATTTGCTTAGGTTCCACTCTGTTAGGTATTCTCTGAGGTCCCCTAATCTGATTAGGCATCTGAACAGAACCATCAATCTTCATAGGTTCTCTTTTCTGGCGTTTGTGCTCTAAGATTTCCTCTTCCAGTTCAGTGAACTCATTTGGAACTACATCTATATGGTCAAAAGAGTAATCATTAATCCAGTTAGGATTTTTAACTACTCTGTAACCGTTAGGATCCTTTTCATCCCAGATTTCTACCAATTCACCAGCTCTTTGAGACAACTTGCCTTTATTGCTAAGAAATTTAGTGGATCTGGTTGTAATTCCAGAATATCCTAAACCACTCTTATCATTAATGCATTGAGAAGTTTCTGTTATAATAGATACAATAGATGGTATCTTAGGAGCTTCTCTGGGCATGGGTATCTCTTCTATGGTTTGCTCAACTTGTTTTCCCTTGATAAGAGTCTGGTATTTAGCTCTTCGTTCATTGAACTTATCTTCCTGAGATTCTCTTTCCTTCATGAGTTGATCTACCAGAGTATCTCTTTCTGTGATCTTTTCCTGAAGTTCAGAGACTTCTTTGGAATGATCTTTCAAGAGTTCTCTGGTGGATTTTTGCTCATGAGATAAGGATTGAACTTCAGCTTTGAGCCTACCATTCTCTTTTTCAAGTTTTTGACATAATTGAACACAATTTTGGAGATCTGATAGCATTTGTTACATATCAGACTCTCTGGAGTTACCAGATGAATGAGATGATTCAGTATATTTGGAATTAGATAAGCATAGGGTAGTTTCATTTACCTCAGTGATGTCTGCCATAAGACATACATCATCATCTGATCCGAAATCAGAAGAAGAAGAAGAAGAACTGGAACTTGTATCTTCCTCCTCTGCTTCTGCCAGTAGTGCTCTCTTGTCAGCATATCTCATATCTCTCTTGAGTCTTTTCTCTTCTCTTTCTCTAGGAGTCAATTGAGGACAATCATAGTTGTAATGACCAGGCTTGTTGCAGGTGTAACAGGTGTTATCTCCTCTGGGACTGGGACTTGGATCTCTCATTCTCTGGTTGTACTCTGCTCTGGCTGGACTATTTTCTCTCCTCTGGTAGTCTGGTCTGCCAGAACTGCCATCCCTCCTCTGGTAATCTGATCTCCCAGAGCTGCTATCTCTTCTCCTCTCTGGAGTTCTGAATCTGGTCTCCCTTGAGTCTCCAGATTTTCTCTCTTTATCTGCAGCTTTGAAGGAACTCTTCCTGTCTCCGGTAGATTCCTTCCAGTGCTTTTTGTACCTGCCATATTTTGAGCTCATTTTATCCAGTTTACGAGTTAGGAGTGCTACCTGTTCCTTGAGACTCAGGTCATCTGCAGGAGACTCCTTTGGTTTGTCATCTGTCTTGATGGTAGAGGAGAAGACAACTCCCTTCTGACCAGAAGAGGAAACCTCTTCTGTTTGATCCTCCTCTATTAGATCATGTTCATAGGCTTTAAGATCAGATAGCAGAAGATGATGATCCAGAGTGTTGAGATCCTTGCTATCTTTAATCACAGTCACTTTGATTCTCCACCTGCTGGTTAGTGAGCGCAATATTTTACTATTTATTTCCTTTTCAGAGTAGGTCTTACCTAAGGCACTAGCCTTGTTGAGGAGATTTGTGAGACGCATATCCAGCTGGTCAATGGTCTCGTCTGGTTTCATTTTGAAGGTGTCAAACGAGTGTTGAACAGCTTGAAGTTTGTTATCCTTGATCTTCTATGTTCCTTCATAGAGCAGGGCAAGTTTATCCCACATCTCCTTGGCAGTGGCACAGGTTCTGGCCTTCTCTATCAACTCCTTAGTGAGTGTGTTGATGATCTCAGTTCGTGCCACCTGGTCTAAATTGTAAAGTTTTCTTTCATCATTGTCAAGCTCCTCTTTCTTCTTGAGGATTCTCTGTCTGGGAACTCTGTCCTCAGCAGCTTTCTGGGCAGTTTCACTTGATTCTTCCCTGGACTCTGATCTGCCACTATCAATAGGAGTCCAGTAAAATTTAATTGGGCCACTCTCTACCACATCCAACATGCGGTGATGAATAGCTCCAAGATGATTACTCATCATGAAGCTCCAGTGGCTGTAATCCTCGAAAGAGAATTCTGGTAACTTACGGCTCTTGTAAGAAGATTTTGCAGACATTTTTACTAAAGAGATTTAACAAAAATTTAACCAAAACACAATAAAGAGCAATAGATCTGTCCAATGACCACCAAAAAGCTTTACAAAGCAGTGGTCTTTGGACACACTGCTCTGAAACCACTTGTTGGTCCCACTAGATTGATAAATTGCGGAAGCTTTAAAGTAAATGCCTTTGGCAAAGTTCTTTTCACAAGAGCACACTAAAATAAACAAGAAATTAAATGCAAAAAACAGTAAATAAGACCGGATATATAGTGGTTCGGATCTGAATATCCTACGTCCACTCTCCCTTGATCAAAGGGGTCTCACTATCCAACCAACAACCAACTTACTTACTGGAATTTTGAAGTACCAGTTCCTTCTTACAAACTCTTTAGATCTAACTTCGATCTAAAGACAACAGCCTTCAACCTTATCTTATAGATGAACAGGTTGAGGTCCAACTACTCCTTAAGAGTGAATATGTAAGTATGAACAGAATAAGAGTGCTATGTGCTTGATAAACAAGAGCTTGGAATGTATCTTCGTGCGCGTATATTTCTCTAGCCCTTTTTTCTTGAGATTACACTCTGAAATTATAGAGGTGATTAAGGAATAGTCGTTGGAGAGCTAATCCAATCAGATCCTCTATATAGGGAAGCTTCAATCAATCAATTCCCTAATTGATTGATTGGGTTGGTGAGATCCTTGGATTGATTGACTTCAAAACTTTCCAATCCTGATCTTGTTGACTTGATTTGAATCACCAACGGTCAATAGCTTCTAATGCCAAACTCTGATTCTCTCCAGAGAAGGCAATACCAGACACCTGGCAACCTTGAAGTCTTCTGGTCCTGATCTGGTTAAGAAACAGAATGCTCATCAGAATCAGGAGATGATTCTGAGCATCTTTTATTTCACCAGACTCGTCTGGTCCGGACTCGTCTGGTCTGGGGAAAGTTCTCTGCCTCTGGTCAGTCTCATCTGGTGAAGTCCTCTGGTGAAATCTTCTGGTGCAGTCCTCTGGTGAAGTCCTCTGGTGACTCTTCTGGTGAGGTCTTCTGGTCTGGCAGTTCCCCCTAGACTAAGTCCTATTCTAGTTCATCATCTGGCTAACAGGTCCAGATGGTCCTATTATATCTTCTGGTTTGTTTTTAACTCATCAAAACTATACAACATTTATCCTAACAATCCCTACTCAACCATTGCAGGCCGTGCCTTCCCCTGCTAAAGGGAAGAAGAATTCCTTGAAGAAGAAGGATACAGCTCCTGCTCCTTCCAATATTGTGATTTATGGCTCATCAGAGGATAACCAAATTCCCCTTACAGCTGCTTTGAAGAAGCAGAAGGGAGGAGGTGAAGAGGTTGTTACTTCACCTAAGGCAAAGAACGCTGGTCCTACCTTTGACTGATGTGGAAGTTCAAGTCAGAGGAAGAAGTCTGCTGTGTAAATTATGGATATCCTGCCTCTGAGGACAGAAGGGTCCTTTAACTTTACTGTGCCTGTGCCACTCATTGAAAAGTGGAAAGAAGCCAAAACTCTTTGGTTTATCCAGCATTACATTCACAGGCCACCTCCAGAGGATGAAGCATTGATCAACAGGACATTCCACTCTTGGATGAAAGCTTATGATGCAGACTTGTACAAATAACTGATGGACTCTACCATCCAATTCAACCTGGAAGTCACTGCCCCAGAGTTTCACTATCTCAACACTCCCATGGTTGGGAACCAGATTGACTGGGCAGAGCTGAAGAAGTTGTAAAAGACCAAGGTGTTTTTGAACTTCACTCCAGCAAACTCTTCTGAACTCAGAGCTGTTCAAGACAGGTTCCTTGATTGGTTCCTGGTACCCAAGGAAGACAGAAGATATGCTTAGATAGGATTTCTATGTAATCTCATTGTAATCTCTTCTGATTATTATCTTAATGAAATATCCTATCTTTTTGTCTTAAGACAACTTCTTGTTGTCTGATTGTTTGCCTGATAAGATCTATTCTAATGTCTTATCTTATTTGTCTTTTATGCTTTTATGTTATCTGTTCAGTTCTGGTGTTGTTTTAACTTCATCAAAAAGGGGAAAATTGTTAGGACAAATATTGTTAGTTTTGATGAGTTAAACAAACCAGAAGATATAAAAGGACCATCTGGACATGTTAGCCAGATGAGGATCTAGATTAGGACTTAGTCTAGGGGGAACTGCCAGACCAGAGGACTTCACCAGAGGACTCCATCAGAGGACTCCACCAGAAGACTTTACCAGAGGACTCCACCAGAAGACTTCACCAGAGGACTCCACCAGAGGACTTCATCAGAGATGTTCAGATCAGAGGCAGAAGACTTTTCCCCAGACCAGACGAGTCTGGTGAATCAAAAGATGCTCAGAATCATCTCTAGATTCTACTGAGTATTCTGGTTCTTAACCGACTCTAGACCAGAGGACCCCTAGGTCATCTGGTGTCTGGTTCAGTCTACTCTGAAAGAATCAGAGTTGTGCAATGGAAGCATTTGACCGTTGGTAATTCAAATGAAGTCAACCATGATCGGATTTGAAAGTCAGAAGGAAGATATCAATCCAAGGATCTCACCAACCCAATCAATCAATTAGGGAATTGATTGATTGAAACTTTCATAAATAGAGATCTGATTAGATTAGCTCTCCAACGGCTAACCCTAATCACCTCTATATATACAAGAGTGTCAGTATGAAGTAAAGCTCTAGTTACGCGCACGAAGATCATACTTAAGCTTTAATATTCTCAAGCAATTAACACTCTTATAGTTCTTGATTCATATCTACTCATAAGGAGTTTGTAGTTGGAGATCAAACTCAACCTGTTCATTTTGATAGAGATGGTTGTAGTTGAATATACTTTAGATCGAAGTCAAATCTAAAGTGTGTAAGCAAGGAGCTGGTACTTGTCAATTCCAGTGTTCGTAAGTTGGCTGGTTGGTTAGTAAGGCCCCTTGAAAAAGGGAGAGTGGACGTAGGATCATTATATACGAACCACTATACATCTTGTGTTATTTATTGCTTTCATTTATATTTTGTTTATATTTGTGCTCTTGTTAAGAAAAAGGTTTTTCTCTTTAAGCTTCCGCATTATTAAAAACTGACTAGTAGGACCAACATTTGTGTACGTGCAATGTTAGTGATACAAAAACACAACATTTTTATATACTTTGTCATCTTCAAAATCATAAGAAGAAACTCTTAAGAAAAATATCCTAACAGATATCTCAGTTGAATTTTTATAGGGATAAGAAGAGAAGATTTAGTCTAAGGTGAGGACAAAAATTATCAACAAATCAAGAGGGGAAGAGGAAGACGTCACCTACAAAATGGGAAGAGAAACAAAGGGAAAACACATGCAATACACCATCTGCAAGTTGGGGCATTTAAATTCTTTCGCCACAATACTTTCTTTGAATTCAAATTGTAGTAGGAAAAATCCTAGATTAAACCTCAAAATTAGATATAGCAACCTTCATCATACCTTGTACTCTAATAGTAGGTTTGTCACGTTGGCAACGATATAACCCACCTTTTTTTACCTATTCCGAAATGTGGTTTTTTGCATCATCACCTCTTGTGTTTATTTATTATTTCTGCATTCCTTCTTATATTGGCATTGTTGGTCCCACTAGTCAAATCTATGCAATGCGGAAGCTTAAACAAATTATCTTTCAAATAAACTTTTTATCCCTTCAAAGATAAGATGCAGAAAGTAAATAAAGCAATAAAGAACACCGGATATATAGTGGTTCGGATGTTAAATTCCTACGTACACTCTCCCTTCAACAAGGGGCCTTACTACCAACCAACTTACTCACTATCCACTGGAATTACACAAATACCAGCTCCTTGTTACAACTTTAGATCAAACCTTGATCTAAATCTCTCAATACTACAACCTTGTCTAGAATAGATGAACAGGTTGAGTAAGTTTTCCAACTACAAACCCCTTGTTGGGATATGTATTTTAGTTTTGATGATTTTCCAAAACATGTAATAGGTTTGAAAGCAGTCAGGATAGTATCCTTTGTTTCAGGTCAGGCTAGGTTAGCTTCTAGAGAATAGGCTGTCAGTTGAGAAGAACTCAGTTGAGGGAACACTCAGTTGAGGGGGAACTCAACCACACAGCCTAAGGATATCAAGATTACACCAAGGAGAACTGACTGAAGCCATGCTTGCAACCTGAACCAGAAGAGAAGCCTGCAGGATGTCCCACTGAGTGTAAACCAGGCTGATCTAAGCTAAGTCAGGTGGACCACTCAGTGAAGAGCATGATCAGGAGGATCAGTGCTGCACCAAGTAGGTCCTGAAGGAGTCAGGCTACTGTGGTCAGGGAAGTTTGTCATTCAGCCTTATGACAAACTTCTTGGAAATGATCTTCAAACAGTCTCTGAAGGACAATTACACTGAAGACGTTCAGTCCACTGAAGATCATCAGTCAGTAAAGGAGGAAGCTACCTAAAGTCAGGGGGTCTTGGTCAACCCACTGAGTCAAAGATCCGTGAATCCAGGCCACGTGGACCAATCAGTACGAGGCAGCAACTCTGACACTGACAAAGGCCGCATTCCAAGAAAAGTGGTTGAAACCATTAAATGTTGGATTCAAATGTATCTTCCCTCCAACGGATACATTTGAATCCCCATTATAAATACAAGCTCATAGCTTCATTGTAAGGTGTGTTGTATTGTGTGAAAGAAGAAAATAAACACCTACAAGTTGTGAGGGTGTGTTAGTTGTTTGGGAGTCATAAGGAAGTGTTACACACCCACGACACTGACCTTTAGGGTTATCACATATATTCATTGAGTGTCAAGCTTGTAACTCTTAGCTTAGAGAGGTTTTCCTAATCTTAGCTTTAAGGCTAACACATTGTAAAGGAAAACCTCACCTAGTTGGAGAAAACCAAACCAAACTAAACCCTTTCAGAAGATTGTTAAGTTTGTAGTGAGGTGAGGAGAGGCAGCCCAGGGAGTGGCGTGAGTCCAGTTGTAAGTGCACCTTGGCACGTTAAAAACAAGAATCCAAGTTAGTGGATTTCCTGTTAAATCAGGCCGTGGATGTAAGAGCTTGAGTCTCTGAACCACGTTAAACTGAGCATTGTTTATTGTCTAAGCACTTGCTAATTATTTGTAATGTATGCTCTCTGAGTGTACTTGGAAAGTTTGAAAAGAAGATTAGCTAAGTATTTTAGTCAGGGAGAACCAATCTCACTGACAAGCTTAGGCTAGCACTCGAGAGTTCAGTCTCTCGAGTCACTGCCTTGTTAAGAGCCTGAGCTCACAAGTTAGTTTGGACTGACTTGAGTGCTCTGACTCTTAGCAACGCAGTGACTTGAGTATTCTGTCACTAAACTCAGTCAGGGTGCAAGCTGTACTTTTTAACGCACTCGAGAGTTCAGCATCTCAAGCCACTGTCCTTGCTCAGAGCATGAGACTCCAAGCCTTCTCACTGACTTGGTAACTCAGCCTCTGAGCAGAGCAGTGACTTGAGTATTTCCCACTCTTGCTGAACTCCCTAAGGAAAAGTTTCAAAAAAAAAAGTTTTTGCTCCTGAATTCCCATTTTGCCCTTCGAAAATGGGACCATCAATTGGTATCAGAGCGGGTTGTTCACATGACCACTGATCCAGTTTTGTTAAGAAAATTGGTCTACCGAACAGATCTTAAATGTTTTAAACTATGGGAATTCCTGCATATTTCAAACTATTACCTGTATTCTGATATTATTCTTGTAATAGAAAATCATTTGGTTAGAAGTTTTGGAATCATCAAAAAGGAGGAAATTGTTGGGATATGTATTTTAGTTTTGATGATTTTCCAAAACATATAATAGGTTTGAAAGCAGTCAGGATAGTATCCTTTGTTTCAGGTCAGGCTAGGTTAGCTTCTAGAGAATAGGCTGTCAGTTGAGAAGAACTCAGTTGAGGGAACACTCAGTTGAGGGGGAACTCAACCACACAGCCTGAGGATATCAAGATTACACCAAGGAGAACTGGCTGAAGCCATGCTTGCAACCTGAACCAGAAGAGAAGCCTGAAGGATGTCCCACTGAGTGTAAACCAGGCTGATCTAAGCTAAGTCAGGTGGACCACTCAGTGAAGAGCATGATCAGGAGGATCAGTGCTGCACCAAGTAGGTCCTGAAGGAGTCAGGCTACTGTGGTCAGGGAAGTTTGTCATTCAGCCTTATGACAAACTTCTTGGAAATGATCTTCAAACAGTCTCTGAAGGACAACTACACTGAAGACGTTCAGTATACTGAAGATCATCAGTCAGTGAAGGAGGAAGCTACCTAAAGTCAGGGGGTCTTGGTCAACCCACTGAGTCAAAGATCCGTGAATCCAGGCCACGTGGACCAATCAGTACGAGGCAGCAACTCTGACACTGACAAAGGCCGTATTCCAAGAAAAGTGGTTGAAACCATTAAATGTTGGATTCAAATGTATCTTCCCTCCAACGGATACATTTGAATCTCCATTATAAATACAAGCTCATAGCTTCATTGTAAGGTGTGTTGTATTGTGTGAAAGAAGAAAATAAACACCTACAAGCTGTGAGGGTGTGTTAGTTGTTAGGGAGTCATAAGGAAGTGTTACACACCCACGACACTAACCTTTAGGGTTATCACATATATTTATTGAGTGTTAAGCTTGTAACTCTTAGCTTAGAGAGGTTTTCCTAATCTTAGCTTTAAGGCTAACACATTGTAAAGGAAAACCTCACCTAGTTGGAGAAAACCAAACCAAACTAAACCCTTTCAGAAGATTGTTAAGTTTGTAGTGAGGTGAGGAGAGGCAGCCCAGGGAGTGGCGTGAGTCCAGTTGTAAGTGCACCTTGGCACGTTAAAAACAAGAATCCAAGTTAGTGGATTTCCTGTTAAATCAGGCCGTGGATGTAAGAGCTTGAGTCTCTGAACCACGTTAAACTGAGCATTGTTTATTGTCTAAGCACTTGCTAATTATTTGTAATGTATGCTCTCTGAGTGTACTTGGAAAGTTTGAAAAGAAGATTAGCTAAGTATTTTAGTCAGGGAGAACCAATCTCACTGACAAGCTTAGGCTAGCACTCGAGAGTTCAGTCTCTCGAGTCACTGCCTTGTTAAGAGCCTGAGCTCACAAGTTAGTTTGGACTGACTTGAGTGCTCTGACTCTTAGCAACGCAGTGACTTGAGTATTCTGTCACTAAACTCAGTCAGGGTGCAAGCTGTACTTTTTAACGCACTCGAGAGTTCAGCATCTCAAGCCACTGTCCTTGCTCAGAGCATGAGACTCCAAGCCTTCTCACTGACTTGGTAACTCAGCCTCTGAGCAGAGCAGTGACTTGAGTATTTCCCACTCTTGCTGAACTCCCTAAGGAAAAGTTTCAAAAAAAAAAGTTTTTGCTCCTGAATTCCCATTTTGCCCTTCGAAAATGGGACCATCAATTGGTATCAGAGCGGGTTGTTCACATGACCACTGATCCAGTTTTGTTAAGAAAATTGGTCTACCGAACAGATCTTAAATGTTTTAAACTATGGGAATTCCTGCATATTTCAAACTATTACCTGTATTCTGATATTATTCTTGTAATAGAAAATCATTTGGTTAGAAGTTTTGGAATCATCAAAAAGGAGGAAATTGTTGGGATATGTATTTTAGTTTTGATGATTTTCCAAAACATATAATAGGTTTGAAAGCAGTCAGGATAGTATCCTTTGTTTCAGGTCAGGCTAGGTTAGCTTCTAGAGAATAGGCTGTCAGTTGAGAAGAACTCAGTTGAGGGAACACTCAGTTGAGGGGGAACTCAACCACACAGCCTGAGGATATCAAGATTACACCAAGGAGAACTGGCTGAAGCCATGCTTGCAACCTGAACCAGAAGAGAAGCCTGAAGGATGTCCCACTGAGTGTAAACCAGGCTGATCTAAGCTAAGTCAGGTGGACCACTCAGTGAAGAGCATGATCAGGAGGATCAGTGCTGCACCAAGTAGGTCCTGAAGGAGTCAGGCTACTGTGGTCAGGGAAGTTTGTCATTCAGCCTTATGACAAACTTCTTGGAAATGATCTTCAAACAGTCTCTGAAGGACAACTACACTGAAGACGTTCAGTATACTGAAGATCATCAGTCAGTGAAGGAGGAAGCTACCTAAAGTCAGGGGGTCTTGGTCAACCCACTGAGTCAAAGATCCGTGAATCCAGGCCACGTGGACCAATCAGTACGAGGCAGCAACTCTGACACTGACAAAGGCCGTATTCCAAGAAAAGTGGTTGAAACCATTAAATGTTGGATTCAAATGTATCTTCCCTCCAACGGATACATTTGAATCTCCATTATAAATACAAGCTCATAGCTTCATTGTAAGGTGTGTTGTATTGTGTGAAAGAAGAAAATAAACACCTACAAGCTGTGAGGGTGTGTTAGTTGTTAGGGAGTCATAAGGAAGTGTTACACACCCACGACACTAACCTTTAGGGTTATCACATATATTTATTGAGTGTTAAGCTTGTAACTCTTAGCTTAGAGAGGTTTTCCTAATCTTAGCTTTAAGGCTAACACATTGTAAAGGAAAACCTCACCTAGTTGGAGAAAACCAAACCAAACTAAACCCTTTCAGAAGATTGTTAAGTTTGTAGTGAGGTGAGGAGAGGCAGCCCAGGGAGTGGCGTGAGTCCAGTTGTAAGTGCACCTTGGCACGTTAAAAACAAGAATCCAAGTTAGTGGATTTCCTGTTAAATCAGGTCGTGGATGTAAGAGCTTGAGTCTCTGAACCACGTTAAACTGAGCATTGTTTATTGTCTAAGCACTTACTAATTATTTGTAGTGTATGCTCTCTGAGTGTACTTGGAAAGTTTGAAAAGAAGATTAGCTAAGTATTTTAGTCAGGGAGAACCAATCTCACTGACAATCTTAGGCTAGCGCTCGAGAGTTCAGTCTCTCGAGTCACTGCCTTGTTAAGAGCCTGAGCTCACAAGTCAGTTTGGACTGACTTGAGTGCTCTGACTCTTAGCAACGCAGTGACTTGAGTATTCTGTCACTGAACTCAGTCGGGGTGCAAGCTGTGCTTTTTAACGCACTCGAGAGTTCAGCATCTCAAGCCACTGTCCTTGCTCAGAGCATGAGACTCCAAGCCTTCTCACTGACTTGGTAACTCAGCCTCTGAGCAGAGCAGTGACTTGAGTATTTCCCACTCTTGCTGAACTCCCTGAGGAAAAGTTTCAAAAAAAAAAAGTTTTTGCTCCTGAATTCCCATTTTGCCCTTCGAAAACGGGACCATCACCCCTTAAGAGAGATATGTATGAATGTGTATAGAGTAATAGAATGTTATAAGAATATGAATGCTTGAATGTGTTCTTCGCACGTGTATCTTCTTTCCAGCAACTCTGATATTTATAGGGAGGATTAGGGTTTTAGCCGTTGGAGAGCTAATCCAATCATATCCCTATAAATGGAAGTTTCAATCAATCAATTTCCCTAATTGATTGATTGGGTTGGTGAGATCCTTTGGATTGATCCTTCATTGACTTTCCAATCCTGATTTGTTGACTGCATTAAAGACACCAACGGTAGGAAACTTCCTTGGTCAAACTCTGATAAGTCCAGAGTAGAAAGACCAGGTACCAGATGACCCAGAGGTCCTCTGGTCCAGAATCGAGTGATGAAACAATTAGTTCCTTAGATTCAGGAGATAATTCTAAGGCTTTTATTATTTCACCAGACTAGTCTGGTCTTCTGGACTCGTCTGGTTCTGGGGAAGGTCTTCAGCCTCTGATCTGATCTTCTCTGAAGAAGTCTTCTGGTCGAGTCTTCTGGTGACTCTTCTGGTCTGGCAGTTCCCCCTAGACTAAGTCCTAATCTAAGTCCTCATTTGGCTAATAGGTCCAAATGGTCCTATTACATCTTCTGGTTTATTATAACTCTTCAAAACTAACAATTTTTATCCTAACAATTTCCCCCATTTTGATGGAGTTAAAACACAACCAGAACTGAATAAAAAAATAAATAAGCATGATAAACAACAAGGATGAGATCTTAGAATAGATCTCACCAGGCAAATAATAGACAACAAGAAGTTGTCTTTGGCAGAAACAGAGATAGGAAAACTTTCATTAATGATCAGGGATGATTACAGATTACAAAGTTTATCCTATCTATCAAACATGTCTTCTTGTTGTTGTATACTGTAAAGCAAACTTTTGTTGGGCTTTTATGGATATATTCGATTTCCTTATTATCTGAAATAAATGGTTTTTCACATTATTGCAATCTTATTAATTGCTTGTATTACTTGTATGTCTGTTTATCTTATATTGTAGATAATGTGGTGGGTTTGTAGTCACACAGAATATCACATTGTCAGTTCCTTATAAGATATAAACAGTATTCACAACTGAGATAGTTCTGGACATAACTATTGGTATAAGTTTTAGTATGAACTTGTTAGTGGCTTGTCTTGGCCATTAGTTCATACTAGTACGCTATGTCGTATTGAGTGAATCACAGTTAAGACATGTTCTTCTATTCTGACTATTATGAAGAACTAAAGGTCTTGGTGACTCTTGTAATTCTTAACCCTTGAAAGTGTGCGTGTGTTATAAAGTGCAGATGTTGTAACAAATGTTAAAGCAAATATTACAACAATCTGGTAAATCAGAATATAAAACGTATACAGCGGAAGACTTAAACACACAATTGCAAAAGGGAATACTTTTTAACACAAACTATCATAAATAGTTTGTGCTAGCCTTATGGCGAAAGGTTCACTATAAAAAGATTAGTGATACAAAAGTTGTGTGAAGAGTATAATCGTTCACAACGGAAACAAGACTCGATATCACCTGTCAAATCTAAATTGGCTAAGTGTATAATCTATACACCGTCAAAGTTGATCTCACTCTATATCTATGATCTCTCTATCTATGGATATAGGTTCAATCACAAGCTATGCGTGAAAAACTCTATTTCAAGGCATAACATAAATGTTGGAATAACTGCCTTATCACCTTTAAACTCAGGATCAACACTAGAGTAGGTGTACTTGTTTACTCCACACTTGGTACTGAAAGATTCGGCCTCTATTTATAGGCAGAAGTCTTCAATCCAAAATAACTTCTCTATGTAACCGCTTCCATGATCTTCATGTTGTCCCACGTCTCTTTCTTTATTCCTCATGCTTCTTGATGCAACCGTCTGATCTAGATAGTTCTTAAAACGTCCTGGATAAGTCTGGATCGTGTAGGTCCTTGTAGATCTTTCTGGAACCCGTAACCGCTCATGTTGCTACCAATGTTATGCAACATTCACTGCAACATTGAGTATTCCAGAACCTTGTAGATCCTTCTAGATCTTCATCCTGCATGTTAAAACATCTAAGACAACATTTGATCATAAAGTGTTGGTTAATGAGAAAAAAGGGCAAATTCATGTTGTTTCAAAGTAAATAGTGAATACTTCACTACCAACAACATCAACAATCTCCCCCAATTTGACCTTTCTGCTACAACACACCTGATGTATATATTAGTTCAATATATAAGTCAGTGATGTATGTACAATAGAGATCAACATCGTATTGTACACTTATCTCTTCAACCTTGTGTAGCAAAACAGCCAAAAACAAGATGATCAACTGTAAGTTAAACCACCAAAAACAAGATGAAATAACACTAAGTTAATTTCACCAAAACAGAATGAACATCATCATATATGCTCATCAAAATCAACTGAATGAGTAACATAATGTTTACCCATTCAAATTACAACTTCAAAAATTAACTGAAATAAATCCTAACAATTCTAATATAATAACCTAACAACTAATATAATATTGTCTTTCAAAGATTAAAAACATCCTATTATAGCAACAATAATTAAAAACATAAATCAACCAAGAGTACTTAGAGGCAATCACAAAAGAGGAACTTGATATCACTGTATAAAATATACAGCTGCAACTTCAAGCATCTTGCACTAATCTCCCCCATAAATTGTGCTTCCTCCAGTCTCTAAGATAACTTCAAACTTTGGCAGAGATGTCAGGCAGATCACCATATAGTTCAGCTTCCTCCTGGATATCAAATGTTGCAAAGTTTGCAACAACATCTGCAGCAGCATCTGCACCTCCTCCATCAGTTTCATCAGGTCCAGTTGCACCACCTTCCTCAGCAACAGGCTCATCGGCATTTACCTCATGAATTTCAACTCCCCTGGCAGCAGCAGCAACTGGTACTCCCCCTGTTGTGGCAGAAAGGAGGTTCTCCCAGTAGTTTTTCAGGAATTGAAGTTCATCAATTGAGTCCTGCAAGTGCTTTAGTTGAGTTTGAATAAACTCAGGTGAGATATTCAGAGAATAGGTTGTGGGAGCTGGAATGTTGCTCGGTATGTTCCCAGCATTCTGTGCAGCATCTTGTGCAGGAGCAGGGTCGGGAACAGGTTGGTGTGGTTCTGCATCTTCTTCTTCAGCATTATCCTGCAGGGGTAAGTCTAACACTCTATTTCCAGACAGTAAATAGTGAGATATACTCATCAGATGAACCCTCCCCCTCAACAACTCATTTCTTTTGTGAATAAAGTTGTGACTCCTCAAATATCCATTGATCAGCACAGGGTAAGGCAGGTTGCCTTTCTCAGAGATCTTCCCAGCAAACTTCATCATGTGATGAAAAATAACCAGGCCCAGGTTAAAAAAATTCATCACACCAATTCTGTACATCAGTACAGCTTGATCCCTGGTCACCTTTGTGGAGTTTGTAGAGGGTATTCAGTTATACACTACCAGCTTATGTAATACTGAATACAGAGAGGTCAATGAGGCAGCTAACATATTCTTCTTCCATTTGTTAACTCTTCCCCCAGTCAGAACAGTAATGATCTCATCCATATGAGGAACATCTTCTTCCTCAACATGCAGAAACTGGTTAATTAACTTAGGAGTAAAAGGAACACTCCTATCTCTAAACCTAACAGCACCATACCACCTAGAATTCCTTCTAGCCTGGTTCTTTCTCAGACAAGCATAAAACTCATACACCCAATCAGTAACAAATGCATCAGCAAAAGTAACAGTATGCATCAAACTTCTTTCTTCTTGGATTCAAACTCATCAATGTTAATTTTTCTTTCAATTAGCAGATTTCTCTTCCTTAACCTTTCCAACTTTTGGTCTAAAGATTCATCATCATCATTATCAGAACTAACATGCTCAACAGAGTGTTCAGATGTATTACCTTGATCAGAATCAGTTTTGGTTCTGTCTGAGCTACTATCAGAACTGCTGTCATCAGCTTCAGGTTCTGGTGCTGCTGCACTTGTTCCAGCACCACCAGTAGCATACTCAAACTTCCTCTTAGTCCTTATCTCATCTCTTGCTCTCCTCCTCCGTTCAAAAATAGGTACATCACTCTCATCAGTTTCTTCTTTCTCCTGTCTTTCAGATTGATCAGTCTCTTTCTCAGATGAGTCTTTGGAGCTTGACTCATTTTCAGATTCTGAAAACACTCGAATAGGTCGAGTAGCAACATCTCCTTCATCATCCTTCTTCTTCCTTGCGGTTTCAGAATAGTTCACCCTCTTCTTTGCTCTACCTGATCTCCTCCTTGATTGAACAAGGCTCCTTTTCCTCTTGCCACCCTTTTTCTTCACAGCTTTGGCTATTGGAGCAGGTTCAGAATCCTCAAACATTAAAGAATCAGTTTTGGGTGATTCTTCTTTGTTTTCCTCTGACATTTCCACATCAGGGACTTCAGCATTAGGGCTTTTCTCCCTAGTTTCTTCAGCAACAGTTTCCTTAACAATGGGGGTCTTCTTTGTAGCCTGATCATCTGTTTCAACACTCTTTGAAACATTAGCAGTAGGGCTTTTGGCTTGGCTAGAGGATTTAGGATTTTCTGATTGTACAGTCGAAGAAGGACCTCCGACATGAACAGTAGGAGAAGGGTTTTGAGGTTGGTTCAAGTAGGATGCAACATCTACTTCAATAGAGCCAATGGTTAGTTTGGGAACCACAGGGCTTCCTTGGAGGCTTTGTGCAATGCCGCGTGCGATCGTCTCAAGCTGATTGACAGTGGCCTCATTTGGGATGTAGATGTTTACGGGAAAAGCTTGAACAGGTGTTAGAGTAGTAGGAGGTGTTGTGCTCGATGATGGAGCAACAGAGGCAGCATTTGGGTTTCGGCTTGAGGCCATTTCTGCAAGAAGGTTCAGATTCGAGTGTGGAGGAGTTGAAGGGTTTGCGCGAGAGTTTGAACTGTGAGAGGTCTTCTTTTGATTTCCAGCCATTAAGTAGATAGTAAAATTAAGAAAAAATAAAATTTAAAAGAAATAACACTAAAACCCTAAGATGTGAACACACAACTTTCAACACTTATTCGAAAAATCTGAATTTCACTCATATGCTGAACACTGAGAATTAAACATAAGACATGAAGGAAATATATATAGAAGAAAGTACGAAAGTTATTTTAATTACCCATGAAAATGAATATTCTGGAATTTTTAAGAAGTTGAAACTACCCACTCCCCCATAAGAGATCTTGGGTTATTTCGTGATTAAAAAAATCCGAATTTTAAATAATTAAACACACTAAATCATGCACTACTTGAATAAATTGAAAAAACGTGGGTTTATGCATGTGGAAATTAAAAACGGATTCCTGAAAAATCGGTTCATAACTTAACTTAGAAAAATAAATATGAACTGCATATGATGTTGTATTCAAAATTGGAACACACACTTCAACATCGGTTTTAATATCCAATGTCGCACTTTTTATCAAACATGTTTTAGCACTTTTTATTCACATTGATCCATCTTTTCAAGAGAGTGCATCGTAGCAGCGAACTCCGTGCCCCATAATTACTCAATGGATTTGTGACATGTTGATGTTTTACTAATCACCTTTTGAAAAGAAGACATCGTAGTAGCGAACTCCGTGCTCCATAGTTACTCAGTGAATTAGTTACATCTTGATGTGCTTTTTCAAAAACTTATTATGCGTTTGAGAAGAGTGATTCCTCTTTATTTTTACACAACAAACATACTTAGTCCAGATTTATTTTTCAAAGAAATTAAGAAACAAAATACAAGAACAAGCTTTAATTAGAACATGCAAATACCCTGATGTTGTTATGGATGTTTTAACAAACATAACAACATCCGCTTCTCAGTTACTCAGATTGTGCACATACCAAGAGATTTCCTCAAAAATGAGAATCTCTCATGGTCTAATGCTTTAGTAAACACATCAGCAAATTGATTTTCAGTGGGTATGTATTCTAACTTCACAATATTCTTCTCTATAAGATCCCTTATGAAATGATGTCTAATACTTATGTGTTTAGTAAGTGAGTGTTGAACTGGATTTTTCGAAATGTTGATAGCACTAGTGTTATCACAAAATACAGTTAAAGTGTCACTCTCTAAACCATAATCACTAAACATTTTACTCAACCAAAGAAGTTGTGTACAACAACTACCTGCTGCAATGTACTCAGACTCTGCAGTAGATTGTGATACACAATTCTGTTTTCTACTATGCCATGAAATCAAATTGTTACCCATGTAAAAGCAGCCACTACTAGTGCTTTTCCTATCATCAATATCTCCAGCCCAATCAGCATCACTATATCCAACAAGTTTACTGCTTGTGTCTTTGGTATACCATATACCAAGATCAGTTGTACCAGCCACATATCTTATGATTCTCTTGACTGCATTCAAATGAGATTCTTTGGGACAAGCTTGGTACCTAGCACAAACACAAACACTATACATAATATCAGGCCTGCTTGAAGTTAAGTACAGAAGACTACCTATCATGGATCTATACAAAGTTGGATCAACATCTTGACCAACAGTGTCTTTACACAACTTTTGTGTAGATCCCATTGGAGTTTTCATGACTTTTGAGCTTTCTAAACCAAACATTTTCACTAAATTCTTTGCATACTTACTCTGAGAGAAGAAAGTACATTTATCAGTTTGTTTGATTTGAAGTCCTAGAAAGTAATTCAAAAATCACCTACCATGCTCATCTCAAATGTTGTTGTCATTGCTTCAACAAACTTGTTTAACATAATGTTACAAGTTGAACCAAAAACAATGTCATCAACATATATTTGAGCTATTAACAAGTCTTCTCCGGAATTTTTAATGAACAAGGTTCTATCAGCCTCTCCTCTTATGAAACCAAATTGCAATAGAAAGTCAGTAAGTCTACCATACCAAGCTCTAGGGGCTTGTTTGAGACCATACAAGGCTTTCTTTAGTTTGTACACATGATCAGGATACTGTGGGTTCTCAAAACCTTTAGGTTGTTCAACAAATGCATCTTCAATTAATATGTCATTCAAAAAAGCAGCTTTTACATCCATTTGATGATGATTAATGTTGATATAACATGCAATTGCTAGTAATTGTCTAATGGACTCTATCCTAGCAACAGGTGCAAATGTTTCATCAAAATCAATACCTTCAACTTGAGTGTACCCTTGTGCAACTAATCTAGCTTTGTTCCTAATTATGTTACCAGACTCATCAGTTTTGTTTTTAAAGATCCATTTATTTCCAATGACATTGACATCATCAGGTCTTGGAACTAATGATCAAACATCATTTCTCTCAAACTGATTAAGTTCTTCATGCATAGCATTAATCCAATTTTCATCTTTTAATGCTCCTGTAACATTTTTAGGTTCAATTTCAGAATACTAACACTAAGCATTCACAATATTGCATATTGAAGACATGCACACAGACCTTACCATATCAACACGATTTGCACTTACTCTTCTTCTTGTTTGAACACCAACTGAAGCATCACCAATAATCTGATTCGAATGATGACTTTTGGTAATCCAAGTAGCTGGATTCTTCTTTGGGGTATACTGATTGTTCTGTGAAGTATCAACTGAATCTACAGGTGATGTTGAACCAGATGTTGTAACATTTGGTGTAACATTCTCGGTTTTCAGTGATTCTTTTGGAACATCAGTAACATCAGTCACATCTTCAATGTCATTTCCATCTATCAGATTCCTGTCATCATCAAAAACAACATTCACAGATTCTTGAACAGTGTTATTTCTAAGGTTATAGACTCTATAGGTTTTACTATTTCTAGAATAACCTAAGAAAAAACCTTTATCACTCTTAGAATCAAACTTGTGCAGTTGATCTCTATCATTCAGAATGTAACACACACAACCAAAAACATGAAAGTATTTCACATTCGGTTTCTTATTGTTCAAGATCTCATATGGGGTTTTGTTGCTTCCAAATCTAAAATAGACTCTATTAGCAATATGGCATGCTGTATTCAATGCTTTAGCCCAAAATTTCTTTGCAAGATTTTTTTAAGTAAGCATTACTCTTGCCATTTCTTGAAGAGTTCTATTTTTCCTTTCAGCTATCCCATTTTGTTGTGGAGTTTTAGGAGAAGAAAACTCTTGGATAATTCCTTTCGTATTACAGAATTCTGAAAACAAGCTATTTTCAAATTCTTTACCATGCTCAGATCTAATCCTGCTTACTTTCAAGTTGAAAATAGTTTTAAATCTTTTGTAAAGAGTTTTAAAAACATCAAATGTTTCAGATTTCTCTCTTAAGAACTCAATCCATGTAAACCTAGAGTAATCATCTACCACAACTAGTGAATATTTCTTACCACCAATGCTTTCAGTTTCCATAGGACCCATAAGATCCATATGCAGTAATTCAAAACAACGATGTGTCATGCAATGTGATAACATTTTATGCGACATTCTTACCTGCTTACCTTTTTGGCATGGACCACATACATTGGGTGCAACAATCTTCAGTTTTGGTAAACCTCTCACTGCTTCAGACTTAACCAATTTTTGCATGAATCTATAATTTGCATGTCCAAGTCTTTGATGCCATAGGACATTCTCATCACAATTTGACAAATGACATACTTTGTTTGTTCCAATTAGATAACAATTATCTGCTGACCTATTTCCAGTCATTAGACACTTGTTATCCTTGTTTAGAACATAGCATCAATCTTTATCAAATTTAACATGCAAATTGTCATCACATAGTTGACTTATACTAAGAAGATTAGCAAGTAAACCATCAACATGCAAAACATTCTTAAGTTTAGGAAAACCTTCAACATTTAAGATCCCTTTTCCAATGATTTTACCTTTTGATCCACCACCACATGTAACAGTTCCACCATTATAAGGTTCATAGTCAGACAAGTATTTAACATGGCCAGTCATGTTTCTAGAACAACCACTGTCAAAGTACCATAGATCAGGAACACATGCTTTCAGAGAAGTTTGAACAACATTACATGTAACATGTTCTTTCTTTTTCTTAGCAGATTTTGACCAGTGTTTCTTAGAATGTGAAGACATTTCAGACAACACTTTCTGAATTTCTAGATCCCTTTTCATCTTTTGACAGTAAGGACGAATATGACCAATTTCAGAACAGTAGTGACACACATACTTCTTCACAGGTTTTTCAATCTCATGTATTTTTGTTTTGACAAAAAACTCAGTTTTTCCCTTAACAAATTTTACAGGATTATTTACTAATTTAGAAGCAGTCTCACCATAATAGCCCAAACCATGTTTATTAGACTGTCCAGTAGTTAAGGAGTCACTTACAATGGAAGAGCTTTTGAGTATTTCTTAAAACTTAAGGTAGAATTTTTCAATTCTTCCTTTAGCTTAGAAATTTCTAAATCCTTCCTTGTTAGAATGACTTCTAACTTTGTCACAGTCTCTCTGAGATCATCATTCTCTTTGGCTATACTGGAATCATCATCCCTTATATCATTAGAACCTGTCTCATCAACACACCAATTAAAACAGTTCAAATCTGAATGATTTTTGACAAATGTTGTTTCTGATGTTATAACATTGGAAACAACACCAGTGTCTAGATCATCCAGATCATCATCTAAAGAATCATCATAATCAATTCTTGCAGAAAAAGCTAGTTCCTCATCTTTAGAACCTTCAGGTTCATCATCATCTGAGTCATCACTAAAGGTAACATTAAAATTCAGTTTTTGTCTCAATCTAGTATTTGCACACTCATTTGCATAGTGTCCAAATCTAGTACATGCATCACATCTAACTGATTTTCTAAAATCAGGATCATACCTTGATTTATTACCTCTGAATTGCCTTGATTGATTTTGATCCTTCCTTTTCTCCGGGTCTGATGGTGTGTTGTTGAAAGGAGTTCTATGTTGGACATTTCCTCTGGATCTATTCAGTTTCTTCTTCAGGTAGGAATTGAACTTCTTTGTAAGGAGGGCAATGTGCTCAGGAGTGTTGTAACATTGGTCTAGAACATCTTCATCAGACTTAACTTCAGTCACAAAGGGCTGATTTTCAGTGTTGAATGATGTTTCACCTTTGAAAACAACAACCTTCTTTCCTTCACTTGTATCATCAGATTGAGTTGTGTTCATCTCATATGTTTTGATAATACTTACAAGCTCATTCTGACTTAAAGTGTCAGTGTCCTTGACTTCTTCAATAGCACAAATTTTTGCATCGAACCGTTTAGGAACAAATCGCAAAATTTTGTGTACAACTCGTACATTGGAAATTGGATCACCAAGTGCGTGTGATTCGTTGACAATCTCCCTCAGTCTTTCATTGTAAGCCGTGATTGTCTCATCATCCTTCATCCTTAGATTCTCGAACTTGGTCCCAAGCATTCGAAGTTTGGTCCTTCGAACACTTCCACTTCCTTCGCAGTGCTCTTGAAGCCTCTCCCATGCATCTTTAGCCGTAGTACATGTTGATATAATCTTGAACATAGATACATCAACAGAGGTAAAGATAGCATTGAGAGCTTTGGAATTGTAGCTTGTCGTCGTGGTCTCCTCATTTGTCCATTCAATGTCCCGTTTGACTCTTGTCTCGCCATCATCATCTGCTTGGTTTCTGGACCATTCCCAACCGGTCAGAACACTTCTCCAAGCACGTTCATCAATAAACTTGATGTACATGCACATCTTAGGTTTCCAATAGGCATAGTTATTTCCATCTAGTATAAGGGGCCTAAGTGGGGTGTTTACAGGATATTCCATAGCAAAAGACACACTTAAAAACTCAGGATCTAAACTTAGTATATCAAGTTTATGGCTCTGATACCAATTGAAAGTGTGCGTGTGTTATAAAGTGCAGATGTTGTAACAAATGTTAAAGCAAATATTACAACAATCTGGTAAATCAGAATATAAAACGTATACAGCGGAAGACTTAAACACACAATTGCAAAAGGGAATACTTTTTAACACAAACTATCATAAATAGTTTGTGCTAGCCTTATGGCGAAAGGTTCACTATAAAAAGATTAGTGATACAAAAGTTGTGTGAAGAGTATAATCGTTCACAATGGAAACAAGACTCGATATCACCTATCAAATCTAAATTGGCTAAGTGTATAATCTATACACCATCAAAGTTGATCTCACTCTATATCTATGATCTCTCTATCTATGGATATAGGTTCAATCACAAGCTATGCGTGAAAAAACTCTATTTCAAGGCATAACATAAACGTTGGAATAACTGCCCTATCACCTTTAAACTCAGGATCAACACTAGAGTAGGTGTACTTGTTTACTCCACACTTGGTACTGAAAGATTCGGCCTCTATTTATAGGCATAAGTCTTCAATCCAAAATAACTTCTCTATGTAACCGCTTCCATGATCTTCATGTTGTCCCACGTCTCTTTCTTTATTCCTCATGCTTCTTGATGCAACCGCCTGATCTAGATAGTTCTTAAAACATCCTGGATAAGTCTGGATCGTGTAGGTCCTTGTAGATCCTTGTAGATCTTTCTGGAACCCGTAACCGCTCATGTTGCTACCAATGTTATGCAACATTCACTGCAACATTGAGTATTCCAGAACCTTGTAGATCCTTTTAGATCTTCATCCTGCATGTTAAAACATCTAAGACAATATTTGATCATAAAGTGTTGGTTAATGAGAAGAAAGGGCAAATTCATGTTGTTTCAAAGTAAATAGTGAATACTTCACTACCAACAACATCAACAACCCTAATTGTGATATCTAGATATGTGGAGCGCTTGTTCACTACTTTGATTTACTATGGGTGAGAATCTTATTAGATTCAACGTACTATGTATTTTGGGTAGTGACATCGTTTGCACGATGTCTATTTATTGACATTAGGGCACCATGTCCTGGTGATCCAGGTTGATGACGTCCCCTTGAGGAAATTCATAAAGGATTGTCGTATTAAACCCTGCAGGTGGCTTATATCCGCACGACAACAAGGTTGAGTGGTACTACTCAAGGAATAATAGATGTTAATTAATTAAAGCGGTCAGAAGCTTTAATAATTAATGGACGTGTGATATCTTTAACACGGGGAATTATAGAGTCTAATAGAAGCCCTGATTCAGTTCGGGATAGGATGGGAGTGCAACATTGATTCTCTAGTGGAATGAATTAATATTCACGGGCCAAATAAATGTTCTGGGCTGAATATAAGAGTATTTGGGTCAGTGAGGAGCCCAAACCCTATACCTTCTAACAGATCCCTAGTCTGGCCCATGAAACCTAAGGAGTCTATATAAAGGCTTCAATTTCATCTTTTGAAACCCTAGCACTCTAAGATAAAATGTGCAGCAGGCAAAATTCGTGAGTAGGGTTTTGAGGAGACGAAATTGGAAGGCACTTTTCCCCACGTCCGCTAGTTCACCGTCCACCCGGTGTATGAACGAGGTTGGGAGACAGACTAGAACATCTCTAGTGGAATCAACGTCTCGGTCTTCAAGGGTAACAAATCTAAACTTGTCTTTAGATGCATGTTTAGGTCTTTAATTGTTTATACACGTTTGGAATCTCAACAACGTTCTTGAGGACGGACCACCTTCACCGGTGCGTTCTATCAAATGGTATCAGAGCCAAGGATTCGTGGATTGTTGGCTCTGCCTGAAATGTGTATTTATTTTCTGGTTTTCTGTTATTGTGGTTTTAGATCGTTTCTCTATCGCAACCCTTGTGTGATTTTGTAATCGTTTTTCCCACCAGATAATAAGTGTGGGTAGTATAGATTTCTTTTGCAATAGATCACTGTATTAGGGTTTCGTTCACTTGTATTAGTTGTATTATAAGATCACAAGAGTGGGCGATGTCGGATGGAGGATGTGGAAACGGATTTCAGGTTTCTCGTGTTAAAGGTTTTTTGGCCCTAGACGGTGACGTTCACTGTTTTGGCCATAACTTTTGACTCGGGAGTCCATTTTCTACAAGTAAGCCCATTTCGGAAACCTCGTGACGTTATCTACAGACCTAACAGCTATGCTATGACCCCCTGTGGCGAGAGCTAATTCAATGTCTTGATTAATTTTTCTGCCAGTTTAGTTCGGGTGACGTGAATTCAAGCCGTTCGAGACCATTTCTTGCTTTGCGTGAGAGGCCGATGCGAGGCATCCATCTGCACCCTTGATTTATCATTGTAATAGCTTTGATAGGCTGTTTTTGATTAGTTTTAGAAGGGGTTGCGATAGATATGCATTTATTTATGCTTTTATTTATCGTTTTATGGCATATCTGTATTTTATAATTATTTTTTATTATAATCTGCTATGCCTGCGAATAATCTTCATTTTTAAATGACTAAGTGAGTAGAATTAATTTAATTAATTCATTGGCCTCCACAATTGGTCTTTAAGTAAGGTGATTGTTGCTCGTGGGACCTTGGGAGTCCCCACCTAACGGATGCAACATTCACAAGCTTACTAGTTAAGACTTCTAATCAAAATGTTTCAATCTTTAGATGAAGTGTGTGATTACCCCCAACGGATGTATTATTCATGAGTTCATCAGTTAAGATTAGTGCAAGATAACTGTAGTGAATTATTTACTAGCGATGTGTTCTTGGTATGAACCCGTCAATAGTGAATAATTTTTCTTACAGTTAAATTGTGGTCATCACTTAGATGTGAATTTTGATATAACCCCCCAATGGGGTCCCTGTTCTAATTCACATGGCCAGTTAAGGTCCGACTATTAATTTCATTCGTTATAAGGATAAGTTGACGTGATATTGAAATTAAAGACTTGGTGACTGGTTGATGAACACATGCGTAAATGACCCATCCTAACGTGACTTGCGTGTGTGTTTGTTGGGTTGTTGGAGGTTGTGTTAAATGTTGGTTTTGAAGGTTTCCAATATTTTATGCTTCAATTTATGTGATTTTAATGCTTGATTGCATTTAATTTATTTCAGATTTAATAAGATGACGTTCAACCCGCTTATGGTTATTTTAAAAGAAAATAAGCTTACTGGTCCGAATTATTTGGATTGCAAGAGAAATCTGGATATTGTCCTAGTTGCAGATGAGTACAACTTTGTGCTCAATACTCCTGCTCCTACCGATCTGGCACCCGATTCCACTGAAGAGCAAAAGGAGGCTCATAAGAAGTGGCACAAGGCTGATGAGATGGCTCGTTGTTACATTTTGGCCTCTATGTAAAATGTTTTACAAAAGCAGCATCAAAACATGCCTATTGCCGCACATATGATGTTGAGCCTAAAAGAGCTTTTTGGTGAGAAAGATAGGGCTGCCCGTTTTGAGGCTATGAGGAAAATTATGACTACCTCTATGCCAGAGGGAGCGTCAGTGAGGGACCACTGTCTCAAGATGACGGAATATCTAAATGAGATAGAGGTACTCGGGGGAGAAATCGACGGTGATGCCAAGGTCGATATAATTCTCAACTCGCTCCCAAAATCCTTTGAAAACTTCCATTTGAACATAATCATGAGTAAGAAGTGCTATTCTACAGCTGAGCTTCTTGCGGAGTTGGTTGCGGCGGGAGGTCTCACGGGTAAGGGTCCACAAGCCCATGTTTCTGTTCAGGCTGGATCTTCTTCGTCCAAGGGCGGGAAGAAGAAAAAGCCTTCTCAGAAAAAGGCTGGTGGAAGTAGTGGTGGAAGCAGTAGGAGCAATGTTTTGGCGCCTTCTGGTGGCGTGAAAAAGCCGAAAGACAAATGCTTCAAGTGCAACAAGACAGGACATTGGAAGCGTGATTGTCCTCTCCTGAAAAAGGATAACTCTGGTATGTCTCTTGCTCTAGTTGTTGAAACATGCTTTGCGGCTTGTTCTACCCTTTCTTGGGTAGTAGATACAGGAGCCACTGATCATATTTGTTATACCTTGCAGGGGTTTCTGCAAACAAGGCAATTGAGTGAGGGCGAGATTACTATCAGTTTGGGCAATGCTATGACTGTAGTAGTGGTCGCAGTGGGAGATGTGCACTTATGTTTTTCTAATTCTGGTTTAGTATTAAAGAACATTTTGTACGTGCCGAGTTTTCAGAAGAATTTAATTTCTGTTTTGAAGTTGTTTTTGGATGGATGCTCAGTTGTTTTTAATGACAAAGTTGTTATTATGATAAATGACTTTTTAATCTGTTCTGGCACGTTAGAAAACAGTCTTTACACTATTACTTGTGCATATCTTACTATGACTGGAACTCATTCATCATCATCAAATAAGAGAAAAGAACCTTCAAAGATGAATCAAACATATCTTTGGCACCTAAGACTAGGTCATGTCAATCTGAGGAGAATTCAAAGACTTGTAAGTAGTGGTTTTTTGGAGTCTCTCCAAGTGGAACCATTCTCAGTCAACGAATCCTGCTCGGAAGGCAAGATGACTTCAAGGCTTTTTAAGGCCAAGGGGAATAAGGCCAATGATGTGTTAGAATTGATTCACTCTGATTTGTGTGGGCCTATGTCTGTTCAAGCTAGAGGTGGTTTTTGAGTAATTCGTCACTTTCATTGATGATTACTCAAGATATGGGTACATCTATCTGATGCGCCACAAGTTTGAATGCTTTGGCAAGTTCAAAGAATTTAAGGCAGAAGTGGAGAACTGTCATGGTAAGAGTATCAAGTCACTACGATCTGATCGTGGTGGCGAATACCTTAGTAATAAATATAGGCGATACTTATTAGAGAATGGGATTACATCCCAGCTCACTACGCCTGGTACTCCCCAACAGAATGGTGTGGCTGAAAGAAGGAATAGGACTCTATTAGAAATGGTGAGATCAATGATGAATTATGCTTCATTACCTACCTCGTTTTGGGGATATGCCTTGGAAACAGTGGCGTACCTTCTAAATTATGTACCTTCTAAAACGGTTTCAAAAACTCTGATTGAAATGTGGTCTGGGCAAAAGCCTAGTCTCAACCATATTCGGATTTGGGGTTGTCCAGCACATGTGCTGGATAAGGAAGCTGATAAGTTGGCACCTAGAACTGAAGTACGGTTGTTTGTAGGATATCCTAAGGGAACAAAAGGTGGTTATTTTTATAGTCCTAAAGATCAGAGGGTGATAGTCAGTACTAATGTCCGATTTTTAGAGGAAGACTACATGAATGAGCATAAGTCCAATAGTGAGGTCATTCTCAATAAGTTAAGGGGAGACAATGTGTTGGGACATTGTCAGTTTTGATTAAGATCTCAAAGCCCCTGAAAAGATGATTTGCCTTTTTGTCTGTCTTTGTCAGGCTAGTCTTGGTTAGGTTTTATACTTAGTCATTTTACATTTCATAGGTACTCAATAAGAGGATCACTTACTGATGACGATCAAGACTTAGAGCCTGAAGACGGTTTACCATCCTGAACTTATAGCAGTCTTCTAAGCTGGCTGAGTAAGTCTCAGTGATGAAGAGTATGACCCTGAGGTCATTACTACTCAGTCCTGAAGGGAACAGGATGATACTGAGTTTATGGGAAGACTTGGAGTAGAGCCAAGCAATGCAAAAGGAATGTCAGCGTTAGGACAAGACCGGTGAGCTCAAGACAAAAAGAACTTAATAAGACAAGCCTGAAGCCAGGAATAAGTTCTGACATTCTCACCAACCTGATGACGTGGACCAATCCTGGAAGGACACGCACATACGGAACCTAACAAGAAGACTGACTTCAGACTGCATTTTCAATGGGCAAGCATTTAATGTGCATTTAATGTGACTACCTAATTCCATACAAAGGACGGCTGATGCATGAAGATATGTCCGTTTGAAGCCACTCTACATAGATGACAAGAAAGGCTATCTCTCCAACGGATAGTTTTTCAATCACCTATAAATACAGAAGGCCTTGAACCCATTCAAGGTTACGGGAAATTTCCAAGCCAGAAATTACTCAAACTCTCAAGCACTCAAAGCATTCAGTCTTTAGAAGAAGCACTCGAAACCCTCTAAATTTCCCAAGTGTTTCTTAGCAACTGAGAGTTAATCTGTATTCCAAAGAGCATACAAGCAATATCTTAAGCTTAGAGAGATTATCCAACCCTTAGCATAGCTTTGTCGTGTAAGGATAATCTCAACCTAGTTGGAATCCAAACTGAAACCAAAACCCTAAGTTAGGTTTGTTGGGAGTAAGTCAGTTAGTGAGTTAGTAAGAAAGTTTGTATAGATCAGTGAGGTTAGCTGGTCTTGGTGCACCTTGGCACGTTAAAAACAAGAATCCCTTGAGTGGATTTCCTGTTAAATCAGGCCGTGGACGTAGGAGCTTGAGTCTCTGAACCACGTTAAACTTGTTGTGTTCTTATTGCTTTGATATATTACTTACCTGCCATTTCAACAGTTTATTCATTGCATAAGTTTTATCAGGTCTGAATCAATCAGCCGGATCCATTAAAAAGAGCATTGCCCTTACTAAATACTTTTCAATGGAGTAATCAGTTTTTCAGAAGCAAACTAATCAAGACTTTAAACTATCAGGGCTCACACATTTCCGCACTGAACTTGAACTGATAGTTAGCCAACTGACCCTCACCCCTGTGTAGTCAGTAGGTGTATTATCAGCTCTTAGTTCTTTATCACTCTGAGCGTAGGGGACTCAGTAAGGTTTTAAGTTTGAAAATTGGTATACGTGTATTCCCCCCCCCCCATACATGTATTCCTCAGTCTTGTACCGGGACCAACAAGTGGTATCAGAGTAGTGGTTCAAAAGATCACTGACTTTGAATACTAACAGTTTCAGAGGAGAAACTGTTGGTGGTCACTGAACAGATCTGAGTTTGCTTTTCATAAAACTTGCATCATCATGACTTCGAGGAGACTTGAAGCTTCGTTACCTGAATTCTCTGTATCTAACTTTGTCTATTGGAAGTTCAGATTAGAAGCACATCTTGATGCCATCCATGACCAGATGTCGCGTGTTCTCAGCGAGGGACCGATCAAGATCACTATTCCCAATGTCAGAGGACTGGGATATGAGCATCTTAAGATTGGCGTGCAGGTTCCAAAATAAAGGAAAGACATGACCAACGATGAGATCAAGATGGTGGGACTTAACAACGTTGCCAGAAACATCATTTTGCATTCGGTGCCCTTCGAGGAGTCAGCTAGGCTGATGAACTTAAAGACGGCAAAGGAGGTTTGGGATGAGCTGACCAGGATGTGCGAGGGGTCAGAAAAGATAAAGGGGAACAAGAGAAACATTGCCATTCAGAAGTTCGAAGCGTTCGAGATGCTGCCTAATGAGACAATCGATCAAATGGAGTCAAGGTTCATCAAATTGATGAATGAGTTGGTGATGCTGAACAAGGATGTTCCAAAGAGAGATGTTGCTTCAAAGATCCTGAATGCCCTTCCTGAGAGATGGGACAACAGTGTAATTATGCTTAAGAACACTCAGGATATGAGCAACATAACTTCTGCTTTACTTTTTTCAGAGCTAAAGGCACAGGAATTTGATCTTAATAAAAGTAAGAAGAAAGTTCAGCCAGAAGAAGAAGAAAAGGAGAAAACTCCTGAGAAAAGTGTGGCGTTCAAGGCCAGGTCTAAACCTGTTGAATCTTCATCAAAGTCACTGATGGAGATGAGCAAGGAAGAGCTTGCTGAGGAGTACAGCCTGATGGCCAGACGCTTTGATAAGCTTAATTCCAGGTTTGGTCATTATAAGAAATTTTATCAGGACTCACGTGACAGGAAACCGGAAGGAACCCACCAAAGCTCAAGGAGATATGAGGAAAGGAGAAACACTGATCAGAGGAGAGATCGTGGTGAAGAAAGAAGATATTCAGATCCAAAGCCCGATCGTAGAGATGAACAGAGACGTACTCATGATAACAAGCACTCAGGGAAGACTGAAAGCTCATCAAGACAGAGGGAACCTGACTCAAGGAGGAACCCTGAACCAAGGAGAGAAAGAGGAGATGAGCAACCAACATGTTACAACTGTAACAAGAGCGGACACTATCAGTATGATTGTCCGAAGTTGAGTGCAAGGGAAAGAGAGGATAGGAGGGCCAAGAGAGACCAGAGACTTGCTGACCGGAGAGCCATGCTCGCTAAGGATGCAACTGACTCTGATGGTCCTGAGGAAAGGTCACCTGAACTCTTTTTTGATGATGAGTATGATGATGTTTGCCTGATGGCAAGGGAGGAACCTGAGGTAACATCTAACTCTGTATGTGGTTCCTACACTGGTCAAAATCCTGAGCTTAGCTCAGAGTCAGTCAGAGAAATGAACCTTCAGATCTGTCTAGATCAATTGATGGTTGATTTCTCCAGATTGCAGGAGACTAATGTCTTTTTGGTAGAGGAGAACAAGAAATTGAGTACTGAGGTTCAAAACCTGAATGATCAACTCACTCAGTTAGATCTTAAAGAATCAGCTCAGATTGTGAGACTAACTCAGGAGATTGATTTAATCAATGCTGAGCGTCTTCCAAGAGAGAAAATTCTGAAGGAACTGGCTGATGAAGAGTTGGTCAGGAAGGAAGAACTGAAAGTACTTAAGAGTAAGTTTAGTGACCTCTTTACCAGACATGAAATCCTGAAAAAGAGTGAGGACTCTCTCAAGAAAAAGGTTGCAGCAATGAATAAATCCTCAGTGGCTGGAGAGGAAATAAATAGCAGCCAGATGCTTGGGAATGAGAAAAAGGGACTTGGATATGTTCCTAAGAAATCCTCACAAGGTCAATCTCATGTTGCTTCAGGGAGCAACACTGAGAGGGTATTTGTTCAGGCAGGCCAGAGTGCACCCAAGGTTGTACTCCAGGCCCGTCTAACTGGTTGCAAGGAAACTGTTGACATATTCAGGGTTGCCCCTAAGGTAGCTAAGCCAAAACCCAAGGAAAAGGCAAAGCAACCTAAGGAGGCCCCTGAGAGCTCAGGCCAGGGAAAACCTCAGCGGAAGCAGAGGAAGACTCAGGCCAAGAGCCCTCAGACTGGTCAGCGAGGGTACCATCATGCTTGGCAATACCAACAGGGAAGGCCAAATATGATGACACCCCCATGGTTTTGGCATCCTGAGGCCTTTAACTATTTTCCATTCTCTTACTTGCCTAGGGGGAATAGAACACAGGGCCCTTATCAAGAACAAGGTCCAAGACCTGCTGCACCCAGACCTAGGAAGAACAGGAAGCCAACCCAAAAGGCACCCACTCAGGCTCCTGTGAAGCCTAAGTCTAGCACTCATACACCATCTTCCTTTCAGGCAAAGAAGAAAATAGTTGTGTATGTCGATGTTTCAGGGAGACAGATTTACCACTCTGAGGCAATCAGGGTTGTTAAGCAAGTCTGGATCCTGAAGGGTACAGCTGACACAATAGGACCCAACACACAATGGGTACCTAAAGCCTGATTTGATTGCAGGCGGCTGTGGATCACAACAAGAGAGAAGACTCAATCAAGGCTGTTTAGTACCTAGACAGTGGTTGCTCAAGGCACATGACTGGAATGAAGAGTCTTCTCCAAGAATATCAAGCTAAAGATGGTCCACGGGTAACCTTTGGTAATAACTCAAAAGGTGTTACTAAAGGTTTTGGTGTCTTAATAATAGGTACAGTCAGAGTGGAAAATGTGTCCTTTGTGGAAGGATTGAAGCATAATCTGTTGTCAGTAAGTCAATTCTGTGACAAAGGTTTCAGTGTTGAGTTCTCATCGAATATATGTTCAGTCAAGGACAAATCAACACAAGTGCTTCTATCAGGTATCAGGAAAGGTAACGTTTATCTTGCTGACTGGAGCAGTACTATTCCTAATACTTGTTTTGTTGCTAAAAGCTCTCTAGAGCTCAGTTAGTTATGGCATAAGAGATTAAGCCACCTGAACTTCAAGATTCTTAACAAAATTTCTAGACAGTCACTCGTTGAAGGTCTACCTAATGAAGTTTTTAGCAAAGATCATGTGTGCAAAGCTTGTCAGGAAGGGAAGCAGGTCAGAGCATCATTCAAAGAGAAAGCTTCTCATTCCACTGACAGGATTCTTCAGCTCTTGCACATGGATTTATTTGGTCCCATAACACCTGTGAGTATGAATGGTAGAAAGTATACCCTTGTGGTTATTGATGATTATTCTAGATATACTTGGGTTATTTTCTTGTTGAATAAGAAGGAGACACAAGTGAAGCTTCCAGAGTTGCTCAGGAGACTCAGCAATGAGAAGAATCAGTCCATTACTAAGATCAGATCTGACAAAGGCACTAAATTTATAAATTCATATATTTCTGACTTTTGTAATGAACTTGGTATAGCTCATGAGACTTCTGCAGCTAGAACCCCACAGCAGAATGGTGTCGCTGAAAGGAGGAACAGGACATTGAAGGAAGCAGCTAGGACCATGCTGGCAGAGTCAGGATTACCCAAGAAGTTCTGGGCAGAGGTAATCAACACTGTATACTACACTCAGAACAGATCCACGCTGAATAAACGACATGCACAGACCCCATATGAGACATGGAATAAAAGGAAACCTCGTATTTCTTATTTTCATATATTTTGTTGCAAGTGCTTCATCCTCAACAATGGGAAGACCCAATTGAAAGCTTTTGATAGCAAATCTGATGAAGGAATATTCTTAGGGTATTCTGAAGTTAGTAAAGCCTTCAGAGTTTACAATTGTAGGACCCTTGTTGTGGAGGAATCACCACACGTTGTTTTTTATGAATCTGCTAATGAGTCTAGGATAAAAGTGATGAATCCTGACACTGAGGAGATCACAAGGAGAGTGATAAGGCTGAGCTTGAAAAATCAACCTGATCCAAAGGTCAAACTGTGCCAATTCCAAGATGGGATGATGACGACGATCAGGATGATGAATTAAGTGCCACACCTAAGCCCAGCACATTAGGGATTGTTGAGCCTCAGACTGAGGAAAAGGCTCAACCTGAGGTAAGTACCATCTATGAAGATGTTGTTGCAGCTGAGACGGTTCCTGAGTCACCTCATCAAGGGGGAATCAATGTCCCTGACATTGAGCTTATTAATCCCTTTGGAATAGACTTAGGATCATCCCCTTCTGTTCAATTTCCTGAGTTTTATGAGCCTGTAGACACTAACATTGCAGGTACTTCAGGAACAACTCCTAGCAAGAGAACATGGCTAGAGGATCATCCCATTGATCAAATCATTGATGATCCAACTGAGGGAGTCAGGACCAGACGGTTCCATGGTGAGAGTGCATTGTTTTGTTGCTTTCTCTCTGAGCAAGAGCCTCAGAACATTGAAGAAGCTCTCACTGACTCGAACTGGATCATTGTCATGCAAGAGGAGTTGAATCAGTTCACAAGGAATCGGGTTTGGGAACTGGTGGATAGACCTAGGCATCAAGGAGTAATTGGTACCAAGTGGGTCTTCAAGAACAAGAAGGATGAGAATGGTGTTGTGGTAAGGAACAAGGCTAGACTGGTTGCAAAAGGGTATTGTCAATCTGAGGGAATAGACTATGATGAGACTTTTACTCCAGTGGCTAGGTTGGAAACTATCAGATTGTTCCTTGCATATACAACATATAAGAAGTTTAAGGTGTATCAAATGGATGTCAAGAGTGTCTTCCTGAATGGTGAACTCAATGAAGAGGTTTATGTTGAACAACATCTCGGGTTTGAGGTTGGAGATAGAGTATACCATTTGAAGAAAGCACTCTATGGACTTAAGCAAGCACCAAGAGCTTGGTATGATACCCTCTCTCAATTCCTGACAGACCATGGGTTCAAGAAGGGAACTGTGGATAGGACATTGTTCAGGATCACTGAAGGTGATGACATTCTCTTGGTCCAGATTTATGTGGATGACATAATATTTGGATCACCAAATCATCAGCTCTGTGAGAAATTCTCTAAGCTGATGACTGGTAAATTCGAGATGTCAATGATGGGAGAGATGAACTTCTTCTTAGGATTGCAGGTCAAGCAGACTGATCAAGGTATCTTCATTAATCAGGTCAAGTATACAAGAGACTTGATTCATAAGTTTGGTGTTCAGAACAGCAATCTAGCCAGGATCCCTATGAACACAAATTGGAAGATGGATCCTGACACTGAAGGGACTTCAGTAAATCAGACTGAGTACCGAGGGCTGATAGGTTCTTTATTGTACCTGACTTCAAGTAGGCCTGACATTACGATTGCAGTTGGTGTGTGTGTGCTAGGTATCAGTCTGATCCCAAGAGAAGTGACTTGAAGCGATGATACTAGCTTTTACTAGTAGCTTCCCCGCAAGAGTACGGGTTCACTGTAGTAGTGGCAAGTATAGGGACCAAGTATTATCGAACCCAAGGGACAGTGTCTATGCGAATAGATCCCTAAAGATCTACGCGTCGTAATTAATATGAGTGTGTTGTTTTTGGACCTTTTTTGAAAGATTAATTAAACTAAACTAAAATTATCCTACGAATGCAAAATGCAAATTAAACGAAATAACAAAAGGTGTGTTTTTAAACAGGAGATGGTGATGCTTAAGATAGGAATCCCTACGTATACTAACGGAGCAGGTACATAATCAAAATAACTGTGACACACAAGAATTAACCTAAGTCTAAGAATGCAAGGTGAAAGCTCAAGATTCTAAACCCTAATACTTTACCCTAACACTCGACTTCACTAATCTACTAACGAATTACTAGATTGTGCTTAATTAATGAGACCCTAATTTAACTAAGGTGATGCGGTCGTCCTCCTTCGCTAAACAGGTAGATGAATTAACCTTTCCTAAACTCTCTCGTTAAGTCTACTCGTTGTTAAAGAGTGATACGGTCGTCCTCTCTCTAACACCTTTCAAACAAAATTCAAGAACGAAGTCTAGATTAATTTTAAGAATTCATTAACCAAGAGAATTAAAACCTAACGTCACAAGTTACTCTAATTACGTACCCACAACCTACTTCTACGAGTTCATCCTACCCTAAGCATGCAAGGGTTTTAGCTAGACATAGATTTAACGTAAACAATAACAATTAGACAAGTTACGAACATGAACATGGTACTTAAAACGAAGAACGATCGAACATAAACTGGGGTTTTAAGATATAAAAGAATACTGAAATTAATTGACAAAACGAGGTCTCAACATATTAAAGAACAAAAGTTATTAAGAAACGAAACTAAAATGGGAAATCGTAACGTGAATTCGTAAGAAAAAACCTCAAAAACGTAAAATTATACTTGCTCGTCTCTTCTCTTCCTTCTCTCTCTAAAAATTCTATGTAAAAGTGATGTAGTTCGTTCGGGATCCTTCAAAACGTGTTTGGAAGAGGTATATATAGGCACGGGTCGAAACGGGAGTTAATGGGCCGAAAATACGCATCCGGAGGCAAAAATCCGAAGTTGCTCGAGCAAAACGCTCGAGCGGTCCCGCTCGAGTAGTGTATCTCGAATGACACAATCGCTCGAGCGGTTCCGCTCGAGCCGGTCGAGCACTGAAATTACACTGTATGATTTGGGCGCTCGAGCAATTCGCTCGAGCGGTGGCGCTCGAGCTGCTCGAGCACAAGAAAAGTTCTGTAAGTCTTAGGCGCTCGAGCAATGCGCTCGAGCGGTGGCGCTCGACCTAGTCACTCGAGTGACTTCCAACTCATCCCAACTAATACTTTTCCTCGTCCGCACTAATACCAATCGTATTTCTTCAATATCTTCTCATCCGGGCATCCGTTTGAGTCGATTCAAAGTCCTACGAACTCCGTTTTTCATCCTCTATTCACCTATGAGCATCAAAGAGATAAATTCATCAATGTGTAGAAATAATGCTCAATTGACTCTAAATACTCGATAAACTCGACCAAGATTGGGGTATTTCAAGCTACGAATCATGACAATTTCACGCCTAATCAACCCCCCCAAACTTACCATATTGCTTGTCCTCAAGCAATGAAATAATAAGTCAAGTGAAATTGTTAGGAATGAGTCAAAGAATCAATTAGTGCAAGCAAATGAACTCGAGCTTCAAAGATCAATCACAAGTATACTCACTCACCTTCCTTCATCATACTCATGCAATAACAACAAGAACCACCAAAATCCAACATGGATGTGCACTCAACGATGTGTTTCACTCCCTCACAAGTGTATAACAATGATCAAGGGACTCACTCAAACAATCAATCACACAAATTGGCAGCCATAGGCTTGTAAGTGCTCTCAACTCCGACCATACTCTAGAAATCAATGCCGAATCAAAAAGGACTTTTCTTAAGGTTGTAATGTAGGCTCTTTGGACAGGTGGGAATCAATATGGTAAAGTGACTCAAGTGAGTGGAGAATAGAAAATCAAACTTCGGTACTTCAAGATTAGGAACAGAATACTTCAAACATTTTCAATCAACACTCTTTCAATTCCACTTTTCTCAACACTTCAATTTTTTTTTCTAACTCTTTTCACTCTTTTTTTTCAATCACTTCACTTTTTTTCTTTTTCGCACAAACACATGAGCTCAATTTTTTCTTTTGCTCATTCTCAATTTTTTTTCTTTCCCACAACTCAAATCTCATTCACACCCTTATTTTATCACCACTCAACCATCATAATTCCTTGTCTCAACTCAACTCAATCCCTTCAACATTCACACTTTTCCTATTCTCCACTCAAATTGGGACAAAAAGGCTTAGGAACTTGGAATAGTGTTTAAATGTGCTAGCAAATAAAATAAGCTTTAGGCTCAAAGGGGCTAGCAAGGAATACATGTCATTGGTAAGGAAAATTTTGGCTAAGTGACTCAATAAAAACAAAGATGGCTTAAGATCATATTCGGCATATCAAACTAGACACAATCAAGAAGCAAGAGCACACACAAGTTCTAGCATCCTCTAAGGTGACGATCCACTCACAAACGAAGAGATTAATTAATGCATCAAAATCTCATAAGGCTCAAAAGCTCACGGCTTTCACATCCATGCTAGTCCTAGTGCATTCTCACTCTCATCACACAAGTACTCAAAAGAAAAACTCATAAGCATACAAGTTCTCTCTCTAATCAGCTCAAACTCAAACACTCACACAAAAGAATTTCTAACTCACCCTTACAACTCACTCTACTCATCAAATCATACTCAAAGATAGCAATCAATCAGCATAAGATGATTGATAGGCATGAAATATGCAATAGCGAGTCAAATCAAAATCACCCCAAGGAGTATCTCAACAAACCAATAATCAATCAAACTCAACTCAAAAGATAAGGGCGTGCATGCATGTGCAATGTAACAAGAAACATAAAAAACTCCACCCCCCCAAACTTCGACCTTGCTAGAGGTCTAAGTTTGGGGTTGTGGGTTACCTCAACCAAATAATTCCTTTTCTCTCAATAGCTTTGCACACTCCCTTGTCTCAAGTTGGTTCCTTCAATCTGAATAACTCCATGATACCTTTACTCCTTTAGAGACAAGCCTACAAGCAACTCACTCAAAAACGAGGTTAAACATACGACTCACAATAACTCCCTAATAACTAAAAACAAAGCAAATAATAAAAAATAAAAATAATGGGTTGCCTCCCATTCAGCGCTATTTTTAAGGTCCTCATGCCGGACCGAGCTCAAAGGAGCTTATGGGACATCATACTCAAAAATACCTCCCTTACTCTCATAAGAGTAGTGTTTGAACTCCTTTCCTTGATGCCTCATCATCATGAGCTCTTTTGCTCTTTTCTCATCCCCAAGTGTTATGGATCTCAACTCCTTCTTGCCTCTATCTGGAGGAGTCTTACTAAACAGTTTCTTGAGTTTGGACTTCTTCTTCTTAACTCCTTTTTTTCCCTCTAGCTGGACCACGTCCACTTTCTTCACCTCTTCATCCTTCAACTTCTTCACTTTATCCCTATCAATATAATCAAGAACATAATGCTCATGGGTTAAATTATTGAGTGAAGGAGTATAAAATTCATGAATATGAGAAGGATTAGGGATAGAAGGTGTGTCTTCAACACGAGGATCAATTGCATCCATGCAATACAAGCTCGCATCCTCCTTCGGGTGCTTCATGGCTTCATATAGGGAGATCTTCACTTCTTGATCATCAACCTTCAATGTAATCTTCCCATTTGCCACGTCTAGCACCATTCCCGCCGTAGCTAAGAACGGTCTTCCCAAGATCAGGGGCACGTGCTCATCTTCCTCCATCTCTAGCACTACAAAGTCGGCTGTGATCTCCAACTCTCACGAGGACGTCTTCAACCACACCTTGAGGTCTCGTGATAGACCGATCAGCAAGTTGAAGCGCCATCATTGTGGGTTGAAGTTCACCACCTTCCAACTTCTTGAAAAGCGATAACGGCATCAAATTTATGCTCGCTCCGAGGTCGCACAACGCTCCCTTCTTGATCCTGTTCCCAATGTCACATAAGATCGTAAAGCTCCCGGGATCCTTCAGCTTTGGAGGAAGCGCCTTGTGCACTAATGCACTCACCTCGTGGTTCAACTGCACCAACTTTGGCTCATCCACTCGCCGCCTTTTCGTGATCAAATCCTTCAGAAACTTTGCATAATGCGGCATCTGTTCCAAAGCATCATAAAAAGGAATGTTAATGTGAAGTTGTTTAAAAACATCAAGAAATTTTGTAAATTTTTCATCAAGCTTCTTTTTCATGAAGCGTTGTGGATATGGGACGGGTATCACAGATTTGGGTACCCCCCATTCATGTCTTTCTGTTTCTTTCACTTTCTCCCTTGCTTCCTTTGCCTTCTTCCACTAAGGAACTCTCTCAACCTCCTCACTTTCCTTGCCCTTCTGGGACTTATCCATATCTTCATGCTTCTCAATCCCTTCACTTTCAATCCCCTTCTCAACTTGGGGTGTCTCAGAATCAGCAGGCATCTGAGGACCTTCATAGTTGGTTCCACTTCTTAACTGGATACCCTTGCACTGCTCTTTCGGGTTCCCCTCCGGCATTCTATTCACTGACTTTGCAATCTGGCTCATCTAGAACTCTAGAGAAGTGAACCTTCGATTGTTCTCTTGTTGAGTTCTAGTCCACTCAACATTCATCTTCTGGAGCTCTTGATCACGATGATCACCCTTCTTATGCAACTCCTTCACATCGTACTCCAAGGATGACAATCTCTTGCTACCTTCCTCAACCTTCTGAAGGATCGTTCTCAACATCTCTGCGGTTGAGGCACCGCCTTCTCCACCCGGAGGCTTTGAACCTGGATCAACACCTGCAGGAACAGTAATACCAGCTTTTGGGTTAGCATAAGAAAAGTTCTCATTTTTCCTCCATGTGTTTTGAGGAGGCTGCTGACCTCCTTGAACTCCTTGTGTGTTCCTCCGTTGATTTTGAAGTGGCTGAGGGCCTGGAGGTACAAATGGTTGACCATAAGAAGGTCTTCCATACTGATTTCCACCTTGGTAGCCATGCTGATTGTAATACGGACCTCCCATGTAATTGGCTACCTCTTGCTGCCCACTTGGTTGGTCTACTCTCTCATTCTCTACTGCATGCTCTCCAACCAAACTCTTCCCCAACTCGAGGTTGTTAATCTTCTCCATCATGGCCATCAATAGCCTTCTCGTTCCTTCTCCCTCTTCAACATGATGCACTCTCTAAAAATCTGCATCCACACCCCAAGCACCGGTATTCGTGACAATGTTGTCCACGATCTCCATACACCTCTCTATGCCTTGATTCAGGAATGCTCCGCCGACACAGGCGTCTAAATGGTCTTGCCCCGCCTTGTTGGCACCACTATAGAAGAATGCCATAATGTCTCCCTCGTTGTACCCGTGCTGCGGGCACTCAATCAGCATGTTTGAGTATCTCTCCCACGCTTGGCGTAAATCTTCTCCAGACTTCTGGCGAAAGGACGAGATCTCAATTCTAGCCTTGATCGTCCTAGATGGAGGGTAGAATTGCTCGAGGAACAGACGATCGAGCTCGGCCCAAGTGGTAATACCTCCCCGCGGGAGCGTATTATCGTACCACTCCTTAGCTATTCCCGTCAATGAGAATGGGAACAGCCTAAGCCTCTTGGCATCTTCAGACATGCCATTGTAATTAAATGTTGAGGCTATCATGAGAAAACTCCTCAGATGTGTATGAGGATTCTCCTTCCCGATCACCCCCTTGAACTGATTCTCGGTAAGCAGCTTTAAAATCCCCGAGGATATCGAGAAGTTATTTGCCTCAATAGGAGGCAAAGCCACTCCATCATAGTACCGCTGTGGCTACACTGCAAACCTCCCTCGAATAGCCATATTGTGATCTACGTTCTGAGGAACGTGTTGAGGATTAGCAGCAGGTACTGGTACTTGTTGGGGTGGTGGCAGGTAAATAGGTGGTTGATTATAGACTGGGGGTGGAGGATACGGGTATGGTGGGTAAGGATAAGGTGGGTATGGGTAATGTTGGTATACTGGGTTGTTGAAAGGGTTATTTGGGTTTTGTGGGTAAGCAGGGTTTTGGGGTTGTGTTTGTGCAGAGTTGATTGTGTCTTGTGGGTTCGGGTGTGGGCTCTCAGTTCCCCCTATGGGTATCTGCTGATTACTGCTGTTTCCATTGGCATCCTCTGCCCGTTCCACAAGAGCAGTATACTCTGCAGCTATTTTGTCTAACTCCCCAAGTTCATCAGAAATCTTGTCTTTGTTTCCCGCGGCAGTAGTCATTCTTCTCAAGAAGGCTCGGTTCCTTCTAGCTATTGTCTCAGGATCTGCAGGCAACCTCTTTTCGCTCGTATTTCCTTGTGAGTGTGTTTTCATAAACCTGAAACACTAGCAGAAGGATCAAAACGCAACTGCCTAATGAATGGAAATAAAAATAAAACAGAAAATAAATCACCCACTACTAACCACTAAGCTATCTACAAGTCCTATTCAAAGAGCATATAACGCCATCCCCGGTAACGGCGCCATTGACTTGAAGCGATGATACTAGCTTTTACTAGTAGCTTCCCCGCAAGAGTACGGGTTCACTGTAGTAGTGGCAAGTATAGGGACCAAGTATTATCGAACCCAAGGGACAGTGTCTATGCGAATAGATCCCTGAAGATCTACGCGTCGTAATTAATATGAGTGTGTTGTTTTTGGACCTTTTTTGAAAGATTAATTAAACTAAACTAAAATTATCCTACGAATGCAAAATGCAAATTAAACGAAATAACAAAAGGTGTGTTTTCAAACAGAAGATGGTGATGCTTAAGATAGGAATCCCTACGTATACTAACGGAGCAGGTACATAATCAAAATAACTGTGACACACAAGAATTAACCTAAGTCTAAGAATGCAAGGTGAAAGCTCAAGATTCTAAACCCTAATACTTTACCCTAACACTCGACTTCACTAATCTACTAATGAATTACTAGATTGTGCTTAATTAATGAGACCCTAATTTAACTAAGGTGATGCGGTCGTCCTCCTTCGCTAAACAGGTAGATGAATTAACCTTTTCTAAACTCTCTCGTTAAGTCTACTCGTTGTTAAAGAGTGATACGGTCGTCCTCTCTCTAACACCTTTCAAACAAAATTCAAGAACGAAGTCTAGATTAATTTTAAGAATTCATTAACCAAGAGAATTAAAACCTAACGTCTCAAGTTACTCTAATTACGTACCCACAACCTACTTCTACGAGTTCATCCTACCCTAAGCATGCAAGGGTTTTAGCTAGACATAGATTTAACGTAAACAATAACAATTAGACAAGTTACGAACATGAACATGGTACTTAAAATAAAGAACGATCGAACATAAACTGGGGTTTTAAGATATAAAAGAATACTGAAATTAATTGACAAAACGGGGTCTCAACGTATTAAAGAACAAAAGTTATTAAGAAACGAAACTAAAACGGGAAATCGTAACGTGAATTCGTAAGCAAAAACCTCAAAAATGTAAAATTATACTTGCTCGTCTCTTCTCTTCCTTCTCTCTCTAAAAATTCTATGTAAAAGTGATGTAGTGCGTTCGGGATCCTTCAAAACGTGTTTGGAAGAGGTATATATAGGCACGGGTCGAAACGGGAGTTAATGGGCCGAAAATACGCATCCGGAGGCAAAAATCCGAAGTTGCTCGAGCAAAACGCTCGAGCGGTCCCGCTCGAGTAGTGTAGCTCGAATGACACAATCGCTCGAGCAGTTCCGCTCGAGCCGGTCGAGCGCTGAAATTACACTGTATGTTTTGGGCGCTCGAGCGGTGGCGCTCGAGCTGCTCGAGCGCAAGAAAAGTTCTATAAGTCTTAGGCGCTCAAGCAATGCGCTCGAGCGGTGGCGCTCGACCTAGTCACTCGAGTGACTTCCAACTCATCCCAACTAATACTTTTCCTCGTCCGCACTAATACCAATCGTATTTCTTCAATATCTTCTCATCCGGGCATCCGTTTGAGTCGATTCAAAGTCCTACGAACTCCGTTTTTCATCCTCTATTCACCTATGAGCATCAAAGAGACAAATTCATCAATGTGTAGAAATAATGCTCAATTGACTCTAAATACTCGATAAACTCGACCAAGATTGGGGTATTTCAAGCTACGAATCATGACAATTTCACGCCTAATCAAGAAGTCATTTGGAGGCTGCTAAGAGGATACTTAAGTATTTGAAAAGGACAGTCAATTTGGGACTATGGTATCCTTCAGATGACAACTTAGAACTGACAGGTTATTCAAATGCAGATTATGGAGGTTGTAGGATTGATAGGAAATCAACCTCAGGGACATGTCAGTTTTTGGGAAGTAAGTTGATCTCGTGGTTTAGTAAGAAGCAAAATTCAGTGGCTACATCCACAACTGAGGCTGAGTATATGGCTACAGGTAGTTGTTGTGCTCAGATTTTGTGGTTGAGACAACAGTTGAGGTTCCAATCTATTGTGACAACAATAGTGCAATAGCAATTACTCAGAACCCAGTGCTTCACACAAGGTGCAAGCATGTAGATATTAGGCATCACTTCATTCGAGATCATGTAGAGAAGAAAGATATTAGGATGGAGAAGATTCACACTGACAGGCAAAGAGCTGACATCTTGACTAAGCCTCTGGCTGAAGCAAGGTTTATGGAACTGTCAGTAGAGTTAGGACTCTTAGATCCGGGAGAGCAGTCAGTGTAGGGTTCTAGGGGGAACTCAGGCCAGACTCGACTTAGCGAGGTATCAGGGTGCTACAATGTCTCCCTGGCAGGTATGAGTTCTATCCTGACTCTTGTGAATACCAAGCGTCTCCCTGAGTCCTTCGTCCTGAAAATCTTTATTAAATGCATTCTGTTTTCATTAAAAGTGCGCCTTTTCATATTTAAACCCACGCACAATGGAGCATTTAATGCTTCAGTTACTTTTTCATATAAGTGTCCGTTTTATACGGAATATGACTGACTTGGGTAATTGATTGAAATCGAGATTAATCCTGGCCCTCCATTTCAAAACCTTTCGAATTCAGGAATTAATCCCAACCACACGTCTGAGTAACTGACTTAGTCTTATCAATCAAGAATGTCATTTGAGGTTTTTACGCAAACACAAAGCACTTCTGCACACTGAGTATTCTCTTAATCAAAATTTTCAGAAATTTTCCTAAAAACCTCTACTTCTTCAAAATCAATGACACTTCTTGATTCCAACTGGACAACCGACAAGCTTGAGGATGTTGTCGATAACAAGCTCGTACACATGGAGCAAGTCATCTCCATGGAAGGTACTTGTCTTACAGTGGAGGAAATCAAACCTGTTTTTAAGTGGATTTCCAAAGCTGGGTTGGAAACATATTTCACCACTCGTCCTATCTCCGTGCTTCCAAGTACGGTCGTAGAAGCCTATTTCAACCTGTTCCTGCGTAGGGGGGAACTCCTCACGAAGGTGACTGCACTCAAGCTGACGGGGGAGAAGGACGGCGATGGCGAACCTCTCTACAACTCAGAGGTGGTCACCATTGACCTTAGGAGGGCGGTCAAGGAGGTTTTTGGGTTGCCATCCTCAGGCATCAACCCAAAGTTCTACAAGGAGAACTCGGAGGGAGAACTCCTGGGTAAATGGACCAAGGCAGGATCGTCTGAGTTCAAGGCTCGTCAGAACAAGAATACTCTGAAACCTGAATACAGAGCTCTTGTGGACCTTGTGTCCAAGGTGGTGATGGGATCCACAGGATCTCATGAGCAATTGAGCCTGCCCAAGCTGAGGTTAATGGGAGCTATAGTTGATGGCGTGGAAGCGAACTGGGAGCAATTCTTCCTGGATCAACTTCATCAGGCTGGTCTGGACAAGCTAAAGCGGGATGAGGAAAAGAAGCATGTTTCTGTTAGTGCCATTCTGCCTTTTGGAACCAGACTTTCCATCCTGATTGCTCATGCTTGCCATGGGTACACCTTCGACTTCGAGGACAGCCTTTCCTCAAAGAAGGTGATGTTTACCTCACTGAGTGATACCTACTCAATGCTAGGGTTGACTGATCCCAATGCTAAGGCAAAGGGTCAGGCTAAAAAGCCAGCTGGTAAGGCCAAGAAGGTGGCTACCAGTCTCATTGAAAGGGTAGATGACCTCCTTGAGAGAAGCAAGGAGATAGAGGAGGATGTGGCGTCTGAGAAGGTGGTGGATCAGCCGTCAGGGAAGAGCACTATGTCTGGGACTGAGTCTGATCCCAAGAGAGTCGTATCTGAGGCTGAGGGAACTGACGATGACGTCAGAAAGGAGAGTGATCAAGGGGAGAGGCCGCTTAAATGACTTAGGAAGGGACCTAAAAAAATCCCCTACTAAGAGTCTGCCTGTACTGAGTGAGAGGGAGAAGTCAAGCTCTCCTAGAGCCTCTGGCTTGGAGGAGGTGAGAAAATCTATCGAGATGGCTGAGTTGTTGCAGCCTGAGATAGTACCCACACAATCACCCATTAACCCTGAAACCCACACTCAATCCAACCCTGATCCCTCACATCAACCCACCCAATCCCCCCAAACCTCAGAACCAAATATTCAAACGGAGTCAGTGCCATCAACCTCACCCACGAATGAGCCTGACCAATCACCTGAGCCAAACCTTCCCAATCCCACAGACTTCCCCTCTTACCCCAACCCCAAAAATTGCCCCAAATCCTTCCAAACTGAAGAGGATGATTTCCTTGTAATGCAGGAGGAGGAGGATGAGGATGATGAAGATGCTCAGGATGGAGCAATGGAGAAAGCCATGGAGGAGACGGCAAGGGAAGTTGATGATATGATCTCTGAGCCTCAAGCTCAGGGGAAAGGTGTGAAGGACACTGGTGCCAAGGGTGGACCAGTGGCTGAGGATGTTTTGAACATCTCAGCCGCCGATGAGACATCTGTCGATGAAGGGATTCCCTGCCCTGAGACAAGGGAGAAAGATGTTGAGGCGTCTAAGGAGACTCCCAGTTCCGAGGGACAAGTTCCTAAGGTTCGAGATGGCATGGTTGAGTCTGAGCAGGCGGCCATGACCACTCAACAACTGCCTTTAGTGCACCCTGAAGAGGGGACTGAAGATGCAGGGGCTGATAAGGGAAAGCAGCTAATCACTGATGAGGCCGTTGATGGTGATGAGGATGTGATGATAACTGGGGTCGGCTGTGCTGAATTCACAAGCATTGTGGAGGTCAAGAAGGAGAAAACCACTGAAAATCTAGCTGAACTTCAAGAGGAAGTGATGAGGCTACGCGCTGAAAAGGAAGAAGACTCCAAGGCCCTGGCAAAACACATCAAGTGGACAAAGTCAGCTTACAACACCCTTGCCAACAGGGAGCTGATTTTGTTAAAAATGACGATGACTGACACGGCCAAGTCAGTGCGAAACGAGAGGAAGCGCACAAAGAAGATGTTGAGGAAGACTCTCAAGCAACTTGAGGAGAGGGATGCGATCAGGCATGACAAATTAAATCAGGCAGTGGACAGGCTAGCAGTTCAGACTGGGGCACTTGTCACTCAGGCCATGAAGGACTCAGCGACCAAACTAGAGCTGGAGTCAGGGAAAGATACTTGCTGAAGCTAGCAGAGTCAGCGGTGATTCCTTGAAGGTGGAGGAAAGGATCACCAAGGCTGAACAAAGACTCCAACTTTCTATGGAGGTCTTTGAGAAGAAAGTAAATACTGCTATCAGTTTGGTCTCGTTTGCAGGAACTGGAATCTCGATGGGAGTTGAGTTACTGAAGGAGGGAATCAATGATGTCCATTCCCTAGCCTCTTTTGTAATCAACAGCGGATCTGACGCATTCCCATCCGAGGCCAATGATGATGCCAAAAAGGGGGAAAATAAGAAGAAAAGATCCCGTCCTGAGGCATCTGAGGCAGTCAACCAAGGTGAAACAATTCAAGCTGATCCTGAAGCCAATCCTGAAGGGAATGTGCTAAGGGTAAGGAAGTCAGCAAGGTTGGCGGCAGTAGAGAAGGAAGGAGAAGAGATTGTTGCCAGGCTGAAGGCGGAGGCAGCAAAGGCAAAGGCTGATGAACCTTCTAAGCAACCTGAGCCAATTCAGAAGTCTTCTCCCATGAGCACAGGGAAGAACCCCATCACTTACTCGGCTGAGGCGGTGGCGGAGTTATGCGCTGAAGCGTGGGGAGATCCTTCTGAGAAATCTGAGGCTGTGCGCAGAGCTGAAATTGCACAAAAGGAGAAAATGCGCATCTTGGAGAAGAAGGTTGAAAAGCTGACTGACATCACTGAGCTTCAACAAAGAGAACTCGATGATGCGATGATCAGTCTGCTGAGGAGAAAGAAGGCGAAGCCTGAGCCTAGGAAGTACAGAAAGAGGCCTACAACAAGAAAATCAACAATTCTTCAAGTCAGAAGGCCGGAATCAGGATTAAGGGAAGCATATGTCGACGAGTTCATCTCCGAAGCACTGAAGGAGTTCTGGGCTGATGCGAAGGATGAGTTTGTGAAATTGTGGTATGTTGTGAAGAAGTGGGGCGACACTGATGATATTAATGCTCACTTCACTGACTACATGATGGACAATCACCCTGAGCTGATCCAAAAGATCCTGGAGGAGGCTGAAGGAGCTCAAGTTCAGGTGAAGGCTCCTGAGTTCATGATTCGAGCTCCTCCCTTAGTTCCTGGAACTCAGAAGCACAATACAAAGGCCATTATGATGGAAGTTTTGAAGATTGCCAAGGCTGAAGGGTACGTGAATCAACCTAGCAGAGTTGACGAGTTAAAGGTAAGAGTCTATGCAGGATATGGACTTGAACCTGAAATGAGATTAGTCTAGGTGTTCACAGCTTCTTATAATAGATTAGATTCATTGTAATCACTTCCACATATATCAATGAAATCTATTACTTTTGCCCACAGACAAAAACTCATTGTCTTTTTTACTGTTATTTAAATTCTACTTTATTAAGAATTGCTCTAACACTGCCTTATCGTATAGATAGGTTCTTATATTTCCTCTAAGTGTTTTGAGGATCTTTTCAGTGTTTTGGCATCATCAAAAAGGGGGAAATTGTTGGGACATTGTCAGTTTTGATTAAGATCTCAAAGCCCCTGAAAAGATGATTTGCCCTTTTGTCTGTCTTTGTCAGGCTAGTCTTGGTTAGGTTTTATACTTAGTCATTTTACCTTTCACAGGTACTCAGTAAGAGGAGCACTTACTGATGACGATCAAGACATAGAGCCTGAAGATGGTTTACCATCCTGAACTTATGGCAGTCTTCTAAGCTGGCTGAGTAAGTCTCAGTGATAAAGAGTATGACCCTGAGGTCATTACTACTCAGTCCTGAAGGGAACAGGATGATACTGAGTTTATGGGAAGACTTGGAGTAGAGCCAAGCAATGCAAAAGGAATGTCAGCGTTAGGACAAGACCGGTGAGCTCAAGACAAAAAGAACTTAATAAGACAAGCCTGAAGCCAAGAATAAGTTCTGACATTCTCACCAACCTGATGACGTGGACCAATCCTGGAAGGACATGCACGTACGGAACCTGACAAGAAGCCTGACTTCAGACTGCATTTTCAATGGGCAAGCATTTAATGTGCATTTAATGCGACTACCTAATTCCATGCAAAGGACGGTTGCTGCATGAAGATATGTCCGTTTGAAGCCACTCTACATAGATGACAAGAAAGGTTATCTCTCCAACGGATAGTTTTTCAAATCACCTATAAATACAGAAGGCCTTGAACCCATTCAAGGTTATGGGAAATTCCCAAGCCAAAAATTACTCAAACTCTCAAGCACTCAAAGCATTCAGTCTTTAGAAGAAGCACTCGAAATCCTCTAAATTTCCCAAGTGTTTCTTAGCAACTGAGAGTTAATCTGTATTCCAAAGAGCATACAAGCAATATCTTAAGCTTAGAGAGATTATCCAACCCTTAGCATAGCTTTATCTTGTAAGGATAATCTCAACCTAGTTGGAATCCAAACTGAAACCAAAACTCTAAGTTAGGTTTGTTGGGAGTAGGTCAGTTAATGAGTTAGTAAGGAAGTTTGTATAGATCAGTGAGGTTAGCTGGTCTTGGTGCACCTTGGCACGTTAAAAATAAGAATCCCTTGAGTGGATTTCCTGTTAAATCAGGCCGTGGACGTAGGAGCTTGAGTCTCTGAACCACGTTAAACTTGCTGTGTTCTTATTGCTTTGATATATTGCTTACCTGCCATTTCAACAGTTCATTCATTGCATAAGTTTAATCAGGTCTGAATCAATCAGCCTGATCCATTAAAAAGAGCACTGCCCTTACTAAACACTTTTCAGTGGAGTAATCAGTTTTTCAGAAGCAAACTAATCAAGACTTTAAACTATCAGGGCTCAAGCATTTCCGCACTGAACTTGAACTGATAGTTAGCCAATTGACCCTCACCCCTGTGTAGTCAGTAGGTGTATTATCAGCTCTTAGTTCTTTATCACTCTGAGCGTAGGGGACTCAGTAAGGTTTTAAGTTTGAAAATTGGTATACGTGTATTCCCCCCCCCCCCCCCCCCCCATACACGTATTCCTCAGTCTTGTACCGGGACCAACACAATGGCACACCGAGTGTGCAAGAGGAAATACCATAAGAGACTGCACAACGTGATTACTCTAATGAACCTTTGCATGCATTGCCTCATCGTAGTGGGAGGTTTGTACGTCAACCTAACCTGATCGTTTTATATTTTTGGGAGACTCTGTGGACTTGATTCCAAGCGATGAACATGATGATAACGACCCTGGACTTACAAAGAGGCAATTCAAGACAAAGATGCAGAGTCTTAGCACAAGTCTATGGATTCAGAAATTGAATCTATAGATGCTATGGAGGTGTACGACCTAAGCGAACTTCCCCATAGCAAGGAAGTCATCGGGTGTAAGTGGGTCTACAGATATAAGAGAGGATCTGATGGGAAGGTTATTGCCTTTAAAGCAAGGTTGGTGGCAAAGGGTTTTACCCAGAAAGAATGAATCGACTATGACGAGACCTTCTCATCAATAGCCATGCTAAAATCGATCCGGATTCTCTTATCCATAACTAATCACATGAACTATGAGGTTTGGCAAATGGATGTCAAGATAGCTTTCCTTAATGGAAATCTGAATAAGGACATCTACATGCGGCAACCTGAGGGTTATGTGAAGAAAGGCCAGGAGCATCTGGTCTGGAAGCTGAAAAAGTCCCTTTATGGGCTAAAGCAAGCTTCCAGGTCTTGGAACATTCGTTTTGATGAGGTGATCAAATCTTTTGTATTTGAACAGTGTCAAAATGAAAGTTGTGTGTATAAGAAGAGTAACAGAGACGTCGTGGTATTCTTAGTACTGTACGTAGATGATATTCTTCTCATTGTCAACAATGTGAAAGTATTATCAGACGTAAAGGTGTGGCTTTCAGAGCAGTTTCAAATGAAGGATTTGGGAGACGCATCGTACATTCTTGGTATAAAGGTCATTCGTGATCGTAAAAAAAGAATGTTGTGTTTATCTCAAGCATCTTACATTGATACTGTGATTGCTCGTTTCAGCATGCAAAACTCAAAGAAGAGTTTACTACCTTTTAGACATGGAGTTCCCTTATCTAAGGATATGTGTCCTAAGACACAGAAGGAGATAGAGGAGATGGCTAAGGCTCCTTATGCTTCGGCTGTAGGAAGCCTTATGTATGCAATGTTGTGTACGAGGCGTGATATTTGCTATGCAGTCAGCATGGTAGCAAGATATCAGTCTAACCCTGGTCAAGGACATTGGACTGATGTCAAGCATATTCTCAAGTACTTGAAAAGGACTCAAGATTATATGCTGGTATACCAGTCAGATAGTATTGTTCCTTTGGGTTATACTGATTCGGATTTCCAAGCTGATCTAGATGAATGGAAGTCTACCTCGGGTTATGTGTTTGTGTTGGGAGGCGGAGCCATATCTTGGAGAAGTGTGAAGCAGAAATGCATCGCGGACTCCACTATGGAGGCCGAGTACGTAGCTGTCTCAGAGGCTGCCAAAGAGGCTGTTTGGCTACGTAATTTCCTTTTGGACTTGGAGGTGTCCAAGAGTATGCCAAGGTGTATCACTGTTTATTGTGATAACGCGGGTGCAGTGGCAAACTCAAAGGAACCTAGAGCCCATAAAGCGAGTAAACACATAGAGCGGAAGTACCACATTATACGAGATATCGTAAATCGAGGAGACGTGGTTGTAGCTAAAATTGCATCGTTGAACAACCTGGTTGATTCTTTCACAAAGACTTTGGGGATGAAAGTTTTTTAGCAGCATGTGTAAGGTCTTGGTTTACGATGTATACCAGCTAGACTTTAAGTATAAGTGGGAGAATTGATATGTCTTTATGTGTATACTAAAAGTTTAGCTTTAGTATAAGTGGGAGATTGTTGGTGTATACTGTAAAGCAAACTTTTGTTAGGCTTTTATGGATATATTCGATTTCCTTATTATCTGAAATAAATGGTTTTTCACATTATTGCAATCTTATTAATTGCTTGTATTACTTGTATGTCTATTTATCTTATATTGTAGATAATGTAGTGGGTTTGTAGTCACACAGAAGATCACATTGTCAGTTCCTTATAAGATATAAACAGTATTCACAACTGAGATAGTTCTGGACATAACTATTGGTATAAGTTGTAGTATGAACTTGTTAGTAGCTTGTCTTGGCCATTAGTTCATACTAGTATGCTATGTCGTATTGAGTGGATCACATTTAAGACATGTTTTTCTATTCTGACTGTTATGAAGAACTAAAGGTCTTGGTGACTCTTGTAATTCTTAACCCTAATTGTGATATCTAGATATGTGGAGCGCTTGTTCACTACTTTGATTTACTATGGGTGAGAATCTTGTTAGATTCAACGCACTATGTATTTTGGGTAGTGACATTGTTTGCACGATGTCTATTTATTGACATTAGGGCACTGTGTCCTGGTGATCCAGGTTGATGACGTCCCCTTGAGGAAACTCATAAAGGATTGTCGTATTAAACCCTGCAGGTGGATTATATTCGTACGACAACAAGGTTGAGTGGTACTACTCAAGGAATAATAGATGTTAATTAATTAAAGCGGTCAGAAGCTTTAATAATTAATGGACGTGCGATATCTTTAACACGGGGAATTATAGAGTCTAATAGAAGCCCTAATTTAGTTCGGGATAGGATAGGAGTGCAACATTAATTCTCTAGTGGAATGAATTAATGTTCACGGGCCAAATAAATGTTATGGGCTGAACATAAGAGTATTTGGGTCCGTGAGGAGCCCAAACCCTATACCTTCTAACAGATCCCTAGTCTGGCCCATGAAACCTAAGGAGTCTATATAAAGGCTTCAATTTCATCTTTTGAAACCCTAGCACTCTAAGATAAAACGTGCAGCAGCCAAAATTCGTGAGTAGGGTTTTGAGGAGACAAAATTGGGAGGAACTTTTCTCCACGTTCGCTAGTTCGCCGTCCACCCGGTGTACGAATGAGGTTGGGAGACAGACTAGAAGATCTCTAGTAGAATCAACACCTCGGTCTTCAAGGGTAACGAATCTAAACTTGTCTTTAGATGCATGTGTAGGTCTTTAATTGTTTATACACGTTTGGTATCCCAACAACGATCTTGGGGACGGACCGCCTTCACCGGCGCGTTCTATCACTTCTACCTTCCTTGGGAACAAGAAACCGTCCAGGAAGCGGTCTTGAATAACTCTAAGCTCTACTTGGCTGGGAGGGTCGAAGTTCTGCATCACCTTGGTCTTGAATAACATCTTCAACTATTTCCAGTTTATCTGGTCACCATCCAGAGGAGTATTAAGATATTCAAATTGTGGAGCAGTCACCTCCAGATTGTACTCAATTATTGATTGCATCAACTGCTCGTACAGATTCAGATCATATGCCTTCATCCAGGCATAGAAAGATCTATTGATGAGTGTCTCATCCTCTGGTGGTAGCTTGTGGATATAGTATTGTATGAACCACAAGGTCTTGGCTTCCTTCCAATGATTATCTAGTTCTTCTTCTTCTTAGAACTGCCACTGCTGCTTCCACCAGCCTCCTTGGGCTTCTTGTTCTGCTTTCTCACATACCTTCTTATCTGCTCCTCATTGATGTTCTTGGTAGTCCTTGTTCTCTTTTCGTCTTCTGTCTCTTGCTTGTACCTCTTCTCTGCCTCTTCAACAACCTCATCCATAAATGTCTTCTTGGCCTTCTTTATCTTCCTCTTGGCAAGGCGCGCGCCGGCGCAGGGCGCACGACGGAAGCGGCGCAAGACGCGGCTCGGGCGTGCGGCAGCTGCGGGTGCGCAATGGCTGCCGGCCTTTGGCGGTGGACGGGCGGCGGTCGAACGTCTATGGGACGGCGGTCGTTGCTCATCGATTCAATTCATAAAAATAGTTTAATTCGTATACAAAATAATACAATTATACGCAAGAATATTCAAGAACGAATTCATATCTATGGTACACATAAAAAATATGTAATTCATATGAAAATTAATTTAGGGCGTACCGTACAATCTCGAACAGAGACTCGTGCTGATAACGTGTTGTAAATAAGTGCGTAAATTATAGAGACAGCGTTTGTTGACCCAGTTCGTCGGGAAAGACTACGTCTGGGGGCGATCCAAGCCAGGAGTTTCACTAATGATCTTGTGTATGAGAGTGATTACAATAATGAATACAATGATCTATTTATAAGAATAAAAACCTAGTCTAAGATATAAAGCCCGTTGGGTTTCTTGGTCCATAAGTAATGTCCACATCAAATCTTCTAGATTTGAAATAATAAATCTTCTAGATTTACAACACCATTGATGCAAATGTATATGGAACACACTTATATATAAAAAAAAATCAAAATTATTTAGAAAAAATACCAAAAATATAATAGTTAAAAAAGTACATTATTATTCCCATCTTCATTTTTATCACCGTTATACTTCGACCTCATTAGAAGTCTCTAGTTGTTAAAAGAGATTTTTAGAAAGTGAAATCTATTTATAATTTTTTATTTGCGCCGAACGGGACGGGGAATCCCCAAAGCAAACGGGAATGGGGATGAAGAATTTTTTTGCCCCGCACCCTATTGTGACCCACATTATTTTTATATAATTAATATATATATATATATATATATATATATATATATATATATAATTTAAATTTAAAAGCAAATTACAAATAAATATTTCATAATTTTCTACTCAATTAACTATTTATTCAAAATTACATCTATATTTTATTTAATATTATGTTATCAGTTCCAAATTATAAAATTTTCACTTTAGTATATATGTTAACTAAATATGTTACAGTTAAAGGTTTTTCAAAATGTTTAAATTAATTTTTTTAACGTCAACTTAAAGTAATTGTTGTGTATGATTAATTTTTTTATTTTAGATTTTTGTTATATTTTGAAAATGAGATAATAAAATAATTAGGTGGGGAACAGGGAATCCCCGGGGGGGCGGAGATCCCCGGTGGGGCGGGGATGGGGGGAAATTTTCCCATTTATTTTGTGGGGACGGGGATGGGGAATGGCCCCCCATCCCCGCTCCACCCCGTTGACATCCTTATGGAAGATAATCAAAGAAAATTCATAGAGTATTAAAATATATAGACTGTTGAATACCTAAAGATTTTTTAAGACTTTTTAAAATCCGTAGAAACCTCTGCTTACTAGAAGAGATTTTAGAGAGTGAAATCAATTTATATTTTTATAAGAGAATCAAAGAAAATCTATAGAGTATTAAAATCCATAAACTATTGAATACCTAAATTTTTTTTAAAACTTTTTAAAATCCGTATTGAATACCTCAGGATTTTTAAAGACTTTTAAAAATCCAGATTGAATTCCCCCCGATTTTAAAAGTCTAAAAAAATACTACATATTCCATAACAAATACACCCCCTAAATTTGAGACGGACAAATAAAGAAAATGTGAAAATAATGGCGTGAAATCTAAATTTGTGGATTCATTAGTACTAAATATTTAATTTCATTTTTTACATATTTGAATTACAATTTTAAGTTAAATATAAGTGTATTATAATATTTTTTAATAAAAATATTTAAATTAAAATATGTGTAAATATAATTTTTCATAATACATACAAATTCTTTTTCATTCCACGGATTGGGGCACTAGTTTGTTACGAAAAACTGTTCTTTTTTTATATTTGCAATGTAAGAAATTATATTGTATTCTTGCACAATGTTATTTCTAAGAATAACTTTTGTATAAGACCGTCTCATGTAGAAAACAATGAAAATGAATATAACTAGGGTATTGACTCATTAACAGATGAATGTAAATTTGTGTTGTCTTATACAAATTTTGCCTAATTCTAAATAAATATTATTTTAGATTTTTCACGCATATTAAGTAACTTTTTTGTCAAAATTATTCTTAAATAATAATTAATATTGTTTATTTTAATATGCATTGAAAAGTACTCTAAATATTAAAATAATATTTGTTAAATAAATGATGTAAAATGTAAATTTGGAGGGAGTACACAATAATTTTACCAACTTAAATGCTCACTAATATGAATTAACCTCCATCAATGATATAATCATTTGGGTTTATACTCAATTCCAATACTGATGGCCGTTTGGCACGATGTCTCGGTAAAACCAACTTACAGTAAGTTATACTCCACGTGGGTTTGATCGTGTCACGCGAGGTAGGGTTTGATTAATCTTCTCAAACAAGAATTAATTGATAAATTAATAGTGGGTAAAGTGGAAATATAATAATAGTGATAAGTTTTATAGGTTATTTACATGGTTATAAGGGTTTAGTATTAAATTTTAAAAAACTATATTTTTATATTCCAAATTAAAATGAGTGTTAGATTTCAAAATTTAAATCTAGATTTTTAAAATTCAAAAAGAATATAGTCTTAAAGTAAAAAGATTAATAAAGATAAAGTCCACTATGAAATTAGTTTTGAAAGTATTAAGTATTTCATTAAAATGTATTTTTTATTATTTTTATTATAATATATTAGTTGTTTTATTAAAAAATATTATTTTTGTTCCCTCTTAATTTTCACACTTTTCTTTTTAGAATGTTCTATAATAATTTTTACACCCCAAATATGAAAATAATACACTTTTACAATAACTACTTTATTTCAAAATGCTTTTTATTCATTGGTCCAAAAGATCAACAAAGCAGTTTTTTTTAAATGATAAGTCGGGTTTAGCGTGTATTCATGTGCTTATTTTAACTATGTTATGGATTTTATTTCGCTATTATCTTTTAATTATCGGACTTGTATTATTTTATTATGTTTGCTTTGATTTTATATTTTCTATGAATTTTAGGTTATTTTGCAACTTCTAACAAAGTTTGAGATTGACCAAAAATATGGATATGCGAGTGAGTGCAAATGGATTGAGTCAAAGACAAATACGTAGCCCAACATGGGATCACAATGTAGAATTGCTAGCACATGTTTCACATGGAGTTTAAAAAGTGACAACGATCGTGCCCAAAAGAATTCTCATGATGTGATTTTTAATTTCATTAATTGAATTTCTTAATTGACTTTATTTGGAAGCTATATATAGGGCATGGATGAACAACTTGAGGGCAATCATTGAGAGAGATACAAATAAACAACAATCTTAAATATGTTTAGTTTTAGTTATTTGTTATTTCACTTGGTCATGTTTAGTGGCTAAGTTTGTTTTCTAGTTCTTCGAGACGTGAATAATCTATTATTCGTTTTATTAGTTGAGTTTTTCCTAATTATTATTTGATTTCTAAGTTATTTGTTCGTATGTGATGCATGTTATTTTAATTAATCTATTCGGTTTGGTCATTTGAGTATGTTAATTATTAATTTCTAGCTAAAGTATACTTCATAATTCGTAGTTGTTATAATAGTGTAATTGAAGTAGCAAATAGGGCCGAACACCTTAGGGATGGCATAGTCTAGATTGTATGATTCGCACGTTGCGCTTTCATAATTTAGGGGGCGCTTGTTTAGCAATTCTTCAATGGCAATGGGAATGAAAATGTATTTCCATCTATGCCCTCATAAAAAAAATGATATGTTAGGGGAAGAAGTGTTTCAATGGTGACACCATTGCTAGTGTCATGCCCCAATTTTGGAATAGAAGTTGACAACAAATGGTTGTTGGTGGAGGAATGGGGGAGTGATTGAGGAGGAGGATTGTAGGAAGAGAATAGGATAATCAAAATGGAGTAGTGATTACCTTATCTAGGAGGAGGGGTAGTGATTTTGTTCTCATGAACCATGCTAATTAAACTAATTTTTAATCTCATTCTCATTACCATTGAAGAGTTGTTAACCAAGCGCCCCCTTAGTTTGTTCTAATATTTTCGTTCGTTAATGATTCAATAAATTGAACCTTAAATACATGTTTTGGGGTTATTTATATGAATATGTTAATTGGGGGTCGTGCCTACTGATTAATCAAAATTATGAAATAATTTGAATTAGTTTGGTCGTACCACTAGTTCAGAACAAGACTCGAGTAGAACTAGGAGTCCCGTTTACTTTTAATCGAAGTAATTAAATTATTTAGGGGGAAACAAATCCGAGAACTTGGTTTTTTCTCAATTGATTGTCTAATTTATCAAACCAACCAATCTCCCCCTCCCCCCCTCCCCCCCTTTATAGTTTTGATATACGAATTTAATCAACTAAATTACATTGTTCTCGTGTGTTTGACCCCTTACTAGTGGACTAGTTAAGGTAAATTAATGTTAGGTGCCTACGATAATACACCAAAAAGTGTGTCCACTCACCACTGAAAATTAAGAGGGTACGGAGGGAGTATTAGTTATAAAGTACTCCCTCTGTTCCGGGGTAAACTTCCCATAACATTTTGTTATTTTGTTTAATAAAATAAATTTATTTATTTATTAATATATGGTGCACCACATGTTAATTTTTGTAGTAAAGTAATGAAAAATATTGAAAAATGAATGAAATGGGTGACATTTTTGTAATATTGCGTGAGTTTGAAGGTTAAAAATGATGTGTAGCGAAGTATTTGTTTTTGTCATTTATGAAATGTGAAACTTATTGTGGGACTCCCCGAAAAAGAAAGTGAAAATTTTACTTTGGGACGGAGGTAGTATTAGTTGTAAATTAGATTCATAGTGAAATTGGTCAACACAAGGCCAACTCAATAATAAATAATCCCAAAATAAAAAAGAAAATCACACAAAAATAAAATAAAATAACACAAAGTTTCATATGAACAAGTTTGATGATATGAAATCAATATAATTAGATGAATTTCCTGGTACCATTACATGCACTCACTGATATCATTAGACTTGTAAACAGAAATCACAATATAAAACGCTATGATATCAGTGAATGCATCTAATTGTATTAGTTTCATAGGAGACCTACTTAAAAATGAAAAAAAAAAAATGACAAAATTAATACCGCCCCCATTTATTAAGTGTTAGGCTCTAAATTTCATTATTCCTCCATAAAAATTTAGATTGCTCATTGCTACCGAATAAAAAATAGTTTTACCCTTTAAAACTAAATACTTCGAACATCCTTTATTTGCACATCACTACACTACATTTTCAATATATACCCTTTAACAATAAACTAAACTCTTTACAATAAAATAAAACGGATTAATGCACCTCGATTTTTTACCTTTTAAAACTAATAAACAATTTTTTTTATTAAATATTGCATTATTTCATTTGAGCAAATCTAAATTTTTTTAAGGATATGAGCAAATCTAAATTGTCGTAAAAGAATTACTCCTTCCGTCCCACTATAAATTTCCTACTTTCCTTTTTTGATTTCCCACTATAAGTTTTCTATTCCATAAAAAGCAAAAAACAACACTCCATATATTAATAAACAAATAATATCTTAAACAATTCATCTCTACTTTTTTACAACTCCCCACTACTTTACATAAAAGTTAACACATGACCCACCATATATTAATAAACAACATACTTTCTTAAACAAATCAACAAAAAGAAATAAGAAAGTTATAGTGGGACGGAAGGAGTACATTATTATTTGTCTTTTTAATTATTTTTTCAGTTATATTCCTAATTTACTGGCTTGAACGCAAAATACTAGCTATACTAGTAGTTACCCCACAAAAGTATGTGATCCCTGTAGTATTTGCAAGTATAGGGACCAAGTATATCGTACCCAAGGGAAGGTGTGTATGCGAATAGGGCCCTGGAGATCTACGTGTCGTAGTTAATATGAATAGATGTTCAGTTTTAGGAATAGGATTAAACTACTCTAAAGTCTACTTCTAGTAATGCAAATAATGAAATCAAACAAATAACTTAGGTTTTAATCAAATACGAGAGGGTGGTGCTCAGGATATGAATGTCTACGTATACTAACGGAGCTAGTACGATAACTAAAATAACCGTGATGTGCAAGTATTAAACCTAAGTGTACTAAAACTAGGCAATCAACTTCCCTAATCTAGCACCAGATTGAAAGACTAAAAGCTCAAGAATTAACCTTAATACTTCGTCATATCAACCTACTTCACAACCCACTAAACAAGTTATATGGATTATGATTAATTAATGAGACCCTTATTTACCCAAGGTGATGTGGTTGTCCTCCCTAGATAAACCGATAGATTATAAACCCCTTCTAAAACCCTATCGTTAAGTCTATTCGTTATTAAAGAGTGATAAGATTGTCCTCTCTCTAATAATTTTTGTACTCAATTCCAAGATAATTCTAGGGTTTATTTTAAGAATTCAATTAATTAAGAGAACTAGCACTAAACATCACGAGTTATCCTAATTATGTACCAACATCCTACTTTTACGAGTTCATCCTACCCCAAGCATGCAAGGGTTCTAGTCTAACATGTTAATTAAAATAACGAAAACAATCACAAGAACAATGAACATTTGCATAATGAAGTAATCAAAAGAATTTGAAAGCATAAACAAAAGAATATCTAAAAATCTCAATAAATATGATAAAGTAGGGTTTAGAAGTCTCAAAGTTTCAAGAACGAAAGAATTAAATGAAAAGAATCAAAAGAAGTATCTAAACTAAGAATTCGTAAGATCAAAACCTCGTTTACAAGTGTGAAACTCTCCAAAATCTCTCTATCAAGCTCTAAGTATGTAAAAATATGAATTGGGATAAAAAAATGTCTCTAAAAATGAGCTTGGGGTCAGGTATTTATAAGCAACGGGCCAAAAACGGGTGAAAAGGCCGAAATCGCGCAACTTTGGGGTATGGTCGAGCGCTAGCGCTCGACCCCCCTTGTGGTCGAATGATCCTCTTTCCAGAGTGTTTAGGGCGCTCGACCCCTTGTTGGTCGAGCGGGGAGGCTCGACCTCAGGTGGTCGAATGATTCCATAGGTCGAATGGTCATGCTCGAGTGGTGGTGGTCGAATGGTTCACGTGGTCGAGCGGTGGCGCTCGACCACTACTGGTCGAGTGCTCTTTCGGCTGTTGTACACTTGTTCGAAAAACCTTCATATCTTCTCAACCGGGAGTCCATTTTGGCCGATTCAAAGTCCTATGAACTCCTCTTTTCGCCCTTTATTCATCTATGAGAATCAAAGAGGCAAATTCATTAATTTATGAAAATAGTACTCAATTAACTCTAAATACTCATCGAATTCACTCTAAACACGGGAAAATCGAGCTATAAATCATAACAATTTCACATCTAATCAACCCCCCCAAACTTACCATATTGCTTGTCCTCAAGCAATAAAATAATAAGTCAAGTGAAATTGTTAGGAATAAATTAAAGAACCAATTCATGCAAGTAATCGAGCTCAAGTTTCAAAGTTCGATCACTTATACACAAACTCACCCCCTTCATCATACTAATGCAATAACAATAGAAACCACCAAAATCTAACATGGATGTGCTCTCAACGATGTGTTTCACTCTCTCACAAGTGTATATCAATAATAAAAGACTCACTCAATCAATCAATCACACATATCAGCAGCCATAGGCTTGTAAGCACTCTCAACTTCGATCATACTCTAGAATCCATGCCGAATCAAAAAGGAATTTATCAAGGTTGTAATGTAGGCTCTTTGGACAGGTGGGGTAACTATATGGGATAAGTGACTCAAGTGAATGGAGAACATAAAATTCAACTTTAGTACTTCGAGACGAGGAACAAAATACTTCAAACATCTTCATGCAATACACTTTTCAATTCCACTACTCTCAACACTTCACTTTTTTTCAAACTCTCTTACTTTTCAATCACTTCACCCATTTTTTTTCTTTTCACACATATATGAGCTCATATCTCTTTTGTTCATTCTCAAATTCATTGTTCTTTCCCACAACTCAAAGTATCATTACATTTTTTTCTCAAATTCACTCAAGCATTAATAATTCTCCTTCCTCAACTTCACTCGATCCCTTTTCTCATTCACAACTTTTCCTATTCTCCACTCAAATTGGGACAAAAAGAGTTTAAGAATTTGGTTAAATTTAATTGTGCTAGCAAATAAAATAGGCTAAAGCTCAAACGAGCTAACAAGGAATGTCATTGGTAGGGAAAATTTGGCTAAGTGACTCAATCAAATCAAAGATGGCCTAATATCACTTTCAGCACTTCAACCTAGACACAATAAAGAAGTGAGAGCACACACAAGTTCTAGCATCCTCTAAGGTGAGGATCCACTCTCAAACGAAGAGATCAACATAATAAATTTTAATCTCTAAACGGCTCAAATCTCACGGCTTTCACATCCACGCTAGTTCTAGTGAATTTCCACTTTTATCACACAAGTATTCAAAAGGAAAATTCGTAAGTATACGAGTTCCCTCTCAAATCAACTCTAACTCCTACACTCACACAATTCAGACTCTAACTCAACTTCACAACTCACCAACTCATAAAATCACACTCAAAGTCAGCAATCAATAAGCTGGGTAAGTCAATAAGCGTGTAATATAGAACAGTTCATCAAGCAGCTCAACACAATATCAGCTCAATGAGTATCTCAGAGCACCATATATAACCTAACTCAACTCAAAGAAAGGGTGTGCGCCTGTGCAATGTAAATTAACCCTCTCAAGTGCGCCGGTGCATATGTCATAAAACACATAAATACTCCACCCCCCAAACTTCGACCTTGTGAAGCGGTCTAAGTTTGGGGTTGTGGGTTACCTCATCCAAATAATTCATGTTTCTCTTAATCAACTTGCCACACTCCCTTGCTTGAGTTCCTCCCTTTTGAATAGCTCCATGATACCTTTACTTTCTCGAGACCACCCTACAAGCAACTCACTCAAAAACGAGATTAGAACATACGACTCAAAACAAAACTCAAAATAAAAACTCTAATACTAAAAACATTATAAAGCAAATAAAAATGAGTTGCCTCCCACTCAACACTATTTTTAAGGTCCTAATGTCGGACCGTGCTCAAAGGAGCTTATGGGACATGATACTCAATGTTACCTCCCTTATTTTCATAAGAGAAGATGTCTAAGTTTTCGCTCGATTCCCATCCTCCTTCTTCACCTCGGGCGGAGGTGTCACCTTCTTCTTTTTCGCTCTCCTCGGAGGTACCCACTTCTTGACTTTTGGCTTCTTTTTACCTACTTCTCCCTTTCCTTCTACTTTGCCCACCTCCACCCTTTTCAGCTCTCCATCCTTCAACTCCTTGCCTTCATCCCTATCAAAACAATCAAGATCATAATGCTCAAATGTTAAATTATTAAGTGAAGGATTATCATAATCACGTATATAAGAAAGGTTAGGGATATGAGGTGTATCTTCAACACAAGTGTCAATGACATCTCTCATCCTCCTTCGGGTACTTCATAGCCTCATATAGGGAAATCTTTACTTCTTTATCATCAACTTTCAACGTGATCTTCTCATTCGCCACATCTAACACCATCCCGGCCGTGGCTAAGAACGGTCTTCCCAAGATCAAAGGCACGTGCTCATCTTCCTCCATGTCGAGCACTACGAAATCAGCTGGAAAAATATGATCTCTAACTTTAACACGGACGTCTTCAACCACACCTTGAGGTCTAGTAATAGACCGGTCAGCGAGTTGAAGCGTCATCATTGTCGGCTGAAATTCTCCACCTCCCAACTTCTTAAATAGCGACAGTGGCATTAGATTAATACTCAATCCAAGATCACACAACGCTCCCTTCTTGACTCCATTCCCGATATCACATAAGATCGTAAAACTCCCGGGATCTTTCAACTTCGGGGGAAGCGCTTTGTGCACTAATGCACTTACTTTCATGGTTCAGCTGAACCAGCTTGGGCTCATCAACTCTCCTCCTCTTAGCTATCAAGTCCTTCAGGAACTTGGCATAATTAGGCATATGTTCCAAAGCATCATAAAAAGGTATGTTAATATGTAATTTTTTAAAAACATCAAGAAACTTGGCAAATTTTTTTATCTAATTTCTTCTTCATGAACCGCTGTGGATATGGGACCGGTATCACAGATTTTGGTACCCCCCATTCATCTCGCTTGATCTCTTTCACGTTCTTCCTTGCTTCTCTTGCCTTTTTCCACTTTGGAACTCTCTCAATCTCCTCAATCTCTCCCTCATTGTCTTTACCTTTTTTAGCATCTTCTACCTCATCCTCCTTCTCAACTTCTACCTCAGCTGTCTCACCTCCATCTTTCTTATGTTCTCGTCCCTCCATCTCAATCTCTTTATGTATCTCCTCAAGATCAGCAGGCATTGGAAGACCATCATATTTGGTTCCACTTCTTAGCTGGATCGCCTTGCATTGCTCTTTCGGGTTCCCCTCCAGCATAGAAGGATATTTCCCGAGCTCTCTACCCAATGATTTTGCGATCTGACTAATCTGATACTCCATCAAAGTGAACCGTCTATTGTTCTCTTGTTGAATTCTATTCAGCTCCATATCCCTTTTCTGAAGATCTTGATCACGCTAATCATTCTTCTTACTCATCTCTTTCACATCATACTCCAAAGAGGACAACCTCTTACTACCTTCTGGAGAATGACACGCAATATCTCATCAGTGGTAGCACCCCCTTATCCTTCAGGGAGTTTTGAGTCAGGTTCGACATGTAGAGGTATAGTTATCCCCGCTCTGGGATTGCTATAAGAGAAATTTTCATTCTTCCTCCATTGATTATGAGGAGGCTGCTGGCCTCCTTGATACCCTTGAGTATTCTTCCATTGATTCTGAGGAGGCTATGGACCCGGTGGTACAAACGGTTGACCATAAGTTGGTCGCCCCTGATAATTTCCACCTTGATAACTATTCTGATTATAATTCGGGCCTCCCATATAGTTGGCCACCTCTTGCTGGCATCCTGGCTGTTCCACTTTCTCGCTCATCACATTATTCTGACCACTCAAACTCTGGCCGACCTCCAAGTTACTTATCTTCTCCATCATCGCCATCAACAACTTTCTAGTACCCTCACTTTCATCCATCTAATAAGCTCGCTGAAACTCTTGTGCCTCATTCCATTACCCCACATTCTTGACAATGTTATCAACAATCTCTCTACACCGAGCTGCACCACAATTCAAGAATGCTCCACTAGCACATGCATCAAGGTGGTCTTGACTTGCCTTGCTGGCTCCACAATAGAAATAAGCCATTATATCACCTTCGTTGTACCCATGCTACGGGCACTCAATGAGCATATTATAGTATCTCTCCCAAGCCTGGTGTAAGTCCTCTCCTGGCTTCTACTTGAAAGATGAAATCTCTAGCCTTGCTTTGATCGTTCTAGACAGAGGATAGAATCGCTCAAGGAACGGACGCTCGAGCTCGGCCCATGTGGTTACACCTCCCCTTGGGAGCGTGTTATCGTACCACTCCATCGCGATTCCAGTTAATGAGAACTAAAACAACCTGAGCCTCTTGGCATCTTCAGACATGCCATTATGGTTGAAAGTTGAGGCAATCATCAGAAAATTCCTCAAGTGAGTATGAGGATTATCCTTTCCGACCTCCCGCTTAAATTGGTTCTCGACCAGCATCTTCAGGATCCCTGGGGAGATAGAAAAATTGTTTGCCTCCACTGGTGGAAATGCTATACCATCATAATACCGTTGCGGTTGTACCGCAAACCTTCCTCTGATTGCCATACCAGGATCAGCATTCTGAGGAACGTGCTGAGGATAAACTGGTGATAGAGGTACTTGCGGGATATGAGGTTGGTTATAAGTAGGGTGTGGAGGGTAGTATGGTGGGTATTGGTAAGGATAAGGTGGGTTGTTTTGTGGGTAGACAGGGTTGCTTAGAGGATTTTGACTAGGTTTTGAGCTGGATCATTTTGATTTTGTAGGACCGGGTTTTGGCTCAGGCTTTCCCCTGAAGGGACTTGATTCTGACTGTCATTTCCTCCAGTTCCCTCAACCCGTTCCACTACCTGATTGTACTTAGCTGCAACTGCATCCAACTCATTCCCTAAATCCATGTTTGGATCGTTCACACCACCGACAATGTTCATCCTTCTATTGAAGGCTCTGTTTCTTCTGGCGATTGTCTCAGGGTCTAACTTCGTTCGGTCTTCGCTCGATTCTCCTTGTGAGTGAGTTTTCATATACCTGATACACCAAAAGAAATATCAAAACGCAACTGCTTGATGTCTGCTAATAAAACAGAAAAAAAAATAAAAACACTAACTACTAACTACTAAACTATCTCCAAGTCCTACTCAATGGACAAACATTGCTATCCCCGACAACGACACCATTGACTTGAACGTAAAATACTAGCTATACTAATAGTTACCCCACAAGAGTATGGATCTCTGTAGTATTGGCAAGTATAGGGACCAAGTATATCGTACACAAGGTAAGGTGTGTATGCGAATAGAGCCCTGGAGATCTACGCGTCGTAGTTAATATGAATGGATGTTCAGTTTTAGGAATATGATTAAACTACTCTAAAGTCTACTTCTAGTAATGCAAATAATAAAATCAAACAAATAAGTAGGTTTTAATCAAATACGAGAGGGTGATGCTCAGGATAGGAATCCCTACTTATACTAACGGAGCTAGTACGATGACTAAAATAACCATGATGTGCAAGTATTAATCCAAAGTGTACTAAAATTAGGCAATCAACTTCCCTAATCTAGCACCAGATTGAAAGACTAAAAGCTCAAGAATTAACCCTAGTACTTAGTCATATCAACCTACTTCACAACCCACTAAACAAGTTATATGGATTATGCTTAACTAATGAAACCCTTATTTACCCAAGGTGATGCGGTCGTCCTCCCTAGATAAACCGATAGATTATAAACCCCTTCTAAAACCCTATCGTTAAGCCTATTCGTTATTAAAGAGTGATAAGATCGTCCTCTCTCTAATAATTTTTGTACTCAATTCCAAGATAATTCTTGGGTTTATTTTAAGAATTCAATTAATTAAGAGAACTAGCACTAAACATCACGAGTTATCCTAATTATGTACCAACATCCTACTTCTATGAGTTCATCCTACCCCAAGCATGCAAGAATTCTAGCCTAACATGTTAATTAAAATAACGAAAACAATCACAAGAACGATGAACATTTGCATAATGAAGTAATCAAAAGAATTTGAAAGCATAAACAAAAGAATATCTAAAAATCTCAATAAATTTGATAAAGTAGGGTTTAGAAGTCTCAAAGGTTCAAGAACTAAAGAATTAAACGAAAATAATCAAAAGAAGTATCTAAATTAAGAATTCGTAAGATCAAAACCCCATTTACAAGTGTGAAACTCTCCAAAATCTCTCTACCAAGCTCTAAGTATGCAAAAATATGAATCGGGATAAAAAAAAGTCTCTAAAAACGAGCTTGGGGTCGGGTATTTATAAGCAACGGACCAAAACGGGTGAAAAAGGCCGAAATCGCGCAACTTGGGGGGGGGGGGTCGAGCGAATGGTCCTCTTTCCAGAGTGTTCAGGGGGCTCGACCCCTTGTTGGTCGAGCGGGGGCGCTCGACCTCAGGTGGTCGAACGATTCCATCGGTCGAATGGTCATGCTCGAGTGGTGGTGGTCGAATGGTTCACGTGGTCAAGCGGTGGCGCTCGACCACTACTGGTCGAGTGCTCTTTCGGCTGTTGTACACTTGTTCGAAAAACCTTCATATCTTCTCCACCGGGAGTCCGTTTTGGCCGATTCAAAGTCCTACGAACTCCTTTTTTTGTCCTCTATCCATCTATGAGCATCAAATAGACAAATTCATTAATTTATGAAAATTGTACTCAATTGACTCTAAATACTCATCGAATTCACTCTAATCACGGGAAAATCGAGCTACAAATCATAACAATTTCACGCCTAATCATTTACCTCACCATTCCTTATTAAATTTATTTTTAGTCTCTAATTCTTTTACATATTTATTTGTCATTTTTGTTATATTTATCCCTTTTCTCCCTATTTTATTCCAAAAAAATCTCAACATTTTTTCAATTAAGAAAATTTTACTATTCATAATTGAATAAAATTTTAAAGTACCAAACTCATAAATTTAAGTGATTTGATTATAAAATTTAGGTTATAATTATTTGAGGCACTCTCTTGTGAAATATTTCACATGCAAAATATACATAAAATAGGCGAGTATTAAAAAAATTGCGGGTCGAGTCGCTCCAGGTTAAAATTCGCGGTCCTAAGCGGGTCAAACTGATTTTCAAAAAAATTCGCACAATGCTTATATCAGGATTTTCGCTCCCATGTCGTGTTACTATATGAGCAAATATGTATGACTGTAAGACAAAATGTGTGTTACTAGTCGTTAAAAAATAGATTTTTGTATTTTAAAATAACAATAAAGACAAATATATGTTTTTACAAGAACAAATATGTGCTTTTTAATTTATTCCTCATCCCTATAAATCTAGATTTACTGTTTCATACATTAACATACATTTGCTTCAACAATAATATACATTTGCTCCAACAATAATACACATTTGCTCTAACATTAACACACTTTTGCTCCAATATTAACACACATTTGCTCTAACATTAACACACATTTGCAGTAACACATATTACTCTAACATCAACGCACATTTGCTCTAACATTAACACACTTTGCCCCAATAATAACACACAATTAATCTAACATTAACATATTTTTGCTCTAATAGTAACACACATCTACTCTAACATTAACACACATTTGCAGTAATATATATTTACTCTAACATTAACATACATTTGCTCTAATAGTAACACACATTTACTCTAACATTAACACATATTTACTCTAGCATCAATACACATTTCTCCACCAGTAACACACATTTGCCCCAACATTAACATATATTTGCTCCAACAGGAACACGTATTTGCTTTTACAGTAACATATAATTGTCCTTATGGTAACACAACCCAGGAAAGTTCTTTTATGTATTTTTGCAAACACATCTTTATCCATTGAGTAAGACATTTGAGTTATTATAGTAATATACTTTTTATTACCTTACATATATTATTGAGAAAATTGCACTTTTGGTCCCACCAACCACACACCTCCCCGCTTTTGGTCCCATTAGTTCACATTTGGTCCCAAAATCTCAATTTTTTACAATTTAGGTCCCAACAATGTCCCAATATTGCAAATGTGATCCCAGACACGTTAACGTTTAACGGCGGAAGCCATGTGGCAATCACGTGCCCGTTAGTTGGTCCCAAAATCTCAATTTTTTGCAATTTAGGTCCCAACTATGTCCCATATTACAATTTAGGTCCCAACAATGTCCCATATTATTTTTTACACAAAATCAACTAATCATATAAAATCATGACATGTAATAAGCAAATAGTTATTTACACTATATAATTTATATAAAAAAAATATATTCATAGTTAAAATTAAAATTCAATCAAAATTATTTAAAGATTTTGATCATGTCTCCCCTACATCCCATACAAATAGTTATCAAATCTTCTCACTTCACTTCACTTCACTAAAGGTCAAACGATTTTTATTCTTTGTTTTTATACTTTTTAATCTAAGAAAATTACTAAAACAATAATTGATAATTTTAATTTATAATCATTATTTATAATAATGAATTATACTGTAGTACTTTTACAATAAATAAATAATTAGACATATATTATTTTAATTCACCTATAAATTAATTGTCACCTTCATTTTATTTGTCTCCTAATGGCTAATTAATCAAATAAAATGTTCTAATTGCAAAAAATCAAACTTCCATTAAAGTGATTTTATTCCTAATAAAATAAAATGAGTTTATGTGAAAATACTACACCAATTTACAAGAATTGTTCTAAATTAATTAACTGTTTGAAATTAATTTGCAAATAATGTTAAAACCTGTATATTAAAATTACAAGGGGGTTATATATTAAAGTTACGAGGTGGGGGCTGTATATTAAAGTTTGCAGAGGATTGATAAGGTGGGGGTTACAAACAGGTTTAATGTCTAAATTAAACCAAAAAACTTGAACATCATATGATTTTTTTTCCTTATTCACAAGATCTTGATACATTAGTGAGTCAATTCTCCTCAACATACTGGGAAACTGTCCTTGCCTGACAATTTCCATTTCATCAGCCCAAACCAAAAAACGACATCCATCACCATTTATGGAATCGGGACAGGTATGAAACAACCTACCTTTACTTTTTTCCTTCTTCGATATGTATGTATGAGACTCTTTTCCACAATAACATATTAGGTTGTGTTGAGTTTGATGAGTTTTGGGAATGGAAGATGAGGATGAAGACATGTTGTGTGTGTGTGTGTGTTTTTTTTTTTTTGTGAATGAGAAATAAATTGTTGGTGTGTTTGTTATTGAAAATAGTTGCTCTTAGATTTGATCCCTAATTTTATGGGATATGGGGGAGAAATGATCAAAATCTTTAAATAATTTTGATTGATTTTCAATTTTAACTATGAATATATTTTTTTATATAAATTATATAGTGTAAATAATTATTTGCTTATTAAATGTCATGATTTTATATGATTAGTTGATTTTGTGTAAAAAATAATATGGGACATTGTTGGTAGGGTTGTAAACGAATCAAATAATTTTGGTTCGATTTGGTATTTGTATTCGAAATTCGGTATTCGTATTTGAAATTTTATAATTCGAATTCGGGTACAAATAATTTTTTTGATTCGATTAGTTATCAAATACAAATACTATGATATTTGATTCGATATTCGTAAATATTCGATTAATACTTGGTTAAATATATAATTACATAATTATATATTAATAGTAATAGTAAATATAATTATTTATAAATTTAAGTTCATTATAATCTATATCTATATTAATATAATAACAAAATCTTATACTAAAAATAGAAAGAAAATTTTGACACAAAAAACTACTACTATTTTTATCATGATATTTAATAAATTACTTATTAATTAATATAATAAATATCATTTAACACATACTAGAAAAATAAATGTGATGATTTTTTAAAGACTTTTCATTTGGAAATGTTAAACTTTTAATCTTCTATTTATTGTTTTATAAAAAAAAAAATTAATTCTCAAAATATCTAAGAAAAATAAGATAAAAAAAACTTTCAGAAAATGTGTATTCTTAAAGTTTGAGTTGTTGAGTTATTCACGTGGAAAATGTATATATTATACAAATGTACACATATATAATTAACTTTTCCTAAAGTAAATTTTAGAGTTCAATGACCTTTATTTTAATTGGTGCACACACACACACACACACACACACACACACATATATATATGAGATGCTCAATTTTATTAAACTAATTCCAATAGCCTGAAATTATTAATATAAACATAATGAAACAATGTGATACTCTCTTACGGGAATTTTTATCATGAGTGGATTAAATTCATACACAAATCAAAAAGAAAAAATAAATGGATAAATCATATTTAATTTTAATACAACCCAAAATTGCTAATATACTTATCACACAAAACTTTGTCTTAGAAAATTAGGAGGTTAACTTTTTTGTCATGGGTAATTACATGTTACGACGTGCATCCACAAAACCAAGAGAAAATATTAAAAAATTTCGATATTTGATGAAGAAGACGATATAAAAAAAAAAAACCACAATCAATATGATTATAACAAAAATATTTTAAAAGTGGTAAGCAAGCAAGCATAATATCTTTTCAAATTTAGTTTACTTAACAATGTAGATGCTTTCAACATTTTAAGCGCAAAATATTTTATATGTTTGACTTGAAAAGAAAAAAAATTAAAAAAGTGAGCATCACATCAAAAGAGAAAAAATAATAATAGTGATATATATACAAAATTTTCGAAAATGAAAAATAAACAATACACAGAGTTTAATAGTTTTTTCTACTTTATTTTATACACAAAATAAGTATATAATTTTTTCGAGTATGTATAGGGTGAAATTGGTTTATATATGAATCAACGAAGGGTATTAGTTGTTTTCATTGAAGAGTATTATTTGTTTTTACTGAAGAGTATTATTGGTTTACACTTAAGAGTCTTAGTTCATTTTCACCGATCAACTAAGACTCTTTAGTGTAAATCAGTAATACTCTTCAGTAAAAACAACTAATACTTTTCAGTGAAAACAACTAATACCCTTCGTGAATTTATGTATAAACTAGTTTTACTCTATACTTTGTCAATTTTTTCAATTGAGATAACTATAAATAAAAATATCGTTATATTTATTTTATACTTACAAACCGTGCGAACGCACGGGTGATATACTAGTTATTTTAAGGATATTAACCTTTATAACTTCATCCAACAAGTGGGCTTGTAGGCAATTCTTAATTAAGTATTTTAATTAAAAATATATAATGTAATTTAATTATTAAAAAACTTAACTAATTAAAAAAGAATTGTAGTTCAACACTCTTAATTTGATTATTAAAGTGTTTTTCCATGAATTTGATAATTTTTTTTTCATTTACTTATTTGATTATGTTATGCAAAATTTTAAGTTTATAATGAGATTGTGAATTAAACAATGACAATTTTGAAATGAATATTTGAATATTGACAAAGTATTATGTGAATAATACTCACGGTAACTATTACCGTGAATAGAAAATTACTAATATCTGACGAAGTGGTATAACTCAAGTCAAATGGTTAAAATCCCACTACCTATGATACAAAGGTCGTGGGTTCGAGCCACAACTTTATCGATAAAAAATACTAATACCTTATGTTGAAATAACTAACACCTTTAGTGAGAATAACTAATACCACTTCAACTAATAACTTTAATAAAAAAAACTAAATACTATTTGAAGCTGATAATTTTAGTGCAATTCACTGATACTTTTAGTTTAATTTACTAATACCATTCAAACAAGTTTCATTGTGAATATTGTTCACATAATACCTTCTCTTGAATATTATTTGTTAGGAACATGCTTGAGAAAAAAATCGATTCGAATATTCGACTCAAGTATTCGTATATTTTATAATAATTCGATATAAGTTTCAAATAAAATATAAATCACATTTACTATTCGAAAAATATTCGATTCGAATTCGATATTCGAAATAATTTTACGAATACGAATTCAAATATTGTGGCATTCGACTCGATTCGATTCGTTTACATCCATAATTGTTGGGACCTAAATTGCAATATGGGACGTAGTTGGGACCTAAATTGCAAAAAATTGAGATTTTGGGACCGACTAACGGGCACATGATTGACACATGGCTTCCGCCGTTAAACGTTAACGTGTCTGAGATCACATTTGCGAAATTGGGATTTTGTTGGGACCTAAATTGCAAAAAATTGAGATTTTGGGACCAAATTTGAACTAATGGGACCAAAAGCGGGGAGGTGTGTGGTTGGTGGGACCAAACATGCAATTTTCTCATATATTATTGTATGAAAACATAATTATTTTTGTAAAAATAAATAAATATTTGTGAAAACCAATATTTGAATAGATAGTAACACATATTTTGCTTTTATATTGTATGAAAACATATTTCAGTAAAAATACACAAAAATTGGTTGAAAAACAACATTTAATTTTTTTAGTAACACACATTTTGCCCTTCAATAACCTTCATTTGCCCATGTAGTAACAAAAATTAGGAGCGAAAATTCTAAAACTTAACTTGCGCGAAATTTTGGAAAAAAAATCACCAGTTCCATCCGACCAAAATCCACAAATTTTTTAAGTGTTGGTCTTGTATGAGACCGTCTCATGACATGAGATAATGAGAATGCGTACAAGTAGGACATTGACTCATTAACACTTTGGTAAGGGTGAACCTTAATATGTGTTATTTTATATCATGAGACAATCTCATATAAATTTTTGCTATTTTTTAAATATAAATTACTCTATAGATTATATTATATATCTGAAAATATCATTTAATTAAGCGGAGTGGTGTGGTGTGATATATTAAATTACGATGCCACTGCCAAAGACAAAGTATAGAGTGAAACTGATTTATACATAAATCACTGAAGGGTATTAGTTGTTTCTATTGAAGAGTATTAGTCGTATTTACTGAAGATTATTACTGATTTACACTAAAGAGTCTTAGTTGTTCAGTGAAAATAAAGTAAGACTCTTCAGTGTAAACAACTAATACTCTTAAGTGAAAACAACTAATACTCTCAAGTAAAAACAACTAATACTTTTAAGTAAAAACAACTAATACCCTTCAATAATTCATATACAGACCAATTTACTCTATATACTCATTGCCAAATTTTATGGGAAGCGAGTAAGATACGCTGCCAACTTTTCATGATTTTTATTTTAATTACCTAAAATACATTTCCTTTTCCTTTCGTCAATTATCCAGACTTAAATTCCTAAAATTGATTCAGATTCAATCAAATCTTCCGAAGCACGACTCAATAATTGGGAAAGGTGAAAAAAAAGGAGAGGGAAAGCCAAAACAAAACAAAAATTACCACATCCCACTTTTGGGCAAATAAAAGCGCCCTTTCGTCTTTCTTGAGGAGAGAGAAAGAGAGTTATAGCACGTTACACACTAAATGGAGAGAAAGAGGGTTGTATCGAGAGAAAACGTAGAGGAAACCATGGATATTGAAGAACCCATGGAGGAGAAAAAGCCCTTTTCAAATGGAAAAACTATACGATCATTTTACCGGAAAATCGAAAACCGCATAAATGGTATTTGTTTTATGGGGTTTAAAATTACTTTTCCAAGTTAAAAAACGTTTCTTGATATTCTTTTTGTTGTTGCAGAGGAAAAAGACGAGTTAGTGAATCTGCATTCGGGCAAGTTTTTGGACATTATGAACGAAGTGGATAACATCCATAAACATGGTATTCTTTTTGATCTCCACTATGTGTGTTTTTAAATGTTGACATCATTTTTTCTTTTTTGTCTGATTGTGCTTCAAAGTTGGAAATATTGCTTTTTGAGTTTCTGAAAAGTGGAGTTCATTAGAAAAGGCGGTTTACATTTTGAAGTATATGTAAAGGTGCTAATTTTCTTTTCAAAACTTTTGTCAAAAATTCATATCTGAAAAATCCCATTTTGTTCTAGTTTTTGAATCAGCATTCTTGGATTGTGATGAGAATTCTTGGTTGAAAGGCCTTCGGTGATGTTTGTTTTGAATTTTTAGTGATTTTTTTTGAAATTTAGAAATCCTCTCTTAAGTATTTTGTTTTGGGTTTTGAGTAGAACGCGATTTCTATTATTACTATTATTATTGAGTGTGATTGCGATGGTTCAAATTATAATTTTAAATATATTAACGTGAAGTTTATAGGTGTAGTAGTGGTGGTCTCTAACTCTTAAAATCAATTTTCGAAATAAAAAAGTAGAATCCCAAAACAAGAGGAATTTTAAATCTTGAATCCATGTGTATGGAACAAGTGAACAAGCCTAGGGAACAAGTGGTCGATGCAGAGACGCTGCTGGGGTTGACCAGGACTTTAGTTACCTCAGTGAAGACACATTCTTGTGGAGGTGTTACTCCAGCCCAGTTTGTTACCTCCTTGATCACACAATTTGGGCACAGAAAAACTATGTCATGGAATGCTATTGGTTCACCCATTTTCAAGAATGGAATAGGGTGCAAGACAATGTGAGTGTGTTAATGCATTATGAACGCGTTTCAGTGCTTTTAATGTGCTCGCTCGACTAACTCTTCCCTCTAGGCTCGGATCTATGCACAATGTGCTTAAGCCTCGGACTCGGAAGGTATATGTTCGTAGAAAACCATCAAATTTAACGACCAAAGCTCGACCAAAAGAGGTACCCATACTGTAAATATTTTGTTTCGTGTCTAAAGAAATGTAACAGATTTGATGATGTGCATTATAGTAATTGTGCCCTTCGCCTACTTTCAAATTTAACTTAATATGCGTTTGAGTTAGAGTTAGAGTTAGAGTTAGAGTTGGAATTGTAATGAATTTACAATTTGGTTTAATAAATATGGGAAACCAAACATATTACTAAGCCCGGCTTCTTTTTGGGTTTTAAGTGGTTTTTAAAAATCGATTTTTGAAAACCAATAAATCTGTGTTCTTTTTGGTTTTAAGTAGGATATGTTTTAGCTTTATTATGTAAATGTAAAAGTAAAGGAGTGTTGTATGAGTTATTTATAGGGTTGTAGGATTAGGATTTCAATAACCTGATTTTAAAATCCAAACTAAAATGGATTTCAGATTCTAAAATCCAAATCCAAGTTTTTAAAACCCAAAAAGAACCCAACCTAAGGGTTATTGGCCATCTAATAAACCTCTAATACTTAAAAGCAAACGAGGTTCAGTATATCGTAATTTATATGCGTTACCGGTATTTATTTTTGAAATTTTGTAGAGAATTTACGAAAAGTGTATTTCCATGAGTCTATCTTCATCTAAACTCTAAACCTTTTTCTCTATTTGTTCTAATGATGCGAAGTTGATTAATCCTCTTCATTAAACAGCTCGAAAAAGCTGCAGAGGAGGCTACGGACACTGTTACGAATGCAGGCGCAATGTACGACGTATTGAAGAAGGTTAAGAGAGTCAAAGTCGAAAACCTGATTTTAAACAGACATTCTTTTGCTCAAACCGTCGAAAACTTATTCACGCTGTCGTTCTTTGCTAAAGATGGAAGAGTTGTGATAGAGGTGGATGAGAGTGGCTCTCAGTTTGCTGGTATGCTCTCTTGTGGAAATGCTTCCTATCTTTTTTTATTTGCAAGTGTCTAAATTTCAGTTGGTTTTTTTTTTTTTTTTCATTTCAGCACTAAGAAATGGTCCAAGTGCAAAAGATATAAGGAGTGGACAAGTTAAATACCACCAATTTATCTTCAGACTTGACTTCAATGATTGGAAGGTATCAACTAATTTGTTCTCCATATATACACCGCACATAGGATAGTGTTGGGGAAAATATCAAATCTTTTGGTATGTCTCACTTATCGTATAAAAAATTATCGAAATTTTTGGTAAGATAAGGTAAATACATTACCGAAATACCAAAAAAAAAAAACGGTGTTTTTCTTGGTATATTTGGTAAAATTTTATGTAAAATTTTAAAACATATACCACACTGCATGAGTTTTGGTATACTAAAATTTCGTGTCAAACATTATAGGACCATTATTTTTTCAAGAATTTGAAATTTTGTTACAATGTTGGCATGCATTTTTCAAATACTAAATTTTGGTATGATAGAGTTTCGGTATGCTGAAATTTTTAGTACTATATCGATATAATTTCAAGGTATATGAAATGAAAATTTTGGTGTACTACCTTAACCGCACACCTAAAAAGTGCTTTTCGCGGAAGTGCAGCTGATGAAGACCGTTGTGGCGGAAGGTGAGGAGGTGATGCCGCCAAGGCCGACTTTGGTGGTGGAAGGCAAGGAGGCGATGGCGCAAAGGCCGGGTTTTGCCAAAGAATCAGCAGAAGCTGAAGAAATTCCAAGTGATACTGAGTTAGCATGCAATACCAAATCAGTTGAGAAGCTGTCAAGGAACTATAAGCCCTTCTTGACTAACTGGCTTACATGATGCAAAACTACTTATGATTTCTAATTATACTATAGCTTATAATAGAAGAAACTGAGCTAACTTCTTTGAGCTAAGATTGGGTGGGTTTTTGTTGGATGGTTAATTGCTTGTAACTTCTTTTTGCCACGTATATAATGTATCAGTTGCTTCTCTATGTAAGAATTATTGAATAGAATTGAATATCAGTTGTCGTCATTCGTCTTTTTAACTAACATGGTGGGTAGGTGGTGTTCGACAATTCAAGTGATTAGATGGTGGTGTTCGACAATTCAAGTGATTAGATGTAACCTAAATTTTCTGAGCAAGTTTAGTACACTGGTATCTTACAATTTAAATATAGTTTAAACTATGTCTGTTCACGGTACGGAACAAAATGGATATTTGAAAATATCCCTGTTCATACCAAAGTACGGTTATTTTAAAATTTGTGTGTCCGTGTCCATACTGAAATATTGGTACGGTACGGTACATATATTTTATTTTTCAGTATGGATCGGAGTGGATTTTTGGTTACAAACGGGCACGATTGGATCGGTACAGAACGGAGTGGAGAAACAGATTTTTTTACCCATTTTTTTATCATTCTTTTTTTAAAAATCAATTTTAAAAAAATGATGCATGCACGCTCACATGAATACTGCACAACTTCAACCACAATCAAACATATATCATTACAAGCTTGAATATAACACATTATCTGATAATTGATGGTTAAAAAATTAACGCAAATTACCATCAATAGAGTATTTATAATACAATATATAAAATATATATTTAAAAAATTCTTTTATATATCATGTGAATGGAAAGTACAATATTAAAATCATATTGATTGTACTTCCTAACACAGGGTACACCATATCCAAGATTTCGTAAGAAATGAATATACATGAAAAATGAAATAAAAAAAAATAAAAAATTAATTTTAAATCATTTTGATGTACACCGAAACATAAGTTAACGTTTTAAGAACTTAATAAGATAAATAATATAGTATTTGTATTTTGAAAAGGAGAAGAAATTATGGTATCATATAAGTGCACTTGAATTCAATAACATTATAAAAAAAAATTGATAAATAATAAATAAGTAATAATTAAATTTAATACATATTTAATTCGGTTATTCGGTTCAGTTCGGTACGGTACGGTACGGTCACATACGGGTTTTTTGTACGGTTAATTTGGTAATATCCAGATTCGTGCCAAAAAATATTCGGTTTGGTTTCAGTATGGTTAAAATAAAAAATCCACAATTTTTTTCGGTTCGATTCTTTTTAAGTGCGAATTTCGGTACGGTTTCGGTAATTTTCGAACTCCGTGAACAGTCATAGTTTAAATCGTTATAATTGTCTTATTGAATAATTAAGATGAATAGTTGTAACTGTGCAAACTACTACAATTATTCAACAAAAGCAATTAATATTTTTTTAAATGCATTTAAATTGCCCAATGCACTTGAGATATTAGATCTATTCAAATATTTTTCCCGATTAATATTCGTATAAGATCATCTCACGAATTGCATTGTGTGGATGGAGTTTTAAACCTAATTATTCAACTAAGGCCCCATTTGACCAAAATTATTTTAAACATTTTATAAGCTTTAATATATTACTATTTTCATTTCAGAAGACATTGCGATATATTTTTGGGCACACGGATTAAGAAAAAGGTGTAATGAGTTATAAATATTATATATGTATTGGGAGAGTGAAGTTTAATAAATAATTTTCACTTTTAGGCATGCAAACTTTTTATAGGAGAAACAATAATAGATAGTATGTAATGTCTTTTGGGACGGAGGGTGTAATTATTTTAAGAGCTTATAACATGCACTTCCTCGGTCTACCAAGACATGGATGAAAATATCGCGAAATATTGCGGACATATCACAAATTTTGAGATTTTGATATGAATATTGGGGTGTAATGTAATTTTTTAAGTCATATTCCTTATAGGATATGGGTGTAATGTAATTACCTCTCAACTACAAAATTTCAAGTCATCTTCCTCAGAGGTTGAGAGAAAAAAAAAAAAATTTACACTCCACCACAATTAGCCAATATTTTTCCCAATTTGCCCCTATATTTACCATCTCTTTAAAATCCCACCGTGCAGCCACAGTAGTGTAACCCCCCAGTATCTTTAAAATCCCATTGTGCAGCCACCCATTACCACTCTTTCTCTCCATCTCCAAATGACCATCTCCCATTCTTTGCAATTTCTGCTGCCATCCTCTCCTCCCCCAAATTTCTATCTCTCTTCTTTGCAATTTTTGCTGCCATCTGAGGTTGAAGATCATAGCACACACACGATTTCATGACCCGAAGTGAGGACTAATGGAACGCGTCGGTGAAGGCGGTCCATCCCCAAGATCGTTGTCGGATACCAAACGTACACAAACAAGGAAATATAAAATCTAAACATGCATCTAAACTTATCTAAAGCAAAATTTAGATTCGTTACCCTTGACGATCGAGGCGTTGATTCCACTAGAGATCTTCTAGTATGTCTCCCAACATCGTGTTGGAGTTATATTCCCAACACATCGTTCGAACACCGAGTGGACAGTGAGCTATCGAATGTGGAGAAAGTACCTACTGTTACGTCTCCTGAAAACCCTATTTATCGTACGACTACTGCTCGTGAGTAGTATGGTTTAGACAAATTCAAGGCCTTTTATATATACTCATTAGGTTTCATGGGCCAGACTAGGGATCCATTAGATGGTACAGGATTTGGGCTCCTTACGGGCCCAAATACTCTTATGCTCAGCCCATAACATACTTTGGCCCGAGAATATTAATTCATCCCACTAGAGAATTAATGTTGTACTCCCATCTTATATCCTGAACCGAATCAGGGCTTCTATTAGACTCTATAATTTCCCATGTTAAAAAGATATCGCACGTCCATTAATTATTAAAGCTTCTGACTGATGTCTATTATTCCTTGAGTAGTACCACTCAACCTTGTTATCGTACGAGTTAAAATCCACCTGCAGGATTTAACACGACAATCCTTTAAAAGTTTCCTCAAGAGGACATCATCAACCTGGATGACCAGGACACGGTGCCCTAATGCCAATAAATAGACATTATGCGACCGATGTCACTACCCAAAATACGTAATATGTTGAATCTAACAAGATTCTCACCCATGGAAAATCAAAGAAGTGAACAAGTGCCACACACATCTAAATATCACACTTAGGGTTGAGAATTATAAGAGTCACCACGACCTCTAGTTCTTAATGTCAGTCAGAATAGAATAACATGTCTTATCTGTGATCCATTTAATACGACACATCGCACTAGTATAAACTAATGGTCAAGACAAACCACCAACAAGTTCATACTACAACATAAACCTATAGTTATGTCCAAAACTATCTTAGTTGTGAATACTGTTTACATCTTACAAGGAATCGACAATGTGATCTTCTGTGTGACTACATACCCACCACATCATATACAATATAAGATAAGCAGATATACAAGCAATCATAAAAAATGCAATAATGTGAAAAACCATTTATTTCAGATAATAAAGAAATCGAATATACATCCATAAAAGCCCAACAAAAGTTTGCTTCACAGTATACACCAACAAGGACCCCCTTGAAGACCGACCCGAACCTCGGCCAAGGCAGTTGACAGCGAGGAACGTGAGTCGGTGGTACGGTGGAGAAGGGAGTAGGCGAATCTTTGAGGCTGAAAAAGGGTGACCTTAGATCTGTTGGAAGCGACCACCACAACGAGGAGGGATTGCCGCTGCGAGGAGCGGTGGTAGGATGGCGGCGGTGTGGAAGTGCTGGAGAAGGTGAAGAAGTCCATGAAGAAAAGCAAGGCAGAACCATGGGAAGCAATCGAGAAAAAATTATCCGAGCAATAATAAGTAAAAGGTCGAGGCGAAGAAGATAGTCAAGGTGATTCCTGAGAAGGAAGAATCTAGCAGCGAAGAAGAAGAAGAATCGATTCTAAAGTCATGTGAATATTCACTGTGAGTTTTGGGGTCCTACTTGATTATTGTTCTGCTAATTTTTTTGGTGTGTCTGTACCCCATAACTGCACTATTTTGATTCCATCACCATTAGGTTGTTTGTCGTGGGTTTGAATTGAAAGAAACTAGTTTTCCACTTATTTTTTTTTTAAATTTTTTTTGCAGTGATACAATGTATAGATTTTATGCTAATTTTTTTATTGTTTTGCAGTGGTACAATTTATAGTTTGTGTATTTGATTTTTTTTGTCATTCAATACTTGCATCTGTTTTTCATCAGGTTGCATAGGTGAATAGATGATTGAGTTGTTCTAAATTTAGCAAGACTATTGTTCTTGATTTAATTTGTAAACCCAGAGAATAATTGTGTAGCTGAAGAAAAGAGGAAATTATAGGTTCTGTGTATTTTTCTGTTGTTAGTGTTCTTGTGTTGTAGACTCTGATTTTGAATTTTACTAATGTATGTTTTGAACTTATAGGCAACTTATATTGCACTTTAACAATAAATTTTTTGAACTTTATGGATGTTCTATTGAACTTTTCAAGAATTTTTTTGCACTTACAAAATATTGAATGAGATGAACACAATGTTGAACTTCAATTTAGTTGGTCAATGGTCTTTTGTACATACTGAGCATTTTTTTATGATAATATTAGTTAATTCTCTCTACACTTTATGTATGTTCAATGTTGAATTTAAATTTGCAATTTATTTTTGGATTTGAGATGGTGAAGTTAATGTTGAGAGTAAGTATAATTTCTATGGAAGTGTGGGGAATATGAAATTGAATTCAAAGTGTCAACTAAAAAAACGGGGGGAATATGAATTCAAAATTTGACAAAAAGTCAAAAAAGAAAAAAATTGGGGGCTACTTTTGTTTTAGGGGCATTATGTAATTAATAGTGACATTCATGTAATAATGTAGCAACTTTTGAAGTTGAAAGTAATTAAGAGAAATGATAGTTGCCCTTATTTTAAGAGCTTATAACATGCACTTCCTCGGTCCACCAAGGCATGGATGAAAATATCGCGAAATATCGCAAATTTTGAGATTATGATATAGATATTGTAGTGTAATGTATTTTTTTACCGAGTATCGTGGATATATCGCAATATATCGCAAGATATTGATATCGATGTCGATATCAGTTAACTTATAATACAAAACTGAATAAAAAAAATATCATAGGATAAATAAAAATCGCGAAGAAAAAATTCAATCAAAATTTACACGAAATTTATTAAGATAAATATGTTTTCCCTTTGCTTTTTTGTTTGTAGCGATTGTAAGTTTGTCATAAGAATATATTATCTCTTATAGTAATCAAATCACTCATATAATTGACATGCATATAATTATATTCAAAATACTCTAATATGATGAGTTGATACTAATATTGTTTAGACAAAGTTATTATAATTAGAACATTAAAATTTTGCTTTGTCTTCTCTCATTTAACACCTACTAGATGAGGCCCCGCGTATTACGCGGAATTTTCCATTAAATTTAACACCTCAACAATTACATATACGTATAGAGTGAAATTAGTTAATACATTAATTATTAAAAAGTATTAGAAGTTTTCACTAAAGAGTATTAGTTGTTTTCACCGAAGAATGTTAGTTGTATTCACTGAGGAGTCTTAATTTGTTTTATGTAAACAACTAACACTCTTCGGTGAAAAACAATTAATAACTTTCAGTGAAAACAACTGACACTCTTTAGTGAAAACAACTAATACCCTTCAATGGTTCATGTGTGAACCCTCACTCTATACTTTGTCTATATAAATTAATTTTTCCATCAAATAATAATATAAATATATAATAAATATGTCAAAATAATATATATGTATATATTATCTTGTATAATTATATTATTTAATTTAATTTAACTAATGGCAATTAGAATAATAAATACAAGACTTCCTCAAATATAGTGAGAAAAAAACAATTGAATAAGTTAAACAAATATTAAAATTCAAGTAATTAAAATTGTTAAAATAAGTTACCAATTCATCTATATAATAATTATATTTAATTCTCCTATTTGAAATATTCACAAATTGACAATCCTTAAAATATGACTATTTTTTTAATTATATTGAGATACATAAGTTGATAGATTTATAGGCTTAAGTTAAACAGTTGTCCAAAATATGTAAAGTTTTACAAATTGGTTTAGTGTATAAGAAACATAGAAGTTATAAAAGAGGTGCAAGGTTCGAACCTATGTTACTACAATTTTTTTCAATTGAACTTATATTAAGATGCCACATATATGCCACATATATAATACAATCCAATAGGGTAATAACACATCATATAGAAAAATTTCAAACTTAATGAGAAGACGACACATAATCCAAATGAATATAATGACGACAAATCATCATATTGAACTCCCTATTAGCATAATAGAGGATAACTGCTTATTTCCAGCACAATGACTAGTAACAAAAAACAATAAATAAGGACAAGTATGACAATGCAAATTTAATGAAATCTTAAATATAGTAACAAGACTATCTTTGTGGGACGAATAAAAGTAAGAAGTGGGTCTTTCTTTGAGGCATAAAGGGAGTATTATATTGCCAATTGTTTTACCCCAAACAATGTAATATAGTTTATTATCTTATATGTTTGCTTTAAAAGTGTCATTTTATTGTGATTTTAAATGGAATATATGCATAATAACATGTTATAATAATCCATTAAATTTCATGTTAAATTTAATAAATTTTAGTAAAATATCCGTTATTTTTCTAATTTTTATGAGATATCGATATATTCATCGATATTTCCATAAATTTAAAGTTGCGATATTACTTGCAATAATTATATTTTTATCCTTACATCTCTTAGAACAAATCAAATGAAAACTACAATATAAAGTGAAATGGCCCGACCCAGAATAAGATGACAAAATCAAAAAGTATAGAACAAAGAAAAAGTTTGCAAAGTAGAAAATGTAGGAATCATTACTATAACTAGTAATTCTCCCGTGCGATGCACGGTTTGAGTATTATAAATTTTAATATTTAGACAATTGAAATATAAAATAGTTTAAAATTAAGTAAAAAATATTTAAATGTAACAATTAAGATAGATTATTCATTTGATGGATAGACATAATTTTTAAAATGAAACAATTAGATTCGAATAAATTCATAGTTCAAATATAATTCAAGACTACACATCATTAAAAAGCTGGTTTAAGGGATATAAAATATAAAGTATGCAATATTTTATGCAACAAAGGGAGTATTAGTTATTACATTGTTAGAAAAAATGTAGATTAAAATAATACTAATTGAGTTTTAGTTCGTAAAGATAAGTAAGTAGTCGCCTATGCATATATGTATTGTACACTGATTATAAATTTCATAAAAATGGGCTCATTTCAACTAACATTAATTTAGGTCATTCAAAAGAATGTAAATTTAAGTTATGAATAATTAAATTAAATCACATCATAATATAATGATCATATAGAGTTTTGATATAAATTTATGAAGACAAAGTGTAAGGTGAAAATGATTCACACATAAATCATTGAAGAATATTAATTATTTTTATTAAAGAGTATTAGTTGTTTTCGCTGAAAGATATTAGTTATTTGAACTGAATAGTATTAATTGTTCTATTGAAAATAACCAAGACTCTTTAGTGAAGAGAAGTAATACTCTTCAGTAGCTCTGTAGTGAAAACAACTAATTCATGTATGAACAAATTTCACGATATACATACTCTTTTATAAAATATATACTTATAACAATCATTAATTTTTTATTTTAAAAATGTTGACAGGCAATTTTAAATTTAACAGGCGACATTATATTTCTTTTTAAATCAGTATTCACAAAAGAATAAAAACGTATGAATAAAGTACATCATAAATTTAAGCATCACTTATAATTATATTAATACAATCAATTAATTAAGAATTAATATACAAATTCGAGCCCAATGAAAAAGCCTAACCTAACCCATCACTAACACCTAATTCAGCAAGCAGCGTCGCACCTATACCTACTTCCCTTTCTCTTCCTTCCTAGGAATAAATCCTGAATCTTCCCAATACTTCATTTCTTTAATTTTTTTTGTACAATTATTGAAGCAAATAAACCATCCAAGCATTAATCTCAACAAATGTCAAATTCGAATTCTTGTTTTCCCTTGAGTCCTAAAATGATGGCATTTCCACACTTTTTTTCGTGAGCTTCCTCTTGAGAAATATTTTCTTATTGGCAAATTACTTTCAACATTGACCAACTCGGAAATTATCGTCACAATTAAGCCAAATCTCGGCGCTACAAACGGACTACTTCTATATGAAGGTGCGCTTGAAGATTGGAGTCATTCCCAGATTGAAATCCTGACTTGAACGTTGGAGTCATTCCAAGACTGAAATATTGTTAAAAGAAAATGTAAACCTTCAATGTTATGTATAAATGGAGTAGCATAAAGAGATTCAGTAGAATCTTGCACCTGTGCAAGAATCGAACATCATCAAAGCAAAAAATGGACTGAATAATTTGACAGATTGAAGCTATATATATTTTCGGCTTAAAATCCAAATAGAAGGTGTGCCCAAATAGGCAACCCATTAGTCCCTAACACCTAATTCAGCAAGCAGCTAAACACCTTCTGTGACGTCCCCACTTAATATAGTACGGAAAATATGATGTGGCACAAGTAGGAACGACATCAAAATAGTACTTTGTATTAAAATATACACACGCCATACATTTACACAGCGGAAGTAGTAAATAAGTATGATCGTAATTTAAGATACAAGCCAAAATTTAAAAATATTATTCTTGAAAATATAAAGTCTTTAAGAGAACTTCACAGCCTGCCGAGTTCATTCGCCCACGTCCGGATCCACAACATCTGTAAAAATTTAAAAGTGGAAGGGATAAGCGTTTATAAACACTTAGTGGGAAATCTCTTGTTAATTGCACAAACTAAACATCAATTGTTTATAATATGTGAGCCCCCGAAATTTCACCGGGTATATGCTTGGGTGGCGTGACCAACCCGTGGTGCCGGAACGACCAGACTATATGCTTGCCAACATAAAGTTGGACTTATATGTGGGGCCAGTTGATAGCGGGCCAGACTCAAAATTTAACATTCAACGTTTAATAAGTGCAATTAAATAATAATAGAACACTCGGTGAAGAGCGAAGTGATTCCCCATCTTGCAGGTTTGTACCTACAAGTAGAATTTTTAAAATAGAAACATTGTTACTTATCCCTTCACTTTTGTAAATTGTAAGACTTGAATTCAAATCTCCATACATATTCAAATATTGTATACTAACACACATATATCAATTAAGTGTATAAAATCATCAAATAGCAAGTTATAAATAAATATCGACTGTAAAAAATGTAACCGGACCATTTCGAACCTTTCACACAAAATTCGATTTTGGCAGATTACACGCCTAACTTTGAAAATTCATATTAAATTATTCATACATCCAAATATTATGAAATTTTAACAGTATATTACCAACTCAATAAAGTTTATCACCATATTTTCAGATTTCTCAAACTCCTTACCAAACATCAAATATTTCGTAATGAACACACAATAACAAATTCTGGTCACTTAACTTTAAAAATTCACCATAAATCAACCACATGTCCAATACTCATAAAATTTTAACCATGAACTCCCAACTTCATTTAATTTATCAAGATACTTTGGTTTTCTATAAAAAACTAACCGATTATTCTCAGATCATAGCAAACTTCTACTGTTCCTGTTATAGAGTCCAAAATCCTAGTTCAACTTTGAAAAATTACCACGAATTGAATACCAGTCCAAAAATTATGAAATTTTAAACCTAAGTTTCTTCACAAGTCTATTTTTACATATAAAAATTTCAGAATTTTCCACCGAAAAATTGGATCAAAAACGAAATTCCTTCACAAGTTGTCCAGATTTTTGGTTTTCATGCATATATGAAGAACATAACATCTTAAACTCACTTTAAACCATATAATTTCATGATTTCTACTTCTAATGCATATATATTCAAGTAATAAACATGATTTTGGTCATAACTCATGAAGAAATTGAATTAAACATTCAAACATGAAGTAAAACATGGATAACATGCAAAATTACTCATCAAAACTCATTTTCCTATCAATTAATTCACATATCATGCATAAACTTCATACAACCACTTAAATAATTACTCAATCAAGAAGAGAAGCTTACTTAGAGATAGGTAGCTACAAGAAATCTCTTCTTCTCCTTTCTCAACTTCTAAGTATAAGAGTAGTAGTATTTGTGAAATTTTCTTAAGCTTTTTTCTTATGTTTTTTTTTTTTTTCATGCAAGAACATGTATTTATAGGGGAAGATGTGCTTGAGGGCTACCCAATTCCTCCCCTTAACCGCCACTTGTAGAAGGTTGTGGAGAAATTTGGATAATCTTGGAGTTAAGCAAAGTTACACTTGTTATCTTAAGGTTAGTTGTTAATTTTGACTTTTCTTTCTAACCTTATCTTATCTTATCTTAATATTAGTCTTGAAGCTTCTCTAATTCTCCTAATTTTATCCTAAAATTTCGAAATTTATGAGGAGTACAAGTGTAGTCTTGTATTTTGTAGAAATAACACATATATACTATGAATTTAATAAGTAGAAATTGAAATTATAGGATAATTCTAATAAAATTTACTTATACTATCTTATGAAATAAAATTAAAACTCTTCTAAGGCTCTAAATAATTTACAAAGTCTATATACTAATCATAAAAAATATATCGAGTAATCGATACGTAATTCGTTTCTTAAAGAAACGTTCATTTTTCAACTTATAACTTGTGAAATAAAATACTAGACTTAAGGACTATATTAATTTCTATATCAAATACTTTAAGACATAAAATAAAGAACATATAAAAATTATAAAGTCTCAAGAATAAGCATGTATTGAGCAAATAATGCAGTAATTGTAACTATCGAGTAATTAAAACACATAAACATATCTTTGCATAAATTTGAATGTAAATGCGTCACATAGATGCATATAGAATTATGAAGTACTTAGTAAAGCAGATAGGATCATGAAAACCTAGGGTATTACACCTTCTCAGCAAATTACTACTCATCCAGTTGAAGAACTACGCAAACAAAAAATACAAAATGGAAAAGATGCATTTTTTGAAACTATACACCTTATCAGCGTCATCCAGATGATATAAACTAAACACCTTATCAGCATCATCCAGATGAAATCTTATAGACGCCAATGGTCAAATTTAGCTGTTCACTTCTGAAACATAAATCACAATTTGCCAAATAAACAAAAAATTGAGAATAAGGGAAGAGGGTTCAAGTTTACTGTGAATCAGAAATACAATTTACCTTTCCATGATTTGAGTATACAACGCCTGATTCTCCGAAGTTGTATAACTTGTTCATCCCAATTTCATTCACCAAAAATCAAATTTAGATTGCAGTCAAAATTTCGCCTATAAAAATTACGAAAACATATCTCCTATAATAGAATTTCATGAAATTGAAATATATAATCTAAAATATTACCAGAAAGAGCATATTGGGTGCGAGAAATGGTAGTATGTAGGGCATAGCTGACGGCGGGTCGACGACAAAGGCAACGTGTATAAAGAATGTCACTTTGGTGTGGCGGCACCTGAATCAAGCTCGCGCTATCTGTAAAATGAGGGTGCGAGAAGATCCAAAATTTTGAAACAGGAAAAAGAAAACCAAATGACTTCGGAAAAATCGTTACGAATTAGTGCAGAGAGTTGGAGCGACTAATGGCGTGCCCAAATAGGTAGATATTGTTTTACAACTGTCTCACGAAACCAAATATTTTATTATTTCTGGAATTTAGGCGGGAACTTGTCAGAGAAGTCACTATCCTGTTTTTATATATACTATTTTATCTCACGGTGTAAATATTAAAAAGTTTAATAAGTAAAAATTTGTGATAGAAATTTGAATAAAATTTATTTTAATCTTTATTAATTTAAAAAAAAATACTATATATAAATATCTCATAATTAGTGAGTTAACCATGTAATATTTTATTGTACATTAAACTTATCTCAAATATTTAAATTTATAAAATGATATAAAAATTGTATAAAACTTATAGAATAAAAAAGGTTTTAAAAATTCCACACACATATATATATATCACGTACCCAAATGCATAGTATGCCTTTGGATTTTGAGTACAATTTTAAATTGATTTTGACTTTTTAAAATTTATTAAGTAAATTAGGCGTAAATATTAGAAAATTTAAATTAATAATACATATATTGAAAATTGTAATAATTGTGGTGTTTTATGTATATTTATTTCATTTTTAAAATTCAATCAATCATTTGCCAGGTCTCAATATATTGGATCAGAGAGCTACTCATATTATTGACATGCTTATTTCATAAAAAAGAAAAATCAAAAGAAAATCAATTTTTAAAGTAATTCTTAAAACATTTATTTTACATAACAGTGATGTTTTATGTATATAATCATTTTATATTTAGAACATAATTCACCAAGTTTGAGGTCTCATTAAATGAGTTGCAGCCCTAATTCTATTATTATCGTGCCTATTTTTTAAAGAAGAATCAAAGAAACTCAAATATTTTATCTTAATAATTCTTGGAAAAGTTTCCTGAAGAAGAAAAAGAACCGACTCTTGAAAAACTCAAATGAAAATGGTTGTGATTGGCAATTGGCCGTGTATATCTGTTCGACTTCCCAAAAAAAAAAAAAAAAATACAGGTGAAAGGATAATATGACAATATGTTTAAAAGAATAGATAAAATATTATATTCCCAAAATAGAAAGAGAAAATTGGCGGGAAAATTGAACAACTATTCTTGGCAGGACTATTGTGTTTTTATATATATATATAGACTAGTTGTAGACCCGCGAGTATCGCGGGTATGAAGTATGGATAAATATTTTTTATCAGTTATATTGTATAAGTATGTCCATATTAGTGCAACTGTGATTCGTTAACAATTTATTGTAAAAAATGTAATTATTTCACTATGCATTGCTCCTCATACTATGCAAGTCAAACATTTATAAATTATAGGACCAGATTTAAAAATTTGTACATGCAACGCGACATCTAAGTATCTGAAGAAAAACAACAACTATAAGAATAAAAGACTACAAAATGTAACATGCTCAATGTTATATATAGCAAAAGTATTTAATCCTAAAGATTAAACATATTAATATACAATACTACACTATAACTATACATAGATGATTAAATCCAACACAGTAATTACAAATTTCTAAAAACTTCTCTATAAACAACGTTTGTCGTGATTTTTGAAGGTTTGCCTTCAGAATCAAGACAAAGTATTTTCAAACCATCTTTACTCTTAACTCTTGATACTGCAACATACAATTGTCCATGCGTGAAAACTGACTTTGGCAAGTATAGTCCAACGGTTGAAAGAGATTGTCCTTGACTTTTATTAATAGTCATAGCAAAGCACAACAATATAGGAAACTGTCTCCTCGTAAACTTTACTGGCATGGTTGAGTCAGTATTGCTCAAAGTCATTCTTGGAATAAAAACTTTTTTTCCAATGTTTTTTCCAGATATTATCTCAGCCTCACTAACATGATTTCCCAGTCTAGTAACAATAAGCCTTGTCCCATTACACAATCCGGATTTCTGATCAATATTTCTCAAAGGGACAATAGGAACTCCTTCTTTCAATACCAATCTATGGCTAGGCATTCCACAACACTTGACTGAGTTTAAAAAATCAACTGAAACCAACTTTCCATTACCTCCAGGATGGAATTCAGATTTACAAACACTATCGTAGCTCAAATAAATCTTTGTTTCACCTGGAATAATGGAGAGAATTTTCTCGTTGATACAGTCCACAACTCTGTGTGTGGGAGCAAGGATAGCTTTATCTTCAAAATATTTGGGCGTACGTAGATTATTCTGGACGGACGGGTAAATACTTTGAATGATAGCCATAACTGGATAAACCTCATCATATATGAGATTTTCCAATGGAATTTTAATTTCCGAAAAACCATTGCTACCATGACCAAGCTTCCCATCTCCAACTTTCAATATCCAGTCGGAAAATTCAGCAATATAATTACTTAGTATAAAATAGTATTGTTTAACATAAAAAAATAAAATAAAGAGACTACCTTACAATAATCCCACAAATGCGATGAATTAATTGTAGAATGTATAACATCTTCTCTGCTTCCATTCGGTAAAACTGGAAGTATTTGACGGAAATCTCCACCAAGTACAATAGTTTTTCCTCCAAATGGTAGATTACTCATGGACCCATTGACTTGAATCGAATATACCAACTTTAACTAGTAGATTCCTCGCAAGCGTACGAGTTCACTGTAGTATGAGTAAGTATAGCGACCAAGTATTATCGAACCCACGAGATGGAGTGTATGCGAACAGATCCCTGAAGATCTACGCGTCGTAGTTAATATGAGTGTAATATTTTTGGATTTTTTTTTAAGAATTAATTATGAACTAAAATAAACTAATTAAACTAAAGAGCGAACTAAACAATTTAACTAAGGAGTGTTTTCAAATATGAGATGGTGATGCTCAGGATAGGAATCCCTACGTATACTAACGGAGCAGGTACATAATCAAAATAACCGTGACGCGCAAGAATTAACCTAAGTAAAAGAATGCAAGATGAAAGATCAAGATTTTAAACCCTAATACTTTATCCTAACACTCGACTTCACTAATCTACTAACAAGTTAATAGATCGTGCTTAATTAAAGAGGCCCTCATTTAACTAATGGTGATGCGGTCGTCCTCCATAGCTAAACCGACAAATTAATCAACCCCTTCTAAACCCTCTAATTAAGTCTACTAGTTGTTAAAGAGTGATGCGGTCGTCCTATCCCTAACACGTTCGTACGAAATTCAAAGGAAAAGTTAAGATTGATTTTAAGAATTCATTAATTAAGAGAATTAAAACCTAACGTCACGGATTACCCTAATTACGTACCCACAACCTACTTCTACGAGTTCATCCTACCCTAAGCATGCAAGGGTTTTAGCCTAACATGGTGGTTTGAATAATAAAAGCAATCACAAGAACAATAAACATATGCATAATTAAATCAACGAAAGAAATCAAGAACATAAACGAAAGAACAAATTAAAGTCTATAAAGAAATCTATATAAATCTGAAAAACTAGGGTTTATCGTCTCAAAGAGTAAAGAAAGAAAGAATTAATCTAATACGTTCAAAAGAAATACTAAAGCTAAGAATTCGTAAATTAAAACCTCGATTACAACGTATAAAACTCTTCCAATCTCTCTCCCAAGCTTTCTCCTTGCTCAAAATATGTAAAAATATGTGTTGGTATCTGTTGATATGCTTGGAAAAAGGTATAAATAGGCTTGGGATCGAATTTGGGTGTTCATGGGCCAAAATACGCGTCAAGATCGAGTATAGGTCGAGTAAAACTACTCAACCTGTTGCAGCTCGAGTGCACTACTCGAGTGCCTGAGTAATGACTACTCGAGTGACTCTGCTCGAGTACTTTTCGGCAGCTGTACGCATGTTCGTAAAATCTTCATATCTCCTCAACCGGGAGTCCGTTTTGGCCGATTCAAAGTCCTACGAACTCCTCTTTTCACCCTCTATCCATCTATGAAAACCAAAGAGACAAATTCATCAGTTTATAGAAATGATACTCAATTGACTCCAAACACTCATAAAAAATACTCAAAATATGGGCAAATCGGACACCAAAACATAACAATTTCACACCTAATCAACCCCCCCAAACTTACCATATTGCTTGTCCTCAAGCAATGAAATAATAAGTCAAGTGAAATTGTTAGGAATGAGTCAAAGAATCAAATCGTGCAAGCAAATGAACTCGAGCTTCAAAGATCAATCACACGTATACTCACTCACCTTCCTTCATCATACTCATGCAACAACAACAAGAACCACCAAGATCAAACATGGATGTGCACTCAACGATGTGTTTCACTCCCTCATAAGTGTATATCAATGATAAAGGGACTCACTCAAACAATCAATCACTCATATCGGCAGCCATAGGCTTGTAAGCGCTCTCAACTCCGACCATACTCTAGAAATCAATGCCGAATCAAAAAGGACTTTTCTCAAGGTTGTAATGTAGGCTCTTTGGACAGGTGGGATAACAATATAGGGTAAAGTGAATGGAGAATAGAAAATCAAACTTTGGCACTTCGAGATTAGGAACAGAATACTTCAAACATTTTCAATCAACACCCTTTCAATTCCATACTCTCAACACTTCAATTTTTTTTTCTAACTCTTTTCATTTTTTTTTTCAATCACTTCACTTTTTTTTTTCACAAACACTTGAGCTCATTTTTTTTTCTTTTGCTTATTCTCAACTTTTTCTTTCCCACAACTCAAATCTCATTCACACCCTTATTTTATCACCACTCAACCATCATAATTCCTTTTCTCAACTCAACTCAATCCCTTCACATTCACACTTTTCCTATTCTCCACTCAAATTGGGACAAAAAGGCCTAGGAACTGGAATAGTGTTTAAATGTGCTAGCAAATGAAATAGGCTTAGAGCTCAAAGGGGCTAACAAGGGACAAATATCAATGGTAAGGAAAATTTTGGCTAAGTGACTCATTCAAAACAAAGATGGCCTAAGATCACATTCGGCATATCAAACTAGACACAATCAAGAAGCAAGAGCACACACAAGTTCTAGCATCCTCTAAGGTGACGATCCACTCACAAACAAAGAGATCAAATTATGCATCAAAATCTCATAAGGCTCAAATCTCACAGCTTTCACATCCATGCTAGTCCTAGTGAATTCTCACTCTCATCACACAAATACTCAAAAAGAAAACTTGCAAGCATACTAGTTCTTTCTCAAATCAACTCTAACTCAATACTCACACAATAAAATTCCTGACTCAACTTCACAACTCATCAACTCATGCTCAAAGATAGCAACCAACAAGCATAAGAGAATTGATAGGCATGAAATATTGAGTAACAAAACAAATCAAAATCAGCCCAAGGAGCATCTCAAGACACAAATAATCAACTGACTCAAAGATAAGGGGTGCTCCGGTGCAATGTAACAAGAAACATAAAAAAAACTCCACCCCCCCCAAACTTCGACCTTGCGACGAGGTCTAAGTTTGGGGTTGTGGGTTACCTCAACCAAAAAATTTGGTTTCTCTCAGACGTAGCACACTCTCTTGCTTGAGTTCCTTCAATCTCCACGTATTTGGCACTCCTTCGAGACAAGCCTACAAAATGAACTCTCAAGTACGAGGTTAAAACTTACGATTCAACAACACACTAATAACATAATAAGAAACTAAAAACAAATAAAAGCAAATAAAAATGGGTTGCCTCCCATTCAGCGCTATTTTTAAGGTCCTCATGCCGGACCGAGCTCAAAGGAGCTTATGGGACATCATACTCAAATTTATCTCCCTTACTCTCATAAGAGTGGTGCTTGCATGTCTTTGCTTGATGCCCCTCCATCATGAGCTCTTTTGCTTTCCTCTCATCCCCAAGTATTATGGGTCTCAACTCCTTCTCACCTTTATCTGGAGGCGTCTTACCAAACAGGTTCTTGAATTTAGACTTTTTCTTATTAACTCCTCATTTTCCTTCCAACTGGATCACGTCCACACTTTTCACCTCTTCATCCTTCAACTTCTTCACTTTGTCCCTATCAACATAATCAAGAACATAATGCTCATGGGTTAAATTATCAAGTGAAGGATTATAAAATTCATGAATATGAGAAGGATTAGGGATAGTATGTGTGTCATCAACACTAGGATCAATGGCATCCATGCAATACAAACTCTCATCCTCCTTCGGGTGCTTCATGGCTTCATATAGGGAAATCTTCACTTCTTGATCATCAACCTTCAATGTAATCTTCCCATTTGCCATGTCTAGCACCATCCCCGCCGTCGCTAAGAACGGTCTTCCCAAGATCAGGGGCACGTGCTCATCTTCCTCCATCTCTAGGACCACAAAGTCGGCTGAAAAAATGTGATCTCCAACTCTCACTAGGACGTCTTCAACCACACCTTGAGGTCTATTAATAGACCGATCGGCAAGTTGAAGCGTCATCATTGTGGGTTGAAGTTCACCACCTTCCAACTTCTTGAAAAGCGACAACGACATCAAATTAATGCTCGCTCCGAGGTCGCACAACGCTCCCTTCTTGATCCCGTTCCCAATATCACAATGAATGGTGAAGCTCCCGGGATCCTTCAGCTTTGGAGGAAGCGCCTTGTGCACTAATGCACTCACCTCGTGGTTCAACTGTACCAACTTCGGCTCATCCACTCGCCGCCTTTTCGCGATCAAGTCCTTCAGAAACTTTGCATAGTTGGGCATCTATTCCAAAGCATTATAAAAAGGGATATTAATATGCAATTGTTTAAACACATCAAGGAATTTAGCAAACTTTTCATCAAGCTTCTTTTTTATGAAGCGTTGTGGATATGGGACGGGTATCACAGATTTGGGTACCCCCCATTCATCTTTCTCGGTCTCTTTCACTTTCTCCCTTGCTTCCTTTGCCTTCTTCCACTTAGGAACTCTCTCACCCTTCTCAATGCCTTTCTCTTCAAGCTCTTTGCTCGCTTGAGTGCTTTCACCCTCAACCTTCTTCTCAATCCCTTCACTTTTTATCCCCTTCTCAACTTGAGGCATCTCAGAATCAGCAGGCATCTGAGGACCTTCATAGTTGGTTCCACTTCTTAACTGGATAGCCTTGCAATGCTCTTTCGGGTTCCCCTCCGGCATGGAAGGATATTTTCCCGGCTCTCTATTCAACGACTTTGTAATCTGGCTCATCTGAAACTCTATAGAAGTGAACCTTCGATTGTTCTCTTATTGAGTTCTAGTCCACTCAACGTTCATCTTCTGGAGCTCTTGATCACGTTGATCACCCTTCTTATGCAACTCCTTCACATCGTACTCCAAAGAGGATAACCTCTTACTTCCTTCCTCCACCTTCTGAAGAATAGCTCTCAACATCTCCTCGGTTGATGCACCGCCTTCTCCACCAGGAGGTTTAGACCCTGGGTCAACACCCGGAGGAACTGTATTACCCGCCTTCGGGTTAGCATATGAGAAGTCCTCATTCTTCCTCCATGTGTTTTGAGGAGGCTGTTGGCCTCCTTGAAATCCTTGTGTGTTCCTCCATTGATTTTGAGGCGGCTGTGGCCCTGGAGGTACAAATGGCTGACCATAAGAAGGTCTTCCAAACTGATTTCCACCTTGGTATCCATTCTGATTGTAATACGGACCTCCCATGTAATTGGCTACCTCTTGCTGTCCACTTGGCTGGTCTACTCTTTCCTTCTCTGCTGCATGCTCTCCACCCAAATTCTTCCCCAACTCGAGGTTGTTGATCTTCTCCATCATCGCCATCAACAGCCTTCTCGTTCCTTCACCTTTTTTCTCCTCCAACTTGCAAACTCTCTGGAACTCAGGATCCTCATTCCATACCCCGGCATTCGTGACAATGTTGTCCACGATCTCTCTACATCTCGCTATCCCTTGGTTCAGAAAAGCTCCACTCGCACATGCATCTAAATGGGCTTGGCCAGCCTTGCTGGCTCCACTATAGAAGAACGCCATAATATCTCCCTTATTATACCCATGCTGCGGGCACTCGATCAACATATTTGAGTATCTCTCCCACGCTTGGCGTAAATCCTCTCATTGCTTCTGGAGGAAGGAAGAGATCTCAATCCTTGCTTTGATCGTTCTGGATGGAGGGTAGAATCGCTCGAGGAACAGACGCTCGAGCTCAGCCCATGTGGTTACACCTCCCCGTGGGAGCGTGTTGTCATACCACTCTTTAGCTATTCCCGTCAGTGAGAATGGGAACAGCCTAAGCCTCTTGGCATCTTCAGACATGCCATTATAATTGAATGTGGAGGCTATCATGAGAAAACTCCTCATGTAAGTGTGAGGATTCTCCTTCCCGATCACCCCCTTGAACTGATTCTCGGTCAGCAGCTTTAGAATTCCCGGGGAAATCAAGAAGTTATTTGCCTCAACAGGAGGCAATGCCACTCCATCATAGTACCGCTGTGGCTGCGCTGCAAACCTCCCTCGAATAGCCATATTGTGATCTACGTTCTGAGGAACGTGTTGAGGATTAGCAGCAGATACTGGTACTTGTTGGGGTGGTGGTGGATAAACAGGTGGTTGATTATAGACTGGAGGTGGAGGATACGGGTATGGTGGGTAAGGATAAGGTGGGTAAGGGTAGGGTGGATAGGGTAAGTTGTTTTGTGGTATGTTAGGATTTGGGTAAGCAGGGTTGTTATGAGGATTTTGGACCATGTTATGAGCTGGGCTATTTTGGTTCTGAGTACCCGGGTTTTGGCTCTGGCTCTCTCCTAACGAATCTTGATTCTTGCTGGTATTGCCATCAGTGCCGTCAACCCGGTTCAATGCCTGATTGAACTCATTCTCGGCATCATCCAACTCATTAGTGATGTCCATCGGTTCTTTCCCTCCGGCAGCGTTCATCCTTCTTAAGAAGGCTCGGTTCCTTCTAGCTATCGTCTCAGGGTCCAACGGTATTCTCTCTTCGCTCGTATTGCCTTGTGAGCGTGTTTTCATAAACCTGACACACTAGCAGAAGGATCAAAACGCAACTGCCGAATAAATAAAAATAAAAAATAAAACAGAAAAGAAAGCACTCACTACTAACTACTAAGCTATCGACAAGTCCTATTCAAAAAGCATACAACGCCATCCCCGACAACGGTGCCAATGACTTGAATCGAATATACCAACTTTAACTAGTAGATTCCTCGCAAGCGTACGAGTTCACTATAGTATGAGTAAGTATAGCGACCAAGTATTATCGAACCCACGAGATGGAGTGTATGCGAACAGATCCCTGAAGATCTACGCGTCGTAGTTAATATGAGTGTAATGTTTTTGGATTTTTTTGAAGAATTAATTATGAACTAAAATAAACTAATTAAACTAAAGAGCGAACTAAACAATTTAACTAAGGAGTGTTTTCAAATATGAGATGGTGATGCTCAGGATAGAAATCCCTACGTATACTAACGGAGCAGGTACATAATCAAAATAACCGTGACGCGCAAGAATTAACCTAAGTAAAAGAATGCAAGATGAAAGCTCAAGATTTTAAACCCTAATACTTTATCCTAACACTCGACTTCACTAATCTACTAACAAGTTAATAGATCGTGCTTAATTAAAGAGGCCCTCATTTAACTAATGGTGATGCGGTCGTCCTCCATAGCTAAACCGACAAATTAATCAACCCCTTCTAAACCCTCTAATTAAGTCTACTAGTTGTTAAAGAGTGATGCGGTCGTCCTATCCCTAACACGTTCGTACGAAATTCAAAGGAAAAGTTAAGATTGATTTTAAGAATTCATTAATTAAGAGAATTAAAACCTAACGTCACAGATTACCCTAATTACGTACCCACAACCTACTTCTACGAGTTCATCCTACCCTAAGCATGCAAGGGTTTTAGCCTAACATGGTGGTTTGAATAATAAAAGCAATCACAAGAACAATAAACATATGCATAATTAAATCAACGAAAGAAATCAAGAACATAAACGAAAGAACAAATTAAAGTCTCTAAAGAAATCTATATAAATCTAAAAAACTAGGGTTTATCGTCTCAAAGAGTAAAGAAAGAAAGAATTAATCTAATACGTTCAAAAGAAATAGTAAAGCTAAGAATTCGTAAATTAAAACCTCGATTACAACGTATAAAACTCTTCCAATCTCTCTCCCAAGCTTTCTCCTTGCTCAAAATATGTAAAAATATGTGTTGGTATCTGTTGATATGCTTGGAAAAAGGTATAAATAGGCTTGGGATCGAATTTGGGTGTTCATGGGCCAAAATACGCGTCAAGATCAAGTATAGGTCGAGTAAAACTACTCAACCTGTTGCAGCTCGAGTGCACTACTCGAGTGCCCGAGTAGTGACTACTCGAGTGACTCTGCTCGAGTACTTTTCGGCAGCTGTACACATGTTCGAAAAATCTTCATATCTCCTCAACCGGGAGTCCGTTTTGGCCGATTTAAAGTCCTACGAACTCCTCTTTTCATCCTCTATCCATCTATGAAAACAAAAGAGATAAATTCATCAGTTTATTGAAATGATACTCAATTGACTCCAAACACTCATAAAAAATACTCAAAACATGGGCAAATCGGGCACCAAAACATAACAATTTCACGCCTAATGACCCATCATAATTTCTAATAATATCTCTTAAAGTACGATCCAATGCCTCAAAACTAAATTTATTTACCATAGGTGTCTCGTCCCAAATTATTAGCTTAGCAATTTTCAGTAATTGAGATAGCTCTGATCCAGGAAGTATGTGACACGTGGATGACTCATCTATGTTTAATGGAATGACAAATCTGGAATGAGCAGTGCGTCCACCAGGAAAAAGAAGTGTTGCAATTCCACTCGAAGCAACATTCAAAACTATATGGCTGTCACACCTTATAGCAGCTGAAAGTGTCTTCCAAATATAATTTTTTCCCGTACCACCATATCCATATAGAAAGAAAATTCCACCCTTATTACTTACAACAGCATCGAGTATCTCGTCAAAAACAGACTTCTGTTCAGAAGTCAGCATAGAGCTTAAATTCGTAAACTCATTTCTCAAGAGTTCACGGTCATATTGCATCTCTTCACATATCATCCTATTTGTTCCAGCAGTTATTGACCTCTCACTGGGTAAAGGCATGGAAGGGAACCTAGATAAACTACTTCCATTCAAATTCAATAACCTTTCAATCTCAATCAATGTATAATTCTTCAATTCGTCACTGCTCAAAATTAGCTCTGTTAAAGACACAAGAAGAATACTGTATTAGATTTTTTGAACTTAAATTTAAATCGAACTAATATATTTAATAAATATTTACCTGGTAAATTCAACAATTTTCTTTGCCTAGACTGTATATCATCCGAAAGGCAATCCAAAGTCTGCCCAAATACCTTTTCTGGAGAGTTCATAGACGACGAAAGCAGTAGAGTGGAGAACAAATTTCTCACATAATGTGCAGTAGCCCAAAAACTTGATTCAATTATACCATCAATATATTCCCTATCATCTTCCAACAACCTTAATGCATAACACGCATCTCTAAATGTTGGATACATAATATTTCCAATTGTGCGTATCTCTTCATGGGACTCTGATCCCCTACTATGAGGCAACAGAATACCAAGGTAAAACTGTTCACCTGCACTAGGTAAAACATTGTACAATCTTCCCAAAGCTGACCTTTTATCCCTACGCCTTTCCCAAGAGTACTTTTTTCTATCCCATACATACTTGGACGAAAATTCCATATACGTGAGACTTTTTGCCTGGGGATCTGTCCTGTTACACGACATCCAAGTAAGAAATTTGGAATTATGAACGTTTGGCATCTCAAGAAATCATCAATATACTACTCATCGTCGAAAACAACACTTTGCTGGTTAGGAAGGTGAAAATTCAATCGAACAACTGATGGAAATCTGTACTGAATATCGAATTGAAGAGTTCTCCACACAGCCTCGCATGGAGAAATGTATCTACAATTAATGTAAGCTTCAACCCCATCCTTCTCTTTTGATTTGATAGAGGACGGAACACCAGAATCTACCGTTACTGTTACTCTATCAGAACCTTTATTTATATACTTGAACAAATACTTGATGGATTTGTGTTTGTTGCACCATTCAACATTTATATGTTCACGGTACCTTCTCAATAAGATAGGATTGTATGGCACAACAAACCCATTGTCCAGTTCAACTTTACTTTTAGTAACAGTGCGTCCGTCATTTCTTCTCCTATAGAGAGGATAACCATCTTGATCAACTGAAGTACTGTCCTGAAACTTCTTAGGAAATTGCTTTGAACAGTAAATCCCATTCATACATGGTGAATTCCTCTTAGCAAGTCCACATGGACCATGCATCATATATTCACCAATCAATTCATGAAGTTCAGGATCCTTGTCTCTATCGGGAATTTATGCGGAAATGATACGGTCTACGTCATCTGGATTTGGAATCTTATTATTGCGATTCAAGAAAAGAAGGATGTGGGCATGTGGCAATCCTCTTTTCTGGAATTCAACGGTGTAGACCACTATAAAAAAAGAGATTTATGGATTATTGATCAAAAAATGCTAGTATCAAAATTTTCATTTAAACAGTTCACCGCAAAAAATAAATAAAAAACCAAAAACACAATATATAATATACAGACATAAACATATATACACACACAAATACACAAACATACACATATATATACATATATATAAATAACATTTGTTGATGTTGTTGGTAGTGAAGTATTCACTATTTACTTTGAAACAACATGAATTTGCCCTTTCTTCTCATTAACCAACACTTTATGATCAAATGTTGTCTTAGATGTTTTAACATGCAGGTTGAAGATCTAGAAGGATCTACAAGGTTCTGGAATTATCGATGTTGCAGTGAATGTTGCTTAACATTGGTAACAACATGAGCAGTTACGGGTTCTAGAAGGATCTACAAGGATCTACAAGGGACTACACATTTCAGACTTATCCAGGACGTTTTAGAACTATCTAGATCAGGCGGTTGCATCAAGAAGCATGAGGAATAAATGATAAGACGTGGGACAATATGAAGATCATGGAGGCGGTTACAAAGAGAAGTTATTTTGGATTGAAGACTTCTGCCTATAAATAGAGGCCGAATCCTTCAGTTCCAGGTGTGGAGTAAACGAGTACACCTACTCTAGTGTTGATCCTGAGTTTAAAGGTGATAGGGCAGTTATTCCAACGTTTATGTTATGCCTTGAAATAGAGTTTTTCACGCATAGCTTGTGATCGAACATATATCCATAGATAGTGAGATCATTGATATATAGTGAGATCAATTTTGACGGTGTATTATGTTATACACTTAGCCAATTTAGATTTGATAGGTGATATCGAGTCTTGTTTCCGTTGTGAACGATTATACTCTTCACACAAATTTTGTATCACTAATCTTTTTATAGTGAACCTTTCGCCATGAGGCTAGCACAAACTATTTATGATAGTTTGTGTTAAAAAGTATTCCCTTTTGCAATTGTGTGTTTAAGTCTTCCGCTGTACACGTTTTATATTCTGTTTTTCCAGATTGTTGTAATATTTGCTTTAACATTTGTTACAACATCTGCACTTTATAACACACGCACACTTTCAATTGGCACCAGAGCCATAAACTTGATATACTAAGTTTAGATCCTGAGTTTTTAAGTGTGTCTTTTGCTATGGAATATCCTGTAAACACCCCACTTAGGCCCCCTATACTAGATGGAAATAACTATGCCTATTGGAAACCTAAGATGCGCATGTACATCAAGTCTATTGACGAACGTGCTTGGAGAAGTGTTCTGACCGGTTGGGAATGGCCCAGAAACCAAGCAGATGATGATGGCGAGACAAGAGTCAAACGGGAGATTGAATGGACAAATGAGGAGACCACGACGGCAAGCTACAATTCCAAAGCTCTCAATGCTATCTTTACCTCTGTTGATGTATCTATGTTTAAGATTATATCAACATGTACTACGGCTAAAGATGCATGGGAGAGGCTTCAAGAGCACTGTGAAGGAAGTGGAAGTGTTCGAAGGACCAAACTTCGAATGCTTGGGACCAAGTTTGAGAATCTAAGGATGAAGGATGATGAGACAATCACGGCGTACAATGAGAGGCTGAGTGAGATTGTCAACGAATCATACGCACTTGGTGATCCAATTTCCAATGTACGAGTTGTACACAAAATTTTGCGGTCTGTCCCTAAACGATTTGATGCAAAAATTTGTGCTATTGAAGAAGCCAAGGACACTGACACTTTAAGTCAGAATGAGCTTGTAAGTATTATCAAAACATATGAGATGAACACAACTCAACCTGTTCATCTTGTTAGATAAGGTTGTTGTAAGCAGTTGTACGAAGGAGCTGGTACTTCCAAATTCCAGTGGTTCGTGAGTACGTTGGTTGGAGTGAGAGAAAGTCCCCTTTGGAGAAAGGGAGAGTGGACGTAGGACAAGTTGGTCCGAACCACTATAAATCCGGGTGTTCTTTATTTTCTGCATTTAGTTTTCTGTATTTCTTTTAGCACTATCTTTTAAGGGTTTTCTTAAAAATAAACTTAAAAACGCTTTCCGCTGGATAACCATTTTTGGGACCAACAGAAACATCACTCAACACTAAAAATCAGCCCTTTGTGACTGAAGTTGAGTCTGATAAAGATGTTCTAGACCAATGTTACAACACTCCTGAGCACATTGCCCTCCTTACAAGGAAATGCAATTCCTACCTGAAGAAGAAACTGAATAGATCCAGAGGAAATGGTCAACAGAGAACTCCTTTCAACAATACACCATCAGACCCAGAAAAGAGGAAGGATCAGAATCAATCAAGGCAATTCAGAGGTAATAAATCAAGGTATGATCCTGAATTTAGAGAATCAGTTAGATGTGATGCATGTACTGGATTTGGACACTATGCAAATGAGTGTGCAAATACCAGGTTAAGACAAAAACTGAATTTTAATGTTACCTTTAGTGATGACTCAGATGATGATGAACCTGAAGGTTCTAAAGATGAGGAACTAGCTTTTTCAGCAAGAATTGATTATGATGATTCTTTAGATGATGATCTGGATGATCTAGACACTGGTGTTGTTTCCAATGTTATAACATCAGAAACAACATTTGTCAAAAATCATTCAGATTTGAACTGTTTTAATGGGTGTGTTGATGAGACAGGTTCTAATGACATAAGGGATGATGATTCCAGTATAGCCAAAGAGAATGATGATCTCAGAGAAACTGTGACAAAGTTAGAAGTCATTCTAACAAGGAAGGATTTAGAAATTTCTAAGCTAAAAGAAGAATTGAAAAATTCTACCTTAAGTTTTAAGAAATACTCTAAGAGTTCTTCCATTGTAAATGACTCCTTAACTACTGGACAGTCTAACAAACATGGTTTAGGCTATTATGGTGAGACTACTTCTAAATTAGTGAATAATCCTGTAAAATTTGTTAAGGGAAAAACTGAGTTATTTGCCAAAACAAAAATACATGAGACTAAAAAACCTGTGAAGAAGTATGTGTGTCACTACTGTTCTGAAATTGGTCATATTCATCCTTACTGTCAAAAGTTAAAAAGTGATCTAGAAATTCAGAAAGTGTTGTCTGAAATGTCATCACATTCTAAGAAACACTGGTCAAAATCTGCTAAGAAAAAGAAAGAACATGTTACATGTAATGTTGTTCAAACTTCTCTAAAAGCATGTGTTCCTGATTTATGGTACTTTGACAGTGGTTGTTCTAGACACATGACTGGTCATGTTAAATACTTGTCTGACTATGAACCTTATAATGGTGGAACTGTTACATATGGTGGTGGATCAAAAGGTAAAATCATTGGAAAATGGACCTTAAATGTTGAAGGTTTTCCTAAACTTAATAATGTTTTGCATGTTGATGGTTTACTTGCTAATCTTCTTAGTATAAGTCAACTATGTGATGACAATTTGCATGTTAAATTTGATAAAGATTCATGCTATGTTCTAAACAAGGATAACAAGTGTCTAATGACTGGAAATAGGTCAGCAGATAATTGTTATCTAATTGGAACAAACAAAGTATGTCATTTGTCAAATTGTGATGAGAATGTCCTGTGGCATCAAAGACTTGGACATGCAAATTATAGATTCATGCAAAAATTAGTTAAGTCTGAAGCAGTGAGAGGTTTACCAAAACTGAAGATTGTTGCACCCACTGTATGTGGTCCATGCCAAAAAGGTAAGCAGGTAAGAGTGTCGCATAAAATGTTATCATATTGCATGACACATCGTTGTTTTGAATTACTGCATATGGATCTTATGGGTCCTATGGAAACTAAAAGCATTGGTGGTAAGAAATATTCACTAGTTGTGGTAGATGATTACTCTAGGTTTACATGGATTGAGTTCTTAAGAGAGAAGTCTGAAACTTTTTGATGTTTTTAAAACTCTTTACAAAAGATTTAAAACTGTTTTCAACTTGAAAGTAAGCAGGATTAGATCTGATCATGGTAGAGAATTTGAAAACAGCATGTTTTCAGAATTCTGTAATAAGAAAGGAATTGTCCAAGAGTTTTCTTCTCCTAAAACTCCACAACAAAATGGGATAGCTGAAAGGAAAAATAGAACTCTTCAAGAAATGGCAAGAGTAATGCTTACTTCAAAAAATCTTGCAAAGAAATTTTGGGCTGAAGCATTGAATACATCATGCCATATTGCTAATAGAGTCTATTTTAGATTTGGAAGCAATAAAACCCCATATGAGATCTTGAACAATAAGAAACCGAATGTGAAATATTTTCATGTTTTTGGTTGTGTGTGTTACATTCTGAATGATAGAGATCAACTGCACAAGTTTGATTCTAAGAGTGATAAAGGTTTTTTCTTAGGTTATTCTAGAAATAGTAAAACCTATAGAGTCTACAACCTTAGAACTAACACTGTTCAAGAATCTGTGAATGTTGTTTTTGATGATGACAGGAATCTGATAGATGGAAATGACACTGAAGATGTGACTGATGTTACTGATGTTCCAAAAGAATCACTGAAAATAGAAAATGTTACACCAAATGTTACAGCATCTGGTTCAACATCACCTGTAGATTCAGTTGATACTTCACAGAACAATCAGTATACCCCAAAGAAGAATCCAGCTACTTGGATTACCAAAAGTCATCCTTCAAATCAGATTATTGGAGATGCTTCAGTTGGTGTTCAAACAAGAAGAAGAAAGTACAAATCGCGTTTATATGGTAAGGTCTGTGTGCATGTCTTCAATTTGCAATATTGTGAATGCTCAGTGTTACTATTCTGAAATTGAACCTAAAAATGTTACATAAGCATTAAAAGATGAAAATTGGATTAATGCTATGCATGAAGAGCTTAATCAGTTTGAAAGAAATGATGTTTGGTCATTAGTTCCAAGACCCGATGATGTCAATGTCATTGGAACTAAATGGATCTTTAAAAATAAAACTGATGAGTCTGGTAACATAATTAGGAACAAAGCTAGATTAGTTGCACAAGGTTACACTCAAGTTGAAGGTATTGATTTTGATAAAACATTTGCACCTGCTGCTAGGATAGAGTCCATTAGACTGTTACTAGAAATTGCATGTTACATCAACATTAATCTTCATCAAATGGATGTAAAAGCTGCATTTCTGAATGTCATATTAATTGAAGATGCATTTGTTGAACAACCTAAGGGTTTTGAAAATCCACAGTATCCTGATCATGTGTACAAACTAAAGAAAGCCTTGTATGGTCTCAAACAAGCTCCTAGAGCTTGGTATGGTAGACTTACTGACTTTCTGTTGCAATTTGGTTTCATAAGAGGAGAGGCTGATAGAACCTTGTTCATTAAAAATTCTGGAGTAGACTTGTTAATAGCTCAAATATATGTTGATGACATTTTTTTTGGTTCAACTTGTAACATCATGTTAAACAAGTTTGTTGAAGCAATGACAACAACATTTGAGATGAGCATGGTAGGTGATTTGAATTACTTCCTTGGACTTCAAATCAAACAAACTGATAATGGTATTTTCTTCTCTCAGAGTAAGTATGCAAAGAATTTAGTGAAAAGGTTTGGTTTAGAAAGCTCAAAAGTCATGAAAACTCCTATGGGATCTACACAAAAATTGTGTAAAGACACTGTTGGTCAAGATGTTGATCCAACTTTGTATAGATCCATGATAGGTAGTCTTCTGTACTTAACTTCAAGCAGGCCTGATATTATGTATAGTGTATGTGTTTGTGCCAGGTACCAAGCTTGTCCCAAAGAATCTCATTTGAATGCAATCAAGAGAATCATAAGATATGTGGCTGGTACAACTGATCTTGGTATATGGTATACCAAAGACACAAGCAGTGCACTTGTTGGATATAGTGATGCTGATTGGGCTGGAGATATTGATGATAGGAAAAGCACGAGTGGTGGCTGTTTTTACATGGGTAACAATTTAATTTCTTGGCATAGCAGAAAACAGAATTGTGTATCACAATCTACTGCAGAGTCTGAGTACATTGCAGCAGGTAGTTGCTGTACACAACTTCTTTGGTTAAGTAAAATGTTTAGTGATTATGGTTTAGAGAGTGACACTTTAACTGTATTTTGTGATAACACGAGTGCTATCAACATTTCGAAAAATCCAGTTCAACACTCACTTACTAAACACATAAGTATTAGACATCATTTCATAAGGGATCTTGTAGAGAAGAATATTGTGAAGTTAGAATACATACCCACTGAAAATCAATTTGCTGATGTGTTTACTAAAGCATTAGACCATGAGAGATTCTCATTTTTGAGGAAATCTCTTGGTATGTGCACAATCTGAGTAACTGAGAAGCGGATGCTGTTATGTTTGTTAAAACATCCATAACAACATCAGGGTATTTGCATGTTCTAATTAAAGCTTGTTCTTGAATTTTGTTTCTTAATTTCTTTGAAAAATAAATCTGAACTAAGTATGTTTGTTGTGTAAAAATAAAAAGGAATCACTCTTCTCAAACGCATAATTAGTTTTTGAAAAAGCACATCAAGATGTAACTAATTCACTGAGTAACTATGGAGCACGGAGTTCGCTACTACGATGTCTTCTTTTCAAAAGGTGATTAGTAAAACATCAACATGTCACAAATCCATTGAGTAATTATGGGGCATGGAGTTCGCTGCTACGATGCACTCTCTTGAAAAGATGGATCAATGTGAATAAAAAGTGCTAAAATTGTTTGATAAAAAGTGCGACATTGGATATTAAAACCTATGTTGAAGTGTGTGTTCCAATTTTGAATACAACATCATATACAGTTCGAATTTATTTTTCTAAGTTAAGTTATGGACCGATTTTTCAGGGATTTGTTGTTAAATTCCACATGCATAAACCCACGTTTTCTAATTTATTCAAGTAGTGCATAATATAATGTGTTTAATTAATTAAATTTCTAATTTCTAATTGTGAAATAACCCACGATCTCTTACGGGGGAGTGGGTAGTTTCAACTGATTAAAAATTCCAGAATATTCACTTTCATGGGTAGTTAAAATAACTTCCATACCTTCTTCTATATATATTTCCTTCGTATCTTATGTCTAATCCTTAGTATTCAAAGCATATGAGTGAAATTCAGATTTTTCGACTAAGTGCTAAAAATTGTGTGTTCACATCTTAGGGTTTTAGTGTTATTTCTTTTAAATTTTATTTTCGCTTAAATTTACTACTCAATGGCTGGAAATCAAAAGAAGTCCTCTCATAGCTCAAAAACTCGCGCAAACCCTTCAACTCCTTCCCACTCGAATCTGAACCTTCTTGCAGAAATGGCCTCAAGCCAAAACCCAAATGCTGCTTCTGTTGCTCCATCATCAAGCACAACACCTCCTACTACTCTAACCCCTGTTCAAGTCTTTCCCGTAAACATCTACATCCCAAATGAAGCCACTACCGATCAGCTGGAGACAATCGCACGCGGCATTGCTCAAAGCCTTCAAGGAAGCCCTGTGGTTCCCAAACTAACCATTGGCTCTATTGAAGTAGATGTTGCATCCTACTTGAACCAACCTCAAAACCCTTCTCCTACTGTTCATGTCGGAGGTCCTTCTTCGACAGTACAATCAGAAAAGCCTAAATCCTCTAGCCAAGCCAAAAACCCTATGCTAATGTTTCAAAGAGTGTTGAAACAGGTGATCAGGCTACAAATGAGACCCCCACTGACAAGGAAACTGTTGCTGAAGAAACTAGGGAGAAAAGCCCTAATATTGAAGTCCCTGATGTTGAAATGTCAGAGGAGGACAAAGAAGAATTATCCATGTTGGGAATGATTTTCCAAAACAACATGTAATAGGTTTGAAAGCAGTCAGGATAGTATCTTTTATTTCAGGTCAGGCTAGATTAGCTTTCAGTAGAATAGGCTGTTCAGTTGAGGGGGAACTCAGTGAGGGGGAACTCAGCAACACAGCTTGAAGATATCAAGATGACACCCAGAAGAACTGACTGAAGTCATGCTTGTAACCTGAACCAGAAGAGAAACCTGAAGGATGTCCCACTGAGTGTAAACCAGGCTGATCTAAGCTAAGTCAGGTGGACCACTCAGTGAAGAGCATGATCAGAAGGATCAGTGCTGCACCAAGTAGGCCCTGAAGGAGTCAGGCTACTGTGGTCAGGGAATTTTGTCATTCAGCCTTATGACAAACTTCTTGGAATGATCTTCAAACAGTCTCTGAAGGACAACCAAACTGAAGACGTTCAGTTCACTGAAGATCACCAGTCAGTGAAGGAGGAAGCTACCTAAAGTCAGTGGGTCTTGGTCAACCCAGTGAGTCAAAGATCCGTGAATCCAGGCCACGTGGACCAATCAGCACGAGGCAGCAACTCTGACACTGACAAAGGCCGAATTCCTAAGAAAAGTGGTTGAAACTATTAAATATTGGATTCAAATGTATCTTCCCTCCAACGGATACATTTGAATCCCCATTATAAATACAAGCTCATAGCTTCGTTGTAAAGTGTGTTGTATTGTATTGTGTGTGAAGTAAGAAAATCAACACCTACGAGCTGTGAAGGTGTGAGTGTTTAGTGCATGGTATTGGGAGTTATAAGGAGGCACGATTCACATCTTGTACACTGAACTTTAGAGTTCATAGATATACACAAATGAGTGTTCAGCTTGTAACTCTTAGCTTAGAGAGGTTTTCCTAATCTTAGCTTTAAGGCTAACACATTGTAAAGGAAAACCTCACCTAGTTGGAGAAAACCAAACCAAACTAAACCCTTTCAGAAGATTGTTAGGTTTGTAGTGAGGTGAGGAGAGGCAGCCTAGGGAGTGGAGTGAGTCCAGTTGTAAGTGCACCTTGGCACGTTAAAAATAAGAATCCCAGTAGTGGATTTCCTGTTAAATCAGGACGTGGATGTAAGAGCTTGAGACTCTGAACCACGTTAAACCAAGTGTTATTTATCATTATGTACTTGCTAAAGGTTTTGTTATTTCCACTCACTGAGTGTAGTTCGAAAGAAAGAAGTTAGCCAAGTATTTAAGTCAGGGAGAATCTATCTCACTGACAAACTTAAGCAAACACTCGAGAGTTCAGTCTCTCGAGTCACTGCCTTGTTACGAGACTGAGTTTTCAAGTCACCACACTGACTTGACCACTCTGACTCGTAGCAACGCAGTGACTTGAGGCTCTTCGCACTGAACTCAGCACGCACTCGAGAGCTCAGTCTCTCGAGTCACTGCCTTGTTTAGAGCCTGAGAACTCAAGTCAAATGACACTGACTTGAGGGCTCTGACTCTAAGCAACGCAGTGACTTGAGTATTTCGTCACTGAGCTCATTCATGTTGCGTTGTGGTTTTAAAAAAATAATTTGTTTGCTCCTGAATTCCCACTTTGGTATTCGGGAAACGGGACCATCAATTGGTATCAGAGCGGGTTGTTCACATGACCACTGATCCAGTTTTGTTAAGAAAAATGGTCTACCGAACAGATCTTAAATATTTTAAACTATGGGAATTCCTGCATATTTCAAACTATTACTTGTATTCTGACATTATTCTTGTAATAGAAAATCATTTGGTTAGAAGTTTTGGAATCATCAAAAAGGGGGAAATTGTTGGGATATGTTTTAGTTTTGATGATTTTCCAAAACAACATGTAATAGGTTTGAAAGCAGTCAGGATAGTATCTTTTATTTCAGGCCAGGCTAGATTAGCTTTCAGTAGAATAGGCTGTTCAGTTGAGGGGGAACTCAGTGAGGGGGAACTCAGCAACACAGCCTGAAGATATCAAGATGACACCCAGAAGAACTGACTGAAGTCATGCTTGTAACCTGAACCAGAAGAGAAACCTGAAGGATATCCCACTGAGTGTAAACCAGGCTGATCTAAGCTAAGTCTGGTGGACCACTCAGTGAAGAGCATGATCAGGAGGATCAGTGCTACACCAAGTAGGCCCTGAAGGAGTCAGGCTACTGTGGTCAGGGAAGTTTGTCATTCAGCCTTATGACAAACTTCTTGGAATGATCTTCAAACAGTCTCTGAAGGACAACCAAACTGAAGACGTTCAGTTCACTGAAGATCACCAGTCAGTGAAGGAGGAAGCTACCTAAAGTCAGTGGGTCTTGGTCAACCCACTGAGTCAAAGATCCGTGAATCCAGGCCATATGGACCAATCAGCACGAGGCAGCAACTCTAACACTGACAAAGGCTGAATTCCAAGAAAAGTGGTTGAAACCATTAAATGTTGGATTCAAATGTATCTTCCCTCCAACGGATACATTTGAATCCCCATTATAAATACAAGCTCATAGCTTTGTTGTAAAGTGTGTTGTATTGTATTGTGTGTGAAGTAAGAAAATCAACACCTACGAGCTGTGAAGGTGTGAGTGTTTAGTGCATGGTATTGGGAGTTATAAGGAGGCACGATTCACATCTTGTACACTGAACTTTAGAGTTCATAGATATACACAAATGAGTGTTCAGCTTGTAACTCTTAGCTTAGAGAGGTTTTCCTAATCTTAGCTTTAAGGCTAACACATTGTAAAGGAAAACCTCACCTAGTTGGAGAAAACCAAACCAAACTAAACCCTTTCAGAAGATTGTTAGGTTTGTAGTGAGGTGAGGAGAGGCAGCCCAGGGAGTGGCGTGAGTCCAGTTGTAAGTGCACCTTGGCACATTAAAAACAAGAATCCCAGTAGTGGATTTCCTGTTAAATCAGGCCGTGGATGTAAGAGCTTGAGACTCTGAACCACGTTAAACCAAGTGTTATTTATCATTATGTACTTGCTAAAGGTTTTGTTATTTCCACTCACTGAGTGTAGTTCGAAAGAAAGAAGTTAGCCAAGTATTTAAGTCAGGGAGAATCTATCTCACTGACAAACTTAAGCAAACACTCGAGAGTTCAGTCTCTCGAGTCACTGCCTTGTTACGAGACTGAGTTTTCAAGTCACCACACTGATTTGACCACTCTGACTCGTAGCAACGCAGTGACTTGAGGCTCTTCGCATTGAACTCAGCATGCACTCGAGAGCTCAGTCTCTCGAGTCACTGCCTTGTTTAGAGCCTGAGAACTCAAGTCAAATGACACTGACTTGAGGGCTCTGACTCTAAGCAACGCAGTGACTTGAGTATTTCGTCACTGAGCTCATTCATGTTGCGTTGTGGTTTTAAAAAAATAATTTGTTTGCTCCTGAATTCCCACTTTGGTATTCGGAAAATGGGACCATCAATCCAAAACTGATTCTTCAATGTCTGAGGACTCTGAGCCTGCTCCTATAGCCAAAGCTGTGAAGAAAAAGGGAGGCAAGAGGAAACGGAGCCCTGTTAAATCAAGGAGAAGATCAGGTAGAGCAAAGAAGAGGGTGAACTATTCTGAAACCGCAAGGAAGAAGAAGGATGATGAAGGAGATGTTGCTACTCGACCTATTCGAGTGTGTTCAGAATCTGAAAAGGAGTCAAGCTCCAAAGACTCATCTGAGAAAGAGACTGATCAAACTGAAAGCCTGGAGAAAGAAGAAACTGATGAGAGTAATGTTCCTATTTTTGAACTGAGGAGAAGAGCAAGAGTTGAGATGAGGACTAAAAGGAAGTTTGAGATGAGGACTAAGAGGAAGTTTGAGTATGCTACTGGTGGTACTGGAACAAGTGCAGCAGCACCAGAACCTGAAGCTGAGGACAACAGTTCTGAAAGTAGCTCATACAACACCAAAACTGATTCTGATCAAGGTAATGCATCTGAACATTCTGTTGAGCATGTTAGTTCTGATAATGATGATGATGAATCTTTAGACCAAAAGTTGGAAAGGTTAAGGAAGAGAAATCTGTTAATTGAAAGAAAAATTAACATTGATGAGTTTGAATCTAAGGGTCTAGTTAGATTTTTAGAAGAAAGAAGTTTGATGCATGCTGTTACTTTTGCTGATGCATTTGTTACTGATTGGGTGTATGAGTTTTATGCTTATCTGAGAAAGAACCAGGCTAGAAGGAATTCTAGGTAGTATGGTACTGTAAGATTTAGAGATATGAGTGTTCCTTTTACTCCTAAGTTAATTAACCAGTTTCTGCATGTTGAGGATGTTGAGGAAGAAGATGTTCCTCATATGGATGAGATCATTACTGTTCTGACTGGGGGAAAGAGTTAACAAATGGAAGAAGAATATGTTAGCTGCCTCATTGACCTCTCTGTATTCAGTATTACATAAGCTGGTAGTGTATAACTGGATACCCTCTACAAACTCCACAAAGGTGACCAGGGATCAAGCTGTACTGATGTACAGAATTGGTGTGATGAAATTTTTTAACCTGGGCTTGGTTATTTTTCATCACATGATGAAGTTTGCTGGTAAGATCTCTGAGAAGGGCAACCTGCCTTACCCTGTGCTGATCAATGGATATTTGAGGAGTCACAACTTTATTCACAAAAGAAATGAGTTGTTGAGGGGGAGGGTTCATCTGATGAGTATATCTCACTATTTATTGTCTGGAAATAGAGTGTTAGACTTACCCCTGCAGGATAATGCTGAAGAAGAAGATGCAGAACCACACCAACCTGTTCCTGACCCTGCTCCTGCACAAGATGCTGCACAAAATGCTGAGAACATACCTAGCAACATTCCAGCTCCCACAACCTATTCTCTGAATATCTCACCTGAGTTTATTCAAACTCAACTACAGCACTTGCAGGACTCAATTGATGAACTTCAATTCCTAAAGAACTACTGGGAGAACCTCCTTTCTGCCACAACAGGGGGAGTACCAGTTGCTGCTGCTGCCAGGGGAGTTGAGATTCATGAAGTAAATATTGATGAGCCTGTTGCTAAGGAAGGTGGTGCAACTGGACCTGATGGAGGAAGTGTTGATGCTGCTGCAGATGTTGTTGCAAACTTTGCAACATTTGATATCCAGGAGGAAGCTGAACTATATGGTGATCTGCCTGACATCTCTGCCAAAGTTTGAAGTTATCTTAGAGACTGGAGGAAGCACAATTTATGAGGGAGCTTAGTGCAAGATGCTTGAAGCTGCAGCTGTATATTTCATACAGTGATATCAAGTTCCTCTTTTGTGATTGCCTCTAAGTACTCTTGGTTGTTTTATGCTTTTAATTATTGTTGCTATGATAGGATGTTTTAATTTTTGAAAGACAATATTATATTAGCTGTTAGGTTATTATATTAGAACTGTTAGGATTTATTTCAGATCATTTTTGAAGTTGTAATTTGAATGGGTAAACATTATGTTACTCATTCTGTTGTTTTTGATGAGCATATATGATGATGTTCATTCTGTTTTGATGAAATTAACTTAGTGTTATTTCATCTTATTTTTGATGGTTCAACTTACAGTTGATCATCTTGTTTTTTGGCTGTTTTGCTACACAAGGTTGAAGAGATAAGTGTACAATACGATGTTGATCTCTATTGTACATACATCACTGACTTATATATTGAACTAATATATACATTAGGTGTGTTGTAGCAGAAAGGTCAAATTGGGGGAGATTGTTGATGTTGTTGGTAGTGAAGTATTCACTATTTACTTTGAAACAATATGAATTTGCCCTTTCTTCTCATTAACCAACACTTTATGATCAAATGTTGTCTTAGATGTTTTAACATGCAGGATGAAGATCTAGAAGGATCTACAAGGTTCTGGAATTATCGATGTTGCAGTGAATGTTGCTTAACATTGATAACAACATGAGCAGTTACGGGTTCTAGAAGGATCTACAAGGATCTACAAGGGACTACACGTTTCAGACTTATCCAGGACGTTTTAGAACTATCTAGATCAGGCGGTTGCATCAAGAAGCATAAGGAATAAAGGATAAGACGTGGGACAACATGAAGATCATGGAGGCGGTTAAAAAGAGAAGTTATTTTGGATTGAAGACTTCTGCCTATAAATAGAGGCCGAATCCTTTAGTTCCAGGTGTGGAGTAAACGAGTACACCTACTCTAGTGTTGATCCTGAGTTTAAAGGTGATAGGGCAGTTATTCCAACGTTTATGTTATGCCTTGAAATAGAGTTTTTCACGCATAGCTTGTGATCGAACATATATCCATAGATACTGAGATCATTGATATATAGTGAGATAAATTTTGACGGTGTATTATGTTATACACTTAGCCAATTTAGATTTGATAGGTGATATCGAGTCTTGTTTCCGTTGTGAACGATTATACTCTTCACACAAATTTTGTATCACTAATCTTTTTATAGTGAACCTTTTGCCATGAGGCTAGCACAAACTATTTATGATAGTTTGTGTTAAAAAGTATTCCCTTTTGCAATTGTGTGTTTAAGTCTTCCGCTGTACACGTTTTATATTCTGTTTTTCCAGATTGTTGTAATATTTGCTTTAATATTTGTTACAACATCTGCACTTTATAACACACGCACACTTTCAATATTCAATTATAATAAATACTTACGTGCATCAATCTTGCCAAAAATTTGCAGCTCTCTGAAATCTCTTACAATTCTATCCAACTTCATCTTAAACAATCGGCATAGGATATCAGGCCTATCAGCCGTTTCAAGACCTCTATTAGATAAAAATCTTGATATCTCTGGCCACTTGGGATTGCAAGTAATAGTAATAAAAAGACCAGGATACAAAAAATGCTTACAAATCGCCATAGCATCCTGAAAACTTTGCTTCATGTACTTCGGACCACCTGTAAAAGACGAATGCATTATCCTCTTGTCAGCAGTAGATGGATCTGTACGACCACTCTAAAACATCAGCCATGTCACAAACTCTTCCAGATCTCAACTTGTCCTGGTTGAACTTTAGGTATGCTATTCTTTCACTCTCTATCATTGTGTAAGAATCGACCAAGAATTGTTGGAATAATCTTCTTGTTAGGAATAGGAAATTTGACTTATTTTGGCGCTCGTAATTCTAAATGCAAAAAATTCATGCATCGAGAGCCTTATTCTATTCCTAGTAGTCGAACTTGCATCATTATGCACCACATCAAGACGATAACCATCCTCATGTTTGTTAAATTTGTTATGCACGAATTCAACTACTCGCAAGTGTATGAGTTCGTTGTTGTTGTAAGCAATTGACCAAGTTTAATATCGAACCACGAGATTAAATTGATGAACATAGCCCTAGGAATGTATGTCGCCACATAATTGTAATGCAATTCGAATTTTAGAAGGTTGTTTGTTTTGAAAAGTAATGAACGAGACTTAGAATGAAATAAAGAAAGTAAACAAGAACAAAAACAAATAACAAGAGATTTTTTAGGTTTTTGACAAATGTGAAAATGTGTTCGGGTGTTCTTCCTTACATGAGAATCAAGCAAATGTTCAATAAGCAATCATTACTCTAGTTTTCGGTCATAAAAAAGGAGCAATCACTAAATAATACACATCAATCGTACTTGATAAGCCTAGACAAATACGTCAATTAAAACCCTTGGATTGTATTCTCCTCACTAATTACCCAATAACTAAATCAAGCAACTAATGTAGGAATTATGTAATTCTAATGAAAACACCCAACTCTCGTTGCGATTCCTCAATATTAACTCAAATCACATGAATTACTCACACACATACTATTTCATGCAAACATCCAACTCTCGTCGAGACAATCACATAATCTAATACAAATTACAAGAGTAATTCATGTAATTGAACAATCAAAACCATAATCCTATGAGGGTGACCTCCAACTAGAGCAACAATCTCCAATCAAATCATATACCTAATTACCCATGTAATTCCAAACACCCCAACACAAGGAATTTAGCTAGACATCATAGAAATAAACAAAACATCCATTGAAATAAGAGAAATAGCCATTAAAATGAAATTGAACAATTGGGTAAACACAATAAAGAGTAGAAAACACCTAAATAGAAGAATACTCAGCAACATCTTCAATCCATCCTTCAATTACAACCATACTTGAGCTTGAATGCAACAATAATCAAAATCTAATGAAAAACCTAGCTAGAATTTGAAAGTAGATCAAAGGAAAAGGAAAATTTGGTGAAGAACTCTCTCTAAACTAATTGGGGGTCTAAACCTGATGGGGGTGTTGGGAAAATGTATAAGACTTAAGTTTTGATTAGATGCCAAAATGTTCCTCCTAAGATGTTTTGTAAGTAAAATATTCAGTAGAGTTAGTACTTAGTCAATCAGTTCAATTGTTAAGGAACTGAAGTACAGTTAGTAATTTTTAGAGTGTATTTAAGAATGAAGTCTGCTGAAGATGAATTCCACTGAAGTGAAGTCTGCTGAAGACAAGTGATCTGAGAAGAAGTCTATGTCTTGAATGTTTTCTAAGTACATTCTCACTAAGACTAAAACCATCAGGAGAGGACCAAGGTCCACTGATGAGAACTAACAAAGTACATTCAATGCTAAGCACATTAAAAGCTGTTAGTTAATCCGGTTGGAACAAGGCAAAACGAATAACATTGAAGCTTACAATAAATGAAGGAATAAGAATGTTCTCTCAGAGGAGTTCCACCTTAAAACAAGACAAGAATCTGGGCATACAGACTAAAAGGTCCAATGAGAAGATGACACGTCAGTGTACTTTACTGACAGCTGACCTGCTCTGAACTGACAAGTACCAAAAGTCTTTCCCTAGCTATCTACAGAAAGTTGGTGAACAGGCATGGTCTTTCAGCCGTTTCTTGACAAGACTTAAAGTTTCAAATAGAGCCGTTTGAGCCAATCAGATAAAAGAAGACTTACTTGAGAAGATTCAAATCCAACGTGAAGATTTTCAAGGAAGCCTATAAATACAGAAGGACGTGCTCATTTCTATGCACAGGAAACTCACAAGATCAAATCTATCTCTACATTCATAACAACTAGAAGCACTCGAAATTACCTTTGTTTCCCAAGTGTTTCACATTTGTAGAGAGCCTAACAAACCTTCTGTAACCAAGCTTAAAAGCTATATCCAAATCTTAGAAAGAGATAATCCAATCCTAAGCCTTGAGCTAAACTTGTAAGGATTATCTCAAAATAGTTGGAACCAAAAACCCTACTCAAAACCCTACTCAGTGTTTAGGTTGAGAGCTAGTGTTAAGTGGTGTTAGTAAGCTGATTGTTGTATCAGTCTGAAAGCTGGTTTGTTTTGGGAACTAGGACCTGGAATTTCCTAGTGATCAATCATCCTAAGAGAGGATTAATTGATCAGTGCACCTTGGCACTATAACACAAGGAATTCCAAGTGAAAGGAATTCTCTTGTTTGATCAGGACAGTGGACGTAGGAGATTCTTCTCTGAACCACTTTATACCCTGTGTTCTTATTATCTTCTTTTCTAAGTGTTTGTTAATCTCCAAGTTTATCAAAGTAAAACGTGTTTTCTAAAGGGCTCACTAATCCGCATCTGAAAGCTAATCAGATAGTAGTTCAACTGAAAGTCTTGAGCTTTCAGTAGAGGTATTATCTCAGTAAGCTTTCATAAAGTAACTCTCAGCAGACCTCAAGTCTACTGACGAGCTACTGTCTTAAGTAACCTGATAAGTTTTACAAGAAGTTTTGATTTGTAACCACATGTGTATTCCCCCCCCATACACCTGTTTACTCATTTCGGGACCAACAATTGGTATCAGAGCAGTGGTTTAAAAGACCATTGTTCTAAGTATACCTTGTGCTTAAAGGTATTTTTCAAGGTCACCTGAATTGATCTCTTGATAAACTTATTTTTATACTATGGCTGACAATGCAGCTAGGGTAGCACCACCAGCAGAGAACAACATGTGAGTTAATCCCTTGAACCATATGTCTCATCACAAGCTTCCACAATTCTCAGTGGAAAACTATGACTTCTGGAAGATCAGAATGAGAGCTCATCTTGCCTGTGTGCATGATGAAATGCTGAGGGTTATTACTAAAGGTCTATTTTTTTTTATGATACCTAACCCCAGAACTACAGCTGAAACTATTGCAGATCCTAGAGAAGAATGACCCAAGGATGAAGATAACTTCACTGCAGATGAGAGGAGGAGAAACAACCTCAACTTCATAGCCATGAACATTCTCTACACCACCATTCCAGATTCTGTAATGGGAAGAGTGATCCACTGCAAGACTGTAAAGGAACTATGGGACACTTTTGCTCTCATGTGTGAAGGAACTGACAAGATAAAGGAGAACAAGCTCTCAGTAGCTGTTCAAAAGTATGAGCAGTTCACCATGGAGCCCACTGAGACCATTGACCTGCTTGATGGGAGGTTCACTGACATCATGAATGAAATAAATTCTCTGGGAAAAGTCTATACCAAAAGGCAAGTTGCCTTAAAGATCCTGAGAGGTCTAACCTCAAGATGGGATGTGTACTCTGTGATGATGCAGAATACCAAGGATCTATCCAGCATGTCTATGCAACAGGTATTCTCTGTACTCAAGGCTTATGAGTTTGATCTGAACAGGAAAAGGGCTCCTGATGAGACCTCAGCTGAGAAGGGAGTAGCCTTCAAAGCCAAGGAGTCTGAGCCAAAATCCTCAAAGCCTCAGAAGAATACAAAGGCAAGCAAGTCTCAAAGCAAGGCTGAGATGCAGGAGGAACTCAGCATGATGGCTAGAAGGTTTGAACAACTTAACAGCCGGTTTGGCAAGTATAAAAGATTTTACAGGGATAACAGGGAAGGTAGAAGTTATCCACAAAAGACCACCAGAGAAGGAGAGAAAAGCTCATCTGAGCTGGAAAAGAAGAAAGAATACAAGAATTACACCAAGGCTGAAGGATCATCATCAAAGACCAGAGAGTCCACTGAGGAAAAGAATGATGATGCCAACAGGTGTTTTCAGAGCAAGAAGATTGGGCACTTTCAATATGATTGTCCTCAACTGAGCACAAAAGAAAGAAAGGAAAGGCAAGCCAAAAGAGACAGAAGATATGGAGAAAGGAAAGCCATGGTGGCTGAGGATGTGGATGAAAATCTGGAGTCATCTGATGGACTGTTCTCTGACAGCAGTGATGATGACATGTGTCTCATGGCAAGAGAAGAACCAGAGGTACAATCTAAACCATCCATTCTCTAGAACACACACCTGAGCTAAGCTCAGAGTCAACTGAGGAACTCAATCTTCAGTCCGCTTTGGAACAATTGATGATTGATTTCTCAAGGTTGTAAGAAGCAATTTTCTGTCTTCAAGATGAAAACAAACAACTCTTGAGTGAAAACTCCAAGTTAATCGAGTCTGGGAATCAAGCAGATCTGAACTCAGCCAAATCTACCATGGAACTGACAAAAGAGGTGGAAACCCTCAGGAGTCAAGGAAATGGTAGAGATCAACTGATAAAAGATCTCAATGAATCTAAGACAAAGTTAACTGAAGAGAATTTAAAATTGGTAAGCCAAATAAATGATTCTCTCCTGAAAATTGATGTCTTACAAAAATCTGAAGAGACCTTGTTAAAAAGGATTGATGCTCTAAACAAACCCTCTCTTGCCATAGAGGAGATTCAAAATTTTCAAATCAATCCTAATAACAAGTGTGGGATAGGATTTATTCCAAAACCTTCAGAAGGCCCTATGAGTGTTGCTTCTTCAAGTGGCACAAAGAGAGTTTTTATTAAGTCTGTGACATTTCAATCACAGACTGTGGATAAAGGAAAAAGACCAGCTGAGATCACTCAAAAGAAAAGTCAATCTAAGCCAAAACCAAATGGAAAGGCTCAGGTGACTTATCAAACTAGATCTCAACAGAGGTACTATCAGCCGAGGTCTTCACAGATGAAGCAACCTCAGCTGAGAGCACCCAGGCATGAGCAGCCCTCAAGGAATGACTCATATGGAAGACCTATTCTTTTTGTGCCTAAAGGAAAAGGTCCTTCATACCTTTATCAACAAAGACCAAGGCCAAGTGCACCCAAGCCGAAAAGAAAGAATGTAAAGAAGGTTTCTGTTCCTTCAAAGGCTGACACCATAGAAAGTTTACTCCCAAGGCACTAAGGGAGATAACAATCTATGTAGATGTTTATGGAAGACAAATTAGCCAATCTAAAGTGATTAGAACTGTGAGGCAAATTTGGATTCCGAAAGGTACAGCTAACCTGGTAGGACCCAACACCAAATGGGTACCTAAAGCTTGATTTGTGATTGCAGGGCTCAATGGACCTCAACAAAGGAGATGCTCTTAAATCTTCAGTCTGGTACTTGGACAGTGGATGTTCTAGGCACATGACTGGCAACAAAGATCTCCTGACAGAATTTTTTGAGATGGAATGTCCACAAGTCACCTTTGGTGACAACTCACAAGGAGCCACTAAAGGTTATGGTACTTTAATCATTGGCTCAGTAAGGGTAAGCAATGTATCCTTTGTTAGTGGACTTAAGCATAATCTTCTGTCCATTAGTCAATTCTGTGATAAAGGATACAGTGTTGAATTCTCATTTAACCTGTGTTTTGTCAAGAATATATCTTCACAACAGGTACTACTAACTGGGTCAAGGAAGGGAAATATCTATCTTGCAGATTGGAAGTCTTGCACACCAAATGCATGTCTTATTGCTAAGAGCTCAACTGATAATAATTGGATGTGGCACAAAAGACTAAGTCATCTGAACTTCAAGATGATGAACAGGATAGCAAGACATGGACTGGTAGAAGGAATGTCAAATGAAGTATACAACAAAGAACATATCTGCAAAGCCTGTCAGGAGGGAAAACAAGTAAAGACATCTTTCAAGAGCAAAGTAGCAACCTCTACTGACAGAATACTTCAACTGTTACATATGGATCTCTTTGGTCCAGTAACCCCTGTAAGTATCAATGGGAGAAAATATATACTTGTTGTTGTTGATGATTTCTCCAGGTACACATGGGTGATATTCCTAGCAAGCAAAAATGAGACTCAACTGAGGCTGCCAGAGCTCCTGAAGAAAGTTAGCAATGAAAAGAGCCTGAACATTGTAAAGATAAGATCAGATAAGGGCACTGAATTCATTAATTCTATTATATCTGATTGTTAGGATAAAAGTTGTTAGTTTTGATGAGTTAAAACAAACCAGAAGATGTAATAGGACCATCTGGACCTGTTAGCCAGATGATGATCTAGATTAGGACTTAGTCTAGGGGGAACTGCCAGACCAGAAGACTTCACCAGAAGAGTCACTAGAAGACCTCTCCAGAGGACTTCACCAGAGGACTCCACCAGAAGACTTCACCAGATGAGATTGACCAGAGGCAGAGGACCTTCCCCAGACCAGACGAGTCCGGACCAGACGAGTCTGGTAGAACAAAAGATGCTCAGTTTGATCCCCTGACTCTACTGAGTATTCTGGTTCTTGACCAGATGAGGACCAGAAGATACCGAGGTTGCCTGGTGTCTGGTCTTGCCTTCTCTGGAGAGAATCAGAGTTAGGCAGAGGAAGCTATTGACCGTTGGTGATTCAAATCAAGTCAACAAGATCAGGATTGGAAAGTATTTGAAGATAATCAATCCAAGGATCCCACCAACCCAATCAATCAATTAGGGAATTGATTGATTGAGGCTTTCTTATATAGAGGATTTGATTGGATTAGCCCTCCAACGGCTAGCCCTAATCCCCTCTATATATACAAGAGTGCAGTTCAAGAAAAAGCTCTAGAGACTCTACACGCGCATAAGTGATCCAAGCTTTTGATATTCATACCAAGCACTCTTACTGTTCATAATATTTATCTACTCTAAAGGAGTTATTGAAACCACAACCTGTTCATCTATTAGACAAGGTTGTTGGCTGGTTGATCTTTAGATTGAAGTTAAATCTAAAGAGGTTGTAAGAAGGAACTGGTACTTCCCAATTCCAGTAAGTAAGTTTGTGAATTGGTTGATAGTGAGACCCCTTGGTTATAAGGGAGAGTGGACGTAGGATATTCAATCCGAACCACTATACATCTTGTGTTCTTTATCGCTTTATTTTACTTATTGTTTGTTGATTATTGCTCTCTTGTAAAAGACTTTGAAAGACATTTAACTTAAGCTTCCGCAATTAATCTAACTAGTGGGACCAACAAGTGGTATCAGAGCAGTGTGTCCAACGACCACTGCTTTGTAAAGCTTTTGGTGGTCACCGGGCAGATCCATTGCTCTTTAGTGCTTTTGTTCAAGTTCTTGTTATTTCCCTAAATTTCTTATCAAAATGTCTGCAAAATCTTCTTACAAGAGCCGTAAGCTCCCAGAATTCTCTTTTGAGGATTACAGCCACTGGAGTTTCATGATGAGCAATCATCTTGGAGCTATTCACCACCGCATGTTAGATGTGGTTGAAAGTGGCCCCATTCAATTTTACTGGACTCCTATTGATAGTGGCAGGTCTGAGTCCAGGGAAGAAACTAGTGAAGCTGCCCAAAAAGCTGCAGAGGATAGAGTCCCCAGGCAACGAATCCTAAAAAAGAAAGATGAGCTTGACAATGATGAAAGAAAGCTCTACAACTTGGACCAGGTGGCAAGAACAGAGATCATCAACACACTTACCAAAGAGGTGATTGAAAAGGTCAGAACGTGTGCCACTGCCAAGGAGATGTGGGACAAACTGGCATTACTCTGTGAGGGAATAGAGAAGATCAAAGATAACAAACTCCAAGCTGTTCAACACTCGTTTGATACCTTCAAGATGAAACCAGACGAGACCATTGACCAGCTGGACATGCGTCTCACAAACCTCCTGAACAAGGCTAGTGCCTTAGGTAAGACCTACTCTGAAAAGGAAATTAATAGTAAAATCTTGCGTTCACTAACAAGCAGGTGGAGAATTAAAGTCACTGTGATCAAGGACAACAAGGATCTCAATACTCTGGATCATCATCTTCTGTTGTCTGATCTCAAAGCATATGAGTATGATCTTCAAGAGGAGGATCAAACAGAAGACGTTTCCTCTTCTGGCCAGAAAGGTGTTGCATTCTCTTCAACTATCAAGCCTGATATCAAGCCAAAGGAGTCTACTGCAGATGACTTGAGCCTCAAGGAGCAGGCAGCACTTCTAACTCGTAAATTAGATAAAATGAGTTCAAAATATGGCAGGTACAAAAGGCATTGGAAGGAATCTTCCAGAGACAGAAAGAGTTCCTTCAAGTCTCCAGAGAAGGAGAAGACATCTGGAGACTCAAGGGAGACCAGATTCAGAACTCCAGAGAGGAGGAGAGATGATAACCCTGGCAACTCTGGGAGATCAGATTATCAGAGGAGAGATGGTAGCTCTGGCAGACCTGACTACCAGAGGAGAGAGAGTAGCCCTGCCAGATCAGACTATAACTAGAGGAGGAGAGAGCCAAGTCCTAGTCCCAGAGGAGACAATGCCTGCTACACTTGCAACAAGACTGGTCACTATAGTTATGATTGTCCTCAACTCACTCCTAGGGAAAGAGAAGAGAAAAGAATCAAGAGAGATAGGAGATATGCAGATAAGAGAGCATTGCTGGCAGAAGCAGAGGAGGAGGATACTAGTTCCAGTTCTTCTTCTTTTGACTTTGGATCAGATGATGATGTGTGTCTTATGGCAGACATCACTGAGGTAAATGAAACTACTCTAGTTTTATCAAATTCCAAATGTACTGAATCCTCTAATTCATCTGGTAACTCCAGAGAATCTGATATGCAACAAATGCTATCAGATCTCCAAAATTGTGTCCAACTTTGTCAAAAACTTGAGAAAGAGAATGGTAGGCTCAGAGCTGAAGTTCAATCTCTCTCTCATGAGCATAAATCCACCAGAGAACTCATGAAAGATCATTCCAAAGAAGTCTCTGAACTTCAGGATAAGATCACAGAAAGAGATACTCTGGTAGATCAACTCATGAAAGAAAAGAACTCTCAAGAAGATGAGATCACTGAACTCAGAGCCAAATATCAGACTCTTATCAAGGGAAAACAAGTTGCTCACAACATAGAGGAGATACCTATGCCCAGAGAAGCTCCTAAGATACCATCTGTTGTATCTATCATATCAGAGTCTTCTCAGCGCATCTGTGATAAGTGTGGTTTAGAATATTCTGGAATTTCCTCTAAAACTCATAAATACTTTTATAATAAAGACAAGTCTGTAAGAGCTGGTAAATTGGTAGAAATCAGGGATGATAAAGACTTGACTGGTAATGGTTACAAGGTGGTTCACAATCCTAATTGGAAAAGGAATCACTCTGTTAATCACATAACATATGGTCCAGAAGAGTTGACTGTTCTGGAAGAGAAGATTCTAGAGAATAAAAGTCAACAAGGGGAACCATTAAAGATTAATGGTCCTGTGAACAATGAGTCCCAAGGAGTAGAACTTACTCAAGTTGGAGGACCCCAGAGTAATCCTCGAAGGGAACCTAACCAGATTAGGGGACCTCAAGGGAAACACTCAAGAAAGGGGAATACCAATCAGAGTAAGACCTACCAGAGAAGGAACAATGTTCAACAGCACCAGGTACCCCAGAGACAATTTTCTCAGAGGAATCAATTCCAGAATAGGTATACTCAAAGGAACTATAACCACCAGAGACAGTCTAATTATTAGAACCAGAGGAGGTCTTCCAGACCCATCTATAGAAAACCAACTGATCTGGGTAGTTATGACACCAGAGATGGTTCTTCTAGGATGTACCCTTACAACCAGACCTTTAAGACCATGTCTTTGAGGCAGGCCATTCCAAAGGCCAGATTTGAGAAAAGATACACCAGACCTGTTTATAGAAAAGGTGTCCTTATCAGACCAGTAACTCAATATGTCATTGTCAGAGGACATGTGCTGGTAGATAGATTTGGAAGGAAGATAAGATCTCCTCATCCATCAAGGGATGATCTTTATCTATGGATTCCTACAAAACCTGCAACTAACCAATCAGGACCCAGCACTAGTAGGGGACCTAATTGATTTCTCTGCAGGTAGATAAGAGTCCATTGGAGAAAGGATTTTCAAGCAACCATGTCTGGTACATTGATAGTGGATGTTCCAAGCACATGATCTTCCAGAAAGATAATCTCCAAGATTTCAAGCCATTGAATGGACCAAGAGTGATGTTTGGTGACAACAACTATGGCGTCACCAGAGGAGTTGGAAAGTTGACCTTCAATGGAGTTTCTGTAGAAGAAGTTTACTATGTTGAAGGACTCAAGCATAATCTGCTTTCAGTATCCCAATTCTGTGACAAGGGATACTCAGTGAAGTTTTCTAGTGATTCATGCACTGTTTTCTCTTCTGATTATAATGATATTTTGCTAATAGGCTTGAGGAAGGGTAACATTTATCTTGCAGATTTTAACAGTTGCCCAAGAAATGCTTGCCTAGTTGCAAAAGGATCTGCAGAGAATAGCTGGATTTGGCACAAGAGATTGTGTCATCTTAACTTCAAAACACTGAATAAGATTGCCAGAAAAGGTCTCATTCGAGGTCTTCCTAATGAAGTGTTTAAGAAGAATCAGATTTGTGGTTCATGCCAGAAGGGTAAACAACCCAAGACTTCCTTTAAGGATGTCCAGAGCACAACCACAACCAGAGTACTTCAACTACTTCACATGGACCTGTTTGGACCTGTTTCTCCTCTTAGTTTCAGTGGAAGGAAGTACACCTTAGTGATAGTAGATGACTTTTCAAGATACACTTGGGTAGTGTTCTTGTTTAAGAAAAATGAAACTATTACTAAGCTGCCAGAGTTCTTCAAGCAGATTCAGAATGAGCAGAACCAGATCATAGTCAGAATCAGAAGTGACAAAGGAACAGAGTTTTTGAATTCACACATTGCAGATTACTGCAAGGACCATGGGATTTTTCATGAGACATCTGCTGCCAGAACACCCCAACAAAATGGAGTAGCAGAAAGGAGGAATAGGACCCTCAAAGAAGCTGCAAGAACACTTCTGGCAGAATACAGCACTCCACATAGATTTTGGGCAGAGGCCATTAATACAGCTTGCTACACTCAGAACAGATGCCTGATTGCCCAGAGACATAATAAGACTCCATATGAGGTATGGAAAGGTAAAACCCCATCTGTTTCATACTTTCATGTTTTTGGATGTAAGTGTTTCATCCATGACAATGGGAAATCTAAATTAAGAACCTTTGATGCTAAAGTGGCTGATGGAATATTTTTAGGATATTCCAGCACCAGTAAGGCTTTTAGAGTTTTTAATAAGAATTCACTTTGTGTGGAGGAAACACCTCATGTTGTTTTTGATGAATCTGCTTTTGAGTGCAAGGTGGACTCTCAGTCTTCAGAAGAGACCCAAAATCAGACTACACCCAGAGTTATCAAAGTCAATCCACCTGTTCTTGATTCAGATTCAGATTCAGATGATGACCCATCTCCTGGTTCTCTGAAGCAGCAGCCTTCACACGGAGCAGAATCAGAAGAGGTTGGAACTCCTGTAGGGGGAAGCTCTTCTGCAGGTGGTGATAATCACCAAGGTACTGCAGAAGATGATCAACCAGGCAAGACCACGGGAAGGAGGACCCTGGTTGATCACCCCAATGACCTAATCCTTGGAGATCCAACTAAGGGTGTCCAGACTAGGAGAACTCTTAACTTATCTGCCTTATTCAGTTGCTATGTGTCCTTGATTGAGCCCAAGAACATCAAGGAGGCACTGAAAGATTCAAATTGGATTGTTGCTATGCAGGAGGAGTTGAATCAATTCACCAGACAGGATGTTTGGGAGCTGGTAGACAGACCAAGACATCAAAAGGTGATAGACACTAAATGGGTTTTCAAGAATAAGAAAGATGAGAATGATGTCATTACTAGGAACAAGGCAAGGCTAGTGGCCCAGAGCTATTCTCAGTCTGAAGGAATAGACTATGATGAGACATTTGCTCATGTTGCCAGATTAGAAGCCATCAGATTGTTCTTAGCATATGCTGCTCACATGAAGTTCAAAGTATACCAGATGGATGTGAAATCTGCCTTTCTTAATGGGATTCTCATTGAGGAAGTGTATGTGGAACAACCGCCTGGTTTTGAACAAGGTGACAAGGTGTTTAAGCTTAAGAAAGCTCTTTATGGGCTGAAGCAGGCACCCAGAGCATGGTATGACATTCTATCTCAATTTCTTCTGGACAATGGTTTTACTAAGGGTAAGATTGATTGAACCTTGTTTAGGAAAGAAGAAGGAAAGGACATCCTTCTGGTCCAAATATATGTTGATGACATCATATTTGGATCCCCTAACAAGAAGCTGTGTGAGAAGTTTGGTGAGCTCATGCAGGGACAGTTTGAGATGTCCATGATGGGAGAAATGAATTACTTTTTGGGTCTGCAGGTTAAGCAATCAGAGAAGGGAATTTTTATTAATCAAGCTAAGTACACCAGAAACATGTTAGAGAAATTTGGAGTAGGATCTAGCAAAGCAGCCAAGATACCTATGATGACAAATTTCAACATGGATCCAGATGAGTCTGGAGAGAGTGTGGACCAGACTCAGTACAGAGCACTTATTGGTTCTCTCTTGTATCTGACTGCGAGCAGACCATATATTACCTTTGCCGTAGGTGTTTGTGCCAGATTTCAAGCTAACCCCAAGAAGACTCACTTGGAAGCAGCTAGGAAGATATTGAAGTATCTTAAGGGAACAGTGAATTTAGGTTTGTGGTATCCTGCAGATGACAATTTAGAATTGAGTGGTTATTCAGATTCAGACTATGGTGGATGCAGAATAGATAGGAAGTCTACTAGTGGATCATGCCAATTTTTAGGGAATAAATTGGTATCCTGGTTTTCCAAGAAGCAGACTTCAGTTGCTACATCAACAACAGAAGCAGAGTACATGGCTGCAGGGAGCTGTTGTTCACAACTACTCTGGATTAGTCAACAGCTTAGGGATTACCAGATTAGAGCTAAGGATATTCCTATATTCTGTGATAGTAATAGTGCAATTGCAATCACCTAGAATCCAGTTCTTCATACCAGATGTAAACATGTTGATATAAGACATCATTTTATCAGAGATCATGTTGAGAAGGGAGATATAAGGATGGAAAAGATTGCAACAGAGAAGCAGAGAGCAGATATCTTAACCAAGCCTTTGGCTGAGACCAGATTCAGAGAGTTAGCTTTTGAGTTAGGATTGTTGGATCCAGAGACAGATTTGTTTTAGAGGGAACAACAGAGAAGTATCCTTTGTTTTATTACTTTACTTCATACATTTATTTTCTTAAACTAACATACCTGCAGATTAGAAATATCAGAGAAGGAATATCTCCAGATGAGGTATACACCAGGTGACATTTGTCCCAGTTGAAGTGCTGAGCCAGATTCCACAATATCCAAAGTCTTCTCTGACCAGAACCAGATGAGTTCCATCAGAGGAGATGTAGCACCAGACTGGCTGTGGTATCATCTGGTTACAATATCAGGTGACAGATATGTCTTTACTTCTATGGCCTCTGATCATTGGGATACACCTTTCAAATTAGTAAGTACACTCAAAACGTTTCAACTTCGGAGTGTATTTAAGACTAGGGTATAGGGCCTAGGCAATCATCTCACTTTTTCTCTTGACTGCCACAAAACCCCTTTATGCCCAGTCCCAATGATTATGCCAACACACCAGATTAAATATGTATCTTGCCTTTCATCGTGGCCATCGGATTTAATCACTGTGCAAAATGTCAATCAATGCTAAAATTGATTTTGTTTCCTCAATTAATTTTTAAAATTACACGCGTTCACACTTCATTTAATAATCTAGCCACGCATATTACCCTATTTAAATCAAATTTCCTGTCAATCTGTCCTTTCACGTTTCCATACTTTCAAACCCTAACCTCTCTCTGCAAAGCTTTTCTTTCTCTCTCTCTCTTTCACAGTAATGGCCCCTCCGTGCAATTTTGACCATGTCCTGATGATGAAAAAGCTAAAGACGGAGATGGTGGTGGACTTTTATACCACCAAGAACCCAATTGTGCTGTCGATTCTGGAGATGCTCCAGAGTGCAGGGGTGGAGAAGTTGATCTCCACTGTTCCTAAGGATTTTCGTACTCTTGACGGATATGCGGCCCAGTTGTTGGTTCGTATGAAGATTCATGAGGATTACATTTCGTCCAAGATTGATGAAGATGATTTGGTGTTTTCTAAGCACGATTTCTGCGCTTTTTTCGAGAACATTTCTGCGGTGGAAGTGGATCCTTTGACGTACAAGGAGGATGACATTATTGGTTCTTTCAAGATCTTTGCTCGATCTTCCTGCCAGAATATCACAAAGGGCTTTTTGGACAAGCATCTGAGGCAGAAGTACAAGGTCCTTTTTGATATAGTTGTTAAGGTGCTTATGTGTGAGAATCACAGCACAGATGCCATTTTCAACGGCAGGATGTGTGTGATGAGGGCTTTATATGATGGTGTTCAGTGTAATTGGGCGGAGTTCTTCTGGGATGTGTTGAGGAAGAACAGATTGAAGGTGAAGAAGGAGCCTTGTCCTTCCAAGCCAGGGGAGTTGCAGTTCTTCTTCACTGCAAATGTCTCTTTGGGGACTAAGTTAATTCTTATTCTGGATTCTCTCCTTACAGAGAAGAAGTGGAAATCATCTTGGTGCCATAGTTATCACAAATCCAAGATCCTCTTCTCTAAGGATGGCCCTCTTCATGGCCATGCCGACTCTGATGGAGAGCAGGCTATCCCTGCCCCTCCTATTCAATCTATTCCCTCACCTCCAAAGGGGCAGAGAAAGCAGCAGAAGCAGAAGACCCATAAGAAAGCTTCTGAAGCAACTGGTTCTTCAACCGTTGCCTTTTCTGGTTCCTCAGAGGAGGACCAAATTCCCTTTCTTGATGTGCTTAAGAAGAAGGGTGATGATGATAAAACTGTTAAGAAGGCTGGAGCAGCCAAGAGGAAGCGGCCAGAGGAGGCCAGGAGAGGCTCTGCTAAGAAGTCAAAGGCTAGCAGGAAGGCCAAGAAAACCCTTCTGGTGGATGAGCCATCAGAGGAAGAAGAGGAAGAAGAGGTTGAGCCTCCTGTGAGGAAATCCAAAGCCAAGAGAGCCCTTCTTCAGGATCCTGACTCTGGATCTGATCTTGGAGAGGCCTTGGAAAAGGCAATTGAGGATGCTTCCCAGATGATGGAGGATGCTCCAGAGTCTGCTGTACCTAAAAGTGTTGACCCAGCAGAGGTAAACCCTTCACTTCCATCTTTTTCCCCCATTAATCTTGTCTCCCCCTCTACCTCTCCCCCAGATAATTTTCCCCAAACCCCATCTGCCTCTGGTAACCCTATTGTTCCACCAGAGCAGATTATCCCAGATACCCCAGTATTTACTCCCTCAACCATTCCTACCCAAACACCTTCTCCCCCAAATTCCCAAACTCATCTTCCCACAAACCCCTCTCCCCCACCTTCTGTACCAGAGGTACCCTCAACCTCTTCTGGTGCAGAAATCCCCCCTCCAAACACTTCCACCTCCCAGATACCTCCTACACCTTCTGTACCAGATGTTCCATCTTCTTCTGGTGCAGAGCAACCCATTCCTACACCCTCTACTTCTCAAAATCCTATCCCTCCCCAAACCCATACAGACCAGGACCCAACCATTTCTATGGCTCTGGGATTCGTTGGCCCTCCCCCTTCTCCTACCTGTTTAACCAGCGATGATAGTGAAGATGAGGAAGCTTCACTTGAGCCTGCTGACTTAGCACCTTCCTCCTCTGCCTCTGGGCCCAGACCCTTCACTTTCTCATCTGCAGAAATGGGTCCCATTAGGCAGAGTATGAGTGTAAGTGCTCAGCTCTGGCTAAGAGAGCATTTCCCAGTTCTTCTGGAGCACTTACCACTTCTGGCAGAGCTTACTGATGCCAAGGTCTGGAGCAAGGCCAGACTTGAAGATGTGGATGACCTAATGCTTTTGCTTGAGGAAATGGGTCCCTCCAACTTCACTGCTTGGGAGATTGAGCTAAAGCAGAGGATGAATATTCAGAACCCAGCAGAGCTGGAGACTTCTGGTGCTGCTAAAGTCTTGATTCGCACCCTACTCATCCAAAGAGGAGTAATGCTCACTCCAGAGGGCCCCACTTACAAGTTTGGTCCTCATTTTGTCTTCCCTCCAGAGCTATATTCAGATGAGGAAGACTTTGAGATGTCTCCTGCCGTGCTCCAGAAGATGAAAGTTTTCTTCAATGAGCAAATCATGCAGATTGGGCGCTTTTCTAAAGCTATTCAACATATGGCCCCTGCTATGATAGAGCACCAGATCAGGCATGAGAGGAGAATGTTCCTGAGGCAGTTAAAGTCTTCTCTGGCAGAGGTAAAGGCTTCTTTCAAGGCTAATGGCTTATTTGTCAAGTTGGATGTCATGCACAGCCAGAAGCAGCTACAGGAGCACGTGCTGGAGCAGTTGAGACCTGTCTCTGTGCTTAAAGTGGAGATGGCCAGCCAGATGATTCAAACTGCCAAGCTGAAAGACTCCCTCCAGGAGATGTTGGAGAAGCAAGAGAGACTTGTTGCAGAGACTAAAGCTTACCTGGAGGAGGCCAAGCAGCTGCGTGATCTTCACTCTTCCTCCAACACTGCCTTGCCTGATCTTATAAGGCAGGTAGTGGAGCCCCTCCTTGATGAAGTTAAAAAGGGGGAAGAGAAGGCCAGAACTGATCTGGCGAAGACCACAAATGAAACTCTCTTCAGCCATGGAGCTCGTCTGGACCTGCTGGAGAATACATTGGCCCAGGCTGAGTTGCAGAAGAAGAAGAAGGAAGAGCTCAAATCCCTTTCCATGGCTAAGTAGCTTGCTGCAGAAGAGGAGTCCGAAGCAGAGCAGGATCCAATTTCCATCTCTGGACCTGCAAAGAGGAAGATAAGGAAAGTGAAGAAGAGCTTCCTTGAATCTTTGGTTGAACAAGCAGAGAAGAGATTCAAGGAAGAGTCGCCTGAAGAGAGGCAAGCAAGGATAAGAAAAAACATAGATGAAGAGCAGAGGCTCCGATATGTTAGAAGGCAAAATAAGAAGAGCAGAGAAGCTGGCATCACTCCTGGTGCTAGTGGATCCAGCCAGAAGAGAAAAGGGCCTGTTGAAGTCATGAACATCCTCCCTCTCAGGACAGAAGGGTCCTTTGACTCAACTGTTCCTGTGCCTTTGATAGAAAAATGGAGAGAAGCCAAGACTCTCTGGTTCATTCAACATTACATCCAGAGACCTCCACCAGAGGATGATGCTCTCATCAACAGGACTTTCCATTCTTGGATGCAGGCATATGATGCAGATTTGTACAAGCAGTTGATGGATTCAACTATTGAATTCAACCTGGAAGTCACTGCTCCTGAATTCCATTTTCTCAACACTCCAATGGCAGGAGACCAGGTTGATTGGGCTGAGCTGAAGAGACTGTACAAGACCAAGGTGTTGGCAAACTTCACCCCATCATCTTCTGCAGAGTTGAAGGCCATTCAAGATAGATTCTTTGACTGGTTCCTGGTGCCCAAAGATAATAGAAGATATGCATAAAATAGGATCTGATCTTCAATGTAATTTGTAATCATCTTTGTCCTTTCTATCAATGAAATTCATATCTTCTCTGTTCAAAAGACAACCTCTTGTTGTCTTAATTGTTTGCCTGATAAGATCTATTCTAAGGTCTTATCCTTTAATGTTTTTTGCTTAAGTTTATTATTCTTGATCAGTTCTGGTATGTTTTAACTCCATCAAAAAGGTGGAAATTTTTAGGATAAAAGTTGTTAGTTTTGATGAGTTAAAACAAACCAGAAGATGTAATAGGACCATCTGGACCTGTTAGCCAGATGATGATCTAGATTAGGACTTAGTCTAGGGGGAACTGCCAGACCAGAAGACTTCACCAGAAGAGTCACCAGAAGACCTCTCCAGAGGACTTCACCAGAGGACTCCACCAGAAGACTTCACCAGATGAGATTGACCAGAGGCAGAGGACCTTCCCCAGACCAGACGAGTCCGGACCAAACGAGTCTGGTAGAAAAAAAGATGCTCAGTTTGATCCCCTGACTCTACTGAGTATTCTGGTTCTTGACCAGATGAGGACCAGAAGACACCGAGGTTGCCTGGTGTCTGGTCTTGCCTTCTCTGGAGAGAATCAGAGTTAGGCAGAGGAAACTATTGACCGTTGGTGATTCAAATCAAGTCAACAAGATCAGGATTGGAAAGTATTTGAAGATAATCAATCCAAGGATCCCACCAACCCAATCAATCAATTAGGGAATTGATTGATTGAGGCTTCCTTATATAGAGGATTTGATTGGATTAGCCCTCCAACGGCTAGCCCTAATCCCCTCTATATATACAAGAGTGCAGTTCAAGAAAAAGCTCTAGAGACTCTACACGCGCATAAGTGATCCAAGCTTTTGATATTCATACCAAGCACTCTTACTGTTCATAATATTTATCTACTCTAAAGGAGTTATTGAAACCACAACCTGTTCATCTATTAGACAAGGTTGTTGGCTGGTTGATCTTTAGATTGAAGTTAAATCTAAAGAGGTTGTAAGAAGGAACTGGTACTTCCCAATTCCAGTAAGTAAGTTTGTGAGTTGGTTGATAGTGAGACCCCTTGGTTATAAGGGAGAGTGGACGTAGGATATTCAATCCGAACCACTATACATCTTGTGTTCTTTATCGCTTTATTTTACTTATTGTTTGTTGATTATTGTTCTCTTGTAAAAGACTTTGAAAGACATTTAACTTAAGCTTCCGCAATTAATCTAACTAGTGGGACCAACACTGATTATTGCAAAGAATTAGGTATTGCACATGAGACATCAGCTGCAAGAACTCCACAACAAAATGGAGTAGCTGAAAGAAGAAATAGAACTCTCAAGGAGGCAGCAAGGACGATGCTTGCAGAAGCTCAAGTTCCTAAAAGGTTTTGGGCTGAAGCTATCAACACTGCCTGCCACACTCAAAATAGATCCATGGTAACAAAACATCAAGGAAAAACTCCATATGAATTATGGAATGACAGAAAGCCACAGGTATCCTATTTTCATATTTTTGGTTGCAAGTGTTTCATTCACAACAATGGGAAAACTCAACTGAAAGCTTTTGATAGCAAAGCTGATGAAGGAATTTTCTTAGGATATTCCCAAATCAGTAGAGTTTTCAGAGTTTACAACTGTAGGACTCTTGTTGTGGAAGAAACACCTCATGTGGTCTTTGATGAATCTACTTTTGAGTCCAGGAGTAAGGAGAATGAGGAGGTAATAAGCAAAAGACTAACTAGACTAAGTATCAAGTCTAAAGGCTATCCTGAGAATTGTGTTGACTCATACATCCCAACCTGGGATAATTTAGAAGATCAACAATTAAAGGAGGTCACTCAAAGTCAAACCACTCCTCAAAGCTCACCTGAGAGCTCTCCTGAACAAGCAACTGAACTGATGAACACTATCCCAGTTCAAGAGGTAAGTAATGTCAATGAAGATGTGGTCACAACTGAGACATCCACTGAACCCATCATTCAAGGGGGGACCAATGAGATTACCATTGAGAAAGAGAATACCTTGAATGATGACTCAGGACTTCAACCCTCTGTTTTATTTCCTGAATTTGATTTTATTCCTATATCTAGTGACTCAACTTCAGAAGAGTTAAACTCTACTGAAGGGCATCAACCTAGGAGAACATGGCTCTCAGATCACCCTGTTGAGCAAATCCTAGGTGATCCTTCCTCAGGAGTCAAAACTAGAAGTTTTCATGGAGAAAGTGCTTTGTTTTGTTGTTTTTTATCAAACCAGGAACCAAGTTCCATAGCATAAGCACTTCAAGATTCCAACTGGATTATTGCCATGCAAGAAGAGCTCAACCAGTTCACAAGGAATCAAGTTTGGGAGTTGGTGGACAGACCACATCACTGCAATGTGATAGGAACCAAGTGGGTATTCAAGAACAAGAAGGATGAAAATGATATCATAGTCAGAAACAAAGCCAGACTTGTTGCAAAGGGCTATTCTCAAGTTGAAGGATTTGACTATGATGAAACATTTGCCCCAGTAGCCAGATTGGAGGCAATAAGGTTATTTCTTGCATATGCTGCTCACAAGAAATTCAAAGTGTACCAAATGGATGTTAAAAGTGCCTTCTTGAATGGAGTACTCAATGAAGAAGTCTATGTGGAGCAACCCCCAGGTTTTGAAGAAAGTCACAAAGTATATAGACTGAGAAAAGCTCTATATGGACTGAAACAGGCTCCAAGAGCTTGGTATGATACTTTGTCACAATTCCTTTTGGATCATGTTTTCATCAAAGGGAGAGTTGATAGAACTCTATTCAGGGTCACAAAAGGAGAGGACACTTTGCTTGTACAAATCTATGTGGATGATATCATTTTTGGTTGTCCCAACCAAGTCCTCTGTGAAAAGTTTTTTCAACTGATGAAGGGAAAATTTGAGATGTCTATGATGGAAGAAATGAATTTCTTCCTAGGACTTCAAGTTAAGCAGTCTCCTGAAGGAATCTTCATCAATCAAGCCAAATATACAAGGGAGCTGATCAACAAGTTTGGATGCCAGACCAGCAAAGTAGCAAGAGTTCCACTCAACACCAACACTAAGATGGAACCAGATGAAGATGGTGAATCAATAGACCAGACTCATTACAGAGCTATCATTGGATCTCTACTGTACCTCACAGCAAGCAGGCCTGATATCACATTTGCAGTTGGGATTTGTGCAAGATATCAAGCCAACCCCAAGAAAAGTCATCTGGAAGCTGCTAAGAGGATTCTCAAATATCTTAAGGGTACTGTGAATATGGGATTGTGGTATCCCTCAGATGACAATCTGGAACTCACAGGATACTCAGATGCTGACTATGGAGGATGTAGAATTGACAGAAAATCAACCTTAGGCACTTGTCAATTCTTGGGAAGTAAGCTGGTTTCTTGGTTCTCCAAGAAACAAAATTCAGTAGCCACAAGCACTACTGAAGCTGAGTATATGGCAGCTGGAAGTTGTTGTGCTCAAATTCTTTGGCTAAGACAACAACTAAGAGATTACAATATCTTTGCCAATGAAGTCCCTATTTTCTGTGACAACAATAGTGCAATTGCTATTTCAGAAAATCCAGTTCTCCACACAAGATGCAAACATGTGGATATAAGGCATCATTTCATCAGAGACCATGTGGAGAAGAAGGACATCAAAATGCTCAAAATCCACACTGACAAGCAGAAGGCAGATATCTTCACTAAACCCTTGGCTGAAGCAAGGTTTTAAGAGTTGTCAGTGGAGCTTGGACTCCTAGATCCAGGAGAGTAAAGAAAGGATTTAATCTCAGAAGAGTTACCTTCAATTCAGTGGAGGTTCATATTCAGAAGAGGATCTTTCTCAGTAGAAGCTCCCCATCTCAGAAGAGTCCTGAATATCAGACGAGGTCGAACCTCAGTGGAGGTCAAAAGTTTATACTTTTTTTTTCTCAAATCTAAAGCCTCTTAGTTTTTAAAATATATATTTTGATTCAATAGAATTTCTAATGAGTGCTTTCTGAAAATTAAATCTCTCTTACACTTTTTCGAAGAGATTTTGGTATGGCAAGCATTTAATGCGCATTGTACAAGTCAGGTTTACTTTTACAGTTACCTATCTCACGCGCCTTAAAACCCGGATGATGTGACCTTCCGGCTACCAACTTTTTTAATCCTAACCTTTCATTTTAGGCGGTTCTTTTCTAACCGTCAAGATCTCTTAAAAACTCCCCACTAAACTCTTGGACTATCCACGATCTCAAACCAGATCAATCTCAGATGTTGATTTTTCCGATCAATCTCACCGTTCATTGCTCATATAAAAACTCCAAACTTACACTTGTAAACCTTTTCGAAATCACTCACAAGCAAAACTCCATTCTATCTATCCTATACACTCTGCAAATTTTTCTCTCAAACCCCTTCGTTCAAATGACAAAACTAAATCTTAGTTTCCTTACCAACAAGAAGAACTTCTGGTATGAACCAATCGTGGTTTTTGATAACCCTGAGATAGAATCCAAACCTGAATTTGCTCACATAAAAAAAGCCCTAGAAATGATTAAAACTGCTGGGTTAGAGAAGTTTTTGACTGTTCATCCTAAGAACTGCTTTGACAGGCAGGTTCTTGAGTTTTTCAATCATATATCCAATTCTGATTCAAGGATCAGGTCTCATCTAATACTCCAGAGAAAGAAAAAGGTGATGAGGGACGATATGGAAATAGTTGAACACCAGAAGATTAGAAAGGAGATCCGTGTCAGTGGTGATGACTTGAAGGAGTTGTTTGATCTCCCATCGGAAGGTCCGAATCCAGATACTTGCATCGCGGATGAAGAGGAAGAATGGGTCAATACCATTATGCAAAGGAAGGTGAAATACAGTCCAACAATGAACAGAAATGTGCTCTTGCCAGTATATAATGTTCTCTGTGAAGTTGTTGGAAAATGTATACTGGGAAACCAAGGAAGCACAGAACAGGTGAGCAAGCCTAAGCTTAGGCTGATGAAGGCGATTGTGGAAAGTAAGGAGAAAACATACAACTGGCAACATTTCTTTTTTAGGGCATTGAATAAAGAGCACTCAAAGCTCCAACCTGACAAGACTCCCCAACTATCAAGTAAGCTCAATTTCGCAACAAAAATCTCCTACTTGATAGAGAACGTAAATCTGAGAGTGGACTGGATTCCAGACAGGAAGTGGAGTAATCTTAAAGCCTTATTTAAGTCTGGAAAGGCTCTGGAGACAAGGATGATCAAGCCTGCTGAGGAGAGCCCAGAGGCAGTTGAGGAAGAGGAAGCTAACCCTACTGAAGGGAAGAACACCAAGCTGAAGAGGAGGCTGGTTAAGTTGAGTGACAAGATGGCGCAGCACAAAGAAGCAGATGTAGAGAAAGCTTCTAAAAAGGAGAAGAAGAGGTCTACTGAGGCGGAGAAGGACAGTGCCTCCAAGAAAGTCAGAGTTTCCAACTCTACTGATGAATCTTCATCAGGTAACCCAGACTCTTCCCCTAATATTATCTCAACTGAGTCTGACTCAGATGTCCCTGCACCCACCCCCATCAAACCCAAAATAACTAAACCACACACTCCTGCCAAAACCAAACGCATCTCCTCAATAACCAAAATCCCCACTGAAGGCTCTCAACAGCCAGAAAGTGGATCCCAAACAACCTCCACTGAACCCATCTCAACCCCTACTGAAACCATTCCATCAACCCCTACTGAACCCATCCCTGTTGGAGTTATACGTGAAAGTATGCTTTTACTTTGTATAACTCGTGTATCAAACACTCGTTTTATGAGAATAATTCTTTTATCGCATTTGCTTTAGTTATGATTGAATGTTGAATTTCTATTGCAAACCGTTCATTATGTAGTACGTGTTACATTGTAGTTAATATGGTGATACCCGATCACGGAAGACGACATTAACAGTTTACTTGTAACTAAACGTACATTTTTCGCGGCCTAGGTGGAATTGAACAATCCACCGTGAAAGGTCGATGTGTAAGGCTCAGATTGGTCTGTCTTGACCAAGAGATTGCACTAGCACATTTAGTATGTGTTGAAGAGGTCCTACAGCGAGGAGAAATTCTTCTGTTCTGAAAGGTGAAGAATTAGACCTCAGTGGTTGTTGATTTCTTAATCTCCGTCACTTAAATAGGACCGTGTGTGCTTAGTAGTTACTGCTTTGATTCATGTTGGGTGAGAATCATTGTGACTTCAAACTTTGTGTCTTGGGCAGTAATATTAATCATACGACGGTTGCTAAGATTTAATACGGAGAAACGCGTGCGAGTACGGCTCGTGTGATTAGTCCCCTTGGTGGGCTCAGAAGTTTTATTGTACCAAATCTTGCAAGTGAAGAATTAGTTTCTTCGGTATGAATAATAATGTTGAGCTGTCTTTACTCCAAGGTGAAAGATGTTAATTAATTTAGAGCTATTCAGAAGCTTAATTAATTAATGGACTTGATAATCTTAAACGCGGGAAATAATAACCGGGAGCCCATATTATCGTAATATGGATTAAGATGGATAGTGCAATATTAATTTATTAGTGGTAATAATTAATATTAATGGGCTGAATTATATTGGGGCTCAATATTGAAATTCAGAAGTCCATTAGGAGGTCCAATCTTAATTCTCCTTAAGGCCCCTCAAGTAGCCCAATTAAGTAGCCCAATAATGATAAGGTGATTAAAATAAAAAGAAAATAATATGCTGATTTTTCCCTTTAATTTTCGAAAAATACATGATAAGGAGGAAAAAGATTTTGTTGATTTTCTTGGAAAGATATTATGCAAGATATGTATTCTAGGAATACAAGAATATCTCATATATTCAAGAAGATCCAAATCTTGGATTTTCTCTATGTAAATTTTGAGAGTTTCATATTTATTAGGAGAGTGAGATTTTTGTGGAATATTTTATTATGGAGAAAAGAATATATGAGATATATTCAAGATTTCTTAGAAATTAAGAAAAGATTTTCTCCATGCCCATAAAATCTCTACGAATTTCGGTCACTACTCTTATAAATAGGGGATGATTATTTCATCCCCAAGTACATAATTCCATGTGTTGGAAAAATCAAGAAGCATAGATATTTTTCTTTTTCCTTAGTTATTAAATTACTTGAAAGCGTCTCCCACCGGCGATCAAGTGAGGTGAAAAGGAAAATACTTGAGAAGGCTTTGGGTTGATAGAACGTGATTACAAGTGTCCCGTATATCCAAAGGCCATTACTACGAGAGGTACGTTAATCGCATATTTACTTGTTTAATTCCGCCTAGTTAAATATGTGAAATTAATTCAACATGCATGATGATAATTAGTTGTTGGAATTATTATTTGAATTAATTAGGATTAATTCATGCTAGTAATAATTGTATTTAAATTCGTATTTAAAATTCATCCCGAATAGATTCCGGGCACCCCTATATTTTCCCAACAACTGGTATCAGAGCCACGGTTTCGGGCTCTGAATTTTGAATTGGAATTTAAATTGTTGAACATTAAATTTGAAATTGGATAGTAGAATTGTTAGATCTTTTTTGCAGGTATCCAATTGTCATGGTTTTTAATGTTGTTAATTTCATGCGTGTGAATTAATTTGGTTTTTAATTCGATTCGTTCGAATTCGTTTTTCTCGTGAGAAAATCCACGAGTAGATTAGTTGTTTTTATTTTGATTCGATCATTGTAATAGACTAGTCTAGATCTAGTATTTATTTTTTTTGTAAAAATAAATTGTAACCAGATCGTGACGAAGAACGAAGAATTAAAAACGGCGTACCCGGACGACGCATACAAGCGTGGAGCGTGTATGGAGGTAAAATCATGCAAGGGGTGAAGAAAACGAGGACGAACGGTGAAAAAACGGCGCACGGGGGTGCACGGCGCACATCGTGCGCAACGGGCGCACGGCGCGCGCGCGCCTCGGCAGGCAGCTGCAGCGCCTCGGGCGCCCCGGGCAGCGCCTCGGCGCGCTTCTGTGCTGTGCCTTGGGCGCGCCTCGAGTGCGCCTCGGGGCTGCGCTTCGGCGCGCCTCGGGCGCTTTTCCAGCGCTTCTCGGGCCGGGAAGCGCGCGGGCCAACTTTGTGGGCCGACGCGCGCTGTATCTCAAGCCGTGGAATTTTTTCGGTTCATGTTTTTTTTACGTGTGATTTTAAACGTCGTCCCGAACCCCAAACGATGCTGTTTTTGAAGAAGTGTTGTTGTTTGAGTGGGAGCACGTCGAGACGAACGTCGGAAAGCAACAAGGACAATTTTTTCGCATCAAGACGTGAAGAAATTAAACCGTGACAATTGGATTCGAGTGCTCCAATGTGTTTAATTTTGCTTTGATGGATGTTTTATTTCGTGCACTTATTATTATTTGTTAATATGTGTTTGCATGAATTTAATTGTCCAAGAAAAACCTTACTTTCGAAAATTACTAAGTATGTTTTATAATCGCAATTTCATTCCGGATATTAAAATTGGATTAATTTGACCTCCATAATTTATTTATTTGTGAAGTTCTTTTGGAATACATTTCCCCCTCGGATCGGCCAAAAGAACGGATTTCACATGAATAAATTCCGAAAGGATGATTGTGGATTATTACTAGTGGCGGTATTGACCCTCACCACGAGTGGCTTGCTCAAAGCGAAATAATAATCCTGTATTTAATTATGGTTATTACTTAGGCATAGGAAATTGATATTAACTTACTCCCCTCGGAGTCCCTGTCAGTTTCTATGTGGTCAAAGTGGGAGCCAACTATTAATTTTGAATTAAGGATTTGTAACTTTTAAGTTTGTAATCCGCTTGAATGTGTTTAAATGTATAGACCACCCCTCGTGGCGCATTTAAATTGTTTCGAGATGTTGGCTGATGCATGATTATATTGTTTTAAGGTTTCAATATAATTGATGTGATCAAATTTATGTGATAATTTTATATTTTTCTAGATATTGATATGAATGTATGTTTTATTCTCAGTTCATCATGTCGCAACCTTTTAATCCACTGTATAGTATACTTAAAGATAATAAACTTGTTGGTGAGAACTATGTTGATTGGAAACGTAATATAAACATGGTCCTTCCTGCGCAAGAACACTATTGGATATTTAGCGTTGACATACCCAAGAAACCTAATGATAAGTCAAGTAATGGGGAAAAGGCGATATTCGATGATTGGAAGCATTCCAATGAGCACATGAAGCACATCATCTTGACATTTATGTCTGAGGATTTGAGGCGCATTCATGAAAGCATTGAAGCGGCTGTTGATATCATGAATAGCCTTGAAGAGATGTTTCAACATCAGAACCCCATGACGAATCTGTTCACCATTCGTGAGAAGCTCACGAAGGAAATGGTGAAGGAAACACCCGTAAGGGATCATGTTCTCAATTTTAGGCGTGAGTTTGAGAAACTCGAGTTTCTTGGTGCCGGACAAAGTGAAGAAAGTCAAATCGATTCCATACTCCTAAAGCTATCGAGTAGTTTTGATGGGTTCTTTTGGGAATACGTGTTATCTGAACACAAGTTCACTTTGGATACCCTGCTCAAAGCACTGATAACGGTAGAGTCATACTTGGGGAGTAGGGACGAGGCTTTGGTGATCAAGAGCCTTTTCTCGAAATCTAGGCCAATGGAAGGTGAGATTGAGAAGGAGGTGGTTGATCGGAACCAAACCAGTAGACTCACTTTGGAAGGCACGAAAAGAGCTTTCAAGCAGTACGGCGTGAAGATACCCGGTAAGAGTAAGTGCTTCAATTGCGGGGAAAGAGGACATTGGAGGTCTACCTGTTCTAAGCCTAAGAAGGCGGTAAAGAAAGGTAAGTCTCATGCTTTAGTCGTTGAAACATATGTTGCGGCGTATACTGCCCACGTTTGGGTAGTGGATACCGGGGCAACTGATCATATTTGTTTCACTCTTCAGGGGTTCCAGCTAACCCGGCGACTTAGCAAGAATGAGATCACCATCACTTTGGGCGATGCTACGAGAGTGGCAGCCGAAGCAGTGAGAGTAGTGCACCTATCTTTTGAAGATAGAGTTTTAATTTTAAGAGATGTTTTATACGTTCCAAACTTTAGGAAGAATTTAATTTCGGTTTCTAAGTTGTTTTTTGATGGATATTCAGTTACTTTTAATAAAGTTGTTACTGTTTCTTTTAAGAATGATGTTATCTGTCATGGAACGTTGGTAAACAATCTCTATACGATTAAGTGTGCACACCACTCAAATAATGAATCTAATAACACGTCGATCATTTCGAGCAATAAAAGAAAGCGTTCTTCGGAGATGAACGAAATACTTCTATGGCATCTTAGACTAGGTCATATTAATCTAAAGCGGATAGAGAGATTGGTGAAAGACGGATCCTTGGAATCACTCCAAGTCGAGCCGTTTCCAACTTGTGAATCCTGTTTAGAGGGTAAGATGACCAAGAGGGCATTTGGAGCCAAGGGGAATAGAGCCACGGAAGTGTTAGAACTCGTTCATACCGATGTGTGTGGTCCAATGACGATCAAAGCGAGAATGGGGTATGAGTATTTCGTTACCTTCATTGACGATTACTCAAGATATGGGTACATTTACCTTATGCGGCATAAGTCTGAAACTTTTGAAAAGTTTAAAGAGTTTAAGGCCGAAGCCGAGAAACATAGGGAAAAGAGTATCAAGTTTCTACGATCAGATCGTGGAGGCGAATACCTCAGCGATGAATTCTTGAACTACCTATCGGACGAAGGGATCGTATCCCAGTTAACCGCACCGGGAACCCCTCAACAGAACAGTGTGGCGGAACGAAGAAACCGGACTCTTTTAGAGATGGTCAGATCCATGATGAGTTATTCGGATTTACCCAAGTCGTTTTGGGGTAATGCCTTGGAAACGGCGGCTTATATTCTAAACTTGGTGCCATCCAAATCGGTTCCTAAAACCCCAATGGAATTGTGGACCGGGCGCAAGCCCAGTCTAAGATATTTGCGGATTTGGGGCTGTCCGGCATACGTGCTAGACAAGGAAGCCGGTAAGTTGGATCCACGTTCGGAATTAAGGCTGTTTATAGGATACCCGGCCGGAACGAAAGGGTGTATGTTCTATAGTCCCAAGGATCAAAAGACCGTGATTAGTACACACTTTAAATTCTTGGAGGAAGACTATATGAACAATCGGAAACCTAAAAGTGAAATTACCTTAGAAGAATTGAGAGGTCAAACCTCGATACCAAGTATACAAGATGATGTACCACATGTCACATCTTCACAACCGGAACCCCGTCGTAGTGGGAGGGTTCCCAGGCAACCCGAGAGATTTATGGGGATAGGAGAATCTTCGGAATTGGTTCCCGGTGTTGAATCAGACCCATGGACGTACGATGAGGCAATCCAAGACAAAGACGCGGAGTCATGGCAAACGGCAATGGAAGCCGAGATGGGTTCGATGGATCATAATCAAGTGTGGGAGTTGGTCGAGCCACCCAGTGGGGTAGAACCCATTGGATGCAAGTGGGTGTACAAGAGGAAAAGAGGACCGGACGGAAGGGTTGAAACCTTCAAAGCAAGGCTTGTGGCCAAAGGGTATACTCAGAAAGAAGGGATCGATTATGAGGAAACCTTTTCGCCTGTAGCTATGCTTAAGTCCATCCGTATTCTCTTGTCGATCGCTGCGCACCTAGATTACGAGATCTGGCAAATGGATGTCAAGACAGCTTTCCTTAACGGAAGTCTTGACGGCATAGATATCTATATGCAACAGCCCAAAGGTTTCATTGAAAAAGGCCAAGAGAATCTCGTATGCAAGCTCAAGAGATCCATTTACGGTCTTAAGCAAGCATCGCGTACTTGGAACCAGTGTTTTGATCAAGTGATTAAGTCTTATGGGTTTGATCAAAACGAGTTCGAAAGTTGTGTGTATAAGAAGCGTGACGGAACTGCGGTGGTATTCTTAGTATTATACGTAGACGATATTCTGCTCATTGGAAACAATGTAAAGGTATTGTCAGACGTAAAGGTATGGCTGTCAAAACAATTTGATATGAAGGACTTAGGGGAAGCCGGTCACATCCTTGGGATCAAAATCACTCGCGATCGCAAGAAGAGGATGTTGGGCTTATCGCAAGCTTCATACATTGACACTGTTTTGAAGCGTTTCAGCATGCAAGATTCCAAGAAAGGTTTTGTACCTTTTAGGCACGGAATCCATCTATCGAAAGAAATGAGCCCTAAGACGCAAGCAGAGATAGATGACATGAAAGGTGTTCCGTACGCTTCGGCCGTAGGAAGCCTTATGTATGCAATACTGTGTACGAGACCGGATATCTGCTTTGCCGTGGGCATGGTGGCAAGATATCAAAGTAATCCCGGGAAAGACCATTGGACTGCCGTAAAGTGCATCTTGAGGTATCTGAAAAGAACTCGGGAGCGGATGCTGATTTACCAGTCGGATAGTCTAGTTCCCGTAGGATACACGGACTCGGATTTCCAATCAGACATAGACTCAAGAAAGTCAACCTCGGGTAGTGTGTTTTGCATGGGAGGAGGAGCCATTTCATGGAGAAGCGTTAAGCAGAAATGCATCGCCGATTCGACCATGGAAGCCGAGTATGTAGCTGCTTGTGAAGCAGCGAAAGAGGCAGTTTGGCTCAAGAACTTCTTAGTGGACTTGGACGTTGTTCCAAATTTGCCCGACAAGATAACTGTCTTTTGTGACAATGCCAGAGCAGTTGCAAATTCAAAGGAACCGAGAGCCCACAAGGCCAGCAAACACATAGAAAGAAAATACCATCTGATACGAGAAATCGTTAAGAGAGGAGATATAGAGGTGGCAAAGATAGCGTCGGGTGACAACCTAGCTGATCCATTCACAAAGGGTCTGCCTCAGAGTACATTCGAGAGACATGTGGATGGAATGGGAGTCAAGACAATTGCCAATCTGCTTTAAGTATAAGTGGGAGGAATTATTAGGTTAGTGTAGGTTGACATGAGATGTCACGGAGAGCTACTACACTAAGACATGCGTGATGTATACTAAACGCAGACTTTAAGTATAAGTGGGAGATTGTTGGAGTTATACGTGAAAGTATGCTTTTACTTTGTATAACTCGTGTATCAAACACTCGTTTTATGAGAATAATTCTTTTATCGCATTTGCTTTAGTTATGATTGAATGTTGAATTTCTATTGCAAACCGTTCATTATGTAGTACGTGTTACATTGTAGTTAATGTGGTGATACCCGATCACGGAAGACGACATTAACAGTTTACTTGTAACTAAACGTACATTTTTCGCGGCCTAGGTGGAATTGAACAATCCACCGTGAAAGGTCGATGTGTAAGGCTCAGATTGGTCTGTCTTGACCAAGAGATTGCACTAGCACATTTAGTATGTGTTGAAGAGGTCCTACAGCGAGGAGAAATTCTTCTGTTCTGAAAGGTGAAGAATTAGACCTCAGTGGTTGTTGATTTCTTAATCTCCGTCACTTAAATAGGACCGTGTGTGCTTAGTAGTTACTGCTTTGATTCATGTTGGGTGAGAATCATTGTGACTTCAAACTTTGTGTCTTGGGCAGTAATATTAATCATACGACGGTTGCTAAGATTTAATACGGAGAAACGCGTGCGAGTACGGCTCGTGTGATTAGTCCCCTTGGTGGGCTCAGAAGTTTTATTGTACCAAATCTTGCAAGTGAAGAATTAGTTTCTTCGGTATGAATAATAATGTTGAGCTGTCTTTACTCCAAGGTGAAAGATGTTAATTAATTTAGAGCTATTCAGAAGCTTAATTAATTAATGGACTTGATAATCTTAAACGCGGGAAATAATAACCGGGAGCCCATATTATCGTAATATGGATTAAGATGGATAGTGCAATATTAATTTATTAGTGGTAATAATTAATATTAATGGGCTGAATTATATTGGGGCTCAATATTGAAATTCAGAAGTCCATTAGGAGGTCCAATCTTAATTCTCCTTAAGGCCCCTCAAGTAGCCCAATTAAGTAGCCCAATAATGATAAGGTGATTAAAATAAAAAGAAAATAATATGCTGATTTTTCCCTTTAATTTTCGAAAAATACATGATAAGGAGGAAAAAGATTTTGTTGATTTTCTTGGAAAGATATTATGCAAGATATGTATTCTAGGAATACAAGAATATCTCATATATTCAAGAAGATCCAAATCTTGGATTTTCTCTATGTAAATTTCGAGAGTTTCATATTTATTAGGAGAGTGAGATTTTTGTGGAATATTTTATTATGGAGAAAAGAATATATGAGATATATTCAAGATTTCTTAGAGATTAAGAAAAGATTTTCTCCATGCCCATAAAATCTCTACGAATTTCGGTCACTACTCTTATAAATAGGGGATGATTATTTCATCCCCAAGTACATAATTCCATGTGTTGGAAAAATCAAGAAGCATAGATATTTTTCTTTTTCCTTAGTTATTAAATTACTTGAAAGCGTCTCCCACCGGCGATCAAGTGAGGTGAAAAGGGAAATACTTGAGAAGGCTTTGGGTTGATAGAACGTGATTACAAGTGTCCCGTATATCCAAAGGCCATTACTACGAGAGGTACGTTAATCGCATATTTACTTGTTTAATTCCGCCTAGTTAAATATGTGAAATTAATTCAACATGCATGATGATAATTAGTTGTTGGAATTATTATTTGAATTAATTAGGATTAATTCATGCTAGTAATAATTGTATTTAAATTCGTATTTAAAATTCATCCCGAATAGATTCCGGGCACCCCTATATTTTCCCAACAATCCCCTCAACCCCTTCTGAACCTACATCCTCAACCCCTACTGAACAAAACCCTACGTCCACTGATACTCAAAACCAAACCTCTTCTGAACCAAACGTCCCTGATTTACACTCAACTCACCTGGAGTCTATCCCAGAGGAGCCAACAGAAAGCAGATCCCCTACCCCTTCCCTTCCTTCAGACGATGAAGAAGAGTACTCATTCCTAGACACTCTCAAGGATGAGGTAGCTTACTCTTTGGAGTCCAAATACCCTGAACTTGATAGCTTTCCCACACTCAAAGCCATGTTCTTGAGACTGAGACTCATTGTCCAGCTCAAAGATAGAAGACTTGGTGAAATCCTCCTGGCTGTCAGAGGCAGCAATGCAGAGGACTGGAAGAAGGAGGAGGTGGAAGTAATGCAGTTTGCTGGGATGCACAAAACCAGACTTCTCTGTGATGAGAAGATCTTTGAAAGTCTGGTTATGGAGAAGATAGCTGAGGCCAGGAAGGATGTAGTGGTGGAGAAGGTTGCTGAAGGAGAGACAGAGAAGCCAACTGAGCCTATAGCAGAAGGAGGAGCTGAAATTGAGCAAACTATTGAGGCAACTGAGAAGGAGAAGGAGAAAGAGAAGGGTGAGAAGGAGAAGGAGGAAGAAACTGAACAAGGAGGAGGTGTTTCACCAAAGCAAGGTGATGGTGAAGCAGCCAAGGATGTATCCATGGCAAGGGATACTGAGGCACAAAATTTGCCACATGAGAGCTCAGTAGAGGTGTCTACTGAAGCTCTCCCACAACAGCCCTCAGTGGTGGCTAAGGAGTCAACTGAGGTGTCTGGTTCTGGTGGAGTTGAAAATTTGAATGAGAAAGAAAATGAGGTGGAGATCACTGGAGTAAAGAGTGGAGAGATAAGAGCAATCATCCCTGTAAAGGGTGAATTGGCTGAGAAAAATATAGTTGAAAAAGTGAGTGAGGATGAGAAAAGAGAGAAGAGTGAGGAGGAGGGAGTTCCTATGGAGGTAGAAGCATCAGGAGACTTAGGTGGTGAGGCTGAGGGAGTTAAAGCTAACACTATTTGCCATGCAGGTACTCAAACTATTGAAATTTCCCCAGCAGAGGTCAACCTAACTCCTCTGAGTGATGCTGTTCACTCATTCAAAGAAGAAAGCCTTCCCTCTCTCCAAGCACAGCTGAGGGATGTCCAGGAGATTGTTCAAGAAGAAGTGGATGGGATGGTTATCCTCTCAGACCACGTTGATGAACTCATGGAATCCACAAAAACATCACTTCAAAATCTCACTCTTAAAGTTGAAGACTCTCAGCAGATGGTGATTGATGTCGTTGAAGGAAAGAGCGTGCTGATCATAGAAGCCTTGGAGAAGCTGGAGAAGACTGAGGAAGTGGCCATAACCAAATTTCTAAAAGACTCAGTGGAGAATGTATCCATCAACCTGAAGTCCTCAGTAGAGACTTTCTCAGCGGACCTACTTGGGAAGGTTGAGGGGTTATGGAATTCTAAACTGACTGAATTCGAGGCCAAACATGCTGAGTTAGGAGCTAAACTGGGAGAAGTTCTGAAGAAGACAGCTGAAGACTTCCCCACTCAGGAGAAAACAAATGTGCTGATCGATGAGAAGCTGGCACAATTTGTTCAATTTGGGCAGACAGCTGGAGCGACCCTGGAGAGGCTTGAAGATGAGGTAGATCATTGCTCAACTGAGCTGAAAGCTTTAGCCCATGATCAACTGAAGCTCAACATCACTGTGGCTGAGTGCATGATTACTGCCGGAAAGGGGGAAAAGAGGATAAGTGCTAAGGATATGAAGCTTGATCCAAAGAACAAGATGAACATTATCCTTGAAACCCCTGACTTTGAGAAAGGCCAACAGGTGAAGAGCACTCCGAAAAAGGTGGATGCTGAAGCACAGAAGATTGCAGAGGCCAAGAAGGGCAAGGAGACCTCCTCAGCTGACCTATCAAAGTTTAAAGAAGAGCATCTGAAGGAAAAGGAGGAGAGAGCTGCAAAGAAGGGGAAAACCACAAAGAGAAAGGCATCTGATGCCCTCTCAGCGGAGGTAGCCAAAAAGACAAGAACCTCAGGGAGGTTGGCAGCTAAGTCCACAACCTCTACTGATGAAGTTCAGGTACTCCCCATCCTTAACCCTGAACCTTTGTCATCTGAACCTCCTAAGTCTGCACCCACAAGATTCACAGAGCTCACTGAGCTAATCAAAGAGGCTGGAGGGATGAACGAAAGAGCAAGGAAGCTAACAGCTCAGCAGCAAGAAAGGAGAGACAAGGTGGTTGGGAAGATGGAGACAATTGCTGAGCTAGCTGAGAGGAAAATGAAGGAGAGGCTGGCCACGTTTGATAAAACTACTTCAAAGAAGTTCAGGAGTGGTTATCAAAGGTGGGCTGCTAAGCTGAAGAGAGACAACATCACTCCATCTCAGAACAGATTTCCTCACCATGATGCTTGGGTTCCTAAGAAGCTCAATGATGCTTGGGAGACTGCTAAAAGGGAATTTGTGTATTCCTTTTATGTCAGTGGAGAGTTAGGAAGAGACAATGCTCAAGAAGTTTTCAACTCATAGTTGTTTGAAGCCTTTCCTAAACTCTATCCTGAGATCAGTGATGCTTGGAATGATGCCTTCCCAGATCAAGCCCTGAAGGCCCCTGAGCAAACCACCTACTGGCCTCCTCAAAATGCAACTGGTGCTGTTGATAGAGAAATGATCACTGAAGAGTGGACATCCTTGTGTGAGCATCTTGGACTTAGAGGACATTCAAAGGAGATGATGGAGAGGAAGAACGAGATAAAGATAAAAGTATTCAAGCAGTATGGACTTGAACCCATTTTCGAATCCATCTGAGAAGTTAATATCTTTTGCTGGGCATTTGTTTATAAGTCCCAGGTGTCTTTAAGTTTGAAACTTTTGATAGTAGACTTCATGTAATATGTACTTCACCATTTATCAATGAAATGAACTCTACTGATGTTTTGCCCAAGATAATATCTCATTATCATTTAGGCTTATGTACTTGAATGTTTTTACTTACAAAATCTGTGAACTTTGTATGTCACCTGAAGAACCTCTCTGAAAGAAGATATGTAATAAGATAGGTTCCGGCATAATCAAAAAGGGGGAAATTGTTGGGAAAATGTATAAGACTTAAGTTTTGATTAGATGCCAAAATGTTCCTCCTAAGATATTTTGTAAGTAAAATATTCAGTAGAGTTAGTACTTAGTCAATCAGTTCAACTGTTAAGGAACTGAAGTACAGTTAGTAATTTTTAGAGTGTATTTAAGAATGAAGTCTGCTGAAGATGAAGTCCACTGAAGTGAAGTCTGCTGAAGACAAGTGATCTGAGAAGAAGTCTAAGTCTTGAATGTTTTCTAAGTACATTCTCACTAAGACTAAAACCATCAGGAGAGGACCAAAGTCCACTGATGAGAACTAACAAAGTACATTCAATGCTAAGCACATTAAAAGCTGTTAGTTAATCCGGTTGGAACAAGGCAAAACAAATTACATTGAAGCTTACAATAAATGAAGGAATAAGAAGGTTCTCTCAGAGGAGTTCCACCTTAAAACAAGACAAGAATCTGGGCATACAGACTAAAAGGTCCAATGAGAGGATGATACGCCAGTGTACTTTACTGACAGCCGACCTGCTCTGAACTGACAAGTACCAAAAGTCTTTCCCTAGCTATCTACAGAAAGTTGGTGAACAGGCATGGTCTTTCAGCCGCTTCTTGACAAGACTTGAAGTTTCAAATAGAGCCGTTTGAGCCAATCAGATACAAGAAGACTTACTTGAGAAGATTCAAATCCAACGGGAAGATTTTCAAGGAAGCCTATAAATACAGAAGGACGTGCTCATTTCTATGCACGGGAAACTCACAAGATCAAAGCTATCTCTACATTCATAACAACTAGAAGCACTCGAAATTACCTTTGTTTCCCAAGTGTTTCACATTTGTAGAGAGCCTAACAAACCTTCTGTAACCAAGCTTAAAAGCAATATCCAAATCTTAGAAAGAGATAATCCAATCCTAAGCCTTGAGATAAACTTGTAAGGATTATCTCAAAATAGTTGGAACCAAAAACCCTACTTAAAACCCTACTCAGTGTTTAGGTTGAGAGCTAGTGTTAAGTGGTGTTAGTAAGCTGATTGTTGTATCAGTCTGAAAGCTGGTTTGTTTTGGGAACTAGGACCTGGAATTTCCTAGTGATCAATCATCCTAAGAGAGGATTAATTGATCAGTGCACCTTGGCACTATAACACAAGGAATTCCAAGTGAAAGGAATTATCTTGTTTGATCAGGACAGTGGACGTAGAAGATTCTTCTCCGAACCACTTTATACCCTGTGTTCTTATTATCTGCTTTCCTAAGTGTGTGTTAATCTCCAAGTTTATCAAAGTAAAACGAGTTTTCTAAAGGGCTCACTAATCCGCATCTGAAAGCTAATCAGATAGTAGTTCAACTGAAAGTCTTGAGCTTTCAGTGGAGGTATTATCTCAGTAAGCTTTCACAAAGTAACTCTCAGCAGACCTCAAGTCCACTGACGAGCTACTGTCTTAAGTAACCTGATAAGTTTTACAAGAAGTTTTAATTTGACACGTATACCAATTTTTCAACCTTAAAACTGACTGAGTCCCCTTTACTCAGAGTGGTAAAGAACTAGGAGCTGATAACACACCTACTGACTACACTTGGTGCGGGTCAGTTGGCTAACTATCAGTTCAAGTTCAGTGCGGAAATGTTTGAGCCCTGATAGTTTAAAGTCTTGTTTAGTTTGCTTTCTGAAAACTCGTTTTACTCAATTCTGAATAGTGTTTAGTAGGGCAGTGCTATTTTGAAGATCATCCAGATTGATTCAGGCTTGATAAACTTGAATGCAATGAATGAACAAGTAATATGGCAAGTATGCACAATATCAAAGCAGTAAGAACACAAGGAGTTTAACGTGGTTCAGAGACTCAAGCTCCTACGTCCACGGCCTGATTTAACAGGAAATCCACTCAAGGGATTCTTGTTTTTAACGTGCCAAGGTGCACCAAGACCAGCTAACCTCACTGATCTATACAACTCCACTTACTAACACACTAACTGACTTACTCCCAACAAGCCTAACTTAGGGTTTTGGTTTCAGTTGGGATTCCAACTAAGTTGAGATTATCCTTACAAGGCAAAGCTATGCTAAGGATTGGATAATCTCTCTAAGCTTAAGATAATGCTATTTAGCTCTAGGAATACAGAATAACTCTCGATTGCTAAGAAACACTTGGGAAATTTAGATATTTTCGAGTGTTTCTCTTAAAGGCTGAATGCTTTGAATGCTTGAGAGTTTGAGTAATTTTTGGCTTGGAAATTTCCCGTAACTTTGAATGGGTTCAAGGTCTTCTGTATTTATAGGTGATTTGGAAAACTATCAGTTGGAGAGATAGCCTTCTAGTCATCTATGTAGAGTGGCTTCAAACGGACATATCTCCATGCAGCAGCCGTCCTTGCATGGATTTGGTATTTGCATTAAATGCACATTAAATACTTGCCCGTTGAATGTGCAGTTTGAATTCAGCCTTCATGTCAGGTTCCGTACTTGCGTGTCCTTCTCGGATTGGTCCACGTCATCAGGTTGGTGAGAATGTCAGAACTTATTCCTGAGCTTCAGGCTTGTCTTATTAAGTTCATTTTGTCTTGAGCCCACCAGTCTTGTCCTGACGCTGAAATTCCTTTTGCATTGCTTGGCTCTACTCCAAGTCTTCCCATAAACTCAGTGACATCCTGTTCCCTTCAGGATTGAGTTAGTAATGACCTCAGGGTCATACTCTTCATCACTGACACTTACTCAGCCAGCTTAGAGGACTGCCATAAGTTCAGGATGGTGCTCTTCGTCTTCAGGCTCTTAGTCTCGATTGACACCAGTGAGCTCTCCTCTCACTGAGTACCTGTGAAGTGTAAAATGACTAAGTACTAATCCTAATCAAGACTAGCCTGACAAAGACAGATTAAGGCAAACATCTTTTCAGGGGCTTTGGGATCTTAATCAAAATTGACAATGTCCCAACAATTTCCCCCTTTTTGATGATGCCAAAACACTGAAAAGATCCTCAAAACATTTAGAGAAAATATGATAAACCTATCTATAAGATAAGACAGTGTTAGAGCAGTTCTTGATAAAGTACAGAATTTAAACAAGCAGCCAAAAAGATAATAAGTTTTTGTCTGTGGGCCAAAAAAATAATAGACTTCATTGATTGATGTGGAAATGGTTACAATGAATCTAGTCTATTACAAAGAAGCCTGTGAACACCTAGACTAATCTCATTCCAGGTTTGAGTCCATATCCTGCATAGACTCTTGTCTTCAGCTCGTCAAGTCTCCCAGGTTGGTTCACGTACCCTTCAGCTTTGGCTATCCTCAATACTTCCATCATGATGGCCTTTGTGTCATGCTTTTGAGTTCCAGGAACTAAGGGAGGAGCTCGAATGGTGAACTCAGGAGCCTTCACTTGAACTTGAGCTGCATCAGCCTCCTCCAAGATCTTCTGGAATAGCTCAGGATGATTGTCCATCATGTAGTCAGTGAAGTGGGCATTGATATCATCAGTGTCGCCCCACTTCTTCACAACATACCACAATCTAACGAATTCATCCCTTTCATCAGTCCAAAACTCCTTCAATGCCTCTGAGACGAACTCATCGACCAAAGCTTCCCTTACTCCTGATTCAGGCCTACTGACTTGAAGAATTGTTGATTTCCTAACTGTTGGCTTCTTCCTGTACTTCTTCGGCTCAGGCTTCGCCTTCTTCCTCCTTAGCAAGCTGATCACTGCGTCATCCAGTTCTCGTTGTTAAAGCTCATTGATATCAGTCAGCTTCTCAACCTTCTTCTCCAAGATGCGCATCTTCTCCTTCTGAGCAATTTCAGCTCTGCGCATAGCTTCAGATTTCTCAGAGTGATCTCCCCATGCTTCAGCACATAGCTCTGCCACCAACTCTCCTGAGTAAGTGATGGGATTCTTCCTTGAGCTCATGGGGGAGGATCTCTGAACAGGCTCAGGTTGTTGCTTGGAAGGTTCATCAGCCTTTGCCCTTGCTGCCTCCGCCTTCAACTTGGCAACAATCTCTCCTCCTTCCTTCTCCACTGCTGCCAACCTCGCTGACTTCCTCACCCTCATCACATTTCCTTCAGGATTTTCTTCAGGATCGGCTAGAACAATTTCGCCTTGGTTGACTGCCTCCGATGCCTCAGGGCGGGATCTTTTCTTCTTCTTTTCCCCCTTTTTGGCATCATCATTGGCCTCAGATAGGAATGCGCCAGATCCGCTGTTGATTACGAAGGAGGCTAGGGAATGGACATCATTAATTCCCTCCTTCAATAATTCAACTCTCATCGAAATCCCAGTTCCTGCAAATGATACTGAACTGATTGCAGCTTGGACCTTCTTCTCAAAGACCTCCATGGAGAGTTGGAGTCTTTGTTCAGCCTTCTCGATCTTCTCCTCCACCTGAGCGGATCGCTCATCTGCTTGGGTCAGTCTCTCGGCAATGTCCTTTGAAGTCTGAGCAATGCGTTCTGACTCCAACTCAAACTTTGACGCTGAGCCAGAAATGGCCTGAGTGAATAGTGCTCCAGCCTGAGCTGCAAGCTTCTCCACAGCCTGATTAAGATCCTCCTTCCTTTGCTCATCCTTCTCAGCCAACTGCCTCAAGGTTTGCCTCAGCATCTTTTTGGTGCGCTTTCGCTCATTCCTCACTGACTTGGCCGTGTCAGTCATCGTTCTCTTCAACAAAATCAGCTCCCTGTTGGCAAGGGTGTTGTAAGCTGACTTTGTCCACTTGATGTGTTTTGCCAGGGCCTTGGAGTCTTCTTCCTTTTCAGCTCGTAGCCTCATTACTTCCTCCTAAAGTTCAGCTAGATTTTATGTGGTTTTCTCCTTCTTGACCTCCACTATGCTCGTGAATTCAGCACGGCTGACCCCAATTATCATCACATCTTCATCATCCTCTACGGCCTCGTCAGTGATTGGCTGCTTTCCCTTGTTAGCCCATGCGGCATCAGTCCCTTCTTCAAGGTGCACTGAAGGCAGTTGTGAAGTAGTCATAGCCGCCTCCTCAGGCTCAGCTAAGCTATCTTGAACCTTAGAAACAAGTCCCTCGGAACTGAGAGTCTCCTTGGATGCCTCAACATCTTCCTCTCTTGTTTCAGGGCAGGAAATCCCTTCATCGACAGATGTCTCATTGGCAGCTGAGATGTTCAAAACATCCTCAGCCACTGGTCCACCCTTGGCACCAGTGTCCCTTTCACCTTTCCCCTGAGCCTGAGGCTCAGAGATCATCTCATCAACTTCCTTTGCAGTCTCCTCCACTGCCTTCTTCATATCTCCACCCTGAGCTTCATCATCATCCTCATCATCCTTCTCTTCATCAGACCGGATGTCGGCCTTGCTCTTGGACATCATATCAGCCACTAGCTGCTTCAGGTTGTCAAAGTTTAGAAGTTGAAGCCAGCTAGTCAGTCCAAAGAAGGAGCAAATCTTGGCTTCCTCAGTTTCCCAGTGCTCCCAGCCGCGAGCGTCCACTAGCAGATGTTGCTCCTGCATGTTTGATTGTTTGAAGTCCAACCAAACCTTGAGCTCGATCACATATGCCAGCAGCTCATTGTATTTGTATAGCCCAGGCCAGCACTTTCCTGCCCATTCAGTGGCATTCCTCCTGAGAGTGTTCTCCAGAATCCCTCCCGCCATGTGTTCATCTAATTCCTCCTCCTCCACTTCGAGGAATTCATCCTCTTCAGCTAAAATGGATTTGGGACAGTCTTTGGGATTGGGGTATGATGGAAAGTCTGTGGGGTTTGGAAGATTTGTCTCGGCTGACTGATCAGGCTCATTCGTGGGTGAATTTGATGGCGCTGACTCAGTAGGATAATTTGGCTCTGTTTGGGGTATTTCAGTGGGTTGAGAGGTAGGGTCAGGGTTGGAAGGTGTTTGTGTTTCAGGGTTTGGGGGTGTTTGAGTGGGTACTGTCTCAGGCTGCAACAACTCAGCCGTCTCGACAGATTTTCTCACTTCCTCCAAGTCAGAGGCTCCAGACGAGCTTGACTTTTCCCTCTCACTCACCTCAGGCAGCTTCTTAGCAGGGGACTTTTTGGGTCCCTTCCTAAGCCTCTTCAGGGGCCTCTCTCCCTGAGCACCCTCCTTCCTGACGTCATCGTCCATTCCCTCAGCCTCTAACCCGGCCTTCTTGGGATCAGACTCAGTCCCTGATTTCGTGCTCTTCCCTGACAGCACGACCCTTACCTTCTTCCTCCTCTCAGTCTTATCCACCTCAGCCTGCTCCACCTCCTCAGCTGCTGCCTCCTCCTTACCTTCCTTACTCCTCTCAAGGAGGTCATCTACCCGTTCAATGAGACTGGTTGCCACTCTCTTGGCCTTACCAGCTGGCTTTTTGGCCTGACCCTTTGCTTTCGCATTGGGATCAGTCAGCCCTAGCACTGAATAGGTATCACTCAGTGAGGAAAACATTACCTTCTTTGAGGATAGACTGTCCTCAAAATCGAAGGTATACCTATGGCAGGCATGAGCAATTAGGATGGACATCCTCGTTCCAAATGGCAAGATGGCACTGACGGATATGTGCTTCTTCTCCTCATCTCGCTTTAGCTTGTCCAGTCCGGCCTGATGGAGTTGATCAAGGAAGAACTGCTCCCAGTTCGCTTCCACTCCATCAATAATTGCTCCCATGAGTCTCAACTTGGGCAGACTCAGTTGCTCGTGAGAGCCAGTTGCACCCATCACCATCTTGGACACCAAATCCACCAGAGCTCTGTACTCAGGCTTTAACGTATTCTTGTTCTGACGAGCCTTGAACTCTGATGACCCAGACTTGGTCCATTTCCCAAGAAGTTCTCCCTCCGAGTTCTCCTTATACGTTCTTGGGTTGATGCCAGAGAATGGCAACTTGAAGACTTCCCTCACCGCCCTCCTGACGTCAATAGTGACCTCCTCGGAGTTGTAGAGAGGTTCGCCGTCGCCGTCCTTCTCTCCCATCGGCTTAAGCGCAATCACCTTCGTATAAATCTCCCCCTTCCGTAAGAACATATTCAAGTATGCTTCCACGACCGTTCTTGGGAGCACGGAAATGGGGCGGGTGGTGAAGTATGTTTCCAACCCAGCATCGGAAATCCACTTGAATACGGGTTTGATTTCCTCAACTGTAAGACAGATATCTTCCATGGAGATGACTTGCTCCATGTGTATCAGCTTGTTCTCGACAACGTCCACGATCTTGTCGGTTGTCCAGTTGGAATCAAGGAATGCCATTGTTTTGAAAGAAGAGATTTTTCTTGAAAATTCTGTGTTTGAGCAAGAGAAAACTCAGTGTGCAGATGTGCGTTGTGTTTGCGTAAAAACCTCAAATGGCACTCTTGATTAATAAGACTAAGTCAGTTACTCAAACGTGGGGTTGAGATTAATCCCTGAATTCAAAAGGTTTTGAAATGAGGGGCCAAGATTAATCTCAGCTTCAATCCAAACCCCATGTCAGTCATATTCCGTATAAAACGGACACGTATATGAAAAAGTAACTGTAGCATTAAATGCTCCGTGCGCGTGGGTTTTAAATATGAAAAGACGCGCTTTTAATGAGAACAGAATGCATTTAATAAAGATTTTCAGGACGAAAGACTCAGGGAGACGCTTGAAATTCACACGAGTCAGGATAGAACTCAAACCTGTCAGGGAGACATTGTAACACCCTGATACCTCGCTGAGTCGAGTCTGGCCTGAGTTCCCCCTAGAACCCTACACTGACTTCTCTCCCGGATCTAAGAGTCCTAACTCCACTGACAGTTCCATAAACCTTGCTTCAGCCAGAGGCTTAGTCAAGATGTCAGCTCTTTGCCTGTCAGTGTGAATCTTCTCTTCTCCACATGATCTCGAATGAAGTGATGCCTAATATCCACATGCTTGCACCTTGTGTGAAGCACTGGGTTCTGAGTAATTGCTATAGCACTATTGTTATCACAATAGATTGGAACCTGATTAGCAAATACTCGGTAGTCCCTCAACTGTTGCCACAACCATAAAATCTGAGCACAACAACTATCTGCAGCCATATACTCAGCCACAGTTGTGGATGTAGCCACTGAATTCTGCTTCTTACTAAACCAGGAGATCAACTTACTTCCCAAAAATTGACATGTCCCTGAGGTTGATTTCCTATCAATCCTACAACCTCCATAGTCTGCATCTGAATAACCTGTCAGTTCTAAGTTGTCATCTGAAGGATACCATAGTCCCATATTGACTGTCCTTTTCAAATACTTAAGTATCCTCTTAGCAGCCTCCAAATGACTTCTCTTGGGATCAGACTGATACCTAGCACATACACAAACTGCAAACATAATGTCAGGCCTACTTGCAGTCAGGTACAACAAAGAACCTATCAGCCCTCGATACTCAGTCTGATTTACTGAAGTCCCTTCAGTGTCAGGATCCATCTTCCAATTTGTGTTCATAGGGATCCTGGCTGGATTGTTGTTCTGAACACCAAACTTATGAATCAAGTCTCTTGTATACTTGGCCTGATTTATGAATATACCTTGATCAGTCTGCTTGACCTGCAATCTTAAGAAGAAGTTCATCTCTCCCATCATGGACATCTCAAATTTACCAGTCATCAACTTAGAGAATTTCTCACAGAGCTGATGATTTGGTGATCCAAATATTATGTCATCCACATAAATCTGGACCAAGAGAATGTCATCACCTTCAGTGATCCTGAACAATGTCCTATCCACAGTTCCCTTCTTGAACCCATGGTCTGTCAGGAATTGAGAGAGGGTATCATACCAAGCTCTTGGTGCTTGCTTAAGTCCATAGAGTGCTTTCTTCAAATGGTATACTCTATCTCCAACCTCAAACCCGGGAGGTTGTTCAACATATACCTCTTCATTGAGTACACCATTCAGGAAGGCACTCTTGACATCCATTTGATACACCTTGAACTTCTTATATGTTGCATAGGCAAGGAATAACCTGATAGCTTCCAACCTAGCCACTGGAGCAAAAGTCTCATCATAGTCTATTCCTTCAGACTGACAATACCCTTTTGCAACCAGTCTAGCCTTGTTCCTTACCACAACACCATTTTCATCCTTCTTGTTCTTAAAGACCCACTTGGTACCAATCACACCTTGATGCCTAGGTCTAACTACCAATTCCCAAACCTGATTCCTTGTGAACTGATTCAACTCCTCTTGCATGGCAATGATCCAGTTCGAGTCAGTGAGAGCTTCTTCAATGTTCTGAGGCTCTTGCTCAGAGAGAAAGCAACAAAACAATGCACTCTCACCATGGAACCGTCTGGTCCTGACTCCCTCAGTCGGATCACCAATGATTTGATCAATGGGATGATCCTCTAACCATGTTCTTTTGCCAGGAGTTGTTCCTGAAGTACCTGCAATGTTAGTGTCTACAGGCTCATAAAATTCAGGAAATTGAACAGAAGGGGATGATCCTGAGTCTATACCAAAGGAATTAACAAGCTCAATGTCAGGGACATTGATTCTCCCTTGATTAGGTGACTCAGGAACATTCTCAGCTGTAACAGCATCTTCATAGACAGTGCTTACCTCAGGTTGAGCCTGTTCCTCAGTCTGAGGCTCAACAATCCCTGATGTGCTGGGCTTAGGAGTGGCACCTGATTCCTCATCCTGATCGTCATCATCATCCCATCTTGGAATCGGCACAGTCTTGATCTTAGGATCAGGTTGATTCTTCAAGCTCAGCCTTGTCACACTCCTTGTGACCTCCTCAGTGTCAGGATTCAACACCTTTGCCCTAGACTCATTAGCAGATTCATCAAAGACAACATGAGGTGATTCTTCCACAACAAGGGTCCTATAATTGTAAACCCTGAAGGCTTTACTAACTTCAGAATATCCTAAGAATATTCCTTCATCAGATTTGCTATCAAAGGCTTTCAATTGGGTCTTCCCATTGTTGAGGATAAAGCACTTACAACCAAATACATGAAAATAAGAAATACGAGGTTTCCTTTTGTTCCATGTCTCATATGGGGTCTGTGCATGTTGTTTGTTCAGCATGGATCTGTTCTGAGTGTAGCATGCAATGTTGATTGCCTCAGCCCAGAATTTCTTAGGCAGTCCTGACTCAGCCAGCATGGTCCTTGTTGCTTCCTTCAGTGTCCTGTTCCTCCTCTCAGCGACACCATTCTGTTGTGGGGTTCTAGCTGCAGAAGTCTCATGAGCTATACCAAGTTCATTACAAAAGTCAGAAATATATGAATTTATAAATTCAGTGCCCTTGTCAGATCTGATCTTAGTAATGGACTGATTCTTCTCATTGTTGAGTCTCCTGAGCAACTCTGGAAGCTTCACCTGTGTTTCCTTCTTATTCAACAGGAAAATAACCCAAGTATATCTAGAATAATCATCAATAACCACAAGGGTATATTTTCTACCATTCATACTCACAGGTGTTATGGGACCAAATAAATCCATGTGCAAGAGATGAAGTATCCTGTCAGTGGAATAGGAAGCTTTCTCTTTGAATGATGCTCTGACCTGCTTCCCTTCCTGACAAGCTTTGCACACGTGATCTTTGCTAAAAACTTCATTAGGTAGACCATCAACAAGTGACTGTCTAGAAATTTTGTTAAGAATCTTGAAGTTCAGGTGGCTTAATCTTTTATGCCATAACCAACTGAGCTCTAGAGAGCTTTTAGCAATAAAGCAAGTATTAGGAATAGTGCTGCTCCAATCAGCGAGATAAACGTTACATTTCCTTATACCTGATAGAAGCACTTGTGTTGATTTGTCCTTGACTGAACATATATTCGATGAAAACTCAACACTGAAACCTTTGTCACAGAATTGACTTACTGACAACAGGTTATGCTTCAGTCCTTCCACAAAGGACACATTTTCCACTCTGACTGTACCTATAATCAAAACACCAAAACCTTTAGTAACACCTTTTGAGTTATCACCAAAGGTTACCTGTGGACCATCTTTAGCTTAATACTCTTGGAGAAGACTCTTCATTCCAGTCATGTGCCTTGAGCAACCACTGTCTAGGTACCAAACAGCTTTGATTGAGTCTCCTCTCCTCTTGTTGTGATACACAGCCGCCTGCAAGCAATTCAGGCTTTAGGTACCCATTGGGTGTTGGGTCCTATCGTGTCAGATGTACCCTTCGGGATCCAGACTTGCTTAACAACCCTGATTGCCTCAGAGTGGTAAATCTGTCTCCCTGAAACATCAACATACACAACTTTCTTCTTCTTTGCCTGAGAGGAAGATGGTGTATGAGTGCTTGACTTAGGCTTCACAGGAGCCTGAGTGGGTGCCTTTTGGGCTGGCTTCCTGTTCTTCCTAGGTCTGGGTGCAGCAGGTCTTGGGCCTTGTTCTTGATAAGGACCCTGATTTCTATTCCCCCTAGGCAAGTGAGGGAATGGAAAACAGTTAAAGGCCTCAGGATGCCAAAACCACGGGGGTGTCATCATATTTGGCCTTCACTGTTGGTATTGCCAAGCATGATGGTACCCTCGCTGACAAGTCTGAGGGCTCTTGGCCTGAGTCTTCCTCTGCTTTCGTTGAGGTTTTCCCTGGCCTGAGCTCTCAGTGGCTTCCTTAGGTTGCTTCGCCTTTCCCTTGGGTTTTGGCTTAGCTACCTTAGGAGCAACCCTGACTGTGTCAACGGTTTCCTTGCCCTTATCAGTTTGACGGGCCTGGAGCACAACCTTAGGTAAACTCTGGCCTGTCTGAACAAATACCCTCTCAGTGTTGCTCCCTGAAGCAACATGAGACTGACCTTGTGAGGATTTCTCAGGAACATATCCAAGTCCCTTTTTCTTGTTCCCAAACATCTGGTTGCTATTTATTTCCTCTCTAGCCACTGAGGATTTAATCATTGCTGCAACCTTTTTCTTGAGAGAGTCCTCACTCTTTTTCAGGATTTCATGTCTAGTAAAGAGGTCATCAAACTTACTCTTAAGTACTTTTAGTTCTTCCTTCCTGACCAGCTCTTCCTCAGCCAGTTCTTTCAGAATCTTCTCTCTTGGAAGACGCTCAGCATTGATTAAATCAATCTCCTGAGTTAGTCTCACAATTTGAGTTGATTCTTTAAGATCAGACTGAGTGAGTTGTTCGTTCAGGTTGTGAACCTCAGTACTCAATTTCTTGTTCTCCTCTACCAAGAAGACATTAGTTTCCTGCAGTCTGGAGAAATCAACCATCAATTGATCAAGGCAGATCTGAAGGTTCATTTCTCTAACTGACTCTGAGCTAAGCTCAGGATTTTGACCAGTGTAAGAAGCACAAACAGAATTTGATGTTACCTCTGGCTCATCCCTAGCCATCAGACAGACATCATCATACTCGTCATCTGAGAAGAGTTCAGGTGACCTCTCAGCAGGACTGTCAGAGTCTGTTGCATCTTCAGCGAACATTGCTCTCCGATCAACAGATCTTAGATCCCTAGTGGCTCTCCTTTCCTCTCTCTCCCTCGCACTCAGCTCCGGGCAGTCGTACTGATAGTGACCAATTTTGTTACAGTTGTAACATGCTACCTGCTCACTTACTCTTTCTTTTCTTGGTTCAGGGTTCCTCCTTGAGTCAGGTTCCCTGGTTCTTGGTGAGCTTTCAGCCTTGGTTGGATATCTATCATCGCGAGTACGTCTCTGTTCGTCTCTTCTTTCAGGCTTTGGTTCAGAATATCTCCTTTCATCACCACGTTCTCTCCTCTAGTCAGTGTTCCTTAGCTCCTCATATCTCCTTGAGCTTTGGTGGGTTCCTTCAGGTTTCCTGTCACGTGAGTCCTGATAAAACTTTTTATAACGACCAAACCTGGAATTGAGCTTGTCAAATCGTCTGGCCATCAGGCTGTACTCCTCAGCGAGTTCTTCCCTGCTCATCTCCATCAGTGACTTTGATGAAGAATTTGATGAGGGCTCAACAGGTTCAGACCTGGCCTTGAACGCCACACTTTTCTCAGGAGTTTTCTCCTTTACTTCCTCTTCTGACTGAACTTTCTTCTTTCTTTTGTTAAGATCGAATTCAAGCGCCTTGAGCTCTGAAAAAAGTAAAGCATAAGTTATGTTACTCATATCCTGAGTGTTCTTAAGCATAATTACACTGTTATCCCATCTCTCAGGAAGGGCATTTAGGATCTTTGAAGCAACATCTCTCCTTGGGACATCCTTGTCCAGCATCACCAACTCATTCATCAACTGATACCACTTGTTGGTCCCGGTACAAGACTGAGGAATACATGTATGGGGGGGGGGGAATACACGTATACCAATTTTTCAACCTTAAAACTGACCGAGTCCCCTTTACTCAGAGTGGTAAAGAACTAGGAGTTGATAACACACCTACTGACTACACTTGTTGCGGGTCAGTTGGCTAACTATCAGTTCAAGTTCAGTGCGGAAATGTTTGAGCCCTGATAGTTTAAAGTCTTGTTTAGTTTGCTTTCTGAAAAACTTGTTTTACTCAATTCTGAATAGTGTTTAGTAGGGCAGTGCTCTTTTGAAGATCAGCCTGATTGATTCAGGCTTGATAAACTTGAATGCAATGAATGAACAAGTAATATGGCAAGTATGCACAATATCAAAGCAGTAAGAACACAAGGAGTTTAACGTGGTTCAGAGACTCAAGCTCCTACGTCCACGGCCTGATTTAACAGGAAATCCACTCAAGGGATTCTTGTTTTTAACGTGCCAAGGTACACCAAGACCAGCTAACCTCACTGATCTATACAACTCCACTTACTAACACACTAACTGACTTACTCCCAACAAGCCTAACTTAGGGTTTTGGTTTCAGTTGGGATTCCAACTAAGTTGAGATTATCCTTACAAGGCAAAGCTATGCTAAGGATTGGATAATCTCTCTAAGCTTAAGATAATGCTATTTAGCTCTAGGAATATAGAATAAATCTCGATTGCTAAGAAACACTTGGGAAATTTAGATGTTTTCGAGTATTCCTCTTAAAGGCTGAATGCTTTGAATGCTTGAGAGTTTGAGTAATTTCTGGCTTGGAAATTTTTCGTAACCTTGTATGGGTTCAAGGTCTTCTGTATTTATAGGTGATTTGGAAAACTATCCGTTGGAGAGATAGCCTTCTAGTCATCTATGTAGAGTGGCTTCAAACGGACATATCTCCATGCAGCAGCCGTCCTTGCATGGACTTGGTATTTGCATTAAATGCACATTAAATGCTTGCCCGTTGAATGTGCAGTTTGAATTCAGCCTTCATGTCAGGTTCCGTACGTGCGTGTCCTTCTCGGATTGGTCCACGTCATCAGGTTGGTGAGAATGTCAGAACTTATTCCTGAGCTTCAGGCTTGTCTTATTAAGTTCATTTTGTCTTGAGCCCACCAGTCTTGTCCTGACGCTGAAATTCCTTTTGCATTGCTTGGCTCTACTCCAAGTCTTCCCATAAACTCAGTGACATCCTGTTCCCTTCAGGATTGAGTTAGTAATGACCTCAGGGTCATACTCTTCATCACTGACACTTACTCAGCCAGCTTAGAGGACTGCCATAAGTTCAGGATGGTGCTCTTCGTCTTCAGGCTCTTAGTCTCGATTGACACCAGTGAGCTCTCCTCTCACTGAGTACCTGTGAAATGTAAAATGACTAAGTACTAATCCTAATCAAGACTAGCCTGACAAAGACAGATTAAGGCAAACATCTTTTCAGGGGCTTTGGGATCTTAATCAAAACTGACAATGTCCCAACATGTAACCACAGGTGTATTCCCCCCATACACCTGTTTACTCGTTTCGGGACCAACAGGGGGAATGCCTTGTAATTCCCTAAAAGATGGTATTTATATGTGGGTTAAAAAACCCTTGCCCGAAATTGCATTTAAGTCCTATAAAAGTTGAAATCTCAGATTTTTCGAGAGCAGAGGAGGTCCGTATCGGTTTGGGGTCTTGATATCGGCCGAGACAGATGGTTTCAAACCGAGACAAGGTGCTACAGGACCTCCATACCGGTTTGCAAGGTTTGTATCGGCCGGTATGAAGTGTGCAAACCGGTATTTTGATGCCGTAGCCAAAATACCGGTTTATATACTTTTGTCTCGGCCGGTACAATGTGTACAAACCGATATGGGCACTCTTTTGGCTTGTTTTGCTTCTTCTTTGCATTCCAACTTGTATTTTGACTTGATTCTTCTTCCTTTGAATTTCCTTGCTCGACTCTTCTTTAGTCTTGGCCGTATTTCACTCATTTTCCTATACAATCACACCAAACTCGAGGAGATGAGTTAAATGGACGGTTTAGCACGAATAAACATCAATTATGCTTAAAACACTTATAAGAACTTACAAATCAAGCAACAAAATGATGCAATAATGACACTAATCACCCCCCAAACTTAGAGTGTTGCTCGTCCCCGAGCAACGAAAAAGATAAAATAAGGGGAATGATTGCATCAGATTGTGCTCCAAGGCTAACTCATGAAACGTAAACCCATTCTATTCAAACCATCAACTTCACAAATAATTGTATCAACCCTTCAATCTCAATTAGAAATCGAATAAGCATGAAATGATCAAGAACAAGCAATAATTCTCACAAGATGTGTATCACTCAAGCACTCATATGAATAGAAGGAACGCTCAATGTCAATTTCAATACAAGTACTACCATATGCTTGCCCAGGTTCTCCATCTCTTACCTCAAACAATAATTCACTTCCTCAATGAAAAAGGACTTTCATTCGGTTGTAACGTTAGGTTCTTTGGTGAAGGTAGGGAATTTTTAGCTAAGAGTGACTCAATTCAAGTGGAGAATAAGGATCCATTTGCCAACAAGTCAACTTTTTAACTCAATTTGATCATTTCCTCATCTAATCCACTCACTTCCTCCTATCACAAAATTCAATGATGTATGAAAAACCCTCCATTCAATGTACACGAGTGATTTGCTCCTCTCACTATTCTTTTCTTTTCACACACACTCTTGTTTTTATGCTTTTTTCTCTTTTTCACTTTCTCAAAATTCAATCATTACATTTCTTGCAAATATTCTCTTTCTTTCTATCAATCCATCAAACTTCTCCCCTTAGAAATCATCTAGGCCCGTGTAAATTTCTCATTCCAAAACAAACTTCACTTAAATCCTATTCTCCACTTGTTAAGGTTTTAAAAGAAGGCTTCAAAAAAGGATTAAGTTAGAATTGCTTGGCTATCCAAAGAAAATAAGGCTTTAAGGCACAAATGAGCTACTAGGGATAAATGTTCCATGGTGGGATAATTCTTTGGTTCAAGTGACTTTTAAAACAAAGATGGCCTTTTATCATTTTGAGAAAGATCCACAAGTCAAGTTATCAAGCAAGCACAAGGGCAAGTTCTAGAGCACAAAGTACCAAAATGACCACTCAATCAAAGAAAACAAACCGTTTGCATATGAACAATTTAAGCTAAAATCTCACGGGTTCATTTATTATTGCTTACTTCTCATTTCATGCTCATCTCTCTCTAAAATCAATTTCTGAGTTTCAACTATTGCAAGATCCATCAACAATTTTCGAAGAATTAGATTACACAACATCAGCTAAGCAAACATGACCACAATCATCAACAATCAAGATCCACAGATATCACAGTTAATCATCAAAATGAAAGCAAATCCAAACATCATCATCATCCTAAAATTAAAATTTAATACACAACCAAATATAACTACAAATTTAAGAACTTCTATTCATGGATCTAAAAGAGATAGAGTGAGAAGGCAATACCACCCACATCCACCGTGACATTAGCACACATCACTTCATTATGGAGGGTGATCGTACTGAAAGTGATCCTGTTGGATGTGCCAATCCAAAATAGCTTGTTGTCCCCTCAAAATGTTTTGCTGAGTCTGGCCTTGATCTCGAAGTATATCTTCAATTCTCACTTGTCTCGTGTCAATTCTTTCAACCGTCACCTGCAACCCATCCATCCTATTGCTTAAATTCTCTATGTCATTCCTCCTCCTCTCATATACCAATAGTGGAGGTACCGGCCTACGGGGACTGTGCCTCACACCCTCTTCATTTCTTCTTTCTTCCCTCTCTTCTTCTCTTCTAGGCTCCTCTACAGCTTCTCTGCTCGTCCCTTCTCTGCTTCTAGCAACCCTTCTTCGCTTTGCTATCCTCGGAGCATGAAAGGCATCTATATGTGCAATGTGCTCCCTAAATTCAACAACCAATTCCCACCATCTTTTCCCTTCCATGAAATGAGTGATATATCATTCATGGGAAAAGGCAATTCTTTATCGATTTGCACGCAAGGTACATTATCGACCAACTTGTACATCCTTATTTTTACCACTAGCTTCAAATCCAACAACCCATCCTTAACTCGAGGAGTGCGCATAGGGGTCCATCCTCTTGATTCGGCAATGCGAGTTATGAACCCTCCAAGATGACTGTTGACCATTGAATTTCTCGAGCGCTGATCCTCCAAGCTAGCAATCAAGTATGCCCCAAAGTTGGCAGTCAACCCGTCTGTCATAGAATACATTATGAACAATTCTTCATCTTTGATGTACCCCATTTTGAATCTTGCAAAAACTGTGCTCGCAAGTATTCGATGAGCTAGTCTGAAAATTGGGTTCCTAATTTTTGAAGCTTTTGACCTGCCTGCTTTGTAGCGATTCTCCCCCTCAGTTGTTGTAGAAATTTCATTCCAAAAGGCTTGGGGATCCAATGGCATATTATTGAAGTACTGTTTGTTTGGCACATACTTCTCAGTGTTGAAAATGGTGTTCAACTCTTCACGATCCATGCTTTGAGGTTGATTCCTTACATGAAATGTGATGACTTGTGGGACGCCTCCAAAATCTTCTTTCACTTCCATTGTGCTCAAGAATTCCAAACAAAGGTCTGGATAAGTGGGTCTTCTGATATCGAGCATCCCTCTCCACCCAATTCTTTCAAAAAGCTTCTCAACCTCCTCTCGTATGCCAAGCAAATCAGCACATTTGGGATCATAGAACCGGGTTGCCCCAAATTCCATCTCCGATACCTTGATGAAGTTGTCACTGAACCTGTACATCTCGTTACCATAGTAAATCCCGTGTTGTGAAGGACGGCGACCACATTCCTTCTCAATAGCGATTTCCATCTCCTCGTACACCATCCGTCGGAGCTCATCTTCATCGTGGATAACCGGCACTTGATTGCTACTCTCACCTCTTTCACGATTTCTTCCCCGACAATCTCTTTTGCTCATTTTCCTACAAGAAATTTCCACGTTTAGTTCATTTATGAAGTAAAATCAAACATATGACTAACTCAAATCCTAAATAAGCAACCAATTCTCTTCTAAAAAGTCCACTCATTCACAAGAGTCACAAGATTAAACAAGTTGCTATCATGGCCAAAGTAATGCCCATTCAAGAAAATTGAAAGTTTACTCACTCCTCATATACAATGCTCACAATATAATACTCATTAACCAAGAGATTGTACAAAGCAAGTCATGAATTTCACTTCTCCTTTTACTAAATTCCCAATTCAAGCTATTTCTTCATATACAAGCATCAATCTTCTCACAATTGAACTTTCAAAACACAAATCAAACATACCCATACTTTACCCACAAAAAGTAAGTAACAAACAAGTTAATTCATGGAAGAAAATAGCATAGAAGCATCACTTTTCAATTCACCCATCAATTTTTCGTCACTATTCATGCCCTAGATATGAAAATCCAAATTCCATCAAGAATTCATCAAATTGACACAAATTAGACAAGGAATTGGGTTACCCATCCACAATAGACCTTAAACAACTCAAAATATGGACCAAGAAAGCAAGAAATCATCAAACCCATTCAAACCCGAATTCATGAAAAAATCAATTCTCAACCTATTCTCATCACAATCCTTCAATGAATGCAAGAACTTATCATAATAAAAGAAGAATTAGAGAGTACATGCCTTGGATTTTTAGAATGAAGCACAAAATTTGAGTGAAAGTGGTGGAAAATGAAGAATTCTTCATTCTCTAGGCACAAGAGAACCGAATGTGTGTGTTTTTTGAGAGAAGAGAGAAGTGTGTGTGTAGTGTGTGTGGGAAATGGGTTAAAAGAGGCTAAAATGGGCGGATTTTGCAAGGAAAACGGGTCAAAAATTCGACCCGACCGATTTTACCTGATATTGGACGGGGTTGTATCGGTCTGGTTTAAATTGTCTCGGCCGGTACAAATGGGTCTTAACCGATATTCCCATGCCGTAGCCAATTTCTCGGTTTGGCGAGTTGGTATCGGTTTGGGTCTCACTTGTCTCGGCCAATATGGACTTTTTTTCACCTATTTTGCTCATTTTTTCAAATTTCACCTCCTTTTCACCTACAACAAGCTTGACACACAATCACACTAACACAATAACATCAAATAGGCCTCAAGTTCTCAATATATACCCAATATTCATCAAGATCAACCTCTAAATGCACACATTTCATTGACTTAAAATGAAGATATGTTGATGAACGTTAAAATTTTGAAAAACGACACACCCCCAAACTTTTTCATTGCTATGCAATTAAAAGTTTGGCAAAATAGTGATTGAAATTTAACGTGCCAACAACGTATCCTAATCAACCAAACATAACTCAAGATCAATAAGCTCAATGTACAAGTTCAACCAAAGACTAAATATAAAGCAAAACAAGAGTAACAACAAGTAATCCGGGCACCGATGCTATGTACGAAAATGTAAAATACCCCCCCAAACTTAAGCTTTGCAAAGCAAACTTAAGTTCGAGCCCGGGGTCTTTGTACCTCACTATACACCGAGCTCCAACTTTTTTAAGCTCCCCGATCATACACCCCAAGGCTAGAGAAAGGTTCTACACCTGCCAAACAAAAGAACAGGAAATTAAAAAAAGGACAAAATATCAACCAAAAACTGAAAATAAAACAATGAGTTACCTCCCATTCAGCGCTAGTTTTAACGTCCTATGCCGGACGGAGTTATAACAACTCAACCATCCAAAAAGGATTCACACACAGTCCCTAATTGGGACGTGGATAGGTACGGCTTGATTCGATGACCATTTACAAGAAAATGTTCTTTTGCATTTTTCAATTCAACTTGGCCATGTGGAAAACTCTTCACAACGGTGAAAGGACCACTCCATCTAGACCTAAGCTTTCCCGGGAACAACTTCAAGCAGGAATTGAAAAGGAGCACTTGATCACCCTCTTGAAAATCCTTTGGCTTGAGTTTTTTATCGTGCCACTTCTTCGTTTTTTCCTTGAAACTTCTCGAACTCTCATAGGCATTAGCTCGGAATTCTTCCAACTCATGAAGTTGGAGAATTCGATTCTCCCCCGCTTTATCACTATCCCAATTTAAACGACGAATGTCCTAATATGCTTTGTGTTCCAGCTCCACGGGAAGATGACAATACTTTCCAAAGACAAGTTAATAAGGGGACATGTTCAATGGAGTTTTGTAAGCGGTCCTATAAGCCCACAATGCATCATCCAAATTAACGGCCCAATCCTTCCGATTTGTTCTAACGGTTTTCTCCAATATTTGCTTGATTTGACGATTGGAAACTTCCGCCAACCCATTTGTTTGTGGATGATATGCCGTAGCAACCTTGTATTTCACCCCATATTTCTCTAGCAATCTCTCCATGATCTTGTTTACGAAGTGTGATCCTCCATCGCTAATGAGAGCTCTTAGTACCCCAAAACGAGAGAAAATATTCTTCTTGAGAAATTGAATCACCACTTGTGCATCATTTTTCTTGGTTGGAATGGCCTCGACCCACTTGGAAACATAATCCACTCCCACAAGTATATAAAGAAATCCAAATGATGGAGGAAATGGCCCCATGAAATCCATCCCCCACACATCAAATAACTCAATCTCCAAGAAAATGGTCAATGGCATTTTATCTCATTTGGTAATTGTCCCCATTCGTTGACATCTATCACACCTTTGGATGAACACATGATTATCCTTGAAAAGAGTAGGCCAATAAAATCCCGATTGCAATACCTTCCTCGCTGTTTTATCACCCCCGAAGTGACCTCCTCTCGGCATAGAGTGACAATGCGTTAAAATAGCCTCAACTTCTTCTTATGGCACACACCTTCTGATAATAGAGTCAACACCTCTTTTAAAAAGAATGGGATCGTCCCATATGTATCCCTTGACATCTCTCAAAAACTTCTTTTTAGTATACGAGTTCATGTCATTTGGTAGTCTTCCACAAGCTAAATAGTTAGCAAAATCGGCAAACCAAGGAACTTCCACTCCGACCTTCATAGTAGGATGCACGTCAACTACGTCCAACTCTTCTATCTCAAAAAGCTTTTCATCCGGGAATTCATCTTGTACTTCCCCCTCTAGATCAACATACTCCTCCTCCCTTTCAAGTCTTGATAAGTGGTCGGCTATGACATTTTCGCTCCTTTTTTTTTATCTCGAATCTCAATGTCGAATTCTTGAAGAAGAAGTAAATCAACCGTGCTTTAACCCCTTTCTTACTCATCAAATATTTGATTGCAGCATGATCAGTGTACACAATCGTCCTTCCACCTAGGATATAAGAGCAAAACTTATCTACAATATAAACCACGACAAGCAATTTCTTTTTCGGTTGTTGTGTAGTTCACTTGGGCCGAATTGAACGTCTTGGAGGCATAGTAAATGTCTCTAAATGTCTTCTCTCGTATTTGCCCAAGAACCACTCCCATGACATGATCACTTGCATCACACATTAGAATGAACAGCTCGGTCCAATCTGGGCTAATCAAGATAGTGGATGATACCAAAGCCTCCTTTAGAGCCCTGAAAGCAATCAAACATTCATCATTAAAATCGAACGGAACATCTTTTTCTAACAAATGAGAAATGGGTTTAGAGAGTTTAGAAAAGTCCCTTATAAATCGACGATAAAACCCCGCATGGCCAAGGAACGACCTTATCCCTTTCTCCGTGGTTGGTGGGGGCAAATTTTCAATCGCTACCACTTTGGCATGATCAATCTGTAAACCTTTTTTAGACTCCCGTTGCATATATATATTCGTCTCAAGCACGTTTTTTAGGAACACCACACTTCACGAGATAGTTTTAGAGTTTTAGACTTAGTTTTTAGAGAGAGAAAGAGGAGAAGGAACGAGCAAGTTTACTTTACGTTTGGTTGAGGTTTTTCATACGAATTCTTCGTTTATTTTCGTTTCTTAGTTTCTTTTCATTAGCTTGGTAACTTTTAACGGTTTAAACTTCGTTTATATCAATTAAATTTCAGTTCTTAATATTTTAAATCTTTAAAACCCTAGTTCATGTTTCATATTTTCTTTGTTGAATTAATCATGTTTATGTTCGTTGTTTCTTCTACTGCTTTTGTTTACGTTAAAACCATATCTAGCTAAAACCCTCGCATGCTTGGGGTAGGATGAACTCATAGAAGTAGGTTGTGGGTACGTAATTAGGGTAACTTGTGACGTTAGGTTTTAATTATCTTGATTAATGATTGCTTAAAATTAATCTTAACTTTGCTTTTGAATTTCGTTCGAAAAGTGTTAGAGAGAGGACGACTGTATCACTCTTTAACAACGAGTAGACTTAACTAGAGAGTTTAGGAAAGGTTAATTCATCTACCAGTTTAGCGAAGGAGGACGACTGCATAACCTTAGTTAAATTAGGGTCTCATTAATTAAGCACAATCTATTAACTTGTTAGTGGATTAGTGAAGTCGAGTGTTAGGGTAAAGTATTAGGGTTTAGAATCTTGAGCTTTCACCTTGCATTATTTTACTTAGGTTATTTCTTGCGCGTCACAGTTATTTTGATTATGTACCTGCTCCGTTAGTATACGTAGGGATTCCTATCCTAAGCATCACCATCTCTTACTTGAAAACAACCCGTAGTTAATTCGTTCTCTTTCGTTCTTAGTTTAATTAGTTTATTTTAGTCTTTCAATTAATCTTTAAAAAATCCAAAAACATTACACTCATATTAGCTACGACGCGTAGATCTTCAGGGATCTGTTCGCATACACTCCATCTCGTGGGTTCGATAATACTTGGCCATTATACTTACTCTTACTACAGTGAACCCGTCCGCTTGCGGGTGAGCGATTAGTAGAAGTTAGTGTAATTCGCTTCAAGTCAGTAGGGAGCTGTCGTTTGATGTATGATGGCAAATTCGACACATAATTGTTCAAACGAAGCCACATACTCTCCACCTCTATCACTACGAATTGCTTTAATTGTAGTGTTCATTTGATTCTCTACTTAACTTTTATAATTTTTAAAAGCTTCAATAGCTTCATCTTTACTTCGTAGTAAGTAAACGTAGCAGAATCTTGTGCTATCATTAATAAAAGTAATAAAATACTTTTTTCCACCTCTAGTTTGCACAAATTTTAAGTCACACACACCAGTGTAAACAAATTCTAGAGGAGTAGTGTTCCTTTCAACTGACTTAAATGGTAATTTAGTCATCTTTGCTTCTACACATATTTCACATCTTTTGGATGTATCAACATTTTCAATTTTAAGTAAATCCAAATTTACTAAACGTTTTATAGATTTTAGATTAACATGTCCTAATCTAAAATGCCATAAAGAGGAACACTCAACGATATAAGCAGAAGTAGAAGCATTCTCATTCATAATAGTGTTTTTGCCATCACGACTTACAGTCATGACAGACATCTTAAAAAGGTCCTTCTCGAGGTAACCTTTTCCTAGAAAGATGTCAAACTTGCTAAGTACAACGCCGTTTGACTCAAACACTAGTTTAAACTGACTACTAACTAAAAGAGACCCTGAAATCAGATTCTTCCCGATGTCCGGGACATGCAGCACGTCCTTCAGTTTCAGCTCCTTTCCCGAAGTCAGTTTGATTACCACCATTCCGACACCAGCCACTTCAGACGAGGCTTGGTTGTTGGGAAAATTAGGGATGCCCGGAATCTATTCGGGATGAACTTTAAATACGAATTTAAATACAATTATTACTAGCATGAATTAATCCTAATTAATTCAAATAATAATTCCAACAACTAATTATCATCATGCATGTTAAATTAATTTAACATATTTAACTAGGCGGAATTAAACAAGTAAATATGCGATTAACGTACCTCTCGTAGTAATGGCCTTTGGATATACGGGACACTTGCAATCACGTTCTATCAACCCAAAGCCTTCTCAAGTATTTCCCTTTTCACCTCACTTGATCGCCGGTGGGAGACGCTTTCAAGCAATTTAATAAACTAAGGAAAAAGAAAAATATCTATGCTTCTTGATTTTTCCAACACATGGAATTATGTACTTGAGGATGAAATAATCATCCCCTATTTATAATTAAAGTGGCCGAAAATATTGTGGTTAATGGGCTTGGAAAAAATCTTTTCTTAGACTCTAAGAAATCTTGAATATATCTCATATATTCTTTTCTCCAAAATAAATATTCCACAAAAATCTCACACTCTTAATTATAGGGTGTAAATTTTCGAAAACTATATGAAGAGATCCAAAGATTTGGATCTTCTTGAATATATGAGATATTCTTGTATTTCAAAAATACATATCTTCCATAATATCTTTCCAAGAAAATCAACAAAATCTTTTCTCTCCAATATAAGCAATTTTCGAAAATTACAAATAAAAATCAGCAAGATATTATCTTTTTATTTTAATCACCTTATCATTATTGGACTACTTAATGGGCTACTTGAGGGGCCTTAAGGAGAATTAAGATTGGACCTCCTAATGGACTTCTGAATTTCAATATTGAGCCCAATATAATTCAATCCATTAATATTAATTATTACCACTAATAAATTAATATTGCACTATCCATCTTAATCCATATTACGATAATATGGGCTCCCGGTTATTATTTCCCGCGTTTAAGATTATCAAGTCCATTAATTAATCAAGCTTCTGAATAGCTCCAAATTAATTAACATCTTTTACCTTGGAGTAAAGACAGCTCAACATTATTATTCGTACCGAAGAAACTAATTCTTCACTTGCAAGATTTGGTACAATAAAACTTCTGAGCCCACCAAGGGGACTAATCATACGAGCCGTACTCGCACGCGTTTCTCCGTATTAAATCTTAGTAACCGTCGTATGATTAATATTACTGCCCAAGACACAAAGTTCGAAGTCACAATGATTCTCACCCAACATGAATCAAAGCAGTAACTACTAAGCACACACGGTCCTATTTAAGTGACGGAGATTAAGAAATCAACAACCACTGAGGTCTAATTCTTCACCTTTCAGAACAGAAGAATTTCTCCTCGCTGTAGGACCTCTTCAACACATACTAAATGTGCTAGTGCAATCTCTTGGTCAAGACAGACCAATCTGAGCCTTACACATCGACCTTTCACGGTGGATTGTTCAATTCCACCTAGGCCGTGAAAATGTACGTTTAGTTACAAGTAAACTGTTAATGTCGTCTTCCGTGATCGGGTATCACCACATTAACTACAATGTAACACGTACTATATATTGAACGGTTTGCAATAGAAATTCAACATTCAATCATAACTAAAGCAAATGCGATAAAAGAATTATTCTCATAAAATGAGTGTTTGATACACGAGTTATACAAAGTAAAAGCATACTTTCACGTATAACTCCAACAATCTTCCACTTATACTTAAAGTCTGCTTTTAGTATACATCACGCATATCTTAGTGTAGTAGCTCTACGTGACATCTCATGTCAACCTACACTAACCTAATAATTCCTCCCACTTATACTTAAAGCAGATTGGCAATGGTCTTGACTCCCATTCCATTCACATGTCTCTCGAATGTATTCAGAGGCAGACCCTTTGTGAATGGATTTACTAGGTTGTCCCCGACGCATATCTTTGCCACCTCTTTTTCCCCTATCTTAACGATTTCTCGTATAAGATGGTGTTCTCTTTCTATGTGTTTGCTGGTCTTGTGGGCTCTCGGTTCCATTGAATTTGCAACTGCTCCGACATTGTCACAAAAGACAGTTATCTTGTCGGGCAAATTCGGAACAGCGTCCAAGTCCACTAAGAAGTACTTGAGCCAAACCGCTTCTTTCGCTGCTTCACAAGCAGCTACTTATTCGGTTTCCATGGTCGAATCTGCGATGCATTTCTGCAAACCGCTTCTCCATGTTATGGCTCCTTCTCCCATGCAAAACACACTACCCGAGGTTGACTTTCTTGAGTCTATGTCTGATTGGAAATCCGAGTCCGTGTATCCTACGGGAACTAGACTATCCGACTGGTAAATCAGCATCCGCTCCCGAGTTCTTTTCAGATACCTCAAGATGCACTTTACGGCAGTCCAATGGTCTTTCCCGGGATTACTTTGATATCTTGCTACCATGCCTACGGCAAAGCAGATATCCGGTCTCGTACACAACATTGCATACATACGGCTTCCTACGGCCGAAGCGTACGGAACACCTTTCATGTCATCTATCTCCGCTTGCGTCTTAGGGCTCATTTCTTTCGATAGATGGATTCCGTGCCTAAAAGGTACAAAACCTTTCTTGGAATCTTGCATGCTGAAACGCTTCAAAACAGTGTCAATGTATGAAGCTTGCGATAAGCCCAACATCCTCTTCTTGCGATCGCGAGTAATTTTGATCCCAAGGATGTGACCGGCTTCCCCTAAGTCCTTCATATCAAATTGTTTTGACAGCCATACCTTTACGTCTGACAACACCTTTACATTATTTCCAATGAGCAGAATATCGTCTACGTATAATACTAAGAATACCACCGCAGTTCCGTCACGCTTCTTATACACACAACTTTCGAACTCGTTTTGATCAAACCCATAAGACTTAATCACTTGATCAAAACACTGGTTCCAAGTACGCGATGCTTGCTTAAGACCGTAAATGGATCTCTTGAGCTTGCATACGAGATTCTCTTGGCCTTTTTCAATGAAACCTTTGGGCAGTTGCATATAGATCCCATCAAGACTTTCGTTAAGGAAAGCTGTCTTGACATCCATTTTGCCAGATCTCGTAATCTAAGTGCGCAGCGATCGACAAGAGAATACGGATGGACTTAAGCATAGCTACAGGCCACAGGCCACAAGCATTGCTTTGAAGGTTTCAACCCTTCCGTCCGGTCCTCTTTTCCTCTTGTAAACCCACTTGCATCCAATGGGTTCTACCCCACTGGGTGGCTCGACCAACTCCCACACTTGATTATGATCCAACGAACCCATCTCGGCTTCCATTGCCGTTTGCCATGACTCCGCGTCTTTATCTTGGATTGCCTCGTCGTACGTCCATGGGTCTGATTCAACACCGGGAACCAAATCCGAAGATTCTCCTATCCCCATGAATCTCTCGGGTTGTCTAGGAACCCTCCCACTACGACGGGGTTCCGGTTGTGAAGATGTGACGTGTGGTACATCATCTTGTATACTTGGTATCGAGGTTTGACCTCTCAATTCTTCTAAGGTAATTTCACTTTTACGTTTCCGATTGTTCATATAGTCTTCCTCCAAGAATTTAAAGTGTGTACTAATCACGGTCTTTTGATCCTTGGGACTATAGAACATACACCCTTTCGTTCCCGCCGGGTATCCTATAAACAGCCTTAATTCCGAACGTGGATCCAACTTACCGACTTCCTTGTCTAGCACGTATGCCGGACAACTCCAAATCCGCAAATGTCTTAGACTGGGCTTGTGCCCGGTCCACAATTCCATTGGGGTTTTAGGAACCGATTTGGATGGCACCAAGTTTAGAATATAAGCCGCCGTTTCCAAGGCATTACCCCAAAACGACTTGGGTAAATCCGAATAACTCACCATGGATCTGACCATCTCTAAAAGAGTCCGGTTTCTTCGTTCCGCCACACCGTTCTGTTGAGGGGTTCCCGGTGCGGTTAACTGGGATACGATCCCTTCGTCCGATAGGTAGTTCAAGAATTCATCGCTGAGGTATTCGCCTCCACGATCTGATCGTAGAAACTTGATACTCTTTTCCCTATGTTTCTCGGCTTCAGCCTTAAACTCTTTAAACTTTTCAAAAGTTTCAGACTTATGCCGCATAAGGTAAATGTACCCATATCTTGAGTAATCGTCAATGAAGGTAACGAAATACTCATACCCCATTCTCGCCTTGATCGTCATTGGACCACACACATCGGTATGAACGAGTTCTAACACTTCCGTGGCTCTATTCCCCTTGGCTCCAAATGCCCTCTTGGTCATTTTACCATCTAAACAGGATTCACAAGTTGGAAACGGCTCAACTTGGAGCGATTCCAAGGATCCGTCTTTCACCAATCTCTCTATCCACTTTAGATTAAAATGACCTAGTCTAATATGCCATAAAAGTGTTTCGTCCATCTCCGAAGAACGCTTTCTTTTATTGCTCGAAATGATCGACGTGTTATTAGATTCATTATTTGAGTGGTGTGCACACTTAATCGTATAGAGATTGTTTACCAACGTTCCATGACAGATAACATCATTCTTAAAAGAAAACAGTAACAACTTTATTAAAAGTAACTGAATATCCATCAAAACAACTTAGAAACCGAAATTAAATTCTTCCTAAAGTTTGGAACGTATAAAACATCTCTTAAAATTAAAACTCTATCTTCAAAAGATAGGTGCACGACTCCCACTGCTTCGGCTGCTACTCTCGTAGCATCCCCCAAAGTGATTGTGATCTCATTCTTGCTAAGTCGCCGGGTTAGCTGGAACCCCTGAAGAGTGAAACAAATATGATCAGTTGCCCCGGTATCCACTACCCAAACATGGGCAGCATACGCCGCAACAAATGTTTCACCGACTAAAGCATGAGACTTACCTTTCTTTCCACCCTTCTTAGGCTTAGAACAGGTCGCCCTCCAATGTCCCTTCTCACCACAATTAAAGCACTTACCCTTAGCAGCTTTCTTTCCACCTCCTTCTCCCTTTGCCTTGGGTTTCGCAACGGTTGGATTTGCTTGGGTCTGGCCCTTCGTCCTCTTCCTCTTCTTCCCTCCCTTGGGACCTGAAGAGGAAGACGGACCGTTTGCCACCATAGCAACGGTTTGGTGATCCATTAGAGTCTCCGCCGATACCAGAGCTTGCAAGAGCTCGGGCAAGCTATTTGCCCGGTCATTCATTTGATAGTTCAATTGAAACTGCTCAAAGCTCTTCGGCAGAGAATGGAGAACGAAATCGACCTTAGTAGGGAGGTCAAATTCCGCACCAAGTACTTCCAACTTGTTGAGATAACCCATCATCTCGATTACGTGATCCCTTACGGGCGTACCTTCCACCATTTTCAACAAAAGCATCTTTCGCATGGTGATTTGCCTAGCCGTACGGTTCTGATGTTGAAACATCGCTTCAAGATTTTGCATTATCTCAGAGGCGGTCTCCATGTGTTGGTGTTGGTGTTGCAACACATCTGACATTGAAGCCAGAATAGTACACCTAGCCATCTCATCGGAGTCTAACCAACTCTTATGCTCTTTCTTGTCCGCTTTCGTGGCATCTTCGGCAAGCTCTTGGGGCTTAGGAGTGGTAAGTACCCACTTGTGGTGTTGAGCGGTTAGGACAATATTAAGGTTACGTTTCCAATCAACATAGTTCTCACCAACAAGTTTGTTATCTTTAAGTATACTAAACAGTGGATTAAAAGGTTGCGACATGATGAACTGAGAATAAAACATACATTCATATCAATATCTAGAAAAATATGAAATTATCACATAAATTTGATCACATCAATTATATTGAAACCTTAAAACAATATAATCATGCATCAGCCAACATCTCGAAATAATTTAAATGCGTCACGAGGGGTGGTCTATACATTTAAACACATTCAAGCGGATTACAAACTTAAAAGTTACAAATCCTTAATTCAAAATTAATAGTTGGCTCCCACTTTGACCACATAGAAACTGACAGGGACTCCGAGGGGAGTAAGTTAATATCAATTTCCTATGCCTAAGTAATAACCATAATTAAATACAAGATTATTATTTCGCTTTGAGCAAGCCACTCGTGGTGAGGGTCAATACCGCCACTAGTAATAATCCACAATCATCCTTTCAGAATTTATTCATGTGAAATCCGTTCTTTTGGCCGATCCGAGGGGGAAATGTATTCCAAAAGAACTTCACAAATAAATAAATTATGGAGGTCAAATTAATCCAATTTTAATATCCGGAATAAAATTGCGATTATAAAAACATACTTAGTAATTTTCGAAAGTAAGGTTTTTCTTGGACAATTAAATTCATGCAAACACATATTAACAAATAATAATAAGTGCACGAAATAAAACATCCATCAAAACAAAATTAAACACATTGGAGCACTCGAATCCAATTGTCACGGTTTAATTTCTTCACGTCTTGATGCGAAAAAATTGTCCTTGTTGCTTTCCGACGTTCGTCTCGACGTGCTCCCACTCGAACAACAACACTTCTTCAAAAACAGCATCGTTTGGGGTTCGGGACGACGTTTAAAATCACACGTAAAAAAAACACGAACCGAAAAAAAACACGTAAGTGGGCCCGCGCGCTTCCCGGCCCGAGAAGCGCTGGAAAAACGCCCGAGGCGCGCCGAAGCGCAGCCCCGAGGCGCTGCACGGAGGCGCGCCGAGGCGCACCCGAGGCGCTGCAGGCCCTCGCCGAGGCGCGCGCGTGCGGTGCGCGCGGCGCCGTGCGCCCGCTGCGCACGGCGTGCGCCGTGCACCCCCGTGCGCCGTTTTTTCGCCGTTCGTCCTCGTTTTCTTCACCCCTAGCATGATTTTACCTCCATACACGCGCCACGCTTGTATGCGTCGTCCGGGTACGCCGTTTTTAATTATTCGTTCTTCGTCACGATCCGGTTACAATTTATTTTTACAAAAAAAATAAATACTAGATCTAGACTAGTCTATTACAATGATCGAATCAAAATAAAAACAACTAATCTACTCGTGGATTTTCTCACGAGAAAAACGAATTCGAACGAATCGAATTAAAAACAATTAATTTACACGCATGGAATTAACAACATTAAAACCATGACAATTGGATACCTGCAAAAAAGATCTAACAATTCTACTATCCAATTTCAATTTAATGTTCAACAATTTAAATTCCAATTTAAAATTCAGAGCCCGAAACTGTGGCTCTGATACCAGTTGTTGGGAAAATTAGGGATGCCCGGAATCTATTCGGGATGAACTTTAAATACGAATTTAAATACAATTATTACTAGCATGAATTAATCCTAATTAATTCAAATAATAATTCCAACAACTCATTATCATCATGCATGTTAAATTAATTTCACATATTTAACTAGGCGGAATTAAACAAGTAAATATGCGATTAACGTACCTCTCGTAGTAATGGCCTTTGGATATACGGGACACTTGCAATCACGTTCTATCAACCCAAAGCCTTCTAAAGTATTTCCCTTTTCACCTCACTTGATCGCCGGTGGGAGACGCTTTCAAGCAATTTAATAAACTAAGGAAAAAGAAAAATATCTATGCTTCTTGATTTTTCCAACACATGGAGTTATGTACTTGGGGATGAAATAATCATCCCCTATTTATAATTAAAGTGGCCGAAAATATTGTGGTTAATGGGCTTGGAAAAAATCTTTTCTTAGACTCTAAGAAATCTTGAATATATCTCATATATTCTTTTCTCCAAAATAAATATTCCACAAAAATCTCACACTCTTAATTATAGGGTGTAAATTTTCGAAAACTATATGAAGAGATCCAAAGATTTGGATCTTCTTGAATATATGAGATATTCTTGTATTTCAAAAATACATATCTTCCATAATATCTTTCCAAGAAAATCAACAAAATCTTTTCTCTCCAATATAAGCAATTTTCGAAAATTACAAATAAAAATCAGCAAGATATTATCTTTTTATTTTAATCACCTTATCATTATTGGGCTACTTAATGGGCTACTTGAGGGGCCTTAAGGAGAATTAAGATTGGACCTCCTAATGGACTTCTGAATTTCAATATTGAGCCCAATATAATTCAATCCATTAATATTAATTATTACCACTAATAAATTAATATTGCACTATCCATCTTAATCCATATTACGATAATATGGGCTCCCGGTTATTATTTCCCGCGTTTAAGATTATCAAGTCCATTAATTAATCAAGCTTCCGAATAGCTCCAAATTAATTAACATATTTTACCTTGGAGTAAAGACAGCTCAACATTATTATTCGTACCGAAGAAACTAATTCTTCACTTGCAAGATTTGGTACAATAAAACTTTTGAGCCCACCAAGGGGACTAATCATACGAGCCGTACTCGCACGCGTTTCTCCGTATTAAATCTTAGCAACCGTCGTATGATTAATATTACTGCCCAAGACACAAAGTTCGAAGTCACAATGATTCTCACCCAACATGAATCAAAGCAGTAACTACTAAGCACACACGGTCCTATTTAAGTGACGGAGATTAAGAAATCAACAACCACTGAGGTCTAATTCTTCACCTTTCAGAACAAAAGAATTTCTCCTCGCTGTAGGACCTCTTCAACACATACTAAATGTGCTAGTGCAATCTCTTGGTCAAGACAGACCAATCTGAGCCTTACACATCGACCTTTCACGGTGGATTGTTCAATTCCACCTAGGCCGTGAAAATGTACGTTTAGTTACAAGTAAACTGTTAATGTCGTCTTCCGTGATCGGGTATCACCACATTAACTACAATGTAACACGTACTATATATTGATCGGTTTGCAATAGAAATTCAACATTCAATCATAACTAAAGCAAATGCGATAAAAGAATTATTCTCATAAAACGAGTGTTTGATACACGAGTTATACAAAGTAAAAGCATACTTTCACGTATAACTCCAACATTGGTTCCCCATGTAGAGCTTTCTCCCCTCAGCAGGAGTATAAGTGGAGAAGGCAGACTTCTCCGAGCAAACATGGCAAGTGGCACCAGTGTCCACGAACCAACTTTTCTTGTTGTCCACCAAGTTGACCTCGGTCACCACAGCGGACATGTCCATCTCCGTAAGCTCACGTTCAGCAACGTTCACAGAGTTCTTCTTCCCTTTGTCTTCTTTCTTGGGCTGACGACAATCAGCTGCCCGATGGTTGGGTTTGCCACAGTTGTAGCACTTCCCGCTGAACTTCTTCGGGGCAGGAGCAGCAGCAACAGCCTTGTCTTTGCCCTTGTCGTCTTGACGCTTTCTTTTCTTTGATGGTTCGCCTTTCTCCATCAGGTTAGCTTTGGCCTCGATGGAAGCAGTCGAGCCCCTCTTTTCCCTTTTCTTGTTATCCTCCTCGATCCGGAGTCGGGTAACAAGGTCCTCCATCGTCACTTGCTTTCGCTTGTGTTTGAGGTAGGACTTGAACTCCTTCCAAGAAGGAGGAAGTCTGTCTATCACAGTAGCCACCTGAAAGGCTTCAGGAAGCTCCATCCCTTGCACTGCAATATTGTGGAAGATCACTTGCAGTTTCTGCACTTACTCGACAACAGATTTGTTGTCCTCCATCTTGAAGTCATACAAGGTGGAGACGACGAACTTGCTAGTTCCCGCGTCTTCAGTCTTGTACTTCTTCTCCAAGGACTCCCATAGAGCTTTGGAAGTCGGGTACTCATCGTACACATCACAAAGGGCATCAGACAGCCCATTCAGAATGTAGTTCCTGCAGAGATAGTCACCGTGGATCCAAGTGTCATAAGCGATCCTTGTCTCACAAGTAGCATCATCAGCAGGAGCACTCGGACTATCCTCCTTGATGTATTTCACCAAAGAGATGGTGGTCAAATATAAGTGCATCTTCTTTTGCCACCTTTTAAAGTCACTACCCGAAAACTTTTCAAGTTTTTCTCCTTTCACTACCACCGGCCTAACAACCCCTTGAAGGGAGGCCTGGTTGGTAGCCAAAAGTGGATTGACTCCGGCATTTCCTACAAAAGGATTGCCGCCAACATTTCCCACGAATGGATTAGCACTTGAACTTCCCACAAAGGGATTAGTGCTAGAGGTTCCCACAAAGGGATTAGCATTTCCCACGAAGGGATTGCCATTAGCTTGGTTTTTCATCCATTCGGCAAAAAAGTTGCCAAAATTCCCAAACTCGAAAGGAGGGATTGTGCTTGGATTACCTGAGGTGATTTCCTTGGTAGGATCAGGATTACCAACCTTATTAGTGTCAGAAGGATCATCCTTAGTCGGTGAAGACACGTCCATCTCGTTGTCAGAGTTATGGTTCGACATATCAGTGAATCGAAATGATATTTAGTCTTGCGATTGTTAAATATAGGGGTGAGAGTGTATTTCGAAACACTGAAGAATTTATGAAAAGAAACACGAAACGAATTCGTGATGAAACCGAGTCTAGGAATAACCTATTCCCGCAAGACTAAATACGCCCGTATAGTGCTTACGGTGAATGCGTACAAGTCTCCAAAGGTAAAACGGTTTATCGATTCACACTGGTAGCACCACCAAGTATGAATTTCCGGCGAACTAAATCGGAATTATGAGCGTAAAAGGAATTCGGGAATTTTTTGGTTTCGTAAGTATGTTCGAAAGAATGGACGAAATGAGATATATATAGGCGGAAATCCGACCCATCTGAAGGTTGCTGGAGTGGAGTACGTGGTGATCATGGATCACCCACATTTTGTAGTGGAGAGAAACGCAGTTTCTCATTCTTGGGAAGCAAGACGGAATATTCCAGATACTCTGGAGTGTATTAATCAAATTCGTAGGTGTATTAAACAAGTTCGTGGGCCGACCCATTTCTAAATGGGCCAACCGAAGTGGGCCGACCCAAGTTCATATGGGCCACCCGAACCGATTGGATCCAAAAAGGCATTGAGTCATTTTATATTTTTGGTACTCTAAAAATATAGGTAAGACCCCAAAACCCAATTGCCAAGAACCACGAACCACGAACCCAGGCCTGGGCTCAGGCAGGGCGCGCGCGCGGTCCATGGTTAGGGTCCCCATGTCCCAATTTAAAGAACATGAATACTTTCCTACTTATTATACAAGACAATCTTCTTGTAATTTTCCAATGTGGGATGAAACTTCATTTTCCATTTTCCATGGATTTATTCAACACAAATGATTAATACTACAACTTCCCAAATTAATTTCTCACTCACCGGAAATCGGTTTTGAGATATTAAATATACCACGCTCATCTACTCCGCGAGTAGAACAACATCGTTAATTTTATTTTTCAAAAAACTAACGTTTTTACTCCTAAAAAAATTGGTCAAAGTCAGGGTATGAAACCTTTATTAAAACCAATTTCCAACGGATACTATAATTGCCAGGGCTGCATAGTACTGCCCTCTTATTCCTGCAAATTTCTTTTTTATATGTCTATTGGTAAACTGAAATTTGTTCAGCAATAGTATTTATGTGTTTCATTATGGAGGTAGATGAGATAATGCAGTCTCTTTGAAGAAATTCTGAATTTTCATAGGCATGATTCCGTCACTTTTAGTGGATGAAGATCGTTAGAGTCCTTATTTTTTAATCTCCAAATAACATTCTTGGTGTTGTTGCTCTGTTTTCACCATCTCCTCATACTATATGTAATTCAACAAATGCGTCAATACATTTGACTTATTTTCTTCATCTAATTTATGATCCTCATACTGTATGTAATTGAACAAATGCGTCGATACATTTGACTTATTTTCTTTAGTCAAGTATCCATTTATTGTTATCACAGCTTCGTTGACAACACGAGCAGTCCATTGCTAAAGTGGGAGAAACAATTTGACCATATTCAATTATGATAGCAAATGGGCCATTTAAAATTTCAAGTGGGCTGTTGGGTATGTCTTATACCTGATGCTAAATAAAACTTCTTTACTTATCAAAAAAAACAAAATTTGTTTTTATTTTGGGCATAAAATTGAGTACATTTTTCTTTTGTTTTTGTATATGAATTTTTATAGAGTGAAGTGCCTTTTGACTACGAATATCAAATTTTAGTAAATTTGTGAAAAATGATTAAAAAATTAAATATTGCTTTTTTGCGATTTTGTAATTGAAATTTTAATTAATTTGTACTTGTGATTATAATATTGAACATTAATAATATAATTTTAAACTTATAGTCGATTTTCAATTGCACTTAAAAATAAAAAATTTGAACTTTATACATGTATGCTCAAACTTTAAAAGAAAAAAAATTGCACTTTAGAATGTTTCAACGGGGGTGATGATTTTATTTAAACTTAAAAATTGTAATTACAATTATTTTAGCTTTTAATTCATTGAAGTGGGATAGTGAAATTAAAAGTTGCACTTCTTCTCAATCGGTTTGTCACACTTCGAACATACAGGACTTATAACTAAAACTCACAGCCCTGATACAACAATACACTCGCAAATTAAACATTTACCTATTTACATCTAAAAAAGAAAATTACAAAAAATTAAAATCCAAGAAGAGAAACAAACATCCACCCTTCTTGTTTCTCAAACCCTTAGCTCAATGTCGTAGCCACAACATTGCCTTCCTTCACACACCTGTTATACACATTGATTCCAGAAGGCTCTAGAAGAACCAATTCTTCAACTTCTCTCCTTCCGTAGTCACGGACAAGTGCACGTCTGCCAGTTATTAGCTCAACAAGAACAACTCCAAATGCAAACACATCAGTCTTAGTAGTCACCTGCAACTCTTTTACTTACCTGCAAAGCCCATTACCTACTGTCATAATTGCAACCACAGATTAACTCTCTTCCAGATTTAATTAATGGACTCATCACTCATTAATATTTAAAACATCACCCATTTCACACCCGATCGAATTACAATTTTTTGAACTTATTATATTAAATATTGAACTTACATACTACATTTTATTGAACTTATGATGTTACCTATTGAACTTATACAGTATATTGAACTCTATAGGAATAGGCAATGCCGAATTTCATTGAACTGCATGCTAACTATGGCATTACATTTCTGGCAAAAATAAAACCCAATCTATACCAAATAAAAATTTTCCAGAAACATATCATAACTATAACATAATATGTACATCACCTATTGTTATCCTTATCACAAAGAACAAAAATAGAATATACCACTTAGTTTTTTCCTATGGTGCACTCCACAATCTAAAAAACATCAGCACCTATTAAAATTCAATCTAAAAAACATCAGCTGAAGTGTGGTAGCAACACCAGGTGGAACACCTTGAGCAGTTTTAGAAGTCCATTGACCATCCTGAAATATTGCAACAAAATGAAGAGAGCAAACAAAAACCATGCACTATGTTTGATATTGTTCTACCAATCTCAAAGAAGTAAAATGTACTGATAATTTAGGATTTAAGGGGAATAAAATTTATTATACTTCTCAATCAATAGTGCTAATTTAATAAGCCTTTACTATATCATCTGCAGTAGCAACAAAAAACCTTGAGTTGAGAACATATAAAGTTAAGGCAAAAACTTGTATGAGACGGTCTCATGACATGAGACAACACAAATTAATTCCCACCCCTACCAAAGTGTTAGTGAGCAATGCCCTAATTATATTCATTCTCATTGTCTCATGCCATGAGACGGTCTCATACAAGACTTACTTTAAAGTTAATATCTCCAAAAAATAAATTGTATGCGTCTTTAATAATCCTAAAATAAATTGTATGCGTCTTAAATAAATTATATATCATCCCCTATTCAAGTCAATCCTAATGATGCGTCCTTGTAACTTATCAGTTTTCAAGGTACACCCATATTTAATAGATAGACAAAATTTTCCTAGTAATGACCAGTCCATCATTTCACCCATATGTCGGGCTCTTGAATGATAACCAGATTTGAAGTAATAATATAGGTTTTAATTACACAAAACTTCATGTTCGTATTGGGCATTTATCCTACTTATAACTCGAATTACAAATGCGTCCGTAACACTCCCATGGAGAGTGTTGAAAGAAATCAAAAGTAAGCTCCAAACGAGTTTGAACAGAACGATCGCGCAAAACCTAAAATCAAAAAAATTTGTTAACTGCAAATTTTCCAGAATCAAAGGAAACCAAGCGCTAGGCCGCCGTCGATCCCAGAGTCGTCTAGCACCGCCGCAGTTGATCCCGAAGCCACCTAGCGCAGCTACCTAGATCCGCCGCCGTCGCGGTTCTCACTGGCCATCCCAGCGCCGCGTCGTCTACGAAAGACTATAATAGATCCATCTTTGCCGAATTCGTTGGTGTTCGTCGATCCAGAGTCGCGTCTGCCGCCGACCGTAGCAGCGTCGCGCGTCTCGCCGGAGCCACCGCGTCCACTGTCCCCTGCGTCCTTCCAGATTCTCTTTTCTTGTGGAGAAATTTCAACAATGGACTGCAAACTAGTGAGAAATGAAAAAGCCCTCTCACCTTCTCTCTCCTCGAGTTCGAATTTTCGAAAAAAATGGCTTAAAATCAGCTTGTAGAGTATAAAAGTTGATTTTGAACGGATGTGATGGTCTGCATAGTCTAAAAATTGCCGATTTTTGGGTTGGACAAATTTAGGGGCATATTTGTAATAAAAGACTCATTTTTGCACCTCTTGGATACATGAGATTTTTCAACTATCTATTAGTAATTAGACACTACAAAAACTATCTAGTAGTAACTAATCTTTTTTCTATTTATCAAAAAGGTTTGTCCCAATTTTATTTTCTCATTTTTCAAAATAGAAATAAAGTGTATTCATTTTCTTAAACTTCACCTCACAAAAAATTATTTTATTTATTTAAATACTACAATTCAACTTTCGCATTAAACTCTGTGTAAAGTCAAATGAGAAAATAAAACTGAGAAGGGTGAATGAAGTACATTTTAGTTAGGAGAGACAATTTGATGTTGTCAATACCTTTATACAAATTTGTGATTCTCAATTTAGGGATAGTGATTTGATGATGACCACGGCTACTTTGTCCAATAATTTCATCTTCACTCCACAAGAATACTTGTTCCATCATCGAAAAATCTGAAATCATTTTCTAAACTTTTTAGATTTGGCGTAGTTAGAGACCCTGAAGTAAAGCTTTCCATTACAGGACATGAACCTTCGATGAAAACTCAAGAAAAATGCAGTTTCGGTCCCACAGGTCAAGGGACTTCACGCTTTTGGTCCCAATACTCTTCACTTTGGTTCCATTCGCGAAATTTCAAGCAGTTTTGGTCCCAACTTCACAGCTAAACGTTAAATGTGAACGGAATAGTCACCTTCTCCTTTAGTTCCAATTTCAAAGAATAAAAAAAAAGTTAAATTAAAAAAAAAACTGAAAACTCATAATTAAGAAAAAAATCTATAATCTTCCACCCTTAATCGATATCTTCTTCGTCAAATTAATAATTCACAGAAATCTTCTTGGGGAAGAAGATTGAATATATTTGTTTGGTTTTATTTTTCAATTTTATATTTTAACCTTGCATTATTTTTATTTATTTATATATGTGTAATTGTTTTTAATAAATATTCCCTCCGTCCCATATTTTATTTCATATGTGAGTTTGCACAATATTTAAGAAAAGTGGAGTTGTGTGAGTGTAAACTTAAATAATAAAATGTGTTTTATTGACTTTTGTGAGTATTGATTATTTCTTTTTTAAGGATATGAAAAAGAGTTAGGACGTCCCAAAAAGGAAAACGTGAAAAACATCCGGGACGGGGGGAGTATACAATAGAAATAACCAATCAGCGTCCACATAAGCATCGCAGACGGAAACCCCTAATTTTCACCAGTACGTGACCGAAAACTGTGTCGTTTTTCAATTGCAGACCAAAATTAGACAATTCAATAAATTATGGAAACAAAATTGAAAATTTAAAGGGAAATGACTGTAACAACAAATTTCATGAAAACACGAAAAAGATTACAACTTGAATTTCTTCGAATTTGATTTAGGAATTTGTGCGGGTTTGACCAACTCTGGACTTGATCCTCAGATTCTCCTCTTTTGTTGATATTGACTTTGACTCGGACGGCTCTTACAACGATCCTTGCCTTAATCTTGTCTGGAGTTGAAGTTAGAGACTTGAAAATGCCGACTCAAGGACTTGACGTCTTGTGTTGAATCAAGCATGGCTTTCGGATGAACTTCTTCGACAGGGATGAAGAACGCCTTGAATGTTTGATGAAGATCCTTGAATCTTCAATGGTTGAACGAGGAAGGCCTCGGGAGAGAAACGTTGAATCGGAGGGGCTTCGAGCCTTGATCTCTGACTTGGAACTGTTTATGGGTGTGTTCTTCAGAGAATGTTCTTGAGTCTGCGAAGAACGGCTTGAATCTTCAAATGTCTTCAGGTATAAATGTCGAATCGGAGGGTTTTCAGACCTTAATTTCAGATTGAACACTGTTTCTGATGGACTTGCACGAAGAACGGTGAAGAGCACCTTTGAATCTTCAATGGCCTTGAAGAACGTTCTTGGAGTTTCTTCGAATCTTCGAAGAGAAACGTCGGATCGGAGGGGTTTTGAGTCTTAATCTCTTAATAGGAGTTGTTTCTAACAGGTTTGCACAAGAACGGCAAAGAACGCTTTGAGTCTTCAAGAACGGCTGCAGAGGATTCGCTTGTTGATCATCTGAATGCTTGTTCACTTCAGTTGTGTGTGTTGGAATGAATGAACAATGGCCCTATTTATAGGGTGGAGGTTGAGAAACCTTCCTTTCCTGTCATGCCACGTGGCACGTCCTAGTTGGCCAATGACATTTGATTGGCGTGATTTGCGAATTAATTTAATTTGTTTCCCTTTTTGACGAGATGTCATTTAATTTTCGATCTTCTGTATATAAACTGTATTTATTACCCAATATAAGTATCGAACACTCATTTAATTCGACCGACTTATACCATGTACATTTAATATCAAGTTTAACTATTTAATTCAAGAATTAATTTAATTAAATTCTCAAAATGAAATAGTAAATTTAATTTGACATTAATATTTAATTTGTACACGCGTCACCATTTAATTGGGTGCAAATTTAATTTGCTTACAAATGTCCCCTCGTGCTTTGTTCACGAATGTGTCTGTCTTGGAGTGAATGAAACACGAAAATTTTGCCCCCTCATTTGCTTTTGGGTTTTAATTGACTTAACTTAGAAGATGTCTAAGCTACCTACGTATCTCTATGGTTTAAGAGAATCAAGTCATAACGTAGTTAAAGAGAACATAATTTGATTAGGGTGTCATAACCAGTTTATACTCATGTAGGCTAGGAGTAACATACAGTTTAAACTCGTTTGTCAATGAGACATCATTTGAATTTGTTTGATAGTTTATACTCGTATCAAAGAGTATTTCAACTTCAAATTTGTAGACAGTTTGATCTCCTGTCAAGGAGACTTCATTTTCAAATTTATAGATAGCTTAAGCTCGTATCGAGGAGCATTGAATTTCAAACTTGTAGATAGTTTATACTCGTATCAAGGAGTATCATTTGATTTGGAGAGAGACTTCAATTTGTTTTTCGGCTTGAGAGCTTCAGACAGTTTAGTAAGAATCAATGAGTTTTGACTTGATGAAGACTTCAATTTGATCTTTATCTTGAAAGCTTCAGACAATGTAGTCTTTGGTCAAGGAGACTTGATTTTGCCTTAAGATAGTTTTCGCTCGTATCAAGGAGCTTCGTTTAATTCGGAGAGACTTCAATTTGATCTCCAACTTGAGAGCTTCAGACGGTTTTGCCATTGTCGAGGAGATTGAATTTGATGGTCTTTGAGATGGTTTTCGCTCATATCAAGGAACATCACAGACAGTTTATGCTCGTATCAAGAAGGTTCACAAACAGTTTATGCTCATATCAGATGTGCTTCACAGACAGTTTATGCTCTTATGAAAGAGCATTTTCATTTGAAGAACTTTAGGTAGCTTCTTCGAGCAAGATATCTCCTTGCTTGACCAATTGCATGACCTTTTCCTTGAAGATAAAGCAATCTTCAATTGGGTGGCCCACTAATCGATGGTATTTGTAGTATCTTAGATCGTCGGTGCATCCAGCTTCCTCCGGCCGCTCCATCTTAGGCAATTCTATGAGCTTTGCTTCAATCAAGTCATCAAATATCCCAGAGACGTCAGAGTCTAAAAAAGGATATTGTTTTTTACGCATCTCTTTTAGAGTCAACCTTCTTTGCCCCCTATCGCGAGGAAGGTCCGTTAGGTATTCATTGCTTGAAGGCTTAACATATGTCATGTCGCGATGCTTTTGACTTGATAGTTCTTCAACTCCACTTGCGGCCATGCTTAGCTTCATGTCATGAGCTCTTGTACCCAGATCTTCAAAAGTATTTGGCTAGATTCCTTGAAGAATGTATCGAAGACCCCACTGCATACCTTGGATGCACATTTCGATTACAGAAGTCTCAGATAACCGGTCCTTGTAATTCAGACTTAGATTCCTCCATCGATTGATATAATCAATCACGGGCTCATTTATCCTCTGGCGAGTGTTGGTTAGCTCAATCATGCTAACTGTCCTCCTTGTGCTGTAGAAGTGGTTTAGGAACTCATACTCCATTTGATCCCAACTGTCGATGGAGTTAGCCTCTAGGTTGATGTACCAGTCAAGGCGTTCCCTTTCAAGGAGCGGACGAACTGCTTGACTAGGTGATCTTCGTATGTCCCGGCGTTATTGCAAGTTTCCACGAAGTGAGCAACATGTTGCTTTGGATTCCCTTCGCCATCGAACTGCTGGAATTTTTGTTGGAGTTATACGTGAAAGTATGCTTTTACTTTGTATAACTCGTGTATCAAACACTCGTTTTATGAGAATAATTCTTTTATCACATTTGCTTTAGTTATGATTGAATGTTGAATTTCTATTGCAAACCGTTCAATATATAGTACATGTTACATTGTAGTTAATGTGGTGATACCCGATCACGGAAGACAACATTAACAGTTTACTTGTAACTAAACGTACATTTTCACGACCTAGGTGGAATTGAACAATCCACCGTGAAAGGTCGATGTGTAAGGCTCAGATTGGTCTGTCTTGACTAAGAGATTGCACTAGCACATTTAGTATGTTTTGAAGAGGACCTACAGCGAGGATACATTCTTCTGTTCTGAAAGGTGAAGAATTAGACCTCAGTGGTTGTTGATTTCTTAATCTCCGTCACTTAAATAGGACCGTGTGTGCTTAATGGTTACTGCTTTGATTCATGTTGGGTGAGAATCATTGTGACTTCGAACTTTGTGTCTTGGGCAGTAATATTAATCATACGATGATTGCTAAGATTTAATACGGAGAAACGCGTGCGAGTACGGCTCGTGTGATTAGTCCCCTTAGTGGGCTCAGAAGTTTTATTGTACCAAATCTTGCAAGTGAAGAATTAGTTTCTTCGGTATGAATAATAATGTTGAGCTGTCTTTACTCCAAGGTGAAATATATTAATTAATTTAGAGCTATTCAGAAGCTTAATTAATTAATGGACTTGATAATCTTAAATGCGGGAAATAATAACCGGGAGCCCATATTATCGTAATATGGATTAAGATGAATAGTGCAATATTAATTTATTAGTGGTAATAATTAATATTAATGGGCTGAATTATATTGGGGCTCAATATTGAAATTCAGAAGTCCATTAGGAGGTCCAATCTTAATTCTCCTTAAAGGCCCCTCAAGTAGCCCAATAATGATAAGGTGATTAAAATAAAAAGAAAATTATATTGCTGATTTTTCCTTATTGTTTTCGAAAATTAGATTATTAGGAGAGATTAGATTTTGTTGATTTTCTTGGAAAGATATTATGGAGGATAAGTATTCTTGGAATACAAGATTATCTCATATATTCAAGAAGATCCAAATCTTGGATTCACTCCTATTATTTTCGAAAATTTCAAGTTTATGAGGAGGGTGAGATTCTTGTGGAATATTTTATTTTGGAGAAAAGAATATATGAGATATATTCAAGATTTCTTAGAGTCTAAGAAAAGATTTTTTCCAAAGCCCATATATCCTAATATTTTCGGCCACCCTACTCTATAAATAGGGGATGATTATTTCATCCCCAAGGACGTAATTCCATGTGTTGGAAAAATCAAGAGCATATATATTTTTCTTTTTCCTTAGTGTATTAAATTACTTGAAAGCATCTCCCACCGGTGATCAAGTGAGGTGAAAGGGAAATACTTGAGAAGGTTTTTGGGTCGATAGAGCGAGATCGTAATTGTCCCGTTAATCCAAAGGCCAATTCTACAAGAGGTACGTTAATCACATATTTACTTGTTTATTCCGCCATAGTTAATATGTGAAATTAATTCAACATGCATGATGAAAATTCGTTGCTGGAATTATTATTTGAATTAATTAGGATTAATTCATGCTAGTAATAATTGTATTTAAATTCGTATTTAAATTTCATCCCGAATAGAGCCACGGTTTCGGGCTCTGATCTTTAGATTGGAATTTAAATTGTTAAACATTAAATTGAAATTGGATAGTAGAATTGCTAGATCTTTTTTGCAGGTTTCCAATTGTCATGGTTTTAATGTTGTTAATTTCATGCGTGTAAATTAATTGTTTTTAATTCGAATCGTTCGAATTCGTTTTTCTCGTGAGAAAATCCACGAGTAGATTAGTTGTTTTTATTTTGATTCAATCTTTGTAATAGACTAGTCTAGATCTAGTATTTATTTTTTTGTAAAATAAATTGTAACCGGATCGTGACGAAGAACGAAGAATTAAAAACGGCGTACCCGGACGACGCATACAAGCGTGGCGCATGTATGGACAAAAAATCATGCAAGGGGTGAAGAAAACGAGGACGAATGGCGAAAAACAGCGCACGGGGTGCACGGCGCACGACCCGGGCGCGACGGGAGGCCGGCGCCGCACGCACGCGCGCGCGCGCCTCGGTGCGCCTCCGTGCAGCGCCTCGGGTGCGCCTCGGGGCTGCGCCTCGGCGCGCTTCTGCAGCGCTTCGGCGCTTTTTGGGCCGGGAGGCACGCGGGCCCACTTCGTGGGTCGACGCGCGCCGTATCTCGGGCCGTGGAATTTTTTCGGTTCGTGTTTTTTTCCGTGTGACTTTGAACATCGTCCCGAACCCCAAACGATGCTGTTTTTGATGAAGTGTTGCTGTTCGAGTGGAAGCACGTCGAAACGAACGTCGGAAAGCAACAAGGACGATTTTTCACATCAAGACGTGAAGAAATTAAACCGTGACATTTGGATTGAGTGCTCCAATGTGTTTAATTTTGTTTTGATGGATGTTTTATTTCGTGCACCTATTATTATTTGTTAATATGTGTTTGCATGAATTTTATTGTCCAAGGAAAACCTTACTTTCGAAAATTACTAAGTATGTTTAATTTAATCGCAATTTTATTCCGTATATTAAAATTGGATTAATTTGGCCTCCATAATTTATTTATTTGTGAAGTTCTTTTGGAATACATTTCCCCCTCGGATCGGCCAAAAGAACAGATTTCACATGAATAAATTCCGAAATGATGATTGTGGATTATTACTAGTGGCGGTATTGACCCTCACCCCGAGTGGCTTGCTCAAAGCGAAATAATAATCCTATATTTAATTATGGTTATTACTTAGGCATAGGAAATTGATATTAACTTACTCCCCTCGGAGTCCCTGTCAATTTCTATGTGGTCAAAGTGGGAGTCAACTATTAATTTTGAATTAAGGATTTGTAACTTTTAAGTTTGTAATCCGCTTGAATGTGTTTAAATGTATAGACCACCCCTCGTGGCGCATTTAAATTGTTTCGAGATGTTGGCTGATGCATGATTATATTGTTTTAAGGTTTCAATATAATTGATGTGATCGAATAATGTGATAATTTCATATTTTTCTAGATATTGATATGAATGTATGTTTTATTCTCATTTCATCATGTCGCAACCTTTTAATCCACTGTTTAATATACTTAAATTTAATAAACTTTTTGGAGTGATTTATATCGATTGGAATTTTTTTAAATTTGTCCTTACTGCACGAAAACACAATTGGGTTATTTATGTTAATATACCCGGCAAGCCTAATGATAAGTCAAGCAATGGGAAGAGGCAGTTTATGATTGGAAGTGTGACAATGAACACATGAGGTGCATCATCTTGACATCTTTGTCTGAGGATTTGAGGCGCGTTCATGGAAACATTGTATCCGCTGTTGAAATCATGGAACACCTTGAAGAGATGTCTTCACATCAAACCCACGACTAATCAGTTCACCAGACATGACTCGGTCAAGTTGGAAATGGTGGAGGGAATGCCCGTGAGGGAGCACGTTCTCAAGATAATGGCATACCTTAACAAGTTGGAAGTACTTGGTGCGGATTTTGATTGATTTCATATACCATTCTCTTCCAAGAAGCTTTAGTTTCGTCTGAACTGTCAGATGAATGAACGGACAAATCGTTTGCCCGAGCTCTTTCAAGCTTTAGTTTCGATGGAGGTGAAAATGGAGCACCAGTCTAGTGCTATGGTGGCTAATGGTCCGTCTACCTCTTTTGGTCCCAAGGGAGGGAAAAAGAGGAAGAGAACCAAAGGCCGGATCCAAGCAAATCCAATTGTTGCGAAAAGCAAATGCAAAGGCTAGCATCGAAGGGGAAGTGTTTTAGTTGCGGTGAGAGAGGACAATGGAGGTCTGCCTGTTCCAAGCCTAAGAGGCTAGGAAAGTTAGGTAATTCACACACCTTAGTCGTCGAAACTTGTGAAGTGGCGTATGCTGTCTATTCGTGGATAGTGGATACGAGAGCTACTGATCACATTTTTTTCATGGGTTCAAGCTAACCCGACGACTTAACGGAAGTGAGATCCCCATCACATCGGGCAATGCTACGAGAGTGGCAGCTGGAAGAAGTGCGCCTATCTTTTGAAGATAGAGTTATGGTCTTGAGAGACGTTCTTCATGTTCCTAGTTTAGAAAGAACTCAACCTTCAGTTTCTAAACTGTTTGAATAGATACTCAGTTTCTTTTAATAAGGATGTTATTATTTCTTGAAACGATGAGTTTATATGTTCCGGAACTTCAATGGATGATCTTTATACCATTTTTTTGGGCACACCACTCACAAAATTGAATCTAATAACACATCGATTATTTCGAGCAATAAAAGAAAGCGTTCTTCGGAGATGAACGAAACACTTCTATGACATCTTAGACTAGGTCATATTAATCTAAAGCGGATAAAGAGATTGGTGAAGGACGGATCCTTGGAATCATTCCAAGTCGAACCGTTTCTAACTTGTGAATCCTGTTTAGAGGGTAAAATGACCAAGAGGGCATTTGGAGCCAAGGGGAATAGAACCACGGAAGTGTTAGAACTCGTTCATACCGATATGTGTAGTTCAATGACGATCATAGCAAGAAGGGGTATGAGTAAATTGTCTTTTTCAATGATTACTCGAGATATGGATACATCTACCTTATGATGCATAGGGAAAAAAGTATCAAGTTTCTACGATTTGATTGTAGAGGCGAATACCTCAGCGATGAATTCTTGAACTAGCTATCAGACGAAAGGATTGTATCCCTGTTGACCGCACCGGGAACCCTTCAACAGAACGGTGTGGCGGAACGAAGGAGCCAGACTCTTTTAGAAATAGTCAGATCCATGATGAGTTATTCGGATTTACCCAAGTCGTTTTGGGGTAACGCCTTGGAAACAACGACTTACATTCTAAACTTGGTGCCATCCAAATCGGTTCCTAAAACCCCAATGGAATTGTGGACCGGGCGCAAGCCCAGTCTAAGACACTTGCGGATTTGGGGTTGTCCGACATACGTGATAGACAAGGAAGCCGGTAAATTGGATCCACGTTCGGAATTAAGGTTGCTTATAGGATATCCCATGGGAACGAAAGGGTGTATGTTCTATAGTCTCAAGGATTAAAAGACCGTGATTAGTTCGCACTTTAAACTCTTGGAGGAAGACTATATGAACAAAAGAAAGCCCAGAAGTGAGATTACCTTAGACGAGTTAAAGAGGGCAAACTCCTATACCAAGTATACAAGATGATATACCATACGTCACACCTTCACAACCGGAACCCCGTCGTAGTGGGAGGATTGCAAGGCAACCCGAGAGATTCATGGGAATTGGAGAATTTTCGGATTTGATTCCCGGCGATGAATCAGACCCATGAACGTACGACGAGGTAATCCAAGATAAAGACGCAGAGGCGTGGCAAACCGCAATGGAAACCGAGGTGGGTTCGATGGATTATAATCAAGTGTGGGAGTTGGTTGATCCACCTAGTGGGGTAGAGCCCATTGGATGCAAGTGGGTGTACAAGAGGAAGAGAGGACCGGACGGAAGGGTAGAGACCTTCAAAGCAAGGCTTGTGGCCTGTGGCCTGTAGCTATGCTTAAGTCCATCCGTATTCTCTTGTCGATCGCTGCGCACTTAGATTACGAGATCTGGCAAATGGATGTCAAGACAGCTTTCCTTAACGGAAGTCTTGACGGGATCTATATGCAACAACCCAAAGGTTTCATTGAAAAAGGCCAAGAGCACCTAGAATGCAAGCTTAAGAGATCCATTTATGGACTTAAGCAAGCATCGCGTACTTGGAACCAGTGTTTTGATCAAGTTATAAAGTCTTATGGGTTTGTGATCAAAACAAGTTAGAAAGTTGTGTGTATAAAAGGTGTGACGGAACTGCGGTGGTATTCTTAGTATTATACGTAGACGATATTCTGCTCATTGGAAACAATGTAAATGTATTGTCAGACGTAAGGGTATGGCTGTCAAATCAGTTTGATATGAAGGACTTAGGGAAAGCCCGTCACATCCTTGGGATCAAGTTCACTCGAGATCGCAAGAGGAGGATGTTGGGTTTATCGCAAGTTTCATACAAAGCCACTGTTTTGAAGCATTTCAGCCTGCAAGATTCCAAGAAAGGTTTTTGTACCTTTTACGCACGAAATCCATCTATCTAAAGAAATATGCCCTAAGACGCAAGTGGAGATAGATGACATGAAAGGCGTTCCGTACGTTTCGGACGTAGGAAGTCTTATGTATGCAATGTTGTGTACAAGACCGGATATCTGCTTTGCCGTGGGCATGATGGAAAGATATCAAAGTAACCCCGGGAAAGCACATTAGATTGCAATTTAATGCGTTCTTTAGTTTCTGAAAAGAACTTGGTATGGAATGCTGATTTAACAATCAGACAATCTAATTCCCATGGGATACACAGACTCAAATTTCCAATCAGACATAGATTCCAAAATAACTACCTCGGGTAGTGTGTTTTGCATGGGAGAAGGAGCCATGACATGGAGAAGCGATTTGCAGAAATGCATCGCCGATTCGACCATGAAAGCCGAATAAGTAACTGCTTGTGAAGCAGCGAAAGAAGCGGTTTGGCTCAAGTACTTCTTAGTGGACTTGGACGTTGTTCCGAATTTGCCCGACAAGATAAACTGTCTTTTGTGACAATGTCGGAGCAGTTGCAAATTCAAGGGAATCGAGAGCCCATAAGGCCAGCAAACACATTGAAAGAAAACACCATCTTATACGAGAAATCGTTAAGAGAGGAGATAAAGAGGTGGCAAAGATAAATGTCGGGTGACAACCGAGTACATCCATTCACAAAGGGTCTGCCTCAGAGTACATTCGAGAGACATGTGGATGGAATGAGAGTCAAGACTATTGCCAATCTGCTTTAAGTATAAGTGGGAGGAATTATTAGGTTAGTGTAGGTTGACATGAGATGTCACGTAGAGCTACTACACTAAGACATGCGTGATGTATACTAAAAGCAGACTTTAAGTATAAGTGGGAGATTGTTGGAGTTATACGTGAAAGTATGTTTTTACTTTGTATAACTCGTGTATCAAACACTCGTTTTATGAGAATAATTCTTTTATCACATTTTCTTTAGTTATGATTGAATGTTGAATTTCTATTGCAAACCGTTCAATATATAGTACATGTTACATTGTAGTTAATGTGGTGATACCCGATCACGGAAGACAACATTAACAGTTTACTTGTAACTAAACGTACATTTTCACGACCTAGGTGGAATTGAACAATCCGCCGTGAAAGGTCGATGTGTAAGGCTCAGATTGGTCTGTCTTGACTAAGAGATTGCACTAGCACATTTAGTATGTGTTGAAGAGGACCTACAGCGAGGATAAATTCTTCTGTTCTGAAAGGTGAAGAATTAGACCTCAGTGGTTGTTGATTTCTTAATCTCCGTCACTTAAATAGGACCGTGTGTGCTTAATGGTTACTGCTTTGATTCATGTTGGGTGAGAATAATTGTGACTTCGAACTTTGTGTCTTGGGCAGTAATAATAATCATACGACGGTTGCTAAGATTTAATACGGAGAAACGCGTGCGAGTACGGCTCGTGTGATTAGTCCCCTTGGTGGGCTCATAAGTTTTATTGTACCAAATCTTGCAAGTGAAGAATTAGTTTCTTTGGTACGAATAATAATGTTGAGCTGTTTTTACTCCAAGGTGAAATATATTAATTAATTTAGAGCTATTCAGAAGCTTAATTAATTAATGGACTTGATAATCTTAAACGCGGGAAATAATAACCGGGAGCCCATATTATCGTAATGTGGATTAAGATGGATAGTGCAATATTAATTTATTAGTGGTAATAATTAATATTAATGGGCTGAATTATATTGGGGCTCAATATTGAAATTCAGAAGTCCATTAGGAGGTCCAATCTTAATTCTCCTTAAAGGCCCCTCAAGTAGCCCATTAAGTAGCCCAATAATGATAAGGTGATTAAAATAAAAAGAAAATTATATTGCTGATTTTTCCTTATTTTTTTCGAAAATTAGATTATTAGGAGAGATTAGATTTTGTTGATTTTCTTGGAAAGATATTATGGAGGATAAGTATTCTTGGAATACAAGATTATCTCATATATTCAATAAGATCCAAATCTTGGATTCACTCCTATTATTTTCGAAAATTTCAAGTTTATGAGGAGGGTGAGATTTTTGTGGAATATTTTATTTTGGAGAAAAGAATATATGAGATATATTCAATATTTCTTAGAGTCTAAGAAAAGATTTTTTCCAAAGCCCATATATCCTAATATTTTCGGCCACCCTACTCTATAAATAGGGGATGATTATTTCATCCCCAAGGACGTAATTTCATGTGTTGGAAAAATCAAGAGCATAGATATTTTTCTTTTTCCTTAGTTTATTAAATTACTTGAAAGCATCTCCCACCGGTGATCAAGTGAGGTGAAAGGGAAATACTTGAGAAGGTTTTTGGGTCGATAGAGCGAGATCGTAATTGTCCCGTTAATCCAAAGGCCAATTCTACAAGAGGTACGTTAATCACATATTTACTTGTTTATTCCGCCATAGTTAATATGTGAAATTAATTCAACATGCATGATGAAAATTCGTTGCTGGAATTATTATTTGAATTAATTAGGATTAATTCATGCTAGTAATAATTGTATTTAAATTTCATCCCGAATAGATTCCGGGCACCCCTATTTTCCCAACAATTTTGGAGGTTGATAGCCTGCTTGTATCCTCAAGTTGTCAATCCTCTTCGTGTAGGGTTTGACGTATGTGAAGGTTGACTTGGGTCCATCCTCAATCCTGCCCTTCACAGTCTCCAGTATGAGCTCTCTGAGCTGATCAATATGTATCCCTCCTTCAGGCGAGATCTGTAGCTCCTTGGCTGTTTCCTCCATCTCTGCTGGTTGACGCTTGTTGGAGGTCTCTCCAATTTCCTGGCCTTCAAGTTGCTTTCCGCTGCTGTAACTTATATCACCATTGTCCATCCTACTCATTAACTGAGCAATCTGGGCACCTTGGGTCTTGACTAGGTTTGTGAGTCCCTCGACAGCTTTGAGCAGGTTGGCAATCCTAGAATCGACGGTTGGGACATCCGCCATTATGACTATTACTTTGCTTGAGGTTGATGAGGTGTCTGACAACGAGCGTGGAGTAGAGCCTGCAGAGTCACTCTCTTCAACTTTGCTTGGGAAGAGAAGAGATGAAAGGTAGAGTCGGTCCCACTGGGCATGCCAAATTTGTAACAACAAATTTTGTGAAAACACGAAAAAGATTACAACTTGAATTTCATCGAATTTGATTTAGGAATTTGTGCGGGTTTAACCAACTCTGGACTTGATCCTCTGATTCTTCTCTTCTATTGACTTTAACTTTGACTCGAACGGCTCTTGCAATGGTCCTTGCCTTAATCTTGTATGGAGTTGAAGTTAGAGATTTGAAAATGCCGACTCAAGGACTTGACGTCTTGTGTTGAATCAAGTGTGGCTTTCGGATTAACTTCTTCGACAGGGATGAAGAACGCCTTGAATGTTTGATGAAGATCCTTGAATTTTCAATGGTTGAACGAGGAAGACCTCGGGAGAGAAACGCCGAATCAGAAGGGCTTCGAGCCTTGATCTCTGACTTGGAACTGTTTCTGGGTGTGTTCTTCAGAGAACGTTCTTGAGTCTGCGAAGAACGGCTTGAATCTTCGAATGTCTTCAGGTATAAATGCCGAATCTGAGGGTTTTAGGACCTTGATTCTGGATCGAACGCTGTTTCTGAATGACTTACACGAGCACCTTTGAATCTTCAAAGGCCTAGAAGAACGTTCTTGGAGTTTCTTCGAATCTTCGAAGAGAAATGTCGGATCGGAGGGATTTTGAGCCTTAATCTCTTAATAGGAGCTGTTTCTGACAGGTTTGCACGAAGAACATTGAAGAACGCTTTGAGTCTTCAAGAACGGTTGCAGAGGATTCGCTTATTGATTTTTCTTAATGCTCGTTCGTTTCGGTTGTGTGTGTTGGAATGAATGAACAAGGGCCCTATTTATAGGATGGAGGTTGAGAAACCTTCTTTTTCTATCGTGCCACGTGGCACGTCCTGGTTGGCCAATGATATTTGATTGGCGTAATTTGCAAATTAATTTAATTCAATTCCCTTTTTGACAAGATGTCATTTAATTTTCGATCTTCTGGTAAATAAACTGTATTTATTAACCAATATAACTATCGAACACTCATTTAATTCGACCGACTTGTACCGTGTACATTGACTTGAACGCAAAATACTAGCTATACTAGACCCACAAGAGTATGGGATCCTTGTACTATTGGCAAGTATAGGGACCAAGTATTATCGTACCCAAGGGAAGGTATGTATGCGAATAGAGCCCTGGAGATCTACGCGTCGTAGTTAATATTAATGGATGTTCGGTTTTAGGAATGGAATTAAACTACTCTAAAGTCTACTTCTATTAATGCAAATAATGAAATCAAACGAATAACTAAGGGTTATAATAAAATATGAGATGATGATGCTCAGGATAGGAATCCCTACGTATACTAACGGAGCTAGTACGATAACTAAAATAACCGTGATGTGTAAGTATTAATCCTAAGTGTACTAAAATTAGGCAATCAACTTCCCTAATCTAGCACCAGATTGAAAGACTAGAAGCTCAAGAATTAACCCTAATACTTCGTCATATCAACCTACTTCACAACTCACTAAACAAGTTATATGGATTATGCTTAATTAATGAGACTCTTATTTCCCCAAGGTGATACGGTGGTCCTCCCTAGATAAACCGGTAAATTATAAACCCCTTCTATAACCCTACCGTTAAGCCTACTCGTTATCAAAGAGTGATAAGATCGTTCTCTCTCTAATAATTTTTGTACTCACTTCCAAGATAATTCTAGGGTTTATTTTAAGAATTCAATTAATTAAGATAACTAGCACTAAACATCACGAATTATCCTAATTATTTACCAACATCCTACTTCTACGAGTTCATCCTACCCCAAGCATGCAATGGTTCTAGCCTAACATGGTAATTGAAGTAACGAAAACAATCAAAATAATGATGACCATTTGCATAATTGAATAATCAAGAGAATTGGAAAGCATAAACAAAAGAATATCTCAAAATCTCAATAAATCTGGTAAAGTAGGGTTTAGAAGTCTCAAAGGTTCAAGAACAAAAGAATTAAATGAAAAGATTCAAAAGAAGTATCTAAACTAAGAATTCGTATGATCAAAACCTCGTTTACAAGTGTCAAACTCTCCAAAATCTCTCTATCAAGCTCTAAGTATGCAAAAGTATGAATCGGGATAAAAGGGTGTCCAAAAATGAGCTTGGGACCGGGTATTTATAAGCAACGGGCCGAAAACGGGTGAAAAGACCGAAATCACGCAACTTTGGGTGGTGGTCGAGCACTAGCGCTCGACCCCCCCCTTTGGTCGAATAGGCCACGTTCCAGAGCACTTAGGGCGCTCAGCCCCTCTTTGGTCGAGCGGGGGCGCTCGACCCTTACTGGTCGAATGGATCTTGCGGTCGAGCGAGTGTGTTCGAGTGATGGTGGTCGAATGGAGCATACGGTTGAGCGGTGGCGCTCGACCAGGCTGCTAGAGCCAACAACACGCTCGACCTCCTCTTGCTCGAGCATCTCCAATTTTGAGCCAAGTGATACTTTTCTTTGCACGAACTAATACTTCTCTTATTTCTTCAATATCTTCTCATTCGGGCATCCGTTTGAGTCGATTCAAAGTCCTACGAACTTCATTTTTCGCCCTCTATCCATCTATGAGCATCAAAGAGGCAAATTCATCCATTTATGAAAATAGTACTCAATTGACTCTAAATACTCATCGAATTCACTCAAAACAAGGGCAAAACGAGCTAAAAATCATAACAATTTCACGCCTAATCATACATTTAATATAAAGTTTAACTATTTAATTCAAGAATTAATTTAATTAAATTCTCAAAATGAAATAGTAAATTTAATTTGATGTTAATATTTAATTTTTACACGCGTCACTATTTAATTGGGTGCAAATTTAATTTGCTTACAATGACGTCATAAAACATTTATCCCTCTGAAATGGTGAAAATTGGTGAATTGGCTTTGACAATCGAATGGGACCAAAAGTGCACCTAACGGAGATAACGGAAAATGTAACGCTGAGACCAAAACTGCTTGAAATTTCGTGAATGGGACCAAAGTGAAGAGTATTGGGACAAAAAACGTGAAGTCCCATGACCTGTGGGACCGAAACTGCATTTTTCTTATGAAAACTCCTTCATTTCGGCAACTCAAGACCAGATTTTTAGTTGTAAAACACCTTCAACGTGGGTAAATCTCCAAGATATAACAGTTTCAGATACGTAAAAAGAAGAGTCTCTCATTCCTCTTCAATCACTTTTACCATCTTCGATGATTAACTTACGTTTAAACTCCGAACAATTGATGATGCTATTGAACAAAATTTAAACTCCAATCGCCTTACGTTTTGAGCTACTCCCAAATCCACACAATTTGAACCATCTCCGCTTAAGATTAAATATTCAGCATTTGCCACATATTTACGAATTCAGTCATTTCTCTCGGTAGGTGGAGATCCAATATTTTCCGACTCCTTTGCAATTTGTTGTGCTAAACCGGAAAACCAATTTGAATCACCAACACAAAACCCGAGTTTTTCCTTGAAGAAAGACAAGGTTTCTTCTTTAGTTAAGGTTTTCATTGCAAAAATGGGTCTAGCATCCATTTTTATAAGAACACCTTTATCGCGAGGTGTCAAAAGAATTGAGCAATTCTAACTTGAGATTTTCCCAAACATCGTCAAGCATTATAAGGATTCTTTTTCCGCGCAATAATCTACTACTTAGTTTTGTTGCTCTAGATGATAAACCCGTCCCTCCAATTTCGACCTTAAATTTCCAGTTATATCACCTTGGATTTTCTCCTTTTATGTATTTTAGCTGATAACTACCACCAAATAATTTTTCTGCCCTCACTCTTTCATGACTTTGTCCGCCAAAATCGACTTTCCAACACCACACATCCTTGACATTTTCTTCTTCAATTTCTTTTCTAAATTCAAACTCACTTCCAAATTGATGCAGGTGTGGGATATGACAGTATTATCACAACAATCATTGCTCTTCTGCTTCATCTGTCGTATAAGCTCTCCTGCTTGCAGAATAACGAGATTTCACAAACAACCAACCAACACCTCGTTGGTTATTTCACTCATCTTTTGTTGGATTGCCTTCACTTTTTCCAACCTTAGGAAATTTTCTTGGGCTGTGTCTAGATCCATCTCGACCCCTGCTCTTTTACGCTCCAAGTTTTTGGCTTCTTGTTCTAGTGTATTGACATTGCTGTTGAAGTAACAAAGATAAGTGGGTGCATTATGCAAGTTCAATTGTTACACAACACAATATTCATCATTTCCTGCCATTCTTTTCTCGATTCTGTTTCAAATTCATGGAAATAATGAAGTTTAAATTAAGACGAGCATTAATTAATAATTAGTGGTGTACAATTGAGATATATAAAATGCAACCACGTACCTGTACGCAAATTAATAGAAAGCTGGTCCAATATAATCAAATTGAGATATATGAATCTGTATAGATGTGTATCGTGAAGTTTTTAGTTTTTTATGATTTCCATGGATTGTTTATTAAAGTAAAATTTGACACAAAATATTTTGTTTTATTAAAGTAAAATTTGACACAGAATTTTCAAATTATCAGGAGCATGTTGCATATTCCCTGCCCAGCAGCAATATTTAGTGGCAGGCAGAGGTAGAGCATATTTTTAATTATCACTTTTGATTCCAAAAGAATTTTAAAATAGTTCTTTTTTCGATACTTTAGTCCCATAATTTTATTCGACTTTTTTTATTCCAAATGAATTGCACTTTTGGTCCCAAAAAATGAATAAATTGTACTTTTGGTCTCAAGACAATACATAAATTTGCAATTTTGGTCCTAAAAATTAATGAGTGGGACCAAAACTGCAAAAAAAAAAAATGACTACTTTCGCACATAGATACCAAAAGTATAATAAACTCTTTCTCTAGGGTAAAAATGCAATTTTTCCATTTAACATAATCATAACCTTTATATAGTCAAACCCATGTTTGCCTATGTGGCATGTCTCTTTTATCTTCATTTCAAAAACTCTTTCTTCTCATCAATTCAATTTTTCATTTCTCATCTCAACCATACATTTATCTTCTTCAATCTTAATCGTCCATTTTAATTTTTTTCCCCTATAAATTGCATTAGCCTCCTACACATTTTTCATCATCTCTCATGCTTCGGATCGTGTAAGTCAGTGCATTTCTTTTTGCAAATCATCATGTTTATTAAATTCATAGACTTAATATTCTTTTTTTGCTTATTTTTTTATGCAGATATTTTTAGGATTTCTCCCTCATGTTTGATCCGTGAATTTGGCTCTAGCTAGCAATAATATTAATGATCGACGCCATTGTCACCCATCCGAGAATGATCGACGCCATTGATCCGCAAGCATATTGGAGACGACATACAGAAACATCGACGCCATTGTCACGCATCCGAGAATGATTCCGAAATGCCATGAGGAAGAGGAGCGGGCCGTAGAATTATTGATATAATCTTTATGTATGCTAATTCTAAAAATTATTTTTAATAGTGTTAATCAAATATATATTATTCTTTAATTTTAAATTTCAATTATTATGATGATGTTTCAATATATTTTGTTCCTTAAATTTATGTATTAATCTGCCTGATCTTGTGTACTCATTAATTAGGCTAGGTATTAATTCACCCTAATTTAACAATTAACTCATCAATGGCAATTAATCTTATTCAATGTTATTTAGTAAAATTAACCCTCATACATATGATCACTTAAATTAAGCATCATTTTGTTTCCAACTATTGTTAATCCTAAGTTAAGCGAATAAATTTTTTATTGGTAAACCTTGAATTAGTCAGAATACTAATTGTGCCTGCAAAATGTTTCTAAAAATTAATCTTATTCAATGCTATTTAGTAAAATTAACCCTCATACATATGATCACTTAAATTAAGCATCATTTTGTTTCCAACTATTGTTAATCCTAAGTTAACCGAATAAATTTTTTATTGGTAAACCTTGAATTAGTCAGAATACTAATTGTGTCTGCAAAATATTTCTAAAAATTTATTAATGATAATCCTAATGATAGTGATTTATGCTAATGATTTATTGGCATATTATATTGTAGTCAAAATGATATATTGAAAGAAATTGGTGCAGTGATGGATAAATTTGGGTTATTTAAATCCCTAATTTAACTTAAATTACCATGTGATTTAGTGGATGACCATAAGTATAAGTATTATAATTAATTAGATTGTACATTTTTTTTCTCCCATGATTTTAGTATTCAATGCTATTTAGTAAAATTAACCCTCATACATATGATCACTTAACTTAAATTACCATGTGATTTAGTGGATGACCATAAGTATAAGTATTATAATTAATTAGATTGTACATTTTTTCTCCATGATTTTAGTATTCAATGCCTTAAATTAGTCAGAATATTAATTGTGCCTGCAAAATATTTCTAAATATTTGTTAATGGTAATCCTAATGATAGTGATTTGTGCTAATGATTTATTGGCATATTATATTGCAGTCCGAAAGAAATTGGTGCATTGATGGATAAATTTGGGTTATTTAAATCCCTAATTTAACTTAAATTACCATGTGATTTAGTGGATGACCATAATTATAAGTATTATAATTAATTATATTGTACATTTTTTTTCCATGATTGTAGTGTGAGTTGTCTAATGACATAAAATAAATGTTTTACATTTATGGATGTGTCAAAATTGGTTCATTAATTTTTTAAATAATTTTTTTTAAATCTCTGTATTATTCTAGGTATTAAGTATTATATCCTGATTTTTGGTGTCTTAATTTTTATGTGCCTAATTTTTGCTTTATAGTAATTGATTGGTTTGATTGCCGAATATTTGGTGTTCCATGATTGCCGAGTATTATATAAAAACAACTATAGAGAATTGGGCCTTAAATATTAAAAAACAACTACCAAAATAAATAAAAAATATACAAGAAATAAGCAATAGTTTAATGAGAAGGATATTGAAAAAATCGGACAACTACACTACAACCACAGAGAACTGGGCCTAAAATCAGGAATTAAATACATTGAAAGGAATAGCTAATTGGTTCAACACTATAATAGACAAATGTTAGGGAAAATAAAGGCCCAATAAAATTGTTACAAATCATCATGGCCTAAAAACAGTAAACCGATCACAACAAAAAATTATTTAAAATTAACTATCAAATTTTAAACTACAATAGTTATTAAGCATTTCTATTAATTGGGATGTTAAATCCATTTAATTCGAATACCATATGTGTTTAATTATATTGTAGACTGCTCCATTACATTCATGAGAATTCATTTAATAATTTTTATTCAGACACCGAACAAATTTTTTATTATTTTTTTTGGTAGAAAAAGTTCAGTGCTTTAAAATATATTGTTACAACGTTTGATGCGAATAGGATGTAACATCTACAATTTGAATAGAATGAAGATCTTCCAGGTACTTAATTCCTCTATATGCAGTATCGTTTACAGCCTCTTCAATGGAATGGAATAGAAGACCATGTATGTTACAAATAGTGTGTGCACCGTGGAGGTAGACGTCCGTCTGGAAAATTCTAGCTTTGTTTGTACTAATGTCATAGGTTTCATACGCAGCCCATAGATAACCAAGCTTCACCGCTAGGTCGTGTAGTATTACCCTGAAATTAACCACGAAAATATTAGGATCCATGTCTTAAGCACAAAATTTCGAGCAGCTTAGAGTGTGGAGTAATCCACGTCTAACACTTATATAGTTAAGATTAGTGGACGTTTTTTAAAATCCATTATCTCATAATAATTATAAATATCTTTATCTTTAATGCATAATATTGAGATTTTATTGATATTTTGAATATTTTCCTGAATTAGCACCAGTGTTGTGCAGGAATTTTACAATTACTACTTAATTGTATAATTTATGTTTCTTTATTATTATATAAAATAATTATTTTTTTGTGTATAATATAATAATAATGATTAGTTTCATTGAGTAATTCTTGGTCGCAAAATTATTTGTGCAATTTAATATTGATATTGATATAATTTGAATTTTCCAAATTTAGGTAAAATTATAAATATATTTGACCGGTATCGTATGCGTATGTATATATATACATGTGTATATATATATATATGTATATACATGCATATATTAATTATGTATATTTTTTATATTTATTTTGTTGTCTTTACAGGTAGAAATTTGTCAGCTACTATTTCTTGAATAGGAAGTACATTACCCATCAAAGGTTTTGATGGAGATATAGATATTACTCTAATGAACTCGATGCACTTCTTTGTGTGTCTTTGGACTAATTTTTTTTTCTTAGCATATTTGGACTTTGGCGATCCTACTCATGTGTGCATGCATTGCAATGCTTTAATGTGGTATGATGAGAGATCTTCGAAGAAAAAAAATGAGAATCCACTAAAATTTCCTTCGTGTTGTGGTAATGGGAAAGTTCAGTTGCCAATGTTAAGGCCACCTCCGGAGGTACTGAAAAATCTACTCTCCATGCATGATGATAAGAGCAAGCAATTTGTTAAAAATATAAGAGCATACAATATGATGTTTAGTTTTACGTCAATGAGCGGTAAGGTTGATAGTTCTATCAACAGAGGTCAGGGACCTTATGTATTCAAAATGCATGGTGCTAATTATCACCAGATTGGAAGTCTATTACCTATTCCTGGTCAACAACCAAAGTTCTCGCAGCTGTATATTTATGATACTGATAATGAGATTGACAACAGAATAAAGGCTCTTAGGTATCGCTCTTTTTACTTTACTTGAGTATTCATAACTATTTATTTCATGATTATTTTTCCTAAGTTTGGTTCTTCTCTTGGCATGTAATTACTTTCGGGTTTTTATGTTATTTTAAAGAGCTATAAAGGATTATTAATGTATATTTTATTCATACTTTTTCTAAGAGAAGTATTGAATTTGCCTACAGTGTAAGAGACACTGAAAGGAATAGAAGGTTGGACAATATTATTGTTGGAGACCTAAGACGAATGTTGGATCGATTTAATCCATTTGTTGTGCAGTTTAGAAATGCAAGGGAAGGTATAATGTCTGGGCATGAGCCATCTCTTAGATTGAATTTAGTACATGCAAGGAATACAGATGAGAGAACGTATAATCTTCCAATTGCTTCTGAGGTAGCTGCACTCATTCCAGGAGATTTTAATGCAGCCTTTGAGCAAAGAGATGTTGTTCTTAAGACATGCAGTGGTGAATTGTTGAGAATAAGTGAGTTGTATCCATCGTATGTTCCACTACAATATCCTCTGTTGTTTCCTTATGGTGAGGTGATTAGTGTCATTATTGCATCATTTTGTTGCTTGATTTGTAAGTTCTTATAAGTGTTTTTAAGCATAATTGATATTTATTCGTGCTAAATCGTCCATTTAACTCCTCTCCTCGAGTTTGGTGTGATTGTATAGGAAAATGAGTGAAATACGGCCAAGACTAAAGAAGAGTCGAGCAAGGATATTCAAAGGAAGAAGAATCAAGTCAAAATACAAGTTGGAATGCAAAGAAGAAGCAAAACAAGCCAAAAGAGTGCCCATATCGGTTTGTACACATTGTACCGGCCGAGACAATAGCATATAAACCGGTATTTTGGCTATGGCATCAAAATACCGGTTTGCACACTTCATATCGGCCGATACAAACCTTGCAAACCGGTATGGAGGTCCTGTAGCACCTTGTCTCGGTTTGAAACCATCTGTCTCGGCCGATATCAAGACCCCAAACCGATACGGACCTCCTCTGCTCTTGAAAAATCTAAAATTTCAACTTTTGGAGAACTTAAATGCAATTTTGGGTAAGGGTTTTTTAACCCACATATAAATACCATCTTTCAGGGAATTACAAGGCATTCCCCCATCAGATTTAGACCCCCAATTAGGTTAGAGAGAGTTCTTCACCAAATTTTCCTTTTCCTTTGATCTACTTTCAAATTCTAGCTAGGTTTTTCATTAGATTTTGATTATTGTTGCATTCAAGCTCAAGTATGGTTGTAATTGAAGGATGGGTTGAAGATGTTGCTGAGTATTCTTCTATTTAGGTGTTTTCTACTCTTTATTGTGTTTGCCCAATTGTTCAATTTCATTTTAATGGCTATTTCTCTTATTTCAATGGATGTTTTGTTTATTTCTATGGTATCTAGTTAAATTCCTTGTGTTGGGGTGTTTGGAATTACATGGGTAATTAGGTATATGATTTGATTGGAGATTGTTGCTCTAGTTGGAGGTCACCCTCATAGGATTATGGTTTTGATTGTTCAATTACATGAATTACTCTTGTAATTTGTATTAGATTATGTGATTGTCTCAACGAGAGTTGGATGTTTGCATGAAATAGTATGGGTGTGAGTAATTCATGTGATTTGAGTTAATATTGAGGAATCGCAACGAGAGTTGAGTGTTTTCATTAGAATTACATAATTCCTACATTAGATGCTTGATTTAGTTATTGGGTAATTAGTGAGGAGAATACAATCCAAGGGTTTTAATTGACGTGTTTGTCTAGGCTTATCAAGTACGATTGATGCGTAATATTTAGTGATTGCTCTTTTTTTATGACCGAAAACTAGAGTAATAATTTCTTATTGAACATTTGCTTGATTCTCATGTAAGGAAGAACACCCGAACACCTTTTCACATTTGTCAAAAACCTAAAAAATCTCCTGTTATTTGTTTTTGTTCTTGTTTACTTTCTTTATTTCATTCTAAGTCTCGTTCATTACTTTTCAAAACAAACAACCTTCTAAAATTTGAATTGCATTACAATTATATGGCGACATACATTCCTAGGGCTATGTTCATCAATTTAATCTCGTGGTTCGATATTAAACTTGGTCAATTTCTTACAACAACAATGAACTCGTACACTTGCGAGTAGTTGAATTCGTGCATAACAAATTTAACAAATAAGTTTTTGGCGCCGTTGCCGGGGACTAGTTGTTTTTAGTGTAACTTAGTGCTAGTTGAACGTGATTGATAGTGCATTTTCTTTTATCTTGTTTGAATTTGATACTCTTCCATTGGTGTAGATGTGCTTCATTGGATAGATGGACATATATTATCAATACCATTGGAATCCATATTCTGATAAAGATGGTATGATATATCTTCCACAACAAGAAGAAGTTGGGTACGATAATGGAGAGACTTTCGACTATGAGTGGCAAATGCAACAATTTCCTTCATCTTGTCAAGATTCGAGACTCCTTGAAACGTTGTCTACTTTTAATGATGCATGTACGGCCTACATGGAGTGTATTCGACAAGCCGGAGAAAGGATGATGAAGTTAGAAGAGACAACACCCTCCATTATTGTCCCCGATCTTGCAAAACAAATGCATGATTTGCAATGTAAATTTGATCAACTTTGCTCCGGTGTGAACTATAAAAGTGAACAAAGTGGATTTCCATCCGAATCAAATATTGACTGGGAAGAGTTAGATCACAACCTTGTTAGGAGTTGCATTGAGCAAGAAGAGGAGGAAGAAGAGCAAGAAGTAGATGAAGTTGAAGAGAAGGTTGAGAGAATGGAAGTAGAAGAGGAAGAGAAAGAAGGGGAAGTGTTGAACTACGCTCATATTTGGAATTTCCTTGAAGAAGAAGACAAAGATGAAGATTATATTCGTATTTTGAGATACCTTCAAGGAATACATAATGAAGAAGAAGAAGATAGAGAAAAGAATGAACAAGAAGAGGATGAATTAGAAGATGGAAAAGAGGAGGGTCCAAGTGATGAGAAGGATGATCTTGAATGCAAGATGATTGATGTCATTGAGCATTATGTTGAAGAAACTTGGGAGAATTCTCTTGACCCTTTCTATCCTCATATTTTTAATAATCCTCTCTTTGATGATGTTAATGATGATTTTTCTCTTGTTTGGATTGATAGGAAGAAGAATGAAAAGGAGAAAGATGGAGCCGAAAATTCCGTGGTTGAAAGTTACGAAGAGGAATGTCCCTTGATGGACAAGAGCGACAACGAACAAGAGAATCAAGAAGCATTGTAGGACGAATTGAAGATTGAAATGAGCATTTATAAACCTTTAATCTCTTCTATTGATTTTATTTTAATCCTTTAGAACTTTGACCAAAAGATCGAAATAATGAAGGTCTTGGGCATCTTTGGAAAAGAAGGAAAGGTATGGAAAGAGATAATGGTGAAGGAACAAGAGGAAAGACCATTGAGAAAAAGATGCAAGAGGGAGATGGGTAATCGGTCCTTATTTCACAAGAGCCTCCTTGATGTAGAAGCTCAAGGGATGAAGTATAATGGCAAGGAGGATCGATATCCTTGGCCATTTCGATAGGAAGTTTGATTTCACTCAATAAGTCCGGCAAAGGACACTAAATCTAGCGCTAAATGGGAGGCAACCCATTATTTTACCATTTTTAAGTGTTTTTCGTTTCTTATGTTAGTGTGTGTTTGATCTTTTCTTGTTTTTGTCTTGTTTTGTAGGGGATTGGGTATTCTTTGAAGAAAGTCAGAGGTATTTCAAGCTCAATTGCAAATGAGGGAGAGCTTAAAAGAAGATGAGCTAGAATCGAGGGTGACATTGGTGCTAATTGTGAGGTACAATCGGACCCCGGGCTCGAACTTAGACTTGCTTGGCAATGTCTAAGTTTGGGGGGGTATTTACTTGTTGTTTCATAGCACCGAAGAACCATTTTTGGATAATTGCATGTGAATATATTGACATATAGAGAGCATTTGGTTGCACGTTTTGATTGATCATATCATGGTACCAAACTTCAAATTGCTTAGCAATGTCGAAGTTTGGGGGGATTTTTTTTTGTGATTTATTATTCATTTTACACCAAGATGTTCTTGGATTTTGCATGTGTGGAATTTGTTTGATTAAATTTTTGAGTGGCTTGCTTAATGTGGTGAATTACTTGGTGAGTAGTTGGTTGCAAATCTCATTATGGCACTATTTTTTCCAAACTTTTAATTGCTTAGCAATGAAAAAGTTTGGGGGGGTATGTTCATTTTACAATTCCATTTGCACCAACTTACTTTGCTCAATTTTGAAAATGTGTGCTTAATTGTGGACTTATTGTATATCTTTGAGTACATTTTTCGGGAGATAAGATTGTTTGGCTTGGTGTTGGAGAATCAATTGATGGTGATTGTTTGGTTTTTGAGATTTAGTTGAGCTTGATGGTATTGATTGAGACTTGCTTGCTTACTCGTTTATGTGACGATTATGCTTGAATTCGTGCTCGATCCATGATTAGACAAGCCCGTGAGCTTTAGAGCCTTTAGACTTGCATATATTTTGGTCTAATTTATTTCTTGTGAGTACCGTTCATGCTTGTGTGCTCTAGAACTTGCCAATTGTCTTGTTTGAGGCTACATAAAGTGTGAAATTTTTGAAAGTGATATGAGGCCATCTTTGATTTGAATAGTCACTTAGCCAAATTTTCCATACCAAATGAAAATTTTCTGTAGTTAGCCCTTTTGAGCCTAATGACCTATTTTTTTTTTGGCAACCTACAAATTTAGCCTACTTATCCCTTTTTATGAGCCTAATTTTTCCTATGAACTAGTGGAGCTTGAACATGGATAGTGAGGTTGAGTTGAGCGTTAATGTGAATTTGGTGGATGAGTTTGTGTGAAAGTGAAAAGTTTGGAAAAAGAGAAAAAAGATGAGTGAAAAATTTGTACAAGAAAAGATTGAGTTGGTTTGTGAAAAGTAGAAAAAAATTGAAAATGAAACTCTCTCTTGTATAGCTATTTGGTAGAGTTTCAAGTTCAAAATAGGTGTTTGATGGTTGATGGTGAAGAATGTGCTTGAAAAATGTGACAAGTAGATTGTTGGAGCATGAGTTTTTGAGTTGCAACGTGATCACTTGCGACTTTGTCTTGAGTTTTTTAGATGTGTCTATGCGTCTTTATCTCTCGCTCCACTAGTTTACAAGTCACTTTATCCAAATTTTCCTCACCTTAACCAAAGAGCCCAACATTACAACCAAATGCAAAGTCCTCATTGATTCTTGGATTGATCACTTAGCAAGTGGTGGAGAATTTAGATGATTGGCAAGCCTATGGTAGTGCACTTGTGTGAATTGATCGTTGAGAGCATACATTCCATGATACACTTTGAGTGACGAGTGAAACACTTACTTGAGAGAAAATTGTGGATTGATCCTTGCTTGAGTAATTTCCCAGCACAAATTCCGGCATTAATGGCGCAAAGAGCAAGAGGAATTGAGCTAATTCCCTTGGACTTGGAGATCGAAGCCACGTCTAGAAGAAGAAATTGGGAGAGGAATAGAAGAAGAGCTAGAGTCGAAGCAATGGCAAATATCAATCAAAACCCTAATGCCGAGATTCGTAATGAAGGAAATGAGCGTGGGAGGCCAATTAGAGAGTATTTTGAGCCACCGGTTCAAAATTATTACGATGGAATAGCCCGACCACCTGTGGCGGCTAATAATTTCGAGATCAAACCCGCTCTCATTGACATGCTCTCAAAGAGACAATTTGGAGGAGATGCTCCACATGAAGATCCTAACCGCCACATTGCTCAATTTTTAGAGTATGCCGATACAGTTAAGATGAATGGAGTAAGTGAAGACGCTTGGAGAGCTAGACTCTTTACATTCACTTTGAAAGGTCGAGCCAAAGATTGGATAGCCTCCTTGCCTAAAGATAGTCTTGATTCTTGGGAGAAATTGTGCAACAAGTTCCTTTTAAAGTTCTTCCCTCATTCGAAGACTCTACAACTCAAGACTCTCATATGTGGATTTCGCCAAAAGGACCATGAATATATGCATGATGCATGGGAGAGGTTTAATGAACTTCTAAGGAAATGTCCACAACATGGATTTGTGGACGAACAAATTGTAAGCTTCTTTTATTATGGATGCAATGGGGTGTCAAGGGGTAAGTTGGACTCATCAGCGGGTGGATCGTTATTCAAGAAGACGGGGAGAGAAGCCTTAGAATTGATAGATGAAATAACTAGCAACACGGCTAGTTGGACAACCGAAATGGATCTTCCACGGAGAATTGCTCAAATACAAGAGGGAGAAACGGTTAAGTCTCTAGCCGAAGTGATGAAGTCCTTGCTCACAAAGGTTGATAGTTCAGTCGAAGGTCAAAAGAAGAACGTAATGAGTGGAAATGTGGATATGCAAAACAGTTTTGAACATGTGGAAGAGGCGAGCTACATGGGAAAGCAACCTTATAACCATGGTAACTTTCAAGGAAACCAACAATTTCCCAATCACAATCCTCAACCCTATCAAAATCGATACCAAAATAATCCACCCTTCCAAAATAATTCCCAACAACCACCATTTCAACACCAACCCACACCTCCATTCCCAAGCACCAACACTTATAATCCCAACCTTTAAAAACATGAAAACTTTTCCTACTCAAACCCAAAAGTCGCTATAACACTTCCACCGGGGACTGATCTGGGTGCACGAGCGCCTTATAGTGAAGGGAAGTCTTCTCTTGAAGATGCGTTGAATACCGCCATCGCAACATTGCATACTTCTAATACCAACATGGGCGTACTCTCCGGCCAAATACAACAACAAAATGCAAAGAAGGAGATGAGATTTGGAAAAATAGAAGAGCAACTAAGCACACTTAGCTCACTTAGCCAACTAACATATGTGGTAGAATCGTTATCCAATCAAGTGAAGAATTTGGAGTTTCAACTTGGGCAAGTGGCATCTTCAAGTGGAAGTGGTGAGAAAGGCAAATTCCCATCGACAACGGAGGTTAATCCTAAGGAGCATTGCAAGGCTATAGAGCTTAGGAGTGGAATAAAATACGAAGGGCCAAGCATGATAGTGGAAGAAAAAGATCGAGAGGTGAAGGAAGTAGAGGAAGAGAAGGCGATTGAGGATGAAAATGAGTTGGTGGATGATCAAGACAAAGAGGAAGAAGAGGAGGAAAAGATTGAGAGAACAAAGAAAAAGTGGGTGCCCAAGTGGAAGAAAGCAAAAGAGGCAAGAGAAAAACAAGAAGAGGTGGAGTGTGATGAATGGGGAGTTCCAAAAACTCTTATTCCACCACCATACCCTCAAAGGTTTATGAAGAAGAAGATCGATGAGAAGTTCTCCAAGTTTTTAGAGGTGTTCAAGAAAGTAACCATAAACGTCCCTCTACTTGAGGCCTTGGAAGAGATACCGACGTATGAAAAATTTCTCAAGGACCTCATTTCGAAAAAGAGAAAACCCGAGGAAAGGGAGACAATCAACTTAACTTTGGAGTGTAGTGCTCTATTGCAAAGACGTTTGCCACCAAAGTTAAAGGACCCCGGGAGTTTCACTCTTCTATGCAAATTGGGGAACCAAGAGAAGGGGCGTGCTTTATGCAATCTTGGAGCAAGTATCAACCTTATGCCGTTGTCGATATTCAACCGATTGAAGATTGGAGAGATCAAGCCCACTTCAATTAGCGGATCGTTCGTTTACTTATCCTAAGGGGGTAGTTGAAGATGTCCTAGTAAAGGTTGACAAGTTTGTTTTTCCCACGGACTTCGTAGTCTTGGATATGGAGGAAGATGATCTTGTACCATTGATTTTGGGGAGGCCCTTCCTTGCAACCGCTCGAGCGGTCGTGGATATGTTCACCGGAAAAATTACTTTGAAGTTGGATAAAGAAGAGATCACTTTTGACATATACAATGCTATGAGACATCCCAATGATGATCATGAATGTAAAACAATTGATGTGCTTGAGCATTGTGTGCAAGAAGTGTTGGAAAATTCTCTAAACCCTCTCTATCCTAACATTTTCACTAATCCTATCTTTGATGATGATGTTAATGATTCTTCTCTTATTTGTCTTGATAGGTGCAATGATGGAAAGGAGGATGTGAGCCAAATTTGGGAAAGAAAGAAACCATTTCTACCATTGAGGATACCCGTGGAAGGAGTACCACAAGAGGAGAAGAAGCAAGGTCTAAATCCATTACCGGAACACTTGAAGTATGCCTATCATGGTGAAGGTGAAAATTTTCGATAATCGTATCTTCTACTTTGAATGATCATGAGTTGCATGCTTTACTTGATGTACTTAGGAAACACAAATCTGCCATAGGTTGGTCTATTAGTGATATAAAAGGCATTAATCCCGCTATTTGCATGCATCATATTCGTTTAGAGAAAGATACGATTCAACAACACCCTAATAACATAATAAGACACTAAAAACAAATAAAAGCAAATAAACATGGATTGCCTCCCATTCAATGCTATTTTTAAGGTCCTCATGCCGGACCGAGCTCAAAGGAGCTTATGGGACATCATACTCAAAAATACCTCCCTTACTCTCATAAGAGTGGTGCTTGCATTCCTTTCCTTGATGCCCCACCATCATGAGCTCTTTTGCTTCCTTCTCTTCCCCAAGTGTTATGGGTCTCAACTCCTTCTCACCTTTATCTGGAGGCGTCTTACCAAACAGTTTCTTGAATTTGGACTTTTTCTTCTTAACTCCTCCATTTCCTTCAAACTGGATCACGTCCACACTTTTCACCTCTTCATCCTTCAACCTCTTCACTTTGTCCCTATCAAAATAATCACGATCATAATGCACATTGGTTAAATCATCAAGTGAAGGATTATAAAATTCATGAATATGAGAAGGATTCGGGATATGAGGTGTGTCTTTAACACTAGGATCAATGGCATCCATGCAATACAAACTCTCATCCTCCTTCGGGTGCTTCATGGCTTCATATAGGGAACTCTTCACTTCTTGATCATCAACTTTCAATGTAATCTTCCCATTTGCCACGTCTAGCACCATCCCCGCCGTAGCTAAGAACGGTCTTCCTAAGATCAGGGGCACGTGCTTACCTTCCTCCATCTCTAGGACCACAAAATCGGCTAAAAAAATGTGATCTCCAACTCTCACGAGGACGTCTTCAACAACACCTTGAGGTCGAGTGATAGACCGGTCGGCAAGTTGAAGCGTCATCATCGTCGGCTGAAGTTCACCACCTTCCAACTTCTTAAAAAGCGACAACGGCATAAGATTGATGCTCGCTCCAAGGTCACACAACGCTCCCTTCTTGATCCCGTTCCCGATATCACAAAGAATGGTGAAGCTCCCAGGATCCTTCAGCTTTGGAGAAAGCGCCTTGTGCACTAATGCACTCACCTCGTGGTTCAACTGCACCAACTTCGGCTCATCCACTCGCCGCCTTTTCGCGATTAAGTCCTTCAAAAACTTTGCATAGTTGGACATCTGTTCCAAAGCATCATAAAAGGGAATATTAATATGCAATTGTTTAAAAACATCAAGGAATTTAGCAAACTTTTCATCAAGCTTCTTTTTCATGAAGCATTGTGGATATGGGATGGGTATCATAGATTTGGGTACCCCTCATTCATCTCTCTCGGTCTCTTTCACTTTCTCCCTTGCTTCCTTTGTCTTCTTCCACTTAGGAACTCTCTCACCCTCCTCAATGCCTTCCTCTTCAAGCTCTTTGCTCTCCTGAGACTCATCCTCAACCTTCTTCTCAATTCCTTCACTTTCAATCCCCTTCTCAACTTGGGGCGTCTCAGAATCAGCAGGCATCTGAGGCCCTTCATAGTTGGTTCCACTTCTCCACTGGATAGCCTTGCAATGCTCTTTCGGGTTCCCCTCCGGCATGGAAGGATATTTACCTGGCTCCCTATTCAATGACTTTGCCATCTGGCTCATCTGGAACTCTATATAAGTGAACCTTCGATTGTTCTCTTGTTGAGTTCTAGTCCACTCAACGTTCATCTTCTGGAGCTCTTGATCACGTTGATCACCCTTTTTATGCAACTCTTTCACATCGTACTCCAAGGATGACAACCTCTTACTTTCTTCCTCCACCTTTTGTAGAATCGCTATCAACATCTCCTCGGTTGATGCACCGCCTTCTCCACCAGGAGGTTTAGACCCCGGATCAACACCTGCAGGAACTGTAATACCCGCCTTCGGGTTAGCATAAGAAAAATTCTCGTTCTTCCTCCATTGGTTCTGAGGAAGCTGCTGGCCTCCTTGATACCCTTGTGTGTTCCTCCATTGATTTTGAGGAGGCTGTGGGCCTGGAGGTACAAAAGGTTGGCCATAAGAAGGCCTTCCATACTGATTTCCACCTTGGTAGCCATTCTGATTGTAATACGGACCTCCCATGTAATTGGCTCCCTCTTGCTGTCCACTTGGCTGGTCTACTCTCTCATTCTCTGCTGCATGCCCTCCACCCAAATTCTTCCCCAACTCGAGGTTGTTAATCTTCTCCATCATGGCCATCAACAGCCTTCTCGTTCCTTCACCCTCTTCAACCTGATTAACTCTTTGGAAATCTGCATCCACGTTCCAAGCCCCGGCATTCGTGACAATGTTGTCCACGATCTCTCTACACCTCACTATTCCTTGATTAAGGAATGATCCACTAGCACAGGCATCTAGATGGTCTTGCTCGACCTTGTTGGCACCACTGTAGAAGAATGCCATCACATCCCCCTCGTTATACCCGTACTGCGGGCACTCTATCAGCATGTTTGAGTATCTCTCCCACACTTGACGTAGGTCCTCTCCTTGCTTCTGGCGAAAGGAAGAGATCTCAATCCTTGCTTTGATCGTTCTGGATGGAGGGTAGAATCGCTTGAGGAACAGACGCTCGAGCTCGACCCAAGTGGTAATACCTCCCCGTGGAAGCGTATTATCGTACCACTCTTTTGCTATTCCCGTCAATAAGAATGGGAACAGCCTAAGACTCTTGGCATCTTCAGACATGCCATTGTAATTGAAAGTGGAGGCTATCATTAGAAAACTCCTCAGGTGTGTATGAGGATTCTCCTTCCCGATCACCCCCTTGAACTGATTCTCGGTAAGCAGCTTTAGAATTCCCGGGGAAATCAAGAAGTTATTTGCCTCAACAGGAGGCAATGCCACTCCATCATAGTACCGCTATGGCTGCGCTGCAAACCTCCCTCGAATGGCCATATGTTGATCTACGTTCTGAGGAACGTGTTGAGGATTAGCAGCAGGTACGGGTACTTGTTGGGGTGGTGGTTGGTAAACATGTGGTTGATTGTAAACTGGAGGTGGAGGATACGAGTATAGTGGGTAAGAATAAGGTGGGTATGGGTAGGGTGGATAAGGTAAGTTGTTTTGTGGTAAGTTAGGATGTGGGTAAGCAGGGTTGTGTTGAGGGTTTTGAACAAGGTTATGAGCTGGGCTATTTTGGTTCTGAGTACCCGGGTTTTGGCTCTGGCTTTCTCCTAACGGATCTTGATTCTTGCTGGTATTGCCATCAGTGCCGTCAACCCGGTTCAATGCCTGATTGAACTCATTCTCGACGTCATCCAACTCATTAGTGATGTCCATCGGTTCTTTCCCTCCTCCGGCAGTATTCATTCTTCTCAAGAAAGCTCGGTTCCTTCTAGCTATCGTCTCAGGATCTGCAGGTAACCTCTTTTTGCTCATATTGCCTTACGAGCGTGTTCTCATTAACCTGAAACACTAACAGAAGAATCAAAACGCAACTGCCGAATATGTACAAAATAAATAAAAAAAACAGAAAAGAAAAATCACTCACTACTAACTACTAAGATATCTACAAGTCCTATTCAAAACATACAACGCCATCCCCGGCAACGGCGCCATTGACTTGAAGTGAATTACACTAACTTCTACTAATCGCTCACCCGCAAGCAGACGGGTTCACTGTAGTAAGAGTAAGTATAATGGCCAAGTATTATCGAACCCACGAGATGGAGTGTATGCGAACAGATCCCTGAAGATCTACGCGGCGTAGCTAATATGAGTGTAATGTTTTTGGATTTTTTAAAGATTAATTGAAAGACTAAAATAAACTAATTAAACTAAGAACGAAAGAGAACGAATTAACTACGGGTTGTTTTCAAGTAAGAGATGGTGATGCTTAGGATAGGAATCCCTATGTATACTAACAGAGCAGGTACATAATCAAAATAACTGTGACGCGCAAGAAATAACCTAAGTAAAAGAATGCAAGGTGAAAGCTCAAGATTCTAAACCCTAATACTTTACCCTAACACTCGACTTCACTAATCCACTAACAAGTTAATAGATTGTGCTTAATTAATGAGACCCTAATTTAACTAAGTTGATGCGGTCGTCCTCCTTCGCTAAACTGGTAGATGAATTAACCTTTCCTAAACTCTCTAGTTAAGTCTACTCGTTGTTAAAGAGTGATACGGTCGTCCTCTCTCTAACACTTTTCGAACGAAATTCAAAAGCAAAGTTAAGATTAATTTTAAGCAATCATTAATCAAGAGAATTAAAACCTAACGTCACAAGTTACCCTAATTACGTACCCACAACCTACTTCTACGAGTTCATCCTACCCCAAGAATGTGAGGGTTTTAGCTAGACATGGTTTTAACATAAACAAAAGCAGTAGAAGAAACAACGAACATAAACATGATTAATTCAACAAAGAAAATATGAAACATGAACTAGGGTTTTAAGGAATTAAAAATATTAAGAACTGAAATTTAATTGATATAAACGAAGTTTAAAGCGTTAAAAGTTACCAAGCTAACGAAAAGAAACTAAGAAACGAAAATAAACAAAGAATTCGTATGAAAAACCTCAACCAAACGTAAAGTAAACTTGCTCGTTCCTTCTCATCTCTCTCTCTAAAAACTAAGTCTTAAACTCTAAAACTATCTCGTGAAGTGTGTGTTCCTCAAAAACGTGCTTGAGATGAATATATATATGCAACGGGCCGAATCGTGAACTCGTGGGCCAAAAAACGCCTTTAAAACGCGAAAATTGAGAGGCGCTCGAGCAGAGCCCGCTCGAGCGGAGGTGCTCGAGCAGGGTGGTCGAGCGAAAGTGATGGTCGAGCGAGGGCGCTCGAGCTTAGGTGCTCGAGCGCCAAAAACCTTCTAGACAAAATAGCGCTCGACCTTTTAGCTCAAGCGGGGGCGCTTGAGCAATGGTGCTCGAGCGACCCTCTTTCTTCTCAACTAACACGTTTCTTCTTCAACACTAACACCAATCGTATTCCTTCGATATCTTCTCATCCGGGCATCCGTTTGAGTCGATTCAAAGTCCTACGAACTCCATTCTTCGCCCTCGATTCACCTACGAGCATTTAAGAGGCAAATTCATCAATGTATAGAAATAATGCTCAATTGACTTTATATACTCAACAAAATCGGCCAAAATTAGGGTATTTCAAGTGACGAATCATGGCAATTTCACGCCTAATCACCTACTCACCTCAATCGAATGGTATTGCAGAGAGGAAAAACCAAACTTTGAAAGAGATGATGAATGCAATGTTAATCAGCTCGGGTTTACCTCAGAACATGTGGGGGGAAGCTATTCTGTCAACTAACCACATTTTAAATAAAATTCCACTAAAGACTCAAGATATGACACCTTATGAATTGTGGAAAAATCGCAAACCTTCATACAAATACCTCAAAGTATGGGGGTGTTTAGCTAAAGTTGAAGTGCCATTTCCTAAACAAGTGAAAATCGGACCTAAGACGGTCAATGGGATCTTTATAGGATACGCCTTCAATAGTAGTGTCTATCGGTTCTTGATTCATAAATCAGAAATACCCGATATGACAGTAGGTATTACAATAGAGTCAAGGAATGTTGTGTTCTTTGAAAATGTGTTCCCGTGTAGGGACAAAGAAAAAATGAATTCAAATAAACGAACTCATGAAGAATCAAGTGAAGCTGCAGGCCCTTCCACTCAGCAGAGTGAAGAACCAAGACGCAGTAAACGAGATAGAATTGATAAGACCTATGGTCCAGACTTCATCACGTATGTGTTAGAAGAAGAACCTAGGACTATCAAAGAAGCTCTTTCCAGACCAGATGCATCTCTCTGGAAAGAAGCAATAAACAGTGAATATGATTCAATTCTGCAAAATCATACATGGGAGTTGGTTGACCTCCCTAAAGGTTGCAAGACCTTAGGATGTAAGTGGATCCTTAAAAGAAAGTACAAAGCAGATGGATCTATTGACAAGTATAAAGCCCGTTTGGTTGCAAAGAGTTTTAAACAAAGAGAAGGACATGATTTCTTTGACACCTACTCTCCGGTTACAAGGATTACATCCATTCATGTACTTATCGCGATTGCTGCTTTGCACAATCTCGAAATACACCAAATGGATGTAAAGACTGCTTTTCTTAATGGAGAGATGGATGCTGAGATATACATGGATCAACCAGAGGGTTATGTTGTACCCGGGAACGAGAAAAAGGTTTGTAAACTCGTTCGGTCGTTGTATGGACTTAAACAAGCTCCTGTACAATGGCATTTGAAATTTGACAATATTATGTTGTCAAATGGATTTCGAATTAACGAATGTGACAAATGTGTGTATGTGAAAGATGCACCAAATGGATTTGTTATCGTATGCTTATATGTTGATGACATGTTAATCATAGGTAACAATTCAAATGTGATAGTTAATACGAAAAATATGTTAAAATGAAATTTTGACATGAAAGATATGGGTTTAGCAGACGTGATTCTAGGAATCAAGATAGAAAGAACTTCAAATGGAATTTCTTTAACACAATCTCATTATGTTGAGAAAGTCTTAAAGAAATTCAAAGCATTTGATGATCCACCTGCTAAAACACTATTAGACCCGAATGTTCATCTGAAGAAGAACCGAGGTGAGCCTGCGAATCAGTTAGAGTATGCAAGGATCATTGGAAGCGTGATGTACATTACAAATTGCACACGTCCTGATCTTGCATGTTCTGTGAACAAACTAAGCAGGTACACGAGCAATCCAAGTCACGAACATTGGAAGGCTCTGAAAAGAGTCTTGAGATACTTGAAGTATACTCTTGACTTTGGGCTACACTACACGCAACATCCAGTTATACTTGAAGGATACAGTGATGCTAATTGGATATCCGATAGTAAAGACTCGTTCTCAACTAGTGGATACGTATTCACTATTGGAGAAGCAGCTGTGTCATGGAAATCCACAAAGCAAACGTGTATTTCCCGTTCCACAATGGAATCTGAATTCATCGCTTTGGATCAAGCTGATGAAGAAGCTGAATGGCTTCATAATTTCTTAGAAGACATTTCTTGTTGGAACAAACCAGTACCATCTGTAATGGTACATTGTGACTGCCAAGCTGCTATTGGTAGAGCTTTGAACAGTATGTACAATGGAAAGTCGAGATATATTCATCATCGACATAACTCCGTTAGACATTTGATCTCAACTGGTATTATAACAATTGATTATGTAAGATCAATTGATTACATAGTGGATCCGCTCACGAAGAGCTTGAACTGAGATCAAATGAATAAGCTGATAGAGGGAATGGGTCTGAAATCCACAAATAAAATTGAAACAGTGGTAACCCAACCATGATGACTGGAGATCCCAAGAACTTGGTTCAAAAGGAAAAACTAAACTGTGAATGTTAGTTGTACAACACTTGAAAATCATGACCGTTCCTGACAGCACTGTATCAAGTGTTAGTGAACCCGTAAGTTGTGGTAAAGGATAAGTCTTTGACTTTTAATAATTCCTATGAGTCTATGTGGGACTGAGTATGACGGGATACTCGAAAAGAAGATCACCTATATAAATGAGAAGTGAGGGCCACTTTGACCAAACATTTATGAATACAAAGGGCGTCCAGGGCCAAAATAGACAAAAAACGTGAGAACAAATCGGAATCGAGACTGACTTGTGTCTGCACTGTCTGTAAGGTATACACTAAGGAGGATTAGTTCAAGGCATCGTGTCCACTAAGCCGCCGGTATACCCGATGGTGTCGGGCTACGGAAAGTTCAAAACCATTGGTTACTTATCCGGAAGCAATGAGGTCTCAAATGAGCTAAACGAAGAAGCTTGACTCTGTATAAGTGCAATTCTCACTCATGTGGGGGATTGTTGGAAATTGGTTTTAATAAAGGTTTCATACCCTGACTTTGACCAATTTTTTGAGGAGTAAAAACGTTAGTTTTTGGGAAAATAAAATTAACGATGTTGTTCTACTCGCGGAGTAGATGAGCGTGGTATATTTAATATCTCAAAACCGATTTCCGGTGAGTGAAAAATTAATTTGAGAAGTTTTAGTATTAATCATTTGTGTTGAATAAATCCATGGGAAATGGAAAATGAAGTTCCATCCCACATTGGAAAATTACAAGAAGATTGTCTTGTATATAAGTAGGAAAGTATTCATGTTCTTTAAATTGGGACATGTGGACCCTAACCATGGACCACACGCGCGCGCGCGCCCCGCCCTAGCCCGGGCCCGGGTCCGGGTTCGTGGTTCTTGGTAATTGGGCTTTGGGTGGGCTTTGGGGCCTTACCTATATTTTTAGAGTACCAAAAATATAAAATTACCCAATACCTTTTTGGATCTAATCGGTTTGGGTGGCCCATATGAACTTGGGTCGGCCCACTTCGTTTGGCCCATTTAGAAATGGGTCGGCCCACGAACTTGTTTAATACACCTACGAATTTGATTAATACACTCCAGAGTATCTGGAATATTCCGTCTTGCTTCCCAAGAATGAGAAAATGCGTTTCTCTCCACTACAGAACGTGGGTGATCCATGATCACCACGTACTCCACTCCAGCAACCTTCAGATTGGTTGGATTTCCGCCTATATATATCCCATTTCGTCCATTCTTTCGAACATACTTACGAAACCAAAAAATTACCGAATTCCTTTTACGCTCATAATTCCTATTTAGTTCGCTGGAAATTCATACTTGGTGGTGCTACCAGTGTGAATCGATAAACCGTTTTACCTTTGGAGACTTGTACGCATTCACCGTAAGCACTATACGGGCGTATTTAGTCTTGCGGGAATAAGTTATTTCTAGACTCGGTTTCATCACGAATTCGTTTCGTGTTTCTTTTCATAAATTCTTCAGTGTTTCGAAATACACTCTCACCCCTATATTTAACAGTATCTTCTCTATTTGTATTTGATCGTAAATGCAATTAAGTGACGTCATGCCGTGGACGTAGGAGCTTGAGTCTCTGAACCACGTTAAACTTGTTGTGTCTTATTGCTTTGATATTGTGCATACCTGCCATATAACATATTCATTCATAAGCATTTTGTTTATCAGGTCAGAATCAATCTGCTTGATCCTCTAAAAAGTGCACTGCCCTTACTAAACACCTTTCAGAATTGAGTAAAACAAGTTTTCAGAAAGCAAACTAAACAAGACTTTAAACTATCAGGGCTCAAACATTTCCGCACTGAACTTGAACTGATAGTTAGCCAACTGACCCGCACCAAGTGTAGTCAGTAGGTGTGTTATCAGCTCCTAGTTCTTTACCACTCTGAGTAAAGGGGACTCAGTCAGTTTTTAAGTTTGAAAAATTGGTATACGTGTATTCCCCCCCCCCCCCATACACGTATTCCTCAGTCTTGTACCGGGACCAACAAGTGGTATCAGAGCAGTGGTTCAAAAGACCACTGACTTTGAATACTAATAGTTTCAAAGGAGAAACTGTTGGTGGTCACTGAACAGATCTGAGTTTGCTTTTCATAAAACTTGCATCATCATGACTTCGAGGAGACTTGAAGCTTCGTTACCTGAATTCTCTGTATCTAACTTTGTCTATTGGAAGTTCAGATTAGAAGCACATCTCGATGCCATCCATGACCAGATGCCTCATGTTCTCAGGGAAGGACCGATCAAAATCACTGTCCCTAATACCAGAGGTAGAGGGTATGATGATCTTGATATTGGTGTACACATTCCTAAGGAAAGGAAGGATATGACCACTGATGAGATCAAGATGATGGGGCTGGATAATGTGGCCAGGAATATCATCTTGCACACGGTGCCTTTCGAGGAGTCAGCAAGGCTGATGAACTTAAAGTCGGCAAAGGAGGTCTAGGATGAGTTGACCAGGATGTGCGAGGGGTCAGAGAAGATAAAGGGGAACAAGAGAAACATTGCCATTCAGAAGTTCGAAGCGTTCGAGATGCTGCCTGATGAGACAATCGATCAGATGGAGTCAAGATTCATCAAGTTGATGAATGAGTTGGTGATGCTGGACAAGGATGTTCCAAAGGGAGACATTGCTTCAAAGATCCTGAATGCCCTTCCTGAGAGATGGGACAACAGTGTAATTATGCTTAAGAACACTCAGGATATGAGTAACATAACTTCTGCTTTACTTTTTTCAGAGCTAAAGGCACTGGAATTTGATCTTAACAAAAGAAAGAAGAAAGTTCGGCCAGAAGAGGAAGAAAAGGAGAAAACTCCTGAGAAAAGCGTGGCGTTCAAGGCCAGGTCAAAACCTGTTGAGTCCTCATCAAACTCACTGATGGAGATGAGCAAGGAAGAGCTCGCTGAGGAGTATAGCCTGATGGCCAGACGCTTTGATAAGCTTAATTCCAGGTTTGGTCGTTATAAGAAATTTTATCAGGACTCACGTGACAGGAAAATCTGAAGGAACCCACCAAAGCTCGAGGAGATATGAGGAAAGGAGAAACACTGACCAGAGGAGAGATCGTGGCAATGAAAGAAGATATTCAGATCCAAAGCCCGATCGAAGAGATGAACAGAGACGTACTCATGATGACAAGCACTCAGGGAAGACGGAAAGCTCATCAAGATAGAGGGAACCTGACTCAAGGAGGAACCCTGAACCAAGGAGAGAAAGAGGAGATGAGCAACCAACATGTTACAACTGTAACAAGAGCGGGCACTATCAGTATGATTGTCCGAAGCTGAGTGCTAGGGAAAGAGAGGACAGGAGGGCCAAGAGAGACCAGAGATTTGCTGATCGGAGAGCCATGCTCGCTGAGGATGCAACTGACTCTGATGGTCCTGAGGAGAGGTCGCCTGAACTCTTTTCTGATGATGAGTACGATGATGTCTGCCTTATGGCAAGGGAGGAACCTGAGGTAACATCTAACTCTGTATGTGGTTCTTACACTGGTCAAAATCCTGAGCTAAGCTCAGAGTCAGTTAGAGAAATGAACCTTCAGATCTGTCTGGATCAATTGATGGTTGATTTCTCCAGACTGCAGGAAACTAATGTCTTCTTGGTAAAGGAGAACAAGAAATTGAGTACTGAGGTTCAAAACCTGAATGAACAACTCACTCAGTCTGATCTTAAAGAATCAGCTCAAATTGTGAGACTAACTCAGGAGATTGATTTAATCAATGCTGAGCGTCTCCCAAGAGAGAAGATTCTGAAGGAATTGGCTGAGGAAGAGTTGGTCAGGAAGGAAGAACTGAAAGTACTTAAGAGTAAGTTTGATGACCTCTTTACCAGATATGAAATCCTGAAAAAGAGTGAGGACTCTCTCAAGAAAAAGGTTGCAGCAATGAATAAATCCTCAGTGGCTAGAGAGGAAATAAATAGCAGCCAGATGCTTGGGAATGAGAAAAAGGGACTTGGACATGTTCCTAAAAAATCCTCACAAGGTCAGTCTCATGTTGCTTCAGGGAGCAACACTGAGAGGGTATTTGTTCAGGAAGGCTAGAGTGCACCCAAGGTTGTACTCCAGGCCCGTCAAACTAATAAGGGCAAGGAAACTGTTGACACAGTCAGGGTTGCCCCCAAGGTAGCTAAGCCAAAACCCAAGGGAAAGGCAAAGCAGCCTAGGGAGGCCCCTGAAAGCTCAGGCCAGGGAAAACCTCAGCGAAAGCAGAGGAAGACTCAGGCCAAGAACCCTCAGACTGGTCAGCGAGGGTACCATCATGCGTGGCAATATCAACAGGGAAGGCCAAACATGATGACACCCCCATGGTTTTGGCATCCGGAGGCCTTTAACTGTTTTCCATTCCCTCACTTACCTAAGGGGAATAGAATACAGGGCCCTTATCAAGAACAAGGCCCAAGACCTGCTGTACCCAGACCTAGGAAGAACAGGAGGCCAGCCCAAAAGGCACCCACTCAGGCTCCTGTGAAGCCTAAGTCTAGCACTTATACACCATCTTCCTCTCAGGCAAAGAAGAAGAAAGTTGTGTATGTTGATGTTTCAGGGAGACAAATTTACCACTCTGAGGCAATCAGGGTTGTTAAGCAAGTCTGGATCCCGAAGGGTACAACTGACACGATAGGACCCAACACCCAATGGGTACCTAAAGCCTGATTTGATTGCAGGCGGCTGTGGATCACAACAAGAGGAGAGAAGACTCAATCAAAGCTGTTTGGTACCTAGACAGTGGTTGCTCAAGGTACATGACTGGAATGAAGAGTCTTCTCCAAGAATATCAAGCCAAAGATGGTCCACAGGTAACTTTTGGTGATAACTCGAAAGGTGTTGCTAAAGGTTTTGGTGTTTTAATAATAGGTACAGTCAGAGTGGAAAATGTGTCCTTTGTGGAAGGACTGAAGCATAACCTGTTGTCAGTAAGCCAATTTTGTGACAAAGGTTTCAGTGTTGAGTTCTCATCGAATATATGTTCAGTCAAGGACAAATCAACACAAGTGCTTCTATCAGGTATCAGGAAAGGTAACGTTTATCTCGCTGACTGGAGCAGCACTATTCCTAATACCTGTTTTGTTGCTAAAAGCTCTCTAGAGCTCAGTTGGTTATGGCATAAAAGATTAAGCCACCTGAACTTCAAGATTCTTAACAAAATTTCTAGACAGTCACTTGTTGAAGGTCTACCGAATAAAGTTTTTAGCAAAGATCATGTGTGCAAAGCGTGTCAGGAAGGGAAGTAGGTCAGAGCGTCATTCAAAGAGAAAGCTTCTCATTCCACTGACAGGATACTTCAGCTCTTGCACATGGATTTATTTGGTCCCGTAACACCTGTGAGTATGAATGGTAGAAAATATACCCTTGTGGTTATTGATGATTATTCTAGATATACTTGGGTTATTTTCCTGTTGAATAAGAAGAAAACACAGGTGAAGCTTCCAGAGTTGCTCAGGAGACTCAGCAATGAGAAGAATCAGTCCATTACTAAGATCAGATCTGACAAGGGCACTGAATTTATAAATTCATATATTTCTGACTTTTGTAATGAACTTGGTATAGCTCATGAGACTTCTGCAGCTAGAACCCCACAACAGAATGGTGTTGCTAAAAGAAGGAACATGACACTGAAGGAAGCTGCAAGGACCATGCTGGCTGAGTCAGGATTGCCCAAGAAATTTTGGGCTGAGGTAATCAACACTGCATGCTACACTCAGAACAGATCCATGCTGAACAAATAACATGCACAGACCCCATATGAGACATGGAACAAAAGGAAACCTCGTATTTCTTATTTTCATGTATTTGGTTGTAAGTGCTTCATTCTCAACAATGGGAAGACCCAATTGAAAGCTTTTGATAGCAAATCTGATGAAGGAATATTCTTAGGATATTCTGAAGTCAGTAAAGCCTTCAGGGTTTACAATTGCCGGACCCTTGTTGTGGAAGAATCACCTCATGTTATTTTTTATGAATCTGCTAATGAGTCTAGGGTAAAAGTGTTGAATCCTGACACTGAGGAGGTCACAAGGAATGTGACAAGGCTGAGCTTGAAGAATCAACCTGATCCCAAGGTCAAAACTGTGCCAATTCCAAGATGGGATGATGATGACGATCAGGATGATGAATCAAGTGCCACTCCTAAACCCAGCACTTCAGGGATTGTTGAGCCCCAGACTGAGGAACAGGCTCAACCTGAGGTAAGTACCGTCTATGAAGATGCTGTCGCAGCTGAGACGGTTCCTGAGTCACCTCATCAAGGGGGAATCAATGTCCCTGACATTGAGCTTGTTAATCCCTTTGGTATAGACTCAGGATCATCCCCTTCTGTTCAATTTCCTGAATTTTATGAGCCTGTAGACACTAACATTGCAGGTACTTCAGGAACAACTCCTGGCAAAATAACATGGTTAGAGGATCATCCCATTGACCAAATTATTGGTGATCCAACTGAGGGAGTCAGGACCAGACGGTTCCATGGTGAGAGTGCATTGTTCTGTTGCTTTCTCTCTGAGCAAGAGCCTCAGAACATTGAAGAAGCTCTCACTGACTCGAACTGGATCATTGCCATGCAAGAGGAGTTGAATCAGTTCACAAGGAATCAGGTTTGGGAACTGGTAGATAGACCTAGGCATCAAGGTTTAATTGGTACCAAGTGGGTCTTCAAGAACAAGAAGGATGAAAATGGTGTTGTGGTAAGGAACAAGGATAGACTGGTTGCAAAAGGGTATTGTCAATCTGAGGGAATAGACTATGATGAGACTTTTGCTCTAGTGGCTAGGTTGGAAGCTATCAGGTTGTTCCTTGCATATGCAACATATAAGAAGTTCAAGGTGTATCAAATGGATGTCAAGAGTGCGTGTACTCAATGAAGAGGTATATGTTGAACAACCTTCCGGGTTTGAGGTTGGAGATAGAGTATACCATTTGAAGAAAGCACTCTATGGACTTAAGCAAGCACCAAGAGCTTGGTATGATACCCTCTCTCAATTCCTGACAGACCATGGGTTCAAGAAGGGAACTGTGGATAGGACATTGTTCAGGACCACTGAAGGTGATGACATTCTCTTGGTCCAGATTTATGTGGATGACATAATATTTGGATCACCAAATCATCAGCTATGTGAGAAACTCTCTAAGTTGATGACTGGTAAATTTGAGATGTCAATGATGGGAGAGATGAACTTCTTCTTAGGATTGCAGGTCAAGCAGACTGATCAAGGTATCTTCATAAATCAGGCCAAGTATACAAGAGACTTGATTCATAAGTTTGGTGTTCAGAACAACAATCCAGCCAGGATCCCTATGAACACAAATTGGAAGATGGATCCTGACACTGAAGGGACTTCAGTAAATCAGACTGAGTATCGAGGGCTGATAGGTTCTTTGTTGTACCTGACTGCAAGTAGGCCTGACATTACGTTTGCAGTTGGTGTGTGTGCTAGGTATCAGTCTGATCCCAAAAGGAGTCATTTGGGGGCTGCTAAGAGGATACTTAAGTATTTGAAAAGGACAATCAATATGGGACTATGGTATCCTTCAGATGACAACTTAGAACTGACAGGTTATTCAGATGCAGATTATGGAGGTTGTAGGATTGATAGGAAATCAACCTCAGGGACATGTCAGTTTTTGGGGAGTTAGTTGATCTCGTGGTTTAGTAAGAAGCAGAATTCAGTGGCTACATCCACAACTGAGGCTGAGTATATGGCTGCAGGTAGTTGTTGTGCTCAGATTTTATGGTTAAGGCAACAGTTGAGGGACTACCAAGTATTTGCTAATGAGGTTCCCATCTATTGTGATAACAATAGTGCAATAGCATTTACTCAGAACCCAGTGCTTCACACAAGGTGCAAGCACGTGGATGTTAGGCATCACTTCATTCGAGATCATGTGGAGAAGAAAGATATTAGGATGGAGAAGATTCACACTGACAGGCAAAGAGCTGACATCTTGACTAAGCCTCTGGCTGAAGCAAGGTTTATGGAACTGTCAGTGGAGTTAGGACTCTTAGATCCGGGAGAGCAGTCAGTGTAGGGTTCTAGGGGGAACTCAGGCCAGACTCGACTCAGCGAGGTATCAGGGTGCTACAATGTCTCCCTGACAGGTATGAGTTCTATCCTGACTCTTGCGAATTCCAAACGTCTCCCTGAGTCCTTCGTCCTGAAAATCTTTATTAAATGCATTTTGTTTTCTTTAAAAGCGCGCCTTCTCACATTTAAAACCACGCGCACCGGAGCATTTAATGCCTCAGTTACTTTTTCATATACGTGTCCGTTTTATACGGAATATGACTGACGTGGGTAATTGATTAAAAACTGAGATTAATCCTGGCCCTTCATTTCAAAACGTTTCGAATTCAGGGATTAATCTCAACCCCACGTCTGAGTAACTGACTTAATCATATCAATCTAGAATGCCATTCGAGGTTTTTACGCAAACACAAAGCACATCTGCACACTGAGTTTTCTCTTGTTCAAGCAACCTCAGTATTTTCTCAAAAATCTCACTCCAAAATCAAATGGCACTTCTTGATTCCAACTGGACAACCGACAAGATCGAGGATGTTGTCAACAACAAACTCGTGCACATGGAGCAAGTCATCTCCATGGATGGCACCTGTCTTACAGTAGAGGAAATCAAACCCGTTTTCAAATGGATTTCCAACGCTGGGTTGGAGACATATTTCACTACTCGCCCTATCTCCGTGCTTCCAAGAATGGTTGTGGAAGCATATCTCAATATGTTCTTGAGGAGGGATGAACTTTTCACGAAGGTGACTGCGCTTAAGCCGACGGGGGAGAAGGACGGCAACGACGAACCTCTTTACAACTCAGAGGTGGTCACCATCGATATTCGGAGGGCGGTTATGGAAGTTTTTGGACTGCCATCCTCCGACATCAACCCAAGGGTCTACAAGGAGAACTCTGAAGGAGAACTTCTGGGTAAATGGACCAACGAGGGGTCATCTGTGTTCAGGGCTCGTCAGAATAAGAACACGCTGAAGCCTGAATACAGAGCGCTTGTGGACCTCGTGTCCAAGATGGTGATGGGATCTACGGGATCTCATGAGCAGGTGAGCCTGCCCAAGCTGAGGCTGATGGGAGCCATTGTTGATGGAGTTGAAGCCAATTGGGAGCAGTTCTTTCTGGACCAACTTCATCAGGCTGGTCTGGACAAGCTTGAGAGGGATGAGGAGAAGAAGCACATCTCCGTTGGTGCTATTCTGCCTTTCGGGGCCAGGCTCTCGGTCCTGATCACTCATGCTTGCCATGGGTACACCTTCGACTATGAGGATAGCCTCTCATCGAAGAAGGTGATGTTTGCCTCACGGAGTGATACCTACTCAGTGCTAGGGCTGACTGATCCCAATGCTCAGGCAAAGGGTCAGGTCAAAAAGCCAGCTGGTAAGGCCAAGAAGGTGGCTACCAACCTCATTGAAAGGGTAGACGACCTCTTTGAGAGGAGTAAGGAGGTAGAAGAGGATGTGGCAGCTGAGAAGGAGGTGGATCAGCCTGTGGTAGAGGAGGCTGAGAAGAAGAAAAAGAAGGTGCGAATAGTGCTGTCAGGGAAGAGCACTAGTTCTGGGACTGAGTCTGTTCCCAACAGAGCCGATGCTGAGGCTGAGGGGACTGACGATGAAGTCAGGAAGGAGGATGGTCAGAGGCCTCTGAAGAGACTTAGGAAGGGGGTTCGAAGGTCCCCTGCTAAGAAGTTGCCTGTCTTGAGTGAGAGGGAGAAGTCAAGCTCTCCTGGAGCCTCTGACTTAGAGGAGGTGCGAAAATCTGTCGAGACGGCTGAGTTGTTGCAGCCTGAGACAGTACCCCATAAATCACCCACACACCCTGAAACCCAAACACCTTCCAACCCTGACCCTACTCCTCAACCCACCCAAACACCCCAAGAGCCAAACATCCCAACTGAGTCAGTGCCATCAAACTCACCCACAAATGAGCCTGACCAGTCATCCGAGCCACACCTTCCCGAGCCCACAGATTTTCCATCTTACCCCAACCCCAAGGATTGCCCCAAATCCTTCCCAACTGAAGAGGATGATTTCCTTGTCATTCAGGAGGAGGAGGAGTTGGATGAACACATGATGGGGGGTGTACTGGAGAATACCCTCAGGGGGAATGCCACTGAATGGGCATCTAAGTGTTGGCCCGGACTGAACAGATACAAAGAGCTACTGGCAAATGTAGTTGAACTCAAAGTCTGGTTGGAGTTCAAGCAATCCAACATGCAAGAGCAACATTTGTTGGTGGATGCTCGTGGCTGGGAGCACTGGGAAACTGAGGAGGCCAGATTGTGCTCCTACTTTGGATTGACTAGCTGGCTTCAACTGCTCAACTTTGAAAACCTGAAGGAGCTAGTCAACAGCCCGATGTCCCAGAGCAAGGCTGACATCCTATCTGAGGATGAGGAGGACAGGGAGGAAGATGAAGATGCTCAGGACGGAGCAATGGAGAAGGCTGTGGAGGAGACAGCAAGGGAGGTGGACGGTATGGACTCTGAGCCTCAGGCTCAGGGGGAAGGTGATCAAAACACTGGTGCCAAGGGTGGACCAGTGGCTGAGGATGTTTTGAACATCTCAGCCGCCGATGAAACATCTGTCGATGAAGGGATTCCCTGCCCTGAGATAAGGGAGAAAGATGTTGAGGCGTCTAAGGAGACTCCCAGTTCCGAGGGCAAAGTTCCTAAGGTTCGAGATGGCATGGCTGAGCCTGAGCAGGCAGCCTTGACCACTCAACAACTGCCTTCAGTGCACCCTGAAGAGGGGACTGAGGATGCAGGGGCTGACAAGGGAAAACAACCACTCACTGCTGAGGCCGTTGATGGAGATGATGATGTGATGATAACCGGGGTCGGCCGTGCTGAGTTTACAAGCATTGTGGAGGTCAAGCAGGAGAAAACCTCTGAAAATCTAGTTGAACTTCAGGAGGAAGTAATGAGGCTACGAGCTGAAAAAGAAGAAGACTCCAAGACCCTGGCAAAACACATCAGGTGGACAAAGTCAGCCTACAACACCCTGGCCAACAGGGAGCTGATCTTGTTAAAAAGAACGATGACTGACACGGCCAAGTCAGTGAGAACTGAGAGGAAGCGCACTAAGAAGATGCTTAGGAGGACTCTCAAGCAACTTGAGGAGAGGGACGCGATCAGGGATGACAAGCTAAATCAGGCGGTTGACAGGCTTGCAGTTCAGACTGGAGCCCTTGTCACTCAGGCCATGAAGGACTCAGCGACCAAACTTGAGCTGGAGTTAGAGAAGTTGGATCGTACCTCTCAGATTGTTGCTGAAACCTTGGCAAAGGCCACTGAAGAGTCGGCAAAGATACTGACTGAAGCCAGCAGAATCAGCGGTGAGTCCTTGAAGGTGGAGGAAAGGATCACCCAGGCTGAACAAAGACTCCAACTTTCTATGGAGGTCTTCAAGAAGAAAGTAAACGCTGCTATCAGTTCAGTCTCGTTTGCAGGGACAGGGATTTCGATGGGAGTTGAGTTACTGAAAGAGGGAATCAATGATGTCCATTCCCTAGCCTCTTTCATAATCAACAGCGGATCTGATGCATTCCCATCAGGGGCCAATGATAATGCCAAAAAGGGGGAAAGGAAGAAAAGATCCCGCCCTGAGGCATCGGAGGCAGTCAACCAAGGCGAAACCTTTCAAGCCGATCCTGAAGCCAATCCTGAAGGGAATGTGCTAAGGGTGAGGAAGTCAGCAAGGTTGGCGGCAGTGGAGAAGGAAGGAGAGGAAATTGTTGCCAGGCTGAGGGTGGAGGCAGCAAAGGCAAAGGCTGATGAACCTTCCAAGCAACCTGAGCCAGTTCAGAGGTCTTCTCCCATGAGCTCAAGGAAGAATCCCATCACTTACTCCGGGGAGTTGGTGGCGGAGTTATGCGCTGAAGCATGGGGAGATCCTTCTGAGAAATTTGAGGCTGTGCGCAGAGCTGAAATTGCTCAAAAGGAGAAGATGCGCATATTGGAAAAAAAGGTTGAAAAACTGACTGACATCACTGAGCTTCAACAACGAGAACTGGATGATGCAGTGATCTGTTTGCTAAGGAGGAAGAAGGCGAAGCCTGAGCCTAGGAAGTACAGAAAGAGGCCAACAGTTAGGAAGTCATCAATTCTTCATGTCAGTAGGCCAGAATCAGGAGTAAGGGAAGCTTATGTCGATGAGTTCGTCTCAGAGGCACTGAAGGAGTTTTGGACTGATGCAAAGGATGAGTTTGTGAAATTGTGGTATGTTGTGAAGAAGTGGGGCGACACTGACGATATCAATGCCCACTTCACTGACTACATGATGGACAATCATCCTGAGTTGTTCCAAAAGATCTTGGAGGAGGCTGATGCAGCTCAAGTCCAAGTGAAGGCTCCTGAGTTCACCATTCGAGCTCCTCCCTTAGTTCCTGGAACTCAGAAGCACAACACGAAGGCCATTATGATGGAAGTCTTGAAGATTGCCAAAGCTGAAGGATATGTGAACCAACCTAGAAGACTTGACGAGCTGAAGGCAAGAGTCTATGCTGGATATGGACTCGAACCTGAAATGATATTAGTCTAGGAAGTTCATTACCTCTTTGTAATAGATTAGATTCATTGTAACCACTTACATATCTTTCAATGAAATCTATTACTTTTGCCCATAGACAAAAACTCATTATCTTTTTGGCTGCTGTTTAAATTCTGTACTTTATCAAGAATTGCTCTAACACTGTCTTATCTTATAGATAGGTCTGTATATTTCCTCTAAGTGTTTTGAGGATCTTTTCAGTGTTTTGGCATCATCAAAAAGGGGGAAATTGTTGGGACATTGTCAGTTTTGATTAAGATCCCAAAGCCCCTGAAAAGATGTTTTTATTTTGTCAGGCCAGTCTTGGTTAGGTTTTGTACTTAGTCATTTTACACTTCACAGGTACTCAGTAAGAGGAGCACTTACTGATGACAATCAAGACTCAGAGCCTGAAGACAATTTACCATCCTGAACTTATGGCAGTCTCCTAAGCTGACTGAGTAAGTCTCAGTGATGAAGAGTATGACCCTGAGGTCAGTACTACTCAGTCCTGAAGGGGACAGGATGAAACTGAGTTATTGGGAAGACTTGGAGTAGAGCCAAGCAATGCAAAAGGAATGTCAGCGTCAGGACAAGACCGGTGAGCTCAAGACAAAATGAACTTAATAAGACAAGCCTGAAGCTCAGGAATAAGTTCTGACATTCTCACCAACCTGATGACGTGGACCAATCCGAGAAGGACACGCACGTACGGAACCTGACAAGAAGACTGAATTCAGACTGCATGTTCAACGGGCAAGCATTTAATGTGCATTTAATGCAACTACCAAATCCATGCAAGGACGGCTGCTGCATGAAGATATGTCCGTTTGAAGCCACTCTACATAGTTGACAAGAAAGGTTATCTCTCCAACGGATAGGTTTTCAAATCATCTATAAATACAGAAGACCTTGAACCCATTCAAGGTTACGGGAAATTTCCAAGCCAGAAATTACTCAAGCTCTCAAGCACTCAAAGCATTCAGCCTTAGAAGAAGCACTCGAAACCATCTAAATTTCCCAAGTGTTTCTTAGTTACTGAGAGTTATTCTGTATTCCAAGAGCGAACTAGCATTATCTTAAGCTTAGAGAGATTATCCAATCCTTAGCATAGCCTTGCCCTGTAAGGATAATCTCAACCAAGTTGGAATCCAAACTGAAACCAAAACCCTAAGTTAGGTTTGTTGGTAGTAAGTCAGTTAGTGTGTTAGTAAGGAAGTTTGTATAGATCAGTGAGGTTAGCTGGTCTTGGTGCACCTTGGCACGTTAAAAACAAGAATCCCTTGAGTGGATTTCCTGTTAAATCAGGCCGTGGACGTAGGAGCTTGAGTCTCTGAACCACGTTAAACTTGCTGTGTTCTTATTGCTTTGATATTGTGCATACCTGCCATATAACATATTCATTCATAAGCATTTTGTTTATCAGGTCAGAATCAATCTGCCTGATCCTCTAAAAAGTGCACTGCCCTTACTAAACACCTTTCAGAATTGAGTAAAACATGTTTTCAGAAAGCAAACTAAACAAGACTTTAAACTATCAGGGCTCAAACATTTCCGCACTGAACTTGAACTGATAGTTAGCCAACTGACCCGCACCAAGTGTAGTCAGTAGGTGTGTTATCAGCTCCTAGTTCTTTACCACTCTGAGTAAAGGGGACTCAGTCAGTTTTTAAGTTTGAAAAATTGGTATACATGTATTCCCCCCCCCATACACGTATTCCTCAGTCTTGTACCGGGACCAACATTACTCATGGTCATTCTTGGAATGAATACCTTATTACCAACGTTCCTTCCTGATATAATCTCTGCTTCAAGAATGTGAGTTCCAAACTTTGTCACTATCAACCTTGTGCCATTGCACAAACCCAATTTCTAGTCAATATTTCTTAGAAGAACTATGGGCACACCTTCCTTTAAAATCAACTTGTGATTTGGCAATCCCAAACACTTTAGAGAGTTTAAAGAATCAACTGAAATTACATGTCCATTTCTTTTATGTCTTAACTCCTATCAAAACTCAAGTATACTCTGGTTTCACCTGGAATCATGGACAAAATCTTTTCCTTTATTGTCTCCACGTCGCGATGAGTTGGTGCAAGTATTTTCCTATCCTCAAAATATTTATGTGTACTTAGATTTTCCACAATAGACAAATAAATGCTTTCAACTATAGCAACAACCGAATCATTGACATCATAAATCAAATTATCTTCCGGTATCTCAATATCTGCAAAACCGTCACTTATATCCCCAATGCCACCATCATGCACCAACTTTCAAGATCCACTTTGAGAATTCAGCAATTTTAGAATCAATTTTGCTGACATTTGTATTATCTCTTTGCAAGCGCATGTTTCTTGTTAATGTAAGTACCTTAAAGTAAACAGAAAATATTAAATGAATTATTAATTTGTAAATAGATTTTCATTATAATTACTAAATTTTAATAAACACTATTTGAATACCTTGCAATATTCCCATAGATATGATGAATTAATTGTTGAGTGGACTACAACTTCCCTACTTCCGTTGGGTATGACAGGATGAATTTTCTTGAAATCTCCACCGAGAACAACAGTCCTTCCACCGAATGACAAATCAGACATTGAACCATCAGGCAATCTACAAATATCCTTTAGACTTCTATCTAATGCTCAAAACAAAACTTGTTAATCATTGGTGCCTCGTCCCATACTATTAATTTTGTCATCCTCATTAGAGTTATTATCCGCACCTCCATGTTACAATCTCATGTTTTTAGTCAAGGTTAGAACCTTCCAATTGAAAAAAAAAAAGTGGAAACTAAATTTATTTGACTCATTATATTAGATAATTTTAAATAAATAAATATTTTATAAAATGTATACACACTACCTTGCAATAATCCCACAAATTCGATGCATTGATAGTCGCGTGTACAATATCCTCTCTACTTCCTTTTGGTAAAAAATAATAACTTAAATATCAATAAATACTCAACTCTTGTACATATTTAGAACAAACCTAGACCAAATTATAAACTTTGGACTAATTCATATATTTAATGGTAAACATAAAATCTGCTTATGCATAATTATATTTGGAATATAAACTACACCACATTAATTTTTGAAAACGGATGACCTAAATTTTCTCCGGACAAATTTCAATACCTAAAATCTTTAATACAATTCGACTCTATGCATGGTAAAATGAATAACTCATAAAAAAAACAAAAAATGCTCATTTTCGGTCCATTAACAAACAACCTAATTTTGTAGTTTGACCTAAAAGTCTAATTGTTGATTAGAGGTCGAATATGGTAAAAACAATAACTTAAATACCAATAAATGCTCAACTCTTGTACATATTTAGAACAAACATATACCAAATTATAAAATTTTGACTAATTCATATATCTAATGGTAAACATAAAATCCCCATGTGCATAATTATATTTGGAATATAAATTACACCCTATTAATTTTTAAAAATAGACGTCCTAAATTTTCTCCGAACAAACTTTAATACAATTCTACTCTATGCATGGTTAAATGAATAACTCAATTTTTTTTTTAAATGCTCTTTTTCGGTCCATTAACAAACAACCAAATTATTGATATTTAATGGCCATGATTCTGCCAAAAAATTGAATAATTTAAAAAAAGATTAATACAGTTTAGAGTTTTTAATTTGAATGATCGAATTTAAAAATGTATAAATTCGCAAGAAAATAGATGATAAATATATGGAAATTAAGAAACAAAGAACAGTGGAAAAAAACAATTCATTACTATTCAATAGCATTACATAATCAACGATCTAACGCCTGAGAAATGTCTATACAAAAATATGTACAATCAAAAGAAGGGTATTACAACACCGAACTATAGACATATGTGAATGAACCAAGGAACAAAAGCTTAAGAAATTGAAAAACAATATTCCTTGTTTAATACATATATACGATAACGTAAACCATGACTTGATACATTTTTCAGTACAACAGCAACGCCACTGAAATTAGTGGAAAAAGAAATTGAAAAAGTCGTCTCCACCACTAACCGTACGCACACGATCTCCCAAAATCCCATTACAAATAAAATTTCAGGTAAAATATTAAAAATGCCACACGCAACTAAAAACATATACACGCACAAAAAATACATGAAAAAAAAAAATCCTACAGCAATATAAATGATAAAAGAGATACCGTATAAAAAAACAAGTATGGACAAAAAAAGAATAGGAGGAAAGAAAGACGAAATGAACAATCAAAGAGCAATGAGTAATGAAAACAGTGTGAGGAATATGCGAACTTATATAGACATTTTACAACATGAACGAACGTCCAAGATTAACCGAAGAATTAGACGGATGGAATTAAGATATACCAAATCATTAATGATATACCAAAACTATATAAAGTTTGACCGTTACAATTATGAAATAAAATAATAAAATAATAGAATTGATAGGAAGGGAGGAATTCTGAAACCATGAAATGTGGTCTTGCCAAGTCATCAGAAAAAACCTTGTCTTTATATAGGTTTAGGATTAGGATATATATAAATATAAATATGTAAATAAAAGAAGATAAAGTAACCTTAGCTTTCTTCCTTTCTTCCTTTCCAAATTTGAGCGCCGCTGCTCTGTTCCCAAACCCCATTTCTCACTCCTTCTATCCTTCGTTCACAGCAAACTGCCATTCTCACCAACACCCCCATATTCTTATCGTCGCCGCCCGCCGGTCTTTCGCGGCGGCACGGCCATCCTCCGACTCCCCATCTCTCACAGCAACGGCGCTTGAAGCAAAAAGACAAAGCTACTCACGATTCATCTCAGGCCGTATGCTTTGCTCGATCTCCGGCCGTTCGTTCATTCATCACTCCGGCCTGCTCCGATGAATGTCGATCGGTGACCACGCCATTCGCTCATTTTTATGGTGATTTTTTTATTTGAAATTTAAAAAAAAAATAGGCAACGAGGAACGGGGACAGATTTTTCCCCGTGAAGTTCGCGGGGACGGGGATTCCTCGCGACTGCGGGAACAGGGATTTGCCCCCGGGCCCGCGCCGCCCCGCCCCGCCCCGTCCCGTTGCCAAGCCTAATTAAGAGGGTAAACTCTTTAAAATAGCTTATAAGCTATTTAAAAGCTTATAAACACTATGAATGCGTTTGGAAAAATAAGGTGTTTAACAACTTATAAAATCATAAAATAAGCTTCTAACAACTTATAACCTATAAAAAAAAAAGTTGAGATTTCTCAATTTATATTCCTTACTCCCTCCACCCCAACCACCCATTCCACCCTGGGACCACCCCATTCCTCTCCCGCACCCACCTATTTTTATTTTGATATAAAAAAAATTATATTAAAATTAAAATTTAAAAAAATATGTATTGTAAATTCTAAAAATCTTATTAGTTGTATTTGTCAAACGCTTTAGCAACTTAAAAATTACATCTTATAAGATCTTAAAATAACTTATAAGATGTTAAAGCTTATAAGATGTTTAAAATAAGTTTAGCCAAATTAGCTCTAAAACACCCTAAGAAGAAGAAATTAAGGTGAAATAGAGGAGGGACATAAATATTAGAGTAAGTTATATATGAAAATAGTTTATGATAAACTTATCATAAAATTGTTTTAAAGTATTGATTATTTGATCAGGAGCATAGAAAATCTCATAAGTATATAGTATCAAAGTTGAGATCAATAAAATCTACAATAATTACAATATAATACCGCCGACCCAAATTAATGATATTTCTGAGCAAATATTTGATATTTTAAAACCATTTCATAATAAGTTTATTATAAACTATTTTCATATAATACTTTGCCATTGATTTTCTTCCGGTGATTGAGGTCATGATCCTTGAATTTGACTGATATTTATCATAGAGTTTCATATCATAAATCTGGCAAGGTTTGTCATAAATTGCATCATATAAAATGTGCTATAATATGCTTTTTTTTTTCCACGTACTGTTATTTTTCTTTCGTTTTTTTTTTTTTCCTAATGAGCAGCGTACAATAAAATTGGGACCTGAACATGTTTGGCTGTGCATATATTCTAGCATTAATTTTCTATTAATTTATCACCCTTGGATCCAATATTAATTCAATCAATATTTTCAGGCAACTCGATGCACATCTTTTTTATCAGTATCATTATCAATTAACTTCGTCATTTAAATAAGTATCAAAAGTTTTGAGTTTCTTTTTTTTCTTACAGAACTTATGTTTGATTTTTTTTTATAATAATCAAGTAGAGATTTAAAACGAACCGAACACGAATCTAACCAAGCTTCAGACATAAAATATTGTTAAAATTGTTAAAGCTTTGTTAATATCTATGAGCTTAAACAAGTTTTTACGAGTAGTGTGTGTCTTGTTACAATCCTATTCTCATTTGTTTTGAGAGTGCGTGAGGTTTATTACTTGGGTGGCTAAAGAAGTTTGGAAGGGCATTTTTTTGTTGGATTGAGAATACATTTTCAGGAGTTTGTCAACACACTTTTGATGCTAAGAAGGATTTGTGTGGCAAGGGACAATCTGACAATCTCATCCACTCATTAGCTACTAATTAAAGAATCATGTTAAAAATTCTTACCTTTTCATCAATCACAGCTTCCATTGCCTCTCACCTACTTTATCCAACCTCATGCTCTGATTCCATATTTGCTACAAACTTAAATTTCACGTAAAAATCCTCCAATATATTGATGATTGCAATAAAAAAAAAATTGTGTGGAATCGTTTCATGGCATGAGACAACATAAATTAGCATTTACTTCTATCAAAATGTTAATGTGCTATATATCCAATTTATACCTTACCCAACCATTTCATAGCATGAGACGGTCTCACACAAAACCACCTCTTGTGTCATTCATGTTACATATCTCTAGGAAAATTATTTTTTCAGGACCGTAACTTAAGGGAATAGTAAAATGAGAATCATAACTTTTCGGGCTGACAAAATAAGGACCATAACTTTTTAGGTTGACAAATTGAGGACCATAACTTTTTAGGTTGACAATTTAAGAATCATAAATTTTAAAATTTTGCGAATAAAAGCCAAGTTCAGCGCGAACTAAGGCCAAATTGGCCCGATTTGGACTCGAATTCTAGCCCAAATCGGGCCAATTAGCCCGATTTGCATTGATTCAAGCTGGTTTGTCCTCAATTTACAATATTTTCAAGTGGTTGTCCTCATTTTGCCAGTTCAAAAAGTTATAGTCCTCATTTTATTATCCCTATTTAGTTAGGATCCTGAAAAAACAATTTTCCCTGGTTCCATGTTTGTGATTTTTACACTCAACTCTCTCCTCCCTGTTTTCTCAACAAACAATTTATTTATCACATTCGCGATCTCTTCGCCGCTAAAACCTCCATTCTCATCCCTCGCCAGCGCCAGCCTCAACCATCAACCTACCGTTCAACGGCTGATCCAGTTTCAACGGCACCGAAATAAGCGCCTCATGAAAGCACCTATGCTCGGATGCGCCAATATTTGCCCATTTTTCCGACCAACAAAAGCTGCCTTTCTTGTTCTGAGGAAATCTCAACACCCAGATGAAATTAACGTTTGATTTCTCTAACCCTTTCGCTATGGCTTCAATTTGATCGCTAGATGTAAACAGTTGAGAATTGGGGTTTTGTACTCAACCATTGCGTGATGTGTGAATCGGACGGTGTGATTAGAGGGCCAACAGCGACGACTTTCTTATTACATGAAACAGATAAGTGATCTATGTACTTTCCTTCTAAACCCCTCGACGTCTTCATTAGAATAATGTCGGTCGACGCCGTGAAGTGCCTAAATCCATCATTTTGTTCGCCTTCAGTCATACCTGCATTACAACTTTGCAATTATGACCAACTAACTAAATATCAAATTTAGTTAGTTATATTAATTTATAGAATCACAAAAATAAATGACAAAAACCAAATTATTTCACTCAGCACATCTACTAATTTTAAAACGCTCTCAAAATTTTTAATATTGATCCCAATTTTTTTCTTACAAGCATGAGCCCACAAGATTTTTTTCTTGCAAATTCAACCCCAAAATTAAGGGAAGTAAATGAAAAGTTTAATTGTGTTGTAAATCTAGAAGATTTGATGTGGGCATTACTAATTAGTCAATAACCCAATGAGCTTCATATCTTAGACTAGGGTTATATTCTTATAAATAGACTATTGTACTCATAATTGTAATTACTCATACACAAGAATATTAGTAAAGCTCCTGACTTGACTCGCCCCCAGACGTAGTCGGTCCCGACGAAATGGGTGAACAAATCCCGTCTTTTATTTTACGCACTTATTTACAACACGTTATCAACACGAGTCTCCATCCGTAATTAATCGGTACGAATCTCGATCTTGCTTTTCAATTAAGCATGATAATTAATTATTTATTTGTAAACGCGAATTTATAATTCATAGTTCAAGCATGAAAGTTTTTCTAATTCGCAGTACAAGCATGAATCAAAATAGTCCATACATGTTGGAAATACTCTGCAGATAATTCGCATCACATATTATAAACATATACATGCTTATATGCCGAAAAACCTTAATTGCTTATACATGTATATATATATGTGTCGTTCGTAAATTTTCGCCGTGACCGCCATCGAGCGGCCGCCTCCGAACATGGCCAAGCCGCCGCCGCCGCGAGCCTCGAAGGCTACCGTGAGCGGCGCCGCTCCGCTTCACCACCGTCGACGCAGCCGCCGAAGGCCGCGGGCCTCGCGTGAGCGCCGCTGCGTGCCACCGGGCAGTCGCGCCCACAATACCGAACGGTGTGCTGCCTCCGTGCGTCGAGGTGCACAGTGTTTGCTCCCGCAAAGAAGGAGAAAGTAACCTGGGCCTCTCATTTTTCTTTCCTTAATTACCTGGGCTTTTTCTTTCCTTAATAACCTGGGCCTTTTCTTTTCTTTATAATCTGGGCCCGTTTAATTAATTTAACTTGCTGGGCCAATTATTTTGGTTAATAAAATAAATAGAATTTTTGGGCCCTTTAATTAATTTAAATTGGGTCTCTTTAATTATTTACCTTGAACCAGTTTGCCTCATGGAAATTGTATAATTATTCATGCGCATTAAATTTAAATTGTCTCTTGGAAATTACTAACCAATTTCGTTTTGAGCTTTCTTTTAAACTCGATACTCGTATGATTGCTCCACCCACTTGAGATGTGTCAAAGGTAATAATTCTTGCATATTAATTAAGCCCAAAATTTTTGGAATTAATTTTAATATTAGTTCTCAATAAATTTATTGTTTTATATGCTTAATTGTTATATGCGCATGTCTTTTATGATTTAATTATCTTGCACGCATTATTACCCCCTGTACATAGTATATTATTTATAGTCCGCATATCTTGCCCGGGTAGGCAGCGTCCGGTACCTGTCGGACCGTAATTTATATTTTGGGTTGACGGCGTCCAATACTTGCTCCTATGTGCTCTAGAATAATCAGATAAATTCCTATTTCTCCATTGTCAATAAATTTGGTCATGTCCCTTACCATGTCACTTTAATAATTATAGTGAATAATGTCTGATATTACCATGAAGGAATTCGATGAGATTGCTCTCAATGGTAATAACTACCTGACATGGGTGCTAGATGTCGAGATCCATTTAGCCTTAAATGAATTGAGCGAAGCAATTGTCGAAGGTTCGAAATCCACTAACGTTCAGAAGGCGAAAGCGTTGATTTTTATCATAAATCACCTGAGTGAGGAATTTATTTTTTCAGATCCTCATTCAAGGACCCCGGAATGTTGTGGAAGTCCCTGAAGGACCATTTCCAACAACAAAACGATATACTCCTCCCTCCGGTACAACACGATTGGTTGAAACTCCGTTTCCAAGACCTTAAGTCTATAACGGAGTACAACTCTGCATTGCAACGTATTGTAACCCAGTTGATGCAGAACAATCTATCAACATTTCACACTAGCAACCTTATACTCCAGCAGCAGTATAGGGACAATTATATGATTGGTCGCAAACGTGGAAGGGGGAGAGAAAGTAAGATGATCTGGGCTAAAGGCCGAGGTCGTAGTACATCCGGTGGTCATAGAACCTCGAATTTTGCTCTTAAAAAATTTGGCAATCAAAATAAGGTTGAGCATTCCTGCTACAGATGCGAATGCAGAGGCCATTGACCTCGCACGTGTCGCACTCCCAAGCACTTGGTTGAGGCTTATCAAAAACAGCAGAAGGACAACAAGGGGAAGGCCCCTAGAGTCGAATCTCACCATGTCAGCCTGCCTGAAGCAGACTTTGACCAAGACAACGTCGATCCTCTGGGCATTGAGCTCATGGACTTTGGAGATGATGAGTGATTTGCATATTTGATTATTTTAGTACTTTATTTATTTTTTGTTAAAACAATTTATGTTTTGGATCCTATCTTTCGGATATTTTATTTTATGGATGATATGTTTTTTTAGATTTGATGTATTTACCTTAATGTTGTCCATTAATTTTTCCTTGGATATTGCTATACTTATACATGGCTTGTAAACATATCAGCTATTAGGTTTGGGCTATTTCCTCTGGCATGATGGATTGAGATTGTGATTTATGTTTGGTAGATAGCACCACCACACATACAATCCTAAAAGATAGAAAGTATTTTCATAACTTGATAGAACGTAAGGGGAGTATAACTACAATAGTCAATGATAGTACGTTGATAGTGGGCTCCGGAAGAGCTTCCATTGTCCCCCCCATGGGTACTTAACTCATAATCGATAATGCTTTATTGTTTCCACAATCTAAGCGTACCCTACTCAGTTTTAGAGACATTAGGATAAACAGATATCACATTGAAACTGAAACTGAGAACAATAACGAATACCTTTTGATGACTATTACTCGAGGTAATCGTAAACAAGTTATAGAAAAACTTACTTTTTTCTTCTCCGGATTGTACTATTCCTACATTCGGCCGTCTAGTTCCCATCTAGCTATGAGTATGAAATTCCATGAACCAAATTCTTTTAAATTGTGGCATCAGCGGTTAGGTCATTGACTTGAAGCGAATATACCAGCTTTCTACTAGTAGCTTCCCCGCAAGAGTACATGTTCACTGTAGTATGGGCAAATATAGGGACCAAGTATTATCGAACCCAAGGGAAAGTGTGTATGCAAATAGATCCCTGAAGATCTACGCGTCGTAGTTAATATGAGTGTATGTTTTTTAATTTTTTGAAAGAATTAATTAAAAGCAACTAAAGTAAACTAATTAAACTAAAGAACGAAAGAAACAAATTAACTAAGGTTTGTATTCAAAGATGTGATGGTGATGCTCAGGATAGGAATCCCTACGTATACTAACGGAGCCGGTACATAATCAAGATAATCGTGACGTGCAAGAAATAACCTAAGTAAAAGATCGTAAGATGAAAGCTCAAAATTTCAAACCCTAATACTTTATCCTATAAATCGACTTCACTAATCCACTAACAAGTTAATGAATCGTGCTTAATTAACGAGACCCTAATTTAACTAAGGTGATGCGGTCATCCTCCCTCGCTAAACCGGTAGATTAATTAACCCCTTCTAAACCTTCTCGTTAAGACTACTAGTTGTTAAAGAGTGATACGGTCGTCCTCTCCCTAACACTTTCGTACGAAATTCAAAGGTAAAGTTAAGATTGATTTTAAGAATTCATTAATTAAGAGAATTAAAACTAAACGTCACGAATTACCGTAATTACGTACTCACAACCTACTTCTACGAGTTCATCCTACCCTAAGCATGCAAGGGTTCTAGCCTAACATGGTGGTTTGAAGAATAAAAGCAATCACAAGAACAATAATCATATGCATAATTAAATTAACGAAAGAAATCAAGAACATAAACGAAAGAACAAATTAAAGTCTCTAAAGAAATATATATAAATCTGAAAAACTAGGGTTTATCGTCTCAAAGTGTAAAGAAAGAAAGAATTAATCTAATACGTTCAAAAGAAATACTAAAACTAAGAATTCGTAAATTAAAACCTCGATTACAACGTATAAAACTCTTCCAATCTCTCTTCCAAGCTTTCTCCTCGCTCAAAATATGTAAAAATATGTGTTCGTATGTGTGGATATGCTTGGAAAAAGGTATAAATAGGCTTGGGATCGAATTTGGGCATTTTTGGGCCAAAATATGCATTTGCTCGAGTATAGGTCGAGTAGTGACTACTCGACCTGTTGCAGCTCGAGTGCACTACTCGAGTGCTCGAGTAGTGACTACTCGAGTACTTTTCGGCAGCTGTACACATGTTCGTAAAATCTTCATATCTCCTCAACTGGGAGTCCGTTTTGGCCGATTCAAAGTCCTACGAACTCCTCTTTTCACCCTCTATCCATCTATGAAAATCAAAGAGACAAATTCATCAATTTATAGAAATAATACTCAATTGACTCCAAACACTCATAAAAAATACTCAAAATATAGGCAAATCGGGCACCAAAACATAACAATTTCATGCCTAATCAGTCATCCAGGATAAATTATGATACATAGGATTCTATCTAATTCAAATGGTCATAATATTTCGAATAATAGAATCCCTCCTGTTGATGAATTTATTTGTGATGCATGTTCAAAGGGTAAGTTGATAGTATGCCCATCGCGCACTAAGGTTGGACTAGAGTCTCCGGTTTTCCTTGAGCGAACTCAAGGCGACATTTGCGGACCGATCCACCCAGCATCAGGACCATTTCGTTATTTAATGGTCCTTATTGATGCCTCCACTAGGTAAACATATGCCTGTTTGCTGTCCACCCGCAATCAAGCCTTTGCGAAGCTCATTGCGAAAACTATCGAACTTAGAGCTCAATTCCCGGATTATCAAATCAAGTCGATTCGAATGGATAATGCTGCTGAGTTCAGCTCAAAGGCCTTTACAGATTACTGTATGGCCCTGGGAATTAAAGTGGAGCATTTGGTCCCCTACGTCCATACCCAAAATGGTCTTGCTGAGGCGCTAATAAAACGTATCAAACTTATCGCGAGACCATTACTTATGAACTCTAAACTACCCACTTCACGCTGGGGGCATGCAGTCCTACATGCATCACACTTAATCCAAATCTGTCCAACAACATATAATGATCATTACCCCCTATAGTTAGTGCGTGGGAAAGAACCTAGCATTTCTCATCTGCGTATTTTTGGATGTGTGGTATATGTCCCGATAACATTACCAAAGCGGACCTCTATGAGCCCACAAAGGAAACTCGGTATTTACGTCGAATTTGACTCTCCATCCATCGTGAAATACCTCGAGCCTTTGTTCGGGGATCAATTAACGGCCCGGTTCGCTGATTGCACATTCGATGAAGATTACTTCCCGGCATTAGGGGGAGATCCGAATTTAAAATTGAATGAATGCCGGGAGCTTACGTGGAATGTAGGTAATCTTCAGTATCTAGATCCACGCACTAGTCAATCTGAACTAGAAGTTCAGAAGATCATTAACTTGCAAAATCTAGCAAATAATCTACCAGAAGCGTTCACTGACCATAGAGGTGTAACTAAAACTAAATCACATATACCTGCAGTAAATGCTCCCCAAAGGGGTGAGGTCCCAAGCAAAATAAATACTCATGCCCCCATGTGCCAGAAGCGCAAAGGACCCTCAAGAGATAGTAATACGCCTAAACGAAAGGCTAGCAAATCTGGTCAGTCGAATGTAAAATCGCTAGAAGAGATTCGTCTAGATAACTCAAATTCTCTAGAAGACGAGCGTCCTAGTGATGAAGCACGTGCACAAAATATTCAATGCACTAGGACCGCGGAACGACCAGATCCAGATACACTGGGAAATGAGGAAGGTCTGATTGACGTAAAACGTTGAAGTCTCTATGAATTTCATAGATACGGGAGAAACATTTAATAGAAATATTACTGTCGTCGATGACACATTTACAGCGATAATTACTCTTTCCATTATAAATAATGATCTAGATCCAGAACCCAAAACCATCGCTGAGTGCCAGAAGCGCTCCGATTGGGTTAAATGGAAAGAGGCAATTGAAGCAGAGCTCGCATCGCTTAACAAAAGATAAGTATTTGCTCTATCGTTCGTACACCCGCGCGCTATCCCTGTAGGATATAAATGGGTATTTGTATGAAAACAAAATGAGAACAATACTGTGGAGAGGTATAAAGCGAGGCTTGTAGCTCAAGGGTTTTCGCAGAGACCCGGGATTGATTTCGATCAAACCTATTCTCCCGTCATGGACTCAATAACGTTCCACTACTTGATATCTTTGGCAGTTAAAATGAATCTCCAAATGAGATTAATGGACATAGTAACCGCTTACTTATACGGATCACTTAATGCCGATATTTATATAAAAATCCCCGATGGATTTGACATTCCTCAGACGAGGGATGGTGAAAACTATAGTATGCATAACATAAAACTGCAAAAGTCGTTGTATGGCCTGAAGCAATCGGACCTCATGTGGTACAACTGACTCAGTGAATTCCTTCAGAAGAAGGGATACACATTCGATAAAGCTTTCCCATGCATATTCACAAAGAAATTACAAAATGGTTTTTGCATCATATCCGTCTATGTTGATGACCTGAACATAATCGGTACATGCAAAGAGATTGAAGAAGCCAGTTCAATCTTGAAAGCCGAATTCGAAATGAAAGCCTTGGGTAAAACCAAGTACTGCCTTGGCCTGCACATCGAGCATCTCCCAGAAGGAATTCTTATACATCAGTCGACCTACGTAAAGAAGGTATTGGAGAGATTTTGCATGGATAAATCTCATCCACTTAGCACCCCTATGGTTGTTTGATCCCTCGAAGTGGATAAGGACCCATTTAGACCAAAAGAAGATTCAGAAGAAATTCTGGGGCCAGAAGTTCCTTATCTTAGTGTTGTTGGAGCATTGCTCTATCTCGCAAATTGCACTCGGCCGGACATTGCATTTGCTGTCAATTTGCTTGCGAGACATAGCGTTTCTCCTACAAGGAGACATTGAAATGGTGTTAAGCATGTTCTACGGTACCTCCAAGGGTCTTAAGATCTTGGACTGTTTTACCGTAAGAACCAAGACAAAACCTTAGTAGGTTATGCGGATGCTGGCTATTTGTCTGATCCCCACAACGCTATATCCCAGATTGGTTACATTTTTTTATGTGGTGGTACCGCGATCTCATGGAGATTGGTTAAACAAACTATGGTTACCACGTCTTCAAACCACTCAGAGATAATAGCTTTATTTGAAGCCGCACGAGAATGTGTTTGGTTAAGGTCCTTGGTAAAATACATTGGTGACTCGTGTGGTATCGCTAAAGGCGATACACCTCCCACCGTTGTATTTGAAGACAACGCAGCTTGCATCACACAAATGAGTAATGGGTACGTCAAGGGAAACCTGACGAAACATATTTCACCTAAGTTTTTCTACCCATACGAACTCAAGAAGAGTGACGTGATTACCATTCAAAATGTGCAATCTAGTAACAATCTAGCAGACCTGTTTACTAAGTCCTTACCTACATCTACTTTTGAAAAGTACGTTCGTGGTATTGGGATGCAAAGACTCAAAGTGTTGTTGTCTTCAGGGGGAGCGGTAACCCCGAAATAAATCTATAAGATTTGATCTAGAAGATTGATTACATTCCTCCCTAACTTATTATTTGGTCGATACCTAGCACGTGGAGTTTTTATGACAAGACATTTATGTTATGTCGTAATGTCCAAGGGGGAGTGTTGTAAATCATGAATATTTATTATTCCAAATCTAGAAGATTTGATGTGGACATTACTAATGGACCAATAACCCAACGGGCTTCATATCTTAGATTAGGGTTTTATTCTTATAAATAGACTATTGTACTCATAATTGTAAATACTCATACACAAGAATATTAGTGAAGCTCCTGGCTTGGCTCGCCCCCAGACGTAGTCGTTCCCGACGAACTGGGTGAACAAATCCCGTCTTTTATTTTACGCACTTATTTACGACAAATTGCACATTAAGTTTGGATGCTTGGTTCCAAATATATATTAAATGGTACAAAAAATACAAAATTTTCATTTCATTTTATATTAAAATATATTATTTGTATAAATCATTATAAAATTAAAATAAAGTACAATATAACAATATCAATATATTAAAATTAATTTTAAAAAAATCTTGTATTAATAGAAAAATAATAAACAAGTTTTTTATATTGATTTTTTATATAATACTCTTTGAATACACGGTACAATGTCATTTATGATTAATAATATATTGTATTTTTGTTAATATCAGAAAAAGGAAAAAAACTATGTGTTGATGATTTAAATTATTATAATTATTTTTATTAATGAAACAAATATTCATATTTTTCTAATTAATTTTATCAAGTTTTCTAAAAGAAGAATCTTAATAACTTTAAAATCAGAAATTAAATCTATATAATTATATAAAATTATAATAAATAAAAATAATATTTATATTTTATTTTTGTTTTTTAAATTTTAAAAATTATTATAAAAAAAATATTATAAAAAAATTATGTATATCACACTTAAAATGTATAATCCAATTTATCAAAAATTTCAGCACGAACTTGTTTTGCACTTTAAAATAATTCTAGTATTTCGATTTCATTTGCACTTTTTAAAATTATTCTTCCTCCATCTCGCAATTACTTTCACACTTTCATTTATTTGGACGTCTCACATAGGGATGTTAAAAGGGCCGCGGGCTGGCGGGCCAGCCCGTTTAACCCTGAACCGCGCAGGGTTATGTTCGAGGGGTCTAATGGACCGATTAAAACCCGAGCTTTTTTGGCCCGGACCGGTTAGCCCGTGGGCTAAACGAGCTAGCCCGCCGGTTTACCGGGCTGGCCCGTTAGCCCGATTTTTTTCTACTTCTATTTACTTATTGTTACTATTACTTCATTTATTTACATTATAATAGTTTTTTTTAGTAAAGGTTCATCTTTAATTTTGCCAGATTATGAGAATTTTCTTTGCTTGAACTATGTAAACTTCTCTTTAATTGTGGTGATTACTTTACAATTTTGTGTGTGTTCTTTAGTCCCTTTAATAGGTTCTAAATAGCTTATTTTTCATATTATTTAGTTATTTTAACTTTTTTTTTTTTATTAAATGTATCAATTATGAACTTTATGAACAATTTTTTAAACAATATTTAAATTATTTAGTTTAAATGTGTTGGGATATGGTTTAGTTTTGATGATTTTCCAAAACCAAATGTAATAGGTTTGAAAGCAGTCAGGATTGTATCTTTAGTTTCAGGTCAGACTAGTTTATTTCTCAGTAGAATAGGCTGTCAGTTGAGAATAACTCAGTTGAGAGGGAACTCAGCGAGGGGGAACTCAGCAACACAGCCTGAGGATATAAAGATGACACCAAGAAGAACTAACTGAAGCCATGCTGTAACCTGAACCAGAAGAGAAGCCTGAAGGATGTCCCACTGAGTTTAAACCAGACTGATCTAAGCTAAGTCAGGTGGACCACTCAGTGAAGAGCATGATCAGGAGGATCAGTGCTGCACCAAGTAGGCCCTGAAGGAGTCAGGCTACTGTGGTTAGGGAAGTTTGTCATTCAGCCTTATGACAAACTTCTTGGAGAGATCTTCAAACAGTCCCTGAAGGATAACTACACTGAAGACGTTCAGTCCACTGAAGATCATCAAGTCAGTGAAGAATGAAGCTACCTAAAAACAGTGGGTCTTGGTCAACCCACTGAGTCAAAGATCCGTTGGATCCAACCCACGTGGACCAATCAGCACAAGGCAGCAAATCTGACACTGACAAGGCCGCATTCCAAGAAAAGTGGTTAAAACCATTAATTGTATGGATTCAAATGTAATTTTCTCCAACAGTTACATTTGAATCCACACTATAAATACAAGCTCATAGCTGCGTATTCAAGTGTGTGTGAAGTAAGAAAAATCAACACCTACGAGCTGTGAAGGTGTAAGTATATTAGTGCATTGTATGGGAGTTATAAGGAGGCACAACTCACATCTTGTACACTGACCATTAGGGTTCATTTATACACAAATGAGTGTTCAGCTTGTAACTCTTAGCTTAGAGAAGTTTTCCCTATCTTAGCTTGAGGCTAACACATTGTAAGGGAAAACTTCACCTAGTTGGAGAAAACCCAACTGAAACCAAAACCCTCTTGTTAGGTTTGTTGGTAGTAAGTTGTTTTGTGAGCAAGGAGAGGCAGCCCAGGGAGTGGCGTGAGTCCAGTGTATCTGTGCACCTTGGCACGTTAAAAATAAGAATCCCATGTAGTGGATTTTCTGTTAAATCTGGCCGTGGATGTAAGAGCTTGAGTCTCTGAACCACGTTAAACTGAGCATTATTTATTGTTTAAGCACTTGCTAATTATTTGTAGTGTATGCTCACTGAGTGTACTTGGAAAGGTTGAAAAGGAAATTAGCTAAGTATTTTAGTTTGGGAGAATCAATCTCACTGACAGGCTTAAGCAAGCACTCGAGAAGTTCAGTCTCTCGAGTCACTGCCTTGTTAAGAGCCTGAGCCCGCAAGTCAGTTGCACTGACTTGAGTGCTCTGACTCTTAGCAATGCAGTGACTTGAGTGTCACACTCACTAAACTCTTTCAGGGTGCAATGCAGAGTTTTTAAAAAAAAAATTCTCCTAAATTCCCATTTTGATATTCGAAAATTGGACCATCAATTGGTATCAGAACGGGTTGTTCACATGACCACTGATCCAGTTTTGTTAAGAAAAATGGTTAACCGAACATATCTTAAATGTTTTAAACTATGGGAATTTCTGCATATTTCAAACTATTACCTGTGTTCAGACATTTAACTTGTAATAGAAAATAATTTGGTTAGAAGTTTTGGAATCATCGAAAAGGGGGAAATTGTTGGGATATGGTTTAGTTTTGATGATTTTCCAAAACCACATGCAATAGGTTTGAAAGTAGTCAGGATTGTATCTTTAGTTTCTGGTCAGGCTAGGTTATTTCTCAGTAGAATAGGCTGTCTGTTGAGAAGAACTCAGTTGAGGGGGAACTCAGCGAGGGGGAACTCAGCAACACAGCCTGAGGATATCAAGATGACACCAAGAAGAACTAACTGAAGCCATGCTGTAACCTGAACCAGAAGAGAAGCCTGAAGGATATCCCACTGAGTGTAAACCAGGCTGATCTAAGCTAAGTCAGGTGGACCCCTCAGTGAAGAGCATGATCAGGAGGATCAGTGCTGCACCAAGTAGGCCCTGAAGGAGTCAGGCTACTGTGGCCAGGGAAGTTTGTCATTCAGCCTTATGACAAACTTCTTGGAGAGATCTTCAAATAGTCCCTGAAGGACAAATACACTGAAGACGTTCAGTCCACTGAAGATCATCAAGTCAGTGAAGGATGAAGCTACCTAAAGTCAGTGGGTCTTGGTCAACCCACTGAGTCAAAGATCCGTTGGATCCAGCCCACGTGGACCAATCAGCACAAGGCAGCAAATCTGACACTGACAAGGCTGCATTCCAAGAAAAGTGGTTGAAACCATTAATTGTATGGATTCAAATGTAATTTTCTCCAACGGTTACATTTGAATCCACACTATAAATACAAGCTCATAGCTGCGTATTCAAGTGTGTGTGAAGTAAGAAAAATCAACACCTACGAGCTGTGAAGGTGTGAGTATTTTAGTGCATTGTATGGGAGTTATAAGGAGGCACAACTCACATCTTGTACACTGACCATTAGAGTTCATTTATACACAAATGAGAGTTCAGTTTGTAACTCTTAGCTTAGAGAGGTTTTCCCTATCTTAGCTTAAGGCTAACACATTGTAATGGAAAACTTCACCTAGTTGGAGAAAACCCAACCGAAACTAAAACCCTCTTGTTAGGTTTGTTGGTAGTAAGTTGTTTTGTGAGTAAGGAGAGGCAGCCTAGGTAGTGGCGTGAGTCCAGTGTATCTGTGCACCTTGGCACGTTAAAAATAAGAATCCCATGTAGTGGATTTCCTGTTAAATCGGGCCATGGATGTAAGAGCTTGAGTCTCTGAACCACGTTAAACTGAGCGTTGTTTATTATTTAAGCACTTGCTAATTATTTGTAGTGTATGCTCACTGAGTGTACTTGGAAAGGTTGAAAAGGAAATTAGCTAAGTATTTTAGTCAGGTAGAATCAATCTCACTGACAGGCTTAAGCAAGCACTCGAGAAGTTCAGTCTCTCAAGTCACTGCCTTGTTAAGAGCCTGAGCCCGCAAGTCAGTTGCATTAACTTAAGTGCTCTGACTCTTAGCAATGCAGTGACTTGAGTGTCCCACTCACTGAACTCTTTCAGGGTGCAATGCAAAGTTTTTTTTAAAAAAAATTCTCCTAAATTCCCATTTTGATATTCGAAAAAGGGACCATCAATTGGTATCAGAGCGGGTTGTTCATATGACCCCTGATCCAGTTTTGTTACAAAAAATGGTCAACCAAACAGATCTTAAATATTTCAAACTATGGGAATTTCTTCATATTTCAAACTATTACTTGTGTTCTGACATTTAACTTGTAATAGAAAATCATTTGGTTAGAAGTTTTGGAATCATCAAAAAGGGGGAAATTGTTGGGATATGGTTTAGTTTTGATGATTTTCTAAAACCACATGTAATAGGTTTGAAAACAGTCAGGATTGTATCTTTAGTTTCAGGTCAGGCTAGGTTATTTCTCAGTAGAATAGGCTGTCAATTTGAGAAGAACTCAGTTGAGGGGGAACTCAGCGAGGGGGGACTCAGCAACACAGCCTGAGGATATCAAGATGACACTAAGAAGAACTAACTGAAGCCAAACTGTAACCTGAACCAGAAGAGAAGTCTGAAGGATGTCCCACTAAGTGTAAACCAGGCTGATCTAAGCTAAGTCAGGTGGACCACTCAGTGAAGAGCATGATCAGGAGGATCAGTGCTGCACCAAGTAGGCCCTGAATGAGTCAGGCTACTGTGGTCAGGGAAGTTTGTCATCCAGCCTTATGACAAACTTCTTGGAGAGATCTTCAAACAGTCCCTGAAGGACAACTACACTGAAGACGTTCAGTCCACTGAAGATCATCAAGTCAGTGAAGAATTAAGCTACCTAAAGTCAATGGGTCTTGGTCAACCCACTGAGTCAAAGATCCGTTGGATCCAGCCCACGTGGACCAATCAGCACAAGGCAGCAAATCTGACACTGACAAGGCCGCATTCCAAGAAAAGTGGTTGAAACCATTAATTGTTTGGATTCAAATGTAATTTTATCCAACGGTTACATTTGAATCCACACTATAAATACAAGCTCATAGCTGCGTATTCAAGTGTGTGTGAAGTTAGAAAAATCAACACCTACGAGCTGTGAAGGTGTGAGTATTTTAGTGCATTGTATGGGAGTTATAAGGAGGCACAACTCACATCTTGTACACTGACCATTAGGGTTCATTTATACACAAATGAGTGTTCAGTTTGTAACTCTTAGCTTAGAGAGGTTTTCCCTATCTTAGCTTGAGGCTAACACATTGTAAGGGAAAACTTCACCTAGTTGGAGAAAACCCAACCGAAACCAAAACCCTCTTGTTAGGTTTGTTGGTAGTAAGTTGTTTTGTGAGTAAGGAGAGGCAGCACAGGGAGTGGCGTGAGTCCAGTGTATCTGTGCACCTTGGCACGTTAAAAACAAGAATCCCATGTAGTGGATATCCTGTTAAATCAGGCCGTGCATGAAAGAGCTTGAGTCTCTGAACCACGTTAAACTGAGCGTTGTTTATTGTTTAAGCACTTGCTAATTATTTGTAGTGTATGCTCACTGAGTGTACTTGGAAAGGTTGAAAAGGAAATTAGCTAAGTATTTTAGTCAGGGAGAATCAATCTCACTGACAGGCTTAAGCAAGCACTCGAGAAGTTCAGTCTCTCGAGTCACTGCCTTGTTAAGAGCCTGAGCCCGCAAGTCAGTTGCACTGACCTGAGTGCTCTGACTCTTAGCAATGCAGTAACTTGAGTTTCCCACTCACTGAACTCTTTCAGGGTGCAATGCAGAGTTTTTTTAAAAAAAATTCTCCTAAATTCCCATTTTGATATTCGAAAACGGGACCATCAAAATGGTAGCGTATTATAATTACAAATCTATATTTTATATTAAAGATTATTTTTTTTTATTTTTTTCCCAGAGCCCGTTAGTAGCCCGTTTAGCCCGCGTACCGCTAGGGTTAGGGTTAGATTTCGAGTGTTAGTGGACCGTTTAAAATGAACCGATAAGACCCGAAACCTTTTAGGCCCGTAGCCCTATAGGGTTAGGGTCAGCCCGATTAACATCCCTAGTCCCACAATTACTTTCACATATCACTATTATGTATACACACTATCACTGTGATACATGTTTTTCTATCGTTGTTATGCATGTGCACTACTATTTAAAAATCAAACTCATTTTTTAAACAGTGATAGTTGATATGCAGAATAGTGATAATTTCATACATAACAATGATATTCGAAAAAAAAGTTCACGTGAATTTGGCTTCACAGGAGACCTACTTCCAAAACTAATACCCTTTACTAAAACACAACTAATATCTTTTAGTGAAACAACTCATACCCTTCAAAGTGATTCATGTGTAAACCAATTTTACATTATACTTTGTCGTACACCCCTAACCTAATTGTGTTGCACTCTTAAAGTCCTTTTTAATTTTCTCTGTCCGCGAAACTATGTTTGCATTCTTAAATAACACCGCCTAGCTAAAAAATTATCAAACAATTTTTGTAAAATATTTTTCTAGCACCTTGCATAAATTCTTATAATGTAAATTATAGTAATTTTTTTTATAATTATTTAAATAAAATGTAGAGTGAAATATTCCAATTTTTATATATTTTTAAATATCTTTATGTTTAAGTAAATAAAAAACAAAGTAAATTATTCTATTTTTTAATAGAAAAATTAATTTATTTTATATTTATTTAAATAAAATGTTAAAGTAAATTGTTACTACTTTTTAAAAATTTGCAAAAAAAAAAAAAAAAAAAAAAGAATAATTTATATTTATACTAAATTAAATAGCATGTACATTTTTTAATTTATAATATGGGGCTAGAAAATTATCATATGAGACCATATTTGCAACTAAATTTCCACGAAAATTGATAAATAGGTGTAATTTTTAGTTTTAATTTCCTATGGCACCATATTTGCAACCTTTTTTTCCCGCTGAAAATTATGAAAAATTGATTATTTAAATTTTAAATCGAGTGGGATCAAATTTGCAAGACACTTAACAGATTCTGTAACGGCGGGACTATACTTGTAGACAGTGGCAAATTTAGGAATTTGAATTGGGGGTACGAAATACAATTAATACATTTTTAAGGCTAATTTTACGAATAAATGGGGGTACATTAATTTTAGTTTTATATTCCTTCTAGAAGTACGTAATATATTTTGTTACTCAATGTCAATCGTACAACTTAATTATATTTTTAATAGTATCCGTTATTTTCATTGAAAAAACACAATTACATCTAAAAAAGTGTAGTTATTTTCACTTATAATTTTCAGTAAAGTCAAATGCACTTTTCAGTGAAAACAATCGATACTGTTTGGAGACTATAAAACTCTAGCTAGTAATGTGATTGCTTAGTTGGAATCTTCATGACAGTGGATTTTTAAAGTTAATTAGAAAATATTATGTACACTTTATGCATTGCACATTACCAATAGTAGCATCAACTTTTTTAAGCAATTGTTAATTTTTTTTATTATGAATAATTGTATTAATAGTGTACCAAGCAAAAATATGCATATAATAATTGCTTCAAACCTGAGAGGTGTGGTCAATGCACATAATAGTTGCTTCATGCATGAGAGTTGGTGTGGTCTATGAGTAACACTTTCATATCTTTTGAATTGTGTTTGTAAAACTGAATAGAGAGTATACAAGTGTGTGATTATATACATGATGAGAGGAAATCTAGATCCTTCCTCTACTAGCTGAGAAGTTTGTTATCTAACTGAATTTTGTGTAACAAACTTACGTGAAGCTTACGTAAATAAAGAGCAGCTAATCCTATCTTAACCGCCTAACTGAACAACCGTGTGATTGCATGTGCATGCATGTATTTGGACTACATTATGTACAGATATGTTTTACATATTCAATTCGCTACTGAAGGCTATGAAGTCCCCAAGGAACCGATGCCAAGAAGAGGACGCAAAGCCTGAAAGCGAGACGGTGATTGCGGCTTAGTTAACATGTCGGCGGGCTGTTCTTCAGTGGGGATGTACCTTCCGTCCAATTGATTTGTCTTGACTTTCTCCCGGAGAAAAAGAACATCGACTTCGATGTGCTTTGTGCGGGAATGGAAAGCCGGGCTGAACGCAAGAGTAATAGCCCCCTGATTATCACACAACAAGATTGAAGGTTTGGTGAGCGGAAAGCGGAGTTCATGAAACAATATATCATGCCACAAGAAATCAGTGGTTGCAAGAGCCAAGGATCGGTATTTGGCCTCCGTACTGCTACGGGCAGTGACGGACTGCTTCTTCGAGCACCAAGAAATCAAGTTGGAGCCAAGTTTGATACAATATCCGGAGGTGCTACGACGGTCATCAAGACTTGAAGCATAATCTGCGTCGGCATATCCGTGTAACCTAAAATTAGACACATGAGTAAAGACTAAACCATGAGTTAGTGTACCTCGCAGATATCGAAGTATACCTGTCCAATGGGCCTGAGTTGGTGCATGAAGGAATTGTGAAAGTTTGTTTACACTGAAGCTTATATCTTGTCGAGTGAGGGTTAGGTACTGTAGAGTGCCAATGACACTACGGAATAGAGAAGGTTTGGAGAATAAATGGCCATCAGAAAGAGATAATTTAACACCCGGGCAAGATGGAGTTGGGCAAGGAGAGCATGTATCAAGACTAATTTTGACAAGAAGGTCATGAATGTACTTGGATTGAGTGAGAATAATGGAAGAAGAGGTGACTTTTGCTTCGATCCCAGAAAATAATTCACTTTCCCCAACTGTTTAAGGGAAAAGGTAGCATTGAGATCATGAATGTGTTGTTGAATAGCACAAAAATCATCTCCAATAATTAGGATGTCGTCCACATATACCAATATCAACAGAATCTTGCCATTATCCTTCTTATGAAATAAGCAGTGATCAGCTAAGGAGTGTTCAAAACCCTGAGAGACAAGATATCTATGTAGCTCATCATACCATACCTTGGGAGCCTGTTTGAGACCATATAATACCTTGTTTAATTTGCAAACATGAGATGGTAAGACTGGATGTTCAAACCCTCTGGTTGATGTACAAATACAATATCAGTGAGCTTTCCTTTTAAGAAAGCATTGTTGATATCAACTTGCTGGATTGACCATTTAAATGTGACAAAAAGACTGAAAATTATCCTGAGTGTAAGAGGTTTGATGACTGGAGAATATGTATGAAAGTAATCCACCCCTGGAGTTTGTGGAAACCCTCTAGCAACCAACCGTGCTTTACCTTTCAATCTGCCCATCCTTTTTGTATTTAATCCTGAAAATCCATTTAGTTGTAATCACATTCATGTCTTGAGTTAAGGGTACAAGTTCCCAAGTGTTATTCTGAATCAAGGCATTGTATTCATATTTCATTGCAGATTTCCATTCTGGGATGAGAAGAGCCTCTTTGGCAGAAACTGGCTCAGGTAAATCTGATGCAATGGAGGTGGCAAAGACTTTTGGTTTCGTGGAGCATGTATTAGACCTTGTGAGCATGTGATGTACATTTTGTGTAGGAGAGAGAGGATGTATGACAGACGTAGATACTGGAATAACAACAACATTAGGGGAAGGTTGCCTAGATGAAGTTGGTGAAGAAGGAACAGAAGATGAATGATGAACATGATTAGGTACATGAGATGTATGTGAAGAGTGAGAAACATCAGGATTATGTGGAGGGGAAGATGAGTTACTGGAAGAAGTATGTGGAGAAATAGGAGGAGATGGAGCTACAGGAAAATCTGGTATAATGGCAGAAGATGATTTACTGGATGATGTAGATGAAACAATAGGAGTAAAGAGGAACTTGTAAGGAAACTCAGTTTCAGGAAAGTCCACTGTGTTTGAGATGTATATTCTTCCAGATAGGTGAAGGCACATGTATCCTTTGTGAATGGGGCTATATCCAATGAAAACGCATTTGGAAGACCTGAATTGAAGTTTAGATTGATTATATGGACGAAGAAAGGGAAAACAGGCACAACCAAATACTCTAAGATGAGAGTATACATGAGGAGTTTTATAGAGTAAGAGATGAGGAGATTTATTATGAAGGATAGGGGTAGGAAGAAGATTGGTTAGGTAGATGGCTATGGTAAAAGAGTGCCACCAACAATTCATCGGAAGACCAGAAGTGGAAAGCATAGATAAATCGAGCTCAATGATGTGTTGATGCTTCCTTCCCACTAATCCGTTTTGTTGATGAGTGTGAGGGCATGAGTTTCTTATTTTGATACCCTTACTAGTAAGGAGCTGATGTAAAGCAATAAACTCACCACCCATGTCACTCTGTATAGCCTTAACAGGTCTGCCAAATTGCCTTTCTACCATACAAATAAATTGAGGAATTATTCGTGCAACATCCGACTTTAAAACAAGGGGATAAATCCAGGAAAATCGAGTGTACTCATCAACAATCAACAACTAATACTTATATCCATCCACAGAAATAGTAGAAGTTGGACCCCAAACATCCATATGCAAAACATCAAGAGGAAACATAGAAGCATGAACAACAGAAGGGAACTGCTTTTGATGCATCTTGCCTAATATACAATCAGTACAAAACTGAATAGAAGCAACAGAAGGTTCATTCAATGATCTCAGTACAAGTGTAAGAGTCTTATTACATGGATGACCAAGCCTCAAATGCCAAAGGTCACCTTTATTCTTACTAGAAACAGAAGTAGCAACATGACAGGAAGGTAAAGCAGCAGTAGTGGCAGCAAGTTTTCCAAAATCAAGCTTGTAGAGTCCTTGATCAAGCACCCCTTTCAGCTGTATCTTGTTTGTTCTCAAATCCTTAACAAAACAACCGTGAGCATGAAACTCAATAAAAACATCATTATCTTGCAGAAATTAACTTATACTCATGAGATTCTTAGTGATTGAAGGCACATGTAGGACATTGCGAAGAGTAATACTGGAATTTGAGTTAAAACAAGGCATGTTAACTGATCCAATATTGGAAATAGAAGCACCAGAGCCATTACCAACAGTAACCTTAGATTTACCGTGATAAAGAGAGGTTAAATGCATGTTGTTAAGCTGAGATGTGATGTGGTGGGTAGCACCACTATCGACAAACCAATCTGAAGCTTGAGAATGATTGTTGGATGTTGATGCACCATTAGTAGATGCAGTAGGAGGTTTGAATGTGTTGTGAGAAACTGTATGAGCCTGAGGATGTGTAGATCTAGAAGAGGCAGAAGAAGATCCTTGAGCTGGAGCCTGAGGATGTGCAGATTCAAGGCCTTGATATCCCTCATAAAACCTTTTATAGCATTTGGCAGCCAAGTGATTAGGTTTGCCACATAACTGACAATAGATTCTGGCTTTGGAACTAAATATTGGATTCTTGCCTTTGTAACGGTTGTTGGTAGAGCCTTTCGAGCCTTGAACCAGATTTGTAGAAGGTTGAGTGATCGAAGATGACTGAGGAAGAGAGATTGATGACGAAATTTGTAATAACCTCATTTCATGAATATGCAAGATGGATTGAACCTCAACCAGTGAAGGAACCGTTGAACAAGTGGTTATATTCACCACCACAGCCTCGTAGTCAGTACCTAGTCCACCAAGCAGGTGCAAAACCAGATCGTCGTCAGAAATATCATGACCTGCGGCATGCAAGCCATCCACAAGTGATCTAATTTGAAGGATGTATTCATCGATCGATAAGTTGCCCTTCTTGCGAGTCTGAAGTTGAAGACGAAGGTTGAGAACATGAGCTTGAGCATGAGATTGGAATAGAACCTCAAAAGTGTTCCAAACTTCACAAGCATGTGTGCATCGATTTATAAAACCGAGCATGGATTTACCAATTGAGCTGAAGAGCCAACTGAGGAGAAACTGGTCACGGCGATGCCAGGTGAGTGTTGAGGAATCAAAAGCATATGGAATTGATTCACAAAACAGGACATCTTCAAACCATGAGCTTGAACAGTAGCTAAGACTTGAGAGCGCCAAAAATGATAGTTGAGGCGATCTAAACGGATGTTCAATTCAATGAAATGGGGCATTTTAGGGGTGGTAACAGAGGAAGCCATGATATGAAATGCAGAATCGAAGGAAAAAGGATCGAAGAAAAGATTTAATCGAAGGAGGAAAAGAATATAATCACCAACTCAGATCAAGATTCCGGTGGAATCCGATTGGAGAGCAAGCAAACATTAACCTGAAGATACCATATTGAGTAACACTTTCATATCTTTTGAATTGTGTTTATAAAACTGAATAAAGAGTATACAAGTGTGTGATTATATACATGATGAGAGGAAATCTAGATCCTTCCTCTACTAGCAGAGAAGTTTGTTATCTAACTGAATTTTGTGTAACAAACTTACATGAAGCTTACGTAAATGAAGAGCAGCTAATCCTATCTTAACCGCCTAACTGAATAACCATGTGATTGCACGTGCATGCATGTATTTGGACTACATTATGTATAGATACGTTTTACATATTCAATATGGTCATTCTCTTAAAATTTAAATTCTTTTAATTATATTTAAAAGAATTTTATTTATATGAATTTGTCCCTTAAGTTATAATTGTACAAGATCTAGTTTATTAAATTTAAAATTTTCACAAATAGTTATATGAAATATTTTATGAATATAGAATCCATAGAATAACCCATATTAAAAAAGTTCGCGAATCCTGGCCGGTCACAATTAAATATCATATGTATATAAAATCAACAACTCACATAACATGCATACTCATTACTTGTTCCATGGCTAAACCAACGATGCGCTAACTGAACCAACAGTGCACGATTTTCCATGAATAAACATGTGTTACAGAATGACTTAAAAGCCATAACATGCGTTAACGTAAAATTATAAGCGTACAATGCAGTAAATAATAATTTCAATCGTGTGAACATTTATAAGTGACAAAACATTTCAATCAGTAATATAAGAAAAATCCCACCTTAAATCTTGATTGAACTTGTTGGTAAAATAAATTTTTATATAAAGCGGGTTCCTTATCACCTAAAATAATTAAATTAGGTCTCTTAAAATAAGGAGAATAATAATAATAATAGTAATAATAGTAAAAAAAAATAGTGGGAATTAATTGTGCAGCCGAATTAGAACAAAGCTTGGGAGGCTGCACTCTTTTCGAAATAAAATTAGAAGTAGAAATTGCCCATGAAATAATTTAGATAATATATTTTTTTAAAGAAAGTTGGGCGTTTCCTCTCCAAAATAATAGTTGGCCGTATAAGTAAAGATGATGATTATTAGTGATAGGAATCCTCTAATAGGAAAGAAATTTAAGAGTATGGCCTCATCTAACGTGAACAACTAAATTAAACAAAGTAAGAAAATTAAGTGGACAAAACTTGCGTAAAAGGCACAATCGGAACTTGGAGAGTTAAAAATTTTCTAAATTAGGATAGAGTGCTCCCGAGGAAAAAGAAAATATATATCGTACTACAAATTAATATAAGTATTTAGTGGAGAAATATAAGATTTCTTGTAGAGAAACATTGAAATTTATATCTCTGAATATTTAGAAGGTATGAAAAAGATTAAATTTATGTTCGAGAAATTGATTTTATTATTTAATGTTATTATTAATGAGGTTGTGTAACGCTTATATTTAAATAATTGGTAAAAGTTTAATTTTTAGAAAATTAAACATCGTATGATCGATCTACTCTTGGAGTAGATGATCATAATTAGTATATTTGAAATCACAACACCGAATTTTGGTGAGTGAGAAATTAATATACGAAGTTGAAACGTCACAAACAGTGTAATGATATTCAAAATGTTAAAGGTAGAATAATTATCTTGAGAAGTTAATTATCCCACATTGGAAAAAGTATAGAGATATTAACTCCTTATTAATAGGAATAAGTGATGTTAATATCAAAACTATGAGGTATTAGGATATATTCCTATTGACCACACACGCGAGCCCGTGCCTGTGTCCATGGTCCTTGGACTTGGATATTGGTAATTGAACTTTGGACCTTGGCCTGGGTCTGCAGGATATTTCTTTTGGGCTACGGAAAATACAGCTCAATTCTGACCCAATGTCTAGATAAGTCTGATTGCTTATCGGTGATAACATATCTAGTCTATCAGATTGGCTATCATGACAGGGTGTGAAAGGTGGAAGCGTGGTGTAAATCGTGGTGGAACGTAAGTCAAGGAATGACTTAAGGAAATAAGTCTGCAGACATGTGGGAATGTACGTGGACGTGAGTTTGGATTCGTGATGTCGGTTACAAGAGGGATTTACACCCTCATTAATCCGAATTAAATCCAATTTAACTCCACTTTCCTCGGTTACAAGTGGCTTAAAGCCTATAAATAGGGCGTCTCATATCCATTTGTCATCAATCTGAAAATCCAACCAAATCCTTGTCTCCTGCATGCATACAGAGTTTCCACTACCTTTGCATGTTTTCTCAAAAGTTCATATAGAAATCACTCCAGTTTTCGACGTTCTACTTTTGTTCACGGGTGCTTCTACACTTTGTGGTGCAGCTAGTGTAAAAGACGAAAGTCATTTTTATCTATTGGAACATTACGTCAAACTGTGTGCACTAGCCGAGACGTATTTGTTTTGCGGGAAAAGGGATTCCCTTGAGTCGACTTTACCCGTTCTGCTCGTGAATAATTCTTTGATTGTGGTTTCGGTTTGTTCAAGTTCATGGTGGCGAGTTTTGCAGTCCAGTGTGCGGTTTTATCGAGAGAAAATTTTATTTCTATTTTCAATTTATTAAATAATTGTAATTCTCTTTTATTAAATTATTTAATTTTATTTATTATTTTTCCTGTCATCTGTAAGTCATCGTTGGTGCACCTATAAACCCAACAATTTACATAGTGAAGAATATTAGAAATTCAAGGAATATAAAAAAGACAGGAAAATAAATCAAGAAAATAGAAATTTGAAGGGTGTGTTTGAGTGTTTTTCTAGAATGTTGTCGAAAGTGTTGAAACATAAAAAACAACATACACACCGGAAGACTTTGAAAAACAGAAAATAAAATTTGCAAACGGGATATCCAATTTTTTTTTCATAGATTATAAAATAATTTATGATGCCTCATGGCGAAACTTCACTATAAAGAAGTAGTGATACAAAGACAAAGTAAGATCCTACTATAAGACCTTACGACAAGATCATATACCCTAGATATACAATCAAAAGCCTAGAATTCTAATTGTGCATAAATAACCTATTCGAAGGTCTAACAAAAACACTCTTAGAATTACAATGGGGAGAATCGAAATAACTACACTTGCTATAGGTAAATAGGTATGTCGATTTCTTTACCTGATAGCGTCCAATGCATACGGTATTTATAGAGTTCGTATCTTGCATGTAAACACATAAAATCATGGTTTTCCATTATGTAAAACCGTCCAACACTAAACCTCCATGATCTTGATAACCACCCATGTTGTATCTTTAAATAACTCACTCTAAACTGCAACCGTCTGACCTGGTAACTTCCATGTCGTCATCCTGCATGTTTAGACATTAAAGACAACATTGAAACAAATGGAGTTAGTGTTAGGAGAAAGGATGAATTCTAATGTTGCAGAAAATGTTGTAATATTCTAGACAACATTGACCTAACATCAACAATATCCTCCAATTTGGTCTTTCTACTACAACACATCTGATGTTATAAACATGCAGTAAAATGTGTTAAGTCAGAAATACAACTAAACATCTAAACAAAAATATTTAATTGCTATAACCAAATTAAAGTAACCAATCTGTAATTAAAATAAACAACACTAAGCACAACAATTGAGTGCTTAAAACCAACTACACAAACACTAAACAAACTAAGTGTTCCCAAAATAATCTAAACAAAAATAGAAACAAATTACTAACAATTTTAAACTAGCATAAACTAAAACAGTGTTTAACAAATAAAACCAATTTACAGATCTTTTGAATCACAAGGTATGAATGTGTGAAGTAGAGAGGGGATTGGGCTGATCTTCACAAGTCAGCTGCATCTCCATAATCTGCATAAACTCCCCATATCTTCATTCTCCCCCGGACTCTAAGCTCTCTTCTCACCACCTAGATCACCATAGAGTGTCTCTAGGTCTTCATCATTTTCTTCAGCAACTGGATCAACTGCAACAATAACATCAGCAATATCACCTCCTGGAATTTCCTCAATCTTTACACCACTGGAACTAGCACCACTTGCACCAACTCCCCCTGAGTTCACTCCTCCATCATCAACATCAGTATCAGGTCCTACTCCCCCTGTTGAAGTAGAAAACAACAATTATCAGAAAGCCTTCTTGTTCTTCATATCTTCAATGAGTGACTGCATATTAGTGATGATTGTCTGCAAAGTCTCAATTTGCTCAGTTATATAATTGGGAGTTAAGGAAACATAAGTGAGTGTAGCATTCGAAGGAATGTTGGCAGAAGTATTGCCAATATTCTTAATGGAATTAGCGGTGTCAGGAGCTTTATGTTCTTGATTCTCTTCATCTGGATCATGATATGACATGTCAATCACTCTGAGTCCTGTGAGTAGCACATTGGAGATCCCAAAACTACCTGTAAAACCACTTATGGTCTCCTCTCTTGGATTTCGTTCGAAGTTCTTGTTCTCAAGCATGTTGTATATAAGACTTGGATATGGTAGCAATTCTTTTCCAATAATGTCACCAGTGTATGATAACACATTGTTAAAGATTGTTTGTCCAAGATTAATTTTTTCAAGTGTCCAATCTTATACATCAAGATAGCTTGTTCCTTGGTTAATACTGTAGTGTTTGAAGATGACAACCAATTGTACACACATAGTTTGTGAAGACCAGAATACAGACTGGTCAATTTAGAACTACTAAGTCTATTCTCCCAAACCTCAATCTGCCCACCAGTTAAGACCTTAATAACCCCATTCATGTCATCAACAGGTTCTTCTATCATAGTCATAGTCTTCAAAAATAAGTTAATTGTCTTAGGTGTAAACCTGACTTTGTCTCCTCTAAACCAGACTGTACTATAGTGTTTTGAGTTTGTTTTGCCCATAATTCCTCTCAAGTTCGCATAAAATTCATAAACCCATTCCACTATGTATGGGGTAGCAAACTCAAGTGCATACAACAATGATCTCTCCCTAAAATATTCAACTAGATTTTGCTCTCTAAATTCAGTCATTTTAACTATCTTTTCCCCAGCAAGAATTCTAGTACGAATCTTTCTATACTTATCACTCTTCATATCATTATATTCTTCATCACTAGAAGAGTGTTCAGATAGTACCTTTGTACTGGAGTCAGAGTAATCTGAAGAGGGATCACTAGTATTAGGGTCAGAACTCCTTGATGTAAGAAAACTGGTTCAAATTGACTTCCCTACCACCAATAGTAATTCTTTGCCCGGAAGAGCATCGAACCATATCTTCATAGGTTTTGATGATGTCAAGAACATGTGCATTTACATCCAAATCAACATGCATAAGAAAGTCTTCATCTGTTAACAGTGTTGGGTCAACACTTCCAGCAACATTAGAGGTTTCAGCAGGTTTTAGTGAGGTTTAAGTGGGAGTTGGTTCAACAACAAGCTCAACAACATGTGTAGGTTCATCTGTTGCCATGGGATTTGGAATTTCAGTAGGTTTAGGGTTTTTTGAAGGAATTTCTGGAATAGGGGTTTCAGAAATGGGGTTTTCAGTAGGAATTTATGATTGAGATGAAGGGTTGGAAGACTCACCACTTGATTCTGGCATAAACTTGGTTAGGTCAACTGGTACAGACTCAATAGTGATCATGGGAGGCACATGTGCGCTACCAACAATACGTACAATCCGCTCAATCTCCGCCGTGGTTGTGGATTCATGGAGAATAATGGAGAGTGGAATGGGTTGTTGTGTTGGCGTGGATGAGACAACACTTTGGTCGACACTGAAGGATTCATTTCCAGTAGCCATTGAAGCAAGTAGGTTGAGAGGATTTTCGGAGGTTGTGGATGTGTTTGGTGAATTTGGTTTGCTTGAGCTTTGTGAATTCGAAGGGGCTTGAGTTTTAGACATTACATCTACAATAATATAATAAACCCAATTAAAATAACATTAAATTTCAATCACACAAGCAAGAAAGTAACCTAAACAAACACATTTGCTATAAAACTTAAAACGAAAATACCTTCCTAATTAACTTTGTGCTTAACCACTCAATTAATTTTAGCTCTTCATATGATTAACACACAATTTAATTCGATATTTATAGAGTGAAAGAAGTTAATTGAAGCACATCAAGAAGATAGGAAATTGTGGGTTTGAAGAGAGAAAATTCATAGATTATATTGAGTAAGTGAGGAACGTGAGTTATGTGTGGAGTATGTAGGATAATTAACTGAATAATTAAATAATTAAATAAATACCTTAATCATAAATGCTGTAATTAATCTAAAATTAGGAAATAATAGTGTAATTATCACATTAATATTCTAGAATCTACCAATTTTCGAATCTTAAGCATATATGCATGAGAAAATTTCTGAACATTTGAACCAAAATGGTGAAAGCAAAAATTATGGCACACACACCTCAACACACGTATAAATTTAAACTTTCAAGCACAAAATCACTTAATCATATTGATCCACCTTTTTGAAAGAGTACATCGTAGTTGTCAGCTCTGTGCCTCATAGCTACTCAGTAGATTATGACCATATTGAATTAATTACCTTTTGAAAACAGATATCATAGTAGCGAGCTCCGTGTCCCATAGTTACTCAGTAATTAATCCAATATTGACGCATATTTAATTACCTTTTGAAAAGAGATCATCGTAGTCGCGAGCTCCGTGTCTCATAGTTACTCAGTGATTAAGCATCTATTATGATTCATCAATTTTTAAATACTTAAGAGATGCGTGTCCAGAAAATCATTTTTAAGGTCCAAATGGAAAATTTTCTACAAGAAATTCACTTAATAGACAAAATAGGTTTGACACTTTGAAATAAAAACCTGACTCATACTGACGTTGTTTAAAATGTTGCCAACATTTTGCACATCATCCTATTAAAACAGACTCAGATATTACATAAACTAAGAGATTTCCTAAGGGAAGAAAACCTCTCATAATCAAGGGCTTTAGTAAATATATCAGCTAATTGTTTTTCAGAAGAAATATACTCCAATTTCACAACTTCTTTCTCTACAAGGTCTCTTATGAAATTGTGTCTTATACTAATATGCTTAGTTAATGAGTGTGGCACATTTTAGAGATATTTATGACACTAGTATTATCACAGTAAACAGTCAGAACATCACTATCAATGTCATAATCATAAAACATTTTCCTGACTCAGCAGTTGATTGTGAAACACAGTTCTGCTTCTTGCTATGCCATGAGATCAGATTGTTTCCCATGAAGAAACCTCCACCACTGGTGCTCTTTCTATCATCTTTATCTCCTGCCCAATCAGCATAACTATAGCCAACTAAAGCACAATTAGTATCTTTTGAGTACATTATACTCATTTCACTAGTTCCAGCCACATATTTTATAATTTTTTTCACAGAATTCAAATGAGACTCTTTAGGATTTGTCTGGTGTCTTGCACATAAACAAACGCCAAACATGATGTCAGATATACTAGAAGTAAGATATAGCAAAATTCCTATCATTGATCTGTACAGTGTTGGGTTAACATTCTGCCCATCACTGTCTTTACTCTGTTTTTATGTAGAACCCATAGGTGTTTTCATGCATTTAGCATCCTCTAATCCAAATCTTTTAACCAAATTCTTAGCATTCTTACTTTGTGAGAAAAATATACCATCTTTACTCTGTTTAATTTGCAATCCAAGAAAATAATTTAGATCACCAACCTTATACATTTCAAATGTTGAAGTCATCTCATGCGCAAATTTATTAAGCATATGTTCACATGTTGAACCAAATACAATATCATCTACATAAATTTGAGCAATTAAGAGATAATCATTTGAATGTTTAATAAACAAAGTCCTACCAGTTTCCCCTCTAAAAAAACTAAATTGAATTAGGAAATCAGTTAGTCTCTCATACCAAGCTCTAGGTGCTTGTTTAAGACCATACAAAACTTTATTCAATTTATAAACATGATCTAGATATTCAAGTATTTCAAAGCCTTTTGGTTGTTCTACATAAGCTTCATCTTTAAGTATTACATTTAAGAAGACAGCTTTAACATCCATTTGGTGTAGCTTAATACCAACAAAGCATGCAATGGCTAATAACAGTCTAATAGACCTAATTCTTTCTATAGGAGCAAATGTTTCATCAAAGATTATTCCTTCTATTTGAGTATAACCTTGAGCTACTAGCCTAACTTTGTTTCTAATTATATTACCAGTTCATCAATCTTATTTTTGAAAATTCATTTAGTTCCTATGACATTAGTATGACTATGTCTGGTAACTAGACTCCAAACTTCATTTATTTCAAACTGGTTTAACTCTTCATGCATTGCATTTATCCAATTTTCATCTTTAAGAGATTCAACTAGATTTTTAGGCTCAATTAATGAATGATAACATTCAAAATTTACCTGATTGCATATAGAGGACATGCAAATAGACCTTACCACATACTTCGGGTCAGTTTCAAATCTTCTTCTGGTTTGTACTCCAGTGTACTGTTCACCAATTATCTTATTCATTGGATGACTTTTTAGAATCCTGGAAGAAGATGTTCTTCCCGTATCTAATACGTTTTCTAACTTAACAATCTTTTCAGATTTTTCAGGCAGTGTTGTCCCAGATGATGACTCATTTTGGGCAACATCCTTTCTCTGGTAAAATTTTTTTGGAATTTCAATGAGATTGTTGGTCCCACTAAAAGAAATACTTAAGTTTAGATAGATGCGGAAGCTTAACCAACTAACCTTTTTAACTAAAACCTTTAATGTCAACAAAAGTAATGCACAAGTGAATAAATAAAACAGTAAAGAACACCGAATATTTAGTGGTTCGGATATCAAATCCGACGTCCACTCTCCCTTTGACAAGGGGTCTTTCTTTCTCACTCTCCTTCTTACGAACTTGCTGGAATTGACAAGTACTAGCACCTTGTTACAACTTAGATCAATGTCATTTTGTTGTGGTGTTTTGGGAGAGGAAAACTCTTGAAAAATACCTTTGTTTTCACAAAGTTCAGTGCAAGAGTTATTCTCAAATTCTCTACCATGATCTGATCTTATTCTGCTTCATTTCAAGATATAAACAATCTTAAATATTTTGTAAATAAATTTGAATGCAGAAAAGACAACTGATTTTTCTTTCAAGAATTCAATCCATGTAAATTTAGAAAAATCATCTACAATAACTAAAGAGTATCTCTTACCACCTATACTTTTTGTTTCCATAGGACCCATCAAATCCATATGTAACAGTTCCAAAAATCGTGTTGTGGTGCATGAAGATAACACTTTGTGTGACACTCTTGATTGCTTATCTTTTTTACATGGTCCACAGACTTTTACATTATTAAACTGTAATTTAGGTAAACCAACTACAGCTTCAAGTTTAATCAATTTCTGAATGTTTCTGTAATTAACATGTTCTATTTTTTTATGCCATAAGACTTCATCGGTATTCATGCTATTACAAACATTGTTTGAACCAATCAAGTAGCAATTATCAACAGATCTATTTCCAATCATCAAACATTCATTATTTTGGTTAAAAACATTACATCCATTCTTATCAAATATAACATGCAAGTTATCATCACATAACTGACTAATATTAATAAAGTTTGCAAGAAGACCATCAACTTTGTAACACATTTGATAACTTTGGAAAACCTTTCACATTAAGAGTTCTTTTTCCTATGATTTTTTCTTTAGAACCACCACCGGAAGTTACATTACCACCATCATACGACTCATAATCAGCTAAATATTCTATTTGTCCAGTCATATGTCTTGAGCAACCTGAATAAAAATACCATAAACCTGGTACACATGCTTTTAGAGAAGTATACACAACATTACATGAGATTTTAGTTTTAGAAGTCCAAGATTTATCAGTATGTTTCTCAGAATGTTGTAACACTTTGGGTAACATGACTTTATCACTTTTCAATTTTGCACAATATGGCTTAATATGGCTTATTTCAGAACAGTAATGACATCTATAGACTTTATCATTCTTCCTAACATGCTTTTCAGAATTATCAGAATTAACTTTTTGATGTTTTACTTTAACAAATTTAACATGCTTATCAGAATGAGAGGGTTTAGAAGTGTCACTAATAAAGCCAAGTCCAACTTTGTTCGACTGTCCAAAAGTCATAACATCATCCAGCTTAATTTTCCATTGTGGGAATTTCTTGAAACTCAAAATTGATCTTTTTAGATCCTCCTTAAGTTTACAATATTCCAATCCTTTCTAATCAATATTACTTCAAATTTTGTGAGAGCATTCCTTAAATCAAAATTTTCCAAAGTCAATGACTCTAGAATCTGATTCTTGGATTCAAGCTCCTAACTCAGCTTCTGTCTTTCAGATTCACACTCATTGTGAATTTCCTCTATATTACTTGTCTCATCAAGTAAATCATTAAAATAATTCACATCTGGACCATATTCACCCAGTGTTGTCTCAAATGACATGTCATTTTCGTCAACATCAGAGTAATAATCATCCAGATGATCACCAAAAGTATCATCATGCTCTATCCTAGCAGGAAAAGCACATTCTTCTTCTTTATTAGATTCATTTTCATCACCAGAAGTATCACTCAAAGTAGCAGTCAAACTATACTTATTTTTCACTCAAAGTAGCACATTCATTAGCATAATGACCAAAACCAGAACATGCATCACATTTCACATTCTTTCTGTATTCAAGATCATATCTAAATTTGTTATTTCTATTTTGAGGTTTAGTTTGATTGAAACTTGATCTTCTTTCAGAAACTTGAGGTGAATTATTGATCTGAACTTTAGGTTTAGCAATACCTTTAGCATTGTTCATTTTCTTCTTAAGAAACTTATTGAATTGTTTAGATAAAAGAGAAATGTTGTCTGGATTGTTAAGACACAAACTGACAACATCATCATCATCATATTCAATTTTAGTAATATAAGAAGTCTTTTTAGAATTAGATTAAGTATTACATTTGAACATAACAACCTTTTTATCATCTTTTGAATCTTGTGCTTGTTTTATATTCATTTCATATATTTTTAGGATACTTACAAGTTCATTTTGAGACATGGTATTAGTATCCTTTAGCTTCCTCAGTAGCACATATCTTGGAATCAAATCTTTTAGGTACAGTTCTAAGAATTTTGTGTACTAACCTTGTATTGGAGATAGGATCATTAAGAGCATGAGCTTCATTTGCAATTTCACTGATTCCTTCATTGTAGGATGAGATTGCTTCATCTTTTTTCATCCTCATGTTCTCAAAATTTGTTCCAAGCATTCGAAGTTTGGTCCTTCGAACACTATCTGATCCTTCACAATGTTCTTGTAATCTTTCCCAAGCATCCTTTGAAGAAATGCAAGTTGAGATTAGTTTGAACATGGAAACATCAGTTGCTGTGAAAATAGCATTCAAGGCCTTCGAGTTGTAACTAGCCAATTGAATTTCTTCATTTGTCCAGTCCAATTCTCTTTTGATCCGGGCCTCATTGTCATCATCAGCTGGTGTCCTCGGTTGAGTCCAACCAGACAAAACACTCCTCCCTGCGCATTCATCAATGGACTTGATGTACATACGCAGCTTAGGCTACCAATACGCATAATTTGTTCCATCTAAAACTTGAGGCTTAAGTGTGGGAGTAAGGGGATATTCCATTGCAATAAAAAATACACACAAAATATAGGATCTAAATTTAAAAGATTAAGTTTTTGGCTCTGGTGCCAAGTGTGAGTGTGTGTGGTGTTTTTCAGAGTAATGTTAACTGAAATTTTGACAACATATACGACACCACAAGACAGTTACGAACAATTATGAATAGCAGAAGACTTAAACACCTTGCAAACGGAATTCAAAAAATTTCATAGACTTAAATAAAGTCGATGATACCTCATGCCGAAAATCTTCACTACAACCATATAGTGATACAAACAAAGATGAAACATAAGATCTCAAAGTGAGGGTAAAGTGTAAACACACCACCTAAACAGATCTACGATGACTAGAAAATTAATCATACTCAAATCCTAATCTAGTCTATTTTCGATCCCAATATTGATAGGAGCGTTGCAGCGCTCGACCAACACAAAATTTAGTAATAACTGTCACTAGATGTACTAGAACACTCGATAGTGTAGCTCTCGTTTACTACTTCCTGGCTTGTCCCCCAGTTTTTCCTAAGGATATCTTCTGGTATTTATAGATGCAGGATCAACCGGCAGTTAGGATCACTAGGTCAGTTTGGAAAGACCTATAAACAATTCCTCCACTAACTCCATAACCGCCCATGGTGTATTTGATCTCCTCAATTGATAAATGTAGTCGCATGACCTGGAACATTCTAGGTCTTCATCCTGCGAACACAACATCAAACACAACATAGAACAAAATAGTTAGTGTTAGGAGAAAGGGCAAATTCGGTAATGTTATCCAGAATTTTGCCTAAATATTTTTTACAACACTGGCATAAAATTAAAAACCTTAAAGTTGAAAACATTCTTAAATTTCTTGTAAAGATTTTTAAATACAGAAAAGGTTTCAGACTTTTCTTTAAGAAATTCAATCCAAGTGTATCTAGAGTAATCATCAACTACAACAAAGGAATACCATTTTTCCACCAATACTCTCAGTTTCTATTGGATCCATAAGATCCATATGAAGAAGTTCAAAACAACGTGTTGTGGTGCATTGTGATAATATTTTGTGTGACACTCTAACCTGCTTACCTTTTTAAAAAGGTCCACATACTTTAAACTTGTTCAACTGAAGTTTAGGAAGAACATTTACAACTTCTATTCTAATCACTTTTAAGATATTTTGAAAATGAGTATGACCAAATTTTTGTTAGGGAAATCGGGGTGCCCGGATCTATTCGAGATGAAATTTAAATACGAATTTAAATCTAATTATTACTAGCATGAATTAATCCTAAATTAATCCTAAATTAATTCAAATAATAATTAATCCAACAATAAAAGATCATGCAGATGAATATTATCACATAAAATTTTACGATGGAAAAACTAAGAATTTCACGTGAATACATACGTCTTGAAGCGACATCCAACCGAGATAAACGGGACAAGCGTAACGATCCTATTAACCGTAAAAGCATTCTCAAGTATTTCCTCTTCGCCTTATTCGTTCGCCGGTGGAAAGAGCTCACGAATAATTTCATAATATAAGGGAGGGAGAAAATATTTATTGCTTTCGATTTTTCCAACTCATAGAACTATGAAACTGTGTACTGGAGATAAAATAATCATCTCCTATATATGGGAGAGGTGGTGGCCTATTTTTTCTAGGAAATTAAGGGAGAGAAAAAAAATTCTTGGCCTCCAAGAAATCTTGAATATATCTCATATATTTTTTTCTCCATCTTATAATAATATATTTTCAAACCTCTCCAAGATGATGTGTCAACACCACCCTATTCTTAGGCTGATGTGGCATGTCTCAAATCTCTCCATTTTGAAATACTGCACTCTCATTCTATATCATTAAATCTAAACCATTAATTTATATCTGCATAATTAATGCAAATATATATATTTTCCATTTTCTTATTTAGTTATTTTTAGAATTTATTATAAATCATATTTTTTCCAAACCTTAATGTAATTAAATATGATCTACTTATTGAATGAATCTAAATTTATCATTTCTAAGTTTGAGTTAGTATATGTAGTATAATATAATGTTCGATTATTTTTTCCTAAAATAAAAGGCATATAGTTATATATTCCAAAAAATATTCTTATGTGATATATTCTTATTATGGACAAGATATAATATTGCATGCATTTTTTTTATTATAAATAAGAGCATATTATATTTCATTTTTTCACATCAAAGTTTTATTTGTTCCACTCTTTTGCTGAGATTTCTCTCATCAATTGTTGGTTAGATATATATCTATTGTTATTAGTATATTTATTTTATAATTAAATTCATCATTTTAAGTGCTCACAATTTGATTAGATTTAAATATCAATATCTATATGAATGTAATAATGATTGTTGATTTATGCTCTACATCGTTCAGTTTAAATATTCTTCATGTGCAAAAATAATATATTTAACTATACCATATATTTTTATCTGAATAATTATGATGGTTTAATTGTTGTAATTTAAATCTCATTTTAGATTTCAAGAGTATGACACCTCAATTTTCTCTGATTTCTTAATATCAAGAGTGAGAGCAAAAAAATTGACCGTTAAAGTTAGGATTGAAAAAATTGGACAATATTTTTTAATGATCTTAATAGAGACAATTTCTACTTGAAACTCATTTTGATCGATGAACAGGTATTTGTAACGTTAAAGTTTATTTCAAATTTTGTATTGTTTTTTATATAAATTAATTTCTTACCGTATACTCCCAATAACTAATAATGTTGATTAATTTATAAATTATTCAATATTGAAATGGAAATTGATTATTATTAAATTATTAGTCTAAGTAATGTTATTCCATAATTGTTATTAATTTATGTGAATTTTGATTTTTTTTAATTATTTAGTTTGTAGGATATACCTATAGGGTTTAGTGAAGGGCACGGGCCACAACTAAAAAAAACTCATAATTTATTGTATATACCTCGAAATTTTTTAGACAAAAATACTCTTATATTAAATGTCTACAGAAAATAAAAATAATATATTTTTTCAGTACGCGAAATTCGCGTGGGTACACTCTAGTAATAAAATATTCCACAAAATCTCACCTTCTCATCCTAATGCCAATTTTCAAAAATTATGATGAAGATCACAAGATTTGGATCTTCTAGAATTTATGAGATAATCTTGTATTCCAAGAATACATATCTTCCATAATATCTTTCCAAGAAAATCAACAAAATCTTTTCTCTCTCCACAAAAGCTTATTTTCGAAATAATAGATAAAATCAGCAATAATAATTTTCTTTTATTTTAATCACCTTATTATTATCGGGCTACTTATTGGGCTACTTGAGGGGAGCCTTTTGGAGAATTAAGATTGGACCTCCAATGGGCTTCTGAATTACAATATTGAGCCCCAATATTATTCAGCCCATTAATATTAATTAATACCACTATCAAATTAATATTGAACTATCCATCTTAATCCATATTACGATAATATGGGCTCCCGATTATTATTTTCCGTGTTTAAGATTATCTAGTCCATTAATTAATTGAGCTTCTGAATAGCTCTAAATTAATTAATATCTTTTACCTTGGAGTAAAGAAAGCTCAATGATGGTCCCGTTTTCGAAGGGCTAAAATGGGAATTCAGGAGCAAATTTTTTTTTTAAACTTCTAGCTCAGAGAGTTCAGCAAGAGTGAAGAGTTCTCAAGTCACTGCATTGCTAAGAGGCTGAGTTACCAAGTCAGTGAGAGGACTTGAAGACACATGCTCTTAGCAACACAGTGACTCGAGAGGTTACACTTCAAGTCACTGCTTTACTCAGAGCCTGAGCAACCAAGTCAGTGTGAAGACTTAGAGACTCATACTCTAAGTAACGCAGTGACTCGAGAAGCTGAACTCTCGAGTGCGTTGCCTGAACTGGTCAGTGAGAGGATTCTCCCTGACCTGATTGCTTAACCAAAGTTTTCTTATAACAAAGCTCCCAGTGACTTGACATTCACAAAACTTTAGTAAATACTTTAAAGGATAAGTACTCTCAGTTTAACGTGGTTCAGAGACTCAAGCTCTTACATCCACGACCTGATTTAACAGGAAATCCACTAACTGGGATTCTTGTTTTTAACGTGCCAAGGTGCACTAACAACTGGACTCACGCCACTCCCTGGGCTGCCTCTTCTTACAAACTCACTGACAACTTACTCCCAACAAACCTAACAAGAGGGTTTTGGTTTCGGTTGGTTTCTCCAACTAGGTGAGGTTTTCCTTTACAATGTGTTAGCCTAAAGCTAAGATTATGAAAACCTCTTCTAAGCTATGAGTTACAAGCTGAACACTCTTTTGTGTATATCTATGAACTCCAAAGTTCAGTGTACAAGATGTGAATCGTGTCTCCTTATAACTTCCAATATAATGCACTAAACACTCACACCTTCACAGCTCGTAGGTGTTGATTTTTCTTACTTCACACACTTGAATACGTAACTATGAGCTTGTATTTATAGTGTGGATTCAAATGTAACTGTTGGATGAAATTACATTTGAATCCATACAATTAATGGATTCAACCACTTTTCTTGGAATGCGGCCTTGTCAGTGTCAGAGTTGCTGCCTTGTGCTGATTGGTACACGTGGGCTGGATCCAACAGATCTTTGACTCAGTGGGTTGACCAAGACCCACTGACTTTAGGTAGCTTCCTCCTTCACTGACTGATGATCTTCAGTGGACTGAACGTCTTCAGTGTAGTTGTCCTTCAGAGACTGTTTGAAGATCACTCCAAGAAGTTTGTCATAAGGCTGAATGACAAACTTCCCTGACCACAGCAGCCTGACTCCTTCAGGGCCTACTTGGTGCAGCACTGATCCTCTTGATCATGCTCTTCACTGAGTGGTCCACCTGACTTAGCTTAGAACAACCATGTTTACACTCAGTGGGACATCCTTCAGGCTTCTCTTCAGTTTCAGGTTACAATATGGCTTCAGTTAGTTCTTCTTGGTGTCATCTAGATATCCTCAGGCTGTGTTGCTGAGTCCCACCTCGCTGAGTTCTCCCTCAACTGAGTTCTTCTCAACTGACAGCCTATTCTACTGAGAAATAACCTAGACTGACCTGAAACTAGAGATACAATCCTGACTGCTTTCAAACCTATTACATGTTGTTTAGGAAAATCATCAAAACTAAAACATATCCCAACACTCAACATTATTTTTCGTACCGAAAAAATAATTCTCCACTTGCAAGATTTGGTACGATAAAACTTTTGAGGCCACCATGGGGAAAAATAACACAAGTCGTACTCACACACGTTTCTCCGTATTAAATCTTAGCAACCGTCGTATGATTAATATTACTTACCAAAATACAAGGTTCGAAGTCACGATGATTCTTACCCAACATGAATCAAAACAATAACTATTAACCACACACGATCCTATTTAAGTGACGGAGATTAAGAAATCAATAACCACTGAGGTCTAATTTTTCACTTTTCAGAATAGAAGAATTTATATCCTCGCTGTAAGTCCTCTTCAACATATACTAAATGTGCTAGTGTAATCTCTTGGTCAAGACAGACCAATCTGAGAACTACACATAGACCTTTCACGGTGGATTGTTCAATTCCACCTGGGTCGTGAATAGTACGTTTAGTTCCAAGGAACTGTCAATGTGATCTTCCATGATCAGGTATCACCACATTAACTAAAATGTAACACATACTATATATTGAACGGGTTGCAATAAATATTAATCATTCATTCATATCTAAAGCAAATATGATAACAGAATTATTATCATAAACAAGTGTTTAATACATGAGTTATACAAAGTAAAAGCATACTTTCACGTATAACTCCAATAATCTCCCACTTATACTTAAAGTCAGCTTTTTAGTATTCATCATACATGTTTAGTCTAGTTCTACGTGATGTCTCATGTCAATCTACACTAACCTAATAATTCCTCCCTATTAGGATAAAAGTCGTTAGTTTTGAAGTTAAAACAAACCAGAAGATGTAATAAGACCATCTGGATTTGTTAGCCTGATGAGGATTTAGAGTAGGACTTAGTATAGGGGGAACTGCCAGACCAGTAGACTTCACCAGATGAGTCAACCAGAAGACTTTTATGGTATCTGATCTTCACCAATGGAGATTCAATCAGAGTCAGAAGACCTTCCCCAGAACCAAACGAGTCTAGAAGACCAGTCGAGTCTGGTGAAATAAGAAAAGTCTTAGAATCACTCCCTGAATCTAAGGAACTCTTCATTTCACTACTCTGGTCTAGACCAGAAGACCTTGGAGTCATCTGGTATCTGATCTTAACTATTCTGAATAGATCAGATGTTGACCAAGGAAGTTTTTTACCGTTGGTGCAATTAATGCAAGTTAAATGATTAGGATTGGAAAGTCAATGAAGAATCAATCCTAAGGATCTCACCAACCCAATTAATCAATTAGCGTAGTTGATTGATTGGAACCTCCATATTTAGGTATCTGATTAGATTAGCTCTCCAACGGCTAAACCCTAATCCTCCCTATAAATATGAGAGCCACTGTAAAAGAAGATACATACGCGTGGAGAACACATTCAAGCATCCTATATTCTTGAGCATTCCAGTACTCTTTTATGCACACTCACACAAATCTACTCTTAAGGAGTTTGTAGTTGGAACAAATACTCAACCAGTTCATCTCCTAGATAAGGTTGTTGTATTGAACGGATTAGATCGGAGTTGATCTAAGTTGTAACAAGGAACTGGTACTTGTAAAATTCCAGTAAAGTGGTAAGTTGGTTGGATAGTAAGGCCCCTTGTGAAAGGGAGAGTGGAAGTAGGATTTTAACATCCGAACCACTATATATCTTGTGTTCTTTACTGCTTTACTTTACTTGCATAATATTCGTTGAAGGCATAAAAAGGTTTTACATTAAAGTTACTTGCTTAAGCTTCCGCATTCATTAATAATCTACTATAGCTTCTAGTGGGACCTACAAGTGGTATCAGAGCAGTGTGTCCTAGACCACTGCTTTGAAAAGCTTTTGGTGGTCACCAGGGAAGATCCACTGCATATTTCATTTTTGCATAAAATCTTTTTCAATCTTATAAAAAATGTCTTCAAAATCCGCATACAAGAGCCGTAAATTACCAGATATTTTCTTCGATAACTATATCCACTGGAGCTTCATGATGAGCAATCATCTTGGAGCTATTCTGCTTTATGTGGTAGAAAGTGGCCCCATTAAATTTTACTGGACTCCTATTGATGATGGCAGATCAGGTTCCAGAGAAGAAACCAGTACTGATGGAGAAAGAACTACTGAAGAGACTAGACCTGCAAGACAAAAGATCTTTAAGAAAAAGGATGAATTGGACAATGGTGAGAGAAAGATGTATAATCTGGACCAGGTAGCCAGAATAGAAATCATCAACACTCTCACCAAGGAAGTCATTGAAAATGTGAGAACCTGCAACATAGCCAAAGAGATGTGGGACAAGTTGGCTCTGCTTTGTGAAGGTACATATAAGATCAAGGAGAACAAGTTGCAAGCTGTTCAACACTCCTTTGATACCTTCAAGATGAAGTCAGATGAGACAATTGATCAGCTGGACATGCGACTAACAAATCTCCTCAAAAAGGCTAGTGCCTTAGGTAAAATTTATTCTGAAAAAGAAATTAATAATAAAATTTTGAGATCACTAACAAGCAGGTGGAGAATCAAAGTTACTGTTATTAAGGATAGTAAGGATCTGAACACATTAGCTCATCATATGCTCTTCTCTGATCTGAAAGCATATGAATATGATCTGCAAGAGGAAGATCAGACATATGAGATCTCTTCCTCATCTGGACAGAAAGGAGTTGCATTCTCTTCAACTATCAAACCTGAAGAACAGGTGAAGGAACCAGTAGCAGATGACATGAGCCTCAAGGAGCAGGTAGCACTCTTAACTAGAAAACTGGAAAAGATGAGTTCCAAGTATGGCAGATACAAGAGACACTGGAAGGACTCAACCAGAGATAGGAGGAGTTCTTTCAAGCCTGCAGAGAAAGAGAGGTCATCTGGAGATTCCAGGGAAACCAGGTTCCAGTTACGAGAGAAGGGAAGAGACTTCAGTCCAAGAAGGAAGGATTCCAGCTCTGGCAGATAAGATTTCAGGAGGAGAGAAAGCAATACATGCAGACCAGATTTTAACTTCAAGATGAGAGATGCTAGTCCCAGTCCTAGATCAGGAGACAACACTTGTTACACATGTAACAAGCCAGGTCACTATAGTTATGATTGTCCTCAACTTACTACTAGAGAAAGAGAAGAGAAAAGACTCAATAGAGATAGAAGATATGCAAACAAGAGAGCATTGCTGGCAGAAACAAAAGAGGAGGACACTAGTTCAAGCTCTTCTTCTTCTGGGTTTGGTTCAAATGATGATGTTTGTCTTATGGCAGACATAACTGAGGTACAAAAATCTACTTTATGCATTTCTAACTCTAAATATACTCAATCCTCTCATTCATCTGGTACTTCTAGTGAATGATATGAAGAAAATGCTACCAGATTTCCAACAATGTGTTCAACTCTGTCAGAAACTTGAGAAGGAAAATGGTAGGCTCAAAGCTGAAGTTCAATCTTTGTCTCATGAGAAAAAGTCCACCAGAGAACTCATAAGTAACCATGCTAAAGAAGTTTCGATACTTCACGACAGTGTTACAGAAAGAGATAATTAGGTGACTCATCTCATGAAAGAGAGTGACTCTGTTGACAAAGAGATGGAAGAACTCAGAGCTAAATACCAATACCTTCTCAAGGGAAAACAAGTTGAACAAGTTATTGCGGAAGTACCAATGCCCAGAGAAGCTCCAAAGAGACCAAATGTGGTATCTATCATTAGTGAGTCTTCTCAGTGGGATATTCTAAAGTTACAAAAACTCATAAGTTTCATTATAGCAAAGACAAGATTGTAAGAGCTGGTGAAATTATGGAAGTCTGGGATGATGAAAATGATCCGAATGGACATGGTTACAGAGCAGTCCTAAATCCTAATAGGGATTACTCTGGTGACCATGTGGAGTATGCTCCTGAAGAGATAACTGAACTGGAAGAAGAATACTTAAAGAATAAATCTCAAAATGTGGACTCTAAACAAATTAAAGGTTCTGATCAAAGTAATCCTCAAAGGGTAGAACCCAAACAGATTGAGGGACCTCAGAGTGATCCTCAAAGAGTGAAACCTAAGCAAATTAGGGGACCTCAGAGGAGACACTCAAATAAGAGGAACTTCAATCAGAACAGGGGACCTCAGAGGAGATACTATGTTCAAAGGAACCTTAATTAGAACCAGAGACCTCAAAGGAGATTTACTCAGAGAGTGCAATTCCAGAACAGATACTCTCAAAGGGACTACACTCACCAGAGAAGATCTAATTTTCATCAGAACCAGAGAAGGTCTTCCAGACCCATCTATAGAAGACCAGTTGATCTGGGAGATTATGAACCCAGGGATGGTTTTTCTAGGATGTATCCATATTACCAGACCTTTAAAACCATGTCCTTGAGACAAGCCATTCCCAAGGCTAGATTTGAAAGGAGATACACAAGACCAGTGTTTAGGAAATGTGTTCTCATTAGTCCAGCAGCTCAATAAGTCATTGTAAGAGGACATGTGTTGGTAGATAGATTTGGAAGAAAGATAAGATCTCCTCATCCAGCAAGGGATGATCTTTATCTTTGGATTCCTAAAAAGAAAGTAACTAACCAATCAGGACCCAGCACCAGTAGGGGACCTAGTTGATCTCTCTGCAGGAGGACAAAAGCCCATTGGAGAAATAATTTTCAAGTAATTGTGTCTGATACATTGATAGTGGATGCTCCAAGCACATGACCTTTGAGAAAGATCATCTCCAGGATTTCAAGCACTTGAATGGGCCAAGAGTGATGTTTGGTGACAATAATTTTGGGATCACCAGAGGAGTTGGAGAGTTTATTGTCAATGATGTATCTGTAGATGAAGTCTACTATATGAAAGGACTCAAGCATAATCTTCTTTCAGTATCCCAATTCTGTGACAAGGGATACTCAGTGAAGTTTTTTAGTGAATCTTGCATTGTTTTTAATTCTTATAATGATGAAATTTTATTAGTTGGCTTGAGGAAAGGTAATATTTATCTTGCAGATTTCAACAGTTGTCCAATGAACACTTGCCTTGTTGCCAAAGGATCTACAGAGAACAGCTGGCTATGGCACAAGAGGATGAGTCATCTAAATTTCAAGACTCTCAACAAGATTGCCAGAAAACGCCTAGTTCGAGGTCTTCCAAATGAAGTATTCAAGAATAATCAGACTTGTGGTTCCTGCCAGAAAGGAAAGCAACCCAAAGCTTCATTCAAAGATGTTCAGAGCACAACCACAACCAGAGTTCTTCAGTTACTTCACATGGACCTGTTTAGACCTATTTCACCACTTAGTTTTAGTGGAAGGAAATACACCTTAGTGATGGTAGATGATTTTTCAAGATACACTTGGGTAGTGTTCATGTTTAAGAAAAATGAAACTATCACTAAGTTGCCAGAATTTTTCAAGAAGTTTCAGAATGAGCAGAACCAGAGCATAGTCAGGATCAGAAGTGAAAAAGGGATAAAATTCCTGAATTCACACATTGCAGAGTATTGTAAGGACAAAGGTATATTTCATGCAACCTCTTCTGCCAGAACACCTCAACAGAATGGAGTGGCAAGAGGAGGAATAGAACACTTAAGGAGGCGGCAAGGACCTTATTGGAAGAATATAATACTCCTCAAAGATTTTGGGCAGAAGCCATTAACACAGCCTGTTTCACTCAGAACAGATGCCTCATTTCCCAGAGGCATGGTAAGACACCATATGAGGTATGGAAAGGTAAAACCCCATCTGTTTCATTCTTTCATGTTTTTGGATGCTAAAGTGGCTGATAGAATATTCTTAGGATATTCCAGCACCAGTAAAGCATACAGAGTCTTTAATAGGAATTCACTTTGTGTGGAAGAAACACCTCATGTTGTTTTTTTATTAATCTACTCTTTAGTGCAAGGTGGAAATTAAGGACTTATCCCCAGGAGAGTCCAAGGATCAGAATGCTTCCAAGACAATCAAAGTCAAGCTACCTGTTCTAGATTTAGAGTCAGATTCAGATTCAGATGGCAACCCATCTTCTGGTTCTCTGCAGCAAAAGTCTTCACAAGGGGCAGAACCAGAATAGGTTGGAACTCCTGTAGGGGGAAACTCTCCTATAGCTGATGATACTCATCAAGGTGCTGCAGCAGATGGTCAATCAGTCCAGTCCAAGGGAAGGAAGTGCCTGGTTGATCACCCCAAAGAGTTGATTATAGGAGATCCAACTAGGGGTGTCCAAACTAGGAGAACCTTGAACTTAGCTGCCTTGTTCAGTTGCTATGTTTCCTTGATTGAGCCCAAGAATATCAAGGAGGCACTGAAGGATTCAAATTGCATAGTGGCAATGTAGGAGGAGTTGAATCAATTCACCAGACAGGATGTTTGGGAGCTGGTAGATAAACCAAGACATCAAAAGGTGATAAGCACTAAGTGGGTTTTCAAGAATAAGAAAGATGAGAATGATGTCATAACTAGAAACAAGGCAAGGCTAGTGGCCCAGGGGTATTCTCAGTCTGAAGGAATAGACTTTGATGAGATCTTTGCTCCTGTTACCAGACTAGAAGCCATCAGATTATTTCTAGCATATGCTGCTCACATGGAGTTCAAAGTTTACCAGATGGATGTGAAATCTGCCTTTCTTAATGGGATTCTCATTGAGGAAGTGTATGTTGAACAATCCCCTTGTTTTGAAAAAGGTGACAAGGTGTATAAGCTTAAGAAAACCCTCTATGGGCTTAAGCAGACACCTAGAGCATGGTATGATACTCTATCTCAATTTCTTCCGGACAATGATTTTACTAAGGGTAAGATTGATAGAACCTTGTTTAGGAAAGAGAAAGGAAAGGACATCCTTCTGGTCCAAATATATGTTGATGACATTATATTTGGATCCCCTAACAAGAAGCTGTGTGAGAAGTTTGGAAATCTCATGCAGAGTCAGTTTGAGATGTCTATGATGGGTGAGATGAATTACTTCTTAGGTCTTCAGGTCAAGTAGACAGAGAAGGGAATCTTTATAAATCAAGCAAAGTACACCAGAAACATGTTAGATAAATTTAGAATATGATCTAACAAGGCTGCCAAGATTCCTATGTTGACAAGTTTTAACATGGATCCAGATGAGTCTGGAGAAAGTGTGGATCAGACTCAGTACAGGGCTCTTATTGATTCTCTTCTGCATTTGACTGTAAGCAGACTAGACATAACTTTTGATGTTGGAGTATGTGCCAGATTTCAAGGTAATCCTAAGAAGAGTCATCTGGAAGTAGCTAGGAGGATATTAAAGTATCTCAAGGGAACATTTAATTTGGGTTTATGGTACCCTGCAGATGATAACTTTGAGTTAAGTGGTTATTCAGATTATGGTGGTCGCAGAATAGATAGAACGTCTACTAGTGGAACATGCCAATTTATTGGGAATAAGTTGTGATGGTCCCATTTTCGAAGGGCAAAATGGGAATTCAGGAGCAAATGTTTTTTTAAACCTTGCGTTGCGCTCTGAAAGAGTTCAGTGAGGAAACACTCAAGTCACTGCGTTGCTAAGAGGCTGAGCTACCGAGTCAGTGAGACTTGAAGGCTCATGCTCTTAGCAACACAGCGACTCGAGAGACTGAACTCTCGAGCGCGTTGCCTGATGATTTGTTAACTAAAGTTTTCTTTACAAAGCTCTCAGTGAGCTGATTTTCACAATACTTTAGAAAATACTTTGAAAGATAAGTACGCTCAGTTTAACGTGGTTCGGAGACTCAAGCTCTTACATCCACGGGCCTGATTTAATAGGAAATCCACTAACTGGGATTCTTATTTTTAACGTGCCAAGGTGCACTTACAACTGGACTCACGCCACTCCCTGGGCTGCCTCTCCTCACCTCACTACAAACCTAACATTCTTCTGAAAGGGTTTAGTTTGGTTTGGTTTTCTCCAACTAGGTGAGATTTTCCTTTAAAATGTGTTAGCCTTAAAGCTAAGATTAGGAAAACCTCTCTAAGCTAAGAGTTACAAGCTTGACACTCAATGAATATAAGTGATAACCCTAAAGGTCAGTGTCGTGGGTGTGAGCAACACTTCCTTATGACTCCCTAACAACTCATACACTCTTATAGCTTGTAGGTGTTGATTTTTCTTTTTTTCACACACTTACAATGAAGCTATGAGCTTGTATTTATAGTGTGGATTCAAATGTAACCGTTGAAGGAAATTACATTTGAATCCATACAATTAATGGTTTCAACCACTTTTCTTGGAATGCGGCCTTGTCAGTGTTAGAGTTGCTGCCTTGTGCTAATTGGTCCACGTGGGCTGGATCCAACGGATCTTTGACTCAGTGGGTTGACCAAGACCCACTGACTTTAGGTAGCTTTCTCCTTCACTGACTGATGATCTTCAGTGGACTAAACGTCTTCAGTGTAGTTGTCCTTCAGAGACTATTGGAAGATCACTCCAAGAAGTTTGTCATAAATGACAAACTTCTCTGACCACAGCAGCCTGACGCCTTCAGGACCTACTTGGTGCAGCACTGATCCTCTTGATCATGCTCTTCACTGAGTGGTCCACCTGACTTAGCTTAGATCAGTCTGGTTTACACTCAGAGGGACATCCTTCAGGCTTCTCTTCTGATTCAGGTCACAAGCATGGCTTCAGTCAGTTCTTCTGGGTGTCATCTTGATATCCTCAAGCTGTGTTGCTGAGTTCCCCCTCGCTGAGTTCCCCCTCAACTGAGTGTTCCCTCAACTGAGTTCTTCTCAACTGACAACCTATTCTACTGAAAGCTAACCTATGGTGACCTGAAATAAAGGATACTATCCTGACTGCTTTCAAACCTATTACATGTTGTTTTGGAAAATCATCAAAACTAAATCATATCCCAACAATTTCCCCCTTTTTGATGATTCCAAAACTTCTAACCAAATGATTTTCCATTACAAGAATAATGTCAGAATACAAGTAATAGTTTGAAATATGTAGGAATTCCCATAGTTTAAAACATTTAAGATCTATTCGGTTGAACATTTTTCTTAACAAAACTGGATCAGTGGTCATGTGAACAACCCGCTTTGATACCAATTGATGGTCCCGTTTTCGAAGGGCAAAATGGGAATTCAGAAGCAAATTTTTTTTAAACCTTGCGTTGCGCTCTGAAAGAGTTCAGTGAGGAAACACTCAAGTCACTGCGTTGCTAAGAGGCTGAGCTATCGAGTCAGTGAGACTTGAAGGCTCATGCTCTTAGCAACACAGCGACTCGAGAGACTGAACTCTCGAGCGCGTTGCCTGATCTGGTCAGTGAGAGGAATTTCTCTGACCTGATTTGTTAACTAAAGTTTTCTTAACAAAGCTCTCAGTGAGCTGATTTTCACAATACTTTAGTAAATACTTTGAAAGATAAGTACGCTCAGTTTAACGTGGTTCGGAGACTCAAGCTCTTACATCCACGTGCCTGATTTAACAGGAAATCCACTAACTGGGATTATTGTTTTTAACGTGCCAAGGTGCACTTACAACTGGACTCACGCCACTCTCTGGGCTGCCTCTCCTCACCTCACTACAAACCTAACATTCTTCTGAAAGGGTTTAGTTTGGTTTGGTTTTCTCCAACTAGGTGAGATTTTCCTTTACAATGTGTTAACCTTAAAGCTAAGATTAGGAAAACCTCTCTAAGCTAAGAGTTACAAGCTTGACACTCAATGAATATAAGTGATAACCCTAAAGGTCAGTGTCGTTGGTTTGAGCATCACTTCCTTATGACTCCCTAACAATTCACACACTCTTATAGCTTGTAGGTGTTGATTTTTCTTTTTTTTCACACACTTACAATGAAGCTATGAGCTTGTATTTATAGTGTGGATTCAAATGTACCCGTTGAATGAAATTACATTTGAATCCATACAATTAATGGTTTCAACCACTTTTCTTGGAATGCGGCCTTGTCAGTGTTAGAGTTGCTGCCTTGTGCTAATTGGTCCACGTGGGCTGGATCCAACGGATCTTTGACTCAGTGGGTTGACCAAGACCCACTGACTTTAGGTAGCTTTCTCCTTCACTGACTGATGATCTTCAGTGGACTGAACGTCTTCAGTGTAGTTGTCCTTCAGAGACTATTTGAAGATCACTCCAAGAAGTTTGTCATAAATGACAAACTTCTCTGACCACAGCAGCCTGACTCCTTCAGGACCTACTTGGTGCAGCACTGATCCTCTTGATCATGCTCTTCACTGAGTGGTCCACCTGACTTAGCTTAGATCAGCCTGGTTTACACTCAGTGGGACATCCTTCAGGCTTCTCTTCTGATTCAGGTCACAAGCATGGCTTCAGTTAGTTCTTCTGGGTGTCATCTTGATATCCTCAAGCAGTGTTGCTGAGTTCCCCCTCGCTGAGTACCCCTCAACTGAGTTATTCTCAACTGACAGCCTATTCTACTGAAAGCTAACCTATGGTGACCTGAAACAAAGGATACTATCCTGACTGCTTTCAAACCTATTACATGTTGTTTTGGAAAATTATCAAAACTAAATCATATCCCAACAATTTCCCCCTTTTTGATGATTCCAAAACTTCTAACCAAATGATTTTCCATTACAAGAATAATGTCAGAATACAAGTAATAGTTTGAAATATGCAGGAATTCCCATAGTTTAAAACATTTAAGATCTATTCGGTTGACCATTTTTCTTAACAAAACTGGACCAGTGGTCATGTGAACAACCCGCTTTGATACCAATTGATTGTCCCGTTTTCGAAGGGCAAAATGGGAATTCAGGAGCAAATTTTTTTTTAAACCTTGCGTTGCGCTCTGAAAGAGTTCAGTGAGGAAACACTCAAGTCACTGCGTTGCTAAGAGGCTGAGCTACCGAGTCAGTGAGACTTGAAGGCTCATGCTCTTAGCAACACAGTTACTCGAGAGACTGAACTCTCGAGCGCGTTGCCTGATCTGGTCAGTGAGAGGAATCTGTCTGACCTGATTTGTTAACTAAAGTTTTCTTAACAAAGCTCTCAGCGAGCTAATTTTCACAATACTTTAGTAAATACTTTGAAAGATAAGTACGCTCAGTTTAACGTGGTTCGGAGACTCAAGCTCTTACATCCACGTGCCTGATTTAACAGGAAATCCACTAACTGGGATTCTTGTTTTTAACGTGCCAAGGTGCACTTACAACTGGACTCACGCCACTCCCTGGGCTGCCTCTCCTCACCTCACTACAAACCTAACATTCTTCTGAAAGGGTTTAGTTTGGTTTGGTTTTCTCCAACTAGGTGAGATTTTCCTTTACAATGTGTTAGCCTTAAAGCTAAGATTAGGAAAACCTCTCTAAGCTAAGAGTTACAAGCTTGACACTCAATTAATATAAGTGATAACCCTAAAGGTCAGTGTCGTGGGTGTGAGCAACACTTCCTTTTGACTCCCTAACAACTCACACACTCTTATAGCTTGTAGGTGTTGATTTTTCTTTTTTTTCACACACTTACAATGAAGCTATGAGCTTGTATTTATAGTATGGATTCAAATGTAACCGTTGAAGGAAATTACATTTGAATCCATACAATTAATGGTTTCAACCACTTTTCTTGGAATGCGGCCTTGTCAGTGTCAGAGTTGCTGCCTTGTGCTGATTGGTCCACGTGGGCTGGATCCAACGGATCTTTGACTCAGTGGGTTGACCAAGACCCACTGACTTTAGGTAGCTTCCTCCTTCACTGACTGATGATCTTCAGTGGTCTGAACGTCTTCAGTGTAGTTGTCCTTCAGAGACTATTTGAAGATCACTCCAAGAAGTTTGTCATAAGGCTGAATGACAAACTTCCCTGACCACAGCAGCCTGACTCCTTCAGGACCTACTTGGTGCAGCACTGATCCTCTTGATCATGCTCTTCACTGAGTGGTCCACCTGACTTAGCTTAGATCAGTCTGGTTTACACTCAGTGGGACATCCTTCAGGCTTCTCTTCTGATTCAGGTCACAAGCATGGCTTCAGTCAGTTCTTCTGGGTGTCATCTTGATATCCTCAAGCTGTGTTGCTGAGTTCCCCCTCGCTGAGTTCCCCCTCAACTGAGTGTTCCCTCAACTGAGTTCTTCTCAACTGACAGCCTATTCTACTGAAAGCTAACCTATGGTGACTTGAAACAAAGGATACTATCCTGACTGCTTTCAAACCTATTACATGTTGTTTTGGAAAATCATCAAAACTAAATCATATCCCAACAAGTTGGTATCTTGGTTCTCTAAGAAGTAGACTTCAGTTGCTACTTCAACTACAGAGGCAAAGTATATGGCAGCAGGAAGCTGTTGTTCACAAATACTCTGGATTAGTCAGCAGCTTCGAGACTACCAGATTAGAACTAAGGATATACCCATATTTTGCGATAGCAATAACATAATTGCCATTACCCAGAATCCAGTTCTTCACACCAGATGCAAGCATGTTGACATAAGGCATCATTTCATCAGAGTCCATGTTGAGAAAAGTGATATAAGGATGGAGAAGATTGCAACAGAGAAGTAGATAGCAAATATCCTAACTAAATCTCTGGCAGAGACCAGATTTAGAAAGTTAACATTTGAATTGGGGTTATTGGATCCAGAGACAGATTTATTTTAGGGGGAACACTGGAAGAGTATCCTTATTTTATATAAAGCATTTTCTTTTAAAATTTTATTACTTGTTTGCAGATCAGATATACTAGAGGAGAAGCATCTTCAGGTGAGTCTCAATTCCAGACTACAAGCCCTTTCATCTGGATATCATACCAGATGACAATTATACTAGAGGAGAGATGATTAGGTGTGAAATTGTTATGTTTTGGTGCCCAATTTGCCCATGTTTTGAGTGTTTTTTATGAGTGTTTGGAGTCATTTGAGTATCATTTTCATAAACTCATTAATTTGTCTCTTTGATGCTCATAGATGTATAGAGGGTGAAAAGAGGATTTCGTAGGACTTTGAATCGGCCAAAACGGACTCCCGGTTGAGAAGATATGAAGATTTTACGAACAAGTGTACAACAGCCGAAAACCACTCGAGCAACAGTGCTCGAGGGACCCCCCTTGAGCCATTGATCCATTCGCTGGTATTTTCCCCGGCAACGGCGCCAATGACTTGAACGCAAAATACTAGCTATACTAGTAGTTACCCCACAAGAGTATGGGATCACAGTAGTATGGGCAAGTTAGGGACCAAGTATTATCGAACCAAAGGGAAGGAATGTATTCGAATAGATCCCTGAAGATCTACGCATCGTAGTAAATATGAGTATATGTTTGGAGATTGAAAATTATTAAATCTAAACTATTTTACTCTACTAATGCAAAAGAAAGAAATAAATTAATTATCTAAGGGTTTTGTCTCAAATATAAAAGGGTGATGCTCAGGATAGGAATCCCTACGTATACTAACGGAGCCGGTACATAATCAAAATAACCGTGATGTGCAAGAAATAACCTAAGTATAAGATTGTAAAATGAAAAGCTCAAGAATTAAACCCTAATACTTTATCCTATCAATCGACTTCACTAATCCACTAAACAAGTTAATAGATTGTGCTTAATTAAAGAGACCCTAATTTAACTAAGGTGATGCGGTCGTCCTCCCTAGATAAACCGGTAGATGAATTAACCCCTTCTAAACCCTCTCGTTAAGCCTACTAGTTGTTAAAGAGTGATAAGGTCGTCCTTTCTCTAACACTTTTCGTACGAAATTCAAAGGTAAATCCGGAATTTATTTTAAGCGTTCATTAATTAAGAGAATTAAAACTAAACATCACATGTTACCCTAATCATGTACCAACGTCCTACTTCTACGAGTTCATCCTACCCCAATCATACAAGGGTTTTAGCCTAGCATGTTTGTAACGATAACGAAAGTAAATAAGCAATCATCGAACAAAAACAAAACTAATCCAATTAAATAACTCAAGAACATAAACAAGAGTTTAAGAAATAATAGAAGTCTAAGAGTATAATCAAATTAAAAAGAAAATAATAGTCTCAAGTGTCAAGTTTCAAAGAATGAATAATCGAATCAACAAAATCCAAATCTAAACTATCAAATTGTAATGTAAAAACCTCGATCAAAAGTAAAATATGCTTTCTCGAACTCTTGGTGCTCTTCTCTCTCAAAAACCTATTTCTATGCGTGAAGTGGTTGTCAAAATTGTGCTCGAAACGGATATATATAGGCCATAGGTCGATTTGAAAGTTAACGGGCCCAAAACGGATACTCTAACCAAATCTTGCAAAATCTCGAGTTGAAAAGGGGAAGTGCTCGAGCTTAACAGCTCGAGGGGGGTCCCTCGAGCAAAACAGCTCGAATGGATCAATGGCTCGAGGGGGGTCCCTCGAGCACTGTTGCTCGAGTGGTTTTCGGCTGCTGTACACTTGTTCGTAAAATCTTCATATCTTCTCAACCGGGAGTCCGGTTTGGTCGATTCAAAGTCCTACGAATTCCTATTTTATCCATCTATCCATATATGAGCATCAAATGGACAAATTAATAAGTTTATAAAAATGATACTCAAATGACTCCAAATACTCAAAACATGGGCAAATCGGGCACCAAAACATAACAATTTCACGCCTAATCAACCCCCCCCCCCCAAACTTACCATATTGCTTGTCCTCAAGAAATGAAATAATAAGTCAAGTGAAATTGTTAAGAATGAATCAAAGTACCAAATCATGCAAGTAATAATGTTCAAGTGTTAAAGATCGTTCATACGCACACAAATTCACTTCCTTCATCAAACTCATGCAATAATAACAAGAAAAACCAAAATCAAACATGGATGTGCTCTCGACGATGTGTTTCACTCCCTCACAAGTGTATATCAATAATAAGGGACTCACTCAATCAATCAATCACACATATCAGCAGCCATAGGCTTGTAAGCACTCTCAACTTTGACCATACTTTAGAAATCAATGCCAAATCAAAAAGGACTTTTCTCAATATTGTAATGTAGGCTCTTTGGATAGGTAGGGTAACTATATGCGGTAAGTGACTCAAGTGAATAGAGAGTAGAAAATCAAATTTTGGTACTTCAAGATGAGGAACAAAATAATTTAAACATCTTCATGTAATACGCTTTTCAATTCCTCTACTTTCAACACTTCAATTTTTTTCTTTTCTCAAACTCATTTCACTTTTTCAATCACCACACTTTTCTTTTGCTCATTCTCAAATTTTTGGTCTTCCCCACAACTCAAAACTTCATCACACCCTTCTTTTATCACAACTTAACCATCATAATTCCTTCTCAACTCAACTCAACTCAATCCCTTCATCATTCACAACTTCTACTGTTCTCCACTCAAATTGGGACAAAAAGAGTTTAAGAATATGGATTAGTTTAAATGTGCTATCAAATAAAAAGGCTCAGGCTCAAACGGGCTCAAAAGGGATAAGTGTCATTGGTAGGAAAAATTTGGCTAAGTGACTCAATCAAATCAAAGATTGACTAAGATCACTTTCGGCACCCACAAGTTCTAGAATCCTCTAAGGTGGCGATCCACCCACAAACGAAGAGATCAGTTTATGCATTTTAATCTCAAAAGGCTCAAATCTCACAGCTTTCACATCCATGCTAGTCCTAGTGAATTCTCACTTTTTATCACACGAATATTCAAAAGGAAATTTTGTAGGTATACGAGTTCCCTCTCAAGTCAACTTTAACCACTACACTCACACAATATAGTCCCTAACTCAACTCCACAAATTACCAACTCATAAAATCACACTCAAAGTCAACAATCAATAAGAAGGGTGGGTCAATAAGTATGAAATACGCAGTAGCACCCAATAAGTTCACAATAAGGCAGCTCAAGGAGTATCTCAAGGCACAATATATAATCTAACTCAACTCAAAGAGAGGGTGTACACCTGTGCAATGTAACCATAAAACATATATAAAAACTCCACCCCCAAACTTCGACCTTGTGAAGCGGTCTAAGTTTGGGGTGGTGGTTACCTCATCCAAGTAATTCAGTTTCTCTCAACAACGTAGCACACTCCCTTGCTTGAGTTCCTTCCTTTTGAATAACTCCATGATACCTCTACTCCCTCGAGACAATCCTACAAGCAACTCACTCAAATATGAGGTTAAAACATACGACTCAAAACAACACCCTAATAACATAAAACACTCAAAAGCAAATAAAAATGGGTTGCCTCCCATTCAGCGCTATTTTAAGGTCCTCATGTCGGACCGAGCTCAAAGGAGCTTATGGGACATGATACTCAAAATTACCTCCCTTACTCTCATAAGAGTGGTGGTCGAATTCCTTTCCTTGATGCCCCTTCATCATGAGTTCCTTTGCTTCCTTCTCATCCCCAAGTGGTGGGGGTCTCAACTTCTTCTCACCTTTATATGGAGGAGTCTTACTAAGCACTTTCTTGAGTTTGGATTTTTTCTTCTCAACTCCTCCTTTCTCTTCTCCTTTGGCCACATCTACCATTTTCACTTCCAAACTGACTTCCTCTATAGGGTACTTCATGGCCTCGTATAGGGAAATCTTCACCTCTTGATCATCAACTTTCAACGTGATCTTCCCATTTGCCACATCTAACACCATCCCGGCCGTAGCTAAGAAAGGCCTTCCCAAAATCAGAGGTACATGCTCATGTTCCTCCATGTCTAGCACCACAAAATCGGCTGGGAAGATATGATCTCCAACTTTAACAAGGATGTCTTCAACCACACCTTGAGGTCGAGTAATAGACCGGTCGGCTAGTTGAAGTATCATCATTGTCGGCTGAAGTTCTCCACCTTCCAACTTCTTGAATAACGACAAGGGCATAAGATTTATGCTCGCTCCAAAGTCGCACAACGCTCCCTTCTTTACTCCATTCCCGATGTCACATAAGATAGTGAAACTCCCGGGATCTTTCAACTTCTGGGGAAGCGCTTTGTGCACTAATGCGCTCACCTCATGGTTCAACTGCACCAACTTGGGCTCATCTACTCGCCGTCTCTTCGCTATCAAGTTCTTCAGGAACTTGGCATAATTATGCATCTGTTCCAAAGCATCATAAAAAGGAATGTTAATATGTAACTTTTTAAACACACCAAAAATTTAGCAAATTTCTCATTTAGCTTTTTTTTCATAAAGCACTGCGGATATGGGACGTGTATCACTGATTTGGGTACCCCCCATTCATCTCGCTCGATCTCTTTCACATTCTTCCTTGCTTCCTTTGCCTTCTTCCACTTTGGGACTCTCTCAATCTCTTCAATGTCTTCCTCTTCAGGCTCTTTGCTCTTTTGAGTGCTTTCACCCTCAACCCTTTTCTCAACTTCTACCTCCTCAATCTCATCTTATCTTCCTCAGGCTCTTTTCCTTCTATCTCAACCTCTCCTTGGAGCATCTCCGAGTCAGCAGGCATCTGAGGACCATCATATTTGGTTCCATTTCTTAGCTGGATCACCTTGCATTGCTCTTTTGGGTTCCCCTCCGGCATAGAAGGATATTTACCCGGCTCTCTACCCAATGATTTTGCGGTTTGACTAATCTGATGCTCCATCGAAGTGAATCGTCTATTGTTCTCTTGCTGAATTCTATTCAGCTCCACATCTCTCTTCTGGAGTTCTTGATCACGTTGATCGCCTTTCTTGTGTAACTCCTTCACATCATCCTCCAATGACGACAATCTCTTGCTTCCTTCTTCCACTTTCTGGAGGATCACTCGAACATCTCTTGGGTCGAGGACCCGCCTTCACCACCTGGGGGCTTTGAACTTGGATCAACACCTGGAGGAACTGTGATTCCGGCCTTCAGATTGGCATATAAGAAATTCTAGTTCTTCCTCCATTGGTTCTGAGGAGGCTGCTGGACTCCTTGATAGCCTTGGTTGTTTCTCCACTGATTCTGAGGAGGCTGTGGACCTGGTGGTACAAACGGTTGCCTATAAGTTGGTCACCCTTGATAATTCCACCTTGGTAGCCATTCTGATTGTAATAAGGCCCTCCCATATAGTTGGCTACCTCTTGCTGACCTATGGGCTGGTCCACTTTCTCACTCACTACCGTATTCCCTCCAACCAGATTTTTCCCAATCTCAATGTTGCTTATCTTTTTCATCATCGCCATCAACAGCTTCCTCTTCCCTCATTCTCCTCCAACTGATATGCTCTAAAATTTTGGGTCCTCGTTTTATTGCCTGACATTCTTGACAATGTTATCAACGATCTCTCTACACCTAGCTGTACAATAATTTAAGAATGCTCCACTCGCACATGCATCGAGGTGAGCTTGACCTAGCTGTTAAGCTCGAGTGGATCAATGGCTCGAGGGGGGTCCCTCGAGTGGTTTTCGGCTGCTGTACACTTATTCATAAAATCTTCATATCTTCTCAATCGGGAGTCAGTTTTGGCCGATTCAAAGTCATACGAACTCCTCTTTTCACCCTCTATCCATCCATGAGCATCAAAGAGACAAATTAATGAGTTTATGAAAATGATACTCAAATGACTCCAAACACTCATAAAAAATACTCAAAACATGGGCAAATCGGGCACCAAAACATAATAATTTCACGCCTAATCAAGAGACTTCTCCAGATGACGTGTGACACCAGAGTACTCATGGTATCATTTGATTACAATACCAGATGACAGGTAAGTTTTTACTCTTCTGCGGTCTGTTCATTGGGATACACTTTTCAAATTACTAAATACACCAAAACATTTTAAATTCTGAGTGTATTTAAAATTGGGTCTTGGGCCAGGGCAATCATTTTGCTTTTCTCTTGACTGCCCCAAAACCCCTCGAACCCAGTCCCAATGACTGCACACGCACACAAAATAAATCTGTATCTTGCCATAGTTAATCCTGGCCGATGGATTTATTTAAAGTGCAACATATCAATCAATTCTTTAATTGATCCTGTTTCCCTAATTAATTGATTTTCCACACGTATTTCTCTTATAAACTAAAGGATTTCAAATCGGTTCTTCACTTTTCACAAACCCTACTCGTACTCTGCAACTCTTTCTTTCACTTTCTTTTCCAAGTTTTACAGCAATGGCTACTACCTGCAACTTCAATGCCGTGTACATTTGTGAGAAATTGAAGTCAGAGATGGCGGTGGATTTCTATTCCACTCGGATTTCTGGTGCGCTGGAGATTCTGGATCTCCTTCACAAATCTGGGTTGGAAACGTATCTTTCCACCATTCCCAAAGGATTTCGTACTCTGGATTCTTATGTAGCACAGTTTTTTATCCGGTTGAAGTATGGAGACGATGAGTTGGTGTCCAAGATTGACGACGAGAATGTGGTTATTTCCAAGGCGGATGCTAGCAAACTTTTTGGGAACCTGCCAATGGCTGGAGGAGATCCATTGACTTACAAGGAGGATGAGCAAGTGGATTCTTGGACAAGCATCTTCGTCAAAAGTATAAACTATTTTTTGACATTGTGGTTATGGTTCTTATGTGTGAAAACCATAGTATAGATGCAATTTTTGCGGCAAGATTGTGTGTGATGCGAACAATTTTTAATGGCGTCAAGTGCAACTGGGTGGCCTATTTCTAGATTGTGTTGAGGAAGAATAAGGTGAAGGTTCAGAAGGAGCCTAGAAAGGAGACTCGGGGAGAGCTGCAATACTTTTCAACGCTAATGTCTCCTTGGCCACCAAGCTTACGAATCTATTGGATTTTTGCTTCCCACAAGTGGCTTGGGATGCCGATGGCTGTAAGAAGTTTGGAAAAGCCAAGATCTTGTTAAATAAGGATGGTCCTCTCCATTGACATCCTGACTCTGATGGTGATGATGCCATCCCTGCTCAGCCCCTCCAGGCTGTGCCCTCTCCTCCCAAGGGCAAGAAGGCTGTGAAGAAGAAGACATGAGCCCTTGCTCCTAAGAAGGTGGTAAATTTTTGTTCTTCAAAAAAGGATCAATTGCCTCTCACCTCTTCTCTGAAGAAACAAAAGATAAATGAGAAAGTTCTCAAGTGACTTCTCCAAAGCCTAAGAGAAGTGCTCCTAAGAAGAAGAGGAGCAGGAGAGTTGAAGGAGGAGACGCTGGAGGCTCCTCAGGGAAGATTTCTAAGAAGCAGAAGAGGGCTGAGAAGAAGTCTCTTCTGGTAGATGAAGCAACAGAAGAGGAAGAAGATGAAGAGGATGAGGTTCCTCTTAAGAAGAAGCCCAGGACCAAAAGGGTTATTTTGCAGGAACCAGAGACAGGCTCCTCTCTGGGCAATTCCTTTGATCACGAGGTAGAGGAGCCTGTCTTCCAGGAGACTGAAGTCATCTCTCCTAATGTTGCTCTTCCAGGTGCTGAGGCCTTTGAGTCTGCACCTACTCTGTTTCTAGCTTATGTTGACTTAGCTGAGGTAAACTCTCCTTCCCATCCTACTGTTAACCTTGTTTCCCCATCCCTTTCTCCCCCCGAACCCTCACAAACAGCCACTGGTCTGGATGCTACCCGTTCTGCATCTGCCCCAGACCAGAACCCCTCTACCAAAAACTCTCCCCTACCACAAAATACACAAACACTTACCCCACCATCACCCTCACAAAGAGCCTCTGTACCAGAGGAGAATACGTTACATACTTCCTCACCTAGTATAGAACAGCCCCCTCCACCTCATCCCATACACCCCCTTCCACCTCTGCTCAAACACCTATTATCCCCTCCCCTTGCACGGCTCTGGGATTTGTAGCCCCTCCTGGCTCCCTTGCATGCTCAAGTAGCGATGATAGTGAGGAAGAGACTGCCTCACTTGAGCCTACCAGCCGTGCCCCATCCTCCTCTGCCAATAGGCTCATCCTTTTGCATTTAATGATACGGACATGGGTCCTATAAGGCAGAGTATGAGCAAAGGTGCTCAACTTTGGCTCAGGGAGTACTTTCCTGTGCTCCTTGACCATCTCCCTCTCCTGGTTGATCTTACTGATGGAAAGGTCTAGAGCAAAGCCAAAGAAGAAGATATTGAAGACCTCATTCTGTTGCATGATGAGATGGGTGCTTCAAATTTCTCCAGGTTCAAGGTGAAGAAGAAGGTGAATGTTCAGTACCCCTCTGAGTTGATGTCTGTAGAATCAGCCAGATTTGTGATCAGAACTCCTCTGATCCAGAGGGGAGTCATGATCTCCCCTGCAGGCCCCATATACACTTTTGGGCCCCACTTCACATTTCCACCAGAATTATATTCAGAAGAGGAGAACTTTGATGTGACCCCTGCCATGCTGAAGAAAAGGAAGTTATTCTTCAACACTCAAGTCCAGGAGATTGGCAGATTCTTCAAGGCCATCCAGCACTATGGCTCTGATATGATAGAGCACCAGATCAGAGATGAAAGGAAAAAATTCTTAAAGCAGATCAAATCTAGATTTGCCTCTGCAAAAGTTGCCTTCAAGGCAAATGGACTCTTCCTCAAGATGGATATCATCAAGAGCCAGAAGGAGCTCCAGGAGCATGTGCTGGAGCAGATGAGGCCAGTTTCTATTCTCAAGGCATCTTTGGCTACCTAGATGATTGAAGCTACCAAGATGGATGATCTGAGGATGATGCTGGACAGGCAAGAAGCCTTGGTAGCAGAAGCCAAATCTTATGTTGAAGAGGCCAAGAAGCTAAGGGACTTACACTCTTCCTCCTCCACCGAGTTGCCTACTCTGATCAAGCAGGTGGTTGAGCCCCTTCTTGATGATGTTAAAAAGAGGGAAGAGAAGGCCAGGACTGAATTGGCCAACTCTACAAATGAGACTTTGTTCTCTCACTCTGGCTGTTTGGATCTTCTGGAGAGCACTATGCCTTAGGCTGAGATCAACCAAAAGAAGAAGGTAGAGCTGAATTCTTTGGCCATGGCTAAGCAGTTGATAGCAGAAGAGTCTCAAGAGTCAGAGCAGGAACCTGAAGCTAGCCCTGCCAAGAGGAAATTGAAGAAGGCCAAAAAGACCTTCCTGGAAGAAGTTGTTGAAGAGACAAGGCAGAGATTCCAGGAAGAGACTAAAGAAGATAAGAAAGCTAGAATCAGAAGGAACATTAATGAGGAACGGAGAAGAAGGAATGAGAGAAGACAGAACAAGAAGCTCAAGGAAGCTGGTGGTAGCAGCAGTGGCGGCCCTAGGAGGAAGAAGGACCAGATTGAGATCTTGTCTCAGCTGCCACTCAGGACAGAAGGGTCCTTTGACTCTACTGTGCCTGTTCTTCTTATCAATAAATGGATGGATGCAAAGACCATGTGGTTCATCCAACACTATATCCACAAGCCACCTCCAGAGGATGAAGCTCTTATCAACAGGACTTTCCATGCCTGGATGCAAGCCTATGACAAGGTACTCAATGATCAGCTGATGGTATCCACAATAGAGTATAATCTGGAGGTGAATGCTCCAGAGTTTGAGTATCTCAACACTCCCCTGGATGGTGACCAAATTGACTGGACTGAATTGAAGAAGTTGTTCAAGACCAAGGTAATGCACAACTTTGATCCTCCCAGCCAAGCAGAGCTCATAGTTATTCAAGACCGTTTCCTAGATTGGTTTCGTGTTCCTAAGGAAGGCAGAAGATATGTCTAATAGATGATAGGAAATTTTTTTGTAATCTGTAATCTTCTCTGATCATTAATGAAAGTTTCCTATCTCTGTTTCTGCCAAAGACAACCTCTTCTTGTCTATTGTTTGTCTGGTGAGATCTATTCTAAGATCTCATCTCTGTTTATCATGCTTATCTGTTTTAAATTCAGTTCTGGTTTTGTTTTAACCTCATCAAAAAGGGCGAAATTGTTAGGATAAAAGTTGTTAGTTTTGAAGAAGTTAAAACAACCCAGAAGATGTAATAGGACCATCTGGACCTTTTAGCCAGATAAGGATTTGGAGTAAGACTTAGTCTAAGGGGAACTGCCAAACCAGAAGACTTCACCAGAGGAGATTCAATCAGAGGCAGAAGACCTTCTCCAGAACCAAACGAGTCCAGAAGACCAGACGAGTCTGGTGAAATAAGAAAAGTCTTAGAATCACTCCCTGAATCTAAGGAACTCTTCATTTCACTACTCTGGTCTGGACCAGAAGACCTTGGAGTCATCTGGTATATGATCTTAACTATTCTGAATAGATCAGATGTTGACCAAGGAAATTCTTTAGCGTTGGTGCAATTAATGCAAGTCAAATGATCAGGATTTGAAAGTCAATGAAGAATCAATCCTAAGGATCTCACCAACCCAATCAATCAATTAGGGTAATTGATTGATTGGAACTTCCATATTTAGGGATCTGATTAGATTAGCTCTCCAACGGCTAAACCCTAATCCTCCCTATAAATATGAGAGCCACTGGAAAAGAAGATACATATGCACGAAGAACACATTCAAGCATTCTATATTCTTGAGCATTCCAGTACTCTTTTACGCACACTCACATAAATCTACTCTTAAGGAGTTTGTAGTTGGAACAAATACTCAACGTGTTCATCTCCTAGATAATGTTATTGTATTGAACAGATTAGATCGGAGTTGATCTAAGTTGTAACAAGGAACTGGTACTTGTAAAATTCCAGTAAAGGGAGTAAGTTGGTTGGATAGTAAGGCCCCTTGTGAAAGTGAGAGTGGACGTAGGATTTTAACATCTAAACCACTATATATCTTGTGTTCTTTACTGCTTTACTTTACTTGTATCATATTCGTTGAAGGCATAAAAAAGTTTTACATTAAAGTTACTTGCTTAAGCTTCCGCATTCATTAATAATCTAGTATAGCTTCTAGTGGGACCAACACTCCCACTTATACTTAAAGCAGATCTGCAATAGTCTTGACACCCATTCCATCCACATGTCTCTTGACACTTTTAGTCTTTTTATTATTTATATAGCCCTCTTCCAAGAATTTAAAGTGTGTCCTAATCACAGTCTTTTGATCCTTGAGACTATAGAACATATACCCCTTCGTTCCCGCGAGATATCCTATAAATATCCTTAATTCTGAGCGTGGATCCAATTTACCGGATTCCTTGTCTAGCACGTATGTCGAATACCCCCATATTCTCATGTGTTTCATACTAGGGTTTCGCCCGGTCCACAATTCTATCGGGGTTTTGGGAACCAATTTGGATGGCACCAAGTTTAGAATGTAAGCCGCCGTTTCCAAGGCATTACCCCAAAATGACTTGGATAGATATAAATAACTCATCATGGATCTGCCCATTTCTAAAAAGTCCGGTTCCTTCGTTCCGCCACACCGTTCTATTGAGGGGTTCCCGGTGCAACTGGGATACGATCCCTTCGTCCGATAGGTAGTTCAAGAATTCATCGTTGAGGTATTCACCTCCACGATCAGATCGTAGAAACTTGATACTCTTTTTTCTATGCTTCTCGGCTTCGGCCTTAAACTCCTAGAACTTGTCAAAGGTTTCAGACGTATTCCTCATAAGGTAGATGTATCAAAATCTCGAGTAATCGTCAATAAAAGTGAGAAAGTACTCATAACCCTCTCTTGCTTTGATCGTCATTGGACCACACACATCAGTATGAATGAGTTCTAACACTTCTGTGACTCTATTCCCCTTGGCTCCAAATGCCCTCTTGATCATTTTACCCTCTAAACAGGATTCACAAGTTGGAAACAACTCAACGTGGAGAGACTCCAAGGATCCATCTTTCACCAACCTTTGTATCCGCTTAAGATTAATATGACCTAGTCTAAGATGCCATAGAATTATTTCATTCATGTCCGAAGAATGCTTTCTTTTATTACTCGAAATAGTCGACGTGTTATTAGATTCATTATTTGAGTGGTGTGCACACTTAATCGTATAGAGATTGTTCAATAACGTTCCATAACAAATATGCTCATTCTTTAAAGAAATAGTAACAACTTTATTAAGAGTAACCGAATATCCATCGAAAAATAACTTAGAAACATAAATTAAATTCTTTCTAAAGTTCGGAATGTAAAGAACATCTATTAAAACTAAAACTCTATCTTCGAAAGACAGGTGCACGACTCCTACTATTTCGGCTGCCACTCTTGTAGCATTTCACAAAGTGATGAGGATCTCATTCTCGCTAAGTCGTCGGGTTGGCTGGAACCCCCGAAGAGTGAAATAAATATGATCAGTTGCTCCAGTATCCACTATCCAAACGTTGGTAGCATACGCCGCAACATAAGTTTCTACGACTAAAGCATGAGAGTTACCTTTCTTTCCCGCTTTCCTAGGCTTGGAACAGGCAGACCTCCAATGTCCCTTCTCACCGCAATTGAAGCACTTGCTCTTGGTGGACTTCTTCACGCCACACGGTTTGATTACTTTCCCTTTGCCTTCAAGAGTGAGAGAGTTGGTTTGGTTCCTACTAACCTCTTTTTCCTCAATCTTACCGCCAAGTGGTCTAGATTTTGAGAAAAGACTCTTAGTCACCAAAACCTCATCCTTCTCCCTAAGTGCAACTCTATTTTTTCCAAAGCTTCGAGCAGAGTGTCTAAAGTGAACTTGTGTTCCGATAACACGTATTCCCAAAAGAATTCATCAAAACTATTCGGTAGACTTAGGAGTATGGAATTGATTTGACTATCCTCACTTTGTTTGGCACCAAGAAACTCAAGTTTATTAAAGTTACGCCTAACCTTGAGAACATGATCCCTTATGGGCGTTCCCTTCACCATTGTCAACTTGACCTTGTCACGTATGGTGGACTGATTAGTCATGGGGTTCTGATGTGAAAACATCTCTTCAAGGTTATCTATAATTTCAACAGCGGCTTCAATGCCCTCATGAATGTGCCACAAATCTTCAGACATAAATGTCAAGATGATGCGCTTCATGTGTTCATTGGAACGCTTCCAATCATCGTACACTGCCTTTTCCCTATTACTTGACTTATCATTAGGCTTGTGTGGTCTATCAACGTGAAGCATCCAACTGTGTTCTTGTACGGGAAGGACCATTTTAATGTTACATTTCCAATCAACGGAGTACTCACCGGTAAGTTTGTTATCTTTAAGTATACTAAACAGTGGATTAAAGGGTTGCGACATGATGAATTGAGAACAAAACATACATTCATATTAATATCTAGAAAAATACAAAATTATCACATAATTCAATCACATCAATTATATTGGAACCTTAAAACAATATAATCATGCATCAGTCGACATTTCGAAACAGTTTAAATGTGCCACATGAGTGTGGTCTATGCATTTAAACACATTCAAATAGGTTACAAACAATAATAGCTACAAACTTTTAATTCAAAATTAATAGTCGGCTCCCACTTTGACCACATAAAAATTGATAGGGACTCCGTTGAGGAGTAAGTTAATATCAATTTCTTATGTCTAAGTATTAACCATAATTTAATACAGGATTATTATTTCGCTTTGAGCAAGCCACTCATGGTGAAGGTCAATGTCGCCACTAGTAATAATCCACAATCATCCCTTCAGAATTTATTCATGTGAAATCCGTCTTTTTGGCCGATCCGAGGGAGAAATGTATTCCAAAAACACTTCACAAGTAAATAAATTATGGAGGTAAAAAATTAAACAAATTTTATTATCCGGAATAAAATTGTGATTAATCATAAAATTTGTTAGAAAAAATATTGTTAGTTTAGATGAGTTAAACAAACCAGAAGATGTAATAGGACCATCTGGACCTGTTAGCCAGATGAGGAAATAGATTAGGACTTAGTCTAGGGGGAACTTCCAGACCAGAAGACTTCACTAGAAGATTTCACCAGAAGAGTCACCAGAAGACTTCACCAGAGATGATCAGATCAGAGGCAGAAGACCTTTCCCCAGACCAGACGAGTCTGGTGAAACAAAAGATGCTCAAAATCATCTCCAGATTCTATAGGATAATCTGGTTCGTAACCGACCCTGGACCAGAGGACCTCTGGGTCATCTGGTGTCTGGTTCAGCCTACTCTGGAAGAATTAGAGTTTTGCAAGGAAGCCTTGTGACCGTTGGTAATTTGAAAGAAGTCAACATGATCGGATTGGAAAGTCATTGAAGAAATCATTCCAAGGATCTCACCAACCCAATCAATCAATTAGGGAATTGATTGATTGAAGCTTCCTTAAATAGAGATCTGATTAGATTAGCTCTCCAACGGGTAAACCCTAATCATCTCTATAAATACAAGAGTGCCAGTATAAAGAAAAGCTCTAGTTACGCGCATGAAGAACACACTCAAGCTTTTTTATTCTTACACATATTAGCACTTTAAACAATTCTTAATTCATATTTACTCTTAAGGAGTTTGTAGTTGGAGTAAATACTCAACCTGTTCATCTTGATAGATAAGGTTGGAGTAGATTGTACTTTAGATCGAAGTTAGATCTAAAGTGTGTAACAAGGTGCTGGTACTTGACAATTCCAGTGATTGTGAGTAAGTTGGTTGGTTAGTAAGGCCCCTTGATAAATGGGGAGTGGATGTAGGATCGTTATATCCGAACCACTATATATCTGGTCTTATTTACTGCTTTATTTATTTATTACTTATTCGGCTGTGTTTATAAAAGGTTTTCATTAAATAGCTTCTGCATTTCATTTACATTGACTAGTGGGACCAACAAGTGGTATCAGAGCAGTGTGTCCTAGACCACTTCTTTGTAGAGCTTTTGGTGGTCACCGGGCAGATCCATTTCTTTGAAAATCCTTTACATAAAATCTTTTATCTCTTCTAAAAATATCTTCAAAATCTACTTACAAGAGCCGTAAATTGCCTGAATCTTCTTTCGATGATTTTAGTCGCTAGAGCTTCATGATGAGCAATCATCTTGGAGCTATTCCTCACCGCATGCTTGATGTGGTCGAGAGTGGCCCCATTCAATTTTACTGGACTCCTATTGATGATGGCAGATCAGAGTCCAGAGAAGAGACTAGTGTTACTGGAGAGGAAAGAACCGATGGTAGAGTACCCAGGCAGAGAATCCTCAAGAAGAGAGATGAATTGAACAATAATGAGAGAAAACAGTACAACTTGGACCAGGTGGCCAGAACTGAGATTATCATCACCCACACCAAAGAAGTGATCGAGAAGGTAAGAACCTGTGCTACAGCCAAGGAGATGTAGGATAAATTGGCTCTACTCTGCGAGGGAACAGAAAAGATCAGAGATAACAAGCTTCAGGCTGTTCAACACTCATTTGACACGTTTAAGATGAAGCCAGATGAGACCATTGACCAGCTGGACATGCGTCTCACCAATCTCCTCAACAAGGCTAGTGCCTTAGGTAAAACTTACTTTGAGAAAGAAATTAACAGTAAAATTTTAAGATCACTAACAAGCGGGTAGAGGATCAAAGTCACAGTCATCAAGGATAACAATGATCTCAACACTCTTGACCATCATCTTCTACTATCTGATTTGAAAGCCTACGAGTATGTCCTACAAAATAAAGATCAATATGATGAGATATCTTCTTCTGGTCAGAAATGAGTTGGTTTTTCTTCAACCATCAAGACTGAAGAAAAAGTGAAGGAGTCTTCTGCAGATGACATGAACCTAAAGGAGCAGGTAGCACTCTTAACTAGAAAAATTGACAAAATGAGCTCCAACTATGGCAGGTACAAAAGACACTGGAAGGAATCTACCAGAGACAGAGACAAAAAGAGTTCCTTCAAGTCTGCAGACGAAGAGAAGTCATTTGGAGACTCAAGGGAGACCAGATTCAAGTCACCAGATAAGAGGAGAGATGGCAGCTCTGGCAGATCAGACTACCAGAGGAGAGAGAGTAGTCTAGCCAGACCAGAATACAACCCCAGGAGAAGAAATCCAAGTCCTAGTCCCAGAGGAGACAACACCTGTTACAGTTGCAACAAGCCAGGCCACTACAACTATGAGTGTCCTCCACTTACTCCTAGAGAAAGAGAAGAGAAGAGAAGAGACTCAAGAGAGATAGGAGATATGCAGACAAGAGAGCATTGCTGGCAGAAGCAGAGGAGGAGGATACTAGTTCCAGTTCTTCTTCTGACTTTGGATCTGATGAGGATGTATGTCTCATGGCAGACATCACTGAGTTACAAGAATCTACCCTGTGTTTATCTAATTCCAAATATACTGAATCCTCTCTGTTAGGATATAGATTAGATGTTTTGAAGATGTTAAAACAAGAACTTGTAATAGGACTAGCTGAACGTGTTAGTCAGCTACAGATTAGTCTAGAATAGGTCTTTGGTTAAGGGGGAAGAAATCTGTGCAGACCAGGTGAGGTGACCAGAGAAGGTACCAGAGAAGGTGACCAGAGAAGATACCAATGAAGGTGACCAGAGAAGGTGACCAGAGAAGGTGACCAGAGAAGGTGACCAGAGGAGGTGACCAGATGAGAGGTGACCAGATGAGATGTCCAGAGCAGAAGAGTCACCAGAGCAGATGAGGTCCAGAGGAGTCTGACCAGAGGAGTCTGCCAGAGGAATCTGACCAGAGGAGTCTGCCAGAGGAGCCTGACCAGAGGAGTCACCAGAAGACCTCTCCCAGATGAGGACCAGAGCAGAAGTGTTACCTGACCAGATGAGACCAGACCAGGCCAGACCAGATGAGAAAGACGGATTAGTTCACCATACCAGAAGCTTCATAGTAATCTGGAGACAAGAAGACTTTGGAAATTCATGATGGAGATGAAGGCAATCTGGAAGTCAACTGATGGAGGATCTGATTGATTGATTGCTTGATTAAAGTCAACTAATCAATCAATATAATCAATCTTTGATTGATTATATTCCTCCAATTATGGTTGTTTGAATTGCTAGCTCTCCAACGGCTAGTTAATTCACAACTATAAATAGGAGTGCTTGGATTAGTTCAAGATACAAGAGTCGCACGAGAGCACACAACAAGAACACACGAACTCTTCCAATCACTCACCTTTGTCCTTTCTAGTTTATATACACTCTATTAGGAGTTTAGTTGGATTATTACTCAACCTGTTCATCTTGTTAGATAAGGTTGGTGTAAGTTGTAAGAAGGAGCTGGTACTTCCGAAATTCCAGTAGTAAGTAAGTTGGTTGGAGAGTGAGAAAGACCCCTTTGGAGAAAGGGAGAGTGGACGTAGGACAAGTTGGTCCGAACCACTATAAATCCTTGTGTTCTTTATTTTCTGCACTTTAAATTTCTGCAATTTCTTTTAGCATTTCTTTAAAGGGTTTTCTTAAAAATAAACTTAAAAACGCTTTCCGCTGGATATTTTTGGGACCAACACTCTCACTCATCTGGTACCTCTAGAGAGTCTGATATGCAACACATGCTATCAGATCTCCAAAATTGGGTACATTTATGACAGAAAATTGAGAAGGAGAATGGTAGGCTTAGAGCAGAAGTTCAATCTTTATCTCATGAGCAGAAATCCACCAGAGAACTCATGAGTGATCATTCCAAAAAAGTATATGAACTTCAGGATAAGATCACAGAAAGAGATACTCTGGTAGATCAACTCATAAGAGAAAGAGACTCTAAGGAAGATGAGTTCAATGAACTTAGAGCCAAATACCAATCTCTTATCAAGAGAAGGCAAATTGTGCAACCTATTGAGGAAGTACCTATGCCCATAGAAGCTCCAAAGATACTAACTATTGTATCTATTATATCAGAGTCTTCTCAGCGCATTAATGATAAGAGTGGTTTTATTCTGGAATTACTACAAGATCTCATAAATATCACTATAACAAAAACAAGTCTGTAAGATCTGGTGAATTAGTAGAAATCTGGGATGAAAAAGATCCTACTGGTAATGGTTACAAAGTAGTTCACATACCTAGATGGAATAAGGACTGCTCTGCTGATCATGTAAAATGTAGTCCAGAAGAGTTAACTGTACTGGAAGAGAAAATCTTAGAGACTAAACTTCAAAATGGGGAACCAATGAAAATTAATGGTTCTGGTCACATTAAACTTCAAAGAGTAAGACCTAATCAGATTGAAGGACCTCAGAGGAATCCTCAAGAAGTGGAACCTAAGCAAATTAGGGGACCTCAGAGGAGACACTCAAGAAGGGGGAACTTCAATCAAAATAGGAATTCTCTGAGAAAAAATAATGGACAACAGACCTATCATCAGAACCAGGGACCCCAAAGAAGGTTTTCTCAGAGGAATCAATTCCAGAATAGATACACTCAAGAAAACTACAATCACCAGAAAAGGTCTAGTTTTCATCAGAACCAGAGACCCATCTATAGAAAACCAACTGATCTGGGTAGTTATGACACCAGAGATGGTTCTTCACGGATGTAGCCTTATAACCAGATCTTTAAGACCATGTCTTTGAGGCATGCCATTCCAAAGGCCGGATTTGAAGTGAGATACACCAGACCAGTGTATAGGAAATGTGCTCTCATCAGACCAGCAACTCAATTTGTTATTGTCAAAGGACATGTGCTGGTAGATAGATTTGGAAGAAAGATAATATCTCCTCATTCAGCAAGGGATGATCTTTATCTTTGGATTCCTACAAGAACTGTAACTAACCAATCAGGACCCAACACTAGTAGGGGACCTAATTGATTTCTCTGTATGAGGACAAGAGCCCATCGGAGAAAGGACTTTCAAGTAATGGTGTTTGGTACATTGATAGTGGATGCTCCAAGCACATGACATTTGTGAAAGATCATCTCCAGGATTTCAAGCCACTGAATGGGCCAAGAGTGATGTTTGGTGACAACAACTTTGGAGTCACCAGAGGAGTTGGAAAGTTGATCATCAATGACGTATCTGTAGATGAAGTCTACTATGTTGAAGGACTCAAGCATAGTCTGCTTTCTGTATCCCAATTTTATGACAAGGGATACTCAGTAAAGTTCTCTAGTGATTCATGCACTGTCTTTTCTTCTAATTATGATGATATTTTGCTTATTGGCTTGAGGAAAGGTAACATTTATCCAGCATATTTCAATAGCTGTCCAAGAAATACTTGTCTGGTTGCAAAAGGATCTGCAGAGAACAGCTGGCTTTGGCACAAGAGGTTGAGTCACCTGAACTTCACAGCACTCAACAAGATTGCCAGAAAGGGTCTAGTTCGAGGTCTTCCAAATGAAGTGTTCAAGAAGGATCAAGCTTGTGGTTCCTGCCAGAAGGGTAAACAACCCAAGACTTCCTTCAAGGATGTCCAAAGCACAACCACAACCAGAGTACTTCAACTACTTCACATGGACCTGTTTGGACCTGTTTCACCTCTTAGCTTCAGTCGGAGGAAGTACACCTTAGTGATAGTAGATGACTTTTCAAGATACACTTGGGTAGTGTTCTTGTTTAAGAAAAAATGAAACTTATTACTAAGCTGCCAGAGTTCTTCAAGCAGATTCAGAATGAGCAGAACCAGAGCATAGTGAGGATTAGAAGTGACAAAGGGATAGAATTTTTGAATTCACACATTGCAGTGTAAGGAAAAGGGAAATTTGCATGAGACATCTGCTGCCAGAACACCCCAATAGAATTGAGTTGCAGAAAGGAGGACCAGAACCCTCAAGGAAGCTGCTAGAACTCTTCTAGAAGAGTACAACACACCCCAGTGATTTTGGGCAGAAGCTATCAACACAGCCTGTTTCACCTAGAACAGATGCCTCATAGCCCAGAGACATGATAAGACACCATATGAGGTATGGAAAGGTAAAACCCCATCTGTTTCATTCTTTCATATTTTTGGATGCAAGTGTTTCATCCATGACAATGGGAAGTCCAAGTTAAAGACCTTTGATGCTAAAGTGGCAGATGGAATATTCTTAGGATATTCCAGCACTAGTAAGGCATACATAGTCTTTAATAGGAACTCTCTTTGTGTGGAGGAAACACCTCATGTTGTTTTTTATGAATCTACTCTTAAGTGCAAGGTGGAATTAAGGAATTTGTCTCTAGAAGAGACACAGGATCAGACTACTCCCAGAGTCATCAAAGTCAAGCCACCTGTTTTTTATTCAGAGTCACAAGGTTGCTCGTCTGAGACAACATCTAGCCAGGATAGGGGGCAATTATTGATAGGCGAACATCGATTACTACTTGGCGAACAACAACTAAATTCTAAATGAAGATTATGAGGCAACATATCCTAGCCAGAAATAGCTAACAAGAATAAACAGAAATGGAGTGCATCTATCAACTCGGGAGATGTATTAACCGATGAACAACATTGTTGACAAACAACATTCTTACGAACAAGTCCAAAGGCCTGAAGCCAAATCTGAACCTTACATTAGGTCATAAATGACGAACAACATTGTCAAAAAGTGGTGCATCTACCAGCTAAATAAGTGTACAACACAAAATCTTATAACAAACCGGCTAGATGTAGGACGAATAAAGGATTAAGATCCTGAGGTATGCCTACAAGGAACACAAGGGTGAACAACTTATGAACTACAACCTCAAGAGACGAACAACTCTTACCAAAAGAACATATTAGACCAACCAAGCCAACCACGTCGAACAACAATGAATCCGAGATAAGACCAAACACAAGACTTTGTAACTAAGTTTTAGCTTAGATAAGGTCAAACAAGGTCAAAGGACACATGTCAAGCATGCAAGCTTGATGGTCCAAGAGTCATGTACACCTCCTACTTGGTGGACAATATAAATAGTTGTTCTCCAGCAATAAAAATGAGGTTCAAATTCACAAACACACAATATACACACACTTATATACCTACACGTACACACACACAAAATAAATATGAATTCAACTCTCGTATTTACGATTTTATAACCCAAACTATTGAATTTACCATTTACGGTGGTAATCAATCACACGTTCTTGTTTGGTGATCCTAAAACCGATTAAAAACAGCCACTAATCCTCACGATTACAACCGATCACCAACAATTTGGCACTAGAAGGAGGGTTCGAACCTCCGTTTGAAGTGTGATTATCAAGAACTTCATGTTTAAAACTTGAAGATTTGAAGGAATCCTCAAGAAATTCTTGAAGATTCAAACAATAGTGTTCTTGGTGTTCTTCAATATCAAATTTAAAGATTCAAGGAGAGAGGAGATAATTCAAATCAGGATGCTTCAATTCAAGGAAACAAGGATTTCACATCCCTCGATGGGAGTTTCCCCAACCCGGATCTCGTCTACTGATTATCAGGATCGTGACCCACGCCATGCGAACAAAGTCCAATCTTCAGCTGCAGCTCATGTAATGCCTCCAGATTTAGAGGCATTGGCTAAAAACCCCCAGGAATTGGCCAAAACAATAGCTGCTCTCCAGGGAATTCAGAAGCAGCAACAACAACATAAACCTTTACAAGAAAGGTCTAAGTCTCGCCACCTAAAAGTAGTGAGAGCATGGTCTGTTCGTGACTAGCAATATGAGGTCAATAGTGCCCAGAATCGAGGGGACAAAGACAAAGCTAAAATAGTCGACCAAACGGAAGGTCAAACTGAGTCTGCCCATGGGCGAACAACAATGTCTAGCCATGAAACATCTTGTTCCAGTGCACAGGACAGACTTGGCCAACCTCAACTCCGACAAGAAGTTGCTCGCCAGGGGGCAGGAGACGGACGAGCAACTCTTGAACAGGCTTGCCCGTCGGTGCATGAGAGACTCACTAGGTCCGCCTTTGGGCGCCTAGGGCCAAATACGGCGAGCAACCCAAGGAGACAACCTCAGGAGATTCTTCCTCCAAGAGAGGGACTGCTACGAGCAGAAGGGTAAACGTCCTTGCTCGCCGAACAACCTCCAAGTCAGGGGGCATCTCTTGATGAATTGTCAAGTTTAAGAAAAGCTGTGGAGAGCATGTAGGGACAGCTTGACCAACAAAGAGGAGTTGGGACGACCAGCATGCCATCTTCACCTTTGTCATTAATTATACTGAAGGCCCCAATCCAGAAAAAGATACAGTTTCCGGCGAGCATACAATACGAAGGCATTGCTGATCCCCGAGTCCATCTAACGTAATATTCGGACTATATGATTTCTGTGGGAGCCAGTGATACTACTCAATGCCGGAATTTTCCCCTAACTTTGGGGGACAGAGTACATAAGTGGTTTTCAGTAATGCCACCAGCATCTATGCACTCTTTTGCTCAGTTAAGCCGGGAGTTTCTCTCTCACTTATCAACTGTCGGATCATACCTTTCCCAAAAGTACCGACTATCAGATTTAAAACAAAATGATGACAAATCGGACCGGGCTTTTATGGAAAGGTTCGATAAAGTATTGCTGGAGGGAGAACCGGTTAGTGAAGATACCAAGATCGTAGCCATCATGGCCGGGCTGAAAAAAGGGTCAGACCTATGGAAGGAGGTACGTCTGAAGTGCCCAAAAAGTTATGCCGAGTTTAGAAATCAAGCCGGCATATTCGTCCTCATGCATGAAGCTTTACAAGCAAACTTCGGGGAAAACAAGGCTGATCCAAAGGAGAACAGCAAGAAGCCCGGTGGAACAGGCTATCGAGTCCCTAAAAATATAAAGGCATTTACCGAAGGGACGGAGCTGAAGAAAAAACTCAACCAGGTACTAACAGTATCCATCGATACTGTGTACATCAACGTGAAAGAAAAAGAGTTGCTCTCCCCTCCTCGGAAGATCCGTCAAGAGACTGGCAAACTCAACCCAAACAAGTATTGTGCCTATCACCAAAGTGTGGGACATTTTACAAGTGAATGTAGAGATTTGCTCAAACAATTGTGGCAATTCTATGAAGAGGGAAAACTTTCCAAATTTGTCAAAAGGCAACCTGGGAAGAGAGGCCAGGAAAGCAGTTCGGGAGATGATATTGATGATCAACCTCCACGAAACAACAAACTTGGACGACAAGTCCCTGCTGCCGTTGCTCGTCCAGTAGAAGATGTATACATGATGGAACCCTCAGGACCTGCTGGAGGGTGTTCTAATGGACGACCACCAATGTCTAATCGAAAAAGAAAGGCGGAGCTGCGAGCGATTGATCATGTACAAGAACTGGGGGTTAATACGTCCGTCCTACAAACATCAGAATTAACCTTTACTGAAAAAGACTTAGAGGGAATATTGACCCCCATAATGACTCTCTCGTAATTTGTGCTAAGATTATGGGGACCAGAGTGCATCGTTTGTTGGTGGACACAGGGGCTTACACTAACATCCTCTTCAAGAAGACACTCGATCAACTGGGGGATTATGCAGGCTATATCCAAGACTCAAATCATCGTATTCTAGGCTTTGGAAATGTTGTAAAAATCCCTCTGGGAATAATTAGTTTATCTGTGCAACTTGTAATGGCCGAGGAACCCGAGAAAAATATCACGAGAATGGTAGATTTCTTGGTTGTAGATCAAGAATTGACTTATAACGGGTTTCTTGGTCGACCCTTTTTGAATGAATTCAAGGCTGCATGTTCAACCTACCATTATTGCATAAAATTCCCAACAGCAAGTGGAGCTGGCTCAATAAAGGGAGACCAAAGAAAACCTCTTAAGTGTCTCCTACAAATACAATCAAGACAGGGATGAGTTTCCATGATGGAAGCCACCACCAACTACCCAGTTGATGAAACCATCAGTGCTGGAAGACATGATGGAGGCAGATGAGGACCATATGGACACTGACGAACAACTTCTTCCCACTGACGAACATCTGTTGGGCGAACAACTCGTCATCACCCAGGAGGAACTCAAACTTGACGAACAACGTGTGGGTGGTGATGAGCAACATACAACAAGTGGCTTGGAGGGCCGAATTTTGACTAACAACAATGGGCCAGGGCCATCAGATGATCTAGAGCCCCGCCTAGAAGCAGAGCCCATGAATATTGAAAATGATTTCAACCCTGAGGGACCAATACTAGATCCTCGTTGGAAAGGACAAAAACGACGAGTAACTCCAGTCGAAGAACTGGAGGTGCTCAAAGTTAATCTCGGAAATGAGGATCTTGAGTTATATATAGGATCTGAGCTCCCTGAGCCTTACAGATCTCGAATGAAAGAGTTCCTCAGCAGGAATCTAGATGTTTTTGCATGGTCACATGCAGACATGGTAGGGATAGATCCAAAGCATGCTTGCCACAAGCTTAACATCAATCAAGCAAGAAGACCAGTCCATCAAAAACGAAGAAAGTACGGCCCAGACAAGTATCAAGCCCTAAACGAAGAGGTGAAGAAATTGCTAGATAATGATCTAATTCGGCAAGCGCTTTGTCCACAATGGGTAGCAAACCCGATCCTTGTACGGAAACAAAATGGAACCTGGAGGCTATGTATAGATTTTACAGATCTGAATGTAGCATGCCCGAAGTATAATTTTCCTCTTCCACACATTGATCAATTGGTGGACAGTACTGTGGGACACGAGATGCTAACATTCATGGACGCGTTTGCTGGATACCATCAAATTCCGATGCATACCGACGACCAAGAAAATACAGCCTTTTATACAAATAAGAATCTGTTGTGCTGGAAAAGAATGCCATTCGGCCTCATCAACGCAGGAGCAACATATCAGAGGTTGGTGAACAAGATATTCGATGAACAAATTAGAGATACGGTGGAAGTCTATGTAGACGATATCGTGGTCAAAAGCCCCCGAAAAGAAGATCATCTCCAACATTTAACCCATGTGTTCGAAATTCTTCGACAATACAACATGAAGTTGAATCCCAAGAAGAGTAGCTTCGGAGTTCATTCAGGGAAGTTTCTGTGCCATCTTGTTAGCCAACGGGGAATTGAGGCCAACCCAACAAAAGTTAAAGCCATAGTGGATATGCAACCTCCACGTTCAGTAAAAAAGGTGCAAAGGCTTGCAGGATGCCTAGCAACATTGAACCGATTCATATCCCGATCTGGAGACAAATGTCGTCCATTCTTCGAAGCCATTAAGAAAGGAAAATTTACATGCACGAACAACTGACAGAGTGCATTCGAGCAACTTAAAGACTACTTGGGAGATGTCAAAATTCTATCAAAGACAATCTCAGGTGAAAAGCTCTATTTATACCTAGCAGCGTCAGAAGTGGCGATCAGCTCTGTTCTGGTACAGGAAGACGGCAAATTCCATCAACCAATCATTACATCAGCCAAGCTCTACATGAAGCAGAGATCAAGTATTCTCCAACCGAAAAGCTGGCGTACGCACTTGTTATGAGTGTAAGAAAGTTAAGACCATACTTCTTCGACCATCAAGTTGAGGTGTGATGGTCCCGGTTTCGAAGGCAAAAATGGGAATTTTGGAATTTAATTTTTTTTTAAACTTTGCATTGCACCCTGAATGAGTTCACTGAGGGAACACCCAAGTCACTACATTGCTAAGAGTCAGAGCACTCAAGTCAGTGAAACTGACTTGCGAGCTCAGGCTCTTAACAAGGCAGTGACTCGAGAGACTGAACTCTCGAGTGCTTGCTTAAGCATGTCAGTGAGATTGGTTCTCCCTGACTGAAATACTTAACTAATTTCTTTTCAACCTTTCGAAGTACTCTCAGTGAGCATACAATACAAATAATTAGCAAGTGCTTAAACAATAAACAACGCTCAATTTAATGTGGTTCAGAGACTCAAGCTCTTACATCCACGGGACTGATTTAACAGTAAATCCACTAACTTAGGATTCTTATTTTTAACGTGCCAAGGTGCACCCAGATCTATACAACTCAGATCTTGCTTTCGTCCTTCGTAACTCAATAACAACTTCCACCAACAAACCTGATAAGTAGGGTTTTGGTTTCCGTTGGGTTTTCTCCAACTAGGTGAGGTTTTCCCTTACAATGTGTTAGCCTAAAGCTAAGATTGGGAAAACCTCTCTAAGCTATGAGTTACAAGCTGAACACTCAATTTATATTTGTGAAGACCCTAATGATTAGTGAACAAGGTGTAAGAAGTGCCTCCTTATATCTCCTATGAAACACACAATCCTCTCACACCTTCACAGCTCGTAGGTGTTGTTTTTTTTATTCACACACTTCAAAATGCAGCTATGAGCTTGTATTTATAGTGTGGATTCAAATGTAACCGTTGGAGGAAATTACATTTGAATCCATATAATTAATAGGTTTCACATACTTTTCTTGGAATGCGGCCTTGTCAGTGTCAGATATGCTGTCTTGACTTGATTAGTGCACGTGGACTGAATCCAACGGCTCTTAGGTTCAGTGAGCTTGATTAGGGAGCACTGACTTCAGATAGCTTATCCTCCACTGACTGATGATCTTCAGTAGACATGGATGTCTTCAGTGTATTTGTCCTTCAGTAGACTCTTGAAGATTTTTCCAAGAAATTTGTCATAAGGCTGAATGACAAACTTCCCTGACCATAGTAGCCTGACTCTTTCAGGGCCTACTTGGTACAACACTGATCCTCTTGATCATGCTCTTCACTGAGTAGTCCACTGACTTAGCTTAGATCAGTCAGGTTTATACTCAGTGGGACATCCTTCAGGCTTCTCTTCAGGTTCAGGTCTCTGCCATGGCTTCTGTCAGTTCTTGTGATGTTATCTTGATTTCCTCAGGCTGTGTTGCTGAGTTCCCCCTCAACTGAGTGCTTCCTCAACTGACACCCTATTCTACTGAGAAATAGCCTAGACTGACCTAAAACTAAAGATACTATCCTGACTGTTTTCAAACCCATTACATGTGGTTTTGGAAAATTATCAAAACTAAATCATATCCCAACAAGGTGCTAACAACTTTCCCACTCAAAACAAATTCTCCATCGCCCAGACACAACTGGTCGTCTATTGAGATGGTCACTAGAAATCAGCCAGTTTGGGGTGACCTATGCTCCTCGAACAGCGATCAAAGGGCAAGAATTAACCGACTTTATTGTCGAACTAACCTTCCCTCCAGATCCGACGAGAGGACTAGATCATCTCTGACATCTCTATGTCGACGGATCTTCTAACAATATGGCCTCGGGGGCAGGAGTAGTTCTTATTAGCCCCGACAGACAAGTCTTCACCTCGGCCATCAGATTTGGTTTCATGGCTACCAACAACGAAGCTGAATATGAAGCTCTTATTGCTGGTCTCCACTTATCCCTTGCGGTAGGTGCCAGACGTTTGCAAATATTCGGTGACTCACAATTGATCGTGAACCAAGTCCGAGGTGAATACGAGGCAAAAGATTATCATACGATCGAATATCAACAAATTGTTGCTCACCTAATGTCCCTACTGGATCAAGTTTTCATTGAATAAATCCCAAGGACAAGCAACACTCAAGCAGATGCATTGACTCGACTAGCAACAAGCGAAGGACCTATGGAGTTGGCAGACATTATAATCCCAAAGATGAACAACCCATCAACAACAAGCTACAATGTCAATCAGCTAGACGAGCAAACAGACGACGAAGACTGGAGAACAAATATAGTCAAATATATGAAAAGTGGAGAAAAACCAAACAACTCTTTTGAAGCTGCCAAACTAACAAAGTAAGCCGCCTGATATACTAGGCGAGCAGCTTTACAAAAGGGGAATATCAAATCCACTTCTCAAATGTTTGCCTAGGGGTCTAGGACGAGCAATACTCGAAGAAATACATGCCGGAGTATGCGGAAATCACACTGGGGCCAAACCTTGGCATACAAAACTATCAGACATGGTTATTATTAGCCAACTTTACGCCAGGACGCAATCAAGAAAGCAAAGACATGTCATCAATGCCAGATTTTTACCCTGAACATTCACACCCCGGCTCAGGAGCTCGTGTCGGTTTATAGCCCATGGCCATTTGCAAGATGAGGGATGGACATTATAGGTCCCTACCCATCAGGAGTTGGAAATGTTCGATTTACCATCGTGGCAGTCGATTATTATACGAAATGGGCAGAAGCCGAAGCCATGGTAAAAATCACACAACAGAAGATGATCAACTTTATATGGAAGAACATTATTTGTCATTTTGGAGTTCCACAAACAATTGTGACAGACAATGGTCCGCAGTTCGACGGGAAGGAGTTAAGAGACTTCTGTACAAAGTGGAGGATCAAAAAACATTTTTCCACTCCCTATCATCCCCAGTCAAATGGACAAGTTGAAGTTGTTAATAAGATTATCAAGCATATATTAAAAGTACGATTGGCAGAAAGAAAAAGTAGTTGGTCTGAAGAACTTCCAGAAGTCTTGTGGGCATATAGAGTTTCTCCCAGGTCGAGCACCGGAGAAACACCTTTTGCAATGGCTTTCAGAATAGAAGCCGTAATACCAATTGAGTTAAAGGTCAAAACAATCAGGATAACCAATTTTGATGAACAGGCAAATAACTCTGCTTTAGCTACTGAAATGGATTTGCTCGAGGAAAAAAGATTAAATACCGAGCTAAAAAATGCCACGTTGAAGTAGCGAGCAGAACATTATTATAATTCCCATGTCAAAATCAGGGAATTCAGAGTTGGAGATTTGGTTCTAAGAAAGTTGCTCGCCCAACCTCCAGGTGTTTTGGGACCGACTTGGGAGGGCCCGTATCATATAACGGACAAATTCCTTAATGGTGTATACAATATCGAAGATATGAAAGGCAAACCGGCCTAATACTCCTGGAACGCCGTACATCTGAAGAAGTACTATCAATAGATCAAACAAGTTCAACTCTTGGGGCGAACAAGTATCTTAGGGGGCAAGTGAACCAAATGTATAAAAAACTTGCCTAACTTTTTGAAAATTTAGTTAAGTATAGAATGAAAGGTTGTTCGGCACATTGTATAGTTCGGTGCTGTTCAATTTTTTTTATTCTAGATAGAATTGCTCGGCAATTTTTTTGTGTTAAGTGTTCAAAGTTGTTCGTCAAATTGTATATGCTAACGATGAACAGTCTTAAAATATTTATAAATTTTTATGATGTAAATTTAGTTGTTCGTTGGAAGATAAGTCTAAAGCTCAAGGTATAAATCCAATCTTAAGGATCAAAGCCATTTAAAGGTTGTTCGTCTTATAAGATGAACATAACCTAAGGTTAAACCCATATTCTATTAAAAGGCAAAGTTCAAATCGAACAAAGCTCAATTTTGAATGTTATAATTGCAAAAGCATTTGAACAATAATTTAAAAGCAATTAACATATAAAAAAGGAGATGAGCAAACAAAAGAAATATTCATTAATAAAAAGGCTAAAAGCCTAAAAAATAGTACAAAGGTTCTGGAAGAAGAGTACTTCAAAAAATGACGAGCAGCAATTACAAGAAAAACGTATGAAGATTCTAAGTCCTATTCTTGATGTTGCTCGCCTTAGGGGAGATCTTGAGGCTGATCGATAGGGGGATCAACAATCATGTCCCTAGCCATTTTTTCAGCCGCTTTTTGCTCTTGCTCTTTGGCAGCCAGCTCATTATTGGCAGTTTGCTCGTCCTCACATACTGGAGCTGGAGGGCGAGTAACAATGATGCTTGGGTCAAGATTGTCAATCTTGATCCCATAATCGACCATATCCCCCAATTGAAGTTCAATGTTGTTAGGAGGGGGACAGTGTTCAACAAACTCAGTTAGATCTTTTCCCATCTCTTCCACCATGTCGAGCTTCTCGTATGAGTGAGCTAGGCGGATGCAGTCGGCATAAGCACATATTATCCTAAGTTTGTGATGGGTCCAGATCGGCTTTGTAACTCGGCCTCCAGCTACTCCATAGTAAGCATGTTTTTTATCACCTCATTGAGGCGAGCAACCTCAGCCTCAGATTCAGCTAGCTTCTGCTCGGCAGTAGACTTTCCTCTCTTCTCCTCCTCAAGCTCGACATCCTTGTTCTTAAGCTCGGCCGAGAGCAGTTGATAGTCTTCAACATGCTTCTTCTCGATGTCATCGGCAAGCTTGAGTTGGTTATTCAGGCGAGCAATTTTAGCCTCATACTGACCAACGAGACCATATTTCTCTTCTGTCAGTTGCCGAGCAGTGCTTGCATAGCGGCGAATAGCTTCTTACAGATCGGCAAGCTGGGCTATCCCCTTTTGGGCCGTGATAAGTGCATTGGCGTGTTGTATCATGGAGAGATGGAAATTGTCCGCCACACCTTGCATGGAGATGGTTTTCTCCATGGGTCTGGTCCAGGCCCGGGCGATCAACTCGGTGGCCCTGCGGACATGCTCGTCTGGGATCTCCCTAATGTTCACCGGAGTTTTCAAACAGGCATATTGGTGAATAGGGCTTGCTCGCCTAGGATGGCTCTCTGCCCGGTATCTGCGAGCAAGAACATAAGATATAGTTAGAAAGACTTCAAAAGTATAGACTGTTAAAAAAGATTAAGTCGAAAAAAATACTTACTCGACAAATTTCTTCTCATCCCACCCAAGGTGGGTAATGTCTTCCTGACCTCAGAAAGGAGTAACATCTTTTCCAGACTTGCTCGCCTTTTTAGCAGGCTCGATTGAAGTGTGGCTAGCAACTTCTCCTTCCTGGTGGGTGCGGGTTTGACTATTTTCCATTTTTTCTTTCCTTTTGTTGCCGGGGGGAGCAGCCTGGGAGACATAAGTCCCATCCCCTTTTTTAACCGCTTTGATCCGTGAGGAGAAGGGGCTGGGGGAGATGGAGGGGTAGCCGATGAAGGTGGGCCAACTTGCCAAGCAGCAGTGGCCCCGACAGGTTTGTTCGTCATTGCCAAAACCTTAGATGGCGGGTCCCCCTTAACCTTACGTCCTTTAGGAGGTGCCATTTTATGGACTCTTTGTTCGAGGAGACCGAAATAAGGAGGAACGGCTACCGTAACTTGCTCGGCTAAAAAAAATAATAAGAGGAGAAAAGTATGTTAGCGAGCAAGTTTTGGAGCGATTGACAAACAAGTTTATGCTTGGAAGTTAGAGTTCTTTATACCTGGGGGCACCTCAACTTGTGCTTCAAGATGATGAGGGTACATGAACAGGCGAGCATCTTTTTTACACTTCTCCTTGTTCACGTGCTCGATGGTTCTATCGGCTTTGTCTCTCAGGGCGACCAAACACGAGGTGAAGAGGAACTCTGAGCCAATCTCTTCCTCCTCGGTGTTCCACTTAAGTAATCGGGGACCTGTGAACAAACAAGAAGAGTTAAATTAGAACAACTTAATCTAAAGACGAACAAAAACAAAATTACGTCTAATCTTCCCATAAGTGGTGGGAGAATATATGCACCCAGCACCACCGTGTGGACCAGAAGATGCTCGGCAATCGCCCCCAATGAAGAAGAAGTGCTCTTTCCAATTTCTAACTTTTTTAGGCACTCCTTCAACCATTTTTAGTCCAGTCCGGGCCTTCAAATTGTAGTAGCCCTCTTCACCCCTTGGACATTTGGTAATTGTCATTAGGTAGTTGACCTCTTCGGCGGTAATACGGTCAACATACCCTTCCAGGGAGAACAGACCCATGATGCCGAGTATGTTCATCCACCCTATTGGCGTGATTTGGGTAATGGCAAGGTTGGTCGTCTCCAAAAAGTGACCAACAATCGGAGGCAAAGGCAACCTTAGCCCCACGATGAGGGTGTCGATGTTGATCGCCGTACATCCTGGTGGAGGCCGATCAGCTCTCTCATTTTTCTTCGTGGCCCACATGTGGATATTAAAGGAAATTTGATATGTCTCCCGGATTAGGCCAAGGTCATCTTTGCGAACAACACTCTGAATCTTTCTCACCTGGTAATCAGTCTTCACTAGGTCCAATACTTATCGTGGGGGGCAAGGATAGTTGTTCGCAAATTCAGCAGCATATGCTCGTCATTCGAAGGGGCAAGCAACACCGAGGGGATTTTATTTTCGAGTATCTTGGGACTTGGGAATTCTATCCCCTCCAGGAATTTTCGAGCCAGTTCGTCTAACTCCGGATCAAACTCGTCAGATCCAGAACTTGAAGAAGACTCTTCGTCCGAATCTTTGTTCGCTATAACCGTAATCTCCTCGCCAGACTGATGAGCACCAGTATCCTCCAAGGATCGAACTACCGAATCCACACCAGGGGGAGTCACTGATGAAACTTCGAACGGTGGTTGCCCCTCAAACGGAACGATCGGAAAAAAGAGATCCGCTCTGTCCTCGGAATTTTGGTTACTCGAGTGAGAGGACATGGGTTTCAAATCTAAAGAACAAAATTGGGGAATTTTGGAGGAAGATTGACTAAATGGCAGATTCCGGTGAGATTTTGGTGGTGAGAGAGGGTGGATTGTGCAGAAGGCGGCGGCGCAACTCTCACACGGTGGTAGTGCGACGGCGGTTCAAGGAGGAAAAAGAGTAAAGATACACAAATAACAAAATGAAGTAAATACCTTGTGATTCGGAAAGAAATACGCCGGAAAAGCTTGGGAGTCGCCGGAGATGGAAGTTTTCGCCGGAGATTTCTGTAGCAAAGAGTGAAGAGTGGGAAATTTTTTATTTTCCACTCGATTTTATACCTATGCAAAAAATGGGGTACAATGTGTTATTTCCAGAAAATTATGGGTTAAAATTATGAAAGAACGGGGCTCCGAACAAAAAATGTTAAGACTTGGAGGACCTAGCTGTAATTATAGGGGCGCGTGACCTCGGGCCTGCTCGCGCGTGGGCGGCACATAAAAATGCCACCCACGTCATCATTGGATGACTCCCAGATCTTGGGAAGACGAAACGGTGGCCAAAAGCTGCTTTTCTAAGGGAGGTTGTTCGGACCAATCCTTACCGATATAATATCCTGACTACAGTTGCTCGCCACAAGGTTGCTCGTCTGAGACAACATCTAGCCAGGATAGGGGGCAATTGTTGATAGGCGAACATCAATTACTACTTGGCTAACAACAGCTAAAGTCTAAATGGAGATTATGAGGCAACATATCCTAGCCAGAAATAGCTAACAAGAATAAATAGAAAGGGAGTGCATCTATCAACTCGGGAGGTGTATTAACCGATGAACAATATTATTGACGAACAACATTCTTGCAAACAAGTCCAAAGGCCTGAAGCCAAATTTGAACCTTACATTAGGTCATAAATGACGAACAACATTGTCAAAAAGTGGTGTATCTACCAGCTAAAGGAGTGTACAACATAAAATCTCATAAAAAAACTGGCTAGATACAGGTCGAACAAAGGATAAAGATCCTAAGGCCTGCCAACAAGGAACACAAGGGCGAACAACTTATAAACCACAACCTCAAGAGGAGAACAACTCTTACCAAAAGAACGTATTAGACCAACCAAGCCAACCACGACGAACAACAATGAATCCGAGATAAGACCAAACACAAGACTTTGTAACTAAGTTTTAGCTTAGATAAGGTCAAACAAGGTCAAAGGACACATGTCAAGCATGCAAGCTTGGTAGTCCAAGAGTCATGTGCACCTCCTACATGGTGGACAGTATAAATAGTTGTTCTCTAGCAATAAAAATTGTTGGTCCCAATAGATAGATTAATTGCGGAAGCTTTAAAGTTAAGTCTTTACAAAATCTTTTTATAAGAGCAAGGAATGTAAGTGTTGGGATATAGATTAGATGTTTTGAAGATGTTAAAATAAGAACTTGTAACGAGTCTAGGACTAGAATAGGTCATAGGCTAAGGGGAAGGGAATTAGACAAGACAAGAGGAGTCTCGGACAAGAGGAGTTCCAGACAAAAGAAGTCCCAGACAAGAGGAGTCCTGGACAAGAGGAGTTCCAGACAAGAGGAGTCCTAGACAAGAGGAGTCCCGGACAAGAGGAGTTCCAAACAAGAGGAGTCTTGGACAAGATGATTCTTGGACAAGCTGGGTCTTGGACAAGATGATTCTTGGACAAGAGGGGTCTTGGACAAGATGATTCTTGGACAAGAGGGGTCTTGGACAAGATGAGACTTGGACAAGAGGAGTCTTGGACAAGATGAGTCTTGGACAAGAGGAGTCTTGGACAAGAGGAGTCTTGGATAAGATGAGACTTGGACAAGAGGAGTGTTGGACAAGAGGAGTCTTGGACAAGATGAGTCTTGGACAAGATGAGTCTTGGACAAGAGGAGGCTTGGACAAGAGGAGTCTTGGACAAGATGAGTATTGGACAAGAGGAGTCTTGGACAAGGGGAGTCTTGGTGTTGGGATATGTATTTTAGTTTTGATGATTTTCCAAAACAACATGTAATAGGTTTGAAAGCAGTCAGGATAGTATCTTTTATTTCAGGTCAGGCTAGGTTAGCTCCTAGAGAATATGCTGTCAGTTGAGAAGAACTCAGTTGAGGTAACACTCAGTTGAGGGGGAACTCAGCCACACAGCCTGAGGATATCAAGATGACACCAAGGAGAACTGACTGAAGCCATGCTTGCAACCTGAACCAGAAGAGAAGCCTGAAGGATGTCCCACTGAGTGTAAACCGGGCTGATCTAAGCTAAGTCAGGTGGATCACTCAGTGAAGAGCATGATCAGGAGGATCAGTGCTGCACCAAGTAGGCCCTGAAGGTGTCAGGCTGCTGTGGTCAGGGAAGTTTGTCATTCAGCCTTATGTCAAACTTCTTGGAGTGATCTTCAAACAGTCTCTGAAGGATAACTACACTGAAGACGTTCAGTCCACTGAAGATCATCAGTCAGTGAAGGAGGAAGCTACCTAAAGTCAGTGGGTCTTAGTCAAACCCACTGAGTCAAAGATCCGTGAATCCAGGCCACGTGAACCAATCAGCACGAGGCAGCAACTCTGACACTGACAAAGGCCGAATTCCAAGAAAAGTGGTTGAAACCATTAATTGTATGGATTCCAATGTAATTTCCTCTAACGGTTACATTTGAATCCACACTATAAATACAAGCTCATAGCTTCGTTGTAATGTGTGTGTGCGAAGAGAAAATCAACACCTACGAGTTGTGAAGGTGTGAGTGTTTTAGTGCATTATAGGGAGTTATAAGGAGGCACAATTAACACCTTATACACTGACCATTAGGGTTCAAATACATACACAAATGAGTGTTTCAGCTTGTAACTCATAGCTTAGAGAGGTTTTCCTAATCTTAGCTTTAGGCTAACACATTGTAAAGGAAAACCTCACCTAGTTGGAGAAACCACAACCATTGTCAGGTTCGTTGGTAGTAAGTTGTTTGTGAGGAAGTTAGGAAGGAAGTAAGATCTGGAGTATAGATCTGGTGCACCTTGGCACGTTAAAAACAAGAATCCCAAGTAGTGGATTTCCTGTTAAATCAGGTCGTGGATGTAAGAGCTTGAGTCTCTGAACCACGTTAAACTGAGCGTTGATTATTGTTTAAGCACTTGCTAATTATTTGTAGTGTATGCTCTCTGAGTGTACTTGGAAAGCTTGAAAAAAAAAGGTTAGCTAAGTATTTTAGTCAGGGAGAATCAATCTCACTGACAAGCTTAGGCTAGCACTAGAGAGTTCAGTCTCTCGAGTCACTGCCTTGTTAAGAGCCTGAGCTCACAAGTCAGTTTGGACTGACTTGAGTGCTCTGACTCTTAGCAACGCAGTGACTTGAGTATTCCGTCACTGAACTCAGTTAGGGTGAAACGCTATGCTTTATAAAGCACTCGAGAGTTCAGCATCTCAAGTCACTGTCCTTGCTCAGAGCATGAGCCTCCAAGCCTTCTCACTGACTTGGTAGCTCAGCCTCTGAGCAGAGCAGTGACTTGAAGTGAAACCTCTCGAGTCACTGCCTTGTTGCGAGACTGAGCTTGCAAGTCAGTTATACTGACTTGAGTGCTCTGACTCTTAGTAATGCAGTGACTTGAGTATTACTCACTCTTGCTGAACTCCCTGAGGAAAGGTTTTAAAAAAAAAATTTGCTCCTGAATTCCCAATTTGCCCTTCGAAAACGGGACCATCACTTGGACAGGATGAGTTTTTGACAAGAGAAGTCTTGGACAAGATGAGGTCGAGACAAGATGAGGTCGGGACAAGATGAGGTAGAGGACCAGAGGAGGTAGAGGACCAGAGGACCAGATGAGGTAGAGGGCTAGAGGACAAGATGAGTAGAGGACCAGATGAGGTAGAGAACCAGATGAGGTAGAGGAAAGATGAGTAGAGGACCAGAGGACCAGAGGAGGTAGAGGACCAGATGAGGTAGAGGACCAGATGAGGTAGAAGACCAGATTAGGTAGAGGTGTACCAGACTACTCTACCAGATGAGCTCTACTAGATGAGCTCTACTAGATGAGCTCTACCAGATGAGCTCTACCAGATAAGCTCTACCAGACTACTCTACCAGATGAGCTCTACTAGACTACTCTACCAAGAAGATCTTTTGATCCAAAGATAAGAAGAGTCAAGAAAGGGAAGTCAACTGATATCAAGGAAGATTGGCTGTAGATCAAAGAAGAATCAATCAAAGAAGGAGTCAACCAATCAACCATATAATCAATCAAGATGATTGATTATATTCCTTAATTTATAGATGTTTGAATTTCTAGGTTCCAACGGCTAGTTATTTGACACCTATAAATAGGAGTGCATGGTGATGAGTTCAATACAAGAAAGATGGGCAAGAGAGCATAAAAGTTAGAGTAATACACGAACACACCATACACTCACCTTGTTCATACAAGTATTATATCTACTCTTTTAGGAGTTCTAGTTGGAATATTACTCAACCTATTCACTACATTGAAAGGTTGTTGTAAGTTGTACGAAGGAGCTGGTACTTCCCAATTCCAGTGAGTAAGTAAGTTGGTTGGTGAGTGAGAGCCCTTTGGTGAAAGGGAGAGTGGATGTAGGATCGTTATATCCGAACCACTATAAAAATTCTCGTGTCTCTTTTATTTACTATTTTTATTTATAATTTCTGCATAATTAATTTTAGCACTTTAAAAATAATTTTTCTTAAAATTAAGAATAAAACGCTTTGGCGCAAATAATATTTTTGGGACCAACAAGTGGTATCAAAGCAGTGTGTCATAGACCACTGCTTTGAAAAGCTTTTGGTGGTCACCAGGACATGTCCAATTTTTTGAAAAATCCAAATATTTTTTGTACTAACAATTTCTTACAGAAATGGGTCCGAAGAAAAGTAATAAAAGATACACTAGGAGTCACTCCAAAAGAAGCTTCACAGCTGAGGAAGAAGAAGCATCCACTTCTGGTTCATCATTAAATTTTGGACCAAATGAAGAGACATGTCTTGTGACAGATGAGGTAAGTAGTCGACCTCCCTCTTCTTCTTCTTCTTCTTATTCTTCTTTTTCTGAACAAACAGAGGAGTCTTATACACAAAATTTGCTATTAGATCTCCAAAAATCTATACAACTTTGTCAGAAGTTGGAAGATGAGAACACAAAGCTGAAAGCAGAAAATCAGAAGCTTTCACAATGTTTAGGCAACCCAACTGATCTACCAGCTGAACATGTTCAAACACTGGTAGAAGAGTCCACTGACTTGAAAACCAGATGTGATGAACAAACTAAGCTGATAGAAAAACTGCTTGTTGAAAACATTGAGAAAGATAATGAATATACTCTGCTAAAAGCTAAGTTCGATGAACTCTTCCATCAAAACAAAATTGTAAAAGATAGTGAGGACAAGCTCAAGCTGAGACTGGAGCAGCTGACTACATCAAACAATGTTGTGTCACACATAGCTGTCTCATCTTAAAGAGAGCATGATAAGACAGGCCTTGGTTATTTCAAACATGAAACCTCACATGTTCAGAAAGAAGAAAAGTCTAGTAATTTTATTGATAAGGGTAAGAGGTCAGCTGACCAGACAACTCAACCTAACGGGCAGATGAGTTCTAAATCTTAAAAACCCAAAAGGAAGAGGAGGAATTTTAAAAGACCTCAGCAAGGTCAGCAGAGTAGAAAACAACCTGGACCTTCTCAAAAGAAGCAGTCCCAGCTGACTCCTACTCAGCTGCAGAAGACTTTTAAGTCATCTGCCAGACCAGCTGGAACTTTTAAGTCATCCTTCTCAACAAAATTTCAAGATTGTTGTATTAAGACAAGTTATTCCTTCTACTGGACAAGCTCATAAGACAAGAAGAGCCTCTAGAAGAAATAACCATTGTTAGGATAAATATTATATAGTTTTGATGAGTTAAAACAAACCAGAAGATGTAATAGGACCATCTGGACCAGTTAGCCAGATGATGAACTAGATTAGGACTTAGTCTAGGGGGAACTGCCAGACCAGAAGAGTCACCAGAAGACCCCACCAGAGGACTCCACCAAAAGACTTCACCAGATGAGATCTGACTAGAGGCAGAGGACCTTTCCCCAGACCAGACGAGTTCGGACCAGACGAGTCTGGTGAAACAAAAGATGCTCGGTTTGATCCCCTGTTTCTACTGGGTATTCTGGTTGTTAACCAGATCTGGACCAGAAGACACCGAGGTTGCCTGGTGTCTGGTCTTGCCTTCTCTGGAGAAAATCAAAGTTAGGCAAAGGAAGCATTTAACCGTTGGTAATTCAAATCAAGTCAACTGGATCGGATTGGAAAGTTATTGAAGTTAATCAATCCAAGGATCTCACCAACCCAATCAATCAATTAGGGAATGATTGATTGAATCTTCCTTAAATAGAGGATCTGATTGGATTAGCTCTCCAACGGCTAACCCTAATCTCCTCTATAAATTCAAGAGTGCAGTTCCAAGAAAAAGCTCTAGAGAGATCCTACGCGCACAAGTCACATTCCAAGCTTTTGATAATCACCCTTAGCACTCTTATTATTCACATTACATATCTACTCTTAAGGAGTTGTTGGACTTTAACCTGTTCATCTCTAAGATAAGGTTGAAGGTTAATTACTTTAGATTGTGGTTAGATCTAAAGGAGTTGTAAGAAGGAACTGGTACTTCGGAAATTCCAGTACGTGATAGTGAGACCCCTTGGATAAAAGGGAGAGTGGACGTAGGATATTCAAATCCGAACCACTATATATCCGATGTTATTTATTACTTTCATTCATTTAATCTTTTACTTGTTCTGTGCTCTTATAAAAAGGAGTTTGTTAAGACATAAACTTAAAGCTTCCTCAATTAATCTATCTAGTGGGACCAACAAGTGTTATCAGAGCCATGTGTCCAACGACCACTGCTTTGTAAAGCTTTTGGTGGTCACCGGGCAGATCCATTGCTCTTTATTGGTTTTGTTCAAATTCTTGTTAAATCCTTTATTTTAGTAAAGATGTCTTCAAAATCTTCTTATAAGAGTCGCAAACTGCCAGAATTCTCATTCGAGGATTATAGCCACTGGAGCTTCATGATGAGTAATCATCTTGGAGATATCCACCACCGCATGCTAGATGTGGTAGAAAGTGGCCCAATTCAATTTTACTGGACTCCTATTGATACTAGTGAAACTAGTGAAACTTCCCAGAAAGCTGCAGAGGACAGAGTCCCCAGGCAAAGAATCCTCAAGAAGAGAGATGAGTTAGACAATGATGAAAGAAAGCTCTATAATTTGGACCAGGTAGCAAGAACTGAGATCATCAACACACTTACTAAAAAGGTGATTGAAAAGGTCAGAACTTGTGCCACTGCCAAGGAGATGTGGGACAAACTTGCACTACTCTGTGAGGGAACATAGAAGATTAAAGATAACAAGCTTCAAGCTGTTCAACACTCGTTTGACACTTTCAAGATGAAACCAGACGAGACCATTGACCAGCTGGATATGCGTCTCACAAACCTCCTGAACAAGGCTAGCGCCTTAGGTAAGACCTATTCAGAGAAAGAAATAAATAGTAAAATATTGCGTTCACTAACCAGCAGGTGGAGAATTAAAGTCACTGTGATCAAGGACAACAAGGATCTCAACACTCTGGATCATCATCTTCTATTGTCTGATCTCAAAGCTTATGAGTATGATCTTCAAGAGGAGGATCAAACAGAAGAGGTTACCTCTTCTGGCCAGAAAGGAGTTGCATTCTCCTCAACTATCAAGACTGATGACAAGCCAAAGGAGTCTACTGCAGATGACTTGAGCCTCAAGGAGCAGGTAGCACTTCTAACACGTAAATTGGATAAAAGGGAGAGTAGACGTAGGATATTCAGATCCGAACCACTATATATCCGGTGTTATTTATTGCTTTCGTTCATTTAATCTCTTACTTGTTTTGTGCTCTTATAAAAAGGAGTTTGTTAAGACATAAACTTAAAGCTTCCGCAATTAATCTATCTAGTGGGACCAACAAGTGGTCTACCAGAGACAGGAAGAGTTCCTTCAAGCTTGCAGAAAAGGAGAAGACATCTGGAGACTCAAGGGAGACCAAATTTAGAACTCCAGAAAGGAGGAGAGATGACAACCCTGGCAGCTCTGGGAGATTAGATTATTAGAGGAGGGATGGTAGCTCTGGCAGACCTGACTACAAGAGGAGAGAGAGTAGTCCAGCCAGATCAGACTACAACCAGAGGAGGAGAGAGCCAAGTCCTACACATGCAACAAGACTGGTCACTACAGTTATGATTGTCCTCAACTTACTCCTAGGGAAAGAGAAGAGAAAAGACTCAAGAGAGATAGGAGATATGCAGACAAGAGAGCATTGCTGGCAGAAGCAGAGGAGGAGGATACTAGTTCCAGTTCTTCTTCTTCGTATTTCGAGTCTGATGATGATGTATGTCTGATGGCAGACATTAATGAGGTACAAGAAACTACCTTAGTCTTATCAAATTCCAAATATACTGAATCCTCTAATTCATCTGGTAACTCCAGAGAGTCTGATATGCAACAAATGCTATCAGATCTCCAAAATTGTGTTCAATTATGTCAAAAACTTGAGAAAGAGAATGGTAGGCTCAGAACCGAAGTTCAATCCTTATCTCATGAACAAAAAGTTTCTGAACTTCAGGATAAGATCACAGAAAGAGATACTCTGGTAGATCAACTCATGAAGGAAGAGAACTCTCATGTAGAAGAGTTAAATGAGCTTAGAGCCAAATACCAGACTCTTATCAAGGGAAAACAAGTTGAGCAAACTATTGAGATACCTGTGCCCAGAGAAGATTCCATGAAACCAGATGTTCTATCTATTATTTCAGGATCTTCTCAACGCATAAATGATAAGAGTGGTTTAGGATATCCTGGAATTATTAAAAGATCTCATAAATATTGCTTTACCAAAGACAAGTCTATAAGATCTGGTGAACTTGTGGAACTCCGGAATGAAGAGGATCCTTCTGATAGCATGGTGGTTCACAGACCTGGTTGGAAATGGGACCCCCTGCTGATAATTCAAAACACAATCTAGAAGAGGTGAATGTTTTGGAAGGAAAAATTCTAGAGCATACAAGTCAGAAAAGAGAACCTGTGAAGGTTGATGGTTCTGTTCAGATGCCTGACCTGATTAGAAAACCTCAGAGGAATCCTAAAAGAGTAGAACCTAAGCAGATTAGGGGATCTAAAAAAGAAGACTCTAAGAGGAAACCTAATCAGAATAGGAGATACCAGAGGAGGTATACTGAACCAGAGAACCTCAATCAGAATCAGGGATCTCAAAGATAGAATGCTTCAAGAAGATTCCAGAACAGGAAACCCCAGAAGGAATTTTATCATCAGAATAGATCAAATTTTCAGAACCAGAGTAGGTCTTCCAGACCCATCTATAGAAAACCAACTGATCTGGGTAGTTATGACACCAGAGATGGTTCTTCTAGGATGTACCCTTACAACCAGACCTTTAAGACCATGTCTTTGAGGCAGGCCATTCCAAAGGCCAGATTTGAGAAAAGGTACACCAGACCTGTTTATGGGAAAGGTGTCCTTATCAGACCAGTAGCTCAATATGTCATTGTAAGAGGACATGTTCTGGTAGATAGATTTGGAAGGAAGATAAGATCTCCTCATCCAACAAGGGATGATCTTTATCTATGGATTCCTACAAAACCTGCAACTAACCAATCAGGACCCAGCACTAGTAGGGGACCTAATTGATTTCTGTGCAGGTAGATAAGAGCCCATTGGAGAAAGGAATTTCAAGCAACCATGTCTGATACATTGATAGTGGATGTTCCAAGCACATGACCTTCCAGAAAGATAATCTCCAAGATTTCAAGCTAATGAATGGGCTAAGAGTGATGTTTGGTGATAACAACTATGGAGTCACCAGAGGAGTTGGAAAGTTGACCTTCAATGGAGTATCTGTAGATGAAGTCTATTATGTTGAAGGACTCAAGCATAATCTGATTTCAGTATCCCAATTCTGTGACAGGGGATACTCAGTGAAGTTCTCTAGTGATTCATGCACTGTTTTTTCTTCTGATTTTAATGATATCTTGCTAATAGGCTTGAGGAAGGGTAACATTTATCTTGCAGATTTTAGCAGTTGCCCAAGAAATGCTTGTCTGGTTGCAAAACGATCTGCATGGAATAGTTGGATTTGGCACAAGAGATTGTGTCACCTTAACTTCAAGACACTGAATAAGATTGCCAGAAAAGGTCTTATTCGAGGTCTTCCTAATGAAGTGTTTAAGAAGGATCAGGTTTGTGGTTCATGCCAGAAGGGTAAACAACCCAAAACTTCCTTTAAGGATGTCCAGAGCACAACCACAACCAGAGTACTTCAACTACTTCATATGGACCTGTTTGGACCAGTTTCTCCTCTTAGCTTCAGTGGAAGGAAGTACACCTTGGTGATAGTAGATGACTTCTCAAGATACACTTGGGTAGTGTTCTTGTTTAAGAAAAATGAAACTATCACTAAGCTGCCAGAGTTCTTCAAGCAGATTCAGAATGAGCAGAACCAGAGCATAGTCAGAATCAGAAGTGACAAAGGGACAAAGTTTTTGAATTCACACATTGCAGATTACTGCAAGGACCATGGGATTTTTCATGAGACATCTGCTGCCAGAACACCCCAATAAAATGGAGTAGCAGAAAGGAGGAATAGAACCCTTAAAGAGGCTGCAAGAACACTTCTGGCAGAGTACAACACACCACAAAGGTTTTGGGCAGAAGCCATCAATACAGCCTGTTATACCCAGAACAGATGCTTAATTGCTCAGAGACATAATAAGACTCCATATGAGGTATGGAAAGGTAAAACCCCATCTGTTTCATATTTTCATATTTTTGGATGTAAGTGTTTCATCCATGACAATGGGAAATCTAAATTAAAAACCTTTGATGCTAAAGTGGCAGATGGAATATTTTTAGGATATTCCAGCACTAGTAAGGCTTTTATAGTTTTTAATAAGAATTCATTTTGTGTGGAGGAAACACCACATGTTGTTTTTTAAGAATCTGCTTTTGAGTACAAGGTGGACTCTAAGTCTTCTTATGAGACACATAATCAGACTACACCCAGAGTAATCAAAGTCAATCCACCTATTCTTGATTCAGACTCAGATTCAGATTCAGATGGTGACCCATCTTCTGGTTGCAATGCAGGAGGAGTTGAATCAATTCACCAGACAGGATGTTTGGGAGCTGGTAGACAGACCAAGACATCAAAAGGTGATAGGCACTAAGTGAGTTTTCAAGAATAAGAAAGATGAGAATGATGTCATTACTAGGAACAAGGCAAGGCTAGTGGCTCAGGGCTATTCTCAGTCTGAAGCAATAGACTATGATGAGACATTTGCTCCTGTTGCCAGACTAGAAGCCATCAGATTGTTCTTAGCATATGCTGCTCACATGAAGTTCAAAGTATACCAGATGGATGTGAAATCTGCCTTTCTTAATGGGATTCTCATTGAGGAAGTGTATGTGGAACAACCTCCTGGTTTTGAACAAGGTGACAAGGTGTTTAAGCTTAAGAAAGCTCTGTATGGGCTGAAGCAGGCACCCAGAGCATGGTATGACACTCTATCTCAATTTCTTCTGGACAATGGTTTTACTAAGGGAAAGATCGATAGGACCTTGTTTAGGAAAGAAGAAGAAAAGGACATCCTTTTGGTCCAAATATATATTGATGACATTATATTTGGATCCCCTAACAAGAAGTTGTGTGAGAAGTTTGGTGATCTCATGCAGAGTCAGTTTGAGATGTCTATGATTGGTGAGATGAATTACTTTTTAGGTCTGCAGGTAAGGCAAACAGAGAAGGGAATCTTCATTAATCAGGCGAAGTACATCAGAAACATGTTGGGGAAATTTGGAGTAGGCTCTAGCAAAGCAGCCAAGATTCCTATGATGACAAATTTCAACATGGATCCAGATGAGTCTGGAGAGAGTGTGGACCAGACTCAGTACATATCACTTATTGGTTCTCTTATGTACCTGACTGCAAGCAGACCAGATATTACTTTTGTAGTAGGAGTGTGTGCTAGATTTCAAGTTAATCCTAAGAAAAGTCATTTGGAAGCAGCCAGAAAAATATTGAAATATCTTAAGGGAACAGTGAATTTAGGATTATGGTATCCTGCAGATGACAACTTAGAGTTGAGTGGTTATTCGGATTCTGATTATGGTGGATGCAGAATAGATAGAAAGTCTACAAGTGGAACATGCCAATTTTTAGGGAATAAATTGGTATCTTGGTTTTCTAAGAAGCAGACTTCAGTTGCTACATCAACAACAGAAGCAGAGTACATGGCTGCAGGGAGCTGCTGTTCACAACTACTCTGGATTAGTCAACAGCTTAGGGACTACCAGATTAGATCTAGGGATATTCCAATATTTTGTGATAGCAATAGTGCAATTGCAATCACCCAGAATCCAGTTCTTCATACCAGGTGCAAACATGTTGATATAAGGCATCATTTTATCAGAGATCATGTTGAGAAGGGAGATATAAGGATGGAAAAGATTGCAATAGAGAAGCAGAGAGCAGATATTTTGACTAACCACTGGGTGAGACCAGATTCAGAGAGTTAGCTTTTGAGTTGGGACTATTGGATCCAAAGACAGATTTGCTTTAGGGGGAACATCAAAGAAGAAGTATCCTTAATTTCATTTTTACATACTTCATTATTTTCTCAACTAACATACCTACAGGACAGATATATCAGAGAAGTTACTTCTCCAGATAAGGTATGCACCAGGTGACACTTGTACCAGATGAGGTACGTCCCAGATAAGGTGCTGATTCAAAACCAGAGTCTTATCTGATCAGAACCAGATAGGTTTCATCAGATGAGATGTCACACCAGACTAGCTGTGGTATCATCTGGTTACAATACCAGGTGACAGGTATGCTTTTACTTTTCTAGCCTCTGATAATTGGGATACACCTTTCAAATTACTTAGTACACCCAAAACGTTTCAACTTCAGAGTGTATTTAAGACTAGGGTATAGGGTCTAGGCAATCATTTCGCTTTTTCTCTTGACTGCCACAAAACCCCTTTATACCCAGTCCCAATGACCACGCCTACACACCAGATTAAATCTGTATTTTGCCTTTTCATCTTGGCCATCAGATTTAATTACTATGCAAAATGTCAATCAATTAAAAAATTAATTTTGTTCTCTAAATTAATTTTTGATATTACACGCGTTCACACTTCATTAATTAATCAAGCCACGCGTATTACCCTATTTAAATCAAATTTCTTTTCAATCTGTCTTTTCACGTTTCCATATTTTCAAAGCCCTAACTTCTCTCTGCAAAGTTTCTCTCTCTCTCACAGCAATGGCCCCTCAATGCAATTTCGATCATGAGTTGATGATGAAAAAGCTTAAGATAGAGATGGTGGTGGATTTCTACACCACGAAGAGAACCCTGTGGCGCTGTCGATTCTGGAGTTGCTCCAGAAAGCAGGAGTGGAGAAGTTGATTTCAACGGTTCCAATATATTTTAGGACTTTGGACGGATATGCGGCCCAATTTCTGGTCCGTATGAAGATCCATGACGACTACATTTCATCCAAGATCGACAAGGATGATTTGGTGTTTTCCAAGCACGATTTCTGCGCATTATTTGAAAACATTTCGGCGGAAGGAGTAGATTCATTGATGTATAAGGAGGATGAAGTTATTGATTCTTTCAAACTTTTTGCTAGATCTTCTTGCCAGAACATCACGAAAGGATTTTTGGATAAGCATTTAAGGCAGAAGTATAAGGTGTTGTTAAATATAGTGGTGAAGGTGCCGATGTGTGAGAATCACAGCACAGATGCCATTTTCAATGGTAGGATGTGTGTGATGAGGGCCCTGTATGATGGAGTTCAATGCAATTGGGCTGAATTCTTTTGGGATGTTTTGCGGAAGAATAGGTTGAAGGTGAAGAAGGAGGCTTGTCCTTCCCAGCCAGGAGAGTTGCAGTTCTGTTTCACTGCAAATGTTTCGTTGGGAACGAAACTGACCTTGTTTTTGGACTCATTGCTTCAGGAGAAGAAATGGAAGGAGTCTTGGTGCAGAGGATTTCATAAATCCAAAATTTTATTCTCTAAGGATGGTCCCCTTCATGGCCATCCTTACTCTGATGGGGAGCAAGCCATCCCTGCCCCTCCTATTCAAGCAGTGCCTTCACCTGCTAAGGGGCAGAAGCAGCAGCAAAAGCAAAAGACCCAGAAGAAAGCTGCTGAAGCAACTGGTTCTTCAACCATTGCTTTCTCTGGTTCCTCAGAGGAGGAACATATTCCTCTTCTTGATGTTTTGAAAAAGAAGAGTGAAGGAGCTGAGGTTGCCAAGAAGGCAGGAGCTTCCAAGAGGAAGAGGCCAGAGGAGGCCAAGAAGAAATCTGCCAAGAAGCCGAGGACAGGCAGAAGGGCTCCAAAGTCACTCCTAGTGGATGAGCCATCAGAGGAGGAAGAAGAGGTTGAGCCTCTGAAGAAGAAGCCTAAGGCAAGGAAGGCCATTCTTCAAGATTCAGACTCTGGCTCTGATCTTGGAGATGCACTGGAGCAAGCTATTGATGAAGCTGCCAGAATCATGCAGGACTCCTCTGCTCCAGTCCCTTCTGAAGAGTTAATACCCCCAATCTCTACCTCTACCCCCATTAATCTTGTTACCCCTTCCACCTCTCCCCCAGATAACCCTCCCCAAACCCCATCTGCTTCTGGTGCCCCCTTTGCCTCACCAGAGCAGACTCTCCCAGATACCCCCATATATACTCCTTCCCCCATACTTACTCAAACACCTTCTCCCCCACCTTCACAAACACCCCTTACCAAAAATCCCTCGCCCCCAGCCCCTGTACCAGAAGGGACATCTACTTCTGGTGCAGAACCCTCCATTCCCTCCCCTTCCACATCTCAAATTCCTATCCCACCCTCTGTACCAGAGATCCCATCTACTTCTGGTGCAGAGCAACCCATTCCTTCATCCTCTACCTCACAAAATCCAAACCCTCCCCAAACTCATTCAGATCAGCCCTCAAACTTGAACCCTCTTTCTATGGCATTGGGATTCCCTGGCCCCCCCATTCTCCCACATGCCTTACCAGCGATGATAGTGAAGATGAGGAAGCTTCACTTGAGCCTGATCACTTAGCACCTTCCTCCTCTACCTCTGGGCCCAAACCCTTCACTTTCTCATCTGCAGAAATGGGTCCCATTAGGCAGAGTATGAGTGTGAGTGCTCAGCTCTGGCTAAGAGAGCATTTCCCAGTTCTTCTGGAGCACTTACCACTTTTGGCAGACCTTACTGATGCTAAAGTCTGGAGCAAGGTCAGACTTGAAGATGTGGAGGACCTTATGCTATTGCTTGAGGAAATGGGTCCCTCCAACTTCACTGTATGGGAGATTGAACTTAAGCAGAAGCTGAATATCCAGAACCCAACAGAGCTAGAGACCCCTGTTGCAGCCAAGGTCTTGATTCGCACCTTGCTCATCCAGAGGGGGGTTATGATCTCCCCTGAGGGCCCCTCTTACAAGTTTGGGCCTCACTTTGTCTTCTCTCCAGAGTTGTATTCAGACGAGGAAGATTTTAATATGTCTCCTACCGTGCTCCAGAAGATGAAGACGTTCTTTAATGAACAAATCATGCAGATTGGGCGCTTCTCCAAGGAAATTCAACATATGGCCCCTGCTATGATAGAGCACCAGATTCGGCAGGAGAGGAGGATTTTCCTTAAGCAGATCAAGTCTACTCTTGCTGAAGTCAAAACCTCGTTTAAGGCAAATGGTCTTTTTGTGAAGCTGGATGTTATGCACAGCCAGAAACAGCTCCAGGAGCACGTGCTGGAGCAGATGAGGCCAGTTTCTTTGTTGAAGGTTGAGTTGGCCACTCAAATGCTGGAGACTGCTAAGCTCAAGGATTCACTCCAGGAGATGCTTGCCAAGCAGGAGAGATTAGTTGCAGAATCTCAAGCTTACCTGGAGGAGGCTAAGCAACTTTGTGATCTTCACTCTTCCTCCAACACTGCCTTGCCTGATCTCATAAGGCAGGTAGTGGAGCCCCTCCTTGATGAAGTTAAAAAGGGGGAAGAGAAGGCCATAACTGATCTGGCGAAGACCACCAATGAGACCCTATTTAGCCATGGAGCTCGTTTGGACCTGTTAGAGAACACCTTGGCCCAGGCAGAGCTGCAGAAGAAGAGGAAAGAGGAGCTTAAATCTCTTACCATGGCTAAGCAGCTTGCTGCAGAAGAGGAGTCGGAAGCAGAGCAGGATCCTATCTCTATCTCTGGACCTGCTAAGAAGAACATCAGAAAAGTCAAGAAAAGCTTCCTAGAAGAAGTAGTGGAAGAGGCAGAGAAGAGGTTCAGAGAAGAAACGCCTGAAGAAAGGCAAGCAAGGATCAGGAAGAACATAGATGAAGAGCAGAGGCTCCGATATGTTAGGAGGCACAATAAGAAGAACAGAGAAGCTGGTATCACTCCTGGTGCCAGTGGATCCAGTTAGAAGAGGAAGGCACCTGTTGAGGTCATGAACATCTTGCTTCTCAGGACAGAAGGGTCCTTTGACTCAACTGTGCATGTGCCTTTGATAGAAAAGTGGAGAGAAGTCAAGACTCTCTGGTTCATTCAACACTACATCCAGAGACCTCCACTAGAGGATGATGCTCTCATCTACAGAACCTTTCACTCTTGGATGAAAGCCTATGATGCAGATCTTTACAAGCAACTGATGGATTCAACTATTGAGTTCAACCTGGAAGTCACTGCTCCTGAATTCCATTATCTCAACACTCCAATGGCAGGAGACCAGGTTGATTGGGCTGAATTGAAAAAACTGTACAAGACAAAGGTGTTGGTGAATTTCACTCCAACATCTTCTGCAGAGTTGAAGGCCATTCAAGACAGGTTTCTTGACTGGTTTCTGGTGCCTAAAGAGAACAGAAGATATGCATAGAATAGGATCTGATCTTTAATGTAATCTGTAATCATTCTATCCTTATGTATCAATGAAAATCATATCTTCTCTGTCTCAAAGACAACTCCTTGTTGTCTTATTGTTTGCCTGATAAGATCTACTTTAAGGTCTTATCTCTTTACTGTTTCTTGCTTATTTTCTATTTTTGATCAGTTCTGGTAGTGTTTTAACTCCATCAAAAAGGGGGAAATTGTTAGGATAAATATTGTATAGTTTTGATGAGTTAAAACAAACCAGAAGATGTAATAGGACCATCTGGACCTGTTAGCCAGATGATGAACTAGATTAGGACTTAGTCTAGGGGAAACTGCCAGACCAGAAGACTTCACCAGAAGAGTCACCAGAAGACCCCACCAGAGGACTTCACCAGAGGACTCCACCAGAAGACTTCACCAGATGAGATCTGACCAGAGGCAGAGGACCTTTCCCCAGACAAGACGAGTCCGGACCAGACGAATCTGGTGAAACAAAAGATGCTCAGTTTGATCCCCTGTTTCTACTGAGTATTCTAGTTGTTAACCAGATCTGGACCAGAAGATACCGAAGTTGCCTGGTGTCTGGTCTTGCCTTCTCTGGAGAGAATCAGAGTTATGCAAAGGAAGCATTTAACCGTTGGTGATTCAAATCAAGTCAACTGGATCGGATTGGAAAGTTATTGAAGTTAATCAATCCAAGGATCTCACCAACCCAATCAATCAATTAGGGAATTGATTGATTGAATCTTCCTTAAATAGAGGATCTGATTGGATTAGCTCTCCAACGGCTAACCCTAATCTCCTCTATAAATTCAAGAGTGCAGTTCCAAGAAAAAGCTCTAGAGAGATCCTACGCGCACAAGTCACATTCCAAGCTTTTGATAATCACCCTTAGCACTCTTATTATTCACATTACATATCTACTCTTAAGGAGTTGTTGGACTTTAACCTGTTCATCTCTAAGATAAGGTTGAAGGTTGATTACTTTAGATTGTGGTTAGATCTAAAGGAGTTGTAAGAAGGAACTGGTACTTCGGAAATTCCAGTACGTGAGTAAGTTGGTTGGTTGATAGTGAGACCCCTTGGATAAAAGAGAGAGTGGACGTAGGATATTCACATCCGAACCACTATATATCCGGTGTTATTTATTGCTTTCGTTCATTTAATCTCTTACTTGTTCTGTGCTCTTATAAAAAGGAGTTTGTTAAGACATAAACTTAAAGCTTCCGCAATTAATCAATCTAGTGGGACCAACAACCATGTTGAAGACTCTTGTGTTTAATGTGTTTTTGTGGATATTTATGGAAGAAAGATAAGATCACCTGGTTCAAGAAGGGATGATCTATTCTTGTGGCTTCCAAAATATTGTGCTAACCCCCTGGACCCAGAAAGGTACCAAAAACTTGATTGCCTGCAGATACACAAGAAGACCAGCTGATATTATGCCCCAAATATCAGCTGAGCATATTTTGAGGGGGAAGATCAGTTGACCCTGCTTGATTACACTTCTTATCTTAAGATTTCAATTTTCACGTGTCTAGTTTAAATTCAGTTCTTTTAGTTTTAACATCATCAAAAAGGGGGAAATTGTTGTGATATAGATTAGATGTTTTGAAGATGTTAAAATAAGAACTTGTAACGAGTCTAAGACTAGAATAGGTCATAGGCTAAGGGGAAGGGAATTAGACAAGACAAGAGGAGTCCCGGACAAGAGGAGTTCCAGACAAGAGAAGTCCTAAACAAGAGGAGTCCCGGACAAGAGGAGTCCCAGACAAGAGGAGTCCCAGACAAGAGGAGTCCCGGACAAGAGGAGTTCCAGACAAGAGGAGTCTTGGACAAGATGATTCTTGGACAAGATGAGTCTTGGACAAGATGATTCTTGGACAAGATGAGTCTTGGACAAGATGAGTCTTGGACAAGATGATTCTTGGACAAGATGAGTCTTGGACAAGATGAGTCTTGGACAAGATGATTCTTGGACAAGATGAGTCTTGGACAAGATGAATCTTGAACAAGAGGGGTCTTGGACAAGATGAGTCTTGGACAAGAGGGGTCTTGCACAAGAGGAGTCTTGCACAAGAGGAGTCTTGGACAAGATGAGACTTGGACAAGAGGAGTCTTGGACAAGATGATTCTTGGACAAGAGAAGTCTTGGACAAGATGAGTCTTGGACAAGAGGAGTCTTGGACAAGATGAGTCTTGGACAAGAGAAGTCTTGGACAAGAGGAGTCTTGGACAAGATGAGTCTTTGACAAGAGGAGTAATGGACAAGAGGAGTCTTGGACAAGATGAGGTCGAGATAAGATGAGGTCGGGACAAGATGAGGTAGAGGACCAGAGGATGTAGAGGACCAGAGGACCAGATGAGGTAGAGGGCTAGAGGACAAGATGAGTAGAGGACAAGATGAGGTAGAGAACCAGATGAGGTAGAGGACAAGATGAGTAGAGGACCAGATGAGGTAGAAGACCAGAGGACCAGAGGAGGTAGAGGACCAGATGGGTAGAGGACCAGATGAGGTAGAAGACCAGATGAGGTAGAGGACCTGATGAGATAGACAAGAAGAGGTGTACCAAGCTACTACTCTACCAAACTACTCTACCGGATGAGCTCTACTAGATGAGCTCCACTAGATGAGCTCTACCAGATAAGCTCTACCAGACTACTCTACAAGATAAGCTCTACTAGACTACTCTACCAAGAAAATCTTGTGATCCAAAGATATGAAGAGTCAAGAAAGGGAAGTCAACTGATATCAAGGAAGATTGGTTGTAGATCAAATAAGAATCAATCAAAGAAGGAGTCAACCAATCAACCATATAATCAATCAAGATGATTGATTATATTCCTTAATTTATAGATGTTTGAATTTCTAGGTTCCAACGGCTAGTTATTTGACACCTATAAATAGGAGTGCATGGTGATGAGTTCAATACAAGAAAGACGGGCAAGAGAGCATAAAAGTTAGAGTAATACACGAACACACCATACACTCACCTTGTTCATACAAGTATTATATCTACTCTTTTAGGAGTTCTAGTTGGAATATTATTCAACCTATTCACTACATTGAAAGGTTGCTGTATGTTGTACGAAGGAGCTGATACTTCCCAATTCCAGTGAGTAAGTAAGTTGGTTGGTGAGTGAGACCCCTTTGGTGAAAGGGAGAGTGGACGTAGGATCGTTATATCCGAACCACTATAAAAATTCTCGTGTCTCTTTTATTTACTATTTTTATTTATAATTCTGCATAATTAATTTTAGCACTTTAAAAAGGTTTTTTCTTAAAATTAAGAATAAAACGCTTTCCACAAATAATATTTTTGGGACCAACAGTAAGAGCAATAAAGAAAGGAAAATAATAAATGAGACCGGATGTATAGTGGTTCGGATCTAAAAATCCTACATCCACTCTCCCTTGTTCAAAGGGGCCTCACAAACCAACCAACAACTTACTATCTACTGGAATTGTGAAGTACCGGTTCCTTCTTACAATATCTTTAGATCTAACTTCGATCTAAAGCCTTTCAATCTACAACCTTGTCTTAATAGATGAACAGGTGGAGATTCCATATTCCTTAAATAAGGGGATATAAATGTGAACAAAGTAAGAGTGCTAATGGTTGATTATCAAAGAGGCTTGGATATGAACTTCGTGTGCGCGTGGGAACTCTCTAGAGTCTTTCTTTGAAACTGCACTCTTGTATTTATAGAGATGCTTAGGAATTAGCCGTAGGAGAGCTAATCAAATCAGATCTCTAATTAAGGAAGCTTCCAATCAATCAATTCCCTAATTGATTGATAGGGTTGGTGAGATCCTTGGATTGATTGACTTCAAATACTTTCCAATCCGATCTTGTTGACTTGATTTGAATCACCAACGGTCAAATGATTCCAATGCCTAACTCTGATTCTTCCAGAGAAGGAAAGACCAGACACCAGGCAACCTCGATGTCTTCTGGTCCAGAGTCGGTTAAGGAACATAATGCTCATTAGAATCAGGAGATAATTCTGAGCATCTTTTTTTTTCACCAGACTCGTCTGGTCCACACTCGTCTGGTCTGGGGAAGGTCCTCTACCTCTGGTCTGTCCTCATCTGGTGAAGTCTTCCTGTGAAGTCCTCTGGTAGGTCTTCTGGTGACTCTTATGACAAAGTCTTCTGGTCTGGCAGTTCCCCCTAGACTAAGTCCTAACTATTTCCTGATCTGGCTAACAGGTCCAGATGGTCCTATTACATCTTCTGGTTTGTTTTTACTCATCAAAACTAAACAATATTTTATCCTAACAATATCCCCCTTTTTGATGGAGTTAAAACACTAACCAGAACTGATCAAAGAGAAAATACTTAAGCAAGAAAACAAGTAAAAAGGATAAGACCTTGGAATAGATCTTATCAGGCAAACAAGAAGATAACAAGAGGTTGTCTTTAAGACATAGTAGTGTTGGGACATTGTCAGTTTTGATTTAGATCCCAAAAGCCCCTGAAAAGATGATTGCCTTAATCTGTCTTTGTCAGGCTAGTCTTGGTTAGGATTAGTACTTAGTCATTTTACACTTCACAGGTACTCAGTGAGAGGAGAACTCACTGGAGACAATCAAGACTCAGAGCCTGAAGACGAAGAGCACCATCCTGAACTTATGGCAGTCTTCTAAGCTGGCTGAGTAAGTGTCAGTGATGAAGAGTATGACCCTGAGGTCATTACTAACTCAGTCCTGAAGGGAACAGGTTGTCACTGAGTAAATGGGAAGACTTGGAGTAGAGCCAAGCAATGCAAAAGGAATTTCAGCGTCAGGACAAGACCGGTGAGCTCAAGACAAAATGAACTTAATAAGACAAGCCTGAAGCTCTGGAATAAGTTCTGACATTCTCACCAACCTGATGACGTGGACCAATCCGAGGAGGACACGCACGTACGGAACCTGACACATAGACTGAATTCAGACTGCATATTCAACGGGCAAGCATTTAATGTGCATTAAATGCAAATACCAAATCCATGCAAAGGCGGCTGCTGCATAGAGATATGTCCGTTTGAAGCCCCTCTACATAGATGGCTAGAAGGCTATCTCTCCAACGGATAGTTTTTCAAACCACCTATAAATACAGAAGGCCTTGAACCCATTCAAGGTTACGGGAAATTTCCAAGCCAGAAATTACTCAAAACTCTCAAGCAATCAAAGCATTCAGCCTTTAAGAGAAACACTCGAAACCTTCTAAATTTCCCAAGTGTTTCTTAGCAACTGAGAGCTATTCTGTATTCCAAGAGCTAATTAGAATTATCTTAAGCTTAGAGAGATTATCCAATCCTTAGCACAGCTTTGCCTTGTAAGGATAATCTCAACTTAGTTGGAATCCAAACTGAAACCAAAACCCTAAGTTAGGCTTGTTGGGAGTAAGTCGGTTAGTGTGATAGTAAGAGGAGTTTGTATAGATCAGTGAGGTAACTGGTCTTGGTGCACCTTGGCACGTTAAAAACAAGAATCCCTTGAGTGGATTTCCTGTTAAGTCAGGCCGTGGACGTAGGAGCTTGAGACTCTGAACCACGTTAAACTCCTTGTGTTCTTACTGCTTTGACATTGTGCATACCTGCCATATTACTTGTTCATTCATTGCATTCAAGCTTATCAGGTCTGAATCAATCAACCTGACCTTCAAAAGAACACTGCCTTACTAAACACTTCTAAGTTTTGAGTATAACAAGTTTTCAGAAAGCAAACTAAACAGGACTTTAAACTATCAGGGCTCAAACATTTCCGCATTGAACTTGAACTGATAGTTAGCCAACTGACCCGCACCAAGTGTAGTCAGTGGGTGTATTATCAGCTCCTAGTTCTTTACCACTCTGAGTGAAGGGGGCTCAGTCAGTTTAAGTTTAAAAATTGGTATACGTGTTTTCCCCCCCCCCATACACGTATTCCTCAGTCTTGTACCGGGACCAACAAGTGGTATCAGAGCAGTGGTTCGAAAGACCACTGACTTTGAATACTAATAGTTTCAGAGGAGAAACTGTTGGTGGTCACTGAACAGATCTGAGTTTGCTTTTCACAAAACTTGCATCATCATCATGACTTCAAGGAGACTTGAAGCTTCGTTACCTGAATTCTCTGTATCTAACTTTGTCTATTGGAAGTTCAGACTAGAGGCACATCTAGATGCCATCCATGACCAGATGCCGCGTGTGCTCAGGGAAGGACCGATCAAGATCACTATTCCTAACGTCAGAGGACTGGGATACGATGATCTTGCGATTGGCGTGCAGGTTCCTAAGGAGAGAAAAGACATGACCAACGATGAAATCAAGATGGTGGGGCTTGACAACGTCGCCAGAAACATCATCTTGCATACGGTGCCTTTCGAGGAGTCAGCCAGGCTGATGAACCTAAAAACGGCAAAGGAGGTCTGGGATGAGCTGACCAGGATGTGCGAAGGGTCAGAAAAGATAAAGGAGAACAAGAGGAATATTGCCATTCAGAAATTCGAAGCGTTCGAGATGCTGCCTGATGAGAGCATAGATCAGATGGAGTCTAGATTCATCAAGTTGATGAATGAGTTGGTGATGTTGGACAAGGATGTCCCAAGGAGAGATGTTGCTTCAAAAATCCTGAATGCCCTTCCTGAGAGATGGGACAACAGTGTAATTATGCTTAAGAACACTCAGGATATGAGTAACATAACTTCTGCTTTACTTTTTTCAGAGCTAAAAGCGCTTGAATTTGATCTTAACAAAAGGAAGAAGAAAGTTCAGTCAGAAGAGGAAGGGAAGGAGAAAACTCCTGAGAAAAGTGTGGCGTTCAAAGCCAGGTCTGAACCTGTTGAGCCCTCATCAAATTCTTCATCAAAGTCACTGATGGAGATGAGCAGGGAAGAACTCGCTGAGGAGTACAGCCTGATGGCCAGACGATTTGACAAGCTCAATTCCAGGTTTGGTCGCTATAAAAAGTTTTATCAGGACTCACGTGACAGGAAACCTGAAGGAACCCACCAAAGCTCGAGGAGATATGAGGAGCGAAGGAACACTGACCAGAGGAGAGAACGTGGTGATGAAAGGAGATATTCTGAACCAAAAACTGAAAGAAGAGACGAACAGAGACGTACTCGCGATGATAGATATCCAACCAAGGCTGAAAGCTCACCAAGAACCAGGGAACCTGACTCAAGGAGGAACCCTGAACCGAGAAAAGAAAGAATAAGTGAGCAGGTAGCATGTTACAATTGTAACAAGATTGGTCACTATCAGTACGATTGCCCGGAGCTGAGTGCTAGGGAGAGAGAGGAAAGGAGAGCCACGAGGGATCTAAGATCTGCTGATCGGAGGGCTATGGTGGCTGAGGATGCAACAGACTCTGATGGCCCCACTGAAAGGTCACCTGAACTCTTCTCGGACGATGAGTACGATGATGTCTGCCTAATGGCTAGGGATGAGCCTGAGGTAACATCAAACTCTGTTTGTGCTTCTTACACTGGTCAAAATCCTGAGCTCAGCTCAGAGTCAGTTAGAGAAATAAACCTTCAGATCTGTCTTGATCAATTGATGGTTGATTTCTCCAGACTGCAGGAAACTAATGTCTTCTTGGTAGAGGAGAACAAGAAATTGAGTACTGAAGTTCAAAACCTGAATGAACAACTCACTCAGTCTGATCTCAAAGAATCAGCTCAGATTGTGAGACTAACTCAGGAAATTGACATGATCAATTCTGAGCGTCTCCCAAGAGAGAAAATTCTGAAGGAACTGGCTGAGGAAGAGCTGGTCAGGAAGGAAGAGCTGAAAGCACTTAAGAGTAAGTTTGATGACCTCTTTACCAGACATGAAATCCTGAAAAAGAGTGAGGACTCTCTCAAGAAAAAGGTTGCAGCAATGAATAAATCCTCAGTGGCTAGAGAGGAAATAAATAGCAACCAGATACTTGGGAACAAGAAAAAGGGACTTGGATATGTTCCTGAGAAATCCTCACAAGGTCAGTCTCATGTTGCTTCAGGGAGCAACACTGAGAGGGTATTTGTTCAGACAGGCCAGAGTGCACCTAAGGTTGTGCTCCAGGCCCGTCAAACTGATAAGGGCAAGGAAACCGTTGACACAGTCAGGGTTGCTCCTAAGGTAGCTAAGCCAAAACCCAAGGGAAAGGCAAAGCAACCTGCGGAAGCCCCTGAGAGCTCAGGCCAGGGAAAACCTCAGCGAAAGCAGAGAAAGACTCAGGCCAAGAGCCCTCAGACTGGTCAGCGAGGGTACCATCATGCTTGGCAATACAATCAGGGAAGGCCAAATATGATGACACCCCCGTGGTTTTGGCATCCTGAGGCCTTTAACTGTTTTCCATTCCTTCACTTGCCTAGGGGGAATAGAAATCAGGGTCCTTATCAAAAACAAGGCCCAAGACCTGCTGCACCCAGACCTAGGAAGAACAGGAGGCCAGCCCAAAAGGCATCCACTCAGGCTCCTGCGAAGCCTAAGTCTAGCACCCATACACCATCTTCCTCTCAGGCTAAGAAGAAGAAAGTTGTGTATGTCGATGTTTCAGGGAGACAGATTCACCACTCTGAGGCAATCAGGGTTGTGAAGCAAGTCTGGATCCCGAAAGGTACAGCTGACACAATAGGACCCAACACCCAATGGGTACCTAAAGCCTGATTTGCTTACAGGCGGCTGTGGATCACAACAAGAGGAGAGAAGACTTAATCAAAGTTGTTTGGTACCTAGACAGTGGTTGCTCAAGGCACATGACTGGAATGAAGAGTCTTCTCCAAGAATATCAGGCTAAAGATGGTCCACAGGTAACCTTTGGTGATAACTCAAAAGGTGTTACTAAGGGTTTTGGTGTTCTAATTATAGGTACAGTAAGAGTGGAAAATGTGTCCTTTGTGGAAGGACTAAAGCATAACCTGCTGTCAGTAAGTCAATTCTGTGACAAAGGGTTCAGTGTTGAGTTCTCATCTAATAAATGTTCAGTCAAGGACAAATCAACACAAGTGCTTCTATCAGGTATAAGGAAAGGTAACGTTTACCTCGCTGATTGGAGCAGCACTTTTCCTAATACTTGTCTTGTTGCTAAAAGCTCTCTAGAGCTCAGTTGGTTATGGCATAAAAGATTAAGCCACCTGAACTTCAAGATTCTTAACAAAATTTCTAGACAGTCACTTGTTGATGGTCTCCCTAATGAAGTTTTTAGCAAAGATCACGTGTGCAAAGCCTGTCAGGAAGGGAAGCAAATCAGAGCGTCATTCAAAGAAAAGGCTTCTTACTCCACTGACAGGATACTTCAGCTTCTGCACATGGATCTATTTGGTCCCATAACACCTGTGAGTATGAATGGTAGAAAATATACCCTTGTGGTTATTGATGATTATTCTAGATATACTTGGGTTATTTTCCTGTTAAATAAGAAGGAAACACAGGTGAAGCTTCCAGAGTTGCTCAGAAGACTCAGCAATGAGAAAAATCAGTCCATTACCAAGATCAGATCTGACAAGGGCACTGAGTTTATAAATTCATATATTTCTGACTTTTGTAATGAACTTGGTATAGCTCATGAGACTTCTGCAGCTAGAACCCCACAACAGAATGGTGTCGCTGAAAGGAGGAATCGGACACTGAAGGAAGCTGCAAGGACCATGCTGGCTGAGTCAGGATTGCCCAAGAAGTTTTGGGCTGAGGCAATCAACACTGCATGCTACACTCAGAACAGATCCATGCTGAACAAGCAACATGCTCAGACCCCATATGAGACATGGAACAAAAGAAAACCTCGTATTTCTTACTTTCATGTGTTTGGTTGTAAGTGCTTCATCCTCAACAATGGGAAAACCCAGTTGAAAGCTTTTGATAGCAAATCTGATGAAGGAATATTCTTGGGATATTCTGAAATTAGCAAAGTCTTCAGGGTTTACAATTGTAGGACCCTTGTTGTGGAAGAATCACCTCATGTTGTCTTTGATGAATCTGCTAATGAGTCTAGGGCAAAGGTGCTGAATCCTGACACTGAGGAGGTCACGAGGAGTGTGACAAGGCTGAGCTTGAAGAGTTAACCTGATTCCAAGATCAAGACTGTGCCAATTCCCAGATGGGATGATGATGACGATCAGGATGATGAACCAAGTGCCACTCCTAAACCCAGCACATCAGGGATGGTTGAGCCTCAGACAGAGGAACAGGCTCAACCTGAGGTAAGTACCGTCTATGCAGATGCTGTTGCAGCTGAGACGGCTCCTGAGTCACCTCATCAAGGGGGAATCAATGTCCCTGACATTGAGCTTGTTAATCCCTTTGGCATAGACTCAGGATCATCCCCTTCTGTTCAATTTCCTGAATTTTATGAGCATATAGACACTAACATTGCAGGTACTTCAGGAATAACTCCTGGCAAAAGAACATGGTTAGAAGATCATCCCATTGATCAAATTATTGGTGATCCAACTGAGGGAGTCAGGACCAGACGGTTTCATGGTGAGAGTGCATTGTTCTGTTGCTTTCTCTCTGAGCAAGAGCCTCAGAACATTGAAGAAGCTCTCACTGACTCGAACTGGATCATTGCCATGCAAGAGGAGTTGAATCAGTTCACAAGGAATCAGGTTTGGGAACTGGTAGATAGACCTAGGCATCAAGGTGTGATTGGTACCAAGTGGGTCTTTAAGAACAAGAAGGATGAGAATGGTGTTGTGGTAAGGAACAAGGCTAGACTGGTTGCAAAAGGGTATTGTCAGTCTGAAGGAATAGACTATGATGAGACTTTTGCTCCAGTGGCTAGATTGGAAGCTATCAGGTTGTTCCTTGCCTATGCGACATATAAGAAGTTCAAGGTGTATCAAATGGATGTCAAGAGTGCATTCCTGAATGGTGTACTCAATGAAGAGGTATATGTTGAACAACCTCCCGGGTTTGAGGTTGGAGATAGAGTATACCATTTGAAGAAAGCACTCTATGGACTTAAGCAAGCACCAAGAGCTTGGTATGATACCCTCTCTCAATTCCTGACTGATCATGGGTTCAAGAAGGGAACAGTGGATAGGACTTTGTTCAGGATCACTGAAGGTGATGACATTCTCCTGGTCCAAATTTATGTGGATGACATAATATTTGGATCACCAAATCAGCAGTTATGTGAGAAATTCTCTAAACTGATGACTGGTAAATTTGAGATGTCAATGATGGGAGAGATGAACTTTTTCTTAGGATTGCAGGTCAAGCAGACTGATCAAGGTATATTCATTAATCAGGCCAAGTATACAAGAGACTTGATTCATAAGTTTGGTGTTCAAAACAGCAATCCAGCCAGGATCCCAATGAACACCAATTGGAAGATGGATCCTGACACTGAAGGGACTTCAGTGAATCAGACTGAGTATCGTGGGCTGATAGGTTCTTTACTGTACCTGACTGCAAGTAGGCCTGACATTACGTTTGCAGTTGGTGTGTGTGCTAGGTATCAGTCTGATCCCAAGAGAAGTCATTTGGAGGCTGCTAAGAGGATACTTAAGTATTTGAAAAGGACAGTTAATATGGGACTATGGTATCCTTCAGATGACAACCTTGAACTGACAGGGTATTCAGATGCAGATTATGGAGGTTGTAGGATTGATAGGAAATCAACCTCAGGGACATGTCAGTTTTTGGGAAGTAAGTTGATCTCGTGGTTTAGTAAGAAGCAGAATTCAGTGGCAACATCCACAACTGAGGCTGAGTATATGGCTGCAGGGAGTTGTTGTGCTCAGATCCTATGGTTGAGGCAACAGTTGAGGGACTACCAAGTATTTGCTAATCAGGTTCCAATCTATTGTGATAACAATAGTGCAATAGCAATCACTCAGAACCCAGTGCTTCACACAAGGTGCAAGCATGTGGATATTAGACACCACTTCATTCGAGATCATGTGGAAAAGAAAGATATTAGGATGGAAAAGATTCACACTGATAGGCAAAGAGCTGACATCTTGACTAAGCCCTTGGCTGAAGCAAGGTTTATGGAACTATCAGTGGAATTGGGACTTTTAGATCCGGGAGAGCAGTCAGTGTAGGGTTCTAAGGGAACTCAGGCCAGACTCGACTCAGCGAGGTATCAGGGTGCTACAATGTCTCCCTGACAGGTATGGGTTCTAACCTGACTCTTGTGAATCTCAAGCGTCTCCCTGAGTCATTCGTCCTGAAAATCTTTATTAAATGCATTCCGTTATCATTAAAAGCGCGCCTTTTTATATTTAAACCCACGCGCACGGAGCATTTAATGTCAAAGTTACTTTTTCATATACGTGTCCGTGTTATACGGAATGTGACTGACTTGGGGTTTCAATTAAAACTGAGATTAATCCTGGCCTCTCATTTTAAAACCTTTCGAATTCAGGAATCAATCTCAACCCCACGTTTGAGTAACTGACTTAGTCTTATCAATCAAGGGTGTCATTTGAGGTCTTTACGCAAACACAACGCACAATTTGCACACTGAGTTTTCTCTCGCTCAAACACAGAATTTCTAAAACCTCTTTCTCAAAACACAATGGCATTCCTTGATTCCGACTGGACAACCGACAAGATCGTCGATGTTGTTGAAAAGAGGCTGGTACACATGGAGCAAGTCATCTCCATGGAAGGTATCTGTCTAACGGTTAAGGAAATCAAACCCGTTTTTAAATGGATTTCCGACGCCGGGTTGGAAACATACTTCACCACCCGCCCCTCTTCTGTGCTCCCAAGAACAGTGGTGGAAGCTTATTTGAACATGTTCTTGCGGAAGGGTGAAGTCTGCACCAAGGTGACTGCGCTAAAGCCGACGGGAGAAAAGAATAGCGATGGAGAGCCTCTCTACGACTCGGAGGTGGTCACCATTGATCTCAGGCAGGCGGTGAGGGAAGTCTTCAAGCTGCCATTCTCTGGCATCAACCCCAGGACTTACAAGGAAAACTCGGAGGGAGAATTCCTTGGGAAATGGACCAAGTCAGGGTCTTCGGAGTTCAGGGCCCGTCAGAACAAGAGCACTCTGAAGCCGGAGTACAGGGCTCTGGTGAACTTGGTGTCCAAGATGGTGATGGGAGCAACTGGCTCTCACGAGCAGTTGAGTCTGCCCAAGTTGAGGCTCATGGGAGCAATCGCTGATGGAGTGGAAGCGAACTGGGAGCAGTTCTTCCTCGATCAACTCCATCAGGCAGGATTGGACAAGATCACGCGTGACGAGGAGAAAAAACACATATCTGTCAGTGCCATCTTGCCATTTGGCACAAGATTGTCCATGCTGATTGCTCATGCGTGCCATGGGTACACTTTTGACTTTGAGGACAACCTTTCCTCAAAGAAGGTCATGTTTTCATCACTGAGTGACACCTATTCAGTGCTAGGGCTGACTGATCCCAATGCGAAAGCAAAGGGTCAGGCCAGAAAGCCAGCTGGGACGGCCAAGAGAGTGGCAACCAGCCTCATTGAAAAGGTGGATGAGCTCCTTGAGAGGAGTAAGGAGGCTGAGAAGGCTGTTGCTGCGGAGGTGGAGCATCCTGATGTGGGCGCGGCTGAGAAGAAGGAGAGGAGGGTGAAAATCGTGCTGTCAGGGAAGAGCACGAAAACAGGGACTGAGTCAGATCCCAAGAAGGCCGGGACTGAGGCTGAGGGAACTGATGATGACGTCAGTATAGAGGGCGCTCAGGGAAAGAGGCCCCTGAAGAGACTTAGGAGGGGAGTAAAGAAGTCTCCTGCTAAGAAACTCCCTGAATTGAGTGAGAGGGAGAAGTCAAGCTCTCCTGGAGCCTCTGACTTAGAGGAGGTGAGAAAGACTGTCGAGACGGCTGAGTCATTGCAGCCTGGGACAGCATCCACACAAACACCCCCGCATCCTGAAACCCAAACACCTTCCATCCCTGACCCCACACCTCAAACTCCCCAACTCCCCCAACCTTCAGAGCCAAATTACCCTACTGAGTCAGTGCCATCAACCTCACTTACAATTGAGCCTGACCAGTTAGCCGAGCCAAACCTTCCCAACCCTTCAGATTTTCCCTCATACCCCAATCCCAAAGACTGTCCCAAATCTATTTCAACAGAAGAGGATGTGTTCCTTGAAATAGAGGAGGAGGAGCTGGATGAGCACATGGCGGGAGGTATACTGGAGAATACACTCAGGGGGAATGCCACGGAGTGGGCAGGGAAGTGCTGGCCTGGGCTGTACAAATACACTGAATTACTGGCATATGTGGTGGAGCTCAAAGTTTGGTTGGACTTTAAACAATCAAACATGCAGGAGCAACATATGCTAGTAGACGCACGCGGCTGGGAACATTGGGAGACGGAGGAGGCCAAGATCTGCTCATTCTTTGGCCTGACAAGCTGGCTTCAACTTTTGAACTTCGACAACCTGAAGAAGCTTGTGGCTGAAATGATGGCCAAAAGCAAGGCTGATCTTCTCTCCGTTGAAGAGAAGGAGGATGATGAGGAGAATGATGACGCTCAAGGTGGAGCTGTGGAAAAGGCAGTAGAAGAGACTGCAAGGGAAGTAGATGAGATGGACTCTGAGCCTCAGGCTCAGGGGGAAGGTGACAAGAACACTGGTGCCAAGGGTGGACCAGTGGCTGAGGATGTTGTGAACATCTCAGCTGCCAATGAGACATCTGTCGATGAAGGGATTCCCTACCCTGAGACACGAGAGGATGATGTTGAGGCATTCAAGAAGACTCTCAGTTCCGAAGGACAAGTTCCTAAGGTTCAAGTTAGCTTAGCTGAGCCTGAGGAGGCGGCTATGACTACTTCACAACTGCCTTCAGTGTACCTTGAAGAAGGGACTGATGCTGCAGGGGCTGACAAGGGAAAGCAGCCAATCACTGATGAGGCCGCTGATGATGAAGATGTGGTCATAACCGGGGTCGGCCGTGCTGAGTTTACAAGCATAGTGGAGGTCAAACAGGAGAAAACCTCGGAAAATCTAGCTGAACTTCAGGAGGAAGTAATGAGGCTACGTGCTGAAAAAGATGAAGACTCCAAGGCCCTGGCGAAACACATCAGGTGGACAAAGACAGCTTACAACACCCTTGCCAACAGGGAGCTGATCTTGTTAAAGCGCACAATGACTGACACGGCCAAGTCAGTGAAGAATGAGAGGAAGCGCACAAAGAAGATGCTCAGGGACACTCTCAAGAAACTTGAAGAGAGAGATGCGATCAGGGACGAAAAGATGAATCAGGCAGTGGACAGGCTTGCAGTTCAGACTGGAGCTATTGTCACTCAGGCCTTGGAGGACTCAGCGTCCAAGTTGGAGCTGGAGTCAGGGAAGCTGGATCGCACATCTCAATCAGTGGCGGACATTTTGGCTAAAGCCACTGAGGAGTCTGTGAAGATACTGACTGAGGTTAGCAGAGTCAGCGGTGAGTCCTCGAAGGTGGAAGAGAGGATCACCAAGGCTGAACAAAGTCTCCAACTCTCTATGGAGGTCTTTGAGAAGAAAGTCAATGCTGCCATCAGTTCCGTATCCTTTGCAGGGACTGGGATTTCAATGGGAGTTGAGTTATTGAAGGAGGGAATCAATGATGTCCATTCCCTAGCTTCCTTCATAGTCAACAGCGGATCTGACGCATTCCCATCTGAGACCAATGATGATGCCAAAAAGGGGGAAAAGAAGAAAAGATCCCGCCCTGAGGCATCTGAGGCAGTTAGTCAAGTAGAGACCGTCCTAGCTGATCCTGAAGCCAATCCTGATGGAAATATTCTAAGGATAAGGAAGTCAGCTAGGTTAGCGGCAGTGGAGAAGGAAGGAGAACAATTAGTTGCCAAGCTGAGGGAGGAGGCAACAAAGGCAAAGGCTAATGAACCTTCAAAGCAACAACCTGAGCCAGTCCAAAGATCATCACCCATGAGCTCAAGGAAGAATCCCATCACTTACTCAGGTGAGTTAGTTGCGGAGCTATGTGCTGAAGCATGGGGAGATCAACCTGAAAAGACTGAGGCTATGCGCAGAGCTGAAATTGCTCAGAAGGAGAAGATGCGCATTTTGGAGAAGAAGGTTGAAAAGCTGACGGATATCACTGAGCTTCAACAACGTGAACTAGATGATGCAGTGATCAGCTTGCTAAGGAGGAAGAAGGCGAAGCCTGAGCCAAGGAAGTACAGAAAGAAGCCAACAGTTAGGAAGGCAACAATTCTTCAAGTCAGTAGGCCAGAATCAGGAGCAAGGGAAGCTTTTGTTGATGAGTTCGTCTCAGAGACTTTAAAGGAGTTTTGGACTGATGCAAGGGATGAATTTGTCAGGCTATGGTTTGTTGTGAAAAAGTGGGGCGACACTGACGATATTGATGCCCACTTCACTGACTATATGATGGACAATCATCCTGAGCTATTTCAGAAGATCTTGGAGGAGGCTGAGGCAGCTAAAGTCCAAGTGAAGGCTCCTGAGTTCATCATTCGAGCTCCTCCCTTGATTCCTGGAACTCTAAAGCATGACACTAAGGCCATAATGATGGAAGTCTTGAAGATAGCTAGAACTGAAGGATATGTGAACCAACCTGGAAGACTTGACGAGCTAAAGGCAAGAGTTTATGCAGGATATGGACTCAAGCCTGAAATGAGATTAGTCTAGGTGTTCACAGGCTTCTTTGTAATAGATTAGATTCATTGTAATCGTTTCCACATCTATCAAGAAATCTATTACTTTTGCCCACAGACAAAAACTCATTGTCTTTTTGGCTTGTTTAAATTCTGTACTTTATCAAGAATTGCTCTAACACTGTCTTATCTTATAGATAGGATTGTCCTATTTCCTCTAAGTGTTTTGAGGATCTTTTCAGTGTTTTGGCATCATCAAAAAGGGGGAAATTGTTGGGACATTGTCAGTTTTGATTTAGATCCCAAAAGCCCCTGAAAAGATGATTGCCTTAATCTGTCTTTGTCAGGCTAGTCTTGGTTAGGATTAGTACTTAGTCATTTTACACTTCACAGGTACTCAGTGAGAGGAGAACTCACTGGAGACAATCAAGACTCAGAGCCTGAAGACGAAGAGCACCATCCTGAACTTATGGCAGTCTTCTAAGCTGGCTGAGTAAGTGTCAGTGATGAAGAGTATGACCCTGAGGTCATTACTAACTCAGTCCTGAAGGGAACAGGTTGTCACTGAGTAAATGGGAAGACTTGGAGTAGAGCCAAGCAATGCAAAAGGAATTTCAGCGTCAGGACAAGACCGGTGAGCTCAAGACAAAATGAACTTAATAAGACAAGCCTGAAGCTCTGGAATAAGTTCTGACATTCTCACCAACCTGATGACGTGGACCAATCCGAGGAGGACACGCACGTACGGAACCTGACACATAGACTGAATTCAGACTGCATATTCAACGGGCAAGCATTTAATGTGCATTAAATGCAAATACCAAATCCATGCAAAGGCGGCTGCTGCATAGAGATATGTCCGTTTGAAGCCCCTCTACATAGATGGCTAGAAGGCTATCTCTCCAACGGATAGTTTTTCAAACCACCTATAAATACAGAAGGCCTTGAACCCATTCAAGGTTACGGGAAATTTCCAAGCCATAAATTACTCAAAACTCTCAAGCAATCAAAGCATTCAGCCTTTAAGAGAAACACTCGAAACCTTCTAAATTTCCCAAGTGTTTCTTAGCAACTGAGAGCTATTCTGTATTCCAAGAGCTAATTAGAATTATCTTAAGCTTAGAGAGATTATCCAATCCTTAGCACGGCTTTGCCTTGTAAGGATAATCTCAACTTAGTTGGAATCCAAACTGAAACCAAAACCCTAAGTTAGGCTTGTTGGGAGTAAGTCGGTTAGTGTGATAGTAAGAGGAGTTTGTATAGATCAGTGAGGTAACTGGTCTTGGTGCACCTTGGCACGTTAAAAACAAGAATCCCTTGAGTGGATTTCCTGTTAAGTCAGGCCGTGGACGTAGGAGCTTGAGACTCTGAACCACGTTAAACTCCTTGTGTTCTTATTGCTTTGACATTGTGCATACCTGCCATATTACTTGTTCATTCATTGCATTCAAGCTTATCAGGTCTGAATCAATCAACCTGACCTTCAAAAGAACACTGCCTTACTAAACACTTCTAAGTTTTGAGTATAACAAGTTTTCAGAAAGCAAACTAAACAGGACTTTAAACTATCAGGGCTCAAACATTTCCGCATTGAACTTGAACTGATAGTTAGCCAACTGACCCGCACCAAGTGTAGTCAGTGGGTGTATTATCAGCTCCTAGTTCTTTACCACTCTGAGTGAAGGGGACTCAGTTAGTTTAAGTTTAAAAATTGGTATACGTGTTTCCCCCCCCCCCCATACACGTATTCCTCAGTCTTGTACCGGGACCAACAAGTAGATATGATTTTTCATTAATAATAAGGACTGAAAGATTACAGATTACATATCAGACCAGGTCCTATACTAAGCATATCTTCTATTCTCCTTTTTTAGTGGTTCGGATCTGAAAATCCTACGTCCACTCTCCCTTATTCAAAGGGGCCTCACTAACCAACCAACAACTTACTATCTACTGGAATTGTGAAGTACCAGTTCCTTCTTACAATCTCTTTAGATCTAACTTCGATCTAAAGCCTTTCAATCTACAACCTTGTCTTAATAGATGAACAGGTTGAGATTCAATACTCCTTAAATGAGTGGATATAAATGTGAACAAAGTAAGAGTGCTAATGCTTGATTATCAAATAGGCTTGGATATGAACTTCGTGTGCGCGTGGGAACTCTCTAGAGCCTTTCTTTGAAACTGCACTCTTGTATTTATAGACATGCTTAGGAATTAGCCGTAGGGGAGCTAATCCAATCAGATCTCTAATTAAGGAAGCTTTCAATCAATCAATTCCCTAATTGATTGATTGGGTTGGTGAGATCCTTGGATTGATTGACTTCAAATACTTTCCAATTCGATCTTGTTGACATGATTTGAATCACCAACGGTCAAATGCTTCTAATGCCTAACTCTGATTCTTCTAGAGAAGGTAAGACCAGACACCAGACAACCTCGATGTCTTCTGGTCCAGAGTCGGTTAAGGAACATAATGCTCATTAGAATCAGGAGATGATTCTGAGCATATTTTATTTCACCAGACTCGTCTGTTCCGCACTCGTCTGGTCTGGGGAAGGTCCTCTGCCTCTGGTCTGTTCTCATCTGGTGAAGTCTTCTGGTGAAGTCCTCTGGTAGGTCTTTTGGTAGGTCTTCTGGTGACTCTTCTGGCAAAGTCTTCTGGTCTGGCAGTTCCCCATAGACTAAGTCCTAACTATTTCCTCATCTGGCTAACAGGTCCAGATGATCCTATTACATCTTCTGGTTTGTTTTAACTCATCAAAACTAAACAACATTTTATCCTAACAAAAATGAAGTTCAAATTCACAAACACTCAATATACACACAGTCATACACCTAAACATACACAAACACGAAATAAATATGAATTCAACTCTTGTATTTACGATTTTATAATCCGAACTATCGAATTTACCATTTACGGTGGTAATCAATCACACGTTCTTGTTTGGTGATCCTAAAACCGATTAAAAACAGCCACTAATCCTCACTATTAGAACCGATCACCAACAATAATCACCAAGGTACTGCAGTAGATGGTCAAGTAGGTAAGTCCAAGGGAAGGAAAAACCTGGTTGACCACCCTACTGAGTTGATTATAGGAGATCCAACTAAGGGTTTCCAGACAATAGAACTCTTAACTTAGCTGCCTTATTCAGTTGCTATATGTCCATGATTGAGCCCAAGAACATCAAGGACACACTGAAAGATTCAAATTGGATTGTTGCAATGCAGGAGAAGTTGAATCAATTCACTAGACAGGATGTTTGGGAGCTGGTAGACAGACCAAAACATCAAAAGGTGATAGGCACTAAGTGGATTTTCAAAAACAAGAAAGATGATAATGATGTCATTACTAGAAACAAGGCAAGACTAGTGGCTCAGGGCTATTCTCAGTCTGAAGGAATAGACTATGATGAGACATTTGCTCCTGTTGCCAGACTAGAAGCCATTATATTATTTCTAGCATATGCAGCTCACATGAAGTTAAAAGTATACCAGATGGATGTGAAATATATCTTTCTTAATGGGATTCTCATTGATGAAGTGTATGTGGAACAGCCTCCTGGTTTTGAACAAAGTGACAAGGTGTATAAGCTTAAGAAGGCTCTCTATGGGCTTAAACAGGCACCTAGAGCATGGTATGACACTCTTTCTCAATTTCTTCTGGACAATGGTTTTACTAAAGGAAAGATTGATAGGACCTTGTTCAGGAAAGAAGAAGGAAATGACATCCTTCTGGTCCAGATATATATTGATGACATTTTATTTGGATCCCCTAACAAGAAGCTATGTGAGAAGTTTGGAGATCTCATGCAGAGCCAGATTGAGATGTCAATGATGGGTGAAATGAATTATTTCTTAGGTTTGCAGGTGAAGCAGACAGAGAAGTAAATCTTCATTAATCAAGCAAAGTACATCAGAAACATGTTAGAAAAATTTGGAGTAGGATCTAGCAAAGTTGCCAAGATTCCTATGATGAATTTTTTTAACATGGATCCAGATGAGTCTGGAGAGAGTGTGGACTAGACTCAGTACAGGGCACTTATTGGTTTTCTTCTGTACCTGACTGCAAGCAGACCAGATATCACTTTTGTTGTAGGTGTATGTGCCAGATTTCAAGCTAATCTTAAGAAAAGTCACCTGGAAGCAGCTAGAAAGATATTGAAGTATCATAAGGGAACAATTAATTTGGGGTTATGGTATTCCTACAGATGATAACTTTGAGTTAAGTGGGTATTCAGATTTGGATTATGGTGGATGTGGAATGGATAGAAAGTCTACTAGTGGTACATGCCAATTTCTTGGAAATAAGTTAGTATCCTGGTTTTCCAAGAAGCAGACTTCAGTTGCTACATCTATTACAGAAGCAGAGTACATGGCCGCAGGTAGCTATTATTCACAACTACTCTGGATTAGTCAGCAGCTTAGGGACTACCAGATTAGAGCTAAGGACATTCCAATATTTTGTGATAGCAATAGTGCAATAGTCATTACCCAGAATCCGATTCTTCACACCAGATGCAAGCATGTTGATATAAGGCACCATTTCATCAGAGACCATGTTGAGAAAGGGGATATAAGGATGGAAAAGATTGCAACAGAGAAGCAAAGAGCATATATTATCACTAAGCCTTTGGCAGAGACCAGATTCAGAGAATTAGCCTTTGAATTAGGGTTGTTGTATCCAGAGACAAACTTGCTTTAGGGGGAACACCAGAAGAGTATCCTTTGATTTTAATAATACTTATTTATTATGTATCCTTATCACTAACACTTGTGCATATAAGATATACCAGAGAAGTTACATCTCCAGATGAGTCATGGACCAGAAAACCTATATCATGCCTTAGGTCCATACCAGATAACAGGCAAGCCTCATCAGATGAGATGTAACATCAGAGCACTTGTGGTATCATCTGGTTACAACACCAGATGACAGGTAAGTTTTTACTCTTCTGTGCCTGGTCATTGGGATACAATTTTCAAATTACTAAATGCACCAAAAACATTTCATATTCAGAGTGTATTTAAAACTAGGGTCATGGACCTAGGCAATCATTTCACTTTTTATCTTGACTGCCACAAAACCTCTCGAACCCAGTCCCAATGACTGCGTCACGCACACAATTAAATATGTATCTTGCCTAAATTGATCTTGCTTGTCAGATTTAATTAAAGTGCAATATGTCAATCAATTGACAAATTGATCTTGTCCCCTTAATTTAATGCTAATTCCACGCGTACACATTTCATTTACTTTCAAATCCACGCGTACATCTCTTTTATAAACTGAAATTTTTCATTTTGACTCTTCACATTTTCAAATTTCTCAAACCCTAACCTCTCTCTGCAAAAGCTTTCTTCTCTATTTTCTTTCTACAGCAATGGTGTCCAAATGTAACTTCAACCCAACCTATGCCTGTCAAAAACTGAAGACAGAGATGGCAGTGGACTTCTATTCCACTCGCAACTCTGCTGCCTTGGAGATTTTTCATCTTGATGGTCCCGTTTCGAATACCAAAATGGGAATTTAGGAGCAAATTTAAAAAAAAAAAAAACTGCGTTGCGCTCTGAAAGAGTTCAGTGAGGAAACACTCAAGTCACTGCGTTGCTAAGAGGCTGAGCTACCAAGTCAGTGAGACTTGAAGGCTCATGCTCTTAGCAACACAGTGACTCGAGAGACTGAACTCTCGAGCGCGTTGCCTGATCTGGTCAGTGGGAGGAATCTCCCTGACCTGATTGCTTAACCAAAGTTTTCTTATAACAAAGCTCAGTGAGCTGACTTTCACAATACTTTGGTAAATACTTTTAAAGATAAGTACGCTCAGTTTAACGTGGTTCAGAGACTCAAGCTCCTACGTCCACAACCTGATTTAACAGGAAATCCACTAACTGGGATTCTTATTTTTAACGTGCCAAGGTGCACTTACAACTGGACTCACGCCACTCCCTGGGCTGCCTCTCCTCACCTCACTACAAGCCTAACATTCTTCTGAAAGGGTTTAGTTTGGTTTGGTTTTCTCCAACTAGGTGAGGTTTTCCCTTACAATGTGTTAGCCTCAAGCTAGGATTGGGAAAACCTCTCTAAGCTAAGAGTTACAAGCTTGACACTCAATGAATATAAGTGATAACCCTAAAGGTCAGTGTCGTGGGTGTGTAACACTTCCTTATGACTCCCTAACAACTAACACACCCTCACAGCTTGTAGGTGTTTATTTTCTTACTTCACACACTTAAACCGAAGCTATGAGCTTGTATTTATAGTGTGGATTCAAATGTAACCGTTGGATGAAATTACATTTGAATCCATACAATTAATGGTTTCAACCACTTTTCTTGGAATGCTGCATTTGTCAGTGTCAGAGTTGCTGCCTCGTGCTGATTGGTCCACGTGGCCTGGATTCACGGATCTTTGACTAAGTGGGTTGACCAAGACCCACTGACTTTAGGTAGCTTCCTCCTTCACTGACTGATGATCTTCAGTGGACTGAACGTCTTCAGTGTAGTTATCCTTCAGAGGCTGTTTGAAGATCACTCCAAGAAGTTTGTCATAAGGCTGAATGACAAAATTCCCTGACCACAGTAGCCTGACTCCTTCAGGGTCTACTTGGTGCAGCACTGATCCTCCTGATCATGCTCTTCACTGAGTGGTCCACCTGACTTAGCTTAGATCAGCCTGGCTTACACTCAGTGGGACATCCTTCAGGCTTCTTTTCTGATTCAGGTTACACCATGGCTTCAGTCAGTTCTTCTGAGTGTTATCTTAATCTCCTCAGGCTGAGTTGCTGAGTTCCCCCTCAACTGAGTGTTCCCTCAACTGAGTTCTTCTCAACTGACAGCCTATTCTACTAAGAGCTAACCTAGCCTGACCTGAAACAAAAGATACTATCCTGACTACTTTCAAACCTATTACATGTTTTGGAAAATCATCAAAACTAAAATATATCCCAACACATCTCCTTCGCAGATCTGGCGTTGAAGATATAATCTCTGTGATTCCAAAGGACTCTCGCACCCTGAATCACTATGCAGGCCAGTTCCTGGTGCGGATGAAGATATATTGTAATACCCTAGATTTTCATGATCTTATTTGCTTTACTAAATGATTTATAATTCTTCATTAATCTATGTGACACATTTACATCCAAATTTATGCAAAGACACGTTTATGTGTTTTATTTACTCGATAGTCACAATTACTGTATTATTTGCTCAATACATGCTTATTCTTGAGACTTTATAATTTTTATGTGTTCTTTATTTTGTGTCTTAAAGTATTTGATATAGATATTAATATAATCCTTAAGTATAGTAATTTATTTCATAAGTTATAAGTTGAAAAATGAATGTTTATTTAAGAAACGAATTACGTATCGATTACTCGATATGTTTTTATGATTAATATATAGACTTTGTAAATTATTTAGAGTCTTAGAAGAGTTTTAATTTTATTTCATAAGATAGTATAAGTAAATTTTATGCATAATGTACTCTAGAATTATCCAATAATCACAATTTCTACTTATTAAATTCATAGTATATATGTGTTATTTCTACAAAATACAAGACTACTCTTGTGCTCTTTATAATTTTCAAAAATTAGGAAGAATTAGGAGAATTAGAGAAGCTTCAAGATTAAGATTAAGATAAGATAAGATAAGATAAGGTTAGTAGAAAAGTCAAAATTTACTTCTAACCTAAAAATTACAAGTGTACTTTTGCTTAACCTCCAAGATTATCCAAATTCCTCCACAAGCTTCCTAAAGGTCATATAGGTGGAGTAGCCTCCAAGGTTGGCTTCTTCTATAAATATATGGTCATTCATGCAAAAATATTCATAAGAAAAAAGTTTAAAACAAATACTATTACTACTACTACTACTACACTTATAGAAAGGAGGAGAAGATATTTCTTGTAGCTACCTATCTCTAGGTAAGTTTCTCTTCTTGTTTGAGTAATTATTTAAGTGATAATATGAATTTTATGTATGATTTGTGAATTAAATGATAGGAAAATGAAATTTTGATGAGTAATTTGCATGTTATCCATGTTTTACATCATGTCTGAATGTTTAATTCAATTTCTTCACGAGTTATGACCAAAATCATGTTTATTACTTGAATATTATGCTTTTGAAGTATAAATAATGAAATTATATGGTTTAAAGTGAGTTTAAGATGATATGTTCTTCATGTATGCATAAAACCAAATTTCTGGACCAACTTTGGGGAAAATTTCGTTTTGACCATTTCTTCCGGTGGAAAATTCTGAAAATTTTATATGTAAAGTAGACTTGTGTAGGAACTTAGGTTTCAAATTTTATAGCTTTTGGAGTAGTATTCGATGCATGGTGATTTTTCAAAGTTGAACTAGGGTTTTGGACTCTATACCAGGAACAGTGGGAGTTTGCTATGATCTGAGAATAATCGGTTAGGTTATTAAAGAAATTCAAAGTTTGTTGATAAATTAAATGAAGTTGGGAGTTCATGGTTAAAATTTCAGGAGTATTGGACTTATGGTTGATTTATGGTGAATTTTTAAAGTTAAGTAACCAGAATCTGTAGTAGTGTGTTCATTACGAATTATCTGATGTTTGGCAAAGAGTTTGAGAAATCTGAAAATATGGTGATAAACTTTATTGAGTTGAGAATCTACTGTTAAAATTTCATAATTTTGGACGAACAGATAATTTAATACGAATTTTCAAAGTTAGGCGTGTAATCTGCCAAAATCGAATTTTCATATGAAAAGTTCGAAGTGGTCCGGTTACATTTTTACAGTCAGATATATATTAATAACTTGTTATTTGATGATTTTATACACTTAATTGATAATTGTGTGTTAGTATACAATATTTGAATATGTATGGAGATTTGAATTCAAGTCTTACAATTTACAAAAGTGAAGGGATAAGTAACAATGTTTCTATTTTAAAAATATTACTTGTAGGTACAAACCTGCAAGGTGGGGAATCACTTCGCTCTTCATCGAGTGTTCTATTATTATTTAATTGCACTTATTAAATGTTGAATGTTATTTATTTTGAGTCTGGCCCGCTATCGATTGGACCCTGAGATAGTCCAACTATATGTTGGTAAATGAGATAGTCCGGCCGCTCCGGCACCACGGGTTGGTCGCGCCACCCAAGGAGATTCCCGGTGAAATTCCGGGGGCTCACATATTATAAAGAATTGATATTTAGTTTGTGCAATTAACAAGAGATTTCCCACTAACTGTTTTCAAGCACTTATCCCTTCCACTTTTAAATTTTTACAGATGCTGTGGATCCGGACGTGGGCGAATGAACTCGGCGGGCTGTGAAGTTTCCTTAAAGACTTTATATTTTCCCGAATAATATGATTTCAAACTTTTAGATTGTAAACTAAGCTTCGAGCACACTTATTTACTACTTCCACTGTGTAAATGTGTGGCGTGTGTATATTTTAATACAAAGTACTATTTTAGTGTCGTTCCTACTTGTGCCACATCATATTTTCCGTACTAAATTAAGTGGGGACATCACAGGTCGTATCAGAGCTGGTTCGCTTGCTAAAGTATTTAAAAAAAAGAGTGTGTTTTAAGATTTAAAAGGAAACAGCCACACCGAGATCATTCTCTACGACGGGATCAGGTAAATGTTTTATATGTGCTTAAATTATGTTATTTATTTGAAATTGTGATTGATTATTTGAAAGTTTGTATAGTTATTGCATTACATTGTTGTTTTAAAAGAACTATGAGTAGTAGGGTAAACCAAAACAACTTAGACATGAATGAGGCTCTAGCTTCTGTTTTAAGGGGGTTAGCTCAGCAACTTGGTCAGCAAAGCCAATCATCTCAAACACCTGTATCTTCAGCCCAAAACCATGATATTGTTAGCCAATTTAAGAAATTCAGACCCTCAACCTTGACCGAAAAAGAAAACCCTATGGAAGTAGAAAACTGGATTCGGAGCTTGGAGAAGACATTCGCTTATCTTAAGTGCACCGATGAGCAGAAAGTTTCTTGCGCTATATTTCAGTTGACTGAAGATGCAGATTATTGGTGGGAAGCTCACTGTAGGACAATGACTGGAGAAGAACGAATGTCAGTTACTTGGGAGAAATTCGTAGAAGCAGTGGTTAAGAATTATATACCACAATCATTCTTGGATAAAAAGGAAACCGAATTTCTACAGTTGAAGCAGGGAAATCTGACAGTGAAAGAATATGAAAGGAAGTTTAATCAATTTGGAAGGTATGCTTCTCATTTGATTAATACTGATGATAGGAAGGCAAAGAGATTTGTTCAAAACCTACGTCCAGAGATTAGTACCATCTTAGCAGCACAAGATATTAAGTCCTATGCCCAGATGTTCGAGAAAGCTCAAACGATAGCAGCGTATATGAAACCAGGAGAAGTAAGAATTTCAGAATCACACACAAATAAAAGAAAGTGGGTTGGTGCAAAACAAGGAGAAAATTTTAAACAAGTAAAAAAGACGGGGATGGTACCACAACAACAACAATTGTGGGAAGGAACACTTTGGGCAATGCCTGAAGGGAATATGAATCTGTTACAGATGTAAGGAACCGGAACATGTCATAACTAATTGTCCAAAGTGGAAAGAACAATAGAAGATGGCACCTGCTCGAGTATTTTCCATGAATAAGCAGAAGGCGACATCAAATCCGGAAGTGATGGCAGGTATGTTCAAAATATTCCAAATACCTATTTTCACACAATTCGATACTGGTGCTACGCATTCATTCATCTCTAGGAAGATGTTTGAACAAATTGAGACTGCCCATATTATGGTAGAAGAAAATTTCCTAGAAGTAAATATTCCCTCTGGTAGTACGACACAATCCTTAGGACTGTGTAGGAATGTGAAGATTGATTTTGACCATGCAATACTCCCGGCAAATCTACATATAATAGAAATGAAGGACTTTGATATTATCTTGGGAATGGACTGGCTTATAGTTAATCATGCTTTCATCAAGTGTCAAGAAAAAGAAATATCAGTACGGAGATCAGAGGATGAGAACTTTACACTATATGGTGCTAGAATTTGAACTATACCTCAAGTAATTTTAGCAATGAAAGCCCAGAAATTATTGAGGAAAGGAAAGAATACGACATTTCTAGTAAATATTGTAGCAACGGAATCCAATGGTCCAACATTGGATGATGTGCCGGTAGTATGTGAATACAAGGATGTATTTCCAGACGGTTTGCCAGGATTACCCCCAGATCGTCAGTTGGAGTTAACTATTGATTTGATACCTGGAGCTGCGCCTGTTTCTAAAGCACCTTACAGAATGGCACCAAAGGAGTTACATGAGTTGAAGGTGCAATTGCAAGAATTATTGGACAAGGGCTTTATTCGACCAAGTGTGTCACCATAGGGTGCACCAGTATTATTTGTGAAAAAAAAAGATGGATCGTTGAGGATGTGCATCGATTATCGAGAACTGAATAAGGTCACTATCAACAATAAATATCCACTTCCCAGAATCGAAGATCTATTTGATCAGTTAAGAGGAGCTTGTGCATTTTAAAAAATTGATTTGAGATCGGGATACCATCAGATAAAGATTAAAGAAAATGATATTCTGAAGACAGCATTCAGAACCCGATATGGTCATTATGAGTTCGTAGTATTACATTTTGGACTCAGTAATGCGCTAGCTATATTCATGGATTTGATGAATCGAGTGTTTCATCAATATTTGGATCAATTTGTGATCATCTTTATTGATGATATTCTGGTATATTCAAGAAATCAGGAAAAACATGCAGAACATCTTCGAATTACATTGGAAACTCTGAGGAAAGAGAAATTGTATGCTAAATTCAAGAAGTGCGAATTCTGGTTGGATAAAGTTGTATTTCTTGGATATACGGTTTCAACTTCGGGAATAGAAGTTGACCCAACAAATGTAGAAGCTGTAAACCAATGGAAGACACCAACTAATGTGAACGAAGTCAGGAGTTTTCTTGGTTTAGCCGGATATTATCGAAGATTCATTGAAGGGTTTGCTCGGATTGCAAAACCTTTGACTCAGTTGACTCGGAAAGAAACAAAGTTTGAATGGACAGAAGAATGTGAAAGGAGTTTTCAAGAACTAAAGCAAAGATTAACAACGGCCCCAGTTCTTATAATTCCTGAAGATACAGAAGGATTTATTGTGTACAATGATGCTTCTAAACAAGGCTTGGGATGTGTACTTATACAGAATGGGAAAGTAGTAGCGTACGCATCAAGACAATTAAAACCACATGAGCAGAACTATCCTACGCATGATTTAGAGCTAGCAGCAGTTGTGCATGCACTCAAGATTTGGAGGCATTACTTGTATGGAAGTAAATGTCAGATCTACACAGATCATAAGAGTTTGAAGTATATCTTCGAACAGAAGGAATTTAACATGAGGCAAAAAAGATGGTTAGAGTTGGTAAAAGATTATGATTGTGAAATATTATACCATCCGGGAAAGGCAAATGTAGTGGCTGATGCCTTAAGTCGCAAAGCGAAGATAAAGATCAATGTCATGGTTGTGAAACCAACCTTGAAGGAAAGAATAACAAAAGCTCAATATGACGATGCATTCTTAGAGAAAATAAAACGAAAGATCAAGGAAGGTAAAGCAAAGGAGTTTTCAGTATGTGAGGATTGTACATTGGTATGTCAAGGAAGAATATGTGTCCCAGAAAAAGAAGAACTCAAGAAGGAAATATTGGAAGAAGCACATTCTACACCATATACAGTACATCCTGGAGGAACGAAAGTGTACCAAGAATTAAAGAAGTTGTTCTGGTAGAAAAATATGAAAAGAGATATTGGAAATTTCGTACAGAAATGTTTGACATGTCAGCAGGTGAAAGCTGAGCATCAAAGACCATCAGGATAATTAAAGCCACTTGAGATTCCTGAATGGAAATAGGAACATATTTCAATGGATTTTGTGGTAGGATTGCCCAAGTCAATACAAGGAAATGAAGCTATTTGGGTAATTGTCGACAGATTGACCAAGACGGCACATTTCTTACCAATAAAGATGACGTTCACATTGGATAAATTGGCTCAGATTTATATTAAGGAAGTTGTCCGATTGCATGGAGTCCCAATTTCTATTGTGTCAGATAGAGATCCGCAATTTACATCAAGATTCTGGTACAGTCTTCAAGAAGCTATGGGCACCAAGTTGGAATTCAGTACAACTTTTCATCCTCAAACAGATGGTCAATTGGAAAGAACAATTCAAACTTTGGAAGATATGTTGAGAGCTTGTATCATTGATTTTGGAGGAAGTTGGGAAAGGTACCTACCTTTAGTGGAATTTGCCTATAACAATAGTTATCAGGCTACAATTGAAATGGCACCGTACGAAGCATTGTACGGAAGGAAGTGTAGATCTCCACTATGCTGGGATGAAATCGGAGAAAAAAAATTGTTAGGACCGGAATTGGTGGAAGAAACTAATAAGGTAGTAAAGAAAATTAAAGAAAAGATGCAAGCAGCTCAAGATCGACAAAAAATGTATGCGGATAAGCGAAGGAAAGAATTAAGTTTTGAGATTGGAGACAAGGTATTTTTGAAGGTATCTCCAATGAAAGGAATTTTCCGCTTCGGGAAAAGAGGAAAGTTGAAGCCTAGATATATTGGACCTTATGAGATTTTGGAGAGAGTTGGAGATTTGGCTTATAGGCTAGCGTTACCACCATCATTGGCAGGAGTACACGATGTATTCCATATCTCGATGCTCCGAAAGTATGTACCTGACCTTATCCACATAGTAAACCAACCTGAATTAGAAATTGATGCCAACTTAACCTATGAGGAAGTCCCTATAGCCATACTTGATAGAAAGCATCATAGGTTAAGAAATAGAGATATTCCTATGGTTAAGGTCCAGTGGAATAGACATGGAATGGAAGAAGCTACATGGGAACGAGAGGATGAAATCTTAGCAAAGTATCCTTACCTCAATATCCACGGTACCACTTGAAATTTCGAGGAAGAAATTTATTTAAGGGGGTTAGACTGTAATACCCTAGATTTTCATGATCTTATTTGCTTTACTAAATGCTTTATAATTCTTCATGAATCTATGTGACGCATTTACATCCAAATTTATGCAAAGGCACGTTTATGTGTTTTATTTACTCGATAGTCACAATTACTGTATTATTTGTTCAATACATGCCTATTCTTGAGACTTTATAATTTTTATATGTTCTTTATTTTGTGTCTTAAAGTATTTGATATAGAAATTAATATAGTCCTTAAGTATAGTAATTTATTTCATAAGTTATAAGTTGAAAAAATGAACGTTTCTTTAAGAAATGAATTACGTAACGATTACTCGATATGTTTTTATGATTAGTATATAGACTTTGTAAATTATTTAGAGTCTTAGAAGAGTTTTAATTTTATTTCATAAGATAGTATAAGTAAATTTTATGCACAATGTACTCTAGAATTATAATCACAATTTCTACTTATTAAATTCATAGTATATATGTATTATTTCTACAATTACACTAAAAATTGTGGTTGGATTAAACTGAAATTTTCTAAAATTAGGAAGAATTAGGAGAATTAGAGAAGCTTCAAGATTAAGATTAAGATAAGATGAGATAAGGTTAGTAGAAAAGTCAAAATTTACTTCTAACCTAAAAATTAAAAGTGTACTTTTGCTTAACCTCCAAGATTATCCAAATTCCTCCACAAGCTTCCTAAAATTCATATAGGTGGAATAGCCTCCAAGGTTGGCTTCTTCTATAAATATATGGTCATTCATGCAAAAATATTCATAAGAAAAAAGTTTAAAACAAATACTACTACTACAACTACTACTACACTTATAGAAAGGAGGAGAAGAGATTTCTTGTAGCTACCTATCTCTAAGTAAGTTTCTCTTCTTGTTTGAGTAATTATTTAAGTGATAGTATGAAGTTTATGTATGATTTGTAAATTTAATGATAGGAAAATGAGTTTTTGATGAGTAATTTGCATGTTATCCATGTTTTACTTCATGTTTGAATGTTTAATTCAATTTCTTCATGAGTTATGACCAAAATCATGTTTATTACTTGAATATCTATGATTTAGAAGTAGAAATCATGAAATTATATGGTTTAAAGTGAGTTTAAGATGATATGTTCTTCATGTATGCATAAAACCGAATTTCTGGACCAACTTTGGTGTAAATTTCGTTTTGACCATTTCTTCCGGTGGAAAATTCTGAAAGTTTTATATGTAAAAATAGACATGTGAAGGAACTTAGGTTTCAAATTTCATAGCTTTTGGAGTAGTATTCGATGCATGGTGATTTGGACTATATACCAGGAACAGTGGGAGTTTGATATGATCTGAGAATAATCGGTTAGGTTTTTAAAGAAATTAAAAGTTTTTTGATAAATTACATGAAGTTGGGAGTTCATGGTTAAAATTTCAGGAGTATTGGACTTATGGTTGATTTATGGTTAATTTTTAAAGTTAAGTAACCAGAATATGTAGCAGTGTGTTCATTACGAATTATTTGATGTTTGGCAAAGAGTTTGAGAAATCTGAAAATATGGTGATAAACTTTATTGAGTTGAGAATCTACTGTTAAAATTTCATAATTTTGGACGAACAGATAATTTAATACGAATTTTCAAAGTTAGGCGTGTAATCTGCCAAAATCGAATTTTCATATGAAAAGTTCGAAGTGGTCCGGTTACATTTTTACAGTCGATATTTATTTATAACTTGCTATTTGATGATTTTATACACTTAATTGATAATTGTGTGTTAGTATACAATATTTGAAAATGTATGGAGATTTGAATTCAAGTCTTACAATTTACAAAAGTGAAGGGATAAGTAACAATGTTTCTATTTTAAAAATTTTATGTGTAGGTACAAACCTGCAAGGTGGGGAATCACTTCGCTCTTCATCGAGTGTTCTACCGCTATCGACTGGCCCCTGAGATAGTCCAACTATATGTTGGCAATTGAGATAGTTCGGTCGCTCCGGCACCACGGGTTGGTCACGCCACCCAAGGAGATACCTGGTGAAATTCCGGGGGCTCACATATTATAAAGAATTGATGTTTAGTTTGTGCAATTAACAAGAGGTTTCCCACTAAGTGTTTTCAAGCACTTATCCCTTCCACTTTTAAATTTTTACAGATGTTGTAGATCCGGACGTGGGCGAATGAACTCGGTGGGCTGTGAAGTTTCCTTAAAGACTTTATATTTTCCCGAATAATATGATTTCAAACATTTAGATTGTAAACTAAGCTACGAGCACACTTATTTACTACTTCCGCTGTGTAAATGTATGGCGTGTGTATATTTTAATACAAAGTACTATTTTTGTGTCGTTCCTACTTGTGCCACATTATATTTTCCATACTATATTAAGTGGGGACGTCACATATATGATGATGAGATTACCTCGAAGATCGACGAGGAGACAGTGGTTCTTTCCAAGAGGGAGTTCAGCTAGTTGTTTGGTAATGTTCCTATGGCTGGAGTAGACCCTCTAAATTACAAGGAGAGCGAGGTGATTGAATCCTTCAAGATCTTTGCAAGGTACTCTTGCAAGAACTTGACCAAGGGCTTTCTTGACAAGCATCTGAGGCAGAAGTACAAGGTGTTATTCGATATTGTTGTGAAGATCCTCATGTGTGAAAATCATAGTACAGATGCGATTTTCACTGGGAGATTGTGCGTAATGAGGGCAATTTATGACAGAGTGGAGTGTGTTTGGACGGAGTTCTTCTGGAACGTGATGAGGAAGAACAAGGCGAAGATTCAGAAGGAGGCGTGCCCAAATAAGCCAGGAGAGATAAAGTATTACTTTAACGCTAAGGTGTCCTTAGGGACAAAGATCACCCTTATTTTGGATCATATGCTACCAGATAAGGTGTGGAAGGCCAGTGGATGCAAGAAGTTTAACAAGTCCAAAATCATTTTCAACAAGGATGAACCTCTGCATGGGCATCCGGATTCGGATGGAGAAGAAGCCATCCCTGCTCAGCCAATCCAGGTTATTCCTTCTCCTCCCAAGGGCAAGAGAACAGGGAAGAAGAAGTCAGATATCCCTGCTTCTTCCAATATTGTGATTTCTGGTTCATCAGGTGATGGCCTGATCCCTATTTCTTCTGCTTCCAAGAAGCAGAAAGGTGGTGAAGATGTGGAGGTGTCTTCACCTAAGGCTAAGAAGGTGGGTCCTACGAAGAATAGGACCAGAACTGAGGTTGGTGGTGGTAGCAAACCTTCTGCCAAGATGCCCAAGACAAAGACGAGGGGAGAGAAGAAGAAAACTCTTCTTGTGGATGAACCTTCGGAGGAGGAGGACTCTGAAGATGAGGAAGAGGTTCCTCTGAAGAAGAAACCTAGGGCCAGAAGGGCCATTTTGCAAGATGACCAGATTCCAATTCTTCTCTGGACACCACTCTAGATCAAGCCATTGACGAAGCTGCTCATCCTATGGAGAAAGTTGTGTCTTCACTTGCATCTACAGAGGCCCCTGTGGCTGCCTCTGGTGTTATTCCAGCTGATGTTGACTCAGCTGAGGTAAATCCCTCCTCCCCTTCTCATATAAATCTTGTTTCCCTATCCCTTTATCCCCCAGAAACCGAAGCCCAACCTATACCTTCTGTCTCTGGTACTCAATCTCCTTTACCAGAACAGACTATCCTAAACACTCCCCCTCCCACTCAAACAGCCTCCCCCCTTAACACTCAAACACGCACTCCTCTACCTACTATCCCCTCCCCTCCACATACAGCCTCTGTACCAGAGGTACCTTTACCTTCTTCTGGTGCAGAACAACCTTCACCACCTACTCAAACACACCCTTCTTCCTTACAAACCCAAACACCTACACCTCCCCCTACTCAAACTGACCAGAACCCCTCTTCTTCCATGGCCTTGGGGTTCCCTGTTCCTCCTCCCTCCCCCACAAGTTCACTTAGCGATGATAGTGAAGCTGAGGATGTTTCACTGGAGCCTCCCAACTTAGCCTCATCCTCCTCTGCCTCTGGGCCCACACCTTTTATCTTCAATGACACACACATGGGTCTCATTAGGCAGAGTATGAGTGTAAGTGCTCAGCTCTGGCTAAGAGAGCAATTTCCAATCCTTCTGGAGCACTTACAACTTCTAGCAGACTTGACTGATGGAAAGGTCTGGAGCATGGCCAGACTAGAGGATGTTGAGGACATGGTGCTGCTGCTAGATAAGATGACCACTGCTGGTTTTTTAACTGGGAGATCCAGGTGAAGAAGAAGCTGAATGTGCAGAATCCAGCAGAGCTCGAATCTCCAGACTCTGCCAAGGTGTTTATTAGAACTCTTCTCATCCAGAGGGGAGTGATGGTTTCTTCTGAGGGCCCCTCCTACACCTTTGGTCCTCATTTCTCTTTTCCTCCAGAGATGTACTCGGGTGAAAAAGACTTTGATGTCACTCCTGTTGTCCTGCAAAAGATGAAGTTGTTCATTAATGAACAAATCCAGGAGATTGGGCGATTCTCCAAGGCTATGCAACATTTGGGGCCAGCTCTGATAGAGCACCAGGTCAGGCAAGAAATGAAGCAATTTCTAAAGCAGATCAAGGCCACTTTCACTTCTGCTAAGGCCTCATTTAAGGCTAATGGCCTCTTTCTTAAGTTGGATATTATTGACAGCCAGAGACAGCTGCAAGAGCATGTTCCGGACCAGCTGCGCCCAGTATTTGTTCTCAAGGTGGAGAGGGTCTCTCAGATGCTTGAGACTGTCAGGATGAAGGATTCCCTACAGGAGATGATGCAGAAGCAGGAACGCCTGGTGGCTGAGGTACATGCTTACCTGGATGAAGCTAAGAAGCTAAGGGATCTTCATTCCTCTTCTAACCCTGAGCTGCCTACCTTAATCAAGCAAGTGGTAGAGCCCCTTCTGGATGAAGTCAAAAAGGGGGAAGAGAAGGCCATAACTGATCTGGCAAAGAGCACTAATGAAACTTTCTTCAACCACTCTGGACGTCTGGACATGTTGGAGAATACTCTTGCTCAAGCTGAGCTGCAGAAGAAGAAAAATGACGAACTCAAGTCTCTTGCTATGGCCAAGCAATTGACAGCTGAAGAGGAGAAACTGGACTCTGAACAGGACCCAGTGACTATCCCTGGTCCTGCTAGGAGGAAGATCAGAAGAGTGAAGAAAAGCTTTTTGGAGGAAGTTGTTGAAGAAGCTAAGAAAATGTTTAAGGAAGAGATTGAGGAAGAGAGATTGGCCAGGATTAGGAACAATATTGATGATGAACGGAGAAGGAGATTTGTTAGAAGGCAGAATAAAAAGGCTAGAGAAGCTGGTCTTCCTATTCCCAGTGCTAGTGGGAGTGCAAGCTCAAGGAAGAAGAAACCCGTGGAAGTGATGGACATCTTACCTGTTAGGACAGAAGGATCCTTTGATTCTACTGTACCTGTGCCCCTGATAGAGAAATGGAAAGAGGCTAAGACTCTTTGGTTCATCCAGCACTACATCCACAAGCCACCTCCAGAGGACGAAGTTTTGATCAACAAGACCTTTCACTCTTGGATGAAGGCATTGACTCTGATCTCTACAAGAAGCTGATGGATTCTACCATCCAGTTTAATCTGGAAGTGACTGCTCCAGAGTTCCATTATCTCAACACACCTATGGAGGGAGATCAGATCAACTGGGCAGAGCTCAAAAAGCTGTACAAGACTAAGGTATTGGTGAACTTTACTCCTGCCAATTCATCAGAGCTCAGAGCCATTCAAGACCGCTTTCTGGATTGGTTCCTTGTGCCAAAGGAAGGAAGAAGATATGCATAGATAGGACTTGCATTGTAATTTTGTAATCTCATATGTTCTGTTTATCAATGAAATATCATATCTCTTTTGTCTCAAGACAACTTCTTGTTGTCTCTTTGTTGCCTGATAAGATCTATTCTAAGGTCTTATCTTATTTGTTTTTCTTGCTTATTCTGTTTTTAATCAGTTCTGGTTATTGTTTTAACTTCATCAAAAAGGGGAAAATTGTTAGGAAAAATGTTGTTAGTTTTGATGAGTTAAGCAAACCAGAAGATGTAATAGGACCATCTGGACCTGTTAGCCAGATGAGGAAATAGATTAGGACTTAGTCTAGGGGGAACTGCCAGACCAGAATATTTCACCAGAAGATTTCACCAGGAGAGTCACCAGAAGACTTCACCAGAGAAGACCAGATCAGAGGCAGAAGACCTTTCCCCAGACCAGACGAGTCTGGTGAAACAAAAGATGCTCAGAATTATCTCCAGATTCTATAGGATAATCTTGTTCGTAACCGACCCTGGACTAGAGGACCTTTGGGTCATCTGGTGTCTGGTTCAGCCTACTCTGGAAGAATTAGAGTTTTGCAAGGAAGCCTTGTGACCGTTGGTAATTTGAAAGAAGTCAACATGATCAGATTGGAAAGTCATTGAAGAAATCAATCCAAGGATCTCACCAACCCAATAAAACAATTAGAGAATTGATTGATTGAAGCTTCCTTAAATAGAGATCTGATTAGATTAGCTCTCCAACAGCTAAACCCTAATCATCTCTATAAATACAAGAGTGCCAGTATAAAGAAAAGCTCTAGTTATGTGCACGAAGAACACACTCAAGCTTTATTATTCTTACGCATATTAGCACTCTAAACAGTTCTTAATTCATATTTACTCTTAAGGAGTTTGTAGTTGGAGTATATACTCAACTTATTCATCTTGATAGATAAGGTTGGAGAAGATTGTACTTTAGATCGAAGTTAGATCTAAAATGTGTAACAAGGTGTTGGTACTTGACAATACCAGTGATTTTGAGTAAGTTGGTTGGTTAGTAAGGCCCCTTGATAAATGGAGAGTGGATGTAGGATCGCTATATCCGAACCACTATATATCTGGTCTTATTTACTGCTTTATTTATTTATTACTTATTTTGTTGTGTTTATAAAAGGTTTTATAAAAGGTTTTCATTAAATAGCTTCCGAATTTCATTTACACTGACTAGTGGGACCAAAAAAATTCATACTTAGTAATTTTCGAAAGTAAAGTTTTTCTTAGACAATTAAATAATCATGCAAACACATATTATCAAATAATAATTGCACAAAAATAAAACATCCATCAAAACAAAAATAAAACACATTGGAGCACTCACGGTTTAATTTTCTTCACGTTTTGATGTGAGAAATCCTCCTTGTAGCTTTCATCATTCGTCTCGATAAGCTCTCACTCGAATAATAATAATTCATAAAAAACATTCTTCGTTTGGGGTCGGGACAACGTTCGGTATCGTACAAAAAATAAGCACAAAAATACGATTACACGGGTCAAGATACGGCACGCATCGGCCCACAGAGGTGGGTCACGCGCCTCTCGGAGCCCCATGTGGGCGAGCGGCACCGTGGGTAGCCCACGCATGATGCGCGCGCCCCGGTGCTACTCGGTGCCCATTGTGCACGGCCATGTGCACCTCGCACACGCCATGTATTTGGTTTCGCCGTTCGTGCTCATTTCTACCCCATGCATGATCCCCGCCCATGCATGCACCACGCATGCATGTGTCGTCCGGGTACATCGTTGTTAATTCATCATCTCTATCTTTGTTCTGATCCATTTCTAATTTATTTACAAAATAAATAAACCTAGATCTAGACTAGTCTATTACATTGATCGAATCAAATAAAAAACTTGTTGATTTTCTCACGATAAAAATGAATTCGAACGAATCGAATTAAAAACCCATAAATTCATACGCATGAAAAAAACAATAAAAACCATGACAATTAGTTACCTGCAAAAAAGATCTAGCAATTCTACTATCCAATTTCAATTCAATATTCAACGATTTAAATTCCAATTTTAAGATCAGAGCCCAAAACCATGGCTCTGATACCAGTTGTTGGGGAAATCGGGGTGCCCGGATCTATTCGGGATAAAATTTAAATACGAATATAAATCCAATTATTACTAGCATGAATTAATCCTAAATTAATTAAAATAATAATTAATCCAACTATAAAAGATCATGCATATGAATATTATCACATAAAATTCTACGGCGGAAAAACTAAGAATTTTATGTAAATATGTACCTCTTGAAGCGACGTCCAACCTAGATAAATGGGACAAGCGTAATGTTGGTCCCTAAACGAGTAAAACAGGTGTATGGGGGGGGTATACACCTGAGGTACAAATTTAAAACTTCTTCTTGATTATCTGGTTACTTAAGACAGTAACTCGTCAGTGGACTTGAAGTCTGCTGAGAATTACTTGTGAAAACTTACTGTGATAATACCTCCACTGAAAGCTCAAGACTTTCAGTTGAACTACTATCTAATTAGCTTTCAGATGCGGATTAGTGAGCCCTTAAGAAATCTCGTTTTACTTTGATAAACTTTGAATGAATAACTCACACTTAAGAGATAGCAGAAAGTAAGTACACATGATATAAAGTGGTTCAGAGATGAATCTCCTACGTCCACTGTCCTGATTAAACAGGAGAATTCCTTTCACTTGGAATTCCTTGTGTTATAGTGCCAAGGTGCACTGATCAATAAATCCTCTCTTAGGATGATTGATCACTAGGATAATTCCAGGTCCTAGTTCCCAAAACAACCCAGCTTTCAGACTGATACAAACAATCAGCTTACTAACACCACTTAACACTATCTCTCAACCTAACAACTGAGTAGGGTTTTGAGTAGATTTTGGTTCCAACTGTTGTGAGATAATCCTTACAACTTGGCTCAAGGCTTAGGATGGATTATCTCTTTCTAAGGTTTGGATATAGCTTTAAGATCGATTACAGAAGGCTTGGTATGCTCTCTACAGATATGAAACACTTGGGAAACAAAGGTAATTTTCGAGTGCTTCTTAGCTTTGATCTTGTGAGTTTCCCATACATAGAAATAAGCACGTCCTTCTGTATTTATAGAACTTCTTGAAAATCTTCCCGTTGGAGTTTGAATCTTCTCAAGTAAGTCTTCTTGTATCTGATTGGTTCAAACGGCTCTATTTGAAGCTGTTGGGATATTTTAGTTTTGATGATTTTCCAAAACAACATGTAATAGGTTTGAAAGCAGTCAGGATAGTATCTTTTAGTTTCAGGTCAGGCTAGGTTGTTTCTCAGGAGAACAGGTTATCAGTGGAGGAAGAACTCATCTGAGGGGGGAACTCAGTGAGGGGGAACTCTGCTGAGAGGAACTCAGCTGAGGGAAGAACTCTACTGAGGGGGAACTTAGTGAGGGAGAACTCACTGACAGAGCCTGAGGAAGTCAAGATGACATCACAAGGAGAACAGTCTGAAGCCATGTCAGAAGACCTGAACCTGAAGAGAAGCCTGAAGGAAGTCCCACTGAGTATAAACCTGACTTTCTAAGCTGGTCAGTGGACTACTCAGTGAAGAGCATGATTGAGAGGATCAGTGCTGTGCCTAGTAGGGCCTGAAGGAGTCAGGCTACTGAGGCTGGGAAGCTTGACAAATAGCCTTATGTCAACTCCCCTGAGTGGACTTCAAGTCTACTGAAGGAAGTCCACTGAGAAGACTTAAAGTCCAATGATGGTTCCTAAGAAGACTTCAAGTCTACTGAAGAAAGGTATCCTGAGAGGATTACAAGTCAGCTGAAGACAAGCCGCCTGAAGTCAGGACTACCCTGATCAAGTACCCTGAAGAAAAGAGCCGTTGGACTCAGTCCACGTGGACCAATCAAGTCAAGGCAGCGAATCTGACAAAAGCTGACAAGGCCATACTTCACTGAAAAGGAGAATTTCACTCCAGAGATAGTCTGGATTTGAATGTTACTTTCTCCAACGGTAACATTCAAATCCAAACTATAAATACAAACTCAAGCTTCATTCAAAAGAGAGCTTGTGGTGCGAGAGTGGTGCAAGTCATGAGGGAGTCATAAGGGTGCACCATCTCCATCAAGAACACTGACCTGAGTTCTTCATAGTCATATTTGAGTGTTCCAGTTTGTATACTCGAGCCTATCATATACATCCTAAGCTTAGAGAGATTTTCCCAACCTTAGCTCAAAAGCTAAAACCATGTAAGGGAAAATCTCACCTAGTTGGAGAGAACCAAACCAAACTAAACCCTTTCCAGAATAGTGTTGGGTGTTGCAGTGAGGTGAGGAGAGGCAGTCCCTGAGTGAAGAGGGATGTGAGGCCAGTTCGAGAGGCAGCTCCGCGGAGGGGTGTGAGTCCAGTTGTGAGTGCACCTTGGCACGTTAAAAACAAGAATCCCGGGTAGTGGATTTCCTGTTAAATCAGGCAGTGGATGTAGGAGCTTGAGCCTCCGAACCACTTTACATTGTTGTGTTCTTTATTGCTTTACTGACTTGCATAACATCAGTGTTAAAACAAAAATTTCTCCTAATTTCCCGTATTGTCCTTGTTTGTGAATGAAAAAACGGGACCAACAGAAGCTTTAAGTCTTGTCAAGGAACGGCTGAAAGGCCATGCCTGTTCACCAACTTTCTGTAGAATGCTAGTGAAAGACTTTTGGTATTTGTCAGTCTGGGACAGGTCGGCTGTCAGTAGAGTACACCTATGTGTCATTTTCTCATTGGGCCGTTTAGTCTGCATGCTCAGAATCCTGTCTTGCTTTAAGGTGGAACTCCTCTGAGAGAACCTCCTTATTCCTTCATTTATTGTAAGCTTCACTGAAATTCATTTTGCCTTGTTCCAACAAGATTAACTAACAACTTTTAATGTGTTTAGTATTGAATGTGCCTTGTTAGTTCACATCAGTGGACCTTGGTCCTCTCCTGATGGTTTTAGTCTTAGTGTAAATGCACTTAGAAAACATTCAAGACTTAGACTATTTCAGATTAGTTGTCTTCAGTGGACTTCATTCTTCAGCTGACTTCAATCTTCAGCGGACTTCAATCTGTAATACACTCCAGAAATTTCTAACTGCACTTCAGTTCCTTAACATTTGAATTGACTTTCTAAACTATAACTCTACTGAACAATTTTACTTACAAATAACTTAGGAGGAACTTTATGGCATCTTAATCAAAACTTAAGTCTATACAATTTCCCAACACGTAACGATCCTATTAACCGTAAAAGCCTTCTCAAGTATTCCCTCTTCACCTTATTCGTTCGTCGGTAGAAAGAGCTCGCGAGCAATTTTATAATATATGGGAGGGAGAAAATATTTATTGCTTTCAATTTTTCCAACTCATGGAACTATGAAACTGTGTACTGGAGATGAAATAATCATCCCATATATATGGGAGAGGTGGTGGCCGATTTTTGCTAGGAAATTATGGGAGAGAAAACCTTTTTCTTGGTTGTTGATAGGCGAGCAGCCGGGCATAAGATTAAACATTAAAAATGATTAGAGCAAAAAGGGACAAAGAGGCGAACAACTGTGCTTAAAGAAGAGGAATTTATAAAGGGACGAGCGGCTGGTCAGAATGTCAGAATACATCAGGCGAGCAGCTGGTTAAGAGTCAAAGAAAGCTAAGCGAACAACTCAGAAGAAAGGTCTTAGAACCCATCACAAAGGCATACACGGGAGCAGTAGAGCACCTCGTAGAACAACAAAAAATCCCACTAATTATGCATTGTATTAGGAACAAACAAGTGCAATAACACTTGTCAATGTATGAAATACAATAGCTTAGGACTAAACAAGTGTCTAAACACTTGTCAAGATTTGAATAAGAGTGGCTAGATGAGTGACACCTCCTACTTGTTTGTACCCCTATAAATACACCCTCATATGAAGGTAAAACTTGGTTCAAATATTCAAAATCTTATCCAAACTCTTGCAATTTAATTTCTTGATCCTTCTTTATATAAATCCAATAACTTAAACCTTGTTTGATGATCTTCATTAGTCTAAACAACCACTAATTCATCATATTGATTAAAGGTCATCAACAATTGGCGCTAGAAGGAGGGGCCGAACCTCCGTTGGTGGAAGAATCCGTGAGAATTTGTGCAAAATTCACCATAATCTAGGAATTGTGCCGGAATCCGGTAAGAGGTCGCCAGAAACTGGGTATCTTAGTCTTGAGAAGAAATTAGTGGTATTTTTCATCCATTTTAAAGGAATTTGAATGCATGCATATGTGAATTAAGGTTTATAAATGACCAAATTCATACATGCAATGCTAGTTGTTCTTAGATAAAGGATCATTAAACACAAATCTTCTTCAACAAACATCCAACATTCAAAAGATGGTAAGATCGCAAGAGCACCAATCTTCAAGCATGCACCCGAGTCACAAATCAAGGACTAGGGTTTCATCAATGGGTGACCAAGCAAGAATGGTTCGGACAACTTCTTGGAGGAACCTTTATGTTACACTATTGATACACTTCCCCCAAAAATTGAAGTCCTTGCCCAGAATCCCGAAGAATTAGCAAAGATGATTGTCGTGCTCCAATCGTTGCAAAGATGACAAGAAAGAGCTGAACCATCAAAAGCTCCGTAGACGAGCAATCGAACAGCTGAGCACTGGACAAAAAGGCAGGAGGATGGGCGAGCAGATGAGGCGGACAATGCTCAAGTCCGTCAGAATAAGGGAAAAGCCCCAATTAGCGAACAATTGGGAAGCAAGGAGGAATCCACCCATGGAGGTGCCGAGGAGTCGAGTAAGGATACAAACAAGGATACTCATTGTACAAGTGCTATGAATAGGCTGGGAAGCAAAAGCAATGATGGGAGAGGAGTTCTCCAGAGAAATGAAGAGCGAGCACGCATATCTGCTTACCCATCAGTTCATGATAGGATACGGAGGTCAGCTTTTGACCAATTGAGACCCAATGGGCCGAGCAACACCGCCAGGCGAACAACACAGGAAAAACACCCTGTTAGCGAGGGACTGCATCGTGAAGAATTCATCGAACTAGATCACGATGAACAACCTTCTAATGGGCGAACTACTACAAACGAGCTGCATGCAATGAAGAAAGCAATCGAGGATTTATAGAAATAGTTGGAGTCCCAGAGAGGAGTTTAACCAACTATATTGCCATCATCTCCATTGGCCCGACCGATCTTAAGTACGCCAATTCAAAAGAAAATACAATTCCCGGCTATCAACTTGTATGAAAGGACTTCATATCCCAGGGTTCACTTGACCAAATACTCGGATTACATGATATCAATGGGGGCTACGGATGCTACTCAGTGCCAAAACTTCACGTTAACCCTGGGAGATGGACCACACAGATGGTTTTCCACTTTGGCACCTGGGTCCATCAGCTCGTTTGCTCAACTGAGGAAAGAATTCCTGTCTCATTTCCCCACGACCGGTTCATATCCAACACAAAGGCACCGGTTGGCAGATATCAAGCAAGAGGATGATGAGTTGGATGGGAAGTTCCTTGAAAGATTTGACAAAGTCCTCCTCGAGGGTGAAATGGTCAGTGAATATACAAAGATGGCGGTCATGATGGCGGGATTAAAGAAAGGAATTGACATGTGGAAGGAAATGCATTTAACTTGTTCCAAGACTTATGCAGAGTTCAGACACCGGGCTGGCATTCACATTTCAATGCAAGAAGTGCTCCAGAAAGAGTAGGGCGATAAGGCTGATCCAAAGAAATCGGGAAAGAAATCAGGGGGAAATGAGTATAAAGCCCCGAAAAACTTGAAGGCATTCAACGAAGGAGCCGAGTTGAAAGAAAGATTAAATCAGGTACTCACCATGTCCGTTGATGCAGTATACAACAATGTCAAGGATACAGATATGTTATCTGAGCCTCGAAAAATTAGACAAGAAATAGGGAAACTAATTCCAGACAAATACTGTGCATATCATCAGAACATCGGCCATTTTACAAGTGAATGCCTAGATTTGCTGAAACAGTTGTGGAGGTTTTACGAAGAGGGGAAATTGTCGGAGTTTGTGAAGAAGGAATCAGGGAAAAGGCCAAGGGTAACAACATCATCCAGCTCAGACGATAATGAGAGCGACGAACAGCCGAGTAGTGAAAATAAAAAAGGAAGAACAATCCCAACAACCCCTACAGAGCCTGCCCGAGAAATCCTCATGCTCGAGTCAACTGGGCCAGTTGGTGGCTGCTCAGATGGAAGACCACCCGCATAAAAAAGGAAATGAAAAGCTGAGCTAAAAGCGGTGTACAAGTAAAAGAGGTTGGGGTAAACCTATCAACCAAGCAGACTGTGGACTTAACATTCTCCGAAAAAGACTTGGATGGAGTTCTCACCCCTCACAACAACTTATTGGTCATCTGCACGAATATCATGGGAACGCGAGTACATCGTCTACTGGTTGACACAGGCGCTTACACGAATATTCTATTCAAAAGCACGTAGGATCAGCTGGGAGATTATGTGGGATACATGGAAGACTGTAACCATAGAATCCTAGGGTTTGGAGATGCTGTAACCATTCCCTTAGGAATAATTAAGTTGTCAGTCGAACTTATATCGGCCGAGAACCCGGAAAGGAGGCTGACTAGGATTGTAGAATTCTTAGTAGTAGATCAGCAGTCCACCTATAATGGGTTTCTCGGTCTTCATTTTTTAAATGAATTCAAAGTAGTTGTTTCAACGTATTACTATTGTGTCAAATTCCCAACATCGAAAGGTGCAGGCACGATTAAAGGTGATCAGAAGAAAGCTCGTGAATGCCTCCTGCAATTGCAACCGAAAGAAAATAGAGTTTCCATGATAGCCGAGCAGCTATGCTGAAGATAAACCGTCCATCCTTGATGAGATTATAGAGTGTATCGATACAGAGATGATGGAGGTGGACGAACAGTCGGGTGGAAACGAGTAGGAGGGCAATGATGAGCAGCAAAGTAGAAAAGTAAACGAGAAGATTGCACTTACTCAAAATGAAGTTGACGATATTGAACCACGGTTGGGTGCTGAGCCAATGGTGATTGAAGATGAGCTAAATATGGATGGGCCTATCATCGATCCTCATTGGAAAGGGTAAAAACGGAGAGCAACGCCAGTTGAAGAGTTGGAAGCAATCAAAGTCGACCCAAACCGAGAGGACTTAGAACTTTTCATCGGATCTGAGCTCCCAGAGCCATACAGGTCAAAGATGGCAGAGTTTCTTAAAGCTAATCTCGACATGTTTACATGGTCGCATGCCGATATAGTAGGCATTAGCCCTGAGCATGCCTGCCATAAGCTAAACATTGATCCAACAAAAAAACCAATCCAGTAAAAGAGGAGGAGGTGCAGGCCCGACAAGTATGAAGCACTCGATGTTAAAGTCAAGACGATGTTGGACAACGATCTTATACGATAAGCTCTGTGTCCAAAATGGGTAGCAAATCCGGCGTTGGTGCGAAAAGCAAACGGGACGTGGAGATTGTGCACTGATTTCACATATCTAAATGCTGCATGCCCAAAGGACAACTTTCCACTTCCACACATTGACTAGCTGGTAGACAATACAGCCGGACACGGGCTCTTGACCTTTATGGATGCATTCGCGGGATATCATCAAATTGCAATGCAACCGGATGATCAAGAACACACAACATTCTACACCAACAAGAACCTGCTGTGTTAGAAAAGGATTTCGTTCGGGTTGATCAATACAGGAGCCACATACCAAAGACTTGTCAATAAAATGTTCGATGAACATATTGGCAATACAATGGAGGTGTACGTAGATGATATCGTTGTCAAGAGTCCAAGGAAGGATGATCATCTACAACACCTAGCCCAAACATTTGAGATACTCCGAGTTTACAACATGAAGTTGAATCCAAAGAAAAACAGCTTTGGAGTTCATTCTGGAAAATTCTTGGGGCATTGGGTCAGTCAATGAGGCATTGAGGCCAATCCAACCAAAGTAAAGGCGATCATAGATATGCAACCACTGAGATAAGTCAAAGAGGCGCAAAGACTCACCGGGTGCCTAGCAGCCTTGAACAGATTTGCTAGGATATTTTTGTCTAGGGATCTTCCTATTTGATTTTGATGATGTTAAAATATATTTCTATATGTTTTGGATACTTACATTGCAGGTACAAGAGAAGAGAAGAACTTAGAAAATAATTTTTCTAAGGTCTACTGCTGAAGAGTCTGCATAAACCCTACATCTGCTCAAATTTTGAAAGTCTACAGCTGTAGAGTTCAAGTCAATTTTACAGCTGAAGAGTTCAAGACGAGTCAACTGCAGAATCAAGAGTTTACAGTTGAAGACACGAGTTTAGTAAAACTAATTAAGTGTAGTACATATTGTACATTCACTCACATAGTTTGAAAGACTTCAGAGATTAATTTAGCAAATTCCTAGCCAGTAGATACAGAGTGTTCAGTGATTATGAACTCAGTTGAGCAGTCATCACTACAAGATAATCCGTACTATTCAAGGACAAGCTACAAGACAAGAAGCTTTAATTAAGCTGAAGTCAAAACTGGAGGTCAATTGCATTTGAATACAAAATCCCTCCAACGGCTAGAGGCCCCCTCAAGACTCCTATAAATAGGAGAGGACAATAATAACAACCCCGAGCCTTCAAGCATACATTACATCATATCTACAGCTACAAAGTCTACATCCTTCAAAAGATTAGAAGTTTAGGACTTAGAAGCTAGGATATATTGTCTTGTTTTACCAGTTGTTGTTCCCTCACAATCATTCTGTTATTTTCAAAATATTTCTTTGTGAGTGTAATAGTTCTGAGTGAACCTGTAAGATTCTGAGTGAATATTTATATCCACCTAAGTTTAGAAGAGAGCTGAGTGAGAATTCTAGTTCTTAGAAGGAACAAACTTAGGTCTTTGTGAATCGTCTTAGTGAATTTGGCACCCTTTGTGGTGTAACAGTGGATGTAGGAGGATTACAACACCTCTGAACCACTATAACTCATATGTTCTTTTAGTTCTGTTATCTATTTTGTTGTTGTCTTATATTCTTATATCTATTGCATTCATTCTCTTTCATATTCAAAGGATTTCTAGTGCATAAGGTCTTAAAAAGTTATAGCTATAGATTCTCAGAATCACTTAGGTTAAAACTTTGATCATTTGATTTTTACAACACACACACTTTATTTATTCCGCTGCACAAAGGTGTCAAAGATACTTTAAAAGTATTAAGACATCTACTTTGATAAGTATTTTATTGAAAAAGTTTTGAACTTTGCAGACTTAATTATTTTTCTAAAGTCTGCAGCTGCAAACCATTTTAATCTCTACAGCTGCAAAGTTAGGTTTTTAGAAATATTGAAAAAGTTTTTAAAATTCAAAGTCTATTCTCCCCCTCCCCCCTCTAGACCTTGATAGGCTTTTAGGACCAACAAGATTCATTTTAAGATCCGGTGATAAATGTCGATCTTTCTTTGATGCTATCAAGAAGGGAAAGTTCCAGTGGACGGACAACTGTCAACGGGCATTTGAGAAATTGAACGAGTACCTCAGTGATACCAAAATTTTGGCAAAGCCAACTCCAGGAGAAAAGATACCTGTACCTAGCAGCATCGGAAGTGGCGATCAACTCAGTTCTTGTATGAGCAAATGAGAAGTTCCATATGCCCATCTACTATGTAAGCCAAACCTTGCATGAAGCAGAGATTAAATACTCACCAATGGAGAAGTTAGCTTATGCACTTATAATGAGTATCAAAAAGCTCCGACCGTACTTCTTCGACCATCAGGTGGAAGTTTTGACAACATTACCGTTAAGGCAAATCTTACACAGACCTGACACAGTTGGTCGCCTCTTAAAGTGGACCCTGGAAATCAGCTAGTTTGGGATATCTTATGCACCTCGAACAAGAATTATAGGACAAGCGTTACCCGACTTTATAGTCGAACTAACCTTCCCTCAAGATCCGACGAGAGGACATAATCACCCATGACACATGTACGTTGATGGTTCATCAACCAACACAGCATCAGAGGCCGGGATAGTGTTGATAAGCCCAGACAGGCAAGTGTTCAACTCAGTTGTTCGATTTGAATTTATGGCAACAAACAACGAAGTTGAGTACGAAGCATTGATTGTCGGACTCCATTTGGCATTAGCTGTGGGGGTAAGGAGATTGCAAATATACGGAGATTCACAGTTGATCGTCAACCAAGTTCGAGGTGAGTACGAAGCGAAGGATAAAAATATGGCCTTGTACCAGAATATTATTTCTCACCTGGCCTCTCTATTCGAACAAATTTACATCAAACTAGTGTCAAGAGACAGCAATGCCCAAGCAGATGCACTTGCTCGCCTGGCGACCAGCACTGGACCAGTAGAGTTGTCCGAAGTTACGTTGACAAAGATACTTCACCCATCAACTAGTGATTACAAAATCAACCAGATAATGAAGACTTGGAAGAGGATGATTGGCGTACGCCAATAGTCAAATATCTCCGAGATGGTGAAGTACCAGAAAGTCCACAAGAGGCGGCTAAGACGACCGGGCGAGCAGTAAGGTTCACATTGATAGACGGGTAGCCGTATAAGAGGGGGTTCTCACTTCCTCTACTAAAGTGCTTAGCCAGGGGGCAAGGACAGGTGGTCTTGAAAGAAATCCATGAAGGTGTTTGTGGAAACCACGCTAGGGGCAAGCATTGGCATATAAAACAGTGAGACAAGGATACTATTGGTCAACTCTGCTCCAGGATGTTATTAAGCTTGCTAAAATGTGCCACATATGCCAGCTATTCGCTCCAAGCATTCACAAGCTACCACGTGAGTTGATATCGGTGAATAGTCCATGGCTATTTGCAAAATGGGTGATAGACATCATGGGGCCATTCCCGCACGGAAAAGGAAGTGTAAGATTTATTATAGTGGCCGTGGACTATTACACGAAATGGGCTGAAGCAGAAGCACTCGTGAAAGTTACACAAGAGAAGATAATCAGTTTTATATGGAAAAACATTGTCTGCCAATTTGGAGTTCCACAGGCAATTCTGACAGACAATGGAAAGTAGTTTGGAGTTCCACGGGCAATTCTGACAGACAATGGGGAATTAGGAAACATTTTTCAACACATTATCATCCCCAGTCGAACGGTCAAGTGGAAGCAGTAAACAAAATAACCAAACACATACTGAAGATCCGCTTGACGGACAAACAAGGAAAATGGTCCGAGGAGCTACCATAAGTGCTATGGGCTTACAGAGTGTCATACAAAACTGTTGGGGAATTCCGGATGCCCGGAGCTATTCAGGATGAAATTTAAATACAAATTTAAATCTTATTATTACTAGCATGAATTAATTATAAATTAATTCAAATAATAATTATGCCAACAACAAATAATATGCATATGAATATAAACACGTAAAATTCTACGGCAGAAAAACTAAGAACTTCACGTTAAAATGTACCTCTTGAAGCCACGTTCAACCGAGATAAATGGGACAAGCGAAACGATCCTATCAACCGTAAAAACCTTCTCAAGTATTCCCTCTTCGCCTTATTCGTTCGCCGGTGGGAAGCGCTCACGAACAATTAAAATAACAAGGAAGAAAGAAAATATTTATTGCTCTCGATTTTTTCAACTAATGAAATTGTGTAACTGTAACCTAAAGATGAAATAATCATCCCCTATATATATAGGTGAAGATGACCGAATTTTCCTAGTGGAATTGGGAGAGGAAAAAATCTTTTCTTGATCTCCAAGAAATCTTGAATATATCTCATATATTCTTTTCTCCATAGTAAAATATTCCACAAAAATCTCATCCTCCTAATATAGCTAGTAATTTTTGAAAATTATAGTAAGAATAACAAGATTTGGATCTTCTTGAATTTAAAAGATAATCTTGTATTCCAAGAATACATATCTTCCATAATATCTTTTCAAAAAAAATCAACAAAGTCTTTTCTCTCTCCAAAAATACAATTTTAGAAAATAACAAACAAAAATCAGCAATAATATTTTCTTTTATTTTAATCACCTTATTATTATCGGGCTACTAATTGGGCTACTTGAGGGGCCTTTAGGAGAATTAAGATTGGACTCCAATGGGCTACTGAATTACAATATTGAGCCCCAATATTATTCAACCCATTAATATTAATTAATACAACTAATAAATTAATATTTCACTTTTCATCTTAATCCATATTACGATAATATAGGCTCCCGGTTATTATTTCATGTGTTTAAGATTATCTAGGCCATTAATTAATTGAGCTTCTGGATAGCTCTAAATTAATTAATATCTTTTACCTTGGAGTAAAGACAGAAAACTAATTCTTCACTTGCAAGATTTGGTATGATAAAACTTCTAAACCCACCAAGGGGACAAATCACACGAGTCGTACTCGCACACGTTTCTCCGTATTAAACCTTAGCAACCGTCGTATGATTAATATTACTGCCCAAAGTACAAGGTTCGAAGTCACGATAATTCTCACCCAACATGAATCAAAGCAATAACTATTAACCACACACAGTCCTATTTAAGTGACGGAGATTAAGAAATCAATAACCACTGAGGTCTAATTCTTCACATTTCAGAACAGAAGAATGTATACTCGCTGTAGGTCCTCTTCAACACATACAAAATGTGCTAGTGCAATCTCTTGGTCAAGACAGGCCAATCTGAGATATACACATCGACCTTTCGCGGCAGATTGTTCAATTCCACCTAGGCCGTGAATTTGTATGTTTAGTTATAGGGAACTCGTTAATGTGATCTTCCGTGATCTAGTATCACCATATTAACTACAATGTAACTCGTACTATATATATTGAACGGGTTGCAATAAATATTTAATATTCATTCATATCTAAAGCAAATGTGAAAAAAAAAAATCTCATAAACAATTGTTTAATACATGAGTTATACAAAGTAAAAGCATATTTTCACGTATAACTCCAACAATTTCCTACTTATACTTAAAGTCTGCTTTTTAGTATACATCATGCATGCCTAGTGTAGTTCTACGTGACATCTCATGTCAACCTACACTAACCTAATAATTCCTCTCACTTATACTTAAAGAAGATTGACAATAGTCTGGACACCCATTCCATCCACATGTCGCTTGAATGTACCCTGAGGCAAACCCTTTGTGAATGGATCCGCTATGCTGTCCTCCGATATTTATCTTTGCCACCTCTATATCTCCTCTCTTAATGATTTCTCGTATAAGATGGTACTTTCTTTCTATATGTTTGCTGGCCTTGTGGGCTCTCGGTTCCTTTGAATTTGCAACTGCTCCAGCATTATCACAATAGACAGTGATTGTGCTGGGAAAATTTGGAACAACGTCCAAGTGCACTATGAAGTTCTTGAGCCAAATCACCTCTTTCGCTACTTCACAAATAGCTAAATATTCGGCTTCCATGGTCGAATCGGTGATGCATTTCTGTTAACACTTCTCCATGAAACAACTCCTCCTCCCATGAAAAACATACTACCCAAGGCAGACTTTCTGGAGTCTAGGTCTGATTAGAAATTCGAGTTCGTGTATCTCATGGGATTTAGACTGTCTGATGGTAAATCAGTATTCTATCACGAGCTCTTTTCAGAAACTACATAATGCATTTAGCTGTAGTTCAATGATCTTTCCCGGGGTTACTTTGATATCTTTCCACCATGCCTACAACATAGCAGATATTCGGTCTCGTACACAGCATTGCATACATAAGGCTTCATACGGTCGAAGCGTACAGAACGCCTTTCATGTCATCTATCTCTGCAGGCGTCTTAGGGCACATTTCTTTTGATAGATGGATTCTGTGCCTAAAAGGTATAAAACCTTTCTTGGAATCTTGCATGATGAAACACTTCAAAACAATGTCAATGTATGAAGCTTGCGATAAGCCCGACATCATTTTCTTGTGATCACGAGTGATTTTGATCCCAAGGATGTGATCGGATTCCCCTAAGTCCTCCATATCAAATTGCTTTGACAGTCATACCTTTACGTCTGACAATACCTTTACATTGTTTCCAATGAGCAGAATATCGTCTACGTATAACATTAAGAATACCACCGCAGTTATGTCACACTTTTTTTACACACAACTTTCGAACTCATTTTGATCAAACCCATAAGACTTAATAACTTGATCAAAATATTGGTTCCAAGTACGTAATGCTTGCTTAAGTCCATAAATTGACCTCTAGAGCTTGCATATGAGATGCTCTTGGCCTTTCGTAATAAAACCTTCGGGTTGTCGCATATAGATATTTAAATTGTCAAGACTTCCATTAAGGAATGTTGTCTTGACATCCATTTGCCAGATCTCGTAATATAGATGTGCAACAATCGACAAGAGAATACGGATTTACTTAAGCATAGCTACAGACGAAAAGGTTTCCTCATAATCGATCCCTTTTTTTTAGTATATCATTTTGCCACTAGTCTAGCCTTCAAGGTCTCAACTCTTCTGTCCGGTCCTCTTTTCCTCTTGTATACCCACTTGCATCCAATAGGTTCTACCCCAATGGGTGGTTCGACCAACTCCCACACTTGATTATAATCCATTGAACCCATCTCGGCTTCCATTGTCGTTTACTAAGATTATGCATCTTTGTCTTGGATTGCCTCATTGTATGTACATGGGTCTTACTTATCTCCAGAAATCAAATCCAAAGATTCTTCTATTCCCATGAAGCTCTCGGGCTGTCTAACAAACCTCCCACTACGACGGGGCTCCTGTTGTACAGGTGTAACGATTGGTATATCATCTTGTATACTTGGTATCGGGGTTTGCCCTCTCAATTCGTCTAAGGTAATTTCACTTTTAGGTTTTTGATTGTTCATATAGTCTTCTTCCAAGAATTTAAAGTGTGTGGTTATCACGGTCTTTTGATCCTTGGGACTATAGAACATAAACCTTTTCGTTCCCGCGGGATATCCTATAAATAGCCTTAATTCTGAACGTGGATCCAATTTACCGGCTTCCTTGTCTAGCACGTATGCTGGACACCCCATATTCTCATGTATTTTAAACTAGGCTTGCGCCCGGTCCATAATTCAACTGGGGTTTTGGGAAATGATTTTGATGGTACCAAGTTTAGAATGTGAGCCGCCGTTTCCAAGGCGTTACCCAAAAATGACTTGGGTAGATCTGAATAACTCATCATGGATCTGACCATTTCTAAAAGAGTCTGGTTCCTTCGTTCCGCCATACCGTTCTATTGAGGGGTTTCCGGTGTGGTCAACTGAGATACGATCCATTCGTCTAATAGGTAGTTCAAGAATTCATCGCTGAGGTATTCACCTGATCTGATCGTAGAAACTTGATACTATTTTCCCTATGTTTCTCGGCTTTGGCTTTAAACTCCTTGAACTTGTCAAAATTTTCAGACTTATCCCTCACAAGGTAGATGTACCCAAATCTCGAGTAATCGTCAATAAAAGTGACAAAGTACTCATACCTCATTTTTGCTTTGATCGCCATTGGACCACACACATTGATATAAATGAGTTCTAACACTTATGTGGCTCTATTCCCCTTGGCTCTAAATGCCCTCTAGGTTATCTTACCCTCTAAATAGGATTCGTAAGTTGGAAGTGGCTCAACTTGAAGAGACTCCAAGGATCCGTCTTTCACCAATCTTTGTATCCGCATTAGATTAATATGACCTAATCTAAGATATCATAGAAGTGTTTTGTTCATATCAGAAATAACGCTTTCTTTTATTACTCAAAATAGTCGACGTGTTATTAGATTCAATTTGTGAGCGATGTGCCCAATTAATAGTATAAAGATTATCTAATAATGTTCTGGAACAGATAAACTCATCTTTTCAAGAAATAATAACACCCTTACTAAAAGAAACTGAGTTATCTATTCAAAACAGCTTAGATTCTGAAGGTTGAGTTCTTTCTAATACTAGGAATATAAAGAATGTCTCTCAAGACCATAACTCTATCTTCAAAAGATAGGCGCACTACTCCTACTACTTTAGTTGCCACATTCGTAGCATTGCCCGGTGTGATGGGGATCTCACTTCCGCTAAGTCACCGAGTTAGCTTGAATCCATACAAAATGAAGAAAATGTGATCAGTAGCTCTCGTGTCAACTATCCACGAATGGATAGCATATGGCACTTCACAAGTTTCGACGACTAGGGTGTATGAAAACAATGTCAGTTTTGAGTTGATCCCAAATACCCTGAAAAGATGATTTGCCTAAATGATGTAATAGTCAGACTAGTCTTGATAGGTTAGAAATGTTAGAGTATTTTATATTCACGGGTACCCAGTGAGAGGAGAACTCATTGATGCCAATCAAGACTGAAGCCTGAAGAACACGAGAGCACCATCACTGATCTTATGACAGTCTTTCTAAGTTGGCTGAATAAGTGTCAGGATGAAGAGCATGATCCTGAGATCATTGCCCAGTCAGCCTGAAGGGAACAAGAATACGCTGAGTGATTTGGGAGAAGACTTGGAGTAGGATCCAAGCAAGCAAAATGAATGTCAGTGCTGGACCATGTACGAAGATGAGAATAAAAAGAACTCAGGAAAGACAAGTATGAACTAAAGAATGAGTTCTGACATTCTCACCTACCCGCTGACGTGGACCAATGAGAAGAAGACAAGTCATGTATAGACATTGACTTGAACCTGACATCCCTACAGTTTTCAACGGGCAAGCATTTAATGCACTTACCAAATCCATGCAAGGATGGCTACTGCATGAAGATTATATCCGTTGAAGTATCCTACAAGGAAGGTGTCTAGAAGGCTATCTCTCCAATGTATAGTTTTCAAAATCACCTATAAATACAAAAGACCTTGCCCCAAACAAGGTTACAGGAAATTTCACAAACCAGAAATTACTCAAGACTCACAAGCATTCAAAGCATCCAAAGAAGCACTCAAAACCCCTTGAATTTACCAAGTGTTTCTATAAGTCTAGAGTCTATTCTTTATTCCACTGAGCTACATATTCATATCTTAAGCTTAGAGTGATAATTCAATCCTTAGCATAGGTTTACCTGGTAAGGATTATCACAAATAGTTGGAATCCAAACTGAAACCAAAACCCTAAGTGTTAGGTTTGTTGGTTAAGGTTTGAAAGTTGGTTAGAAGGAAAAGGACTAGAACCTGCATTCTAGGGATCAGTTAGCTGGTCATTGTGCACCTTGGCACGTTAAAAACAAGTCAATCCTTTAGTGGATTATCCTGTTGAATCAGGACCATGGACATAGGAGCTTGAGTCTCTGGACCACGTTAAATGCTCTGAGTTCATTTAATGATTTGATATATTGCTTTGCATTGCTTATCTTTATTCATTCATTGCATGCTTTGTCAGAGCTGAATTAATCAGCCCGACCTGAACTCATTACACTGCCCTTCTAATCATGGCTTTATAAGAAAAGTAACATTCAGTTTTCAGAGTGCATTAAAACATGTCTTTAAACTTTCAAGGCTCACACAATTCTGCACAAGGCATAAATAGATAGTTGGCCAACTGACTTGCCTCAGAGCAGTTAGTAGGTTTATTATCTATTCAGTGCCTAACACTACTCCGAGTTAAGGGGACTCAACTTTGAAAAGAAAGTAAAAATTTTGTATATGTGTATCCCTCCATACATGTAATTACTCAAACTTGTACGTAACCAACACCAAATCATCAGCTCTATGAGAAATTCTCTAATTTGGTGACTGACAAATTTAAGATGTCTATGATGGGAGAGATGAACTTCTTTTTGGGATTGCAAGTCAAGCAAATTGATCAAGGGATTTTCATCAATCAGACTAAGTATACAAGAGACTTGATTCAGAAGTTTGGAGTTCAAAACTGCTATTCAGCTAGGATCGCAATGAACACAAATTGGAAGATGGATCCTGACACTAATGGGGTACCAGTGAATCAGACTGAGTACAGAGGGCTAATTGGATCTTTGTTGTACCTGACTGTGAGTAGGCCTGACATAACTTTTGCAGTTGGTGTATGTGCTAGGTATCAGTATGACCCTATGAAAAGTCATCTTGAGGCTGCAAAAAGGATACTAAAATATTTGAAAAGGACAGTCAATTTAGGACTTTGGTATCCCTCAGATGGCAACCTATAACTGACAGGGTATTCAGATGCAGATTATGGAGGTTGTAGGATTGATAGAAAATCAACCTCAGGGACATGTCAGTTTTTAGGAAGTAAGTTGATCTCTTGGTTTTCAAAGAAGTAGAATTCAGTTGCAACATCCACAACTGAAGTTGAGTATATGGCTGCAGGTAGTTGTTGTGCTCAGATTTTATTGTTGAGGCAACAATTGAGAGACTACCAAGTGTTTGCAAATGAAGTCCCAATTTATTGTGACAACAATAGTGCTATAACTATCACTCAGAACCCAACGCTTCACACAAGGTGCAAGCATGTGGATATTAGGCATCACTTCATAAGAGATCATGTGGAGAAGAAATATATAAGGATAGAGAAGATTCACACTGATAGGAGGAGCTGACATTTTGACTAAGCCTTTGGCTGAATCAAGATTTTTGGAACTATCAGTGGAGTTGGGACTCTTAGATCCGGGTGAATAGTCAGTGTAGTATTAAGGGGGAACTAAGGTTCAGAGTTGAAGGGGGAACTCGGGATTAGACTTGACTCAATGAGGTATCAGGGTACTACAATGTTGCCCTGATTAGTATGTAATTCTAATCCTGGCTCTTTGAATTTGAATTGTCTCACTGAATCTTTCATCCTAAGAATCGCATTAAACATTTTTGGGATATAGATTAGATGTTTTGAAGACGTTAAAACAAGAACTTGTAACTAGTCGAGCCTGTTAGTCAGATACAGATTAGTCTAGGTCTAGAATAGGTCTTTGGTTAAGGGGGAAGAAATCTGTGCAGACTAGATGAGGTGTCCAGACCAGAGCAGATGAGTCACCAGAGCAGACTAGTCACCAGACCAGATGAGTCACCAGAGAAGACTAGTTACCAGAGCAGATGAGTCATCAGACCAGATGAGCTCTAACCAGAGGAGTCTGCCAGAGGAGCCTGACCAGATGAGCTCTGACCAGAGGAGTCTGCCAGATAAGCCTAACCAGAGGAGTATGCCAGAAGACCTCTCCCAGATGAGGTTCAGAGCAGAAATGTCATAAGACCAGACCAGACCAGAAGACCCCAAACCAGACGAGTCCTGACCAGATGAGGGAGACAGATTAGTTCACCCACATGGAGGCTGCGTGTAATCTGGAGACAAGAAGATCTTGGAGTTCGATGATAGAGAAGAAACAAACTAGAGAGTCAACTGATAGGAGGATGCAATTGATTGATTGAATGATATCAATCTTGATATAAATGATGTCAACTAATAAATCAATATAATCAATCCGTGATTGATTATATTCCTCCAATTATGGTTGTTTGAATTGCTAGCATTCCAACGACTAGTTAATGCTCACAACTATAAATAGGAGTGGATAGTGATGAGTTCTACACAAGAGTCGGGCAAGAGCACAAAGCACACGAACTCTCCACTGACTCACCTTTGTCCTTGCACGTATATATACTCTTTAGGAGTTTTTAGTTGGAATTTTTACTCAACCTATTCATCATATAGAAAGGTTGGAGTAAGCAAGTGTATGAAGAAGTTGGTACTTCGCAATTCCAATAGTTCGTAAGTTGGTTGGAGAGAGAGTCCCCTTTGGAGAAAGGGAGAATGGGCGTAGGACAAGTTGGTTCGAACCACTATAAATCTGGTGTTCTTTATTTTCTCCACTTTAGATTTCTGCATTTCAATTCTAGCACTTTCTTTAAAAGGGGGGTTTCTTAAAATTAAGTATAAAACGCTTTCCGTTGGATAACCTTTTTGGGACCAACAAGTGGTATCCGAGCAATGTGTCCTACAGACCACTGTTTTGAAATTATCTCGGTGGTCACCAGGGCAGATCCATTTTTTTGAAAACCCAAATATTTGTTGTGCTAACAATTTTTGCAGAAATGGGCTCGAAGAGAAGCAGTAAAAGAGACACTAGGAGTTACTCCAAAAGAAGCTTTGCAGATGAGGAAGAAGAGGTATCCACTTCTGGTTCATCATCTAATTTTGGACCAGACGAAGAGATATGTCTAGTAACAGATGAGGTATGTAATCCAACTTTCTCTTCTTTTTCATCTTTTTTTTTTTTTAACAATCAGAGGAGTCTGATGTGCAAAATCTGCTATTAGACCTCCAAAAATCTATACAACTTTGTCAAAAGTTGGAAGATGAGAACACAAAGCTGAAAGCAGAAAATCAGAAGCTTTCACAATATCTAGGCAACTCAGCTGATCTACCAACTAAACAAAATCATACACTGGTCGAAGAGTCTTCTGACTTGACAACCAGGTGTATTGAACAAGTTAAGCTGATAGAAAGGTTGGTTGTTGAAAATGTTGAGAAAGACAATGAATATAACCTGCTTAAAGCTAAGTTTGATGAACTCTTCCATCAAAACAAAATTGTAAGAGAAAGTGAGGACAAGCTCAAGATGAGAGTGGAGCAGCTGACTACAACAAATAATATTGTGTCAAATATAGCTGCCTCATCTCAAAGAGAGCATAATAAGACAGGCCTTGGTTATTCCAAACCTGAATCCTCACATGTTCAAAAAGAAGAACAGTCTAGAAATTTTATTGATAAAGGCAAGGGGTCAGCTGACCAGGCAACTCAACTTAATGGGCAGATGAGTACTGAAACTAAAAAACCCAAAAGGCAGAAGAGGAAATTTAAGAAGGGTTATACCCAGAATAAAAGACCTCAGCCAGGCCAGCAGAGTAGAAGAAAGTCTGGAACTTCTCAAAAGAGGCAGAACCAGCTGACTCCTACTCAGCTACAGAAGACCTTCAAGTCATCTGCCAGATCAGCTGGAACCTTTTATGGTTCTAGTAAGACTTATCCTTATCAAAAGAATTTCAAGTATGTTGCTCTGAGACAAGTTAATTCTTTTACTGGTCAAACTCATAAGAGAAGAAGACCTTGTAGAAGAAATAACCATGTCAAAGGCTCTTTTGTTGAGTGTGTTTTTGTGGACTTATATGGAAGAAAGATAAGATCACATGATCCAAAAAAAGATGATCTATTCTTGTGGCTTCCTAAATATTGTTCTAACCCCCCTGGAGCTAGAAGGGTACCAAAAACTTGATTGCCTGCAGATACACAAGAAGACCAGTTGATATTTTGCCCCAAATATCAGCTGAGCTTATTTTGAGGGGGAAGATCAGTTGACCCAGCCTGCTAGAATCTCTATTTAGATATTTCAAATTTTCTTATCTTGTTTTATTTCATTTCTTCCAGTTTTAACATTATCAAAAAGGGGGAAATTGTTGGGATATAGATTAGATGTTTTGAAGATGTTAAAACAAGTACTTGTAATATGACTAGCTGAGCCTGTTAGTCAGGTACAGATTAGTCTATGTCTAGAATAGGTCTTTGGTTAAGGGGGAAGAAATTTGTGCAGACCAGATGAGGTGTCCAGACCAGAGCAAATGAGTCACCAGAGCAGACTAGTCACCAGAGCAGATGAGTCACTAGAGCATACTAGTCACCAGAGCAGATGAGTCATCAGACCAGATGAGCTCTGACCAGAGGAGTTTACCAGAGGAGCCTGACCAGATGAGCTCTGACCAGAGGAGTCTACCAGAAAAGCCTGACCAGAGGAGTCTGCCAGAGGAGTTTGACCAGAGGAGTCTGCTAGAAGACCTCTCCCAGATGAGGTTCAGAGCAGAAATGTCACCAGACCAGACCAGACCAGAAGACCCCAGACCAGACGAGTCCTGACTAGATGAGGGAGACGGATTAGTTCACCCACATGGAGGCTGTGTGTAATTTTGAGACAAGAAGATCTTGGAGTTCGATGATAGAGAAGAAGCAATCTAGAGAGTCAACTGATAGGAGGATGCAATTGATTGATTGGATGATATCAATCTTGATATAAATGAAGTCAACTAATCAATCAATATAATCAATCTATGATTGATTATATTCCTCCAATTACGGTTGTTTGAATTGCTAGCATTCCAACGGCTAGTTAATTCTCACAACTATAATTAGGAGTGCATAGTGATGAGTTCTACACAAGAGTCGGGCAAGAGCACAAAGCACATGAACTCTCCACTCACTCACCTTTATCATTTCACGTATATATACTCTTTAGGAGTTTTTAGTTGGAATTTTTACTCAACCTATTCATCATCTAGAAAGGTTGCAAGTGTATGAAGGAGCTGGTACTTCGCAATACCAGTAGTTCGTAAGTTGGTTGGAGAGAGAGTCCCCTTTGGAGAAAGGGAGAGTGGACGTAGGACAAGTTGGTCCGAACCACTATAAATCTGGTGTTCTTTATTTTCTGCACTTTAGATATCTACATTTCAATTTTAGCCCTTACTTTAAAAATGGGTTTTCTTAAAATTAAGTATAAAATGCTTTCTGTTGGATAACCTTTTTGGGACCAACAAATGCTGACCGTTATCATTTAAAGCTCGACTTTTGATATTTAAACCCATGCGTATCGGAGCATTTAATGCACTCATTTACTTTATCACACACGTGTCCGTATTCTACGGAATATGACTGACATGACCAAAGAGAATTTCTTTGAATTAATCCTAGCCTCACATTTCAAAACTTTTCAAATTCAGGATTAATCTCAACCACACATCAGTGTAACTGTTTGATTAAGATTAATTGTTTAGCCATTTGAAAAATTTATGCTTACACAAATACACCCTTGCTCACTGAGTTTTCTCTCGCTTAAAGCATTCTTTGCAAATTTCTCAAACTTTCCAAAACCAAATGGCTACCTCGAGCAATGCTTGGACTGTTGTAGACTACGAATCCGTAGTCCAGAACAAGCTTGTTCACATTGAACATATCATCTCCATGGAAGGTTCATGCTTGAAGGTGAAGGAGATCAAGCCTGTTCTGGATTAAATATCAAAGGTCAGGGTCAAGAAGTATTTCAAAAAAAGGCCATCTATTTTGCTTCCAAAGGCTGTTGTGGAAGATTACATAAAGATGTTCAAGAAGGGAGGTGAACTTTTTACCAGGGTGATGGTGCAAGTGCCTAAGGGTAAGGATGAAGATGGGAACGATGTGTTCAAGGAAGAGACTAAGGAGATTGACCTGTAGAAAGAAATCAAGAAGGTGTTTGGGTTACCTTGATGCGGTATCAACCCTAAAATGTACAAGGAAAATCAAGAGGGGGAATTAATGGAGAAATTCACCAAGTCAGGCTCTTCAGAGTTCAGAGCCCGCATGCACAAAGATACCCTCAAGCCAGAGTTCAGAGTGCTTGTGGATATCGTCAGCAAGATCATCATGGGAAATATTGGTTCCCATGAACAGCTAAGCAAGGACAAACTCAAGATAATGGTTGTTGTGGTTGATCAAGTGGAGGCAAACTGGGAGCAGTATTTCTTGGACTAGCTTGCCTCAGTGGCTGTGGAGAAGGTGAGTAGAGATGAGAAGAAGAAGGACATCTTAGTCTCAGGAGCCCTTCCATTTGGGACTAGGCTATCTATGCTCATATCACATGCCTGTCCTGGGTGCTCATTTGATTGGGAGGATGACTTGTCTACAAAGAAGGTCATGTTCTCTTCTAAGGCTGACACCTACCTAATCTTAAGGATCGCTGACCCAAACACACCTCCTAAGGGTCAAAGGAAGAAGGCTGCGACTAAGGTCGAGAAGCCTGTAAAGAGGAGTCTTCTCGAGGATGTGGATAACCTCATTATCCAAGGTCAGGAGGAGACTGAAGCGACGCTCACTGACCGTGCGAAGGAGAAGGAAGCTGAGAAGCAGAAGGTTGAGGAGAAAGCTAGCAAGCTGAAAGTGGTGCTGAAGTAAAAGGCCACTGCTGGGAAGAAGGTGACTGAGGAAGTCTCCAAGCAGGCCAGTCCTGAGGCTGCATAGAGTGACAAAGAAGTCTTAGATGGCAGGGTGTTGGTTGTAAAGCCAAGGAAGATGAGAAGGCTGAAGAAGGGAGTGAAGAAGGTGGTTGAGGAGGAACCTGAGGCCGAGGACTCTGATTTGACCCAAGTACGGGAAGTCATCAACACAGCTTCCCCATTTCAACCTGAGCCTACCCAAAACCCCACTAAACTCACTTCTCTTCCCACTGAACAAAATGACCCCTTACCAACTGAACCCACTCAGTCAGAGCCAAACATCCCCGATCCTGAAACCCACACTGAACCATCCATTCCATCTCCATCACAATTCCTAGTCACATCTAAAGATCCTAAAGAATCCACTTCATCCCAACCCACTGATACCAAAGAACCCAACCCTGAATACCTTGTAGATGACCCTGAGGAGGAGGACGATGAAGATGTCTCTCTGGCCCTGGTTGAGAATATGATCAGGGTGAGGGCTTCAGATTGGGTTGACAAGTTTTTCCCTGGCCTTGAGCAATACCCAACCCTGTGTAGTCATGTGACTGATCTTAAAGTTTGGCTGAAGTACAAACAAGCCAACATGCAGGATCAAAGAATGATGGTTGAGGCTCGTGGCTGGGACTTCTGGGTCAAAGAGGAGGCGCGTTTATGCTCGTACTTCAACATAACCAATTGGTTAGAAATCCTTGATATTGAGGCCCTAAAGGCACTTGTTGGGAGGATGAAGATCTCCAAGGAAGGGAGCTCTAGATACTCCTGAGAAGAAGGATGACGGGGATGATGATGATAATGATGAGGGAGATGGAGGCCATGGAGGAAAGGCGAATGAAAAGATGGTAGAGGAGACTGCCAAGGAGCTAGACGAGATAGACTCTGAGCCTAGTGCTCAGGGGAAGGTGCGAAGGAAACTGCGTCCAAGAGTGGAGCTGTCGATGAGACCAACAAGGTTGGTTCATCCGCCGATGAGACAACTGTCGATGAAGGGATTTCTTGCCCTGAGACACATGAGAAAGTTGTTGAGTCGTCAAAGGAGACTCCTAATTCTGAAGGGCTAGTCCCTGAAGTTCAAGTAGACTCGGATGAGCCTGAGGTGCAGGCGGCTGTGATATCTCCAAAACTGCCCTCAGTGCATCCTGAAGAGGAGACTGAGCCGATAGGGGCTGAAAAGAGAGTACATCTACTGATTGAAGATGATGGAGAAGATGACATTGTGCTTAAGAATGTCCGCCAAGGGAACTTCACTAATATCATTACAGTGAAGCAAGAAAAGACAACGGAGAACCTCGCCCTGTTGGAGAACAAGCTGGAAATGCTTGAGTCTGAGCAAACCAACAAGGACAAGGCAATCTAGAAATAAATCCGGTGGATGAAGTCTGCACTCAAGACTGTTGCTAACAACAAACTCAACATCTAGAGAAGGCAATGAAGGTCACAGTCACTTCAGTCAAGACAGAGAGGAAGAAAACAAAGAAGCTCATCCAAGGAGCTCTGACTCAAATGAAGCAGCATAATGAAGAATTGATCCTAAAGGCGGTGGAGACATTGACTGAGAAGTCCACTAAGCTCTTCACCCAAGGCCATCACTGATCAAACTGAGAAGATCACTTCAGAGTCAGAGAAGATGGCTTCGAGGCTAGCTGAAACTGAACAGTACTTGAAGAATTCAATGGAAGTCTTTGACAAGAAGCTAAGCTCAAGCCTATCTCAGTTGACTTAAACTAGTTCCGGAATTGAGACTGGAGTTGACCTGATGAAAGAGTACCTGAAGAAAGTTCAATCACTCACTGCTTTCGTCGTCAACAACCAAGATGAAGTCTTAAAAGATTCAGTGCCAAGAACTTTACCTCCTGCCAAGGATGATGCCAAAAAGGGGGAAAATGTTGTGAAGAGGAAAAGATCCAACCTTGAGGCATCTGAGGCAACAGGCACTGCACTGATCCAGTCCACTCCGTGAAAGTCAGCTGGATTGGTGGCACAGGCTAGTGATCAAACAACTCTTCCTCAACTCCCTCTTATCCCAGAAACTTCAGTGCACTCGCCCATCGAAATAAGAAATAATCCCATTATGTATGATGGTGATCAAGTAGCAAATCTTTACTCAGAGGCGTGGGGAGTTGTACCTGAACAAACTGAAACTCGGCGCAGGGCCAATATTGCTAAAAAAGAAAAGCAGCGCATACTGGAGAAGAATGTTGAGAAGCTGACTTTCATCAATTAACTTCAACAAAAAGAATTGGATGATGGAATTTTCAACTTACTGAGGAGGAAGAAGGAGAAGCCTGAACCTAGGAAGTACATAAAGACTGCTGCACCAAGGGCGAAGAAGATCCAAGTCCCAATTGAGTCGAGCACTGAGCCAGTCCTCATTAACACTTTCATATCTGAGGAGTTGAAGGAATTTTTGGTGGGTGCTCGAAATGAGTTTATCAGGCTCTGGTGCGTAGTCAAGAAGTGGGGCGACACTGAAGAAATTGATGCTTACTTCACTGATTTTATGGTGGACAACTGCCCTGAACTGTTCAAGCTCATCATGGACGAAGCTAACAAAGCTAAAGTTCAAGTGAAGGCCCCTGAACTGATCACTCGTACTCCCCCATACATTCCAGGCTCAACTATGTATGACTACAGGGCAATAATGAAAGAGGTGTTGAAGATTAACAAGGCTGAAGGGTACATCAATCAGTTGGACATAATTGACGAGCTGAAGGATAGAGTCTATAATGGATATGGGCTCAAACCTGAATTCCGTAGGATCTAACTGTACCCTGAATTTTGTTGTAATAGTAGGACCATTGTACTCATTCTCAAATTATCAATGGAATCTATTACATTTTCCCACAGACAAAAACTTATTTTTTTTTGTTGTTATTTAAATTATATACTTTATTAAGAACTGCTCTAGCACTGAACTTTTACCTTATAGATAGAATTTATTTCTGCTAAGTGTTTTGTGGATCTTTTCAATATTTTGGCTTCATCAAAAAGGGGGAAATTATTGGGACAATGTCAGTTTTGAGTTGATCCAAAATACCTTGAAAAGATGATCTGCCAAAATATTGTAATAGTCAGGCTATTCATGATAGGTAAGAATTGTTAGAGTGTTTTATATTCACAGGTACTCAGTGAGAGGAGAACTTATTGATGACAATCAAGACTGGAGCCTGAAGAACACAAGAGCACCATCACTGAACTTATGGCAGTCTTTCTAAGCTGGCTAAAAAAGTGTCAAGATGAAGAGCATGATCCTAAGATCATTGCCCACTCAGCCTGATGGGAACATGACTAAACTGAGTGATTTGGGAGAAGACTTGGAGTAGGATCCAAGCAAGCAAGAGAAATGTCAGTGCTGGACCATATACGAAGATGAGAACAAAAAGAACTCAGGAAGGACAAGTCCGAACTAAAGAATGAGTTCTGACACTCTCACCTACCCGCTGACGTGGACCAATGAGAAGAAGACAAGTCATGTACGGACACTGACTTGAACCTGATATCCCTGCAGTTTTCAACGGGCAAGCATTTAATGTATTTACCAAATCCATGCAAGGGCGGCTGCTGCATGAAGATTATGTCCGTTGAAGTATCCTACAAGGAAGATTTCTAGAAGACTATCTCTTTAATGTATAGTTTTCAAAACCATCTATAAATACAGAAGATCTTGCCCCAAACAAGGTTACAGGAAATTTCACAAGCCAGAAATTACTCAAGACTCACAAGCATTCAAAGTATCCAAAGAAGCACTCGAAACCCCTTAAATTTCCCAAGTATTTCTATAAGTCTTAGAGTGTATTATGTATTCCACTGAGCTACATATTCATATCTTAAGCTTAGAGTGATAATCCAATCCTTAGCATAGGTTTACCTTGTAAGGATTATCACAAATAGTTGGAATCCAAACTGAAACTAAAACCCTAATTGTTAGGTTTGTTGGTTAAGGTTAGAAAGTTGATAAGAAGGAAGAGGACTAGAACTCGCATTCTAGGGATCAGTGAGCTGGTCATTGTGCACCTTCGCACGTTAAAAACAAGTCAATCCTTTAGTGGATTCTCCTGTTGAATCAGGACCATGGACATAGGAGCTTGAGTCTCTGAACCACGTTAAACGCTCTGAGTTCATTTACTGCTTTGATATATTATTTTGCAATGCATATCTTTATTCATTCATTGCATGCTTTGTCAGAGTTAAATCAATCAGCTTGACCTGAACTCATTGCACTGCCCTTCTAATCACGACTTTATAAGAAAAGTAACATTCAGTTTTCAGAGTATATTAAAATAAGTCTTTAAACTTTCAGGGCTCACACAATTCCGTACAAGGAATAAATAGATAGTTGGCCAACTGACTTGCCTCAAAGCAACTAGTAGGTTTATTATCTATTCACTGCCTAACACTACTCTGAGTTAAGGGGACTCAGCTTTGAAAAGAAAGTAAAAAATTTGTATATGTGTATTCCCCTCCCCCCATACACGTATTTTCTTAGACTTGTACGGGACCAACACTTTCCTAGCCTCTTAGGCTTGGAACAGGCAGACCTTCAATGTCCTCTCTTACCACAGTTAAAATATTTCCCCTTTGATGCTAACCTTGGCTTTGCCTTTTGCAACAGTTGGATTCGCTTGGGTTCGGCCTTTGGTTGTCTTCCTCTTCTTCCCTCCCCTGGGACCAGAAGAGGTAGACCGACCATTAGCCACCATAGCAGTGGACTGGTGCCCCATTATCGCCTCCGCCGATACTAAAGCTTGCAAGAGCTCAGGCAAATGACTTGTCCGTTCATTCGTCTGATAGTTCAGTTGAAACTGCTCAAAGCTTTTCGGTAGAGAATGGAGTATGAAATCGACCTTAGAAGGGACATTAAAATCGACACCAAGTACTTCCAATTTGTTAAAGTATGCCATTATCTTGAGAATGTGCTCCCTCACGGGCGTTCCCTTCACCATTTCTAACTTGACCGAGTCATGTTTTGTGAACTGATTAATCATGGGGTTCTAATGTGATGACATCTCTTCAAGTTTTTCCATGATTTTAACAGCGGATACAATGTCTTCATGAATGCGCCTCAAATCCTCATATAGAGATGTCAAGATGATGCGCTTCATGTGTTCATTGTCACGCTTCCAATCATCATAAACTGCCTTTTCCAATTGCTTGACTTATCATTAGGCTTGTTGGGTTTATTAACGTGAATAACCCACTTGTGTTTTTGTGCAGCAAGGACAAAGTTTAAATTACATTTCCAATCGACATAATTTTCTCCAAAAGGTTTCTTAACTAAAAGTATACTAAACAGTGGATTAAAAGGTTGCGATATGATGAACCGGGAATAAAACATACATTCATATTAATATCTATAAAAATACGAAATTATCACATAATTTGATCACATCAATTATATTGAAACCTTAAAACAATATAATCATACATCAGCCGACATATTAAAATAATTTAAATGCGCCACGAGGGGTGGTCTATACATTTAAACACATTCAAGCAGGTTACAAATATTTATAGTTACAAACCTTTAATTCAAAATTAATAGTCGGCTCCCACTTTGACCACATAAAAATGGATAGGGACTCCACGGGGAGTAAGTTAATATCAATTTCTTATGCCTAAGTAATAACCATAATTCAATAAAGGATTATTATTTCGCTTTGAGCAAGCCACTCGTGGTGAGGGTCAATACCGCCACTAGTAATAATCCACAATCATCCTTTCAGAATTTATTCATGTGAAATCTATCTTTTTGGCCGATCCGAGGGGGATATGTATTCCAAAAAGACTTCACAAATAAATAAATTATGGAGGTCAAAATTGCTCCAATTTTATTATCCGGAGTAAAATCGTGTATAATTATAAAATTCATACTTCGTAATTTTTGAAAGTAAGGGTTTTCTTGGACAATTAAAATTCAGGCAAACACATATTATCAAATAATAAATGCACGAAAAAAATATCCATCAAAACAAAAATTAAAACGCATTGGAGCACTCAAATCCAATTGTAACGGTTTAAATTTTTTCACATCTTGATGCGAGAAATCATCCTTGTTGCTTTCATCGTTCGTCTCGAAAAGCTCCCACTCGAACAACAATAATTTATCAAAAACATCCTTCGTTTGGGATCGGGGCAATGTTTGGCATCGTACAAAATAATAAGCACGAAACACGATTGCACGGGATGAGATTCAACGCGCGTCGGCCCACAGAGGTAGGACGCGTGCCTCTCGGTGCCCCTACATGGGCGAGCAGCGCTCGTGAGGCAGACGCGCCTCTCTCGCGCACCCCGTGCTGCTCAGTGCCCCGTCATGCACGGCTCTGTGTGCTTCATGTAAGCCATGCATCGGGTTTCACCTTCCGTACTCGTGTCTACCCCCATGTACGATCCACGTCGATGTATGTGCCATGCATGCATGTATCTTCCTGGGTACGCCATTCTTAATTTATCGTCTCCATATTCGTTCCAATCCAGTTCTAATTTATTTACAAAAAATAAATAAACCTAGATTATTGGTCCCACTAGATAGATTAATTGTGGAAGCTTTAAAGGTTATGTCTTAGTCAAAGTCTTTTATAAGAGCACTATAGATAAAGCAAAACAGAATTGAAGAAAGCAGTAAATGGACCAGATTTATAGTGGTTCCGATTATAATATCCTACGTCCACTCTCCCTTTTATCAAAGGGGTCTCACTAACCAACCAACAACCAACTTGCGTACTGGAATTGTGAAGTACCAGTTCCTTCTTACAAACCCTTTAGATCTAACTTCGATATAAAGCTTTACAAACTTCAACCTTGTCTTAAAAGATGAACAGGTTGAGATCCAACAACTCCTTAATGAGTATATATAAAATATGAACAATAAGAGTGCTAAGAGTGATAAAGCAAAGGCTTGGAATGTGACTTCTTGCGCGTGAGAATCTAGGAGCCTTTCTTTGAGTCTGCACTCTTGTATTTATAGAGGTGATTAGGGTTTAGCCGTTGGAGAGCTAATCTAATCAGATCTCTATTTAAGAAAGCTTCCAATCAATCAATTCCCTAATTGATTGATTGGGTTGGTGGGATCCTTGGATTAATTGACTTCAAAACTTTCCAATCCTGATCTTGTTGACTTGATTTGAATCACCAACGGTCAAATGCTTCCAATGCCTAACTCTGATTCTCTCCAGAGAAGGCAGGACCAGGTACCAGGTAACCTCAATGTCTTCTGGTCCAGAGTTGGTTAAGAAACAGATTACTCAGGAGAATCAGGAGATGATTCTGAGCATCTTATGTTTCACCAGACTCGTCTGGTCCGGACTTGTCTGGTTTGGGGAAGGTTCTCTGCCTTTGGTTAGTCTCATCTGGTGAAGTCTTCTGGTGGAGTCCTCTGGTGAAGTCCTCTGGAAGGTCTTCTGGAAGGTCTTCTGGTGAAGTCTTCTAGTCTGGCATTTCCCCCTAGACAAAGTCCTAATCTAGTTCCTCATTTGGCTAACAGGTCCAGATGGTCCTATTACATCTTCTGGTTTGTTTTAACTCATCAAAACTAACAACTTTTATCCTACCAATTTACCCATTTTTGATGGAGTTAAAACTCAACCAGAACTGATTAAATACTTAAGCATAAAAAACAATAAAAGGATAAGACCTTAGAATAGATCTTATCAGGCAAACAAGAAGACAACAAGGAGTTGTCTTTTAAATAGAGAAGATATGATGTTTCATTAATAATAAGGACAAAAGTGATTACAAATTACAATGCACATCTGGTCCTATTCTAAGCATATCTTCTGTTCTCCTTAGGCACTAGGAACCAGTCGAAGAATCTGTCTTGAATGGCCTTCAACTCTGCAGAGGATGTTGGAGTGAAATTTGCCAACACCTTGGTCTTGTACAGCTTCTTCAGCTCTGCCCAATCCACCTGGTCTCCTATCATGAGAGTGTTAAGATAATGGAATTCAGGGGCAGTGACTTCCAGGTTGAATTCTATAGTTGAATCCATCAGCTGCTTGTAGAGCCCTGCATCATATGCCTTCATCCAAGTGTGGAAAGTCCTGTTGATGAGTGCATCATCCTATGGTGGAGGCCTTTGAATGTAGTGCTGGATAAACCATAAGGTTTTGGCTTCTCTCTATTTCTCTATCAGAGGGACAGGCACAGTAGAGTCAAAAGACCCTTCTGTCCTGAGAGGCAAAATCTCCATCACTTCGACAGGAGCCTTCCTTCTCTGGCTGGATCCACTGGCACCAGGAGTGATGCCAGCTTTTCTGGTCTTCTTATTCTGCCTCCTAACATATCGGAGCCTCTGCTCTTCATCTATGTTCTTCCTTATCCTGGCTTGCCTCTCTTCAGGTGTCTCTTCCTTGAATCTCTTCTCTGCCTCTTCAACAACAAATTCAAGAAAGCTCTTCTTTACTTTCCTTATCTTCCTCTTAGCAGGTCCAGAAATAGAAATAGGATCCTGCTCTATATCAGTGATCTCCTCTTCTGCCGCCAGCTGCTTAGCCATGGCAAGAGATTTCAACTCTTCCTTCTTCTTCTTCTGCAGCTCAGCCTGGGCCAAAGTGTTCTCCAGCAGGTCCAGACGAGCCCCATAACTAAAGAGAGTCTCCAGAGTGGTCTTCGCCAGACCAGTTCTGGCCTGCTCTTCCCCCTTTTTAACTTCATCAAACAAGGGTTGCACCACCTGTCTAATGAGATCAGGCAAGGCATCATCACGAAGTTGCTTGGCTTCTTCCAGGTAAGCCTTAGATTCAGCAACCAACTTCTCCTGCTTTTCGAGCATCTCCTGGAGAGAGTTCTTGAGCTTAGCAGTCTGCAGTATTTGAGAGGCCATCTCCACCTTAAGTACTGAGACAGGTCTCACCTGGTCCAGAACATACTGCTGGATCTGCCTCTGGCTCTCGTGCACATCCATCTTCAAGTAGAGGAAGTCAGACTTGAAAGCAGCTTTGGCAGAGGCAAAGACATTCTTAATCTGCTTTAAGAACTTTCTTCTTTCATCTTTAATCTGGTGCTCAACCAGAGTCGGTGCCAGATGCTGCATTGCCTTAGAGAATCTGCCGATCTGCAGGATTTGTTCATTGAAGAACAGCTTCATCTTCTGGAGGACTGCAGGAGTGACATCAAAATCCTCTTCATCAGAGTAGAGCTCTGGAGGAAATGAGAAGTGAGGACCAAACTTGTATGAGGGGCCTTCTGGGGAGATCATTACTCCCTGCTGGATCAACAAGGTGCGGATCACCACCTTGGCTGCCTCTGGAGTCTCAAGCTCCACAGGATTCTGGAGATTTAGCTTCCTCTTGATATCAATCTCCCAGGCAGTGAAAGTAGGAGGATCCATTTCTTCAAGCAGCAGCATCAGGTCCTCCACATCCTCAAGTCTGGCCTTGCTCCAGACTTTGGCGTCAGTCAGATCCGCCAAAAGGGGTAAGTGCTCTAGAAGGATAGGAAAATGCTCTCTTAGCCAGAGCTGAGCACTTACACTCATGCTCTGCCTAATGGGACCCATTTTATCAGATGAGAATGTAAAGGGTTTGGGCCCAGAGGTAGAGGAGGATGATGCTAAGTTAGCAGGCTCAAGTGAAGCATCCTCATCTTCACTATCATCGCTAGATAGACATGTGGAAGAGGGAGAGGGAGCAGAAAATCCCAAAGCCATAGAAATGGGGGGAATCTGGTTAGTGTGAGATTAGGAAGGGGTAGGAATTTGGGAGGTAGGGATTGAGGGGATAGGTTGTTCTGCACCAAAAGAAGATGATGGAACTTCTGGCACAGAGGCTGGGATGGGAATTTGTGAAGAAGAGGAGGGTGGAAGGGGTTGTTCTGCACCAGAAGTTGATGGCCCCTCTAGTACAAGGGCTGGGGGAGAAGGGTTTGTGGGGAGAGGGATATGTGAGGTGGGGGGAGAGGGTGTTTGAGTAGGGATGGTGGAGGGAGTGTATAGAGGTGTATCAGGTAGGGCTGCTCTGGTGAAGGAATGGGGGCACCAGGAGCAGGGGAGGGATTTTGTATATGGGTGTCTGGGGGAGATGTAGTGGGGTTTACAAGGTTGATGGGGATAGAGGGGGGATCAGAGGGATTTACCTGTTCTGAAGCTGTGGCTTCCTCCATCAGGTGAGAAGCCTCCTCTATGGCCTGCTCCAAGGCATCTCCCAGGTCAGAGCCAGAGTCTGACTCTTGAAGGATGACCCTCTTGGCCTTGGACTTCTTCTTAAGAGGCTCAACCTCTTCAACATCCTCTTCCTCTTCTTCTAATGGCTCACCCACCAGAAGAGTCTTCTTACCTCCTCTTGAGGTCCTGGGCTTCTTGGCAGAGGCCTTTCTGGCATCATCTGGCCTCTGCTTCCTCTTTATTCCTCCTGCCTTCTTGGCAGCTTTTTCACCATCAACTTTCTTCTTCAAGGCAGCTTGAAGAGGAATCTGGTCATCATCTGATGAACCAGAGAACGCTACGGTTGAAGAACCAGTAGCCTCAACCATCTTCTTTTGGCTCTTTTTAGGCTTCTGCCCCTTAGCAGGCGAAGGCACTGCTTGGAGAGGAGGGGCAGGGATGGCCTGTTCTCCATCAGAGTCAGGATGGCCATGGAGAGGCCCATCCATGGAGAAGATGATCTTGGACTTGTGGAAGCCCTTGCACCAGGAGTCCTTCCACTTCTTCTCTGGAAAGATGGAGTCCAGGATCAGTGTGAGCTTTGTGCCCAATGACACGTTGGCATTAAAGAAAAATTGCTGCTCTCCAGGCTTGCTGGGACACTCCTCCTTCTGCACCTTCAACTTATTCTTCCTCAACACGCCCCAGAAGAATTTGGCCCAATTGCATTGCACTCCATCAAAAATGGCCATCATAACACAGAGACGCCCAGTGAAGATGACATCTGTGTTATGGCTCTCACACATCAGTACCTTCATAACTATGTCAAAAAGTACCTTGTACTTTTGCCTGAGATGCTTCGTCAAATTCTGGCAAGAAGATGAAACGTTTTGAGTGTATTTACTAATTTGAAAAGTGTATCCCAATGATCAGAGGCCAGAGAAGTAAATACATACCTCTCACCTGGTATTGTAACCAGATGATACCACGGTTAGTCTGGTGTTACATCTCATCTGATGGAACCTCATTTGGTTCTGGCCAGATTTGACTCCGGATTTCTCTGGAATCGGTTTCTGTACCTCGTCTGATATCAGTCCTCATCTGGTACATACCTCCTCTGGAGATGTAACTTCCCTGGTATATCTAACCTGTAGGCATGTTAGTTTGAATACATAAAAATTATACAATAAAATGAAACAAAGGATACTTCTCTGATGTTCCCCCTAAACCAAATCTGTCTCTGGATCTAATAATCCTAACTCAAAAGCTAACTCTCTGAATCTGGTTTCAGCCAAAGGCTTAGTCAAAATATCTGCTCTCTGCTTCTCTGTTGCAATCTTTTCCATCCTTATATCTCCCTTCTCAACGTGGTCTCTGATAAAGTGATGCCTTATATCAACATGTTTGCATCTGGTATGAAGAACTGGATTCTGGGTGATTGCTATTGCACTATTACTATCACAAAAGATTGGAATATCCTTAGCTCTAATCTGGTAGTCCCTTAACTGTTGACTAATCCAGAGTAGTTGTGAGCAACAGCTGCCTGCGGCAATGTACTCTGCTTCTGTTGTTGATGTAGCAACTGAAGTCTGCTTCTTAGAAAACCAAGATACCAATTTATTTCCTAAAAATTGGCATGTTCCACTTGTAGACTTCCTATCTATTCTGCACCCACCATAATCTGAATCCGAATAACCACTTAACTCTAAATTGTCATCTGCAGGATACCATAATCCCAAATTTACTGTCCCTTTAAGATACTTCAATATCTTTCTAGCTGCTTCCAAATGACTTTTCTTAGGATTAGCTTGAAATCTGGCACACACACCAACAGCAAAGGTTATATCTGGTCTACTTACAGTCAGATACAGAAGAGAACCAATAAGTGCTCTGTACTGACTCTGGTCCACACTCTCTCCAGACTCATCTGGATCCATGTTGAAATTTGTCATCATAGGGATCTTGGCTGCTTTGCTAGATCCTATTCCAAATTTCTCTAACATGTTTCTAATGTACTTAGCCTGATTGATGAAAATTCCCTTTTCTGATTGCTTTACCTGCAAACCTAAGAATTAATTCATCTCACCCATCATACTATGCTTTAGGTATCTGCTTCAGCCCATAAAGAGCTTTCTTAAGCTTAAACACTTTGTCACCTTGTTCAAAACCAGGAGGTTGTTCCACATACACTTCCTCAATGAGAATCCCATTAAGAAAGGCAGATTTCACATCCATCTGGTATACTTTGAACCTCATGTGAGCAGCATATGCTAAGAACAAACTAATGGCTTCTAGTCTGGCAACAGGAGCAAATGTCTCATCATAGTCTATTCCTTCAGACTGAGAATAGCCCTGAGCCACTAGCCTTGCCTTGTTCCTAGTAATGACATCATTCTCATCTTTCTTATTCTTGAAAACCCACTTAGTGCCTCTCACCTTTTGATGTCTTGGTCTGTCTACCAGCTCCCAAACATCCTGTCTGGTGAATTGATTCAACTCCTCTTGCATAGCAACAATCCAATTTGAATCTTTCAGTGCCTCCTTGATGTTCTTGGGCTCAATCAGGGACACATAGCAACTGAATAAGGCAGCTAAGTTAAGAGTTCTCCTAGTCTGGACACCCTTAGTTGGATCTCCAATTATCAGGTCATTGGGGTGATCAACCAGGGTCCTCCTTCCCGTGGCCTTGCCTGGTTGACCATCTGCTACAGTACCTTGGTGATTATCACCAACCGCAGGAGAGCTTCCCCCTACAGGAGTTCCAACCTCTTCTGGTTCTGCTCCTTGTGAAGACTTCTCCTTCAGAGAACCAGAAGATGGGACATCATCTGAATCTGAATCTGAATCAAGAATAGGTGGATTGACCTTAATTACTCTGGGAGTAGTCTGATTCTGTGTCTCTTCAGAAGACTTTAAGTCCACCTTGCACTCAAAAGCAGATTCATAAAAAACAACATGAGGTGTTTCCTCCATACAAAGTGAATTCTTATTAAAAAACTCTAAATGCTTTACTAGTGTTGGAATATCCTAAAAATATTCCATCTGCAACTTTAGCATCAAAAGTTTTTAATTTTGATTTCCCATTGTCATGGATGAAACACTTGCAACCAAAAATGTGAAAATGTGAAACAGATGGGGTTTTACCTTTCCATACCTCATATGGAGTCTTACTATGTCTCTGGGCAATTAGGCATCTGTTTTAAGTATAACAAGCTGTGTTGATAGCTTCTGCCCAAAACCTCTGTGGTGTGTTGTACTCTGCTAGAAGAGTCCTTGCAGCTTCCTTTAGGGTTCTATTCCTCTTTTCTGCTACTCCATTTTGTTGGGGTGTTCTGGCAGCAGATGTCTCATGAAAAATTCCATGTTCCTTGCAATACTCTGCAATGTGTGAATTCAGAAACTCTGTCCCTTTGTCACTTCTGATCCTGACTATGCTCTGGTTCTGCTCATTTTGAATCTGCTTGAAGAATTCGGGCAGCTTAGTGATAGTTTCATTTTTCTTAAACAAGAACACTACGCAAGTGTATCTTGAAAAGTCATCTACTATCACCAAGGTGTACTTCCTTCCACTGAAACTAAGAGGAGAAATAGGTCCAAACAGGTCCATGTGAAGTAGTTGAAGTACTCTGGTTGTGGTTGTGCTCTGGACATCCTTAAAGGAAGTCTTGGGTTGTTTACCCTTCTGGCATGAACCACAAACCTGATCCTTCTTAAACACTTCATTAGGAAGACCTCGAATAAGACCTTTTCTGGCAATCTTATTCAGTGTCTTGAAGTTAAGGTGACACAATCTCTTGTGCCAAATCCAGCTGTTCCCTGCAGATCGTTTTGCAACCAGACAAGCATTTCTTGGGCAACTGCTAAAATCTGCAAGATAAATGTTACCCTTCCTCAAGCCTATAAGCAAAATATCATTATAATCAGAAGAAAAAACAGTGCATGAATCACTAGAGAACTTCACTGAGTATCCCTTGTCACAAAATTGGGATATTGAAAGTAGATTATGCTTGAGTCCTTCAACATAGTAGACTTTATCTACAGATACGCCATTAAAGGTCAACTTTCCAACACCTCTGGTGACTCAATAGTTGTTGTCACCAAATATCACTCTTGGCCCATTCAATGGCTTGAAATCCTGGAGATAATCTTTCTGGAATGTCATGTGCTTGGAACATCCACTATCAATGTACCACACATGTTTGCTTGAAAGTCTTTTCTCCAATGGGCTCTTATCCTCCTGCAGAGAGATCATTTAGGTCCCCTACTAGAGCTGGGTATGAATGAGCTCTAACACTTCCTTGGCTCTATTCCACTTGGCTCCAAATGCCCTCTTGGTCATTTTACCCTCTAAACAGGATTCACAAGTTGGAAACGGTTCGACTTGGAATGATTCCAAGGATCTGTCTTTCACCAATCTCTCTATCCGCTTTAGATTAATATGACCTAGTCTAAGATGCCATAGAAGTATTTCGTTCATATCCGAAGAACGCTTTCTTTTATTACTTGAAATGATCGACATGTTATTAGATTCTTAAAAGAAGCAGTAACAACTTTATTAAAAGTAACTGAATATCCATCAAAAAATAACTTAGAACCCGATGTTCACCATTTCTGCCTCCAGGCGATCAATAGACATTTAAAAAGAGATTCGACCCTTTCAACCAGGTATGTCTGCTCCATTTGTAGGGTTTTCACCCGGTCATCGGCAACCCCCACTTCTAGCATCAACTTCTCCGAGTTGTTGAGGGCCACCTTCTCACGAGCCATGACTGCTTGCATCTCCCGTTCCCATTTGGCTTTCACCTTCGTAAACTCGCTTCTTTCTTTGGCGATCTCAGCGTCCCTCTTCTTCAGATCAGCAGCTCGTTCATCCTAAAAACGGTCGATCTTACAACCAAGACTCCGGTTCGTCTGCTCCAGATCCACGATTTAGTCAAGAAGTCTTTGACTCAGGACAGCTTGATGGCTAGCATTGTAGTTCAAGAACCTAGCATTATCACTCACGCTTTGGCCCTGGGCAATATCTTCACATGTTTTCGTCTAAGAGATAGGAACAAGCTCAATTGCTCGTTTAATTAAAAAAGCCTAATTAAATATTTTTCCAAATTAAAAAAGAATTTAAATATAAATTAAATAAGGTTAATTTTGTACATTCATAATCGTATTTTTAAAATTATTAAGTTTATTATAATAGTGTGATAAGTCGATACAACTCGACAGTATACGATACAAAATGATAGAAAGTTTGATAATTAATGCAGCATATTACAGGTCATCAATTTTAAATCGTTAGATTTTATTATATATTAGATCTATTGGTTTATAGAATGTGTTTGGTATCAGGCAACTCGATAGGGTGCCTGGTCTAAGAAAATCCCAAGAAAGATTGCCTTATGTCTCTTGTACTTAATTAGGGGTTGTTTGATTCGCGCTTTTAAATTCGAAATTGGAAATTAATATAGTTTTAAAACTCAATTAATATTTTATTATATTTGAATTATTCTCAATGATTTATACGGATCGAAATCCTAATTTTAAATTTGAACATTTAATTTCTCGTTGTCCCTTATTCGATTGAAAGATTAGATTCCTTTCTTCGAATTTAGGAATCTATAATAGGGTATAAATTTAAGTCACATAATAGCACACAAAAATAATAAAATTAAAAGAAATAAGATAATAATAAAAAATAGGGTGTCTAGGAAAAATAAATGGTATAAAACGGGACAGGATATTACAAATGTGATAAAAGAATTATTCTCATAAACAAGTGTTTAATACGTGAATTATAAAAAGTACAAGTATATTTTCACGTATAACTCCAACAATCTCCCACTTATACTTAAATTCTGCTTTTTAGTATACATCATGCATGTCTAGTCTAGTTCTACGTGACGTCTTATGTCAATCTACATTAACCTAATAATTCCTCCCACTTATACTTAAAGCAGATCTGCAAAAGTCTTGACACTCATTTCATCCACATGTCTCTCGAATGTACTCTGAGGCAGACCCTTTGTGAATGGATCCGCTAGGTTGTCCTCCGACGCAATCTTTGTCACCTCTATATCTCCTCTCTTAATGATTTCTCGTATAAGATGGTATTTTCTTTCTATGTTGTTGGTCCCAAAAGGTGTATAAAGGTCTGGGGGGAGGGTGAATAGACCTTGAGTTTTTAAAACTTCACTTTAAAAACTTTTAAAAAATATACGATCAAACTCTGCAGCTGTAGAGTTTAAAACAAAAGGTTTGCAGCTGCAGACTTTCAAAATGCAAAGTCTGTATAAAAAGATTCAAACACTTATCAAAGTTGATGTTGTGATACTTTAGAGTATTTTCAACACCTTGTGCAACGGAAATAAGTAAAGTGTGTGAAGTGAAAAATTAAATGAACAAAGTTTTAGCTAAATGATTCAAAGAATCTATAGTTGTAGTCTTTGTAAGAATATTAAGCACACAGAGAATATAAATGTGATGAACTGAAATAAATAAGGATAATAGATACACAAATAACTTAGAGCAGTAGATATGAACAAAATATAAACGAGCAAGGTGAGTTATTCAGAGGTGTTGTAATCCTCCTACGTCCACTGTTACACCACAAAGGTGTCAAATTCACTAAGAATCTCCACACAGTCACAAAGTAGTTCCCCCTCAGACTTAGAATTTTCACACAGATCACTCTAGTCTAGGAAGAAACAAAGGTTCACTCAGATACTCTCTCTTAATCTCACACAGAGCTAATACACTCACTAAGAAAAATATCTACTCTAGGTAGAATACAGAGGTGCGTATAGTTAGGGAACAACAACAAGGAAAAGTACAATAATCTTAGCTTCTAAGTCCTAAACTTCTATTGTTTAAAGAACTGTAGACTTTGAAAGTTGTAGATATTGTGTAGATGTGCTTGAGAGCTTGGGGTTGTTGTTGTTTTCCTCTGAGGTCTCCTCTTCTATTTATAGGAGTCTTCAGTGGTCCTCTAGCCGTTGGAGGGATTGAAGTTTCAAAAAAAAATTCACCTCCAGCTTTGACTTCAGTTTAATTAAAGCTTCTTGTCATATAGTATTATCCTTCGAGTAGTACAAGTTATCTTGTAGTGATGACTGCTCAAAGAGCTATTAATCACTGAGATACTTGTTTCTACTAACTAGTAATTAGCTCTGGTAAACACTAAGATATTTCAAACTAAGTGAGTGAGTGTACAAAATGTACTACACTTAATTAATCCTACTAATCTCAAGTTTACAGCTAATAGTCCTTAACTCTGCAGATGTAGACTCTTCGGCTATAGACTTGTCTTCAACTCTTCAGATGCAGACTTGTCTTGTGCTAACTGTAGGGTCTGAATCCATCTTTGCAGATGTAGACTTTGTCTTTTAAACTCTTCATATCTCTTTGTACCTGCAATGTTAGTTTCCACAATACACATATATGTTTTGACATTATCAAAATCAAAGTGAGAAAATCCTTAGGATAAAAATATCCTAACATATGTGTTTGTTGGTCTTGTGGGTTCTCGGTTCCTTTGAATTTGCAATTGATCCGACATTATTACAATAGACAATGATTGTGCTGGGCAAATTCGGAACAACGTCCAAGTCCACTAAGAAGTTCTTGAGCCAAACTACCTCTTTCGCTTCACAAGCAGCTACATATTCGGCTTCCATGGTCGAATCAGTGATGCATTTCTGCTTCCTCCTCCCATGCAAACACACTACCCAATGTAGAATTTCTGGAGTATAGGACTAAATTGAAATCCGTGTCCGTGTATTCCACGGGAATTAGACTGTCTGACCGGTAAATCAACATTCTATCGTGAGTTCTTTTCAGATACTTCAGAATGCATTTAACTACAGTCTAATGGTCTTCCCGGGGTTACTTTGATATCTTTCCACCATGCCCACGACAAAGTAGATATCCAGTCTCATACACAACATTGCATACATAAGGCTTCCTACAGCCGAAGCGTACGGAACGCCTTTCATATTATCTATCTCTGTAGGCATCTTAGGGCATTGACTTGAAGCGAAAATACCAGCTTTCTACTAGTAGCTTCCCCGCAAGAGTACAGGTTCACTGTAGTATGGGCAAGTATAGGGACCAAGTATTATCGAACCTAAGGGATGAAGTGTATGCAAATAGATCCCTGAAGATCTACGCGTCGTAGCTAATATGAGTGTATGTTTGGGGAGTTTTTTGGAAGAATTAATTATAACTAAAATAAACTAATTAAACTAAAATACTGAAGAAGACGAATTAACTAAGGTTTGTATTCAAATGAGTGATGGTGATGCTCAGGATAGGAATCCCTACGTATACTAACGGAGCCGGTACATAATCAAGATAATCGTGACGTGCAAGAAATAACCTAAGTAAAAGATCGTAAGATGAAAGCTCAAGATTTCATACCCTAATACTTTATCCTATCAATCGACTTCACTAATCCACTAACAAGTTAATGAATCGTTCTTAATTAACGAGACCCTAGTTTAACTAAGGTGATGCGGTCGTCCTCCTTCGCTAAACCGGTAGATTAATTAACCACTTCTAAACCTTCTCATTAAGACTACTAGTTGTTAAAGAGTGATACGGTCGTCCTCTCCCTAACACTTTCGTACGAAATTCAAAGGTAAAGTTAAGATTGATTTTAAGAATTCATTAATTAAGAGAATTAAAACAAAACGTCACGAATTACCCTAATTACGTACTCACAACCTACTTCTACGAGTTCATCCTACCCTAAGCATGCAAGGGTTCTAGCCAAACATGGTGGTTTGAAGAATAAAAGCAATCACAAGAACAATAATCATATGCATAATTAAATTAACGAAAGAAATCAAGAACATAAACGAAAGAACAAATTAAAGTCTCTAAAGAAATATATATAAATGTGAAAAACTTGGGTTTATCGTCTCAAAGAGTAAAGAAAGAAAGAATTAATCTAATACGTTCAAAAGAAATACTAAAACTAAGAATTTGTAAATTAAAACCTCGATTACAACGTATAAAACTCTTCCAATCTCTCTTCCAAGCTTTCTCTTCGCTCAAAATATTTAAAAATATGTGTTCGTATGTGTGGATATGCTTGGAAAAAGGTATAAATAGGCTTGGGATCGAATTTGGGCATTTTTGGGCCAAAATATGCATTTGCTCGAGTATAGGTCGAGTAGTGACTACTCGACCTGTTGTAGCTCGAGTAGTGACTACTCGAGTGACTCTGCTCGAGTACTTTTCGGCAGTTGTACACATGTTCGTAAAATCTTCATATCTCCTCAACCGGGAGTCCGTTTTGGCCGATTCAAAGTCCTACGAACTCCTCTTTTCACCCTCTATCCATCTATGAAAACCATAGAGACAAATTTATCAGTTTATAGAAATGATACTCAATTGAATCCAAACACTCATAAAAAACACTCAAAATATGGGCAAATCGGGCACCAAAACATAACAATTTCACGCCTAATCAAGGGCACAATTCTTTTGATAGATGGATTCCGTGCCTGAAAGGTACAAAACCTTTCTTGGAATTTTGCATGCTGGAACACTTCAATATAATGTCAATGTACGAAGCTTGAGATAAGCCTAACAATCTTTTCTTGGGATCACGAGTGATTTTAATCCCAAGGATGTGACTGTAACGCCCCGGAATTTAGAAAGTTGACCTTTGAGGTCACAACGTCCTAAATCCGAGTTATCACTTAGTGAACCATATATACTGAGCCAGAAAATTTCTTATAAAAGATGAAACAATAAATATATTTATACAGATGCAGCGGAAGAACTTAACATAATACTTATTTGAGAAAACATCAGTTTGATTCTTAATAAAAACCATCATCCCATTACTAATAGGGAACATCCCGATGAGTCCTAGGTATAACTCTTGAGACATTAGTGACAAAAGATTAACAGTAGTATTAAAATAACATATTGTCTCCATCTTGATAAAAGCAGTTTATTTAATTAATAAACGGGAGTGGGAAGCAGTCATCTACGGCAGCTCCCGGACCTCAGCATCTTAACCTGAAAATGTTTAGAGAGGGGCGTGAGATAAAATCTCAGTGGGTAACTTGTATGTTGTTACACAGATTGTCAGGAGATCCAAAATAATAATACTTTTAAGATTTTCACCTTTCAGTTGGTTCATTATGATTCTTGGTCACATGTATTCGCTTTCTTTAAAGTAAAACTTATAAACACAAATTTAGAACAAAACATTCATATGGCCCGAAGGCCCATCATTCATATGGCTCAAAGGCCCATCAATCATATGGCTCAAAGGCCCATCAATCTCCTTTCTCAATCGTATGGGGGGCACCGATGGCATTTCCACCGCGCCCATGTCCCTAAAAATATGGGGGCACTGGTACTCTTTCAACCACATCCTTATCCCTATTGGGGGGGGGGCACTGGTAGCGACTCTACCGCATCATTGTCCCTAAAATTTTCGGGGTACTGGTACTCTTTCAACCACACCCTTATCCCTGTTTGGGGGGGCACCGGTAGCGACTCCACCGCGTCCTTATCCCTTCCATCCTTATCCCTCCATCAGCTTCCCTTACAACTTTCACATAGTTCATAAATCACATACCACATGCTCAATTGTAATAATCGCATAATCGCATTCACATTCATAAGATTGTTTATGTCTTTTACTGATATTCATTTTGTTTGTTTTAGAAAACTGACAACAGTCCATATAATATTAACTAGCTATACAGATAGTGTCACCCACCTTTTATGCAGAAAAGCCTAGCTTTGAGGACCTCACAACGCTTGAGTCCGAGTCTGGAGACAACACTTCTACCTAGCACATTCTTATCCATTTTAGTTATTGATATCTTATAAGCTTCTTCGATGATTAAGGAAGTTGGTCCGATAAGGACTTTTGTCGCACTTACTATTTTATCGTCTTATAGAGTTTACCAAAAGCTTTTAATATTAATGAGTTTAACTTTAATTAAACATCCTTGAAATTCTTAAAAGTTTTGGAAATTTATAAAGTTTCTTTCATTTTTCCTTTTTAAGGACACTTGAGGAATTTAAAATCCTTAATTCGAAACGCACATCATAGCACATGCTATTTGTTTAAAACACAAGTATTTCCATAACATTTAAACATTATAAATTATTATCACCAATATACTTATCAAGTATAAGTCATTTAATCAAGAAACTAAACTAAGGACATTAAGTTTAAAAGAGCAGTTTGCTACTTTGAGTGTTTTTCTCCTAACTTTAACCATTTTTTTCAAAAATACTTAGACTCATTTGTTGATGACCTTAATTCGAATTAGATAATTAGTGGTTGTTTAATACTCAAGAAGGTCATCAAACAAGATTACAAGTGATGATTTTGTGTAAGAAGGGATTAAGAAATGAAATTGCAAGAACTTGATCTTCTTTTGAATATTTTAACTTATTTTGACCCTTTCATGAAGGGGTATTTATAGACTTACAAGCAAGTAGGAGGTGTCACTCTCTTAGCACTTTTAATTTTGGCTTTGATAAGTGTTTAGCCACTTGTCTTATTCCTAAACTATTACATCTTGTATAATGACAAGTGTTTAGTACACTTGTTTGCTTTTAATGCAATGTTTAAGTTAGTGGAATTTTGAGCTGATCTTCGTGGGCCTTTCTTGCTTGCTTGGTCGCCTAGATGGTGTATCTTGTCATTGCTTTATTCTAATTATTTGTTCATTTTGCTTCTTTGTTGCGCTGGTCGCCTGACACCCATCTGACGTCACTCCTGGTCGCCTGGTGCTTGAGACTCTCTTTATCTTTGCTGGTCGCCGACATCTAATCTGTGTAACTAGTCTTTTAAATCTCCAAAATACTGTTGCTCGTCTGGTCGTCTATCAACATTTCCCCCTGACTTGTTCTTTATTAGGAAATTTTTTTACTAATAAGGGACAAGGCATAATTTTGATAGGATGATGATTATGTGCATGCAGCGAGCAACAGATTTTTTGAATTCTTTGGGCGGGAATTCGGGCGACCACTCGGTCATTGGAGCGACCAACAGGGCACCTCATGCGTGCGTGACGGTTGAGTTCCCAAGATACTCTGGATTTGAAACGTCGTGGGCGGCAGGTGACGTCATTGCCGCCCACGCGTATTTATTTGTTTGCACATAGGGGTCTACGAAATTTTCCAAAAATTTCGTATTTAACCCTGTTTTTGGCTTCTATAAATATCCATCTTCATTCACTTTTTCATTTTTTCAAAATTCTCTTCTACTTCCGCCATTGAAGCTTTCTTCCAAGCTTTGTTTCAATTTTCTCTCATTTGTTGTCTGAATCTTTGCCATTTTCCGCGCGAATCATCAAGATAATTACAGATTATTACTCTTTGTTTTGTTTTTACTTTTTATTTTTGCTAAAAAAATTTTGGAAATCTCTTCCGCCGCCGTTCACACCCTCGAGCGCCGTCGTGTTCTTTCCCAGCGCCATTGTATTCTTTCCCAGCGCCGCCGTTTTCCGTCATCTCCACCTCTAAAGCTTTTACTTTTATTTTTCTTTAAAATTCTTTACCGTTTTCGTCATTTTTCCGAAAATAACTTTTCGAATGGCCTCTTCTTCGAGCGAAACTGCTTCAATCGAGATTTTTGAACGTAATCCCAGAAAACGCCCTATGGAAGAAACCTCCACTGTTCCTCGCCGGTCGATTCGTCAAGCTCTTGCTCGAAACCTAAGAACTTTGTTGGTGGATGAGAAAACGGGTTCCGAGACATCCTCTGTTGTTCGCTCCATTGAAGCCCATGCCTCAGAACATTCTGGCGACGAAGAGGTTCAAAACCCTGCTGGTCGCCCAGATGCAGAAGAAGGTACTTTCTCGGATTTAGGGGAAGATTCGGAGGAGGTGGCCACTGAAATTGAAGCTGAGAGCGATCAACCCGAGATGGAGCGACCACGACTGGCCGTAACTTGGGAGTTTCTTGAGGAGATAGGTTTCCCTACCTCCAGAGTGACTCCCGAGTCTCAAATACCCGAAGGTGTTGTTCGCCAAAACAAATGGAGAGAGTATGCTTATCTCTACTCCAAAACCTTCCCCATTCGTTCTCGTGTTATTATGGCCGCCCAGGAGAGTATTTACACAGCGAGCACGATCTCCAGCTTAGTTACTGAGGATGACCTAGATAGCATCAGGTCTCATTATAAGATTCCTTACGACATCTTCTTGTATGCCCCCAAGAAAGGAGAAACTGCTGATCGCCCACCATCGAGTTGTACAACGATCAACCTGGACATACTCAACACGGGGTTCCCGTTGCCGTTTCATCCCATTATTGGTCACTTCCTGGAGGACATTGACCTGTCGATCACCCAAATTACTCCCAATGGGTAGAGTAATATGCTTGCCCTGATGACTCTTTTCGGCCTCGAAGGGTATAAGAATAAACTTAGTACGGCCGAAATCTATTACGCCCTGGTCATCTCAGCCTGTAAAGAAGAAGGCATAGGCTGGTACTATGTTAAGGCGAGGACGGGAGTAAAACTCATTGAAGAAGTTCCCAACAAAGTCAAGAGTTGGCATAACCAATTCATCGGCGGATTTTTCAGGCGGCCAAGCGCGCATTAACTCCCCTGAACGTTTTGGCGTAGTCAAACATAGGCTCTCTCATTTCCTTCTTAGGACCGCGTTGGGGACTAATTTTAATTTTTTCTTTTTTGCTGTTTTGCAGGTCCAAGAGTTTTAAAGTGGGGTAATCCAGGCCTGAGTGAGGAGTTCCTGTATACGTTGGCCGTGATAGTTCTCCGGAATCCCGCTGATCGTGACATTCTTCATCTTTCGAAGGCTCATTGTCGGAAAATTGCCCAACTCTTCACGAGTCCTCATCACCTAGAGGCCCAAGCAGAGATCCCCGAAGGTAACCATTCTTACTCATTTTGCTTTATTACACGCCTGATCGCCTGTACTTAATACTTCTCTTATTTATTTTTTCTTTTAAACAGATCAACGGGTGACTGTTGTCGTACCGACCATCCCAAGATCTTATCACTTGCTTGCTGCCAGAGTAAAGCAAATGGCCGCCGAGGAGCCGACCAGGAAGAGACAAGATCCACTACTGTCCCTTATGCATCTCCAGGCTGGGGGAGAAACTGCCGCTCATGCTCGCCCACGAGCCACCACTGGTCGCTCTAAAGGAGCTTCCAAAGTGCCCACTCCTCCCCGTGGTGTGAAGAAGGAGAAATCAAAGAAGGTCCCGCGGGAGGACACCCGTGAAGGGAAAACTGCTGAGCAAGCATCAAAGCGCTCCAAGTCAGTGACCGAGGCGAGCAGTAGGGCCCCTCAATCTCCGGCTTCCAAACCTTCCTCTGTAGAGGTTGTGAGCGAGTAGCAGGCTGTGGCCGGCATGTTGAAGAAGAAGCGAGAATCTAATGATCGCTCGTACTTGGGGTATGACCCCGTGAAGTTGAGGGAGTAAGTCTCCAAACTGCATCCGTGATGGTCGCCATTTTGTGATGTTTTCTAACTTTGAAGCTTTTTCTTTCTCTAGGTATAAACCTGAGGAGCACCCTGGGCGGTCAGAGGTGCTTCATCAACTTAGTTGCGTGAAGACTCCGCCCCCGTACCTTGATATCCCGAACTCTCATATTCGCCGGACGACTGAGATGGTCCCTCGCTCTTGGACTAAGACCTGCGAGGAAATTGTCCAGGATCAAACTACTAGCGACAATGCTCGGCTGGTCGCCTATAATGCCAGCCATCAAGCTGTGATGGCCCAGAGGCTCCTTGACCAGATTGTTCTACTGGAGAGAACAAATCGCAGCCTTGGTCGCAAGATTGAAGGCTTTGAGGCGGAGAAGGCGGCCGCTTTGAAGAAGAAAGATAATGAGCTCGCCCAAGAGAAAGCCGAGCATGCCAAAGAGGTGGCAAACCTGGAACAAATGTACAACGCTTCTGTGCATAGCGAGCAATTCGCCATAAATCAATCGAAGAAGCTGTCTCTTGAACTGGAGGTCACCGACGAACGAAACAAAGTGTTGGAGGGTGAGAAGACCGTGATGGCCACCCAAATTGAAGAGCTCCAGGCTGAGGTTGCTCGTCTTCAATAGGAAAAAACTGGCCTGGTCGCCTACGACCTATATGCTCAAGACGTGGCCGACAATACCAACTTGGGGTATGTATGTGCCTATGCCGAGAGCATAAGGTCAGTGAAGTTCGCCCTGGACCACAACCTGGATGTTCTGGCCACCGCCAAAAAGGACTTAATTAGCTATGTCAAGGACAACCCCATTGGTGTTGGGTTCTCGCTTCCGGTGACTGATCTTGGGGAGATGGGAATCCCCTTTGACATCTTTGGGGAAGGTGTTCAAATCATCCCTCCCCAGTTCTCGGGTGAGGAACCGAGCAGAGAAGCAGCGATCTTTGATGGCCTCCATTCTCTTCCCCTAACTCCTATTGATGGAGCGGGTACCTCAGCTGCAGCGGCCACGACTGCTCCCACTCCTGATGCGGCACCGACTGATCTGGCGACCACAAATGCTCCTCCGGCCCCCCAAGCTTGAAGATTTCTTGTTTTTGTTTTTCCTTTATCTTTTTTTAGGGCTAATGTTGGGAAAATGTATAAGACTTAGTTTTTTATTAGATGCCAAAATGTTCCTCCTAAGTTGATTTGTAAGTAAAATGTTCAGTAGAGTTAGTGTTAGTTAATCAGTTCAATTATTAGGGAACTGAAGTGCAGTTAGTAATTTCTAGAGTGTATTGAAGAATGAAGTCTGCTGAAGTCAAAGTCTGCTGAAGACGAAGTCCGCTGAAGACAAGTGATCTGAGAAATAGTCTAAGTCTTGAATGTTTTCTAAGTGCATTCTCACTAAGACTAAAACCATCAGGAGAGGACCAAGGTCCACTGATGAGCACTAACAAAGCACATTCAATGCTAAACATATTAAAAGCTGTTAGTTAATCTGGTTGGAACAAGGCAAAATGAATTTCAGTGGAAGTCTATAATAAATAAAGGAATAAGAAGGTTCTCTCAGCGGAGTTCCACCTTAAAGCAAGACAAGAAACTGGGCAAGCAGACTAAAAGTCCAATAAGAAGATGACACGTCAATGTACTTTACTAACAACCGACCTGCTCCAGACTGACAAGTACCAAAAGTCTTTCCCTAGCTATCTACATAAAGTTGGTGAACAGGCATGGTCTTTCAGCCGTTTCTTGACAAGACTTAAAGCTTCAAATAGAGTCGTTTGAGCAAATTAGATACAAGAAGACTTACTTGAGAAGATTCAAATCCAACGGGAATATTTTCAAGGAAGCCTATAAATACAAAAGGACGTGTTCATTTCTATGCACGGGAAACTCACAAGATCAAAGCTATCTCTACATTCATAACAACTAGAAGCACTCGAAATTACCTTTTTTACCCAAGTGTTTCACATTTGTAGAGAGCCTAACAAACCTTCTGTAACCAAGCTTAAAAGCTATATCCAAATCTTAGAAAGAGATAATCCAATCCTAAGCCTTGAGCTAAATTTGTAAGGATTATCTCAAAATAGTTGGAACCAAAACCCTACTCAAAACCCTACTCAGTGTTTAGGTTGAGAGCTAGTGTTAAGTGGTGTTAGTAATGTTGATGGGCGAGCAGAATCAGCAATTGGGCGACCAGGATTAGCACAAAGCGCATAAAGATTAAGGCAAAATAGACTTAAGATACACCTAAGATATCTGGCGAGCAGAACCTGCATGCTACACCAAGGCGAATGGGCAAACAAAATCAGATTAAGAGCCACATGAGGAACTTAGTTAACATCCTGCCGACCAGATCCGACCACAAAACCAAAACAACAACTAAGTGAGACAAGAGACCAATAAAATCAGACTAAAGACTCCTCCAGGACAAGTCCGATATGTCGAGCAGCTCTTGACTGCGAGCAAGTCCAACAAGATAAGGATATAATATAGTTTAGATAAGGTCAACTTAGTCAAAGGCCAGGTGTCGTGCATGCAGGCCTGGTAGGCCAAAAGTCACGACACCTCCTGCTAGGCAAATGTCTATAAATACTTAGATTTTTTCAGCTAATAAAACAAGCACAAATTATTATACACGTCCAAACTTCGTTTATGAATCTAAGGCAGCTCGATTAACTTACAATCGAACTTAAACACGTAAGCTTTAAAACGTTTCTAACCCATCTAAACCCGAAAATTCGTATTCACTAATTACGTTAGTGATCAATCATACGTAATTGTTTGATGATCGATTAACTACCAAAAACAGCCATTAATCTTCGAAATTAGAACTGATCATCAACAAATTAGCGCTAGAAGGAGGGTGTTCGAACCTTCGAATCATTGAAAACACGAAGGTTAATCCAAAATTGAAGAACAAGGTTGAGCTTTTGAAGGAAAAATTCAAGAACACAAAGAATAATACTTGATACCTCCTGTGAACATGCCTCAATCACGAGAGACACAACGTTCACAACATATAACAAGGGATTCACACTCCCGGATGTCCCAGGCTGGTGGGCGAGCAGGGGCGAGCAGAAATTACCAAGGGAATCAGACCAATGTTGCTCGTCAGTTAATACCACCGGAGTTGGACTCCATTGCTCGTAACTCCGACGAATTGGCATGCACAATTACCATGCTCCAGGCTTTACAAAGATAACAAGCCCAACCTGGCCCTTCTTATGTTCGAGCAAGGCATAGCCCCACAAAGACTCGTGAACATGAGAAGGCTAGGGGGGATCATTTAAATGAAGCAGACAGTGCCCAAGCTCGAAGGGCCAAAGGCAAAGAAAAACAGCACGTTGAGGCCGCCAGTCAGGGAGGTTCAACTCAGAATCCGGCCATGGCAGTGAGTCAAGGCATACGCAAAAGTGCTCTGGAAAGATTGGGTCGTCGTGGCAGGGGAATCATGGAAGTTCATCCCACTGCAGGAGCAGCTCGCCTAGCTGTTGTACCTGCTCGCCAGTCAGTCCATGACAGGCTGACTAGGTCAGCTTTTGGTCGCCTTGGCCCAAACGCAGAGCCCAATCCTAGGAGGCCAATCCAGGGGGTTCCCGCTCCCAATGAGGGACTGGAGCAAACAGACGGTTGTGCACCTCTGCTCGCCGGACAGCCTCAGAGTCAGGGGGATCCTTTAAAGAGCTCGTCTCCATGAGAAAGGCCATAGAGAGCATGCAGGGCCAGCTCGATCAATAGAGAGGATACAGAAACACAACTCTTCTAGTCTCACCACTATCTTTGATGATTCTGAAAGCCCCGATTTAGCAAAAGATTTAGTTTCCAGCAAATATCCAATATGAGGGCACGGCGGACCCCCGGGTGCATCTAATGAAGTATACCATTTATATGGTATCAATGGGGGCAAGTGACGCAACACAATGTCGCAACTTTCCTTTAACTCTGGGAGATCGGTTCCATAAATGGTTTTCATCTTTGCTACTAGATTCAATTCATTCGTTTGCCCAATTGGGCAAAGAGTTCTTGTCCCATTTCTCTACGGCCGAGTCTTATCTATCCCAAAGACATCGGTTATCCGACTTGAAACAGACTGACGATGAGTCGGACCGATTGTACCTGGAAAGATTCGACAAGGTCTTGTTAGAAGGGGAGTCTGTCAGTGAAGACACCAAGATTGTGGCCGTCCTAGCTGGGCTCAAGAAGGGCACTGAACTCTGGAAAGATGTACACCTTAGATGCCCGAAGACTTATGCCGAATTTCGGGATCAGGCAGGCGTCTTTGTCTCCATGCATGAAGCCCTGCAAAAGGACATGAGAGACAAAGGAGAGCAGAAAGAGGGTGCGAAGAAGCCTGGAACTGGTTATCGAGCTCCCAAGAACATGAAAGCATTTACTGAAGGAACAGAGCTGAAGGACAAATTGAACCACATTCTTACCGTATCAATCGATACAGTTTACAATAATGTCCGGGACAAATAACTGCTCACACCACCCCGTAAGATACGTCAAGATACAAGCAAGTTGAACCAGAATAAGTATTGTGCCTACCACTAGAGTGTGGGACACTTTACAAGCGAATGTCGTGACTTGCTGAAGCAGTTGTGGCGTTTTTATGAAGAGGGAAAGTTATCCGAGTTTGTTAAAAGGCAGCCCGGCAAAAGAAACAGAGACGAAGATTCTGATGAGGAAGACCAGGAACAGACACCTCGTCGGAATCGGGCTGGGCGACCAGCTCAGGTGCCAGCCGGAGGGCCAGTTCCAGACATTCAGATGATGGAACCTGCAGGGCCCATAGGTGGTTATTCTGATGGGAGACCACCAATTTCTAATCGAAAAAGAAAAGCAGAATTACGAGCGATCGGTCATGTACAAGAAATGGGGGTTATTCCACCTACCATGCAAACATCGGAATTAACTTTTACCGACAGAGACTTGGAAGGAGTATTGACCACTCACAACGATTCGCTTGTGATATGTGCCAAGATCATGGAAACTAGGGTGCATAGACTGTTGGTGGATACTGGAGCCTACACTAATGTCCTTTTCAAAAAGACGCTTGACCAAATGGGAGATTATACAGGCTACATCAGAGATACAAATCATCGTATTCTGGGGTTCGAAAATGCTGTGACGATCCCACTGGGAATAGTAACTTTCGCTATGCAACTTGTGACGGTCAAAGAGCCCGAGAAAAATATCGCAAGAATGGTGGATTTCTTAGTCGTTGATCAAGAGTCAACTTACAACGGGTTCCTGGGTCGACCTTTCTTAAATGAATTCAGGGCCGCGTGTTCAACTTACCATTATTGCATAAAATTCCCAACAGCAAGTGGAGTTGGCACAGTAAAAGGAGACTAGAGAAAAGCTCGAGAATGCCTCCTACAAATTCAGTCAAGACAAGAACAAGTATCTATGATGGAAGCGTCAACCAGTCAACTTGAGAATGAACCCTCAATTTTGGAAGACATTCTCGGAGCTCGGAACGATAAAATGGACATAGACGACCAGCCCTCACCCATGGGCGAGCAGATGTTGCAGGGCGGCGAGCAGACCTTGCCAGAAGCAACGTCACCCCCTGTAACTGACAGTATGCGCCCGAGTATTAACCAGGAGAGCCCGACTATGGTGACCAAACCCAACCCAAAACCCGCGGAAGATTTTGACCCCCGATTAGGTACTGAACCCATGAACATTGAGGATGAGCTAAGTCCGGAAGGACCAATAGTTGACCCTCGATGGATGGGGCAAAAATGACGGGCAACTCCGGACGAACAATTGGAGGCCATCAAAATTGATCCCAAACAAGATGACTTTGAACTTTACATTGGGTCCGAACTCCCCGAGCCTTACAGAACCCGCATGACGGACTTTCTAAAGGCTAACTTAGACATCTTCACATGGTCCCATGCTGACATGGTGGGAATCGATCCGAAGGATGCCTGTCACAAGTTGAATATCAACCCAGTCTGAAAACCTGTCCACCAGAAACGACGAAAATATGGACCAGACAAGTATCAAGCTTTAAACGAGGAGGTCAAAAAGTTACTGGACAACGACTTGATTAAACAGGCGTTGTGTCCTCAATGGGTAGCAAATCCTATCTTGGTACGGAAGCCGAATGGAACCTAGAGGCTATGCATAGATTTTACAGATCTAAATGCAGCATGCCCGAAGGACAACTTTCCGCTCCCGCACATCGATCAACTGGTGGACAGTACTGCCGGGCATGAAATGTTCACATTCATGGATGCCTTTGCAGGTTACCACCAGATTCCAATGCACCCAGATGACCAAGAAAATACGGCCTTCTATACTAACAAAAATTTGCTATGCTGGAAGAGGATGCCGTTTGGTCTGATCAATGCTGGAGCAACCTACCAGAGGCTGGTCAACAAGATGTTCGATGAACATATTGGGGAAACGGTGGAAGTGTATGTCGACGACATAGTCGATAAAAGTACACAGAAGGAAGATCACATCCATCATCTTTCCCAGGTGTTCGACATACTCCGGAGGTACAATATGAAGTTAAATCCAAAGAAAAATAGTTTTGGAGTACATTCCGAAAAATTCTTGGGCCATCTGGTCAGTAAGCGAGGAATCGAAGCCAATCCAGCAAAGGTGAAAGCGATCGTTGACATAGAACCACCACGCTCTGTTAAGGAAGTGCAAGGGTTAACTGGTTGCTTAGCTGCTTTAAACAGGTTCATATCACGGTCGGGAGACAAGTGCAGTCCATTTTTTGAGGCCATCAAAAAGGGCAACTTTGCCTGGACGGAAAGCTGCCAGAAAGTCTTTGATCAACTGAAAGAATATCTTGGAGATGTAAATATTCTATCAAAAGCAATTCCCGGTGAAAAGTTATATTTATACCTGGCAGCATCTGACACAGCTATAAGTTCGGTGTTAGTTCGGGCAGAAGGCAAGTTTCACCTGCCAATCTACTATGTCAGCCAGGCCTTGCATGATACCGAGGTGAAATACTCACCAACCGAAAAACTGGCATATGCTCTTGTCATGAGTGTCAGGAAGTTAAGACCATACTTTTTCGATCATCAAGTCGAAGTATTGACAAATTTCCCACACAAACAAATACTACACCGACCCGACACCGCTGGCCGTCTTTTGAAGTGGTCCATAGAGATAAGTCAGTTTGGCGTGACATATGCACCTCGAACCACGATTAAGAGACAAGCGTTAGCCGACTTTATAGTCGAATTAACCTTCCCTCAAAATCCAACGAGAGGGCTGGATCACCCATGGCATCTTTATGTGGACAGTTCGTCAACAAATCTAGCCTCGGGGGCAGGGATAGTGCTCATCAGTCCCGACCGACAAGTATTCACTTCAGCGGTCAGATTCGAGTTCATGGCCACCAACAATGAAGCTGAATATGAGGCCCTCATTGGAGATCTCCACTTATCATTAGCTGTCGGAGTAAGACGACTCTAGATTTTTAGAGATTCTCAACTCATTGTAAGCCAAGTACGAGGTGAATATGAGGCCAGGGACGAGCAAATGATTGAATATCAACGAATAGTTGCTCACTTGGTATCTCTGCTAGACCAAGTATTTATCCAACAGATACCTCGAACAAGTAACACACAAGCTGATGCCCTAGCAAGACTAGCAACAAGCGATGGGCCAGCAGATCTGACAGACATCATCATTACCAGAAAAGTCCAACCATCAACAATGGATTACGAAGTAAACCAAGTGGATGAACAAAATAACGACGATGATTGGAGAACTCCTATAGCCAAATACTTGAAAAATGGAGAACTGCCAAGCAACTCGTTTGAAGCTGTAAGAATCACGAAACAAGCAGCCAGATATACTCTGGTAGATGAACAGCTTTACAAAAGAGGCTTTTCGCTCCCACTGCTCAAGTGTTTGTCTAGGGGTAAAAGAAAGACAGTTCTGGAGGATGTACATTCTGGGGTTTGTGGAAGTCACACTGGGGGGCAAGCTTTGGCTTACAAAACTATAAGGCAAGGTTATTATTGGCCAACCTTACGAAAAGATGTAATCCAGTTAGCCAAGGCTTGCCACCAGTGTCTGGTTTTTGCTCCAAGTATTCATGCCCCGGCCCAGGAACTTGTATCGGTTTATAGTCCATGACCATTTGCAAGATGGGGAATAGACATTATTAGTCCTTTCCCGGCAGGATTGGGAAATGTTCGATTTGCCGTCATAGCAGTCGATTATTACACAAAGTGGGCAGAAGCGAAGGCCATGGTAAAAATTACACAGCAGAACATGATCAACTTCATATGGCAGAACATTGTCTGTCGCTTTGGAATTCCACGAACAACTGTGACAGATAATGGCCGCAGTTTGACAGAAAGGAGTTAAGAGACTTCTGTGCAAAGTGGGGGATCAGGAAACACTATTCGACTCCCTATCATCCCCAGTCAAACGGGCAAGTTGAAGCTGTAAATAAGATCATCAAGCATACATTGAAAATACGCCTGGCAGAAAGCAAAAGTAGTTGGTCAGAGAAACTCCTGGAGGTCTTGTGGGCATATAGGGTTTCTCACAGGTCAAGCACTTGAGAAATACCTTTTGCAATGGCTTTCGGAACAGAGGCGGTGATACAAATTGAATTAAAGACCAACACAGTCAGGACGACCAGCTTTGATGAACAAGCAAATCATTCCGCTTTGGCCACAGAAATAGATTTGCTCAAAGAAAGAAGATTGCATGCCGAGCTAAAGAATGCCATGTACAAACAAAGAGCAGAGCGTTATTATAATTCCCAAGTCAAGATAAGAAAGTTCGAAGTTGGTGACCTTGTTCTAAGAAAGAAGCTTGCCCCACCTCCAGGCATATTTGGCCCGACTTGGGAGGGCCCGTACAGGGTAACAGACAGGTTACCCAATGGAGCATACGACATAGAAGACTTAGATGGCAACTCGGCCCAATATTCCTGGAATGCAGCTAACTTAAGAAAGTACTTTCAGTAGGCGACCAGTTTTGCCTCATGAGAAAGTGAAGTTGAGCCGGGCGAGCTACTATGTCCACTGGGCGAGCTAGAATGGCAGAAATACAAGATGGATCCAAAAACTTGCCTAATTTTTTGAAATTTTCACCAAGTATAAGTGGTCGAACTGGGTTGGATTAGGTCAAGTTTGGTCGCGGTCTAGAATACCAGTATCTTGTATGGTTTTATTTCCTCTTAAGAGTCTAAAGATGCCTTGACAAAATGTATAGTGGTCGAGCAGCTTTGACTCCTGGTGTAAATTATGTTTTTAATGGTTGGAAGCTTAACATTGTTTTTGTCGAGCAGATCCAGCCTAGCTAGTACATGATTACATTTTTGGTCGCTTTCAACACTTGTAATTTTTTAAGATTGTTCCAATGTTAAGTTGTTCGTTCAAACAGAAATGCAAGCTCAAGGCGCAAGTTGATTATACAACCAAGCCCATTAAAGGTTGTTCGTTTTTAAATGGACATAGCCTAAGGCCAAAAGCCCATCAAATTCTAAGGCCAAGAAGTTCTTAAGGAACAAGGCCCAACTACATTAAGATTGTTGAAGCATAGATAAAAATGCAAAAAAATAATTAATGTAAGATAAATAAGACGAGCAGATGTGCAAAATAGTCTCATTAATAATAAGGCTTGATCGCCCAAAATATTACAATAAAAACGAACAACAATAACAAAAAAAAGAGAAAAGAGTACATAGTCCCTAGCTAATCCTGTCCGCTACGATCCTTGCCCGGCAGGTGGGAAAATGTTATCATCCTTAGGATCTTCCAGAGGAGAGCCATTGAGAGCAGGGTCAACGGGGACCACTTGAGTCAGTTCGGCGATAAGGTCCTCGGCGTCAGCTCGCTCATGGAGAGCTCTCTCACTTTGGTCGGCGGGCTGGATTTGCTCGCCCTCGGCAACATCGCCCTCTTCTTCTTCCTTGTCCTCGGGAGGACTTGTGATAATAATGTCAGGGCCGATGAAGTCAAGCTTGACTCCATAGTCAGGCAGGTCGCCAATCTGGAGAGCTGTGCCCGGGGCTGGAGGGTTTGATTCGACAAAGTTACAGAGCTCCTTGCCGATCTCCTCAACAACAGCGGCAGCCTTAAACTAGTGAGCAATTCGAATGCTCTCGGCATAGCCTATCACGTAACCCAGGATTGAGCTCACCTCCATCTTAGGAATAAGTTCCTCTTGGGTAATAGAGTTGGCGAGCTGAGATTCGAGGTCAGCAATTTTGGCCGTCGCCTCGGTCGCGAATTTCTCCGCGACCTCCTTCTGCTGTTGAGCGCGAGCAAGTTCTGCTCGCATTTGCTCGACCTCGGCCATCTTGACCTTCAATTCCTCGGAGACCTTAACATGCAGGTCCAGAGCACGTTGCTCGCTGATTTGATGAGCTTTGGCTTTGTTCTCGAGGTCGGCGACAATCTTCTTCGCCTCTGCCTTAACATCATCTTCTTCGCCTCTGCCTTAACACTGGCCGCATGCTGACGAGAATCCTTCTCGAGATCTTCTACCTGGTCGACCAGACACTGCACGGCTGCCAGGGTGTTGCTCGCCTCGACGAGACACAGACGGCCAATGTCACGAGGCGTCTGTGTCTTGACGGTCTCATTCATCTCCTTAGTCCAACTGCGAGCAACGACCTCAGAAGCGCGGCGGACAAAAGAATCCGGAATCTCGTGGAGGTTAGTCGGCACCTTTGAGCAGGCAAAACGGTGCACCATGTTAGACCGTCCAGGGTACTGCTTGGGCAAGTAGCTGGAAGGGCATCCTCAGTTAGTAAAAAAAAAGGAAGAAGTGGAGAAAATGCTAAGTGTCCTGGGCGAGGAAATTTGTACCTATCAAGACGACCCTTGTCCCATCCGAGATAAGTGGGGTCGGATGAAGGACCAGATCCTTCGCGGGCAGCGGCAACCAGAGCTTGCTCGGCGGGGTGCTCCACGGAGGGAGTTTGCTCGCTACTGCCTTCAGATGGCCAGACAGCTACGGTCACCTTTTCTTGAGAAGTTTTTGCTCGTTTGGCCGCCTTTTCAGTATCAGAGACGGGAGTGTCGTCTCCGCGAAGAAGTCTCTTCGCCCTCGGAGCTAGAGTTTTGGGTGGGCTGGCCACCGGCGCAGGCAGTTTCGCCGAACTCGACCCCCCAGCTTGTCTGGGATCGCCTTTTCCACCTTGTGCCGCAAGGGCAATAATCTTGGAGAGGGGGTCTGATTTCTTACGATCTCGTTTCATCGGTATTTCCCAGACACGATTATCGAGCTCAAGGAAGGAGGGGTAAAGAGCAACTGTGACGAGCTGATTGCAAAAGAAGTATAAAACGAGTTAAATAACACCAAGTATAATGCCGAACAGATCTGTTCGCCCAGCAAGCAAGGATACTTACCCTCCGGAATGGGAACCAAAGCCTCAAGATGGTGAGGATAAGTTGTGAGGTGGGCAACACGTAGTGTGTCCTCGGAGAAGAGATGGCCAATGCTGCGGTCTTCTCGGCGACGAAGGGCGATCAGACACGCGACGAACAAAAATTGATCGCTGATGCAATTCTTGACAATTCGCCACCCCAAGCTTTTGGGACCTGAAACAAAAGAAAAAGAGAGTTAAAATTAGTCTAACCACTTCAAAGTTGTAGAAGGGGTAAGACTCACGCTTTAATTCCCTAAACTCCGTCGGGGTCTCAATTCGCTCAGGACCCCAAGAGGGGCGAGCAGAAGCACGCCCGTCCCCCCCGACCCAGAACCAGTCGTGCTTCCAGTTTGCACCTTCCCAGGGATGTCCTCCACCAGTTTCTGGCCTGGTCGCGCCTTCAGATAATACCAACCCGCTTCTTCTCCAGTGCAACCACTAATCGTTATCAGATAGCAAACATCCTCAGCGGACAGCTTATTGGGGTATCCCTCTAGGGCGAACACGACCATCAGAGCCATCAAATTTATCCACCCAACAGGAGTAAGTTGGGTGATAGCCAAGTTCACGTCTTTTAAGAACTGGCCGACCAGAGGATGCAGCGGTAGGGAAACTCCGGCATTTAAGGTAGCAAGGTTGATCGCCGTCAATCCGTGTGGTGGGCGATCAGCTCTATCGTCCGCCAAGGGAGCATACATCGGGATGTCGAAGGGAATCTTGTAATCCCTCCGAATCCCAGGCAAGTCCTCCTCGGTAACGGTGGACATAATATAGCTCGCAGCGAACTCGGTCGCTTTAAGCTTTCATACCCCGCGAACAGAAGTGGCAAATCGGTTTGAATGCTCCCTTTCGTACTCGTTCCAATCCACACAGCGAGCAACCGCGACTGGAGCTTGATGCTCGATCAATCTGGGCTCGGGAAAGTCAATATCCCTAAGAAAAGCCCAGGTTAATTCGTCGAGATTCACTGGCTGAAGCACCTCGACCCCCTCATCCTCGTCCTCAAGGAGGTTCGAGCTCGTTTCCTCCAAAAGCTGGAGAGCAGGATTTGTTCGCTCATCTCTTTCCCCGGAGGGACGAGCTCCAGAGTTAACAGAGCGTGCGACCGAAGCCGCCTCGGGATCGAACTCCAGGTTTACAATGGGAGGATTCTCTTCGATGGGCCGTTTTTCGGGGTTCCGGGGAGGGAAAGATCCGGTCTCGGAATGCGACGACATCCAGTGAGGGGAGGTAAAAAATTTAAATGTTTGCAGATTCCAGCAAGGGAGAACTCGGCGGTTTAGAACTTTCCACGGCGGAGTAGGGATTTTTATGGAATAAGAACACACAAAACGCAAGAAAAGAAGAAAGCAAAGAAGAAACTACCTCGAAGTCGTTTGAAGGTCGCCGGAAATTGGAAACGTACGCCGGAATTTTGAAAGGGGAAGGAGGAGAGATTCGCGCTCAATAAACAGTGAAAATAACAAAAAATTGCGATTTTTTTCTTTTTATACTCTCTGGAAAAACGGGGTTCCGAGCGAGCAACTCGAAGAATTGAAGGACTGAAGTGCAATTTATGGGCGCGTGCAACACCTGCCCGACAAAGCTGGAAGGCGCATCGCCTCGAGATCATGTGCGCGTGGGCGGCAGCAATCATTCCGCCCAAGTCACACCTCGAGCCACACCCAGGCCTTGGGATCCCAACCGTCACCAGCCCAAGTCTGCTCGACCAATGTTGTCCGCCTGTGAAAAGTTGCTCACCCCCACGACATTCCTGCTCGCACCAATGACACTTAAAAGTTGCCAACCCAAAAAGTGCTCGTTCATCATCTTCACAATTTATTGATCGGCAAGGGGGCAATTGTTGATGGGCGAGCAGAATCAGCAATTGGGCGACCAGGATTAGCACAAAGCGCATAATAGACTCAAGATACACCTAAGATATCTGGCGAGCAGAACCTGCATGCTACACCAAGGCGAATGGGCGAACAAAATCAGATTAAGAGCCACATGACGAACTCAGTTAACATCCTGCCGACCAGATCCGACCACAAAACCAAAACAACAACTAAGTGAGACAAGAGACCAATAAAATCAGACTAAAGACTCCTCCAGGACAAGTCTGATATGTCGAGCAGCTCTTGACTGCGAGCAAGTCCAACAAGATAAGAATAGAATTTAGTTTAGATAAGGTCAACTTAGTCAAAGGCCAGGTGTCGTGCATGCAGGCCTGGTAGGCCAAAAGTCACGACACCTCCTGCTAGGTAAATGTCTATAAATACTTAGATTTTTTCAGCTAATAAAACAAGCACAAATTATTATACACGTCCAAACTTCGTTTATGAATCTAAGGCAGCTCGATTAACTTACAATCGAACTTAAACACGTAAGCTTTAAAAAGTTTCTAACCCATCTAAACCCGAAAATTTGTATTCACTAATTACGTTAGTGATCAATCACACGTAATTGTTTGATGATCGATTAACTACCAAAAACAGCCATTAATCTTCGAAATTAGAACTGATCATCAACAAGTAAGCTGATTGTTGTATCAGTCTGAAAGCTGGTTAGTTTTGGGAACTAGGACCTGGAATTTCCTAGTGATCAATCATCCTAAGAGAGGATTAGTTGATTAGTGCACCTTGGCACTATAACACAAGGAATTCCAAGTGAAAGGAATTCTCCTGTTTGATCAGGACAGTGGACGTAGGAGATTCTTCTCTGAACCACTTTACATCTTGTGTACTTACTTTCTGCTATTTCCTAAGTGTGTGTTAATCTCAAGTTTATCAAAGTAAAACGAGTTTTCTAAAGGGCTCACTAATCCGCATCTGAAAGCTAATTAGATAGTGTTTCAACTGAAAGTCTTGAGCTTTCAGTGGAGGTATTATCTCAGTAAGCTTTCACAAAGTAACTCTCAGCAGACCTCTAGTCCACTGACGACTACTGTCTTAAGTAACCTGATAAGTTTTACAAGAAATTTTAATTTGTAACCACAGGTGTATTCCCCCCCATACACCTCTTTACTCGTTTCGGGACCAACAATTGGTATCAAAGCAGTGGTTCAATAGACCATTGTTCTAAGTATACCTTGTGCTTAAAGGTATTTTCAAGGTCATCTGAATTGATCTTTTGATAAACTTGTTTATATACTATGGCTGACAATGCAGCTAGGGTAGCACCACCAGTAGAGAACAACATGGGAGTTAATCCCTTGAACCATATGTCTCATCACAAGCTTCCACAGTTCTCAGTGGAAAACTATGACTTCTGGAAGATCAGAATGAGAGCTCATCTTGACTGTGTGCATGATGAAATGCTAAGTGTTGGTCCCACTAGATTGATAAATTGCGGAAGCTTTAAATTAAATATCTTAGACAACTTCTTTTTACAAAAGCAGACTATAATAAACAGGAATTTAAATGCAGAAAATATTAAATAAGACCGGATATATAGTGGTTCGGATCTGAATATCCTACGTCCATTCTCCCTTGATCAAAGGGGTCACACTATCCAACCAACAGCCAACTTACTTACTGGAATTGTGAAGTATCGGTTCCTTCTTACAAACTCTTTAGATTTAACTTCGATCTAAAGATCAACAGCCTTCAACCTTATCTTGTAGATGAACAGGTTGAGGTCCAACAACTCCTTAAGAGTAGATATATAATATGAATAGTAAGAGTGCTAAGAGTGATTATCAAAAGCTTGGATTGTGACTTATGCGCGTAGGGTCTCTCTAGAGCTTTTTCTTGTGATTGCACTCTTGTATTTATAGAGGAGATTAGGGTTAGCCGTTGGAGAGCTAATCCAATCAGATCCTCTATTTAAGGAAGCCTCAATCAATCAATTCCCTAATTGATTGATTGAGTTGGTGGGATCCTTGGATTGATTGACTTCAAGACTTTCCAATCCTGATCTTGTTGACTTGATTTGAATCACCAACGGTCAAATGCTTCCTTTGCCAAACTCTGATTCTCTCCAGAGAAGGCAAGACCAGACACCAGGCAACCTCGGTGTCTTCTGGTCTTGATCTGGTTAACAACCAGAACACTCAGTAGAAACAGGGGATCAAACTGAGCATCTTTTGTTCTACCAGACTCGTCTGGTCCGGACTCGTCTGGTCTGGGGAAGGTCCTCTGCCTCTGGTCAGATCTCATCTGGTGAAGTCTTCTGGTCTGGCAGTTCCCCCTAGACTAAGTCCTAATCTAGATCATCATCTGGCTAACAGGTCCAGATGGTCCTATTACATCTTCTGGTTGGTTTTAACTCATCAAAACTATACAATAATTTTCCTAACAATTTCCCCCTTTTTGATGAAGTTAAAACACTACCAGAACTGATCAAAACATAAGACTTAAGCAAGAAAACAATAAAGGATAAGACCTTAGAATATATCTCATTTGGCAAACAATTAAGACAACAAGAGGTTGTCTGCTGAACAAAGAAGATATGATATTTTCATTAATAATAAGGACAAGATGATTACAAGTTACATTGAAGTTCAGAGTCCTATTCTATGCATATCTCTTGTTTTCCTTGGGCACAAGAAACCAGTCAAGGAACCTATCCTGGATGGCCTTCAACTCGGCAGAAGATGTTGGAGTGAAGTTCACCAACACCTTGGTCTTGTACAATCTCTTCAGCTCAGCCCAATCAACCTGGTCTCCTACCACGGTGTGTTGAGAAAAGTAAACTCAGGGGCAGTCACCTCCAGGTTGAACTCAATGGTAGAGTCCATCAATTGCTTGTATAGATCTGCATCATAAGCTTGCATCCAGGAGTGAAAGGTTCTGTTGATTAGCTCATCATCCTCTGGTGCTGGTCTCTGGATATAATGTTGAATGAACCAGAGAGTCTTTGCCTCCTTCCATTTCTCAATCAAGGGCACATGCACAGTAGAGTCAAAAGACCCTTCTGTCCTGAGAGGCAGAATGTTCATCACCTCAATAGGAGCTTTCCTCCTCTGACTAGATCCACCTGCACCAGAAGGAACACCAGCTTCTCTGGTCTTCTTATTTTGCCTCCTGACATATCTGAGCCTCTGCTCTTCATCTATGTTATTTCTGATCCTTGCCTGCTTCTCCTCTGGAGTCTCTTCCTTATATCTCTTTTGTGCTTCTTCAACAACAGTCTCAAGGAAGCTTTTCTTGACTTTTCCGATCTTCCTCTTTGCATGTCCAGAGATTGAGATGGGATCCTGCTCTGCTTCTGATGAATCCTCTTCTGCAGCAACCTGCTTAGCCATGGTAAGAGATTTAAGCTCCTTCTTCTTCTTCTTCAGCTCTGCCTGGGCCAAGGTGTTCTCTAGCAGGTCCAGACGAGCTCCATGGCTAAAAAGAGTTTCATTTGTGGCCTTCGTCAGATCAGTTCTCTCTTCCCTCTTTTTAACTTTATCAAGAAGGGGCTCCACTATCTGCCTTATGAGATCAAGCAAGGCAGTGTTGGAGGAAGAGTGAAGATCACGAAGCTGCTTTACCTCCTCCAGGTAGGCTTTTGATTCAGCAACAAGCCTTTCCTTCTTCTCTAACATCTCCTGGAGGGAGTCCTTCATCTTAGCAGTCTGGATCATCTGGCTGGTCATCTCAACCTTCAGCACAGAGACTGGTCTCATCTGCTCCAGTACGTGCTCCTGGAGCTGCTTCTGGCTGTGCATAACATCCAGCTTGACAAAGAGGTCATTTGCCTTGAATGAGGCCTTGACTTTAGCCAGAGTAGACTTGATCTGCTTAAGGAAAATCCTCCTCTCCTGCCGGATCTGGTGCTCTATCATAGCAGGGGCCATGTGTTGAATTTCTTTAGAGAAGCGCCCTATCTGCATGATCTGTTCATTAAAGAACGTCTTCATCTTTTAGAGCACGGCAGGAGACAAATCAAAATCTTTCTCGTCTGAGTACAGCTCTGGAGGGAAGACAAAGTGAGGCCCAAACTTGTAAGAGGGGCCCTCTGGTGTGAGCATTACCCCTCTCTGGATGAGCAGGGTGCGAATCAAGATTTTGGCTGCACCAGGGGTCTCCAGCTCAGCTAGGTTCTGAATATTCATCTTCTGCTTCAGCTTAATCTCCTAAGCAGTGAAGTTGGAGGGACCCATTTCCTCAAGCAACAACATAAGGTCCTCCACATCTTCAAGTCTGGCCTTGCTCCAGACCTTGGCATCAGTCAACTCTGCCAGAAGTGGTAAGTGCTCCAAAACGATTGGGAAGTGCTCTCTTAGCCAGAGCTGAGCACTTACACTCATACTCTGCCTAATGGGACCTATTTCTGCAGATGAGAAAGTGAAGGGTTTGAGCCCAGAGGCAGAGGAGGAAGGTGCTAAGTTAGCAGGCTCAAGTGAAGCTTTCTCATCTTCACTATCATCGCTTGTTAAACAGGTGGGAGAAGGGGGAGGGGCAGGGAATCCCTGAGCCATAGAAATGGTTGGGTCCTGGTCTGTATGGGATTGGGGAGGGGTAGGATTTTGAGAGGTGGAGGTGGAAGGAATGGGTTGCTCTGCACTAGAAGAAGTTGGGATCTCTGGTACAGAGAGTGGGATTGGAATTTGTGAAGTGGAGGTGTTTGGAAGGGGAATATCTGCACCAGAAGAGGTTGATGGCACCTCTGGTACAGAAGTTGGGGGAGAGGGATTTGTATTTAGAGGTATTTGGGAAGGTGGGGGAGAAGGTGTTTGAGGGATGGCTGAAGTAGTGTATATTGGTGTGTCTGGTAAGGTCTGCTCTGGTGATCCTTGGATTGATTGACTTCAAGACTTTCCAATCCTGATCTTGTTGACTTGATTTGAATCACCAACGGTCAAATGCTTCCTTTGCCAAACTCTGATTCTCTCCAGAGAAGGCAAGACCAGACACCAGGCAACCTCGGTGTCTTTTGGTCCTGATCTGGTTAACAACCAGAACACTCAGTAGAAACAGGGGATCAAACTGAGCATCTTTTGTTCTACCAGACTCGTCTGGTCCGGACTCGTCTGGTCTGGGGAAGGTCCTCTGCCTCTAGTCAAATCTCATCTGGTGAAGTCTTCTGGTCTGGCAGTTCCCCCTAGACTAAGTCCTAATCTAGATCATCATCTGGCTAATAGGTCCAGATGGTCCTATTACATCTTCTGGTTTGTTTTAACTCATCAAAACTATACAATAATTTTCCTAACACTAAGGGTTATTACTAAAGGTCCTTTTATTTTTTATGACACCTAACCCTAGAACTACAGCTGAGACTATTGTAGATCCAAGAGAAGAATGGCCCAAGGATGAAGATAACTTCACTGCAGATGAGAGGAGGAGAAACAACCTCAACTTCATAGCCATGAACATTCTCTACACCACCATTCCAGATTCTGTAATGGGAAGAGTGATCCACTGCAAGACTGCAAAGGAACTATGGGACACTCTTGCTCTCATGTGTGAAGGAACTGACAAAATAAAAGAGAACAAGCTTTCAGTAGCTGTTCAAAAGTATGAGCAGTTCACCATGGAGCCCACTGAGACTATTGACCAACTTGATGGGAGGTTCACTGACATCATGAATGAAATAAACTCTCTGGGAAAAGTCTATACCAAAAGGGAAGTTGCCTTAAAGATCCTGAGAGGTCTAACCTCAAGATGGGATGTGTACTCTGTGATGATGCAGAATACCAAGGATCTATCCAGCATGTCTATGCAACAGGTATTCTCTGAACTTAAGGCTTATGAGTTTGATCTGAACAGGAAAAGGGCTCCTGATGAGACCTCAACTGAGAAGGGAATTGCCTTCAAAGCTAAGGAGACTGAGCCAAAATCCCCAAGGCCTCAGAAGAGTACAAAGGCAAGCAAATCTCAAAGCAAGGCTGAGATGCAAGAGGAACTCAGCCTGATGGCTAGAAGGTTTGAGAAACTTAACAGCCGTTTTGGCAAATATAAGAGATTTTACAGGGATAACAGAGAAGGAAGAAGTTATCCTAAAAAAGACACCAGAGAAGGAGAGAAAAGCTCAACTGAGCCAGAGAAGAGAAAAGAATACAAGAACTATTCCAGAGGTGAAGGATCATCATCAAAGACCAGAGAGTCTACTGAGCAAAAGAATGATGATGCCAATAGATGTTTCCAGTGCAAGAAGATTGGGCACTTTCAATATGATTGTCCTCAACTGAGCACAAAGGAGAGAAAGGAAAGGCAAGCCAAAAGAGACAGGAGATATGGAGAAAGGAAAGCCATGGTGGTTGAGGATGTTGATGAAGATCTGGAATCATCTGATGGATTGTTCTCAGACAGCAGCGATGATGACATGTGCCTCATGGCAAGAGAAGAACCAGAGGTACAATCTAAACCATCCAATTCTCTAGGACACACACCTGAGCTAAGCTCAGAGTCAACTGAGGAACTCAATCTTCAGTCCACTTTGGAACAATTGATGATTGATTTCTCAAGGTTGCAAGAAGCAAGTTTTTGTCTCCAAGATGAAAACAAAAATCTCCTGAGAGAAAACACTAAGTTAATTGAGTCTGGGAATCAGGCAGATCTTAACTCAGCTAAGTCTACCATTAAATTGACAAAAGAGGTTGAAACCCTCAAGAGTCAAGGAAATGGCAAAGATCAACTGATAAAAGATCTTATTGAATCTAAGACAAGGTTAACAGAAGAGAATTTGAAATTGGTAAGCCAAGTAAAGGAATCTCTCCTGAAAATTGATGTCTTACAAAAATCTGAAGAGACTTTGTTAAAAAGGATTGATGCTATCAACAAACCCTCTCTTGCCATAGAGGAGATTCAAAACTTTCTAATCAATCCTAATAACAAATGTGGGATAGGCTTTATTCCAAAACCTTCAGAAGGTCCTCTAACTGTTGCTTCTTCAAGTGGTATAAAGAGAGTTTTTGTTAAGTCTGTGACCTTTCAACCACAGATTTTAGATAAGGGAAAAAGACCAGCTGAGGTCCAACAAAAGAGAAGTCAAACTGAGCCAAAACCAAATGGAAAGGCTCAGGTGACTAATCAGAATAGATCTCAGCAGAGGTACTATCAGCCGAGGTCTTCACAGATGAAGCAACCTTAGCTGAGAGCACCCAGGCATGAGCGCTCCTCAAGGAATGACTCATACAGAAAACCTATTCCTTTTGTGCCTAAAGGAAAAGGCCCTTCATACTCTTATCAACAAAAACTCAGGCTAGGTGCACCCAAGCCTAAAAGAAAGAATGTAAAGAAGGTTCCTGTTCCTTCAAAGGCTGACACCTATAGAAAGTTTACTCCCAAGGCACCAAGGGAGATAACAATCTATGTAGATGTTTATGGAAGATAAATTAGCCAATCTAAAGTGATTAGAACTGTGAGGCAAATTTGGATTCCGAAAGGTACAGCTAACCTGGTAGGACCCAACACCAAATGGGTACCTAAAGCTTGATTTTGAATGCAGGGCTCAGTGGACCTCAACAAAGGAGATGCTCTAAAATCTTCAGTCTGGTACTTGGACAGTGGATGTTCTAGGCACATGACTGGCAACAAAGATCTCCTGACAGAATTTGTTGAGAGAGAAGGTCCACAAGTCACCTTTGGTGACAACTCACAAGGAGCCACTAAAGGTTATGGTACTTTAATCATTGGCTCAGTAAGAGTAAGCAATGTATCCTTTGTCAGTGGACTTAAGCATAAGCTTCTGTCCATAAGTCAATTCTATGATAAAGGATACAGTGTTGAATTTTCATGTAACTTGTGTTTTGTCAAGAATATATCTTCTCAACAGGTACTACTAACTGGGTCAAGGAAGGGAAATATCTATCTTGCAGATTGGAAGTCTTGCACACCAAATGCATGTCTTATTGCTAAGAGCTCAACTGACACTAATTGGCTGTGGCAGAAAAAGCTAAGTCATCTGAACTTCAAGATGATGAACAGGATAGCAAGACATGGACTGGTAGAAGGAATGCCAAATGAAGTATACAACAAAGAACATATTTGCAAAGCCTGTCAGGAGGGAAAGCAAGTGAAAGCATCTTTCAAAAGCAAAGTAGCAACCTCTACTGACAGAATACTTCAACTATTACATATGGATCTCTTTGGTCCAGTAACCCCTGTAAGTATCAATGGGAGAAAATATACACTTGTTGTTGTTGATGATTTCTCCAAGTACACATGGGTGATATTCCTAGCAAGCAAAAAGGAGACTCAACTGAGGCTGCCAGAGCTCCTGAAGAAAGTTAGCAATGAAAAGAGCCTGAACATTGTAAAGATAAGATCAGATAAGGGCATAGAATTCATTAACTATATTATATCTGATTATTGCAAAGAGTTAGGTATTGCACATGAGACATCAGCTGCAAGAACTCCACAACAAAATGGAGTAGCTGAAAGAAGAAATAGAACTCTCAAGGAAGCAGCAAGGACAATGCTTGCAGAAGCTCAAGTTCCTAAAAGATTTTGGGCTGAAGCTATCAACACTGCCTGCCACACTCAAAATAGATCCATGGTAACCAAACATCAAGGAAAACTCCATATGAGTTATGGAATGGCAGAGAACCACAGGTATCTTACTTTCATATTTTTGGTTGTAAGTGTTTCATTCACAACAATGGGAAAAATCAACTGAAAGCTTTTGATAGCAAAGCTGATGAAGGAATTTTCTTAGGATATTCCCAAATCAGTAGAGCCTTCAGAGTTTACAATTGTAGAACTCTTGTGGTGAAAGAAACACCTCATGTGGTCTTTGATGAATCTACTTTTGAGTCCAGGAGTAAGGAGAATGAGGAGGTAATAAGCAAAAGACTAACCAGACTGAGTTAAACGCTACTGAAGGGCATCAGCCTAGGAGAACATGGCTCTCAGATCACCCTGTTGAGCAAATCCTAGGTGATCCTACCTCGGGAGTCAAAACTAGAAGTTTTCATGGGGAAAGTGCTTTGTGTTGTTGTTTCTTATCAAACTAGGAACCAAGTTCCATAGCAGAAGCACTTCAAGATTTGAACTGGATCATTGCCATGCAAGAAAAGCTCAACCAGTTCACAAGGAATCAAGTTTGGGAGTTGGTGGACAGACCATATCACTGCAATGTGATAGGAACCAAGTGGGTATTCAAGAACAAGAAGGATGAAAATGATGTCATAGTCAGAAACAAAGCCAGACTTGTTGCAAAGGGCTATTCTCAAGTTGAAGGATTTGACTATGATGAAACATTTGCCCCAGTAGCCAGATTGGAGGCAATAAGGTTATTTCTTGCATATGCTGCTCACAAGAAATTCAAGGTGTACCAGATGGATGTTAAGAGTGCCTTCTTGAATGGAGTACTCAATGAAGAAGTCTATGTGGAGCAAACCCCAGGTTTTGAAGAAAGTCACAAAGTATATAGACTGAGAAAAGCTCTGTATGGACTGAAACAGGTTCCAAGAGATTGGTATGATACTTTGTCACAATTCCTTTTGGATCATGGTTTCATCAAATGAAGAGTAGATAGAACTCTCTTCAGGATCACAAAAGGAGAGGACACTTTGCTTGTACAAATCTATGTGGATGATATCATTTTTGGTTGTCCCAACTAAGTCCTCTGTGAAAAGTTCTCTCAACTGATGAAGGGAAAATTTGAGATGTCAATGATGGGAGAAATGAACTTCTTCCTTGGACTTCCAGTTAAGCAGTCTCCTGAAGGAATCTTCATCAACCAAGCCAAATATACAAGGGAGCTGATCAACAAATTTGGGTGCCAGACCAGCAAAGTAGCAAGAGTTCCACTCAACACCAACACAAAGATAGAACCAGATAAAGATGGTGAATCAGTAGACCAGACTCACTACAGAGCTATGATTGGATCTCTACTGTATCTTACAGCAAGCAGGCCTGATATCACTTTTGCAGTTGGGATTTGTGCAAGATATCAAACCAACCCAAAGAAAAGTCATCTGGAAGCTGCAAAGAGGATTCTCAAATATCTCAAGGGTACTGTGAATATGGGATTATGGTATCCCTCAGATGACAATCTGGAACTCACAGGATACTCAGATGCTAACTATGGAGGATGCAGAATTGACAGAAAATCAACCTCAGGCACTTGTCAATTCTTGGGAAGTAAGCTGATTTCTTGGTTTTCCAAGAAACAAAATTCAGTAGCCACAAGCACTACTGAAGCTGAGTATATGGCAGCTGGAAGTTGTGGTGCTCAAATTCTGTGGCTAAGACAACAACTGAGAGATTACAACATTTTTGCCAATGAAGTCCCTATTTTCTGTGACAACAATAGTGCAATTGCTATTTCAGAAAATCCAGTTCTCCACACAAGATGCAAACATGTGGATATAAGGCATCATTTCATCAGAGATCATGTGGAGAAGAAGGACATCAAAATGCTCAAAATCCACACTGACAAGCAGAAGGCAGATATCTTCACGAAACCTTTGGCTGAAGCAAGGTTTCAAGAGTTGTCAGTAGAGCTTGGACTCCTAGATCCAGGAGAGTAAAGAAAGGATTCAATCTCAGAAGAGTTATTTTCAACTCAGTGGAGGTTCATATTCAGAGGAGGATCTTTCTCAGTAGAAGCTCCTCATCTCAGAAGAGTCTTGAATATCAGACGAGGTCAAACCTCAGTGGAGGTCAAAAGTTTATACTTATGATTTTTTCAAATCTAAAGCCTCTTAGTTTTTTTTTATATATATTTGGTTTCAATAAAATTACTAATGAGTGCTTTCTGGAAATTAAATCTTTCTTACACTTTTTCGAAGAGATTTTGGTATGGCAAGCATTTAATGAGCGTTGTACAAGTCAGGTTCACTTTTACAGTTACCTATCTCACGCGCCTTAAAACCCGGATGATGTGACCTTCCGGCTACCAACCCGTTCAATCTAAACCTTCCATTTTAGGCGGTTCTTTTCTAACCGTCAAGATCTCTTAAAAACTCCCCACTAACCTCTTGGACTATCCACGATCTCAAACCGAATTAATCTCGAACATTGATCTCTCCTCTCAATCTCACCATTCATTACTCATATAAAAATCCCAAACTTACGCTTGTAAACCTTTTTGAAATCACTCACAAGCAAACACTTTCTTTCTATTCCAAACTCACTCTGCAATTCTCTCTAAAATCCTATTTCAAAAATGGCAAGATTAAACCTAGGTTTTCTTACTGTTGGTCCCGGTACAAGACTGAGGAATACGTGTATGGGGAGGGATACACGTATACCAATTTTTCAACCTTAAAACTGACTGAGTCCCCTTTACTCAGAGTGGAAAAGAACTAGGAGCTGATAACACACCTACTGACTACACTTGGTGCGGGTCAGTTCGCTAACTATCAGTTCAAGTTCAGTGCGGAAATGTTTGAGCCCTGATAGTTTAAAGTCTTGTTTAGTTTGCTTTCTGACAAACTTGTTTTACTCAATTCTGAATAGTGTTTAGTAACGTAGTGCTCTTTTGAAGATCAACCTGATTGATTCAGGCTTGATAAACTTGAATGCAATGAATGAACAAGCAATATGGCAAGTATGCACAATATCAAAGCAGTACGAACACAAGGAGTTTAACGTGGTTCAGAGACTCAAGCTCCTACGTCCACGGCCTGATTTAACAGGAAATCCACTCAAGGGATTCTTGTTTTTAACGTGCCAAGGTGCACCAAGACCAGCTAACCTCACTGATCTATACAACTCCACTTACTAACACACTAACCGACTTACTCCCAACAAGCCTAACTTAGGGTTTTGGTTTCAGTTGGGATTCCAACTAAGTTGAGATTATCCTTACAAGGAAAAGCTATGCTAAGGATTGGATAATCTCTCTAAGCTTAATATAATGCTATTTAGCTCTAGGAATACAGAATAACTCTCGATTGCTAAGAAACACTTGGGAAATTTAGATGTTTTCGAGTGTTTCTCTTAAAGGCTGAATGCTTTGAATGCTTGAGAGTTTGAGTAATTTCTGGCTTGGAAACTTCCCGTAACCTTGAATGTGTTCAAGGTCTTCTGTATTTATAGGTGATTTGGAAAACTATCCGTTGGAGAGATAGCCTTCTAGTCATCTATGTAGAGTGGCTTCAAACGGACATATCTCCATGCAGCAGCCGTCCTTGCATGGATTTGGTATTTGCATTAAATGCACATTAAATGCTTGCCCGTTGAATGTGCAGTCTGAATTCAGCCTTCATGTCAGGTTCCGTATGTGCGTGTCCTTCTCGGATTGGTCCACGTCATCAGGTTGGTGAGAATGTCAGAACTTATTCCTGAGCTTCAGGCTTGTCTTATTAAGTTCATTTTGTCTTGAGCCCACCAGTCTTGTCCTGACGCTGAAATTCCTTTTGCATTGCTTGGCTCTACTCCAAGTCTTCCCATAAACTCAGTGACATCCTGTTCCCTTCAGGATTGAGTTAGTAATGACCTCAGGGTCATACTCTTCATCGCTGACACTTACTCAGCCAGCTTAGAGGACTGCCATAAGTTCAGGATGGTGCTCTTCGTCTTCAGGCTCTTAGTCTTGATTGTCACCAATGAGTTCCCCTCTCACTGAGTACCTGTGAAGTGTAAAATGACTAAGTATAGAACCTAACCAAGACTAGCCTGACAAAGACAGATTAAGGCAAACATCTTTTCAGGGGCTTTGGGATCTTAATCAAAACTGACAATGTCCCAACACTTACCAATAAAGAGAATTTCTGGTATGAACCCATCGTGGTTTTTGATAACCCTGAGATTGAATCCAGGCCAGAATTTGCTCACATCAAAGAGGCCCTAGAAATGATTAAAATTGCTGGGTAAGAGAAGTTTTTAACAGTTCATCCTGAGAACTGTTTTGACAGGCAGGTTCTTGAGTTCTTCTGTCATATATCCAACTTTGATTCAAGAATCAGGTCTCATCTCATATTACAAAGGAAGAAGAAAGTGATAAAGGATGACATGGATGTTACAGAGTACCAGAAGATTAGAAAGGAGATTCGCATTAGTGGAGATGACTTGAAGGAGCTGTTCAATCTCTCCTATGAAGGTCCGAATCCAGATACTTGTATTGCGGATAAAGAGGAAGAATGGGTTAATTCCATTATGCAAAGGAAGGTGAAATTAAGTCCAATAATGAACAGAAGTGTACTCCTGCCGGTATACAATGTTCTCTGTGAAGTTGTTGGAAAATGTATACTGGGGAACCAGGGAAGCACGGAGCAGGTGAGCAAGCCCAAGCTCAGATTAATGAAGGCGATTGTGGAGAGTAAGGAAAAGTCATTCAACTGGCAACCATTTTTTCCGAGGGCGTTGAATAAAGAGAACTCAAAGTTCCAACCTGACAAAACTCCCCAACTATCAAGTAAGCTAAACTTTGCAACAAAAATCTCTTACTTGATAGAGAATGTAGATCTGGGAGTGGATTGGATTCCAGACAGGAAGTGGAGTAACCTAAAGGCCTTGTTCAAGTCTGGAAAGGCACTAGAAACAAGGTTGCTTAAGCCTACTGTGGAGAGCCCAGAGGCAGTTGAGGAGGAAGAAGCTGACCCTGCTGAAGGGAAGAAAACCAAACTGAAGAGAAGGCTGGTTAAACTAAGTGATAAGATGGCCCAACACAAGGAGGCCGAGGAAGAAAAAACTTCTAAGAAGGAGAAGAAGAGGTCTATTGAGGCAGTGAAGGATAGTGCCTCAAAGAAAGCTAGAGTCACAAACTCCACTGATGAATCCTCATCAGGTAACCCTGACTCTTCCCCTACCATCCCAGAGGAGCCAACAGATAGCAGATCCCCTACCCCTTCCCTTCCTTCAGACGATGAAGAAGAGTACTCATTCTTAGATACTCTTAAAGATGAGGTAGCCTACTCTTTGGAGTCTAAGTACCCTGAGCTTGATGGGTACCCCACCCTAAAAGCATTATTCTTGAGACTGAGACTCCTTGTCCAGCTCAAAGACAGAAGATTGGGTGAAATTTTATTTGCTGTCAGAGGCAGCAATGCAGATGACTGGAAGAAGGAGGAGGTGGAAGTGATGCAATTTGCTGGAATGACCAAAACCAGACTTCTCTGTGATGAGAAGATTTTTGAGAGTCTGGTTATGGACAAAATAGCTGAGGCAAGAAAGGCAGATGCAGTGGAGAAGGTTGATGGAGGTGATAAAGAGAAACCAACTGAGGTTTTAGCTGAAGAATGAGCTGAGATTGTGAAAGCTGTTGAGACAGGAAATAAAGAGAAGGAGAAAGAGAAGGAGGAGGAGAAGGAGAAGGAGAAGGAAAGTGAACAGGGAGGAGGTACTTCACCTAGGCAAGGTGATGGTGAAGTAGCCAAGGATGTATCCATGGCAATGGATACTGAGGCACAAAATTTGCCACAGGAGAGCTCAGTAGAGGTGTCTACTGAAGTTCTCCCACAACAGCCCTCAGTGGTGACTAAGGAGTCAGCTGAGGTGTCTGGAAATGTTGGAGTTGAAAATGAAAAAGAAAAAGAAAAAGAAACTGAGGTTGAGATAACTGGAGTTGTAAATGGTGAGATTAGAGCAATCATCCCTGTAAAGGGTGAATTGGTTGAAAAGAAACTAGTTGAAAAAGAGAGAGAAAGTGAGAAAAGTGAGGAGAGAGAGGAGGAGGGAGTCCCAATGGAAGTAGATGCTTCAGGAGATTTAGGATGTGAGGCTGAGGGGAAAGAGCTAACCTTATTTGTCATGCAGGTACTCAAACGGATGAGATTCCCCCAGTAGAGGTCAACCTAACTCTTCTAAATGATGTTGTTCACTCTATTCAAGATGAAAAGCTTTATTCTCTCCAAGCACAGCCGAGGGATGTCCAGGAGATAGTGCAAGAAGAAGTGGATGAGATGGTCATCCTCTTAGACCATGTTGATGAACTCATGGAATCCACCACAACATCACTCCAGAATCTTACTCTTAAAGTTGAAGATTCTCAGCAGATGGTGATTGATGTTGTTGAAGGACAGAGCGTGCTTGTCATAGAAGCTTTGAAGAAGCTGGAGCAGAAGGAGGAAGAGGCCAGAACTCAATTTCTTAAAGACTAAGTGGAGAATGTCTCCATCAACCTAAAGTCCTCAGTAGAGGCTTTCTCAGCAGACCTACTTGGGAAGGTTGAAGGGTTGTGGAACTCAAAGCTGTCAGAATTCGAGGCCAAACACGAGGAGCTTGGAGCTAAGCTGGGTGAAGTCCTGAAGAAGGCGGCAGAGGACTTCCCAACCCAGGAGAAAACAAATATTTTGATAGATTAGAAGTTGGCTCAGTTTGTGAACTTTGGGCAAACGGCTGGAGCAACTTTGGAAAGACTGGAGGATGAAGTTGATCATTGCTCAGCTGAGTTGAAGGCCCTAGCTCATGATCAGCTGAAGCTCAACATCATTGTGGCCGAATGTATGATTAATGCCGGAAAGGGGGAAAAGAGGATAAGCGCTAAAGATATGAAGCTGGACCCCAAGAACAAAATGAAGATTATCCTTGAGACCCCTGATTTTGAGAAAGGCCAACAAGTGAAGAGCACATTGAAAAAGGTGGATGCTGAGGCTCAGAAGATTGCAGAAGCCAAGAAAGGGAAGGAGACCCCATCTGAGGACTTGTCAAAGTTTAAGAAAGCTCATCTGATGGAAAAAGAAGAGAGAGCTGCACAGAAGGGGGAAACTACCAAGAGGAAGTCAACTGACGTCCTCTCAGCTGAGGTGGCCAAGAATACCAGAACCTCGGGGAGGTTGGCAGCTAAGTCCACTAGCTCATCTGAAGAAGTTGAGGTACTCCCCATTCTTAACCCTGAACCTCTTTCATCTGAACCTCCTAAATCTGCCCCCACAAGAGTCACAGAGCTCACTGAGCTTATCAAAGAGGCTGGAGGGATGAATGAGAGAGCACAGAAGCTGGCTGCTCAATAACAAGAAAGAAGGGACAAGGTGGTTGGAAAGATGGAGACCATAGCTGATATGGCAGAAAGGAAGAGGAAGGAGAGGCTAACCACTTTTGATAAAACTACTTCCAAGAAGTTCAGGAATAGTTATCAAAGATGGGCTGCTAAGCTTAAGAAAGATAAAATCACTCCCTCAAAGACCAAGTTTCCTCACCATGATGCATGGGTACCTAAGAAGCTCAATGATACATGGGAAACTGCTAAAAGGGAATTTGTGTATTCCTATTATGTCAGTGGAGAATTGGGAAAAGACAATGTGCAAGAAGTCTTCAACTTATGGATGTTTGAAGTCTACCCAAAGCTCTTTCCTGCCATTATGGAAGCTTGGAATGATAAATTCCCTGATCAAGCCTTGAAGGCCCCTGAGCAAATCATCTACTGGCCTCCTCAAGATGCAACTGGAGCTGTGGATAGAGATCGGATCACAGAAGAATGGGTGTCCTTATGCGAGCAACTGGGTCTCAAGGGTCACTCAAAAGAAGTCATGGAGAGGAAGAATAAGCTGAAGATCCAAGTCTTCAAGCAATATGGACTGGAGTGTTTTGTACTAGGCATTTGTTTATAAGTCCCAGATGTTTTTAAGTTTGAACTTTTGTTAGTAGACTTCATGTAATATGTACTTCACTATTTATCATGAAATGAACTCTACTGATGTTTTTGCCCAAGATAATATCTCATTATCATTTAGGCTTATGTACTTGAATGTTTTTACTTACAAAATCCTTGAACTTTTATGTCATCTGAAGAACCTCATCTGAATGAAGATATGTAATAAAATAGGTTCCGGCATAATAAAAAAATGGGGGAAATTGTTGGGAAAATGTATAAGACTTAGTTTTTTATTAGATGCCAAAATGTTCCTCCTAAGTTGATTTGTAAGTAAAATGTTCAGTAGAGTTAATGTTAGTTAATCAGTTCAATTATTAGGGAACTGAAGTGCAGTTAGAATTTCTAGAGTGTATTGAAGAATGAAGTCTGCTGAAGTTAAAGTCTGCTGAAGACGAAGTCCGCTGAAGACAAGTGATCTGAGAAATAGTCTAAGTCTTGAATGTTTTCTAAGTGCATTCTCACTAAGACTAAAACCATCAGGAGAGGACCAAGGTCCACTGATGAGAACTAACAAAGCACATTCAATGCTAAACATATTAAAAGCTGTTAGTTAATCTGGTTGGAACAAGGCAAAACGAATTTCAGTGGAAGTCTACAATAAATAAAGGAATAAGAAGGTTCTCTCAGAGGAATTCCACCTTAAAGCAAGACAAGAAACTGGGCAAGCAGACTAAAAGTCCAATAAGAAGATGACACGTCAGTGTACTTTACTGACAACCGACCTGCTCCAAACTGACAAGTATCAAAAGTCTTTCCCTAGCTATCTACAGAAAGTTGGTGAACAGGCATGGTCTTTTAGCCGTTTCTTTAGCCACTTTTGATAAAACTACTTCCAAGAAGTTCAGGAATAGTTATCAAAGATGGGCTGCTAAGCTTAAGAAAGATAAAATCACTCCCTCAAAGACCAAGTTTCCTCACCATGATGCATGGGTACCTAAGAAGCTCAATGATACATGGGAAACTGCTAAAAGGGAATTTGTGTATTCCTATTATGTCAGTGGAGAATTGGGAAAAGACAATGTGCAAGAAGTCTTCAACTCATGGATGTTTGAAGTCTACCCAAAGCTCTTTCCTGCCATTATGGAAGCTTGGAATGATAAATTCCCTGATCAAGCCTTGAAGGCCCCTGAGCAAATCATCTACTGGCCTCCTCAAGATGCAACTGGAGCTGTGGATAGAGATCGGATCACAGAAGAATGGGTGTCCTTATGCGAGCAACTGGGTCTCAAGGGTCACTCAAAAGAAGTCATGGAGAGGAAGAATAAGCTGAAGATCCAAGTCTTCAAGCAATATGGACTGGAGTGTTTTGTACTAGGCATTTGTTTATAAGTCCCAGATGTTTTTAAGTTTGAACTTTTGTTAGTAGACTTCATGTAATATGTACTTCACTATTTATCATGAAATGAACTCTACTGATGTTTTTGCCCAAGATAATATCTCATTATCATTTAGGCTTATGTACTTGAATGTTTTTACTTACAAAATCCTTGAACTTTTATGTCATCTGAAGAACCTCATCTGAATGAAGATATGTAATAAAATAGGTTCCGGCATAATAAAAAAATGGGGGAAATTGTTGGGAAAATGTATAAGACTTAGTTTTTTATTAGATGCCAAAATGTTCCTCCTAAGTTGATTTGTAAGTAAAATGTTCAGTAGAGTTAATGTTAGTTAATCAGTTCAATTATTAGGGAACTGAAGTGCAGTTAGAATTTCTAGAGTGTATTGAAGAATGAAGTCTGCTGAAGTTAAAGTCTGCTGAAGATGAAGTCCGCTGAAGACAAGTGATCTGAGAAATAGTCTAAGTCTTGAATGTTTTCTAAGTGCATTCTCACTAAGACTAAAACCATCAGGAGAGGACCAAGGTCCACTGATGAGAACTAACAAAGCACATTCAATGCTAAACATATTAAAAGCTGTTAGTTAATCTGGTTGGAACAAGGCAAAACGAATTTCAGTGGAAGTCTACAATAAATAAAGGAATAAGAAGGTTCTCTCAGAGGAATTCCACCTTAAAGCAAGACAAGAAACTGGGCAAGCAGACTAAAAGTCCAATAAGAAGATGACACGTCAGTGTACTTTACTGACAATCGACCTGCTCCAGACTGACAAGTATCAAAAGTCTTTCCCTAGCTATCTACAGAAAGTTGGTGAACAGGCATGGTCTTTTAGCCGTTTCTTGACAAGACTTAAAGCTTCAAATAGAGCCGTTTGAGCCAATCAGATACAAGAAGACTTACTTGAGAAGATTCAAATCCAACGGGAATATTTTCAAGGAAGCCTATAAATACAGAAGGACGTGTTTATTTCTATGCACGGGAAACTCACAAGATCAAAGTTATCTCTACATTCATAACAACTAGAAGCACTCGAAATTACCTTTGTTTTCCAAGTGTTTCACATTTGTAGAGAGCCTAACAAACCTTCTGTAACCAAGCTTAAAAGTTATATCCAAATCTTAGAAAGAGATAATCCAATCCTAAGCCTTGAGCTAAATTTGTAAGGATTATCTCAAAATAGTTGGAACCAAAACCCTACTCAAAACCCTACTCAGTGTTTAGGTTGAGAGCTAGTGTTAAGTGGTGTTAGTAAGCTGATTGTTGTATCAGTCTGAAAGCTGGTTTGTTTTGGGAACTAGGACCTGGAATTTCCTAGTGATCAATCATCCTAAGAGAAGATTAGTTGATTAGTGCACCTTGGCACTATAACACAAGGAATTCCAAGTGAAAGGAATTCTCCTGTTTGATCAGGACAGTGGACGTAGGAGATTCTTCTCTGAACCACTTTACATCTTATGTACTTACTTTCTGCTATTTCCTAAGTGTGTGTTAATCTCAAGTTTATCAAAGTAAAATGAGTTTTCTAAAGGGCTCACTAATCCGCATCTGAAAGCTAATTAGATAGTGTTTCAACTGAAAGTCTTGAGCTTTCAGTGGAGGTATTATCTCAGTAAGCTTTCACAAAGTAACTCTCAGCAGACCTCTAGTCCACTGACGAGCTACTGTCTTAAGTAACCTGATAAGTTTTATAAGAAATTTTAATTTGTAACCACATGTGTATTCCCCCCCATACACCTGTTTACTCGTTTCGAGACCAACAGCTAATTTGTACTTTCATTCCCCTTGCTTGTAATCCCTTTCTTTTTAATGGAAGATAAATTTGGAAACATTGTCTATCTTTTTTTTTATTGTGCCTTTTTCCTTCTCGCTTGTTCGCTGTTGACACTTCTGTTCGCTTTCAAGCTTTATATAATCTTTACAAACAACTGTTTTTTTTTAAGATATCTTTGAACCTGGTGATCGCCTGATCGGCTGAGGTGGGCTTTTATCCTTAAACAGACTTAGACTAGAATAATTGGGCCTTATGAGTCCTTAATGAACGTGGCCTTAGATGTTTCTTTGATGGTCGCCCATAAATTTTGGGCCTTATTGTCCTTATGCGGATTTGGCCTTTGGGTCTGCTTTCTTTTAACCCTGTTGCTCGCCCCCTCCCCCCCTTCGAGTTTTTGAGCGAGCAAACTTGCTTTGTGGAGTGAACGAATTAGCAAATTACTTTTTACAATACATGCTTCATATACATCTTTTGAAAAAAGATTTTAACATACAATTGTACTTATACAAATAACATAAAATTTTGAATTAAACTAAATTTTACATTTTCCTTACATTTTTTGCCTATTGGTAATACTTTTTTAATAAAGCTGCATTCCAAGAGTATTGGGCCGAGTTGCCTTTCATGTCTTCTAAGTCATAAGTGTCGTTGTCCCATTTCTGAGTTATTCTGTATGGGCCTTCCCAAGTCGGTCCAAACACTCCTGGTGGTGGTCCCAAAACTTTTTTAAGTACAAGATCTCCGATCTTGAATTCCCTGACTTTTACTTGTGAATTGTAATACTTTGCGATCCTTTTCTTGTATATTGCGTTCTTCATTTCTGCCAAAATTCTCCTTTCGTCAACCAAATCCATTTCTGCAGCTAAGGCCTTATTGTTCGCCTGTTCGTCGAACGTTGTTGTTCGCTCTGTTGGTACCTTTAACTCTACGGGTATAACTGCTTCAACACCGAATGCCATGGTGAACGGAGTTTCTCCCGTACTTGTCCTGTATGATACTCGGTATGCCCATATCACTTCTGGTAGTTCTTCTAACCATTTTTCTTTTTTGTCCACTAACCGAATCTTCAATATGTGCTTGATTATTTTGTTGATTGCTTCAACTTGGCCATTAGATTGTGGATGATATAGGGTTGAAAAATGTTTTTTGATTCCCCATTTCTCACAGAAGTTTCTTATTTTCTTGCCTTCAAATTGTCGTCCGTTGTCAGTTAAAATTGCCTGTGGGACTCCGAATCGACACACGATATTTTTCCATATGAAACTAATCATCTTTTCCTGCGTGATTGTCACGAGTGCCTCTGCTTCAACCCATTTTGTGTAGTAATCCACGGCCACCACTGCGAACCTTACATTCCCTTTTCCAGTTGGGAAAGGCCCTATGATGTCGATTCCCCATTTTGCGAATGGCCATGGACTATTGACTGCTATCATCTCGGTTGGTGGCTTGTGAATATTGGGCGCGAATATCTGGCATTTGTGGCAAGTTTCGCAACTTTGATAGCATCTTGCAGTAATGTTGGCAAGTAATACCCTTGTCTTACTGTTTTGTAGGCCAATGCACGCCCCCCAGCGTGATTTCCGCAGACGCCTTGATGAATTTCCCATAAAACCTCTTGGCCCTGCTCTCTTGTCAAGCATCTCAACAACGGGAGTGAGAATCCTCTTTTGTAGAGCTGGTCGTCCACGATTGTAAACCTTGCTGCTCGCCTGGTCGTCTTGGGTGCTTCCTGGGGGTCCTCCGAAACTTCACCATCACGAAGATACTTGATAATGGGTGTTCTCCACTCACCCTCTTCATATTCTTCATTCACCTGATTAACTTTGTAGTCATATGTTGAAGGTTGACATATTTTTTTATGGTGACTTCTGACAATTCTGCCGGGCCCGTGCTGATAGCCAAGCGAGCAAGTGCATCTGCTTGAGCATTGTTTTCCCGAGGTATTTGTTCGATATAAATTTGTTCAAACATAGAAGCCAAATGGGTTACGATCTTTTGATACAACATCATGTTTTCGTCTTTGGCCTCGTACTCTCGTCGGACCTGGTTGACTATCAGTTGTGAGTCACCATATATTTGTAATTTTCTAACTCCAACTGCCAGTGCTAGACGGAGTCCGGCTATCAATGTCTCATACTCCGCTTCATTCTTTGTTGCCATGAAATCAAATTGTACCGCTGAGGTGAAGATTCGTCTGTCTGGGCTGATTAGCACTATTCCGGCTCCTGATGCCGCATTGGTAGATGATCCATCGACGTACATATGCCATGGATGATTATGACCTCTCGTCGGATCTTGAGGAAAGGTGAGCTCGACTATAAAGTCGGCCAACGCTTGTCCTTTGATCGCTGTTCGAGGTGCATATGATATCCCAAACTGGCTTATTTCGATAGACCATTTGAGGAGGCGACTAGCAGTGTCTGGTCTTTGTAAGATTTATCTTAGCAGGAAGGTTGTCAGGACTTCTACTTGGTGGTCGAAGAAGTATGATCGTAGTTTCCTGACGCTCATCACCAGTGCGTATGCCAGCTTTTCCATCGGGGAATATTTGATTTCTACCTCGTGCAGTGCTTGGCTTACATAGTATATGGGTAAATGGAACTTTTCTTCTGCACGAACCAAAACTGAACGGCTGGCCACTTCTGTGGCTGCTAGATATAGATATAATTTTTCTCCTGGAACAGGTTTTGACAAGACTTTGGTATCGCTGAGATATTCCTTCAACTGTTCAAACGTCTGTTGACAATGATCCGTCCACTGGAATCCGCCTTTCTTGATAGCATCGAAGAAAGGTCGGCATCTGTCCCCGGATCTTGAAATGAATCTATTTAAAGCCGCCAAGCATCCGATCAGCCGTTGCACTTCCTTGATGGATCTTGGTGGCTGCGTGTCCAAAATGGCCTTCACCTTTGATGGATTTGCTTCAATGCCTCGTTGGCTAACAAGATGTCCGAGAAATTTACTTGAATGAACGCCAAAGTTGCTTTTATTTGGATTTAGCTTCATGTTGTATGCTCGGAGTATTTTGAACGCCTGTGCTAGATGTTCCAAATGATCTTCCTTCTTCGGGCTTTTCACCACTATGTCGTCCACATATACTTCCATCGTTTTGCCAATGTGTTCATCGAACATTTTGTTAACGAGTCGTTGATATGTGGCTCCTGGGTTGATTAACCCGAATGGCATCCTTTTCCAACATAGCAAATTTTTGTTGGTGTAAAAAGTTGTGCTTTCCTGATCGTCTGGATGCATTGGTATTTGATGGTAGCCGGTGAATGCATCCATGAACGTGAGGAGTTCATGTCCAGCTGTGTTGTCCACCAACTTGTCAATGTGTGGCAATGGGAAGTTGTCTTTGGGGCACGCAGCATTCAGGTCCGTGAAGTCGATACATAGTCTCCACGTGCCATTTAGTTTTTTCACCAACACTAGATTAGCCACCCATCTAGGACATAGTGCCTCTTTGATAAGGTCATTGTCCAATAGCTTCTTTATCTCTACATCCAATGCTTCGTACTTGTCGAGCCCAAACTTCCTTCTTTTTTGCTTTACCGATTTTTTGGTTGGATCGATATTTAGCTTATGGCAGGCATGCTCAGGGCTGATGCCTACCATATCGGCATGTGACCATGCGAATACATCAAGATTAGACTTTAGGAATATCTTCATTCTGGATCTGTAAGGCTCTGGGAGCTCAGATCCAATGAAGAGTTCTAAGTCTTCTCGGTTCGGGTCGACTCTGATTGCTTCCAATTCTTCGACCGGTGTTGCTCTCCTTTTTTTATTTTTCCATCGAGGATCAATGATGGGCCCTTCCAAGTTGAGTTCATCTTCTATCATCATCGGCTCTGCTCCTAGCCGTGGTTCAAGGTCTTCCACATTGTTTGGGCAAGGTTCAGCCTTTTGTCTTTGTTGGTCGTTCTGGATCTCTTGTTCGCCTTCCTGCTGGTCATCTACTTCCATCATCTCCGTATCGATGGATTCCATGATTTCATCAAGTATGGATGGTTCATCTTCGACGCTGCTGCTCGACTGTTCGCCTATCACTGATACTTGATTGTCTTTGGGTAGTAACTATAGGAGGCATTCACGAGCTCTCTTTTGATCACCTTTTACCATACCTGGCCCTTTTGGTGTTGGAAATTTAACACAATAGTAGTACGTTGAAACAGCTGCTTTAAATTCATTGATAAAAGGTCGACCGAGAAATTCGTTATAGGAAGATTGCTGGTCTACCACTAGGAATTCTATCATTCTAGTCAATCTCCTGTTAGGATTCTCGGTCGATATAAGTTCAACTGACAACGTTACTACTCCTAGGGGAACGGTTACATCATCTCCGAATCCCACTATCTTATGATTATAATCTTTTACATACTCTGCACAATCCCCTATTTGATCTAATGTACTTTTGAACAGAATGTTTGTGTATGATCCGGTATCCACGAGCAATCGGTGGACTCGGGTTCCCATGATGTTAGCACATATGATCAATGAGTCGTTGTGCGGGGTGAGCACTCCATCCAAGTCTTTTTCTGAAAACACCAAGTCTCCCGTCTTCTTGGTGGCTTGATTGACTCCCACTTCTCTTACCTGAGTTACCGCTCTCAGCTCAGCTCTCCTTTTCCTCTTTGAGATTGGAGGTCTTCCGTCTGAACATCCCCCAACAGGCCCACTTGCCTCAAGCATAAAAAGTTCTCGCATCGGTTCTGCCGGGGCTGTTGGAACCTTTCTTCCCTTCTTGGTCGTCTTGCTCGGCTGGTCGTCACTGTCTTCGTCTTCCGAGCTGGGCGGACCAATCGCTCCAGGCCTCTTTCCGGGTTCCTTCTTCACAAACTCGGACAGTTTACCTTCTTCATAGAACCTCCAAAGTTATTTCAATAAGTCTCTACATTCACTAGTGAAATGTCCGATGTTCTGGTGGTAGGCGCAGTATTTATTCGGATTCAGCTTTCCGCGTTCTTGTCGGATTTTCCTTGGTTCTGAAAGCATATCTCTGTCTTTAACATTGTTATACACGGCCTCTATCGATGTAGCGAACACCTGATTCAACCTTTCTTTCAGCTCTGCCCCTTCATTGAAAGCTTTCATGTTTTTTGGGGCCTTGTAATCACTTCCCGTGGATTTCTTTCCGGCTTTCTTGGGATCGCTTTTATCACCCAATTCTTTCTGCAGTGCTTCTTGCATGGATACATGTATGCCTGCCCGATGTCTAAACTCTACGTACGTTTTTGGGCAGGCAAGATGTATTTCCTTCCATAAATCGGTTCCTTTTTTCAAGCCCGCCATTACTGCTACCATCTTAGTATCTTCGTGACCATCTCTCATTCCAAAAGTATTTTGTCAAATCTTTCTAGGAATTTCCTATCCGATTCATCATCTCCTTGCTTGATGTTGGCCAAGCGGTGCCTCTGAGTTAAAAACGATCCGGCCGTGGAGAAATGTGATAGAAATTCCTTGCTCAATTGTGCGAAGGAGTTGATGGATCCTGGGGCAAGTGCAAAAAACCAACGATGGGGCCCATCTCCCAATGTGAGTGGGAAGTTACGGCACTGTGTAGCATCCGAGGCCCTCATGGATATCATAAAATTGGAGTATTTTGCCAAGTGAACCTTGGGATCTGAACTTCCTTCGTATAGACTGACAGCCGGAAACTGTATTTTCTTCTGAACTGGTGCGTTCAGGATTGCTGGTGACAACGGCGATGATGGCAAGATCGTCGAGCCAATGCCCTTTTGAGAATCTAGTTGTCTTTGCATTTCCTCGATCGCCTTCTAGAGGGCTTGCAACTCGTTTGGAGACGCTCCACCGTTGGGAGGCTGTTCGTCACGATCAAGCCCAATGACTTCATCTTGATGCAGTCCCTCTTCAACGGGACGTTTCTCCTGTATTGGTCGCCTAGCGACGTTGCTGGCCCATTGGGGCCTAGCCGCCCAATGGCTGATCGCTGGAGTCGATCATGGACAGATGGGCGAGCATCAGTGCGCAGCCGCTGCTCGCTCCTTGGTGGTGTGATCTCCCTTCGCTCTTCCCTGTACTCTGTTTTTCCATCGTAATTGTGTCCCGTACTTCTTGTCGCGCCTTTGCTCAACTCCGTCCTTCCTCCCGGTGTGGATTCTCCTTTGCTCCCTAACCTCTCGCTAATTGGGGCTTTACCTTTATTCCGCCGGGCTTGGGTACTGTCTACCTCGTCATTTCGTGCATCTTCGCGTCTTTTACTCCCCTGCTCGGCTGACCGTCTGGTCATCTCCATCGCTCTTGACGGTTTCGCTCTTTCTTGTTGTCTTTGAATCGATTGTAGAACGGCAATTGTTTTCGCAAGTTCCTCCAGATTTCTGGCTAAGGCTTCCACCTCCGGGGGAAGGGTGTCGATAGTAACCTGCACGTTTTGGTTGGGCATGGCTCGTATGGTGCGTGCATGGCCACCCGTAGATGATACTCACGTCCGCGATCTTCGTGACGGATGTGCACTTGAAGAATATTTTTCTTGTGATCCTGCAATTTTCGATTGAATGTTCTGGTGATGAAGATCTTGTGCTTATCTTTATCAATTTAAGAATAACTAGCCTTGTATGTGTGAACTTGGTTATTTAACAAACCCTAATTCACACATGCATGCATTCTAATTCTTAAATATGAACAACTTCTTCACAAGTGTTGAATTACCTCTTTAATTTCCAGATTTCCGGTGATTTTTTCCAATTTCTGGTGATTTTGGCCGGAATCCGATGTTGATTTTGCAGATTCCGGTGACTCTCTTATCGAATTCTTCAAATCTTCAATCAAACGGAGGTTTGGACCCTTCTTCTAGCGCCAATTGTTGATGACCTTGATTCGAATTAGATAATTAGTGGTTTTTTAATACTCAAGAAGGTCATCAAACAAGATTACAAGTGATGATATTGTGTAAGAAGGGATTAAGAAATGAAATTGCAAGAACTTGGTCTTCTTTTGAATATTTTAACTTATTTTGACCCTTTCATGAAGGGGTATTTATAGACTTACAAGCAAGTAGGAGGTGTCACTCTCTTAGCCCTTTTAATTTTGGCTTTGACAAGTGTTTAGCCACTTGTCTTATTCCTAAACTATTACATCTTGTATAATGACAAGTGTTTAGTACACTTGTTTGCTTCTAATGCAATGTTTAAGTTAGTGGAATTTTGAGCTGATCTTCGTGGGCCTTTCTTGCTCGCTTGGTCACCTAGATGGTGTATCTTGTCATTTCTTTATTCTAATTATTTGTTCATTTTGCTTCTTTGTTGCGCTGGTCGCCTGACACCCATCTGACGTCACTCCTGGTCACCTGGTGCTTGAGACTCTCTTTATCTTTGCTGGTCGCCGACATCTAATCTGTGTAACTAGTCTTTTAAATCTCCAAAACACTATTGCTCATCTGGTCGTCTATCAACATTGCCCAGGCGAGCAACATCATTCAATTATCACGAAATTTATACAGTAGGCACTTAATCAAGTATACTTTACATATAAAATTTATCCTATATCATTTGGTTCACGAAAATACGATTTATAGACTCGTTTTTAAAACGTGACACTAAGAGGGTGTTTGACTAAACTTATTTGAAACATCTTATAAGCTCTAACATCTTATAAGTTGTTTTAAGAGCTTATAAGATGTAATTTTTAAGTAGCTTATAAGTTGCTAAAGTGTTTGGCTAATACAACTTATAAGATCTATGATAATTTATAACAAATATTTTTTAAATTTATAAAAAATAATTTTTTTCTATTTTTTATCTTGAGGTGTGGTGGGTGGGGGTTGGGGAGGGGTGGGGTGGTTTCAGGGTGAGGTGGGTGGTTGGGATGGAGGTGGTTAGGAAAATAAATTGGGAAATCCCAACTTATTTTTTACAGCTTATAAGATGTTGGGAGCTTATTTTATGATCTTATAAATTGTTAAACATCTTATTTTACCAAACACATTAGTATTAATTATAAGTTCTTAAACAACTTATAAAATGTTTTAAGGAGCTTATAAGCTCAACCAAACACCCTCTAAGTTACAGAAACTGTCCAGTGAGTTTTTATCGTGTGCAGTGACCAAAATATTTTTAGTAAAATTGTTTCCACATACACATAAATTATGAAAAAATTCATGGAGATAGATAACTTCATGTGTTATTTTATTATGATTTTTTAAAAAATTCTATAGTTAACGTATCAAAGCAGTTTCACATGTGAACACATAAAATGTCGCAGATCGTCACACTTTCTTTAAAAATTCATAACTTATCAACAAAAATTCCGAATAACATAAAACCAGTGGTAAGTGAAAGTTAAATCATCCTAGTTTCATAATATGTAAACAAAATACTCAGAAACTAAGTGTATAAAATCTCGTTTTACTCCAGAAGCATCAGGTTGCTCCAAAACAGTGGGTTTTCAACATACTTGTGTGAATACTTACTTCTATTCTTATACTTATCATGCCATACAATTTTCACCACTTAATACACATTAAAACAACATCTCTTAACATGCATATAAACATCCATACTCATATTTTATACAAGACTTTAACATATTCTAACATACAAACCTATCATGCTCACAAGATCACATATAACACATACTTAAAGAGTTATGAAGTTAGGGTTGTTTCCAACCTTTTGGAGACTTTTATTTTTAGCTAAGATGGCCTATTTAGCTCTTGAAGTTCTTGTGAATGAATGGGAATGATGCTCCTTGGATGAAAGAATGCTAAAGCAATAAGAACACAAGTTAGCATTAGAATTCAAGATAACTTGGAAGAATGGAATGAAAGGGATTACAAATTGCATTGAGTGACCCAAAACCTTAAACCCTTTACCAATGGGGAATCTTGACACTTAAAATATGACCTTCAATGGCTTAGAAGGGAAGGAGAAAGACTTCCTTTATTTGATAGTAGTTGCTGCCGTGAGGAGAGAGTATATGAGGGGAAAGTGGGTTTCTTTCTAACCCTTTTTGTGGTGGCTGCCAAATGTGAGCAAGAGGGAAGAGAGTGGGGTATTTATAGGAGGATTTGGGTATTATACACGGCTGGGAGCTGAGGGAGGTGGGGAAAACAAGTCAAGACATTTGATGGAGGGAGTACAAGTCCCTTATGATTTAAAAAATGGAAATTTATCCATGAAATAAGGGAAAAGATGGAGGGGCTGACTTTTGGCCTCCTTTCTCCAGCTGATGGACGTTCAAAGCTGATATGGAAAGAGGTAGAGGAAGTCTTGAGGGTGTAAGAAGATTACATGTACTAAATAATTAAAAAAAAAAAGAGAAACATGGAGCTTAATTTAGGGAGATGGGATGGGGGCTGACCTTGCTGCCCTCCTTCAGCTCTTGGATGAAAATTGTGGGCCTATGGGAGGACTTTTGAGTCCTCTCAGTGTTATTGGACGCGATATAGTTTTTGGTTTCGAAATCGGATATTTTTCGACTAAGTTTCGAGCTCCGAAAATGAAGTTTTGGATCAATTTTCATAAGAATAAATTAAGGTTTTAATTTTCCTAATTCAAAATTATTATTTAACTTACTTTATTAATTGGGTATTAGTTTGGATCGGGGGTTTTTTGCCCAACTTTTGGTGACAAGTATTCAATTTTTATTTAATAATTATAAGCGTTATTAGGGCATTGAAAATGCCTATTTGGAATTTGTATTTTTTTAATTTCATTAGTTCATGATTTAGTTTCATCAATTCGTGATTTAATTTCATCAGTATTAGTGCTGGGAGTGCCTCCGGCTCGACTTTCTCATTCGTCGTTTGGAAAAAATCATTGAAAAAGAGTTATCATCCTCCTTTCGAAAATAAAACATGAATGCATGAACACAACAAGATGTTAAATACTTATTTATATAATTCGAAATGGGTCGGGGTATTACAGTGACCGGCTTCCCCTAAGTCCTTTATATCAAACTGTTTTGACAGTCATACCTTTACGTCTGACATACCTTTACATTGTTTCCAATGAGAAGAATATCGTCTATGTATAATACTAAGAATACCACTGCAGTTCCGTCACACTTTTTTATACACACAACTTTCGAACTCATTTTGATCAAACCCATAAGACTTAATAAACTGATCAAAATTCTGTTTCCAAGTATGTGATGCTTGCTTAAGTCCATAAATGGACCTCTTAAGCTTGCATATAAGATGCTCTTGGCCTTTTGCAATAAAACCTTCGGGTTGTCGCATATAGATATCCGATCCATCAAGACTTCCATTAAGTAAAGTTGTCTTGATATCCATTTGCCAGATCTAGTAATCTAAGTGTGCATCGATCGACAAGAGAATGCAGATGGACTTAAGCATAGCTACATGCGAAAAGGTTTTCTCATAATTGATCCTTTCTTTCTGAGTATATCCTTTTGCCACTAGCCTAGCCTGGAAGTTCTAAACCCTTCCGTCTGGTCCTCTTTTCCTCTTGTATACCCACTTGCATCCAATGGGTTCTACCCCACTGGATGCTTCGACCAGCTCCTACACTTGATTATGATCCATTGAACCCATCTCGGCTTCCATTGCAGTTTGCCAAGATTCCGCGTCTTTGTCTTGGATTGCCTCATTGTATGTCCATGGGTTTGATTCATTCCTAGGAATCACGCATGAATCCCTCGGGCTGTCTAACAAACCTTCCACTATGATGGAGTTCCGGTTAGGTAGGTGTGACAATTGGTATATCATCTTGTATACTTGGTATCAGTATTTGCCCTCTCAATTCTTCTAAGGTAATTTCACTTTTAGGCTTTCTATTTTTCATATAGTCCTCTTCCAAGAATTTAAAGTTTATGCTAATCACAGTCTTTTGATCCTTAGGACTATAGAACATACACTCCTTTGTTCCTGCGGGATATCCTATATACAGCCTTATTTCCGAATGTGGATTCAATTTACCGGCTTCTGTTGGTCCCGAAACGAGTAAACAGGTGTATGAGGGGGGGAATACACCTGTGGTTACAAATTAAAACTTCTTTAAAACTTATCAGGTTACTTAAGACAGTAGCTCGTCAGTGGACTTGAGGTCTGCTGAGAGTTACTTTGTGAAAGCTTACTGAGATAATACCTCCACTGAAAGCACAAGACTTTCAGTTGAACTACTATCTAATTAGCTTTCAGATGCGGATTAGTGAGCCCTTAGAAAACTCGTTTTACTTTGATAAACTTTGAGATGAACACACACTTAGGAAATAGCAGAATGTAAGAACACAGGGTATAAAGTGGTTCAGAGATGAATCTCCTACGTCCACTGTCCTGATCAAACAGGAGAATTCCTTTCACTTGGAATTCCTTGTGTTATAGTGCCAAGGTGCACTGATCAACTAATCCTCTCTTAGGATGATTGATCACTAGGAAATTTCAGGTCCTAGTTCCCAAAACAAACCAGCTTTCAGACTGATACAACAATCAGCTTACTAACACCACTTAACACTAGCTCTCAACCTAAACACTGAGTAGGTTTGAGTAGGGTTTTGGTTCCAACTATTTTGAGATAATCCTTACAAGTTTAGCTCAAGGCTTAGGATTGGATTATCTCTTTCTAAGATTTGGATATAGCTTTTAAGCTTGGTTACAGAAGGTTTGTTATGCTCTCTACAAATGTGAAACACTTGGGAAACAATGATAATTTCGAGTGCTTCTTAGTTGTTATGAATGTAGAGATAGCTTTGATCTTGTGAGTTTCTCATGCTTGGAAATGTGCACGTCCTTCTGTATTTATAGGCTTCCTTGAAAATCTTCCCGTTGGATTTGAATCTTCTCAAGTAAGTCTTCTTGTATCTGATTGGCTCAAACGGCTCTATTTGAAGCTTTAAGTCTTGTCAAGAAACGGCTGCAAAAACCATGCTTGTTCACCAGCTTTCTGTAGATTGCTAGGTGAAGGACTTTTGGTACTTGTCAGGCTGGGGCAGGTCGGCTGTCAGTAAGTACACTGACGTGTCATCTTCTCATTGGACCTTAAGTCAGCGTTCCCAGATTCTTGTCTTGCTTTAAGGTGGAACTCTTCTGAGAGAACCTTCTTATTCCTTCATTTATTGTAAGCTTCACTGAAATTCATTTTGCCTTGTTCCAATCCAGATTTAACTAACATCTTTAAGTATGATTAGCATTAACAGTACTTTGTTAGTTCTTTATCAGTGGACCTTTGTCCTCTACTGATAGTTTAGTCTTAGTGAGAATGCACTTAGAAAACATTCAAGACTTAGACTTCTTTCTCAGATCACTTAGTCTTCAGCGGACTTTTACTTTCAGTGGACTTCATCTTCAGCAAACTTCATACTAAAATACACTCTAGTTTTTACTAACTGCACTCCAGTTCTTAACACTTTGAACTGTTTAACTAAACATTAACTCTACTAAATAATTTACTTACAAAACAACTTAGGAGGGACATGTTGGCATCTAATCAAAACATAAGTCTTATACATTTTCCCAACAATTTCCCCCTTTTTGATTATGCCGGAACCTATCTTATTACATATCTTCTTTCAGATGAGGTTCTTCAGATGACATTCAAAGTTCACAGGTTTTGTTAGTAAAACATTCAAGTACATAAGCCTAAATGATAATGAGATATTATCTTGGGCAAAACATCAGTAGAGTTCTTTTCATTGAAAAATGATGAAGTACAAATTACATGAAGTCAACTCTCAAAAGTTTTAAACACACCTGGGACTTATAAACAAATGCCCAGTAAAAGATACAACCTTCTCAGATGGACTCGAAAATAGGTTCAAGTCCATATTGCTTGAAAACTCTAATCTTTAGCTCATTCTTCCTTTCCATCATCTCCTTCGAATGTCCTCTGAGTCCAAGATGCTCGCATAAGGATGTCCACTCTTCAGTGATCCTTTCTCTATCAACAACACCTGTTGCATCTTGAGGAGGCCAGTAGGTGATTGGCTCAGGGGCCTTCAGAGCTTGATCAGGGAAGGCATCATTCCAAGCATCACTGATCTCGGGATAGAGTTTGGGATAGGCATCAAACAACCATGAGTTGAAGACTTCTTGTGCATTGTCCCTTCCTAACTCTCCACTGACATAAAAGGAATACACAAAGTCCCTTTTAGCAGTCTCCCAAGCATCATTGAGCTTCTTAGGAACCCAGGCATCATGGTGAGGGAATCTGTTCTGAGATGGTGTGATCTTGTCTTTCTTCAGCTTGGCAGCCCACTTTAGATAACCACTTCTGAACTTCTTAGAAGTAGTTTTGTCAAAAGTGGCTAGCCTCTCCTTTCTTTTTCTCTCTGCAAGCTCTGCAATGGTTTGCATCTTACCAACCACCTTATCTCTCCTCTCCTACTGCTGGGCTGTTAGCTTCCTTGCTCTTTCATTCATACCTCCAGCCTCTTTAATTAGCTCAGCGAGCTCTGTGACTTTTGTAGGTGCAGACTTGGGAGGTTCAGAAGATAAGGGTTCAGGGTTGAGAATAGGAAGTACCTGAACTTCATCAGTAGAGGTTGTGGACTTAGCTGCCAACCTCCCTGAGGTTCTTGTCTTTTTGGCAACCTCTGCTGAGAGGGCTTCAGATGCCTTCCTCTTTGTAGATTCCCCCTTCTTCGCAGCTCTCTCCTCCTTCTCTTTTAAATGCTCCTCCTTGAACTTTGAAAGGTCAGCTGAAGAAGTCTCCTTGCCTTTCTTGGATCCTGCTAACTGTTGAGCTTCAGCTTCAACTCTCTTCAAGGTGCTCCTCCAGCTTCTTCAGGGCTTCAATGACTAACACACTTTGTCCCTCAACTACATCAATCACCATCTGCTGAGAGTCTTCAACTTTAAGTGTGAGATTCTGAAGTGATGTAGTTGTGGACTCCATGAGTTCATCAATGTGGTCTGAGAGAATAACCATCTCATCCACCTCCTCTTGTACAATCTCCTGGACCTCCCTGAGCTGAGTTTGAAGAGTTGGAAGGCTTTCTTCTTTGATAGAGTGAACAGCGTCACTCAGTGGAGTTAGGTTGACCTCAGCTGAGGGGACTTCAATGGTTTGAGTACCTGCATTGCAAGAAGTGTTAGTTTTAACTCCCTCAACCTCACAACCTAGATCTCCTGAAGCCTCTAACTCCATGGGGACTCCCTCCTCCTCACTCTTCTTACTTTCTTCCTCACTTTTCTTTTCAACTGCTATTTTTTCAGCCAATTTACCCTTTACAGGGATGATTGCTCTAATCTCTCCACTCCTCACACCAGTGATTTCCACCTCCTTTTCTTTTTCACTCTCTTTTTCAACTCCTTCAGTACCAGACACCTCAGTTGACTCTAAAGCCACCACTGAGGGCTGTTGTGGGAGAGCTTCAGTAGACACCTCTACTGAGCCCTCCTTTGGCAAGTTTTGAGCCTCAGTATCCCTTGCCTCGGATACATCCTTGGCTACCTCACCATCACCTTGCCTTAGTGAGGTACCTCCTTCTTGGACAGTTTCTTTCTCCTTCTCTTCCTCCCTTTCTTTTTCTTCTTCTACTTCAGCTATCACCTCAGTTGACTTCTCAATCTTACCACCATCATCCTTCTCCACCTCATCTCCCTTCTTAGCCTCAGCAATCTTTTCCATCACTAGACTCTCAAAAATCTTCTCATCACAGAGAAGTCTAGATTTGGTCATCCTAACAAATTTCATCACCTCCATCTCCTCCTTTTTCCAGTCATCAGCATTGTTACCTCTGACAGCCAGCAAAATCTCACCCAGTCTTCTGTCTTTGAGCTGGACAATGAGTCTCAGTCTCAAGAATAATGCTTTCAGGGTGGGGTATTCTTCAAGCTCAGGGTACTTAGACTCTAAAGAGTATGCTACCTCATCCTTGAGAGTATCAAGGAAAGAGTACTCTTCTTCATCGTCTGAAGGAAGGGAAGGGGTAGGGGATCTGCTCTCTGTTGGCTCTTCTGGGATAGACTCCAGTTGAGTTGAATGAAATTTAGGAGGGTTTTGTTCAGATGAGGTTTGAGGTTGGGTTTCAGGTGAGGTTGGGTTTTGGTCAGTGGGGGTTGATGATGTGAGTTCAGATGGGGTTGAGGGAATGGGAATGGGTTCAGTGAGGTTTGATGGGATGGTTTCAGTAGGGGTGGAGATGGGTTCAGTGGGGGTTATTTGGGATTCACTTACTGGCTTTTGAGAGCCATCAGTGGGGGTTTTGGGTAGTGAGGAGATGCGTTTGGTTTTGGCAGCAGGGGTGCGTGGTTTAGTGGTTTTAGGTTTGACGGGGGTGGGTGCAGGAACATCTGAGTCAGACTCAGTTGAGATTAAGTTAGGGGAGGAGTCAGGGTTACCTGATAAAGATTCATCAGTAGAGTCTGTGACTCTGACTTTCTTTGAGGCACTCTCCTGCTCTGCCTCAGAGGACCTCCTGCGTTCCTTCTTAGAGGCTTTCACTGCCTCGGCCTCCTTGTGCTGGGCCATCTTGTCACTTAACTTGACCAGCCTCCTTTTGAGCTTGGTCTTCTTCCCTTCAGTTGGGTTGGCCTCATCTTCCTCAACTGTCTCTGGGCTCTCCTCAGCAGGCTTAAGCATTCTAGTTTTCAGCGTTTTTCCAGACTTGAATAAGGTCTTCAAGTTACTCCATTTCCTCTCCTTTAACCAGTCTACTCCCACATCCACATTCTCAATTAAGTAAGAGATTTTAGTGGCAAAATTCAGCTTACTTGCCAACTGGGGAGTTTTGTCAGCCTGGAATTTTGAGTGTTCTCTGTTCAAGGTTCTTAAAAAGAACTGCTGCCAATTGTATGGCTTCTCCTTGCTCTCAATAATTGCCTTCATCAACCTGAGCTTCGGCTTGCTCACTTGCTCAGTACTTCCTTGGTTTTCCAAGATACATTTACCAACAATCTCGCAGAGGACATTGTATGTAGGTAATAGTAGGCTTATGTTCATCGTGGGACTATATTTCCCTTTATTCTCCATGATGGTGTAGACCCATTCCTCCTCCTTATCCAAGATACAAGTATCTGGATTTGGGCCTTCAGATGGGAGCTCAAATAACTCCTTCAGACCATCTCTGCTTATCCTAATCTCCTTCCTTATCTTCTGGTGCTCAACAACCTCCATATCATCTCTCATCACCTTCTTCTTTCTTTGTACAAATAGACACGATTTGATCTTCGAGTTTGAGTTGGAGATGTTGTGGAAAAATTCAAGAACTTGCCTATCATAACAGTACTCTGGATGTACTGATAGAAATTTTTCTAAGCCAGCGGCTTTGACCATTTCCAAAGCCTCCTTAATGTGAGAGAACTCTGGTTTTGATTCAATTTATGGGTTGTTGAAAAGGATTATTGGTTCATACCAGAAATTTTCTTTGTTGTTCAGAAACCCTAGGTTAATTTTGGTCATGGTTGAAAGTGGGATTTGAGAAAATTTGCAGAAAAAGATTGAAGAGATAGTAAGTGTTTGCTTGGAAGTGTAATCGAAAAGGTTTACAAGCGGACGTTTGGGGTTTTTATATGAGTGAGGAACGGTGAGATTGAACAAAGAAATCAACGTCTGAGATTGATTGGGTTTGAGATCGTGGGTAGTTGCAAAGTTTAGTGGGGAGTTTTTAAGAAATCTTGACGGTTAGAAAAGAACCGCCTAAATGAATGGTATGGATTGAGAGGGTTGGTAGTCGGAAGGTCATATCATCCGGCTTTTAGGGCGCGTGAGATAGGTAATTGAAAAAGCATGTCTGACTTGTACCACGCGCATTAAATGCTTGCCATACCAAAATCTCTTCGGAACAGTGGAAAAAGATTTAATTTTCCAGTAAGCACTCATTAGTAAGTTTTTGAAACCAATTAAATATATATAAAACTAAGAGGCTTTAACTTTGAAAAACACTAAGTATAAACTTTGACCTCCACTGAGGTTTGACCTCGTCTGATTTTCAAACCTCTTCTGAGATGAGGAGCTTCTTCTGAGAAAGATCCTCTTCTGAATATGAACCTCCACTGAGTTGAAGGTAACTCTACTGAGATTAAATCCTTTCTTTACTCTCCTGGATCTAGGAGTCCAAGCTCCACTGACAACTCTTGGAACCTTGCTTCAGCCAAAGGTTTTGTGAAGATATCTGCCTTCTGCTTGTCAGTGTGGATTTTGAGCATTTTGATGTCCTTCTTCTCCACATGATCTCTGATGAAATGATGCCTTATGTCCACATGTTTGCATCTTGTGTGGAGAACTGGATTTTCTGAAATAGCAATTGCACTATTGTTGTCACAGAAAATAGGGACTTCATTGGCAAATATGTTGTAATCTCTCAGTTGTTGTCTTAGCCAAAGAATTTGAGCACAACAACTTCCAGCTGCCATATACTCAGCTTCAGTAGTGCTTGTGGCTACTGAGTTTTGTTTCTTGGAAAACCAAGAAATCAGCTTACTTCCCAAGAATTGACAAGTGCCTGAGGTTGATTTCCTGTCAATTCTACATCCTCCATAATCAGCATCTGAGTATCCTGTGAGTTCCAGATTGTCATCTGAGGGATACCATAATCCCATATTCACAGTACCCTTAAGATATTTGAGAATCCTCTTAGCAGCTTCCAGATGACTTTTCTTGGGGTTGGCTTGATATCTTGCACAAATCCCAACTGCAAAAGTGATATCAGGCCTGCTTGCTGTGAGATACAGTAGAGATCCAATGATGGCTCTGTAATGAGTTTGGTCAACTGATTCACCATCTTCATCTGGTTCCAACTTGGTGTTGGTGTTGAGTGGAACTCTTGCAATCTTGTTGGTCTGGCATCCAAACTTGTTGATCATCTCCCTTGTGTATTTGGCTTGATTGATGAAGATTCCTTCAGGGGACTGCTTAACTTGAAGTCCTAAGAAGAAATTCATTTCTCCCATCATAGACATCTCAAATTTTCCCTTCATCAGTTGAGAAAATTTCTCACAGAGGACCTGGTTAGGACAACCAAAGATGATATCATCCACATAAATTTGAACCAGCAATGTGTCCTCTCCTTTTGTGATTCTAAAAAGTGTTCTATCAACTCTCCCTTTGATAAAACCATGATCCAAAAGGAATTGTGACAAAGTATCATACGAAGCTCTTGGAGCCTGTTTCAGTCCATATAGAGCTTTCCTCAGTCTATATACTTTGTGACTTTCTTCAAAACCTGGGGGTTGCTCCACATAGACTTCTTCATTGAGTACTCCATTTAAGAAGACACTTTTAACATCCATTTGGTACACCTTGAATTTCTTGTGAGCAGCATATGCAAGAAATAACCTTATTGCCTCCAATCTGGCTACTGGAGCAAATGTTTCATCATAGTCAAATCCTTCAACTTGTGAATAGCCCTTTGCAACTAGTCTGGCCTTGTTTCTGACTATGATATCATTCTCATCCTTCTTGTTCTTGAATACCCACATGGTTCCTATCACATTGCAGTGATATGGTCTGTCCACCAACTCCCAAACTTGATTCCTTGTGAACTGGTTGAGCTCTTCTTGCATGGCAATAATCCAGTTGGAATCTTGAAGTGCTTCTGCTATGGAACTTGGTTCCTAGTTTGATAAGAAACAACAAAACAAAGCACTTTCTCCATGAAAACTTCTAGTTTTGACTCCTGAGGAAGGATCACCTAGGATTTGCTTAACAGGGTGATCTGAGAGCCAAGTCCTCCTAGGCTGATGCCCTTCAGTAGAGTTTAACTCTTCTGAAGTTGAGTCACTAGATATTGGAATGAAATCGAATTCAGGAAATAAGACAGAGGGTTGAAGTCCTGAGTCATCATTCAAGGTATCTTCATTCTCAATGGTAATTTCATTGGTTCCCCCTTGAATGATGGGTTCAGTGAATGTCTCAGCTGTGACCACATCTTCATTGACATTGGTTACCTCTTGAACTGGGATAATGTTCATCAGTTCAGTTACATCTTCAGGAGAGCTCTCAGGTGAGCTTTGAGGAGTGGTCTGATTTAGAGTGTCCTCTTTGAATTGTTGATCATTGAGGTTGTCCCAGGTTGGGATGAATGTATCAACACAATTCTCAGGATATCCTTTTGATTTGATACTCAGTCTAGTTAGCCTTTTGCTTATCACATCCTCATTCTCCTTACTTCTGGACTCAAAAGTAGATTCATCAAATACCACATGAGGTGTTTCTTCCACAACAAGAGTTCTACAGTTGTAAACTCTGAAAGCTCTACTGATTTGGGAATATCCTAAGAAAATTCCTTCATCAGCTTTGCTATCAAAAGCTTTCAGTTGAGTTTTCCCATTGTTGTGAATGAAACACTTGCAACCAAAAATATGAAAGTAAGATACCTGTGGCTTTCTGCCATTCCATAACTCATATGGAGTTTTTCCTTGATGTTTGGTTACCATGGATCTGTTTTGAGTGTGGCAGGCAGTATTAATAGCTTCAGCCCAGAATCTTTTAGGGACCTGAGCTTCAGCTAACATTGTCCTTGCTGCCTCCTTGAGAGTCATATTTCTTCTTTCAGCTACTCCATTTTGTTGTGGAGTTCTTGCAGCTGATGTCTCATGAGAAATACCTAATTCTTTGCAATAATCAGATATAATAGAATTTATGAATTCAGTGCCCTTATCTGATCTTATCTTTACAATGTTCAGGCTCTTTTCATTGCTAACTTTCTTCAGGAGCTCTGGCAGTCTCAGTTGAGTCTCCTTTTTGCTTGCAAGGAATATCACCCATGTGTACCTGGAGAAGTCATCTACAACAACAAGTGTATATTTTCTCCCATTGATACTTACAGGGGTTACTGGACCAAAAAGATCCATATGTAACAGTTGAAGTACTCTGTCAGTAGAGGTTGCTACTTTACTTTTGAAAGATGCCTTTACTTGCTTTCCCTCCTGACAGGCTTTACAGATATGTTCTTTGTTGTATACTTCATTTGGCATTCCTTCTACCAGTCCATGTCTTGCTATCATGTTCATCATCTTGAAGTTCAGATGACTTAGCCTTTTGTGCCATAGCCAATTAGTGTCAGTTGAGCTCTTAGCTATAAGACATGCATTTGGTGTGCAAGACTTCCAATCTGCAAGATAGACATTTCCCTTTCTTGACCCAGTTAGTAGTACCTGTTGTGAAGATACATTCTTAACAAAACACAGGTTACATGAGAATTCAACACTGTATCCCTTATCACAGAATTGACTTATGGACAGAAGATTATGCTTAAGTCCACTGACAAAGGATACATTGCTTACCCTTACTGAGCCAATGATTAAAGTACCATAACCTTTAGTGGATCCTTGTGAGTTGTCACCAAAGGTGACTTGTGGACCTTCTTTCTCAACAAATTCTGTCAGGAGATCTTTGTTGCCAGTCATGTGCCTAGAACATCCACTGTCCAAGTACCAGACTGATGATTTAAGAGCTTCTCCTTTGTTGAGGTCCACTGAGCCCTGCAATCACAGATCAAGCTTTAGGTACCCATTTGGTGTTGGGTCCTACAAGGTTAGCTGTACCTTTCGGAATCCAAATTTGCCTCACAGTTCTAATCACTTTAGATTGGCTAATTTGTCTTCCATAAACATCTACATAGATTGTTATCTCCCTAGGTGCCTTGGGAGTAAACTTTCTATGGGTGTCAGCCTTTGAAGGAACAGGAACCTTCTTCATATTCTTTCTTTTTGGCTTGGGTGCACCTGGTCTTGGTTTTTGTTGATAAAGGTATGAAGGACCTTTTCCTTTAGGCACAAAAGGACTAGGTCTTCCATATGAGTCATTCCTTGAGGACTGCTCATGCCTGGGTGTTCTCAGCTGAGGTTGCTTCATCTGTGAAGACCTCGGCTGATAGTACCTCTGCTGAGATCTAGTTTGATAAGTCACCTGAGCCTTTCCATTTGGTTTTGGCTTAGATTGACTTTTCTTTTGAATGATCTCAGCTGGTCTTTTTCCTTTATCCACAGTCTGTGGTTGAAATGTCACAGACTTGACAAAAACTCTCTTTGTGCCACTTGAAGAAGCAACACTCAGAGGACCTTCTGAAGGTTTTGGAATAAAGCCTATCCCACACTTGTTATTAGGATTGGTTTGAAAATTTTGGATCTCCTCTATGGCAAGAGAGGGTTTGTTTAGAGCATCAATCCTTTTTAACAAGGTCTCTTCAGATTTTTGTAAGACATCAATTTTCAGGAGAGAATCCTTTATTTGGCTTACCAATTTTAAGTTCTCTTCAGTTAACTTTGTCTTAGATTCATTGAGATCTTTTATCAGTTGATCTCTACCATTTCCTTGACTTCTGAGGGTTTCCACCTCTTTTGTCAGTTCAATGGTAGATTTGGCTGAGTTCAGATCTGCTTGATTCCCAGACTCTATTAACTTGGAGTTTTCACTCAAGAGTTGTTTGTTCTCATCTTGAAGACAGAGACTTGCTTCTTGCAACCTTGAGAAATCAATCATCAATTGTTCCAAAGTGGACTGAAGATTGAGTTCCTCAGTTGACTCTGAGCTTAGCTCAGGTGTGTGTTCTAGAGAAATGGATGGTTTAGATTGTACCTCTGGTTCTTCTCTTACCATGAGGCACATGTCATCTTCACTTCTATCAGAGAATAGTTCATCAGGTGACTCCAGATTTTCATCAACATCCCCAGCCATCATGGCTTTCCTTTCTCCATATCTTCTGTCTCTTTTGGCTTGCCTTTCCTTTCTTTCTTTAGTGCTCAGTTGAGGACAGTCATATTGAAAGTGCCCAATCTTCTTGCACTGAAAACACCTGTTGGCATCATCATTCTTTTCCTCAGTGGACTCTCTGGTCTTTGATGATGATCCTTCAGCCTTGGTGTAATGCTTGTATTCCTTCTTCTTTTCCAGCTCAGATGAGCTTTTCTCTCCTTCTCTGGTAGTCTGTTGTGGATAACTTCTACCTTCCCTGTTATCCCTGTAAAATCTCTTATATTTGCCAAAGCGGCTGTTAAGTTGTTCAAACCTTCTAGCCATCAGGCTGAGTTCCTCCTGCATCTCAGCCTTGCTTTGTGACTTGCTTGCCTTTGTACTCTTCTGAGGCATTGGGGATTTTGGCTCAGACTCCTTGGCTTTGAAGGCTACTCCCTTCTCAGCTGAGGTCTCATCAGGAGCTATTTTCCTGTTCAGATCAAACTCATAAGCCTTGAGTTCAGAGAATACCTGTTGCATAGACATGCTGGATAGATCCTTGGTATTCTGCATCATCACAGAGTACACATCCCATCTTGAGGTTAGACCTCTCAGGATCTTTAAGGCAACCTCCCTCTTGGTATAGACTTTACCTAGAGAATTTATCTCATTCATGATGTCTGTTAACCTCCCATCAAGCTGGTCTATGGTCTCAGTGGACTCCATGGTGAACTGCTCATACTTTTGAACAGCTACTGAGAGCTTGTTCTCCTTTATCTTGTCAGTTCCTTCACACATGAGAGCTAGAGTGTCCCATAGTTCCTTTGCAGTCTTGCAGTGGATCATTATTCCCATTACAGAATCTGGAATAGTGCTGTAGACAATGTTCATGGCTATGAAGTTGAGGTTGTTTCTCCTCCTCTCATCTGCAGTGAAGTTGTCTTCATCTTTGGGCCATTCTTCTCTAGGATCTGCAATAGTTTCAGCTGTAATTCTAGGGTTAGGTGTCATAAACACAAATGGACCTTTAGTAATAACCCTTAACATTTCATCATGCACACAGGCAAGATGAGCTCTCATTCTGATCTACCAGAAGTCATAGTTTTCCACTGAGAATTGTGGGAACTTGTGATGAGACATATGGTTCAAGGGATTAACTCCCATGTTGTTCTCTGCTGGTGGTGCTACCCTAGCTGCATTGTCAGCCATAGTATAACAACAAGTTTATCAAAAGATCAATTCAGGTGACCTTAAAAAAATACCTTTAAGCACAAGGTATACTTAGAACAATGGTCTTTTGAACCACTGCTTTGATACCAATTGTTGGTCCCGAAACGAGTAAACAGGTGTATGGGAGGGGAATACACCTGTGGTTACAAATTAAAACTTCTTTAAAACTTATCAGGTTACTTAAGACAGTAGCTCGTCAGTGGACTTGAGGTCTGCTGAGAGTTACTTTGTGAAAGCTTACTGAGATAATACCTCCACTGAAAGCACAAGACTTTCAGTTGAACTACTATCTAATTAGCTTTCAGATGCGGATTAGTGAGCCCTTAGAAAACTCGTTTTACTTTGATAAACTTTGAGATGAACACACACTTAGGAAATAGCAGAATGTAAGAACACAAGGTATAAAGTGGTTCAGAGATGAATCTCCTACGTCCACTGTCCTGATCAAACAGGAGAATTCCTTTCACTTGGAATTCCTTGTGTTATAGTGCCAAGGTGCACTGATCAACTAATCCTCTCTTAGGATGATTGATCACTAGGAAATTTCAGGTCCTAGTTCCCAAAACAAACCAGCTTTCAGACTGATACAACAATCAGCTTACTAACACCACTTAACACTAGCTCTCAACCTAAACACTGAGTAGGGTTTTGAGTAGGGTTTTGGTTCCAACTATTTTGAGATAATCCTTACAAGTTTAGCTCAAGGCTTAGGATTGGATTATCTCTTTCTAAGATTTGGATATAGCTTTTAAGCTTGGTTACATAAGGTTTGTTATGCTCTCTACAAATGTGAAACACTTGGGAAACAATGATAATTTCGAGTGCTTCTTAGTTGTTATGAATGTAGAGATAGCTTTGATCTTGTGAGTTTCCCGTGCTTGGAAATGTGCACGTCCTTCTGTATTTATAGGCTTCCTTGAAAATCTTCCCATTGGATTTGAATCTTCTCAAGTAAGTCTTCTTGTATCTGATTGGCTCAAACGGCTCTATTTGAAGCTTTAAGTCTTGTCAAGAAATGGCTGCAAAAACCATGCTTGTTCACCAGCTTTCTGTAGATTGCTAGGTGAAGGACTTTTGGTACTTGTCAGGCTGGGGCAGGTCGGCTGTCAGTAAGTACACTGACGTGTCATCTTCTCATTGGACCTTAAGTCTGCGTGCCCAGATTCTTGTCTTGCTTTAAGGTGGAACTCTTCTGAGAGAACCTTCTTATTCCTTCATTTATTGTAAGCTTCACTGAAATTCATTTTGCCTTGTTCCAATCCAGATTTAACTAACATCTTTAAGTATGATTAGCATTAACAGTACTTTGTTAGTTCTTTATCAGTGGACCTTTGTCCTCTACTGATAGTTTAGTCTTAGTGAGAATGCACTTAGAAAACATTCAAGACTTAGACTTCTTTCTCAGATCACTTAGTCTTCAGCGGACTTTTACTTTCAGTGGACTTCATCTTCAGCAGACTTCATACTAAAATACACTCTAGTTTTTACTAACTGCACTCCAGTTCTTAACACTTTGAACTGTTTAACTAAACATTAACTCTACTGAATAATTTACTTACAAAACAACTTAGGAGGGACATGTTGGCATCTAATCAAAACATAAGTCTTATACATTTTCCCAACAGCTTCCTTATCTAGCACGTATGTCAGACACCCCCTATTTTCTCATGTGTTTCAAACTAGGCTTTTGCCCGGTTCACAATTCTATCGGGGTTTTGGGAACCGATTGGATTGTACCAAGTTTAAGAATGTAAGTCGTCGTTTCCAAGGCGTTACCCCAAAATGACTTTGGTAGATTTGGATAACTCATCATGGATCTGACCATTTCTAAAAGAGTCTAGTTCCTTCGTTCAGCCACACTATTCTGTTGAGGGGTTCCTGGTACGGTCAACTGGGATATGATCACTTCGTCTGATAGGTAGTTCAAGAATTCATCGCTGAGGTATTCGTCTCTACGATCGGATTGTAGAAATTTGATACTCTTTTTCCTATGCTTCTCGGCTTCGGCCTTAAACTCCTTGAACTTGTCAAAAGTTTCAGAATTATGCCTCATAAGGTAGATGTATCCAAATCTCGAGTAATCGTCAATAAAAGTGACAAAGTACTCATACCCCCCTCTTGTTTTGATCGTCATTGGACAACACACATCGGTATGAATGAGTTCTAACACTTCTCTGGCTCTATTCCTCTTGGCTCCAAATGCCATCTTGGTCATTTTACCCTTTAATCAGGATTCGCAAGTTAGAAACAGCTCAACTTGGAGAGACTTCAAGGATCCCTCTTTCACCAACCTTTGTATCTGCTTTAGATTAATATGACCTAGTCTAAGATGCCATAGAAGTGTTTCGTTCAAGTCCGAAGAATGCTTCCTTTTATTACTCGAAATAGTCGACGTGTTATTAGATTCATTATTTGAGTGGTGTGCCACTTAATCGTATATAGATTGTTCATTAACGTTCCATGACAGATATGTTCATTCTTAAAAGAAATAGTAACAACTTTATTAAAAGTAACTGAATATCCATCGAAAAACAACTTAGAAACTAAAATTAAATTCTTTCTAAAGTTCGGAACGTAAAGAACATCTCTTAAATTTAAAATAGGTGCACGACTCCTACTGCTTCGGCTGTCAGTCTCGTAGCATCGTCCAAAGTGATGAAGATCTCATTCTCACTAAGTCGTCGGGTTGGCTGGAACCCCTGAAGAATGAAACAAATATGATCAGTTACTCCTGTATCCACTACCCAAACGTGGGTAGCATACGCCGCAACATAAGTTTCAACGACGAAAGCATGAGAGTTACCTTTCTTTCCTGCCTTCCTAGGCTTGGAATAGGCAGACCTCCAATGTCTCTTCTCACCGCAATTGAAGCACTTGCTCTTGGTGGACTTCTTCACACCGCACGGTTTGATTACTTTCTCTTTGCCTTCAAGAGTAAGAGAGTTGGTTTGGTTCCGACTAACCTCTGTTTCCTCAATCTTACCGTCAAGTGGTCTAGATTTTGAGAAAAGACTCTTAGTCACCAAAACCTCATCCTTACTCCCTAAATGCAACTATACCGTTTCCAAAGCTTCAAGCAAAGTTTCTAAAGTGAACTTGTGTTCCGATAACACGTATTCCCAAAAGAACTCATCAAAACTATCTGTTAGACTTAGGAGTATGGAATTGATTTGACTATCCTCACTTCTTTTGGCACCAAGAAACTCAAGTTTCACTACAAGAAAAAAGATGTTATACAACACATGAAAGACAACGATTTCGAAAAAAATAATGTCGAAGGTAAAAAATGTGTTGCATAAGCTATAACCGTTGTCTTTTAAATAAGGCATTTGATGATATACGACGGGCATGGACAACTGTTGTAGTTCCGCATTGTAAATGCGCGAAAAATTGGTCATATACAACGGTTATACACCGTTGTAGTTCATCGTTGTTTTTTTGCGGAATGAGTAGAAAGACAATGTTTTTCATCCGTTGTATTTTCAATTTGTAAAATGAAAAAAGATACACACATCTTTTTTCAATGAAGTATTACAACAACGTTCTTTGGGAATTGTCTTTCCACAATTTTAAAACAAATATTATTATCTTCTAAAAATTAAAATAGATCATATATTAAAATCAACACTTTTAACTAGGGGAAATAATACTTTATTTATTTGGGATGACACTTTTAATAAATTGAATTAACACTTTTATAAATACACATAAAAAAAGAATAACAATTTCATCATTGGAAATAACACTTTTAAATATTTTTGAATTAACACTTTTACAAATACATGTATTTGAAATGACGCTTTTACAATTACATCTCTGAAATAACACTTTTATTTATTTGGGTTGACACTTTTTTAAATTGAATTAACACTTTTACAAATACACATATAAATAAGAATAGCAATTTCCTCTTCTAGAAATAACACTTTTAAGCATTTTTTAATTAACAATTTTTAGAAAAAACTAGCACTTTTAGAAAGACTTAGAATTTTTTTACTTTCAATTTCCCTGCCCTTCTCTTTCCCACACAGTCTCCCCCGCGCTGGAATCATGTGCCCTAGCTAGCATCCTCCATACGTGTCTCCACACATGGCGAGGCGCTATGCTCGTGTGCAAGGCCTGGCATCACGCCTGCACACATATGGATCCATCTCTCAATTTGGTGCTTGATCTCGAATCTAATTTCGACTCCGCCGCTGAGTTACCCCAATTCTGGACTCCGGAGTTCGAGCACAGGATCCATAATATGCTCCGATCCGTCATCGATTCGAGTGCAAGCTAACTTACTGAAATCTGCATCAGACATTGCTCTGATCGATCGCTCTCTTTGGTTGCGAAAAGGTATGTGTTTCTCTCTCTGTTAGATTATTTGCGCGTGCGATTGAATTGTTGATGATTTAATATTTGTTTCCTTTTCATTTTTTTATAGCTATTGACCTAATTTAGGATGAATCTTTTTGTTTGATCTGCAAGTTTATTATGCAATTGATTATTGCTTGTTCATAATTAAAACTCTTACTTGCGCATAACTGGAATTCAATACATTTTGTCAAAATTTCATATTTTTCCAAGGAATGTTGATTTTTTAAAATCTGATTTTAGGAATAAAACTTTTGCTAGTTTAGGTGTCTCCTAGTACAGACACCAGTGTGAAATTGATAATTAAAAAGGTTTCATTACTTGAATTTGCTATCACTTTTTGCCTGAAACACATTATATCGACCAAGCTGAATTGGGGATAACTGGAAAATGGACCTATCCATTTGCAGGTATCATTTTGTTCCAAGTGATGCTCATTTTGTTATTCATTATTTGTTAGATATCTCATGTCCCCATCTTTTGCAATCGTCCCCTTCGTTCGCAAACATCCTCCATACGTGTCTCCACCATCCTCAATCGTCCCTCTGTCACGCTACTTCTTTGCTAAAGATGGGTTTAGTTGGGCATCGAAGCGGTCGTGAAAGAATATGTAAGTAATTTATTTGCTCTATCTCTCTACCCCTCTTTCTCTTTTATGTACACTTACTATAGGTGTGTTTGTGTCCTGCCCTACTTTAGAAAATTAACTTGTGTGAAGAATTCGTGTATGCATATAAGGTGTTCGATAAAATGACTGGAAAAGCTTGTTTATGAAGAGAGAAATTGGACTTTAATAAAGTCTTCTATACCCAGTGAGTAACTTACTCGAAAAGATTATAGCCAACAGCTTTCGGAAATTAACATTTCAAAACTGGAAACCCTCTCTGTTTCTCTTCTGTTCCAACAATGTGGTGCCCAACAGACAAAATGCTATTCCATGTATGCCAGATGATACTGCTATGCAGAATAATACACATAAGTAATTATATGATCGAAAACTGTTGCCTTGTTCTTACTTGTTATGGTCTTAATTTTGCTCATACCTTTTCTCTCCCTTAATTTGAATGCTCTTACTGGACAATTCAAAAGCAAAACTAATCCGAGAGACTATATCTGGAGCCAGACCTGTTACCACTAGAGCTGGTAAAATGATTTCTTACTTCCTTAATCTGCTCAATTTTTTATCCAAAAGCTGCCTGAACTGAATGAGTTGCATTGTGGAGTTTAATGCACCCACTTTTTTATTTTTGAAGTTAAGGGACCACTATCATGCTTTGCCAATGACCAATGTGGAATTATATCGGTTTTATTTGTGGGATTATTATGTATCAATGTATTCAGAAGTATGCGTGTGGTTTTTCTGAACAAAGTATATTGGAAACATTCTACTGTTTTATTTCCCCATGCCATGTTGTGATAGATAGATAGATGAGTTAAAAGTTAATGGTCCTGCTGAAATGACAGATGGTGTGTGTTGATGTCACTTTATTAACATAATTCTTTCAAACTATATATAATCACATGTTGTGATTATCAACATAAGTAAGCAAGATCATATGTATACTTAAAAGACAAATAATGACTAATTAATTACCTTAACAACTTCTAATAGTTTAGGATGATCATGTAAATACTTGAGCATCCTTGATAATGCACTAGTTGTTGTATCTTGGGCTGCAAACAGTACTTCAATGATGTTGTCCGCTATTAGATCCTCACTTATTCTGCTCCCTTAATCATTCAGAAGATGCCCCAATTGATCATTTTGCTCTTTATATTTCAGATTCATTTATCTTTTGTAGACTTGAAACTGATAATATGTTCATTAGTTATCGCAATTTGTACGTTTTGATTCTTCAATAGCAAATAGAAAAACAAAAGAGCAAGAGTTGCTTGTGATATTCCTCTTGTAGTGGATATCGAATTAGAATAACAAAATAACATGGGTTTTATATGTTCAAGAGCATGGCCCTGAAAATTGGAGGGTTGTTCCTACTAATACTGATGTAATTATTTATTTTTATTAATTATACCAATTTTTTTCTCTCTCTAAAAAAGATGTGCAATTGGTTGTGGTTTAGGGTTGAAGAGATGCAACAAAAGTTGCAAATTAAGGTGGACTAATTATTTAAGGCCTGGAATCAAGAGGGGTACTTTCACTGATAATTAAGAAAAAATGATTATTCAGCTTCAAGCTCTTCTTGGAAACAAGTAATTTTCATTTCTTTTTTATCTGAATTTTAGAAGCAATTTATTTATTTAAAAAATTTCCTCAATTCGGGTTTTTTTTCTTGTTAATTTTTATCATACAAGCCTAACTATATATTCTTCTTGCAAATAATATTTTATTTTCATTCGCTTGATGTTGGTCCCAAAAAGGTTATTCAGCGGAAAGCGTTTTGAGTTTATTTTTAAGAAAACCTTTTTAAAGGAAGTGCTAAAATTAAAAGTGCAGAAATTTAAAGTGCAGAAAATAAAGAACACCAGAATTTATAGTGGTTCGGACCAACTTGTCCTACGTCCACTCTCCCTTTCTCAAAATGGGACTCTCTCTCCAACCAACTTACGAACTACTGGAATTGCGAAGTACCAGCTCCTTCGTACAACTTGCTTACTCCAACCTTTCAAAGTGTTGAATAGGTTGAGTTATATTCCAACTAGAACTCCTAAAAGAGTAGATATAATACTCGTATAAACAAGGTGAGTGTATGGTGAGAGTTCGTGTGTGTTTTGTGCTCTTGCCCGACTCTTGTCTCTCTCTTATGAACTCAACCAAAACACTCTTATTTATAGTTGTGAGAATCAACTAGCCGTTGGAAGCTAGGAATTCAAACAACCATAATTGGAGGAATACAATCAATCACAGATTGATTATATTGATTGATTGATCTCCTCCTTGATTGGATCTTTTAAGATTAATACCAATCAATCAATCAATCCTCCTATCAGTTGACTCTCCAGATTTCCTCTTCTCAATCATTGAAACTCCAAGATCTCCTTGTCTCCAGATTACACGCAGCCTCTATGTGGGTGAACTAATCCGTCTCCCTCATCTGGTCTGGACTCATCTGCTGAACCTCATCTGGGAGAGGTCTTCTGGCAAACTCCTCTGGTCAGGCTCCTCTAGGCAGACTCCTCTGGTCAGGCTCCTCTAGTCAGACTCCCCTGGCAGACTCCTCTGGTTAGACTCCTCTGGCCAGACTCCTCTGGTCAGACTCCACTGGAAAGACTCCTCTAGTCATACCTCATCTGCTCTGGTGACTCTTCTGTTCTGCTCTGGACACCTCATCTGGTCACCTCTCATCTGGTCTGCACAGATTTCTTCCCCCTTAACCAAAGACCTATTCTAGACCAAGACTAATATGTAGCTGACTAACAGGTTCAGCTAGTCCTATTACAAGTTCTTGTTTTAACATCTTCAAAATATCTAATCTATATCCTAACACTTGATGAATTGAGCAAATCTTGATTTAAAAAAATATGGCCAACTAATACTTGTAGCCGCAATGGTTTAATAGAAAGGATTGAAACAATAAAGGCGTAGCTACACCTTATTGTTTTGTGGAAATAATTTATTTCAATATGAAGATTAATTTTTTTTGTATGTTTGCTAAAATATTATTCATCTTTCAATGTAGTGACGAGAGCTACGAAAAGGGTGCATGAATGTTGCTGGGGAACAGAAGAAAAATGCACAAGTTGTTTGAAATTTTTGTAATTGAATGTTAAGACATTCATTTAGGGGGTGTTTGGTTAGGGATGGGGCCATCCGGATGGGGATGGGCCATCCCCCATCCCATCCGATTTTGGATGGGCACATCCCATTCTCCATCCATCCCTATTATACACCTACACACCTATTTTAATTATATTTTATATAATCACATCACTTTTAATCCACCCTTTCATCTTCTCTCCTACTTTTTCCACATTTATTCATTATCTCTCCTACTTTTTTTACACATTCATTCTCTCTCATACCTTTTCTTATCATCTCTCCTACTTTTCTTTTATCCAATCATTATCTCACTAACTAACAATAATAAAATATTTCAACATCAATTTTGATTTGACATAAAGTTTCATCCAACTCTATTTCTCCATCCCTAACCAAACACATATTTACTATTCATTGGATTACCCACATCCCTCTTTTCCCATCTCCATACCCATCCCATCCACCACCATCCCTGATCAGATGAGTCCTGACCAGATGACCCCAGACCAGACGAGTGTGATGAATTAGTTCACTCACTTAGAGGTTTCGTAGTAATCTGGAGACGAGAAGATTTTGGAGTTCAATGATGGAGAAGAAGGCAATCTGGAGAGTCAACTGATAGGAGGATTGATTTATTGATTGGTATCAATCTTAAAAGATCCAATCAATGGAAGAGATCAATCAATCAATATAATCAATCTGTGATTGATTATATTCCTCCAATTATGGTTGTTTGAATTGCTAGCTTTCCAACGGCTAGTTAATTCTCAAAACTATAAATAGGAGTGTTTTGGTTGAGTTCATTAGACACAAGAGTTGGGCAAGAGCACAAAGCACACGAACTCTCCACTCACTCACCTTGTTGTTATAAGTATTGTATCTACTCTTTTAGGAGTTCTAGTTGGAATATTACTCAACCTATTCACCACATTGAAAGGTTGTTGTAAGTTGTACGAAGGAGCTGGTACTTTGCAATTCCAGTAGTTCGTAAGTTGGTTGGAGAGTGAGTCCCCTTTGGAGAAAGGGAGAGTGGACGTAGGATCTGTTGTCCGAACCACTATAAATCCTTGTGTGATTTACTTTTCTGCATTTAGTTTTCTGCATTTCTTTTAGCACTTTCTTTAAAAGGGATTTCATTAAAAATAAACTCAAAAAGCTTTCCGCTGGATAACCTTTTTGGGACCAACAAGTAGTTTAAACTTTTGTAAACTCATATCTATGGTACTTTGTTGGTGATGTGGAAAATTTATTACAGGTTTTATTACTTATTTACGTAATTGAAATATGAAAAATACAATATAGTTAATATTTAGAAAAGACAATTGTTTATAACTGTTGTATATCCAAGAAATTTATGAAATATTTATGCCTATTTTAATGGAAAGACAACAGTCCAAATACGATGTAGTTAACATGAACAGACAACGGTTAATAACCATTGTCTTTCCTTGAAATTGAAGAAAAATATATGGTAAGACAACTTCTTTTTAAAAGAAAGAGAACGGTTATAAGACATTGTATGTATTACAGAACAACAACGGTTGAGCACTGTTGTCTATCACAATATTTATGAAATTATTATGCTACAACAATATATTTAATTAGTGATACACAATAGTTCTTAATCGTTGTAGTAATTGAGGAAATACGACGGTTTGTTGACCGTCCTCTATTTATACCCATGTACTGCAAAGAGATCTTCTACATCGGGTATTTTTTTTAGAGAGACAATGGTTTTCAACCGTTGTAAAACCTCTTTTTTCTTGTAGTGTTCATCTAAGTTACGCCTAACCTTGAGAACATGATACCTTACGGGCGTTCCCTTTACCATTTTTAACTTGACCTTGTCATGTATGGTGGACTGATTAGTCATGGGGTTCTGATGTGAAAACATCTCTTCAAGACTATCCATGATTTCAACAGTGGCTTCAATGCCCTCATGAATGCGCCTCAAATCTTCAGACAGAAATGTCAAGGTGATGCGCTTTATGTGTTCATTGGAACGTTTCCAATCATCGTACACCGCCCTTTTCCCATTACTTTACTTATCATTAGGCTTGTTCGGTATATCAACGTGAAGTATCCAACTGTGTTCTTGTGTGGGAAGGACCATTTTAATGTTATGTTTCCAATCAACATAGTTTTCACCTGTAAGTTTGTTATTTTTAAGTATACTAAATAGTGGATTAAAGGGTTGCAACATGATGAACTGAGAATAAAACATACATTCATATTAATATTTAGAAAAATACGAAATTATCACATAATTCGATCACATTAATTATATTGGAACCTTAAAACAATATAATCATTCAACAGCTGACATCTCGAAATAGTTTAAATGTGCCACGTAAGTGTGGTCCGTGCATTTAAACACATTCAAGTAGGTTACAAATAAGAATAGTTACGAACCTTTAATTCAAAATTAATAGTCGGCTCCCACTTTGACCACATAAAAATTGGCAGGGACTCCGTTGGGGAGTAAAGTTAATATTAATTTCTTATGCTTAAGTAATAACCTATAATGCACGGTTTCACTAGAAAATAGTAGTATGCAGAATCCGATTCGCGCAGGGGGCAGGTGCGGGCGGGATTCACGCCGGATTCGCACCCAATTCACCACCTGGCAAATCGGTAAATTTTTTTTATCAAATTTGCGAATCCGGTGCGGGAAGAGTCACGAATCCGGCTATATCTGAGTTTTTTTAAGAACAATTACTGCTCCAAAATGTGATAAGTCGACCCAACTATGTATGGATCTAAAGAATATTGCCTCGATTTACATAGAAATAGAAGTAAAGATGAAGAAATAAAAAAGAGAAGATGAAGTATAGTGCTTGTTCCAATCGATCTCAGGCTTAGAGAGGGTTGGGGGAGAGACGATTGTCTCCCTGAAGAAGAGAAAATCGCCGCCTGCGTAAAGAAGAAAGAGAAAACACAGAAATTGATTTGTAGGTATGTGAATGTGTGCAATTATAGTTAGGGTTAAGAATACGGGCTTCTTAAATTAATGGATAGGAATATGGGCTTCATAATTTAATGGATATGGCAGTTGTAATCTAGAAATTTCGAATTTATTAAATATAATAAACACGAAAAAGGATTATAATTTATATTTATTCGGATTAAACCAAAAAAACTTGTGTGGGTTGACTAACTCTAGATTTGATCCTCTGATTCTTCTCTTCGGTGTTGACCTTGACTTGGATGTTCTTCGGGAGAAATCCTCGACTTGATCTTCGTTTGAGATTGGATTTGAGTTTATAACGTTAATCCAAGGACGAAAACGCCTTATTTTGGATTAAACGTTATTTTTTGGAATTTGGGGGATGAACGCCTTCGAAGGCGGGATGAATGCCTTTGAATTTGATGAAGAACGTCCTTTGAATCTTCGAGGAGAAACACCGGATCGGAGGGGTGCTGGACCTTTATCTCGGATCGGAAGCCGTTTGTGGTAGACTTGCGCGAAGAACGTCTTGAAGTCGCGGAGAACGCCTTTGAATCTTCAAGGAGAAACGCCGGATCGGAGGGGTGCTGGACCTTTATCTCGGATCGGAGGCCGTTTCTGATCGCTTTGCACGAAGAACGCTTTGACTTTGACGAAGAACTCTTTGAATCTTCAAAAGCTCTCGAACTTCTGAATTCCTTGTGCTTCTGCCTGTCTGGATGTGTGTGTAAAATGAATCAATGAAGGACCCTATTTATAGGGTGAGGAGATGAAAATTTTCCCTCTTTATGGTGTCACGTGGCGCTTTATGATTGGCCGATGCCGATTTGATGGGCTTTTATAGGCCAATTTCCAGATTTAGTTGATTCTCATTAATTTCTTTCCTTCTTCATGCAAGATATGATTTGATTTTTTCTTGGGCACTAAGTCAACCGTATTAATTACTGCAGACTCGTATTTTTGGCAAGTTTGTACATGTATATTAAATATCAATAAATTTAATTATTTAATTTGAGAATTAATTTATTTAAATCCCCAAAATAAAATAATAAATTATTTTGATATTAATATTTATTCGTACACATGTCATCATTTAATTGAGTGCAAAATTAATGTGCTTACAATAGTATTTAAGGATTTGGGCTTCAAACACTCTCATAAATGAATTAACTTGGGCTCTATATTTAATGGTGTTCTGCACATATTAATTTTATGGGTTGTCCATCTTTAAAAAAAAACATTTATGGTTGTTATTTAATTTGCTTTAAAAAAAATATTTTACAAGTAATATATAAATATATATATATATATATATATATATATATTAATAATAAAATATAAATAAACAAATGTATCCTCGATGAATCGCACCCTTAATTTTTTTAAAACTAGTATCCCCGTATCCGTATCGTATCGCTCCCACACCCGCGTATCCGTATCGGTGCAATATAATAACCATAATTCAATACAGGATTATTATTTCGCTTTGAGCAAGCCACTCGTGGTGAGGGTCAATACCGCCACTAGTAATAATCCACAATCATCATTTCCTAATTTATTCATGTGAAATCTGTCTTTTTAGCCGATCCGAGGGGGAAATGTATTCCAAAATACTTCACAAATAATATATTATAGAGGTAAAAAATTAACCCAATTTTAATATCCGGAATAAAACTGTGATTAATCATAAAATTCATACTTAGTAATTTTCGAAAGTAAGGTTTTTCTTGACAATTCAATAATCATGCAAACACATATTATCAAATAATAAATGCACAAAAATAAAGCATCCATCAAAACAAGAATAAAACACATTGGAGTACTTAAATCTAACTGTCCCGGTTTAATTTTCTTCACGTTTTGATGCGAGAAATCATCCTTGTTGCTTTCATCATTCGTCTCGATAAGCTCCCACTCGAATAGAAATAATTCATCAAAAATATCCTTCGTTTGGGGTCGGGATGACGTTCGGCATTGTACAAAGATATAAGCACAAATATACAATTGCACGGGTCGAGATTCGGCACGCGTCAACCCATGGAGGTGGGCCGTGCGCCTCTCGGTGCCCCATACGGGCGAGCGGAGCCGTGGGGAGCCTACGCATGATGCGCGCACCCCGATGCTACTCGGCGCCTGTCGCATACGCCGTGTATCGGATTTCACCATCCGTGCTTGTTTCTACCCCATGCACGATCCACATCCATGCATGCGCCATGCATGCATGCATCGTTCAGGTACATCGTTCTTAATTCATTGTCTCCGTCTTTGTTCAGATCCGGTTCTAATAACCTAGATCTAGACTAGTCTATTACATTGATCGAATCAAATAAAAAACAACAAATCTACTTGTAGATTTTCTCACGAGAAAAATGAATCGAACGAATCGAATTAAAAACCAATAAATGCATATCCCTGAAAAAAACATTAAAAACCATGAGAATTGGATACCTGCAAAAAATATCTAGCAATTCTACTATCCAATTTCAATTTAATGTTCAACGATTTTGAAGGGTGTGCATGAGCGTTTTTCCAGAATGTTGTCAAATGTGTTGAAACATAAACGACAACATACACAGCGGAAGACTTTGAAAAACAGAATATAAAATTTGCAAACGGGATATCAAAATTTTATCATAGATTATTATTGAATAATCTATAATGCCTCATGGAGAAACTTCACTATAACAAGTAGTGATACAAAGATAAAGTAAAAACCAACTATAGGAATTTACATCATGAACATATAACCGTAGGTATACAATCAAAAGCCTATATTTCTAAGAGTGTAAACCAAATAACCTAATCAAAGGTCGAACTAAAACACTTCTAGAATTACAAAGGAAAGAATCGAAATAACTCACTCTATATGTAAAATAGATATCTCGAACTCTTCACTTGATAGCGTCCACTGCATACGGCATTTATAGAGTTCATATCTTATATGTGAACACATAAAATCATGGTTTCCCATGATGTAAAAACCATCCAACACCAAGCCTCCATGATCTTGATAACCGTCCATGTTGTAGCATCAAATAACTCACTCTAAACTGCAACCGATTGACCTGGTAACCGCCACGTACTCTTTCTGCATGTTTAACAACATTGCAATATTCGGAGTTAGTGTTAGAAGAAAGGGCGAATTCTAATGTTGCGGGAAATGTTGTAACATTCTTGACAACATTTGACCTAACATCAACAATCTCCCCCAATTTGGCCTTTCTTGTAACGCCCCGGAATTTAGAAAGTTGACCTTTGAGGTCACAACGTCCTAAACTCGAGTCATCACTTAGTGAACCATAAAAACTGAGCCAGAAAATTTCTTATAAAAGATAAAACAATAAATATAATTATACAGATGCAGCGGAAGAACTTAACATAATACTTATTTGAGAAAACATCAGTTTGTTGCTTAATAAAAACCATCATCCCATTACTTAATAAGGAAACATCCCGACGAGTCCTGGGTATGACTCTCGAGGCATTAGTGAAAAAAGATTAACAGTAGTATTAAAATAGCATAATGTCTCAATCTTGATAAAAGCAGTTTATTAAATTAATAAGCGGGAGTGGGAAGTAGTCATCTACGGCAGCTCCCGGACCTCAGCATCATAACCTGAAAATATTTAGAGAGGGGCGTGAGATAAAATCTCAACGGGTAACTTGTATGCTGTTATACAGATTATCAGGAGATCCAAAATAATAATACCTTTAAGATTTTCACCTTTCAGTTGGTTCATTATACTTCTTGGTCATGTGTATTCGTTTTCTTTAACATAAAACTTATAAACACATATTTAGAACAAAGCATTCATATGGCCCGAAGGCCCATCATTTATATGGCTCAAAGGCCCATCAATCATATGGCTCAAAGGCCCATCAATCTCCTTTCTTATTCATATGGGGGGCACTGGTACTCTTTCAACCACATCCTTATCCCTATTGGGGGGGCACCGGTAGCGACTATACCGCAACCTTGTCCCTAAAAGTTTGGGGGCACTAGTACTCTTTCAACTACATCCTTATCCCTATTTGGGGGGCACCGGTAGCGAATCCACCGCGTCCTTATCCCTTCCGTCCTTATCCCTCCATCAGCTTCCCTTACAACTTTCACATAGTTTACAAATCACATACCACATGCTCACATTGTTATAATCGCATACTCGCATTCACATTCATAAGATTGTTCATCTCTTTTACTGGTATTCATTACGTTTGTTTTAGAAAACTGACAACATTTCATATAACATTAACTAGCTATACAGATAGTGTCACCCACTTGGAAACTTTTAGAGATAAAGCTTAACTTCTTGATTGCTTAGAACACGGGCGACCTCTGAGCTTCCGAGCTAACCCCACTTTACCTAACACAGTCCGTTCATTTATTCATCGTTCATTCTTTTAATTTATTACTCAACTTCGCATCATACTTAGGGCTTTTCGGTTATAGGAGAATATTTATTTCATTAGAACAGCCCTAGAGTTTTTGTTCAAGTTCAACTAGGACGTTGAAACTTATTTATTCGGATAGTAAGATAACTCTAATTCAATACGGGTCCACAGATTGGGGTTTTGGGTTATTCGGGTTCGTTCAACATTCAAAAGCAAGTAAAACACTCATACAAATTCTTAGAACAAGTAAACACAAATTATTTATATACCTAAAATATGCATGTTTATAAAAGCAAGACATTCGTCAAAACAGTGTACATTGAAGTCTAAAAATCATATCTCACTGTAGGTGCATTCAAAAATCATGAAATTAGAATATGTTATAGAGAACTTGAAATTTAATATTTTTCATTTAAAAACCTAAGTCATTTGAGTTACGGAACATTACCAGATATTTGATGAAAAACGGGTTTATAACATAGTTTGTCATGCAGTACATACTTTACTTAAAAATTCATAACTTATTGTAAACTTAATCAAAATTAACCAAGTATTTTGCATAGAATTCCAGACTTAGTGGAGAATATCTCTAAGTTTTTCTAAGTTTTTTACACACATATAAAAGGGCTAAATGAATTTTTGGAAACAAAGAATTAACCTTAGTCAAGTTTTACCACATAATATTAAAACAGGAATATCCCATTATCCTCTATATAAAACACTATAATTGTTGGATATATCTTAAAAAATAACAAGATGAATATCCCCAAATTTCTATATAATGTTATCACTTCTAGAAATACGCAAAATGGTTAAATAGAATAGCTGCTCCCAGTTTTGAAAGGTTTCAGACACACAAATTTCCATGAATTTATTCTCCCTCGATATAAACCAGATGACCACTAAATATTCACAATTTCTTAAATACACTATATAAAGTATTCAATAATTTTTTCACAATTTTTTAACATCAATAAAGTTCCAAAATGGGTTCGTAAAAAAGGGGGCAGTAGCTAATCCGGGTAGAAACGAACTTTGTCGAACTTTCTCATAAATGATCATATAAGCTCAAAATCGTGGAAAATCTTAAGCTTAAACCTCATACATCATTCGAACAATTTAACTAAGTTTGGGAAAGGTTCTTAACATGTCATTTCTAAAGGTTTCATGCCCAAAATAAAATATGATCAAAGTATTAAGAGAAATGGGTTTATAGGGCTTACCCTTGTAGTGTTCCTCTCTTTCTTGGAACATTAGGAACCAAAGATGAACACCCTAGGTGGTGGTGGTGTGGGCCAAGAGGGGGAGGAGAGGAGAGGGCTCCTTCTCCTACTACTCTCACTTCTAACTTTCTCTCTTTCTTTCTTTCTCTTCTCTCTTGAGTGCAAGAACTAATGTGGGTAAATGAAAGGGGTTTGGAGGGGTATATACAAGAGGAAATGGGGAGGGGTGACTGATCATAAGGAGAGGGGAGAGGGAGATGTGTTGTCGGGTGTATTAAATACAATAGTTATGAGATGGGATGGGTGGTAGGATTAGGGTAGGCTTTAGCATATCATTACATGTACTTCTACTTATTATGGCTGAAAAAAAGGTCAAAGGTGCAGTTTTTTATTGTTTTGGGGCTGCCATTTATGGTAGTCCCGATTCTAGACGCGATTTTGGCTTCGATATTGTATTTTTGATATTTTTTGGTTCGGTTTTTTATTCCAAAATTTAATTCAAACATAGCGTTAAATTCGTATGATTTTTGTGGTTCATATAAATGTTCTTATTCATCATTTTGAATTTTTTAAATTTTTATTTAGAAAGTCGACCCGTTTTTCAGATAAAACTAAAAAAGTGCTAGTAGGGTTTTTCGGCTCGAATGCTCGTCTTTCACCTGAAAAATTAGAACTTGTATACCCATATATTTAAAGTCAAACATTTCATTTAAACAAATTAAAAATAAATCATGAAAACCCTAATTTAGTTTTGGGTCGTTAGATCCTACACCCCTTAACAGAAATTTTGTCCTCGAAATTTACTTACTTATCCCAAAGGCATTGCGGGTATTTAGCTAATATATTTTCCTCTCTTTCCCAAGTGGCTCTTTCTTTTTCGAGTTGGCTAAATTGTACTAGTACTAAAGGGACTTCTCGATTCCTCAAAAGGTGAACTTTTCTTCCCAAAAATGGCAACGGGTACTTCTTCAAAAGTTAAGTCACGGCTTAGACTTAGGTCCTTAATTATAGGCTTCACTATTTGGTTCGGTTTAGCATAAGTGACTAATGGGATTTTGTTTCTCCTTCATTTTATGTCTGATGCTCATAAATTTTGTATATGTCATAGACTAACATTTAAAGAAGGTATGATAAGTTTTTCAAAATTTTCTTATGAACAGGAACATAGCATTGATATCTATAATTTTTTGTTCACAGATTTATAACACGTATTTCAAAAATCCATTTCCCTTGTTTCCTTTATCAAAACACTTTGATTTTGGATATGTTGTTGCCAACACATATAAATATTTCCAGAAAATATCACATTGCATTTAATCACATAAATGTCCCTAGTAATTTTATTTCGGTATTACATCATTCCCCTCTTAAAAAGTATTGTGTCCCCAGAATTCACTTGTTCTTCTTAAACATTCGGTACTTCCTATGGAATTTGTCTCCTCGAGGAATATTTGATCCTTACTTCCGCTATCTTTTTTAAAAATATTCATACCCATATCTTATTAGTCGAATCTTAATCTTATCACTAGTAACTTTAATCTCTTACATCAAGCATTAAATCATTTTTCTTTTACAGAAATAAGGGAAAAATTTTATTCAAAGAAGCAATAGCTGCGTAAATATTTAGAGCTCTACTAAAAAATTAGAGCAAAAGAAAAAGAAGAAAACTAAGTAACACGATCGAAGGATCTTTTATTCATACTTCAAGGCATTACATATAAATAATAAAAATTCTACTCCACAAGCTAAAACTAAAAAATACGCAATGGGTATCGTGGTAAGTACGAGAGGTGCACTAAATTCCTCTTCTGCATTATAACAACCGATGAGCATGAGGGCGTAAACAAAAGTGACGATGGTAAGGAAGAGTTTACTCATTTCAGTTATGTTGATGAAAATTCAAAAAAGGGTGCTTAGAGGTGGGAGTGAAATGAGGTATTTATAGAGTAAAATTTTCGAAAATGTGGTTGTTTATGTCCGTTTACGACCGTTGGAGGAGTTTAGTGGAAATGATAAAGTTGTAGTTTGAATAAAAAGAGGTGGGATTTTTTTGTACAACTTAATAAATATTTTCATCATAAGTAAAACTGGCTACCCTCTCGGTGGAGTGTCAACCCATATGAACATTTCGTTTAACAACCTTTGTAATAGTACTAATTCATTAGTGAGACTCTATCTAGTAATCTAGAGTTATCCTCAAATTATTCTTCCTTAAACTTTGTCCAAAATTTTCTTTCGACAAGAACGTGGTTTCCTTGGTCCACCTAGCTAATCGTCTTATATTTTGATAACTTGTCTATTCCCAAGATTATGCCAAAATCTTAATGTTAAGGTCAAGTTTGATCCCTATTTATAATTCATTATATTTCATCCTTACTCCCGTACTAAATCTTGGATTCTTATTGAACACGTAGGTGTAATACTTACCTCAAACTTTCTTCTTTGGTACTTTTTATTCCCAAAATTTCTCAACTTCTTAGACACAAGGAGTGAAATCTAAAGAACTAGGTACCAAGCAGCAAATTAGAAAATAGGTTACTTTATATAGGTATGATAACATTCAAAACAAAAAAATCCAACATTTAACACCATGGTATTAATTCAATCACGCAGGGGTGCACACAGAAACCGGAACATACTGTCATGATCAGCAGCACGGTAACGAGCTACGACGATGCATGTTAGAGAAAGAAATTACACATGTTGCAAATATAAGATAAACATAACAGGTAGAATCGAATATCTCACGAAATAAAGCACGTGAGACTGTAGTAAGTATACATAATTGGAAAGAGAAAAATGAGTTCTCCAAGTTAAACGGAGAGAAACGGGTCTCCAACGAAAATAAAAAGATGCGAGACTTCAAAAATATATAAAGATAGTATTAAAAGTAGTCAATATATACATAATAAGTCGAACTGTGTAGGCTGCGAGACTGGTACAAAAGAAATAGCTCGAGCTGAGTCTAAGTCAATCCACAAAATATCTTAGTTCCCAATGATTGGGGGTCATCTGGCTACTACCGGGAGATTATTTCCACAACTACCAAAATTCAAACATGTACATTAGTTGGCTAAAGACCCATGAGGGTGACTAGGTCCTATCTCGATGTCATGCCTGTCAGGGTCCATTTTGGGAGATTGATTGATGCTCATGACCCGTATCCACCATGTCTTAGTCGATGGTTCTTCCTCGACAACTAGATAAAGCGTGCCACAAAATCATTTAGGTCTCAAACTTAGACTATTGTATGGTCAAGTAGTTACGCCTATATGCTATAATTATCAACCTAAAATAAATCTAAGGTCCATAGGCAGAACATTGAAGGAAAAAAGAAAATAGTAATACTATAAACAACATAACAATTTTGCTCGCCAGAGAAAATGACATCATAGAATAGCATTGTTAGTGTTAGTGTCCTAGAGACAACCCATCTTAAGGACATAATACTAAGATAATATTCAGATTTAGTTTAATATTATTATTGGTTTAATATTAAATGTATGGCGTTACACTTATCTGAATATGATGTTTGATTGCTTGCATATATTCTTATTTGTGTTCCCATGAATCACTACTTTCATTGAGTGAGTGGGAACTCAGATGAATTAAGTATGATTCTCAAATAGCCCCGATCAAGGATCATCAAGAATAGGATATTGATGATGCAATTGAGATTGGTGTGCGATCCGCATCATACTCTTAGAGAGTGTAGTAAGATCTCACTTACTATGAGATACCAGGTATCTCATGATGGATGCACAGATACCTTAGAGGGTATTGGTATACCCATCCGAGAAACCGTTTGATGTAATTCCACATAATGTGTCTACGGGTGTCTCGGTTAGTGGGAGCGATGTGATACTCCTCTGACTTGAGGTCAATACGCACGACATGTGTGGAGTGGTGAACATTGACCATGACCGACGCTTGCACCCTTCCACGGGTAGATATATCATGGATTGGGTTCATCACGAAATGCATGTGCGTGGTAGTTGAGCCAAGAATAGGATTCATTCCTCAATGTGGATTTAGAGAGAATTCTCGTCTTCTCATCATAATTGGATCTAAATCGTCGGCCGACGCGCATCAACTTAGACTTTGTGGCTAAGTGTGATATACTTGATCAATTAGTGATTTGAGATAATATGATTAAGTTATTTGAATAGACACTTCATCATGTTCAAGATTTAATCGAGTATTCATGAATGAAAGGAAGATATCACAATAGCCTACAATATTACAGGTAGTTGCAGATTTCCTCGCAACGTACCTCGTATATTGAGAATATCTGATTTATTGTCTAGGGTTCAATTAAGACCGTTAGTTTGACTAATCGCTCGATATACGAGGGCCTATGGGTCACACAACAAGTAATAGCAATTTACCAATTATAGTTGGTTGATTATATATTGTATTGAATATAATATTTAATTTATGGAGAATATAATAATAATTATATTTGGAATTAATTATTATTATTATTACTTAATTAAATTAGATTTAATTAAATATGAAATCTCAATAATAATATTTGGAATATTATTATACAAGAATAATATATATGGTAAAGATATTATTCGTAGGAACATATCTAGGGAAATATAATCCGTAGAGATTATATTACAGGCTAGACCCGATATCTTGCTTAGGAATTAAGCCAAGTTAATCCCTATAAATATGAGTCTTATGGGAATTCCAGAAATGCACAAGAAATATAATTTCTCCATAAAATCTCCAGTCGGAATTTTCCTTGCAAATTCGTCTCGAAATTCAACGTTGGCATATCAGTGCGAGTAAAGATTTATATATCGTTAGTTATCCTTTATATTTTATGTTATACAACCATGTTTCAGATTCGTTGTTGGTGAATCGTTATCTTCCGTTGCGCCGAACATGGTGTTCGTGCCTCAAAAACCCAACAGTGGTATCAGAGCTCAGGCTCTTTTAACGGTTGTATAACATATTATTGTTGATATTTGTGGGTAAATTATGTGCGTATATTTCAAAATTATTTGTCCACATCAAAATAAGTGTGTACTGGGTACACGGTTCTTTGTATTAAACAATTTTGTTAAAGATTAATTGTTTCATTGACCGAGTTATTAAAGCTAGAATGTACAGTTTCCAATAATTCCTTCGATAGAGAATTTTATTTTAGAAATCAAAATTTAGTCCAACTAATTGATACACGTAATTGTCATGCCTCCATATGTAAAAGATGGTTTAATATTATTGAAATTGGATTTTAATAATAATAATTAAAAAAAGGGTTTTGAGGGAATTTCAGAATTGGGTTCTGTCTTTTCGTTCTTGAATACCCACGAGGAGGGTATGCTTGGCAAGCCTCGCCACAATCCCATTAATTCCATCACTCGTCGTCAGAAACTGGGGATGCTAGGCGTCCGTCGGTATTCTGGTCACGGTCGCGTTAAGCCGTGGGATAGATCAGACGGCAGTGCTAGGCGTTAGTCACAGTGATGGGATTGACGGTGCATCAGACGGTGATGCTTGGCATCAATCGCGGCGATGCTAAGTCAAAACTCGGCGAACAGGGAAGACTCGCGATGGGAGGCGGCCGTAAATTTTGGTGGCCGCTGCAATTGGCCCCATGGTGGAGGTCATCTGCAACATTGATATGTTCCCGCTTCCGATCTTAGCTGCTCAAAATCACCCGCAAATACCCGATTTTGCCGGTGTTGAATTCGAGCGGCCTATGTGCCAATTTTGTGGTGACGACAAGATTATTTGCAACAAAAGTTGATTGATGTCGGCAGTGAGAATCAATAAGGGTCACCCTTTAGAAATTTGATTTCTTTTGGGGATAATTTGCAATAAAGGAAATGCTCAGATTAGCATTTTGACCCTTGGACTATTCTGCAATTTTGGATTTTCTGAAAATTGCAGCTTGGCCCTTAGGGCCTTTTATGTAACTTTTGAATTTTATGAAAATCGTAAATTTTCCCCTTGGTCATACTTTAAATTCTGAAAACGAGATAAGGGTTGTTTGGTTAGACAAAAATTCTTTAATTTTTGGAAAATTGAGAATAAGTCATATTTGGTTGGACCAAATTTTGATAATTTGAAATTTCAAAATAATTTTGAAATGACTTTAGAATTTGATCGAAAGCTTGAAGCTTGTTGGTATTTCTAATTTTAGCAATATTTTACCTACATATAACTAATTGTTAAGCACGTTTATTTGATTTACGTATTATTAGATATTTTGCATGTTTATTTGATTTATGTGCTGAATATTTATTAGATATTTTATTTATTCAAATTTAATTTTGAAATAAAGCATGAGAACTTGATTAGTTGCTCCCCACTTGTATAACTGCTTATGTGAATCGATATTCACATTTATTAGTTATATAGCCCGCATTAAATTATTTGGGTAGGCGGCACCCAAAATTTTTCGGGCCATATTAAATGTTTGGGTAGACGGCGCCCTATATATGTTTGTCCGCAAATGTAATGTTTGGGTAGGCGGCCCCCAATAATTTATCAAATGTGACGTAGTTATCATGTTGGATCTCAATTAAGTAATTAATACCCCGCCTTTAAAATGATCCTCACTAAAATATGGGTTTTCATTAGATTGAAAGATGTCTTCCATTAAAATTAAAAGTAAACCGGAGATTTCGTTCCAATGAGTATTTGAGGCCCTAGTCTTTTGCTCGGATCTACATTTAATGAGACTTTTATAGGGACACGTTTGTCGCCGCTTAATGGTTGTAAACCAACTTAATTCTGTTTCACCAGCCCTAGCAGGGAAACGAGGATTAGGTGACATCCAATTGAACTAGGTTCAATCAACTAGGAATTGCGTGAGGCAATTGGTTTAGAGACCTACCAGTTCTGCTGTTGCAATGTTCAGCCCAAGCAGTCATTATAATAGTAGGAATGTGGATCCTAGCCCATTACGATTTGTATTAGATATAAATTCGTACTCTTCTGATGAGGTCGTTGAGTATGTGAAAATAATGGAGACAAAATAAATTAAAAGGTCATGTTTATTTTGATTGCTGAATATTGATCATAGGAATTATGTGTTTAATTCCCGTTTTAGTTTATTTCTCTAAAATTGTTGATATGAATAACTTGTCATTGAGAAATGTTCTGGAAACAAACAAATTGGTTGGGCCAAATTTTCTGGACTGGCACTGAAACGTACGTTTGGTGCTAAGGCAAGAACAGATTGAGTACGTGTTGGACACGACAATCCCTTTACCCCTGAAGCTAGTTCAGTTGAGGTTGCAGCGTTTGATGTTACAACTCAAAAGAAGCATCAATATGATGCTTACCAGCTCTATGTTATGATTGCTCGGCATGACTCATGAATTGCAAAAGCAACATGAGAAAATGGATCCCTTCGAGATGCTTAAGGGTCTGAAGGATCTCTTTGATTCTAGATCTCATTTTGAGATTTATGAAGTGATGAGAGATCTGTTCAGATGTCGATTAGCGAAAGGAGGGAAGACTTCACCTCATGTGCTATCCTTAAGTCGCTCCCCGATTCATATTCTAGTTTCGTAGTAAATTTAATATGAAGAAGACAGAAGCGACAATGTCGGAGCCTCATAACATGCTTAAGACTTTTGAGTCTTCCACTGCTAAGGAAAAACCCGTGCTCATGGTGAGTGCTTCTACTTCTTCTGACCCGAAAGGCGAGAAGAAGCGAAGGAGTAAGGCTAAGAGGGCTCCGAGCCCAACTTCCTGAAGGAGAAAGGTGGAGTTCAAAAGTAAGAGTGGGTTGATAAGGATGTGTGCCCCACTGCAATAGAAAGGGGCATTGGAAGAAGGACTATAAGGTTCTAGCAAGCGAGAAGAAAACACAAGGTGTTTTAGTGGCTAGAACAAGTACTGTTGTTATTAAGATAAACATGTTCAATAATAGTTCAAACTGCTGGGCATTTGTTGAGTTATGGATATGATGGTCTTAATATACAAAGTAGGATTACTTGAAGCTTCATGGGATTCAGTCATAATGAACTCCGCCCGGAACACCTCATATGAACAGTGTGTCCGAAAGGAGAAACCGAACCCTGTTGGACATGGTGCGGTCCATGATGAGCTTTTCATCTCTTCCAACATTCTTATGGGGATACACATTACAAACTTCAATCTACATTCTGAATAGGACTCCATTCAAATCAGTTGAGCAGACCCCAAACGAGCTATGGCATGGCAAGAAGCCATCTTTTCTACACATTAGAACATGGGGTGGCCCCGCAGTTGTGAAGAAAATGCTAACTGATAAGTTGGAATCCAAAGGTGAAAGTGGTTATTTTGTGGGATATCCTAAGGAGACAAGAGGATATCACTTCTATCTACCGCAGAAACAAACAGTGATTGTTTCTAGGCAAGCTAAGTTCCTAGAAGGCGAGTACGTCTTTAAGGAACAAATCCGTAAAGATAGAACTTGAAGAGATTCAAGAACCACGAATTAATATAGAGACTGATAATTTGTCAAAAGCAACATAACAAAGAATCAGTGGGAGCATTTAACGACTCTCATGGTGGAAGTTTATCACTAGGTGATCCTCTTTCAGCCAGTAGGAGCGTAATTGGAGTTGCATTGCCTTCGCAACAACCTCCAAGTAGGCTGAATGAGAATAACATAGTTCAAACTCCCGCCCAAGAGGCATATGAAAGTGTCGCTCTTGAGGACTCTCAGGTCAACGATGAAGTCGCTGCACCACAAAATTTTCACGATCAGAATGTACAGCCTGCACAACCACAACTCCATAAGTAGACTAGGATTCGTAATCCACCCAAAAGGTATTATGGGTTCCTCGTGGAGGAACATGATGACGTGAGGTTCCAAATAAAGACGAATCTAGAACTTATACTGAAGCAACATTAGATGTTGACTCAGAGAAGTGGCATAAAGCCATGAAATCCGAGATGGACTAGATGTACACCATTTAAGTCTAGGACTTAATTGAGTTGCCAGAAAGGGGTTAGACCCATAGGTTGCAAGTGAGTCTTCAGGCGTAAGACCGATGCATATGACAAAGTACAAACCTATAAAGATAGGTTGGTGGCAAAAGGTTATAGTCGACACGAGGTATTGACTATGATGAGACTTTCTCGCCAGTTGCTGAGATCAAGTCCATTTGAATTTTACTTGCGATAGCAGCACACCGCGATTATGAGTTTTGGTAGATGGATGTCAAAACAGTTTTCCTCAATGGTAACATTGATGAGGAAGTGTTCGTGACTCAACCGGAGGGTTTTTATATCTAAGCCAAAATCTAATCTTGTGTGCAAGCTTAAACGATCCATCTATTGATTGAAGCAAACTTCTAGGAGTTGGAATATCCAATTTGATGAAGCTGTCAAATTCTTTGACTTCATCTGAAATTTGGAAGATCCTTGCATTTATCGTAAACGCAGCGGGAAGAGTATTGTCTTTATAGTCGTATATGTCAATGACATATTGATTATAGGAAATAATATCCCGCCAATGCAGTCCGTGAAAGATTGGTTATCAAAGACCTTCATGATGAAGGATCTTGGTGAGGCATTCTACATCTTAGGGATCAAGATCCATCGGGATAGATCCAAGAAGATGGTAGGGCTGTCACAATCCACCTACGTAGATAAGGTGTTGAAGCATTTTGCAATAGTGAACTCTAAGAGAGGATCTCTACCGGCAAATTATGGGATAAAGCTGTCGAAGAAGGATTATCCTTCTAGCGAAGCTGATGTCGAGCACATGAAGGACATTCCATATGCATCTGCAATTGGATCCATCATGTATGCCATAACTTACACCATGCCAGATGTGGCCTACGCTGTCAGCATCACTGGTAGATACCAGGTGAATGTCACTGGATTGTTGTCAAGAATATTCTAAAGTACCTCAAACGTACTAAAGAGAACTTTCTTGTCTACGGTGGACAGTCAGAACTAGTCGATACGGGCTATGCTGATGCGAGCTTCCAGTCAGACTGTGAAGATTACAAATCATAGTCAAATTATATTTTCAATCTCAATGATGAGGCGGTAAGTTGGAATAGTTCCAAGCAAGATCTGACCGCAGATTCAATAACCGAAGCTAAGTACGTTGTTGTATTAGAAGCCTTTGAGGCTGTCTGGATTTTATAGTTCTTGAGAGAACTATGGGTAGTTCTGAGTATCAGTTGTCAAATAGAGTTGTATTGTGACAATATTTGTGCGATTGCATGAACAAAGGAACGAGATCTGATAACAGAAATAAGCATGTACCGAGGCATTATGATTTGATCCGAGTGATCATATCGATATGAGAAATGGAATTAAAACATTTCCCATAAAGGATATCTTGCAAATCCTTTTCACTGTTCATGTACACACTAGACATTTGATGGTCTAGGTTAGACATGTAGGTGATTGACTCTAGTCCAAGTGGGAGATTGTTAGTGTTAGTGTCCTAAAGACAATCCATCGAAAGGACATAATACTAAGATAATATTTAGATTTAGTTTAATATTATTATTGGTTTAATATTAAATGTATGTCGTTACACTTATCTGAATATGATGTTTGATTGTTTGCATATATTCTTATTTGTGTTCCCATGAATCAATACTTTCATTGAGTGAGTGAGAACTCAGATGACTTAAGTATGATTCTCAAATAGTCCCGATCAAGGATCATCAAGAATAGGATATTGATGATGCAATTGAGATTGGTGTGCGATCCGCATCATACTCTAAGAGAGTGTAGTAAGATCTCACTTACTATGAGATACCAGGTATCTCATGATGGATGCACAGATACCTTAGAGGGTATTGGTATACCCATCCGAGAAACCGTTTGATGTAATTCCACATAATGTGTCTACGGGTGTCTCGGTTAGTGGGAGCGATGTGATACTCCTCTGACTTGAGGTCAATACGCACGACATGTGTAGAGTGGTGAACATTGACCATGACCGACGCTTGCACCCTTCCACGGGTAGATATGTCATGAATTGAGTTCATCACGAAATGCATGTGCGTGGTAGTTGAGCCAAGAATAGGATTCATTCCTCAATGTGGATTTAGAGAGAATTCTCGTCTTCTCATCATAATTGAATCTAAATCGTCGGCCGACACGCATCAACTTAGACTTTGTGGCTAAGTATGATATACTTGATCAATTAGTTATTTGAGATAATATGATTAAGTTATTTGAATAGACACTTCATCATGTTCAAGATTTAATCGAGTATTCATGAATGAAAGGAAGATATCACAATAGCCTACAGTATTACAGGTAGTTGCAGATTTCCTCGCAACGTACCTTGTATATTGAGAATGTCTGATTTATTGTCTAGGGTTTAATTAAGACCGTTAGTTTGACTAATCGCTCGATATACGAGGGCCTATAGGTCACACAACAAGTAATGGCAATTTACCAATTATAGTTGGTTGATTAAATATTGTATTGGATATAATATTTAATTTATGGAGAATATAATAATAATTATATTTGGAATTAATTATTATTATTATTATTATTTTATTAAATTAGATTTAATTAAATATGAAATCCCAATAATAATATTTGGAATATTATTATACAAGAATAATAGATATGGTAAAGATATTATTCGTAGGAACATATCTAGGGAATATAATCCGTAGAGATTATATTACGGGCTAGGCCCGATATCTTGCTTAGGAATTAAGCCAAGTTAATCCCTATAAATATAAGTCTTATGGGAATTCCAGAAATACACAAGAAATATAATTTCTCCATAAAATCTTCAGTCGAATTTTCCTAGCAAATTTGTCTCGAGATTCAACGCTGGCATATCGGTGCAAGTTGGTAGAAAGTCATTACGTGGATACCATAGTTGAGGATTCCGTGTACAAATCGCTGTAAGGATTTATGATGGTCCCGTTTTCAAATACTAAAATGGGAATTCAGGAGCAAATTTTTTTTTTTAAAACTTTCCTTCTGGGGGTTCAGCAAGAGTGAAGAGTTCTCAACTCACTGCATTGCTAAGAGGCTGAGTTACCCAGTCAGTGAGAAGACTGGAAGGCTCATGCTCTTAGAAACACAGTGACTCGAGAGGTTACACTTCAAGTCACTGCTCTGCTTAGAGGCTGAGCTACTAAGTCAGTGGGAAGGCTTGGAGACTCATGCTCTAAGCAAAGCAGTGACTCGAGATACTGAACTCTCGAGTGCGTTGCCTGAACTGGTCAGTGAGAGGATTCTCTCTGACCTGAATATTTAACCAAAGTTCTCTTTTTAACAATGCTCTCAATGAGCAGATTTTCACAACACTTTAGTAAATACTTTAATAAACGAACGCTCAGTTTAACGTGGTTCAGAGACTCAAGCTCTTACATCCACGACCTGATTTAACAGGAAATCCACTCAAGGGATTCTTGTTTTTAACGTGCCAAGGTGCACTAACAACTGGACTCACGCCACTCCCTAGGCTGCCCCTCCTTTCAAACTCACTGACAACTTACTCCCAACAAACCTAACAAGAGGGTTTTGGTTTCGGTTGGTTTCTCCAACTAGATGAGGTTTTCCTTTACAATGTGTTAGCCTAAAGCTAAGATTTAGGAATACCTCTCTAAGCTATGAGTTACAAGCTGAACACTCATTTGTGTATATCTATGAACTCTAAAGTTCAGTGTACAAGATGTGAATCGTGCCTCCTTATAACTCCCAATATAATGCACTAAACACTCACACCTTCACACACACCACAACACGCAGATATGAGCTTGTATTTATAGTGTGGATTCAAACGTAACCATTGGATGAAATTACATTTGAATCCATACAATTAATGGTTTCAACCACTTTTCTTGGAATGCGGCCTTGTCAGTGTCAGAGTTGCTGCCTTGTGCTGATTGGTCCACGTGGGCTGGATTCAACGGATCTTTGACTCAGTGGGTTGACCAAGACCCACTGACTTTAGGTAGATTCCTCCTTCACTGACTGAAGATCTTCAGTGGACTGAACGTCTTCAGTGTAGTTGTCCTTCAGAGACTGTTTGAAGATCACTCACAGAAGTTTGTCATAAGGCTGAATGACAACCCTGACCACAGTAGCCTGACTCCTTCAGGGCCTACTTGGTGCAGCACTGATCCTCTTGATCATGCTCTTCACTGAGTGGTCCACCTGACTTAGAACAGCCAAGTTTACACTCAGTGGGACATCCTTCAGGCTTCTCTTCTGGTTTAGGTTACAAGCATGGCTTTAGTCAGTTCTTCTAGGTGTCATCTTGATATCTTCAGGCTGTGTTGCTGAGTTCCCCCTCGCTGAGTTCCCCCTCAACTGACTGTTCCCTCAACTGAGTTCTTCTCAACTGACAGCATATTCTACTAAGAGCTAACGTAGCCTAACCTGAAATAAAAGATACTATCCTGACTTCTTTCAAACCTATTACACGTGGTTTTGGAAAATTATCAAAACTAAAACATACATATCCCAACAATTTCCCCCTTTTTGATGATTCCAAAACTTTTAACCAAATGATTTTCTATTACAGGAATAATGTCAGAACACAAGTAATAGTTTGAAATATGCAGAAATTCCCATAATTTAAAATATTTAAGATCTGTTCGGTAGACCATTTTTCTTAACAAAACTGGATCAGTGGTCATGTGAACAACATGCTCTGATACCAATTGATGGTCCCGTTTTCGAATACTAAAATGGGAATTCAGGAGCAAATTTATTTTTTTAAAACTTTCCCTAAGGGGGTTCAGCAAGAGTGAAGAGTTCTCAAGTCACTGCATTGCTAAGAGGCTGAGCTACCCAGTCAGTGAATATTTAACCAAAGTTCTCTTTTTAACAATGCTCTCACTGAGCAGATTTTCACAACACTTTAGTAAATACTTTAATAAACGAACGCTCAGTTTAATGTGTTTCAGAGACTCAAGCTCTTACATCCACGACCTGATTTAACAGAAAATCCACTCAAGGGATTCTTTTTTTTTAACGTGCCAAGGTGCACTAACAACTGGACTCACGTCACTTCCTAGGCTGCCCCTCCTTTCAAACTCACTGACAACTTACTCCCAACAAACCTAACAAGAGGGTTTTGGTTTAGGTTGGTTTCTCCAACTAGATGAGGTTTTCCTTTACAATGTGTTAGCCTAAAGCTAAGATTTAGGAAAACCTCTCTAAGCTATGAGTTACAAGCTGAACATTCATTTGTGTATATCTATGAACTCTAAAGTTCAGTGTATAAGATGTGAATCGTGCCTCCTTATAAATCCCAATATAATGCACTAAACACTCACACCTTCACAGCTCGTAGGTGTTGATTTTTCTTACTTCACACACACCACAACACGCAGATATGAGCTTGTATTTATAGTGTGGATTCAAATGTAACCGTTGGATGAAATTACATTTGAATCCATACAATTAATGGTTTCAACCACTTTTCTTGGAATGCGGCCTTGTCAGTGTCAGAGTTGCTGCCTTGTGCTGATTGGTCCACGTGGGCTGGATTCAACGGATCTTTGACTCAGTGGGTTGACCAAGACCCACTGACTTTAGGTAGCTTCCTCCTTCACTTACTGATGATCTTCAGTGGATTGAACGTCTTCAGTGTAGTTGTCCTTCAGAGACTGTTTGAAGATCACTCCAAGAATTTTGTCATAAGGCTGAATGATAACCTTCCCTGACCACAGTAGCCTGACTCCTTCAGGGCCTACTTGGTGCAGCACTGATCCTCTTGATCATGCTCTTCACTGAGTGGTCCACCTGACTTAGCTTAGAACAACCAAGTTTACACTCAGTGGGACATCCTTCAGGCTTCTCTTCTGGTTCAGGTTACAAGCATGGCTTTAGTCAGTTCTTCTGGGTGTGATCTTGATATCTTCAGGCTGTGTTGCTGAGTTCCCCCTCGCTGAGTTCCCCCTCAACTGAGTGTTCCCTCAACTGAGTTCTTCTCAACTGACAGCCTATTCTACTAAGAGCTAACCTAGTCTGACCTGAAACAAAAAATACTATCCTGACTGCTTTCAAACCTATTACAAGTAGTTTTGGAAAATCATCAGAACTAAAACATACATATCCCAACAATTTATATATCGTTATTTATCTTTTATGTTTTATGTTATACAACCATGTTTTAGATTCGTTGTTGGTGAATCGTTATCTTCCGCTGCGCCGAACATGGTGTTCGTGCCTAGAAAACCCACCAAGCATAACATGAATAATCAAGTAATTTCACATACATGCGCAAATAGTATGAAATTCAAGCACTTGTCCTCATAAGTTTCTCATGTTCTTTCTTTCGTTTTAGGTTTTTTTATTTATAAAGGTTTTGTTATTCGACCTCTCATAAGACATCACATACCTTGAGGTTTTTTCGGTATGCTCGTTGTACAAAACCTTCCCACTAGTGATATTTAATTTTTGAAGTTTATAAAATGTATCTACTATACTAAGTGAAAATTTTTAAATAAAGGAAAATAAATCATTTGGTCCGAAGTTTTGAACATAAGCTCTGATACCACCTGTAACGCCCCGTAATTTAGAAAGTTGATCTTTGAGAGCACAACGTCCTAAACCCGAGTCATCACTTAGTGAACCAAAAAAACTGAGCCAGAAAATTTCTTATAAAAGATAAAACAATAAATATAATTATACAGATGCAGCGGAAGAACTTAACATAATACTTATTTGAGAAAACATCAGTTTGTTGCTTAATAAAAACCATCATCTCATTACTTAATAAGGAAACATCCCGACGAGTCCTGTGTATGACTCTCGAGCCATTAGTGAAAAAAGATTAACAGTAGTATTAAAATACCATAATGTCTCAATCTTGATTAAAACAGTTTATTTAATTAATAAGCGGAAGTGGGAAGTAGTCATCTACGGCAGCTCCTGGACCTCAGCATCATAACCTGAAAATGTTTAGAACAAAGCATTCATATGGCTCAAAGGCCCATAAATCTCCTTTCTTATTCATATGGGGGGCACCGGTGACATTTCCACCGCGTCCTTGTCCCTAAAAACATGGGGGCACTGGTACTCTTTCAACCACATCCTTATCCCTATTGGGGGGGCACCGGTAGCGACTCTACCGCATCCTTGTCCCTAAAAGTTAGGGGGCACTGGTACTCTTTCAACCACATCCTTATCCCTGTTCGGGGGGCACCGGTAGCGACTCCACCGCGTCCTTATCCCTTCCGTCCTTATCCCACCATCTGCTTCCCTTACAACTTTCACATAGGTCACAAATCACATAATGCATGCTCACATTGTTATAATTGCATACTCGCATTCACATTCATAAGATTGTTCATGTCTTTTACTGATATTCATTACGTTTATTTTAGAAAGCTGACAACGGTCCATGTAACATTAACTAGCTATATAGATAGTGTCACCCACCAGGAAACTTTTAGAGATAAAGCTTAACTTCTTGATTGCTTAGAACAAGGGCGACCTCCGAGCTTCCGAGCTAACCCCACTTTACCTAACACAGTCCGTTTATTACTCAACTTCGCATCATACTTAATGCTTTTCGGTTATAGTAGAATATTTATTTCATTAGAACAGCCCTAGGATTTTTGTTCAAGTTCAACTAGGACGTTGAAACTTATTTATTCGGATAGTAAGATTACTCTAATTCAATACGGGTCCACAGATTGGGGTTTTGGATCTTTCGGGTTCGTTCAACACTCAAAAGCAAGTAAAACACTCAAACACATTCTTGGACAGGTAAACACAAATCATTTATATACCTAAAACATGCATGTTTATAAAAGTATCACTTATTCCTTCTTTCTAGTGCTACTTATTTAACAAAAGACATACATACATATATTAACTGAAAAAAGGCATTTACACTAACTGGGAAAATATGAAATTTTAGTATGTTATATATCTGATGACATGGAACAAATTTCATTAAGGGCACTAAGTCATTTGAGCAACGAAAATAGGGTACATTTGCATTTGAAAACAAAACAGCAAGACATTCGTCAAAACAGTGTACATTGAAGTCTAAAAATCATATCTCACAGTAGGTGCATTAAAAAATCATGAAATTAGAATATGTTATAGAGAACTTGAAAATTAAAATTTTTTATTTAGAAATTTAAGTCATTTGAGTTACGAAACATTAACAGATGTTTGATGGAAAATGGGTATTTAACATAGTTTGTCATGCCGTACATACTTTACTTAAAAATTCATAACTTATTGTAAACTTAATCTACATTAACCAAGTATTTCGCATAGCATTCCAGACTTAGTGAAAAATATCTCTAAATTTTTCTAAGTTTTTTAAACACTTATAAAAGGGCTAAATGAATTTTTGGAAACAAAGAATCAACCTCAGTCAAGTATTTACCACATAATATTAAAACAGGCATATCCTATTATCCACTATATAAAACACTATAATTTTTGGATATATCTTAAAAAACAACAAGGGGAACATCAAAAAATTTCTATATAATTTTATCACTTCTAGAAATAGGCAAAATGGTTAAATAGAGTCGCTGCTCCCAGTTTCGAAATATTTCAGACACACAAATTTCCATGAATTTATTCTCCCTCGATACAAATCAGATGACCACTAAATTTTTATAGTTTCTTAAATACACTAAATACAGCACTCAGTAAAATTTTCATGATTTTGCAACATCAATAAAGGTCCGAAATAGGTTCGTCAAAAAGGGGGCAGTAGCTAATCCGGGTAGAAACGAATTTTGTCGAACTTTCTCATAAATGATCATATAAGCTCAAAATCGTTGAAAATCTTAAACTCAAATCTCATACATCATTCGTACAGTTTAACTAAGTTTGGAAAAGGTTCTTAACATGTCATTTCTAAGGGTTTTATGCCCAAAACAAAATATGATCAAAGTATTAAGAGAAATGGGTTTATAGGGCTTACCCTTGTAGTTTTCCTCTCTTTCTTGGAAGATTAGGAACCAAAGATGTACACCCTAACTTCTAACACACCCTTGGCTTCAAGATGGTGGGGAAACACTCCTCCTAGGTGGTGGTGGTGTAGGCCAAGAGGGGGAGGAGAGGAGAGGGCTCCTTCTCCTTCTACTCTCACTTCTAACTTTCTCTCTTTCTTTCTTTCTCTTCTCTCTTGAGTGCAGGAACTAATGTGGGTAAATGAAAGGGGTTTGGAGGGGTATATATAGGAGGAAATGGGGTGGGGTGGCTGATCATAAGGAGAGGGGAGAGGGAGATGTGTTGTTGGATGTATTAAATACAAGAGTTATGAGATGGGATGGGTGGTAGGATTAGGGTAGGCTTTAGCATATCATTACATGTACTTCTACTTATTATGGCTGAAGAAAAGGTCAAAGGTGCAGGTTTTTACTATTTTGGGGCTGCCATTTAGTGTAGTCCCGATTCTAGACGCGATTTTGGTTTCGACAGTGTATTTTTTATATTTTTCGGTTCGGTTTTTTGTTCCAAGATTTAATTCAAACGTACTGTTACATTCGTATGATTTTTTTGGTTCATATAAATGTTCTTATTCATCATTTTGAATTTTTTTAAACTTTTATTAAGAAAGTCGGTCCGTTTTTCAGATAAAACTAAAAAAGTGCTAGTAGGGTTTTTCGGCACGAATGCTCGTCTGTCAACTGAAAAATTAGAACTTGTATACCCATATATTTAAAGTCAAATATTTCATTTAAAAACACATTAAAAATAAATCATGAAAACCCTAATTTAGTTTTGGGTCGTTACATCCTACACCCCTTAAAAGAAATTTCGTCCTCGAAATTTACTTACTTATCCCAAAGGCATTGCGAGTATTTAGCTAATATATTTTCCTCACTTTCCCAAGTGGCTCTTTATTTTTCGTGTTGGCTAAATTGTACTAGTACTAAAGGGACTTCTCGATTTCTCAAAAGGTGAACTTTTCTTCCCAAAAATGGTCACGGGTACTTCCTCATAAGTTAAGTCACGGCTTAGACTTAGGTCCTTAATTATAGGCTTCACTATTTGGTTCGGTTTAGCATAAGTGACTAATGGGATTTTGTTTCTCCTTTATTTTATGTCTGATGCTCATAAATTTTGTATATGTCATAGACTAACATTCAAAGAAGGTATGATAAGTTTTTCAAAATTTTCTTATGAACAGGAACATTGGAATGATATCTATAATTTTTTGTTCACATATTTATAACACGTATTTCAAAAATTCATTTCTCTTGTTTCCTTCATCAAAACACTTTGATTTTGGATATGTTGTTGCCAACACATATAAATATTTTCAGAAAACATCACATTGCATTTAATCATATAAATATCCCTATTAATTTTATTTCGGGTATTACATCCTTCCCCTCTTAAAAAGAATTTCGTCCCCAGAATTCACTTGTTCTTCTTAAACATTTGGTACTTCCTATGGAATTTGTCTCCTCGAGGAATATTGTGATCCTTACTTCCGCTACTTTTTTTAAAATATTCATACCCATATCTTATTAGTCGAATCTTAATCTTGTCACTAGTAACTTTAATCTCTTACATCAAGCATTAAATCTTTTTTTTTACAGAAATAAGGGAAAAGTTTTATTTAAAGAAGCAATAACTGCGCAAATATTTAGAGCTCTACTAAAAATCGAGAGCAAAAGAAAAAGAAGAAAAATAAGCAACACGATCGAAGGATCTTTTATTCATACTTCAAGGCATTACATATAAATCATAAAAATTCTACTCCACAAGCTAAAACTAAAAAATACGCAACGGGTATCGTGGTATGTACGAGAGGTGCACTAAATTCCTCTTCTGCATTATAACAGCCGATGAGCATGAGGGCGTAAACAAAAGTGACGATGGTGAGGAAGAGTTTACTCATTTCAGTTATGTTGATGAAAATTCAAAGAAGGGTGCTTAGAGGTGGGAGTGAAATGAGGTATTTATAGGGTAAAATTTTCGAGAATTTGGTTGTTTATGTCCGTTTACTACTGCTGGAGGAGTTTAGTGGAAATGATAAAGTTGTAGTTTGAATAAAAAGAGGTGGGATTTTTTTTTTTTTGTACAACTTAATAAATATTTTTGTCATGAGTAAAACTGGCTACCCTATCGGTGGTGTGTCATCCCATATGAATATTTCGTTTAACAACCTTTGTAATAGTACTAATTAATTAGTGAGACTCTATCTATTAATCTAGAGTTATCCTCAAATTATTCTTCCTTAAACTTTATCCAAAATTTTCTTTCGACAAGAACGTGGTTTCCTTGGTCCACCTAGCTAATCGTCTTATGTTTTGATAACTAGTATATTCCCATGATTATGCTAAAATCATAATGTTATGGTCAAGTTTGATCCCTATTTATAGTTCATTATATTTCATCCTTACTCCCGTACTAAATCTTGGATTCTTATTGAACACGTAGGTGTAATACTTACCTCAAACTTTCTCCTTTTGTACTTTCTATTCTCAAAATTTCTCAACTTCTTAGACACAAGGAATGAAATCTAAACAACTAGGTACCAAGCAGGAAATTAGAAAATAGGTTACTTTATATAGGTATGATAAAAATCAAAACAAAAGAATCCAATATTTAACACCATTGTATTAATTCAATCACGCAGGGGTGCACACAGAAACCGGAACATACTGTCATGATCAGTAGCACGGTAACGAGCTACGACGATGCATGTTAGAGAAAGAAATTACACATGTTGCAAATACAAGATAAACATAACAGGTAGAATCGAATATCCCACGAAATAAAGCACGTGAGGCTGTAGTAAGTATACATAATTGGAAAGAGAAAAACGAGTTCTCAAAGTTAAACGGAGAGAAACGGGTCTCCAACGAAAATTAAAAGATGCGAGACTTCCAAAATATATGAAGATAGTATTAAAAGTAGTCAAGATATACATAATAAGTCGAACTGTGTAGGCTGCGAGACTGCTACAAAAGAAATAGCTCGAGCTATCAAAAGGTTAGAGTCTAAGTCAATCCACTATCTTAGTTCCCAATGATTGGGGGTCATCCGGCTACTACTAGAAGATTATTTCCACAACTACCAAAATTCAAACATGTACATTAGTTGGCAAAAGACCCATAAGGGTGACTAGGTCCTATCTCGATGTCATGCCTGCCAGGGTCCTCATGACCCGTATCCACCATTCTTAGTCGATGTTCTTCCTCGACAACTAGATAAGGCGTGCCACAAAATCATTTAGATCTCGAACTTAAACTACAGTATTGTCAAGTAGTTACGCCTATATGCTATAATTCTCAACCTAAAATAAATCTAAGGTCCATAGTCAGAACATAGAAGGAGAAAAGAAAATAGTAATACTATACACAACATAACAATTTTGCTCGCCAGAGAAAATGACGTCATAGAATAGCATAACATGAATAATCAAGTAATTTCACATACATGCGCAAATAGTATGAAATTCAAGCACTTGTCCTCATAAGTTTCTCATGTTCTTTCTTTCGTTTTAGGTTTTTTTTTTATTTGTAAGGGTTTTGTTATTCGACTTCTCATAAGACATCACATACCTTGAGGTTTTTCCGGTATGCTCGCTGTAGAAAACCTTCCCACTAGTGATATTTAATTTTTGAAGTTTATAAAACGTATCTACTATACTAAGTGAAAATTTTTGAAATAAAGGAAAATAAATCATTTGGTCCAAAGTTTTGAACATAAGCTCTGATACCACCTGTAACGCCCCAAAATTTAGAAAGTTGACCTTTGAGGTCACAACATCCTAAACCCGAGTCATCACTTAGTGAACCATATAAACTGAGCCAGAAAATTTCTTTTAAAAGATAAAATAATAAATATAATTATACGGATGCAGCGGAAGAACTTAACATAATACTTATTTGAGAAAACATCAGTTTGTTGCTTAATAAAAACCATCATCCCATAACTTAATAAGGAAACATCCCGACGAGTCCTGGGTATGACTCTCGAGACATTAGTGAAAAAAGATTAACAGTAGTATTAAAATACCATAATGTCTCAATCTTGATAAAAACAGTTTATTTAATTAATAAGCGGGAGTGGGAAGTAGTCAACTACGGCAGGTCCCGGACCTCAGCATCATAACCTGAAAATGTTTAGAGAGGGGCGTGAGATAAAATCTCAGCGGGTAACCTATATGCTGTTATACAGATTGTCAAGAGATCCAAAATAATAATACCTTTAAGATTTTCACCTTTCAGTTGGTTCATTATACTTCTTGGTCATGTGTATTCATTTTCTTTAACATAAAACTTATAAACACAGGTTTAGAGCAAAACATTCATATTGCCCGAAGGCCCATCATTCATATGGCTCAAAGGCCCATAAATCATATGGCTCAAAGGCCCATAAATCTCCTTTCTTATTCATATGGGGGGCACCGGTGGCATTTTCACCACGTCCTTGTCCCTAAAAACATGGGGGCACTGGTACTCTTTCAACCACATCCTTATCCCTATTGGGGGGCACCGGTAGCGAATCTACCGCATCCTTATCCCTAAAAGTTTGAGGGCACTGGTACTCTTCCAATCACATCCTTATCCCTGTTCGGGGGGCACCGGTAGCGACTCCACCGCGTCCTTAACCCTTCTGTCCTTATCCCTCCATCAGCTTCCCTTACAACTTTCACATAGGTCATAAATCACATACCATATGCTCACATTGTTATAATCACATACTCGCATTCACATTCATAAGATTGTTCATGTCTTTTACTGATATTCATTACGTTTATTTCAGAAAGCTGACAACAGTCCATATAACATTAACTTGTTATACAGATAGTGTCACCTACCTGGAAACTTTTAGAGATAAAGCTTAACTTCTTGATTGCTTAGAACACGGGCGACCTCCGAGCTTCCGAGCTAACCGCAATTTACCTAACACAGTCCGTTCATTTAGTCATCGTTCATTCTTTTAGTTTATTACTCAACTTCTAGTCATACTTAGGGCTTTTCGGTTATAGGAGAATATTTATTTCATTAGAAAAACCCTAGGATTTTCGTTCAAGTTCAACTAGGACGTTGAAACTTATTTATTCAGATAGTAAGATTACTCTAATTCAATACGGGTCCACAGATTGGAGTTTTGGGTCTTTCGGGCTCGTTCAACATTCAAAAGCAAGTAAAACACTCAAACACATTCTTGGACAGGTAAACACAAATCATTTGTATACCTAAAACATGCATGTTTATAAAAGTATCACTTATTCCTTCTTTCAAGTGCTACTTATTTAACAAAAGACATACATACATATATTAACTGAAAAAAGGCATTTATACTAACTGGAAAAATATGAAATTTTAGTATGTTATATATCTGATGGCATGGAACAAATTTCATTAAGGGCACTAAGTCATTTGAGCAACAGAAATAGGGTACATTTGCATTTGAAAACAAAACAGCAAGACATTCGTCAAAACAGTGTACATTGAAGTCTAAAAATCATATCTCACAGTAGGTGCATTCAAAAATCATGAAATTAGAATATGTTATAGAGAACTTGAAAATTAATATTTGTTATTTAGAAACCTAAGTCATTTGAGTTATGGAACATTACCAGATGTTTGATGGAAAATAGGTTTATAACATAGATTGTCATGCAGTACATACTTTACTTAAAAATCCATAACTTATTGTATACTTAATCAATATTAAACAAGTATTTCGCATAGCATTCCAGACTTAGTGGAGAACATCATTAAATTTTCCTAAGTTTTTTAAACACTTATAAAAGGGCTAAATGAATTTTTGGAAACAAAGAATCAACCTCAGTCAAGTATTTACCACATAATATTAAAACAAGCATATCCAATTATCCTCTATATAAAACACTATAATTTTTGGATATATCTTAAAAAACAATAAGTGGAACATCCCCAAATTTCTATATAATTTTATCACATCTAGAAATAGGCAAAATGGTTAAATAGAGTCGCTGCTCCTGGTTTCAAAAGGTTTCAGACACACAAATTTCCATGAATTTATTCTCCCTCGATATAAACCAGATGAAAGTTTCTTAAATATACTAAATACAACATTCAGTAAAATTTTTATGATTTTTCAACATCAATAAAGGTTCAAAATAGGTTCGTCAAAAAGGGGGCAGTAGCTAATCCGGATAGAAACGAACTTTGTCGAACTTTCTCATAAATGATCATATAAGCTCAAAATCGTGGAAAATCTTAAGCTCAAACCTCATACATCATTCGTACAGTGTAACTAAGTTTGGGAAAGGTTCTTAACATGCCATTTCTAAAGGTTTCATGCCCAAAACAAAATATGATCAAAGTATTAAGAGAAATGGGTTTATAGGGCTTACCCTTGTAGTTTTCCTCTCTTTCTTGGAAGATTAGGAACCAAAGATGAACACCCTAACTTCTAACACTCCCTTGGCTTCAAGATGGTGGAGAAACACTCCTCCTAGGTGGCGGTGGTGGTGGTGGTGTAGGCCAAGAGAGGGAGGAGAGGAGATGGCTCATTCTCCTTCTACTCTCACTTCTAACTTTCTCTCTTTCTTTCTTTCTCTTCTCTCTTGAGTGCAAGAACTAATGTGGGTAAATGAAAGAGGTTTGGAGGGGTATATATAGGAGGAAATGGGGAGGGGTGGCTGATCATAAGGAGAGGGGAGTGGGAATGTGTTGTTGGGTGTATTAAATACAAGAGTTATGAGATGGGATGGGTGGTAGGATTAGGGTAGGCTTTAGCATATCATTACATGTACTTCTACTTATTATGGCTGAAAAAAAGGTCAATGGTGCAGGTTTTTTCTGTTTTGGGGCTGCCATTTATGGTAGTCCCAATTCTAGACGTGATTTTGGTTTCGACAGTGTAATTTTGATATTTTTCGGTTCGGTTTTTTGTTCCAAAATTTAATTCAAACGTACTGTTAAATTCGTATTATTTTTGTGGTTCATATAAATGTTCTTATTCATCATTTTTTATTTTTTAAATTTTTATTAAGAAAGTCGACCCATTTTTCAGATAAAACTAAAAAAGTGCTAGTAGGGTTTTTCAGCTCGAATGCTCGTCTGTCACCTGAAAAATTAGAACTTGTATACCCATATATTTTAAGTCAAACATTTCATTTAAACACATTAAATATAAATCATGAAAACCCTAATTTGGTTTCGGGTCGTTACATTTCTACTACAACACACCTGATGTTATAAACTTGCAGTAAAATGTGTTTAAGTATGAACACAACTAAACATCAAAGAGAAGATATTTAATTGTTAAACCAAATCAAGTAACAGAAAATAAAAACAATACAAAGTACAAATTGAGTACTTTGGACAAAAAACTTCACAAGGACTAAGCAAACTAGAATGTCCCAAAATAATCTAAACAAAAACATCAACACAGACTACCAATTTTTTTACTAAACTATGAAAGCAAAATACTAACTGAATATAAACTAGATAGTAGTAGAGCCTTTGAATCTCAGGATTGAATATGTGAAGAAGAGAGAGGATTGGGTTGATCTTTCATAAGTCAACTGCATCTTCATAGTCTGCATGGACTCCCCCTATCTTCATTCTTCCTTGAATTCCTAAGCTCTTTCTTGGTCTCCACCTAGATCACCATAAAGTGTCTCTAGGTCTTCATCATCATCTTTTTCAGCAACAGGTTCAACAACTGGAACAACAACATTTTCATCAACAGGAACTTCTTCAATTCGTACACCACTGGTAATGGCACCACCATCAATTATAACTTCCCCTGAGTTCAAACCACCATCATCAGAAGCAGCTACATCAGGTCCTACTCCCCCTGTTGGAGTAGAAATCAGCAATTTCCAGAAAGATTTCTGGTTCTTCATATCTTGAATGATTGACTGCATGTTTGTGATGGTTGTCTGCATATAATTTGGAGTTAAAGAAAGTGATGTAATTGTAGCATTATGTGGAATGTTGGCAGAAGTATTGCCAACATTCTCAGCGGCATTAGCTGTTTTCTGAGTTTCCTGTTCTTGATGTTCTTCAGTTGGTTCATGATAAGGTAAATCAATGACTCTTGGCCCTATGAGTAGCACATTGGAGATTCCATAACTAGTTGTGAATCCACTGATAGTTTCTTCTCTTGGATTCCTCTCAAAACTTTTGTTTTCAAGCATCTTGTATATCAGACTTGGATAAGGCAACAATCATTTCCGAGTAATATCACCAATGTAAGACAACACATTATTAAAGATTGTTTGCCCTAGATTGAATTTCTTCAAGTGTTCAATCTTGTACATCAAGATGGTTTGTTCTTTGGTTAGAACAGTAGTATTGAAAGATGGCAACCAGTTGTACACACATAGTTTATGAAGAACAGAATATAGACTGGTGTTAGGATATTTTTGTCCTAAGGATTTTCTCTTGTTAATTTTGATAATGTCAAAACAGATAAATTTGTATTGGGGAAACTAACATTGTAGGTACAAAAAGAAATGAAGAATTTAATAGATGAAAGTCTACATCTGCAAACATTGGATACAGACCCTACAGCTAGTTGAAAAAAAGTCTACATCTGAAGTGTTGAAGACAAGTCCACAGCCGAAGAGTCTACATCTGCAGAGTTAGAGACTACAAGCTGTAAACTTGAGATTAGTAGGACTAATTAAGTACAGTACACATGGTACACTCACTCACTTAGTCTGAAAAGTCTCAGTGTTTACCAGAGCTAATTACTAGCCAGTAGAAACAAGTATCTCAGTGATTAACAACTCTTTGAGCAGTCATCACTAAAAGACAACTTGTACTACTTAAAGGACGTTGTTATATGACAAGAAGCTTTAATTAAGCAGAAGTCAAAGCTGGAGGAGAAAATATTTGAAATTTTCAATCCCTTCAATGGCTAGAGGACCCCTTAAGACTCCTATAAATAGGAGAGGAGACCTCAGAGGTTCAACAACAACAACTCCAAGCTCTCAAGTATACTGCACAATATCTACAGCCTTCAAAGTCTACAGCCCTTCAAATATAGAAGTTTAGGACTTAGAAGCTAGGATTATTGTCTTGTATTTTTCATTGTTGTTGTTCCTCACTATATACCCTTGTATTCTACCTTGTGTAGATTTTATTCTTAGTGAGTCTTTATTTCTGTATGAGATAGAGAGAGTATTCTGAGTGAATTTGTGTTTCATCCTAAACTAGACTGATCTGTGTGAGAACTCTAAGTCTTAGGGGGAACATATTGTGACTGTGTGGTTTCTTAGTGAATTTGGCACCTGTGTGGTGTAACAGTGGATGTAGGAGGATTACAACACCCCTAAACCACTATAAATTACCCTTGTTCTTTATCTATTGCTCATTTACTTTATCTATCTTATTGTATCATTCATATTATTGTATTTTTAAAGCTATGATTTGATTTTTCACTTCACACACTTTACTTATTTCCGCTGCACTAGGTGTTAAAATACTCCAAAGTATTACAACATGTTGGGACATTGTCAGTTTTGATTAAGATCCCAAAACCCCTGAAAAGATGATTTGCCTTAGTTTGTCTTTGTCAGGCTAGTCTTGGTTAGGTCCTGTACTTAGTCATTTTACACTTCACAGGTACTCAGTAAGAGGAGCACTTACTGATGACAATCAAGACAAGAGCCTGAAGACGGAGAATACCATCCTGAACTCATGGCAGTCTTCTAAGCTGGCTGAGTGAGCATCAGTGATGAAGAGTATGACCCTGAGGTCATTACTAACTCAGTCCTGAAGGGAACAGGATGTTACTGAGTTTATGGGAAGACTTGGAGTAGCGCCAAGCAATGCAAAAGGAATGTCAGCGTCAGGACAGACCGTTGTGCTCGAGATAAAAAGAATTTAATAAGACAAGTCTGATGCCCATGAATAAGTTCTGACATTCTCACCAACCTGATGACGTTGACCAATCCGGTGAGGACACGCATGTACGGAACCTGACATGAAGACTAACTTTCGACTGCATATTCAACGGGCAAGCATTTAATGTGCATTTAATGCAACTACCTAATTCCATGCAAAGGACGGCTGCTGCATGAAGATATGTCCGTTTGAACCACTCTACATAGATGACAAGAAAGGGTATCTCTCCAACAGATAGTTTTTCAAATCACCTATAAATACAGAAGGTCTTGAACCCATTCAAGGTTAATTTCCAAGCCAGAAATTACTCAAACTCTCAAGCATTCAAAGCATTCAGTCTTTAGAAGAAGCACTCGAAACCATCTAAATTTCCCAAGTGTTTCTTAGCTATTGAGAGTTATTCTGTATTCCAAGAGCGAACTAGCATTATCTCAAACTTAGAGAGATTATCCAATCCTTAGCATAGCTTTGTCTTGTAATGATAGTCTCAACTTAGTTGGAATCCAAACTGAAACCAAAACCCTAAGTTAGGTTTGTTGGTAGTAAGTTGTTAGTGAGTTAGTAAGGAGTTTGTATAGGTCAGTGAGGTAGCTGATCTTGGTGCACCTTGGCACGTTAAATACAAGAATCCCTTGAGTGGATTTCCTGTTAAATCAGGCCGTGGACGTAGAAGCTTGAGTCTCTAAACCACGTTAAACTCCCTGTGTTCTTACTGCTTTGATATTGTGCATACTTGCTATATTACTTGTTCATTCACAAGCATTTGGTTTTATCAGGCTCGAATCAATCAGCTTGATGTTGACGATCAGTTCTAATCTTGAAGATTAATGGCTGTTTTAGATGGTAAATTGATCATCAACAAATTGGCGCTAGAAGGAGGGTTCGAACCTTCGAATCATTGAATACGGGAAGATTACCCCAGAATCGAAGAACAAGTTTGAGTTTTTGAAGAAAAAACTCAAGAACACTAAGAACAACACTTGATATCTTCTGTGAACATGCCTCAATCACGAGAAACACAACGTTCTCAACACATAACTCGGGATTCACAATCCCGAATGTCCCAAGCTGGTGGGCGAGCAGGGGCGAGCAGAAACAACCAAGAAAATCAAACTAATGTTGCTCGCCAGTTAATACCACCAGAGTTGGACGTCATTGCCCGCAACCCCGACGAATTGGCGCGCACAATTGCCATGCTCCAGGCTTTACAAAGACAACAAGCCCAACCTGGCCCATCATATGTGTGAGCAAGGGGTAGCCCCACAAAGACTCGCGAACATGATAAGGCTAGGGGGGATCATTTGAATGAGGCTGATAGCACCCAAGCTCGTAAGGCCAAGGGCAAAGAAAAACAACATGTCGAAGCCGCCAGTCAGGGAGGTTCAACTCAGAATCCGGCCATGGCAGGAAGTCAGGGCACACGCCAAAGTGCTCTTGAAAGATTGGGTCGTCGTGGCCGAAGAATCATGGAAGTCCATCCTACTGCTGGAGCAGCTCGCCCAGCTGCAGTTCCTGCTCGCCAATCAGTCCTTGACCGGCTGACTAGGTCAGCTTTTGGTCGCCTTGGCCCAAATGCAGAGCCCAATCCCAGGAGGCCAATCCAGGGGGTTCCCGCTCCCAATGAGGGACTGGAGCGAACAGACGACTGTGCGCCTCTGCTCGCCGGATAGCCTCAGAGTCAAGGGGGATCCTTGGAGGAGCTCGCCTCCATGAGAAAGGCCATTGAGAGCATGCAGGGCCAACTAGATCAACAGAGAGGATACGGGAACACGACTCTTCCGGTCTCACCCTTATCTGTGGTGATTCTGAAGGCTCCAATTCAGCAAAAGATCCAGTTTCCAGCAAGTATCCAATATGAGGGCACGGCGGATCCCCGGGTGCATCTGATGAAGTATACCAATTATATGGTATCAATGGGGGCAAGTGACGCAACGCAATGTCGAAACTTTCCTTTAACTCTCGGGGATCGTGTCCATAAGTGGTTTTCAGCTTTTCCACCAGCTTCAATTCATTCGTTTGCCCAGCTGGGCAAAGAGTTCTTATCCCATTTCTCTACGGCCGGGTCTTATCTATCCCAAAGACATCGGTTATCTGACTTGAAACAAGCTGACGACGAGTCAGACCGATCGTATCTGGAAAGATTCGACAAGGTCTTGTTAGAAGGGGAGTCTGTCAGTGAAGACACCAAGATTGTGGCCGTCTTGGCTGGGCTCAAGAAGGGTACTGAACTCTGGAAAGATGTGCACCTAAGATGCCCGAAGACATATGCGAGTTTTGGGATCGGGCAGGCATTTTTGTCTCCATGCATGAAGCCCTGCAAAAGGATATGGGAGACAAAGGAGAGCAGAAAGAGGGTGTGAAGAAGCCTGGAACTGGTTATCGAGCTCCCAAAAACATGAAGGCGTTTACTGAAGGAACGGAGCTGAAGGACAAACTGAACCACATTCTTACCGTATCAATTGATACAGTTTACAATAGTGTCCGAGACAAAGAATTGCTAACACCTCTCCGTAAGATACGTCAGGATACGAGCAAGTTGAACCAGAATAAATATTGTGCCTACCATCAGAGCGTAGGACACTTTACAAGCGAATGTCGTGACTTGCTAAAGCAGTTGTGGCGTTTTTACGAAGAGGGAAAGTTATCCGAGTTCGTAAAAAGACAGCCCGGCAAAAGAACCAGAGACGAAGATTCTGATGAAGAAGACCAGGAATAGGCATCTCATCGGAATCGAGCTGGACGACCAGCTCAGGCGCCAGCCGGAGGACCAGTTCCAGACATCCAGATGATGGAACCTGCAGGGCCCCTAGGTGGTTATTCTGATGGGCAACCACCAATCTCTAATCGAAAAAGAAAGGCAGAATTACGAGCGATCGGTCACGTACAAGAAATGGGGATTATTCCACCTACCATGCAAACGTCGGAGTTAACTTTTACCGACAGAGATTTGGAAGGAGTACTGACCCCTCACAACGATTCGCTTGTGATATGTGCCAAAATTATGGAAACCAGTATGCATAGATTACTGGTGGATACTGGAGCCTACACGAATGTCCTTTTCAAAAAGACGCTTGACCAAATGGGAGATTATGCAGGCTACATCAGAGACACAAATCACCGTATCCTGGGATTCGGAAATGCTGTGACAATCCCGTTGGGAATAGTAACTTTCGCTATGCAACTCGTGACAGTCAAAGAACCTGAGAAGAATATCGCAAGAATGGTGGATTTCTTGGTCGTTGATCAAGAGTCAACGTACAACGGATTCCTCGGTCGACCTTTCTTAAACGAATTCAGGGCCGCATGTTCAACTTACCATTATTGCATAAAATTCCCAACGGCAAGTGGAGTTGGCACAGTGAAAGGAGACCAGAGGAAAGCTCGAGAATGCCTCCTGCAAATTCAGTCAAGACAAGGACAAGTATCTATGATGGAAGCGTCAACCCGTCAACTTGAAAATGAACCCTCAATCTTGGAGGACATTCTTGGAGCTCAAAATGATAAGATGGACATTGACGACCAACCTTCGCCCACGGGCGACCAGACGCAGCAGGGCGGCGAGCAAAACCTGCCGGAAGCAATGTTACTCCCCGTGGCCGACTGTTTGTGCCCAAATGATAACCAGGGGAGTCCAACTTTGATGGCCGAGTCTCACCCAGAACCTGCGGACGATTTTGACCCCCGGTTGGGTGTTGAACCCATGGACATCGAGGATGAGCTAAGTCCGGAAGGACCAATAGTTGACCCTCGATGGAAGGGGCAAAAACGACGGGCAACTCCCGTTGAAGAATTGGAGGCCATCAAGATTGATCCTGAACGTGACGGTCTTGAACTTTACATAGGGTCTGAACTCCCCGAACCTTACAGAACACGCATGACGGACTTTCTGAAGGCTAACTTGGACGTCTTTGCATGGTCCCATGCTGACATGGTGGGAATCGACCCGAAGGATGCCTGTCACAGGTTGAATATCAACCCAGTCCGAAAACCTGTCCACCAGAAACGACAAAAGTATGGACCAGACAAGTATCAAGCTTTAAACGAAGAAGTCAAAAAGCTGCTGGACAACGATTTAATTAAACAAGCGTTATGTCCACAATGGGTTGCAAATCTGTCCTGGTACGAAAGCCGAACGGAACCTGGAGGCTATGCATAGATTTTACAGATCTTAATGCAGCATGCCCGAAGGATAACTTTCCGCTCCCGCACATCGATCAACTGGTGGACAGTACTGCCGGTCACGAAATGTTCACATTCATGGATGCTTTCGCAGGATACCACCAGATTCCAATGCACCCGGATGACCAAGAAAATACGGCCTTTTATACTAACAAAAATCTGTTATGCTGGAAGAGGATGCTGTTTGGTCTAATCAATGCTGGAGCAACCTACCAAAGGCTAGTCAACAAGATGTTTGACGAACATATTGGGGAAACGGTGGAAGTATACGTCGACGACATAGTCGTCAAGAGTACCCAGAAGGAAGATCACCTCCATCATCTTTCCCAGGTATTCGACATACTCCGAAAATACAATATGAAGTTAAATCCAAAGAAAAATAGCTTTGGAGTACATTCTGGGAAGTTCCTGGGCCATCTGGTCAGCTAACGCGGAATCGAAGCTAATCCAGCAAAAGTAAAGGCGATCGTCGATATGAAACCACCACGTTCTATTAAAGAAGTGCAAAGGTTAACCAGTTGCCTAGCTGCTTTAAACAGGTTCATATCACGATCAGGAGACAAGTGTCGTCCATTTTTTTAGGCCATCAAAAAGGGCAACTTTGCCTGGACGGAAAACTGCCAGAAAGCCTTTGATCAATTGAAAGAATATCTTAGAGATGTAAAAATTATGTCAAAACCAATTCCCGGTGAGAAGCTATATTTATACCTGGCAGCGTCTGACACGGCCATAAGTTCGGTGTTAGTTCGGGTGGATGGCAAGTTTCACCTGCCAATCTACTATGTCAGCCAGGCCCTGCATGATGCTGAGGTGAAGTACTCACTGACTGAAAAGCTGGCATATGCTCTTGTCATGAGTGTCAGGAAATTAAGACCATACTTTTTCGATCATCAGGTCGAAGTTTTGATAACTTTCCCACTCAGACAAATATTACACCGACCCGACACCGCTGGCCGTCTTTTGAAATGGTCCATAGAGATAAGCCAGTTTGGCGTGACTTATGCACCTCGAACCGCGATTAAGGGACAAGCGTTAGCCGACTTTATAGTTGAACTAACCTTCCCTCAAAATCCAACGAGAGGGCTGGATCACCCATGGCATCTTTACGTGGATGGTTCATCAACGAATCTAGCCTCGGGGGCAGGAATAGTGCTCATCAGTCCCGACCGGCAAGTATTCACTTCAACAGTCAGATTTGAATTCATGGCCACCAACAATGAAGCTGAGTACGAGGCCCTCATTGCAGGTCTTCACTTGTCACTAGCAGTTGGAGTAAGACAACTCCAAATTTTCGGAGACTCCCAACTCATTGTAAGCCAAGTACGAGGTGAATACGAGGCTAGACACGGACAGATGATCGAGTATCAGCAAATAGTTGCTCACTTGGTATCTCTGTTAGACCAAGTGTTTATCCAGCAGATACCACGAACGAGCAACACACAAGCTGACGCCCTAGCAAGATTAGCAACAAGCGATGGGCCAGCAGATCTGACGGACATTGTCATTACCAGAAAAGTCCAACCATCAACAATGGACTACGAGGTAAACCAAGTAGTCGAACACAACAACGATGAAGATTGGAGAACTCCAATAGCCAAATACTTGAAAGACGGGGAGTTACCAAACAACTCGTTTGAAGCTGAAAGAATTAAAAAATAAGCGACCAGATATACTCTGGTAGACGAACAGCTTTACAAAAGAGGCTTCTCACTCCCGCTACTCAAGTGTTTGTCTAGGGGGCAAGGAAGGACAGTCCTGGAGGATATACATTCTGGAGTTTGTGGAAATCACACTGGGGGGCAAGCTTTGGCCTACAAAACTGTAAGGCAAGGTTATTATTGGCCAACCTTACGGAAATATGCAATCCAGTTAGCCAAAGTTTGCCGCCAGTGCCAGGTTTTTGCTCCAAGTATTCATGCCTCGGCCCAAGAGCTTGTATCGGTTTACAGTCCATGGCCATTTGCAAGATGGGGAATTGACATTATTGGTCCTTTCCCGGCAGGAGTGGGAAATGTTTGATTTGCCGTCATAGCAGTCGACTATTATACAAAGTGGCCAGAAGCGAAGGCCATGGTAAAGATTACACAGCAAAACATGATCAACTTTATATGGCAGAACATCATCTGTCGCTTTGGAATTCCACGAACAATCGTGACAGATAATGGCCCGCAGTTTGACGGAAAGGAATTGAGAGATTTCTGTACAAAATGGGGGATGAGGAACACTATTCGACTCCCTATCATCCCCAGTCAAACGGGCAAGTTGAAACTGTAAATAAGATCATCAAGCATACATTGAAAATACGTCTGGCAGAAAGTAAAAGTAGCTGGTCAGAAAAACTCCCGGAAGTCCTGTGGGCATATAGTGTTTCTCCCAGGTCAAGCACCGGAGAAACACCTTTTGCAATGGCTTTCGGGACAGAGGCGGTGAACCAATTGAATTAAAGACTAACATAGTCAGGACGACCAGCTTTGATGAACAAGCAAATCATTCTTCTTTAGCCACAGAAGCAGATTTGCTCGAAGAAAGAAGATTACATGTTGAGCTAAAGAATGCCACGTACAAGCAAAGAGCAGAGCGTTACTATAATTCCCAAGTCAAGATAAGAAAATTCGAAGTTGGTGACCTCGTTCTAAGAAAGAAGCTTGCCCCACCTCCAGGCATATTTGGCCCGACTTGGGAGGGCCCATACAGGGTAACAGACAGGTTACCCAATGGAGCATATGACATAGAGGACTTAGATGGCAACTCGGCCCAATATTCCTGGAATGCAGCTAATCTAAGAAAATACTTTCAGTAGGCGACCAGTTTTGCCTCATGAGAAAGTGAAGTTGAGATGGGCGAGCTACCACTGGGCGAACTGGAATGGCAAAGATACAAGATGGATCCAAAAACTTGCCTAATATTTTGAAATTTTCACCAAGTATAAGTGGTCGAACAGAGTTGAATTGGGTCAAGTCTGGTCGCGGGCTAGAAGGTCAATATCTTGTATGTTTTTATTTCCTCTTAAGAAGTCTAAAGGATGCCTTGTTAAATTGTATAGTAGTCGAGCAACTTTGACTCCTGATGTAAATAATGTTTTTTATTGGTTGGAGGCTTAACATTGTCTTTGTCGAGCAGATCCAACCTAGCTAGTACAGGATTACGTTTTTGGTCGCTTTCAGCACTTGTAATTTTTTAAGATCTTTTCAATGTTAAGTTGTTCGTTTAAGCAAAAATGTAAGCTCAAGGCGCAAGTTGATTATACAACCAAGCCCATTGAAGGTTGTTCGTTTTTAATGAACATAGCCTAAGGCCAAAAGCCCATTAAATCCTAAGGCCAAAAAAGTTCTTAAGGAACAAGGCCCAACTACATTAAGATTGTTGAAGCACAGATAAAGATGCAAAGAACAATTAATGTAAGATAAAAGAAGGGCAATTGAGCAAAATATATTCATTGAAGATAAGGCTTAATCGCCCAAAAATTACAATAAAGACGAACAACTACAACAACAAAAAGAAAAGAAGAGTACATCCCTAGCTAATCCTGTCCGCTAAGATCCTTGCCCGGCAGGAGGAGAGATGTTGTCATCTTTGGGATCTTCAAGAGGAGAACCTTCGAGGGCAGGGTCGACTGGGACCACTTGGGTTAGCTCGGCGATTAAACCCTCGGTGTCAACTTGCTCTTTGAGAGCTCTTTCATTTTGACCAGCCGGCAGGATTTGCTCGCCCTCGGCAGCATCGTCCTTCTCATCTTCCTCGTCCTCTGGAGGACTTGTGATAATTATCTCTGGACCAATGAAGTCAAGCTTGACCCCATATTCAGGCAGGTCGCCGATCTGGAGAGTTGTGCCCGGGGCAGGAGGGTTCGATTCAACAAAGTTGCACAACTCATTGCCGATCTCTTCGACGACTGCAGCAGCTTTAAACTCATGTGCGATACGGATGCTCTCTGCATAGCCAGTCACATATCCCAGAATCGAGCTCATCTCCATCTTAGGAATAAGTTCCTCTTGGGTAAATGGAGTTGGTGAGCTGCGATTCAAGGTCCGCAATTTTGGCCGTCGCCTTAGTCACGAATTTCTCTGCGACCTCTTTCTGCTGCTGAGCGCGAGCAAGTTCAGCCCGCATCTGCTCGACCTCGGCCATCTTGACCTTCAGCTCTTCGGAGACTTTGACGTGCAGGTCCAGAGCACGCTGCTCGCTTATTTGATGAGCTTTGGCTTTGTTCTCGAGGTCAGCGATAATCTTCTTCGCCTCAGCCTTAGCGTCATCGCGCTCTTTGGCAATACGGCTGACGGTTGCCGCATGCTGACGTGAGTCCTTCTCAAAGTCCTCAACCTGGTCGACCAAGCGCTGCACGGCCGCCAAGGTGTTGCCCGCCTCGACAAGACACAAACGGCCATTATCGCGAGGTGCCTGTGTCTTGACGGTCTCGTTTAGCTCCTTGGTCCAGCTACGAGCAACGACCTCAGAGGCGCGGCGAACAAAAGAGTCCGGGATTTCACGCAGGTTGGTCGGTACCTTTGAGCAGGCGAAACGATGCACTAAGTTAGATCGCCCTGGATACTGCTCGGGCGAGTAACTGAAAAGAAATATTTAGTTAAAAAAAAGGATGGATGAAAATGATGAAAAAGAAAATGCTAAGTGTTCTGGGCGAGCAAAGTTGTACCTATCAAGACGACCCTTGTTCCATCCGAGGTAGGTAGTGTCTGATGAAGGGTCGGATCCTTCATGAACAGTGACGACCAATGCTTGCTCGCCGGGACACTCCATGGAGGGAGTTTGCTCGCTATCACCTTCGGATGGCCGGACAGCCACCGTCACTTTCTCTTGAGCTGTTTTCGCTCGTTTGGCCGCCTTCTCAGTATCGGAGACGGGAGTGCCGTCTCTACGAAGAAGTCTCTTCATCCTCGGAGCTAAGGTCTTGGGCGGACTGGCCACTAGAGCGGGTGGCTGTGCCGAGCTCGGCCCTCCGGTTTACCTTGGGTCGCTTTTTCCACCCTTGGCCGCAAGGGCGATAATCTTCGAGAGGGGATCCGATTTCTTGCGTCCTTTTTTGGTCGGCATCTCCCAGACCCGGTTATCAAGCTCAAAGAAGGAAGGGTGAAGAGCAACTGTGGCGAGCAGAAACAGCATTTGGGCGACCAGGATTATCGCAAATCATTTAAGAATTAAAGTGGGATTAGCACATGATTCACCCAAGATATCCGGCGAGCAAAACCTGCATGCGATCAAGACACATAGGCGAACAAAACCAGATTAAAAGCCACATGACGAGCTCAATCGGCATCCTGCCGACCAGATCCAACCACAGTGCCAAAATAACAATTAAGCAAGATGAAAGACCATCAGAATCAGACTAAAGACTCCTCAAGGACAAGTAAAACATGACGAACAGCTCTTGACTGCGAGCAAGTCCAGCAGATAAGGATAGAATTTAGTTAAGATAAGGTCAAATTAGTCAAAGGACAGGTGTCGAGCATGCAGGCCTAGTCGGCCAAAGGTCGTGCCACCTCCTGCTTGACAAAAGTCTATAAATACTTAGATTTTTTCAGCAAATAAAACAAGCACAAATTATTATACACGTCCAAACTTCGATTATGAATATAAAGCAGCTCGATTAACTTACAATCGAACCTAAACACGTAAGCTTTCATACGATTCTAATCCACCTAAACCCAGAAATCCGTATTCACTAATTACGTTAGTGATCAATCACACGTAATTGTTTGATGATCAATTTACCATCTAAAACAGCCATTAATCTTCAAGATTAGAACTGATCGTCAACACCTGATCCTCAAAAAGAGCACTGCCCTACTAATCACTGTTTCAAAATTGAGTAATCAAGTTTTCAGAAAGCAGACTAAACAAGACTTTAAACTACCAGGGCTCACGCATTTCCGCACTGAACTCGAATTGATAGTCAGCCAACTGACCCGCACTAAGTGTAGTCAGTGGGGAGATTATCAGCTCTGAGTTCTCTATCACTCTGAGTAAAGGGGACTCAGCAAGGTTTTAAGTTGAAAAATTGGTATATGTGTATTCCACCCCACCCCCCATACACGTATTCATCAGTCTTGTACCGGGACCAACAAGTGGTATCAGAGTGGTGGTTCAAAAGACCACTGACTTTGAATACTAATAGTTTCAGAGGAGAAACTGTTGGTGGTCACTGAACAGATCTGAGTTTGCTTTGCATAAAACTTGCATCATCATGACTTCGAGGAGACTTGAAGCTTCGTTACCTGAATTCTCTATATCTAACTTGGTCTATTGGAAGTTCAGATTAGAAGCACATCTTGATGCCATCCATGACCAGATGTCGTGTGTTCTCAGGGAAGGACCGATCAAGATCATTATCCCCAATGTCAGAGGGTGGTGATATGACGATCTTGAGATTGGTGTACCTATTCCTAAGGAAAGAAAAGATATGACCACTGACGAGATCAAAATGATAGGACTGGAAAATATGACCAGAAATATCATTTTGCATACGGTGCCTTTCGAGGAGTCAACAAGGCTGATGAACTTAAAAATGGCAAAGGAGGTTTGGGATGCGTTGACCAGGATATGCAAGGGGTCAGAAAAGATAAAGGAGAACAAGAGAAACATTGCCATTCAGAAGTTCGAAGCGTTTGAGATGCTGCCTTATGAGACTATTGATCAGATGGAGTCAAGATTCATCAAGTTGATGAATGAGCTGGTGATGCTGGACAAAGATGTCCCAAAGAGAGATGTTGCTTCAAAGATCCTGAATGCCCTTCCTGAGAGATGGGACAACAGTGTAATTATGCTTAAGAACACTCAGGATATGAGTAACATAACTTCTGCTTTACTTTTTTCAGAGCTCAAAGCATTGGAATTTGATCTTAACAAGAGAAAGAAGAAAGTTCAGCCAGAAGAGGAAGAGAAAGAGAAAACTCCTAAGAAAATTGTGGCATTCAAGGCCAGGTCTGAACCTGTTGAGTCTTCATCAAAGTCAATGATGGAGATGAGCAAGGAAGAGCATGCTGAGGAGTACAGCCTGATGGTCAGACGCTTTGAGAAGCTAAATTCTAGGTTTGGTCGCTATAAGAAATTTTATCAGGACTCACGTGACAGGAAACCTGAAGGAACCCACCAAAGCTCAAGGAGATATGAGGAAAGGAGAAACACTGACCAGAGGAGAGATCGTGGGGATGAAAGAAGATATTCAGATCCAAAGCCCGATCGTAGAGATGAACAGAGACGTACTCATGATGACAATCACTCAGGGAAGACAGAAAGCTCATCAAGACAGAGGGAACCTGACTCAAGCAGAAACCCTGAACCAAGGAGAGAAAGAGGAGATAAGCAACCAACATCTTACAACTGTAAAAAAGCGGGCACTATCAGTATGATTGTCCGAAGCTGAGTGCAAGGGAAAGAGAGGACAGGAGGGCCAAGAGAGATCAGAGACTTGCTGATCGGAGATCCACACTCACTGAGGATGCAACTGATTTGGATGGTCCTGAGGAGAGGTCGTCTGAACTCATTTCTAACTCTGTGTGTGGTTCCTACACTGGTCAAAATCCTGAGCTTAGCTCAGAGTCAGTCAGAGAAATGAACCTTTAGATCTGCCTGGATCAATTGATGGTTGATTTCTCCAGATTGCAGGAAACTAATGTCTTCTTGGTAGAGGAGAACAAGAAATTGAGTACTGAGGTCCCGAACCTGAATGATCAGCTCACTCAGTCTGATCTTAAAGAATCAACTCAGATTGTGAGACTAACTCAGGAGATTGATTTAATCAATGCTGAGCGTCTCCTAAGAGAGAAGATTATGAAGGAATTGGCTTAGGAAGAGTTGGTCAGGAAGGAAGAACTGAAAGCACTCAAAAGTAAGTTTGATGACCTCTTTGCCAGACATGAAATCCTGAAAAAGAGTGAGGACTCACTCAAGCAAAAGGTTGCAGCAATGAATAAATCCTCAGTGGCTAGAGAGGAAATAAATAGCAGTCAAATGCTTGGGAACGAGAAAAAGGGACTTGGATATGTTCCTAAGAAATCCTCACAAGGTCAGTCTCATGTTGCATCAGGGAGCAACACTGAGAGGGTATTTGTTCAGGTAGGCCAGAGTTCACCTAAGGTTGTACTTCAGGTCCGTCAAACTGATAAGGGCAAGGAAACTGTTGATTCGGTCAGGGTTGCCCCCAAGATTGCTAAGCCAAAACCCAAGGGAAAGACGAAGCATCCAAAGGAGGTCCCTGAGAGCTCAGGCCAGAGAAAGCCTCAACGAAAGCAGAGGAAGACTCAGGCCAAGAGCCCTCAGACTGGTCAGCGAGGGTACCATCATGCTTGGCAATACCAAAAGGGAAGGCCAAATATGATGACACCCCCATGGTTTTGGCATCCTGAGGCCTTTAACTGTTTTCCATTCCTTCACTTGCCTAGGGCGAATAGAACACAGGGTCCTTATCAAGAACAAGGCCCAAGACCTGCTGCACCCAGACCTAGGAAGAATAGGAAGCCAGCCCAAAAGGCACCCACTCAGGCTCCTGTGAAGCCCAAGTCTAGCACTCATACACCATCTTCCTCTCAGGCAAAGAAGAAGAAAGTTGTGTATGTTGATGTTTCAGGGAGACAGATTTACCACTCTGAGGCAATCAGGGTAGTTAAGAAAGTCCGGATCCCGAAGGGTACAACTGACACAATAGGACCCAACACCCAATGGATACCTAAAGCCTGAATTGTCTGTAGGCGGCTGTGGATCACAACAAAAGGAGAGGAGACTCAAACAAAGTTGTTTGGTACCTAGACAGTGGATGCTCAAGGCATATGACTGGAATGAAGAGTCTTCTCCAAGAGTTTCAAGCTAAAGATGATCCACAGGTAACCTTTGGTGATAACTCAAAAGGTGTTACTAAAGGTTTTGGTGTCTTGTTAATAGGCACAGTCAGAGTGGAGAATGTGTCCTTAGTGGAAGGACTGAAGCATAAGTTGTTGTCAGTAAGTCAATTATGTAACAAAGGTTTCAGTGTTGAGTTCTCATCGAATATATGTTCAGTAAAGGATAAATCAACACAAGTGCTTCTATCAAGTATTAGGAAAGGTAATGTTTATCTTGCTGATTGGAGCAGCACTATTCCCAATACTTGTTTTGTTGCTAAAAGTTCTCTAAAGCTCAGTTGGTTATGGCATAAACGATTAAGCCACCTGAACTTCAAGATTCTTAACAAAATTTCTAGACAATCACTTGTTGAAGGTGTACCTAATGAAGTTTTTAGCAAAGATCATGTGTGCAAAGCATGTCAGGAAGGGAAGCAGGTCAGAGCTTCATTCAAAGAGAAAGCTTCCCATTCCACTGACAGGATTCTTCAGCTCTTGCACATGGATTTATTTGGTCCCATAACACCTGTGAGTATGAATGGTAGAAAATATACTCTTGTGGTTATTGATGATTATTCTAGATATACTTGGGTTATTTTCCTGTTAAATAAGAAGGAAACACAGGTGAAGCTTCCAGAGTTGCTCAAGAGACTCAGCAATGAGAAGAATCAGTCCATTACTAAGATCAGATCTGACAAGGGCACTGAATTTATAAACTCATATATTTCTGAATTTTGTAATGAACTTGGTATAGCTCATGAGACTTTTGCAGCTAGAACCCCACAACAGAATGGTGTCGCTGAAATGAGAAATAGGACACTGAAATGAGAAATAGGACGCTGGTTGAGTCAGGATTGCCCAAGAAATTCTGGGCTGAGGCAATTAACACTGCATGCTACACTCAGAACAGATCCATGCTGAACAAACAACATGCACAGACCCCTTATGAGACATGGAATAAGAGGAAGCCTCGTATCTCTTACTTTCATGTATTTGGTTGTAAGAAGGAAACACAGGTGAAGCTTCCAGAGTTGCTCAGGAGACTCAGCAATGAGAAGAATCAGTCCATTACTAAGATCAGATCTGACAAGGGCACTGAATTTATAAACTCACATATTTCTGAATTTTGTAATGAACTTGGTATAGCTCATGAGACTTTTGAAGCTAGAACCCCACAACAGAATGGTGTCGCTGAAATGAGAAATAGGACACTGAAATGAGAAATAGGACGCTGGTTGAGTCAGGATTGCCCAAGAAATTCTGGGCTGAGGCAATTAACACTGCATGCTACACTCAGAACAGATCCATGCTGAACAAACAACATGCACAGACCCCTTATGAGACATGGAATAAGAGGAAGCCTCGTATCTCTTACTTTCATGTATTTGGTTGTAAGTGCTTCATCCTCAACAATGGGAAGACCCAATTGAAAGCCTTTGATAGCAAATCTAATGAAGGAATATTCTTAGGATATTCTGAAGTCAGTAAAGCATTCAGGGTTTACAATTGTAGGACCCTAGTTGTGGAAGAATCACCACATGTTGTGTTTGATGAATCTGCTAATGAGTCTAGGGTAAAAGTGTTGAATCCTGACACTGAGGAGGTCACAAGGAGAGTGACAAGGCTAAGCTTAAAGAATCAACCTGATCCAAAGGTCAAAACTGTGTCAATTACTAGATGGGATGATGACAATGATCAGGATGATGAACCAAGTGCCACTCCTAAGCCGAGCACATCAGGGATAGTTGAGCCTCAGACTGAGGGACAGGCTCAACCTGAGGTAAGCACCGTCTATGAAGATGCGATCGCAGCTGAGACGGTTCCTGAGTCGCCTCATCAAGGGGGAATTAATATCCCTGACATTGAGCTTATTAATCCCTTTGGTATAGACTCAGGTTCATCCCCTTCTGTTCAATTTCCTGAATTCTATGAGCATGTAGACACTAACATTGCAGGTACTTCAGGAACAACTCCAGGCAAGAGAACATGGCTAGAGGATCATCCTATTGATCAAGTCATTGGTGATCCAACTGAGAGAGTCAGGACCAGACGGTTCCATGGTGAGAGTGCACTGTTCTGTTGCTTTCTCTCTGAGCAAGAGCCTCAGAACATTGAAGAAGCTCTCACTGACTCGAACTGGATCATAGCCATGCAAGAGGAGTTGAATCAGTTCACAAGGAATCAGGTTTGGGAACTGGTAGATAGACCTAGGCACCATGGTGTTATTGGTACCAAGTGAGTCTTTAAGAACAAGAAGGATGAGAATGGTGTTGTAGTGAGGAACAAGGCTAGGCTGGTTGCAAAAGGGTATTGTCAGTCTGAAGGGATAGACTATGATGAGACTTTTGCTCTAGTGGCTAGGTTGGAAGCTATCAGGTTGTTCCTTGCATATGCAACATATAAGAAGTTTAAGGTGTATCAAATGGATGTCAAGAGTGTCTTCCTGAATGGTGTACTCAATGAAGAGGTTTATGTTGAACAACCTCCCGGGTTTGAGGTTGGAGATAGAGTATACCATTTGAAGAAAGCACTCTATGGACTTAAGCTAGCACCAAGAGCTTGGTATGATACCCTCTCTCAATTCCTGACAGACCATGGGTTCAAGAAGGGAACTGTGGATAGGACACTGTTCATGATCACTGAAGGTGATGACATTCTCTTGGTCCAGATTTATGTGGATGACATTATATTTGGATCACCAAATCATCAGCTCTGTGAGAAATTCTCTAAGTTGATGACTGGTAAATTTGAGATGTCAATGATGGGAGAGATGAACTTCTTTTTAGAATTGCAGGTCAAGCAGACTGATCAAGGTATCTTCATTAATCGGGTTAAGTATACAAGAGACTTGATTCATAAGTTTGGTGTTCATAACAGCAATCCAGCCAGGATCCCAATGAACACAAATTGGAAGATGGATCCTGACACTGAAGAGACTTCAGTAAATCAGACTGAGTATCGAGGGCTGATAGGTTCTTTGTTGTACCCAACTGCAAGTAGGCCTGACATTACGTTTGCAGTTGGTGTGTGTGCTAGGTATCAGTCTGATCCCAAGAGAAGTCATTTGGAGGCTGCTAAGAGGATACTTAAGTATTTGAAAAGGATGGTTAATATGGGACTATGGTATCCTTCATATTACAACTTAGAACTGACAGGTTTTTCAGATGCAGATTATGGAGGTTGTAGGATCTATAGGAAATCAACCTCAGGGACATGTCAGTTTTTGGGAAGTAAGTTGATCTCGTGGTTTAGTAAGAAGCAGAATTCAGTTGCAACATCCACAACTGAGGCTGAGTATATGGCTGTGGCAACAATTGAGGGACTACCAAGTATTTGCTAATGAGGTTCCAATCTATTGTGACAACAATAGTACTATAGCAATTACTCAGAACCCAGTGTTTCACACAAGGTGCAAGCATGTGGATATTAGGCATCACTTTATTCGAGATCATGTGGAAAAGAAGGACATTAGGATGGAGAAAATTCACACTGACAGGCAGAGAGCTGACATCTTGACTAAGCCTTTGGCTAAAACAAGGTTTATGGAACTGTCAGTGGAGTTAGGACTCTTAGATCCATGAGAGCAGTCAGTATAGGGTTTAGGGGGAACTCAAGCCAGACTCGACTCAGCGAGGTATCAGGGTGCTACAACGTCTCCCTAACAGGTATGAGCTCTATCCTGACTACTGTGAATTTCTAGCGTCTCTCTGAGTCCTTCGTCCTGAAAATCTTTATTAAATGCATTCCGTTTTCATTAAAAGCGCGCCTTTTCATATTTAAACCCATACATAGCAGAGCATTTAATGCTTCAGTTACTTTTTCATATACATGTCCGTTTTTTACGGAATATGACTGACTTGGGTAATTGATTGATACTGAGATTAATCCTGGCCCTTCATTTCGAAACCTTTCAAATTCAGGAATTAATCTCAACCCCACATCTGAGTAACTGACTTGTTCTAATCAATCAAGAATGTCATTTGAGGTTTTTTACGCAAACACAAAGCACGACTGCAGACTGAGTATTCTCTTGCTCAACACTCACAGCTTTTCGAAAATCTCTTTCAAAATCAATGGCATTCCTAAAATCCAACTGGACAACAGATAAGTTTGAGGATGTTATCAACAACAGACTGGTACACATGGAGCAAGTCATCTCCATGGAAGGTATCTGTCTCAATGTTGAGGAGATCAAACCAGTTTTTAACTGGATCTCCAAAGCTGGGTTGGAAACATATTTCACATTGCGCCCTATCTCTGTACTTCCGAAAGCAGTCGTGTAAGCCTACTTCAACCTATTTGTGAGAAAGGGGGAACTCTTTACCAGGGTAACTGTTCTGAAGCCGATGGGAGAGAAGGACGATGACGGCGAACCCTTTTACAATACGGAGGAAGTGGAGATTGACTTGAGGAGGGCGGTCAAGGAGGTCTATAGGTTACCATCCTCAGGCATCAACCCCAGGGTTTACAAGGAGAATTCTAAAGGAGAACTCTTGGGAAAGTGGACCAAGACGGGCTCATCTGAGTTCAGAGCTCGTCAGAACAAGAACACCCTGAAGTCTGAGTACAGGGCCCTTGTGGACTTAGTGTCCAAGGTGGTGATGGGGTCCACAGGCTCACATGAGCAGCTGAGTCTACCCAAGCTGAGGATCATGGGAACCATTGTTGATGGCGTGGAAGCAAACTGGGAGCAATTCTTCCTTGATCAGATCAGTCAGGCAGGGTTGAACAAACTGAAGAGGGATGATGGCAAGAAACACATCTCTGTTGGTGCAATTCTTCCTTTTGGAACGAGGATGTCCATCCTGGTTGCTCATGCCTGCCATGGGTACACCTTCGACATGGAGGACAGTCTTTCCTCTAAGAAGGTTATGTTTACTTCTCTGAGTGACACTTACTCAATGCTAGGGCTGACTGATCCCAATGCTAAGGCAAAGGGTCAGGCTAAAAAGCTAGCTGGGAAGGCCAAGAAGGTGGCAACCAGCCTCATTGAAAAGATGGATGAGCTCTTTGAAAGGAGCAAAGAGGTTGAGGAGGAGGTTGCTGCTGAGAGAGAGGAGGCTCAGCCTGTAGTGGAGGAAGCTGAGAAGAAGAAGAAGGTAAGGGTGGTGCTGTCAGGGAAGAGCACAAAGCAAGGGACTGAGTCAGATCCCAAGAGAGCCGAATCTGAGGCTGAGGGAACAGACAATGACGTTAGGAAGAAAAAAGATCGGGGGGCGAGGTCGCTGAAACGTTTAAGGAAGGGACCTAAAAAATCCCCAGCGAAGGGCCTGCCTGAGATCAGTGAGAGGGATGAGTCAAACTCTCCTAGAGCCTCTGACTTGGAGGTAGTTAGAACCACGATCGAGACGGCTGAGATCTTGCAGCCTGAGATTGAACCCACTCAATCACCAAATCACCCTGAACCCATTCCCAACCCTGACCCAACACCCCAACCAACCCAAACACCCTCAGAGCCAAACATCCCAACTGAGTCAGTGCCATCAATCTTACCTATACATGAGCCTGACCAGTCCTCAGAGTCAAACCTTCCCAATCCCGCAGACTTCCCTTCATACCCCAACCCCAAAGATTGCCCCAAATCCTTGCCAAATGTAGAGGATGATTTCCTTGAGATGCAGGAGGAGGAGGAGTTGGATGAGAACTTAGTGGGTAACATCCTGGAGAATACTCTCAGGGGGAATGCCATGGAATGGGCAGCTAAGTGCTGGCCCGGGCTGAACAGATATAAGGAGCTGCTAGTAAATATTATTGAACTGAAAGTGTGGCTGGAGTTTAAACAGTCTAATATGCAAGAACAACATATGCTAGTTGATGCTCGTGGCTGGGAGTACTGGGAGTTAGAGGAGGCGAGGTTGTGTACATATTTTAGCCTCACTAGTTGGCTTCAACTCCTGAACTTCGACAATCTGAAGCAACTGGTGGCCGAGATGATGTCCAAAATGGTGGCTGACATCCGTTCAGATGGGGAGGAGGAGAAGAATGATGATGACGAGAATGCTCAAAATGGAGCTGTGGAGAAGGCTGTGGAGGAGACAGCGAGAGAGGTGGATCTTATGATCCCTGAGTTTCAGACTCAGGGGGAAGGTGCTAAAGACGTTGGTGCCAAGGGTGGACCAACGGCTGAGGATGTTGTGAACATATCAGCTGCCGATGAGACATCTGTCGATGAAGGGATTCCCTGCCCTGAGACAAAGGAGGATGATGTTGAGGCGTCAAAGGAGACTCCTAGTTCTGAGGGACTTGTTCCCAAAGTTCGAGATAGCTTAGCTGAGCCTGAGCGGGCGGCTATGACTTCTTCTCAACTGCCTTCAGTGCACCCTGAAGAGGGGACTGAGGATGCAGGGGCTGCCAAGGGAAAGCAGCCGGCCACTGTCGATGCCGATGAAGACGACAACGTGCATATAACTGGGGTCGGACGCGCTGAATTCACTAGTATAGTCGAAGTGAAGAAAGAAAAGACTATATAGAATCTAGCTGAACTTCAGGAGGAGATAATGAGGCTACGCGCTGAGAAGGAGGAAGAAGCCAAGGCCCTGGCTAAGCACATCAGGTGGACGAAGTCAGCATACAACACCCTTGCAAACAAGGAGCTGATTTTGTTGAAGCGCACACTGACACGGCCAAGTCAGTGAGGAGTGAGAGGAGGCGCACGAAGAAAATGCTGAGGTAGACTCTCAAGCAACTTGAGGAGAGGGATACTCTAAGGGAAGAAAAGTTAAATCAGGCTGTGGAGAGGCTTGCAGTTCAGGCTGGAGTGCTCTTCACTCAGGCCATGAATGACTCAGCGTCCAAGCTGGAGCTGGAGTCAGGGAGGATAGCTCAGACCTCTCAGTCTGTTGCAGAGATTTTAGCCAGTGGTCAGCGGTGAGTCCTTGAATGTTGAGGAAAGGATCACCAAGGCTAAACAAAGTCTCCAACACAACATGGAGATCTTTGAGAAGAAATTGAAAGCTTCTATCAGTTCAGTTTCTTATGCAGGCACTGGGATTGCCACGGGAGTTGAGATGTTGAAGGAGGGCCTTTTGGAAGTTCAATCTCTAGCCTCCTTCGTCATCAACAGTGGGGCAGAGACACTCCCATCCCAGGCCGATGATGATTCCAAAAAGGGGGAAAAGAAGAAGAAAAGATCTCGCCCTGAGGCATCTGAGGCAGTCAACCGTGGAGAAATGGTTGAGGCTGATCCTGAGGCAAACCCTGAGGGGAATGTGCTCAGAGTGAGGAAGTCAGCAAAGCTGGCAGCAGCCAAAACTGAAGATGCGTCCGAAGCTGCAAAGCAGAGGGCTGAGGCTGCAAAGAGGGCAAAGGCTAATGAACCTTCCAAGGAACTTCAACTTTCCAAACCGGCTGAGGCAACTCAGAAGTCTCCCCAAGTTCATACGAGAAAAAATCCAATTACTTACTCTGCGGAGACGGTGGTGGAGTTATGCGCTGAGGCATGGGGAACTCCTTCTGAGAAGTCCGAGGCTGAGCGTAGGGCTGGCATTGCTCAAAAGGAGAAAATGAGCATCTTGGAAAAGAAAGTGGAGAAGCTAACTGATCTGACTAAATTGCAACAGCGAGAACTTGACGATGCGATGATCAGTTTGCTTAGGAGGAAGAAGGTGAAGCCTGAGCCTAGGAAGTACAGAAAGAGGCCAACAACCAGGAAATCAATAATTCTTCAAGTCAGAAGGCCAGAATCAGGTCAGAGGGAAGCATATGTCGACGAGTTCATCTCTGAGGCATTGAAGGAATTCTGGGCTGACACAAGGGATGAGTTTGTGAAGTTATGGTACGTGGTGAAGAAGTAGGGCGACACTGAAGATATCAATGCCCATTTCACTGACTACATGATGGACAATCATCCTGAGATGATCCAAAAGATCTTGGAGGAGGCTGAAGTTGCTCAAGTCCAAGTGAAGGCCCCTGAATTCGTGATTCGCTCGCCGCCCTTAGTTTCTGGAACTAGAAAGCATGATACAAAGGCCATAATGACTAAAGTGTTGAAGATTGCGAAGGCTGAAGGATTTGTGAACCAACCTGGAAGAGTTGACGAGCTGAAGGCAAGAGTCTATGCAGGCTATGAACTTAAACCTGAAATGAGATTAGTCTAGGTGTTCACTGCTTCTTTGTAATAGATAGGATTCATTGTAACCACTTCTAAAATCATTCAATGAAATCTATTACTTTGCCCACAGATAAAAACTCATTGTCTTTTTGGCTGCTATTTAAATTATGTACTTTATCAAGAACTGCTCTAACACTGACTTATCTTATAGATAGGACTCTGTAGTTCCTCTAAGTGTTTTGAGGATCTTTTCAGTTTTGATTAAGATCCCAAAACCCCTGAAAAGATGATTTGCCTTAGTTTGTCTTTGTTAGGCTAGTCTTGGTTAGGTCTTGTACTTAGTCATTTTACACTTCACAGGTACTCAGTAAGAGGAGCACTTACTGATGACAATCAAGACAAGAGCCTGAAGACGGAGAATACCATCCTGAACTCATGTAAGTCTTCTAAGCTGGCTGAGTGAGCATCAGTGATGAAGAGTATGACACTGAGGTCATTACTAACTCAGTCCTGAAGGGAACAGGATGTTACTGAGTTTATGGGAAGACTTGGAGTAGAGCCAAGCAATGCAAAAGGAATGTCAGCGTCAGGACAGACCGTTTTGCTCAAGACAAAAAGAACTTAATAAGACAAGCCTGATGTCCAGGAATAAGTTCTGACATTCTCACCAACCTGATGACGTGGACCAATCCGGGGAGGACACGCATGTACGGAACCTGACATGAAGACTGACTTTCGACTGCATATTCAACGGGCAAGCATTTAATGTGCATTTAATGCAACTACCTAATTCCATGCAAAGGACGGCGCTGCATGAAGATATGTCCGTTTGAACCACTCTACATAGATGATAAGAAAGGCTATCTCTCCAACAGATAGTTTTTAAATCACCTATAAATACAGAAGGTCTTGAACCCATTCAAGGTTACGGGAAATTTCCAAGCCAGAAATTACTCAAACTCTCAAGCATTCAAAGCATTCAGTCTTTAGAAGAAGCACTCGAAACCATCTAAATTTCCCAAGTGTTTCTTAGCTACTGAGAGTTATTCTGTATTCCAAGAGCGAACTAGCATTATCTCAAGCTTAGAGAGATTATCCAATCCTTAGCATAGCTTTGTCTTGTAAGGATAGTCTCAACTTAGTTGGAATCCAAATTGAAACCAAAACCCTAAGTTAGGTTTGTTGGTAGTAAGTTGTTAGTGAGTTAGTAAGGAGTTTGTATAGGTCAGTGAGGTAGCTGATCTTGGTGCACCTTGGCACGTTAAAAACAAGAATCCCTTGAGTGGATTTCTGTTAAATTAGGCCATGGACGTAGAAGCTTGAGTCTCTAAACCACGTTAAACTCCATGTGTTCTTACTGCTTTGATATTGTGCTTACTTGCTATATTACTTGTTCATTCACAAGCATTTAGTTTTATCAGGCTCGAATCAATCAGCCTGATCCTCAAAAAGAGCACTGCCCTACTAATCACTGTTTCAGAATTTAGTAATCAAGTTTTCAGAAAGCAGACTAAACAAGACTTTAAACTATCAGGGCTCACGCATTTCCGCACTGAACTCGAAGTGATAGTCAGCCAACTGACCCGCACTAAGTGTAGTTAGTGGGGAGATTATCAGCTCTGAGTTCTTTATCACTCTGAGTAAAGGGGACTCAGCAAGGTTTTAAGTTGAAAAATTGGTATACGTGTATCCCCCCCATACACGTATTCATCAGTCTTGTACCGGGACCAACACAACACCAACTTTGATAAGTGTTTGAATTCATTATACAGACTTTGCATTTCAAAAGTCTGCAGCTGCAAACCTTTGTTTTTAACTCTACAGTTGTAGAGTTCAATCTGTATACTTTATTAGTTGTTTAAAAAGTTTTATGTTTTAAAAATCAAGGTCTATTCACCCCCTCTCCCCCCCCCCCCCCCTCTAGACCTTGATACATCTTTGGGACCAACAAGTGGTATCATAGCAGTTGGCTTGCCACTGCTTTGACCAAGTTTCAAAAGTTTTCAAGCCAGATCCAAAACTGTTTTTGAAAAATCATATTTGCATTTCCTATGGCTCCTAAAATGATGAAGTCTAAAGTGCCTATATTTTCCACAGATGAATATGATGATTGGAAGATCCGAATGCAAGCTCACCTATCTGCTATGAATGAATGTGGTCCATAATTGAGGATGGTCCAATTGTGATAGAAAAAGCCAACACTACAGGAGATCAGACTGGTCTAGCCCAAATCATTCCAAAGCCCAAGAAGAAGTGGACAGATGAAGACAAGAGGAGAGAAAACCTCGACAATATTGCAAGAAATACTATTTATCACTCCCTGGATAAAATTGTATTCAGCAAGATAAAAAGTTGCAAAATTGCTAAAGAGATATGGGAGAAATTTGAGATGATTTGTGAAGGGACTGATCAAATTAAAGAGAACAAGCTCATGATAGCTGTCCAAAAATTTGAGAACTTCAAGATGAAATCTGGAGAAACTCTTGAAAAGTTTGATTCAAGATTCTTGAAATACTCAATGAGCTTGAACTACTTGGAAAAGAATACTCTCAAAGGGAAAAGAACATGAAAGTTCTAAGAGCTTTATCATCTGGATGGGATATGAAAGTGGTTGCTATGAGAGAATCTATGGATTTATCCAAAGTATCCACATTTGAGTTGTTTTCCGACCTTAAAGCCTTTGAATTTGATATTGACAGGAGAAAAGACAAAGACTCAACAAGTTCAAAAGTCACAGCTCTTGTAGCTGCAGAGTCCAACCCAACTGCAAAATCAGATTCAGAAAGTGATGAGATGGCCCTGTTGATAAAGCAATTCAAGAAGTTTGCCAAGAGAGCCAACTAGAAGAAAAATCCAGTACATGAATCACATCTTACTGACTTTCTATACTCAGGATCATACCTAGGTTTGCTACTGCTGCTACCTAATCTTCTTGTTTGATTAAATCTATTCTTTCTTTCAAGAATTTGTTGATTATTATTGATTTCTATTGTAGGTTGGATATTTCCTTTTAACCTATTAGCTCTATTCTTCAAGAAAGACTTGAACTATTTAGTTAAGAGAGCAATGTCATCAGAATTGTTATCACATAAATCAACAACATCAGAATCAGAATCAACTTCAGTTACATATAAAGACTTTTCACAACTAGGTGAGGTTTCACCTTTGAAAATAGAAACTTTCTTATCATTCATATCATCTTTCTGATTAAAATTCATTTCATAGGTTTTCAAAATACTAATAAGCTCGTTTTAACTCAGTATCAGTGTTTTTAGCCTCTTTTATAGCACAAATCTTAGCATCAAAATGTTTAAGAATTGTTTTCAATATTTTATGAACTAACCTCGTATTTGATATAGGATCTCCCAGTGAGTGAGATTCATTAGCAATCTCGGTGAGTCTCTCATTGCAGGCCGAAATAGATTCATCGTCCTTCATCTTGAGATTTTCGAATTTGGTGTCCAGCATTCGAAATTTAGTCCTTCGAATACTCTCAGATCCTTCACAGTGTTCTTGTAATCGATCTCAAGCATCTTTTGCAGAAACACAATTTGAAATTAACTTGAACATAGATATATCAACTGATGTAAATATTGTATTTAAGGCTTTCGAATTGTAACTGGTCAAGGTTACTTCATCATTCATCCAATCAAGCTCTCGCTTGATCTGTGCCTCATTGTCTTTATCAGCTAGAGTTCTGGGTTGTGTCCATCCAGAGAGTACACTTATCCATGCTCGTCATCAAGAGATTTGATGTACATCCGCATCTTTGGTTTCCAGTAAGCATAATTCGTACCATCTAAACAGTGGGTTTTAGTGCGGGGGTAAGTGGATAATCCATTGCAAATGAAAATTACACACTCACAACACGGGATCTAACTAAGTATGTCTAGTTATGGCTTTGGTGCCAATTGAAGGGAGTGTGTGGTTATTTTTCCAGAATGTTGTCAAAAGTGTTGGAACAAATTTGACAACATACACATCGGAAGACTTGAAAAATATATTGCAAACGGATATCAAAACTTTTCATAGACTATAAATAGTTTATGATGCCTTATGGCGAAACTTCACTATAACAAGTAATGATACAAAGACAAAATGAGATCTTGTTGTAAGATCTCAATACAAGGTGATGTATAAGAATGTATAGTGCCTAAGATCTCACACCCTAACCGTGTAAAACAAACATGTTGTAGGTCTAACAAAAATACTTATAGAGTATACAAATGTTGATTAGGATATGTTGTATATCTACCAACACAAAGAAGACAATCGAACTAATTACACTTGCTATAGATAAATAGAATAGTCTCGATTTTCTTCACTTGGATATGTTCCATGCTTGCTCTTTATATAGACTTTGAAATCAGCATGTGAACACTTGATAATCATGGCTTCCCATGATCTAAAACCGTCTAGTAATAAGCTCCATGATCTTGAAAACCGTACATGATTATCCTTAACTTCTCACTCTAAAACTGCAACCGCTTGACTTAGTAACTTCCAAGTCGTCAACCTATATGTTTAGACATTAAGGATAACATTTAACCATTCGGAGTTAGTGTTAGGAGAAATGGCAAGTTGTAACATTTTTTACAACATCTAGCCAACATCAACATATACATCCTCAACTTAGAAAGTTAATCTAACATTTACATTGTTCTTATAGTAAACGTTAACTCGCTTAGTCTAAAGAAAACTCATCCCCAACCCTTGATATTATATGTGAGTGTATGAGAGAGAGGGTGGGGGGTTTTGTTGGTTGTAAAAGAAAGTGCTAATAACTTAATTGTTGATATCAATTTGAAAACAAGTGGTTTAAAAGGACACCAACTAGTAAATTTTAAGGATCAGAGTTTCCTAAAAGAGGTTTGTTGATCATGCATCTTGACTCTCCAACACAAGAAATTCCATGTTAAGGAATTATTTTCTTCAATCAAGGAAAGTAAAAGTAGGAGCTTGAGACTCTTAACCACTATAAATTTATGTCATTTGAATATTGCATATATACTTTATTAAATTGTTATTGACTATTATTAAAATAGCATGAGTATTTTGACAGCGTTACTTTGACAAATTAATTTTAACTTTGCATTAACATGTGCACTTAGTATTTCAATTAAAGTATAAGTATTTTCAGTAAAACTAAAATCCCCTATCCCCTATTATACTAATAGGGAGTTTTACTTGCTTATGTGTCAACCTGTGGTTGATTTGGATGATGTGTCAAATATTTATAAAGTTTGAAAATTTTCTAGATAGATGATGTGTTATTCTTCTATTGGTGTGTGTTCAATATATGACATCCATGTGGTATTTTAATGATGGGTCTAATTAAAAAACTATAATTATACGTTCGAACCTTGCACCTCTTGCATAATTTTTAGTATTACTTACCAACTAGACTAACTTATGGGGTTTTATATGCTTTGAATAACTATTTAACTTATGTATCTCACTATATTTTATCAACTTATATATCTCACTATATTGATGAAGTAATTAATTAAATTTTAATAATTCTAATTACGTGAAAATTAATATTTTAATTAAATTATTCATACTGTCTTAAAACAAAAATAATTTTATTTTATTTATTTAATCTTATCATATTAATAAGCATTAGACCTTGAATTGCACGATGCATCTGAGTTGCACGAAAACTCCATATTAATATAATATGGATAGGAGATATTAAACATACTTTTAATATGTTTGAAAGGAAATATATTATAGACAAACATATACAATTCTAAAAAAAATTAACTATACTTGAAATATATATATATATATATATATATATATATAAGTATCTTGTGCATTAGGTGCAATATGCAATTCAAGTGTACTTTTAAAATGTTATGGTTGTTTATACGGAATATTTAATGTTGTTTAGATTGAACAATTATGATTGAACAACCCTAATTGTTCAGTGTAAACAACTCTTATCATTCAGTATAGACTAATTGTCTAAAATATATTTAAGTTGCATGGTGCACCTGGTGCAAACAACACCTTAATATATTTAAAAAATAATAATTTCAACCTGCGTATTACGCGGGGCTATGTTCTAGTGAGTATTAATATTTAGTTCTCAAAACTTCCACACTAATGTTAATCTTGGTATAAGCTTCCAAGTTTTCAGTAGGTGGATTATCTTAATAAAGCCTCTCAAAGCACTCTATCAAGTTAAAACTATTTTCGCAAGACACTCAATCAGATAACTAGTTGTCAGGCCACTCTCTCAGCTTAGTTAACACACTGATAGATGAATTCTAAAAAGAATTCATGCATGTGTATCCCTCTGTATACGTGTTATAGACTCGTTTGGGACCAACGATCCACAAACAACGCATAATTTTTTAATGTGCGCCCAATTAGGAAACACTACATATTATACAATAGGGGAAAAATATTATCTGGTTGATAACATGTTTATTAAATTTCAAGAAACTTTTCCAATTTATTTTAAGAGAAATATATAATAATATATTATTAATGCTTTATCGGTCTGAATAATAAATGTATTTCTTAAATAATTAGCTCAGCATATGTTAATATTGTTTCATTATTTCGAATTCAAACAATTTTCACTTATTTCTACAGTCAAATTTTCTTATAAATACACGTTTTGGAGTTCTTCTAAAATATTATTTCCTCAACAGATGAATCATATGTGCGAGTATAGTTTCATATATGTATAAACATAATATTTTTCAATATATATCATATAGGTTTTCTTATTTCATCTTAAATTCATCCGTATGTGTTTTTGGATTTTTGATTGTTTTTGTTAAAACTTGTGACTCGAATATCATTTAGCTTATGTCAAAACACTTGCAGTGCGATGCGATCAGTTTGATGATAAATTGCTTAAATTTTAGGGCTTTGTAGTGGTGACAGAGATTGGGGTCAATAAATCTAGGTTTTGTTGAGAAAGCCTATGCGACCGCCAATCTAAAAATTGGAAGAAGAGGCCGGTGACCAATATGTTCGAAGTTTGGGCCTGAGTCCATGAGGTAAGGACCATCTGATCTGATTTCACATGATACTATATATATATATAATGCTCATAGAATTTCCATATGTAAATTTTTTTTTGTTTTTTTTTTTTCATGATTTCTTGTCAATTTTTTCTTAATTTCGTAATTTGTATCCCATGTTATATATGTTTTGATTTTGTCATAGTTATATATTTTTTTTAAATTATTAGTTCAAAAATCAACTACAAAAGTGAAATGAAATGTCCAAATTGTACGGTGAGTCCGGGAAATGGTTATCATGTGATGACGATGATAGATGAAAATTATTGTTCTTCTACAAATGTAAAAAACAACGTAAGTAAATATTTTCGTACAAAAAGCAGAAGTACTTTGTGTTAGAAGATATATATAGAAATAACGGAATTGATCACATGCCCACCGGTGGGCACAATATTATATACCCACAGTGAATGTGTTAATGACACATAAGCATATATAAACAATTAATTAAAATAATAGTGGACTCTCTGCTTATGTGTCATTAACACATTCGCGATAGATATATAGTATTATGTCGGGCATGTGATCATTTCCGATAGAAATAATACATGAATAATAATAAAAAGTCCGAGTGAACAAGTTATAAACCATTTTTCCTTATTATTGTGCATAAAATGCTAATATGGAAATAAATAGACAAAGTATAGAGTGAAAATGGTTCATATATGAATCATTGAAGGGTATTAGTTGTTTTTGCTAAAGAGTATTAATTGTTTTCATTGAAGGGTATTAGTTGCTTTCACTAAAGAGTATTAGTTGTTTACTGAAAACAAACTAAGACTCTTTAGTTAACAACTAATACTCTTTAATGAAGACATCTAATACTCTTTAACAAAAACAAGTAATATCCTTCAATGATTCATGTATGAACCAATTTCACTCTATACATACTCAAATAAATATTGTGTTTTATGAAGCCCGAGTTCACATTAATTAAAATAAGAGTCCCACTACTCAAACCCCAAAATCCACTAAACAAACCCCATAATTATAAAGACAAAAATAGACATAAATAAAATGACTAAGTTATCCTTATATATATATAGAATGAATTATACCCTAAATTTATGTTGATTTTGACTTTAGTCATTTAAGTCATTTTATTTCAAAATTAGTATTTTAACTTTTAATTGATCAAATGTTTTTCTTAAAAAAATTTAAACCCTAAAAATAATGTTTAAAAATGTATTAAATATTTAAATAATCAAAGTAAATGAAATTAAAAAAATCCTTAAAAATTTGGAAAACAAAAGAAAATAAATCAACTAAATCTTCAAAATAATTTAATTAAAAAAAATCCAATTTCTTTAAAAAAAAATAAACTAAAAAATAGTTAAAAAATCAATGAAATCTTAAAAAATTAACTAAATTAAGAAAATTATTTTAAAAAATCTTAAAAATTCAATTGAAGCTAAATAAAAATAAAATTTTAATTAATTATTTAGTTTAATTATTTACGACAACTAATTAACATTTATAAAATATTTTTCTGATTTTATTCATCTTTAGCCTTTTCCCTTTTGAATATTTTTTATTCTTTTTTAAATTTAATTTGTTTAGATTTAGATATTTTTCTTATATATATTTATGTATTTATTTTATTTTTCAAATTTTCATTTTAATTGATTATTTATTTAATTATTTTTTTAGATTTTTTTATTATTTAATTTTTGTCAAATTTTATTTAGGTTTAAATAATTTTAAAAAAAAATTAACTAGACTTTTTTTAAATTATTTTATTTTCTGAATTATTTAAAATAATTGTCAAATTTACATTTAATATTTTATTTAAATATATTATACAATTTAATTGATTATTAAAATTATCTTTATATTTATTTTTTATTTTTTTTATTTTTTTTGATAAATACTTATTTAGAAGTGTTAGTTAATTATTTATTAAAAAAATCAAAATATATTAAATTTTTAATATTTTTTTAAAATTTTGATTAAAATCAAAGAATATGACAAAATAAAAAAATAAAAGAAAGATTTTAATGAGAATATGGAATGGTGATAATTTTTAGTAGGTTATGTTGATTTAATGGAATTGTGGTAATATTAATGGAGGAAGAATATTATAGGGATGAAATGGGGTATGTTTAGTAATATATGTTGATTTTTAAATTTTAATGGGGTGTGTTTAGTAGGTGGGATAGATTTAGAGGATTTTGGGGTTTGAATAGTGGTACTCTTAAAATAATATACAAATATTTTTTAGCAAAATCTAAATCTATATGTAACTCAGTATATATACTGATTTGATATCCAAACTAACTATATATATATTGTTTAATTCTTGTTTTCAGTTAATGTCTAATATTTATATTGATATTGTAACGTTGTCTTGAAATTCACATGATTTGTTGGATACCACTCAAAACTAACTCAATTTACATTGAATTTGATATCAAAATTAACTTAATCATTTCTTTTTAGTATTTATAATGTGAAATATGGTGAAATCAGTTTGCAATTTACTCTATAGTAGAACAACTAATACCATTTAATGAAATAATTAATACCTTAGTGAAACAACTAATACTCTTCAGAACTAATATCCTTTAGTGAAAGCAACTAATACTCTTTAATGAAACAATTAACATTCTTCAAACAAATTTCACGGTAAAACTTGTTCATACAATAATTTTCCTTTTTTTTTTCTTTTTTTAATGCATAATACCTTTTATTAATGTTGATATCTTCTTGAAATTACATGTATGCACATAATCTGCTAGATATCACTTCAACTTTTAGGCAAGTACTAAAAAGAATTATTTTACAATTTTTTTTTTTATATTAGTGAAATGTTAGTAAGTAAATAACAAAAAAGGTTTAAACTTGCTACTCCACTTATCCATATTATTGCAACAATTTAAATTGTTATTCTTTATGAATAGGTTGTAGTATTAATTAATAATAATAACATTGTGGAAAAAAATTGACGAAGATGATAGAGCATATCAATGATTGACCATCAGATTGAATCATTTTATTTAAATCATAATAAAATATAGGCTTAATTGCAATTTAAATCACGATCTTTTCTAAAATTGCATTTTAAGCTAAATTTTTGGATCTTGTTAAAAAAAAACTTCAACTTAACATTTTTTGGCAATTAAGACTTGCGGACAGATTTGCCTCTACCCGTTGTTGATGTGGCATCCACGTGGCAACCACCCAATTTTTTTTTTAATTAGGTGGCAAAAAAATTTAAGGCTCAGTTGCAATTTAAATCACGAACTTTTCCAAAATTGCATTTTAAGCTAAACTTTTGAATCTTGTTAAAAAAAAGATCCAATTTAATTTTTGTAGCAATTAAATCTTACGTGCAGATTTGCAGAGGGTTGTCGTTGATGCGGCATCTACGTAGCAATAGCCCAAAAAAACACTTAAATATTGTGGCAAAAAACTTTAAATACATGAGAATTTTTAAAATTAAATTATCAATTTCCAAATAATTTTTCAAAACCCCACGTCTCATTTTCTTGATAAAATGGATTATTATATATATTTTTTTTTTGTGGTATAATCGTTGTGTTTATCATATTTGGATTCATTTATGTTCTTATTAATGTCAATATTTTGTATCTTAATTTCATCTTTTCTTTAATTCTTTTCTTTTTATTTAGATTCATTTATTTATGTTCTCATTAATACAAATATTTGAAATTTAAAATTTTAATTTTAAGTTATGTCACGTATTTAATTTTTTTTTGCCACATTGCCACGTAGATGTCATGTCAACAACGGATCTCTGCAAATCTATCCGTAAATCTTAATTGCCAAAAAAAGTTAGATTGGGGCTTTGTTTAACATAATCCAAAAGTTTAGCTTAAAATGCAATTTCGAAAAAGGTCATGATTTAAAATGCAATTAAATCTTAAAGTTATTTTTCACCTAATTTATTTTTTTGGGCGGTTGCCACGTAGACGCCACGTCAGCAACGGATAGAGGCAAATCTGCTTGTAAGTCTTAATTGGCAAAAAATGTTAAATTGAATTTTTTTTTCACCAAGATCCAAAAGTTTAGTTTAAAATGCAATTTTGGAAAAGGTCGTGATTTAAATTGCAATTAAGCCTAAAATATATATTATACCCATATTATTTTACTAAAAGGCAATTGTTTTACATTACAGCACACAGTCAACTTTATAATGTGCCTACAACAATGATGAGGATGATTTATTATTATTATTATTATTATTATTATTATTATTATTATTATTATTATTATTATTATTATTATATTAGAAACCATTTCTAAACTAATGTTGCAACTTTGCATATATGAACATCCGTTGAAGTTAATGAAGCCATTTTTTAATATAATTCACACAAATAATCCTATAACAAAAAAACAAAAAAAACAAAAAAACAAAACAAAAAACGCATACAAACACAGAGTGAGTTTTTTTTTTTTCCTTTAACTAGAAATTCTCTAAAGAAAATTAGGTGTATAATAATTGCATGTATTATTTAAGTATTTAGACATATTAATTAAAAAGAATTAACTCCATGAAATGACGAAATAATTAAATATATGAAAAGCTCATTTTTTATAAAGTTATGTTATTTTAAAATTTTATCTTGGAATTAAATGGAAGTTTTGACAAATTACACAAAAATGAATTACTTTAATATTATTTTCCTTTTATATTAAGTGGAAATGTTAGTATTCTATTGGTGTGTGTTCAATATGTGGCATCCATGTGACATCATAACAATGAGTCTAATTAAAAAAATGAAATAACATAGATTCGAACCTTGCACCTCTTGCATAATAATTTTTAACATTACTTACCAACTAAACTAATTTATAGGTTTTTACATGTTTTGAATAACTATTTAACTTATGTCCATAAATGTTATTATATAATCTATTGTATTTGACTATATTGATAAATTGATTAATTAAATTTGAATAATTCTAATTGTGTGAAAATTAAAATTTTAATTAAATTATTCATATTGTCTTAAAATCAAAATAATTTATTTATTTAATTTTATCATATTAATAAGCATTAGACCTCGAATTGCACGATGCACCTGAGTTGCACGGAAAACTCAATATTAGTATAATAGGGAATAAAAGATATTCAACATACTTTAATATGTTTGTAAGAAAATATATTATATGCATAAATATACATTAATTAAAAAAAATTAACTTTACTGGAAGTATTTAATTTTAATATATACACACTCTCTCTCATATGTACCAGGTGCACAATGCACTCACTCAACAGTTAAAATTGTTTACACTGAAAAGTGTAGGCTGATTACACTGAAAAGTTTACTTTAAAAATCGATTTCAGTGTAAACTTTTCAATGTAATCTAACCATATTTTTTTTAGTGTAATCAAATCATACTTTTCAGTATAAATAATCTCAATTGTTGAGTGAGTGCACTATGCACCAAGAGCATAAGAGTTACTTATATATATATATATATATATATATATATAAATAATAAGTTTCTTGTGCATTAGGTGCAATATGCAATTCAAGTGTACTTTTAAAATGTTATGATTGTTCTTACAGAACATTTAGTGTTGTTTACATTGAACAATTATGACAACCCTAATTGTTCTGTGTAAACAACTCTTATTATTCCATATAAATAAATTGACTAAAAATATATTTAAGTTGCATATTGCAGTTGGTGCACATAAGATTTTGACATATTTAAAAAGAAAAAAACTTATTTCAACCCGCGTATTACGCGGGGTTATATTCTAGTTCATCATATATAAAATAGTGTATTTGAATTTTGAAAAGCACAAGGGAAAGATTATACATTACATGGACATTTTGTCCATATGATATAATGTGGAAATAAGTGTAGTGATTGCATGTGTAATAAATAATTTTTTCCTCTTATAATTATATACTGTGGAAAAAATTATTAATTGTGCAATGAATTTTGTTTCGTTGTATATTAATGTGGACAAATGTATTGATTATGTAATGAATATTGTTTTCCTTTTATATAATGTGGAAAAAATTACTAATTGTGTAATAAATTTTAATTCGTTTTACATTAATGTGAACAAATGTATCGGTTATGTAGTGAATAATGTTTTTTTTATATAATGTGAAAAGGTGCAATAATTGTGTAATGAATTATGTTTTCCTATTTTATAAAGTGGAAAATTATACTAATTATGTTCACATTATGGGTAAAAAGTGATCAACAATGATATATAAATGATGGATTTTTTATGAAGCTAAACACCTGTTCAAAATACTTGTATACTCTAGCTACAAGTAGTTGATATAGGTGTTGAGCTTCAAAATCAAACCCATTATCTAGTTTCATAGTAGCATAATGTGAACATAATTATTATACTTTTCTATATTCTATATGTGTGTGTAACAGAAAAACAAAATTTGCTACACAAATAGAGCATTTTTCCACATTATATAACATGAAAATTAATTAATATTCATTATAATTTAGAGTGGGTTTTTTATGAATTTGAGTTCACATAAACTCTTTAATGTTATGCATATTTAATATTACTGTCTAAAAAATACTTGATTTTTTCTTTTGTTAACTCGTAATAAGGGTGATTTTTCAATAAAAATAAGTTTGATTTTTTCAATAATTACAAGAGCGAGTTTTTTAAAATGCACTTGAATTGCACAATGCATTTGATGCACGCAAGACTAAGATCTTGTGCAATATTGCATATGCAATACATGTCTAGATTAGGTAAATTTAAAATTTGTGCATCAACTTACCGATCAAAGCAGGTTGCTCTTAAAATAGGCAAGAACTTAAATCATATATTTGTAAGAGAACTATTATTAACACAAATTCTAGTATGTATTTGGATTTTAAGCTCAATTTTGACTTTTTCAAAACACACACAAACACATCGAACTGTGTATTTTTTGAAGTTGGGGTATTACTGATTACTTCTTTGGGTATCACCGGTTACTTCTTGGGGTATTATTGATTTTTACTTGAAGTATTATTTTTTCAAAATCTAAGTGCATACCATGCACTCAAGTGCACACTAAAACTACTCAATGATTAATTGTGTGGTGTAGTTTGGTGATTTGGTTCATTAAACTTGTTTGATAGGAATTAGTTGTTTCATTCAAGAATATTAGTTAAGGTATTGGTTTTGAAAAGTATTAGTTACTTTATTAAGAGTATTAGTTGAAGGTTATTAGTTGTTTCATTAAAGAATATTAATTATTTCAGTAAAAAGTATTAATTGTAAACAAATTTCACAGTGAAGCTAGTTCACACAATACCAACTCTATAGACTACAATATACATAAATGAATGTGTAGTTAAATAAATTATCAGTTTTTCTTTTTCTTTTATTTTTCTCAGGAAATATAATTTCATTATACAGGAAAAGAGAATTGAATGGGTACAAGGAATACCCACCCAACTGTTTGAATACAAGCAATATAGCAAAATTTATCAGACCAGAGCAAGACTTAGCAACCTAGTACAGATCTTGGTTTAGAACTCCAATCACTAAAACTAACACAACACAATTTCTTCTCTTTCGTTTGAATCCAAGACCAGAAACATATTTAATATCCTCAAAGAGTTTACTCAGCACAATCGGTACATTAAAAATGATCAGTCTATTTCAATTAATTAATATTATAATCATGACAATAATAATCTCCCCTATATTTATATACCAATACGGAGTTTTATGGTTGATGTGTAGTCTTATGGTGAATTTAAGCTAAGGTGTCATTTATTTTTTAAGCTAATCCTACGTGTCTAAAATTTCAAAAAAAAAATAGATAATTCTACAAATACAAAGTTTCAAATGAACAAGTTTTTTAGTATAGAATTAATATCATTAAATGTACTCACTAATACCATGATGTGCATTCACTGATACCATTAGATTCGTAAACTGAAATAATAGTGTAAATTGTAATGATATCAATAAATATATCTAATAGTATTAGTTTGACACAATGAACAAATTTCACAAGAAACTCACTCTTCTACGAAACTATGATATGCAGTCTGTGCAGTGTACTTACTATTATTGGTTAATAATGTTGTAAATAAGTGCGTAAAATAAAAGATGAGATTTGTTCACCCAGTTCGTCGGAAACGACTACGTCTGAGGGCGAGCCAAGCCAGGAGTTTTCACTAATGATCTTGTGTATTAGTGATTACAATCATGAATACAATAGTCTATTTATAAGAATAAAATCATATTCTAAGATATAAAGACCATTGGGTTATTGGTCCATTAGTAATGTCCACATCAAATCTTCTAGTTCTGGAATAATAAATCTTCTAGATTTACAACACTCTCCCTTGGACATTACGACATAACATAAATGTCTTGTCATAAAAACTCCACGTGCTAGGTATCGGCCAAATAATAAGTTAGGGAGGAATGTTATTGATCTTCTAGATCTAAATCTTCTAGATTTATTTCGGGGTTACCGCTCCCCCTGAAGACAACAACACTTTAAGTCTTTGCATCCCTATACCACGAACGTACTATTCAAAAGTAGACGTAGGTAAGGATTTAGTAAACAAATCTGCTAGATTGTTACTAGATTGCACCTTTTGAATGGTAATCACGCCACTCTTCTAGAGTTCGTATGGGTAGAAAAACTTAGGTGAAATATGTTTCGTCAGGTTTCCCTTGACGTACCCATTACTCATTTGTGCGATGCAAGCAGCGTTGTCTTCAAATATAACGGTGGGAGGTGTGTCGCCTTTACCGATACCACACGAGTCACCAATGTGTTTTACCAAGGACCTTAACCAAACACATTCGCGTGCGACTTCAAATAAAGATATTATCTCTGAGTGGTTTGAAGACGTGGTAACGATGGTTTGTTTAACCGATCTCCATGAGATTGCGGTACCACCACAAAGAAAAATGTAACCAGTCTGGGATATGGCATTGTGGGGATCAAACAAATAGCTAGCATCCGCATAACCCACTAAGGTTTTGTCTTAGTTCTTACGATAAAACAGTCCAAGGTCTTGAGACCCTTGGAGGTATCGTAAAACATGCTTAACACCATTCCAATGCCTCCTTGTAGGAGAAGCGCTATATCTCGCAAGCAAATTGACATCAAATGCTATGTCCGTTCGAGTGTAATTTGCGAGATAGAGCAATGCTCCAACAGCGCTAAGATAAGGAACTTCTGGTCCCAGAATTTCTTCTGAATCTTATCTTGGTCTAAATGGGTCCTTATCCATTTCAAGGGATCGAACAACCATAGGGGTGCTAAGTGGATGAGATTTATCCATGTGAAATCTCTCCAATACCTTCTTTACGTACGTCAACTGATGAATAAGGATTCCTTCTGGGAGATGCTCGCTCTACAAGCCGATGAAGTACTTGGTTTTACCCAAGACTTTCATTTCAAATTCGACTTTCAAAATTGAACTGGCTTCTTCAATCTCTTTGCATGTTCTGATTATGTTTAGGTCATCAACATAGACGGATATTATGCAAAAACCATCTTGCGATTTCTTCGTGAATACGCATGGGAAAGCTTTATCGAATGTGTATCCCTTCTTCTGAAGGAATTCACTAAGTCGGTTGTACCACATGAGGCCCGATTGCTTCAGGCCATACAACGACTTTTGCAGTTTTATGCTATACATATTGCGGTTTTCACCATCCCTCATCTGAGGAATATCAAATCCATCGGGAATTTTCATATAAATGTCGGCATCTAGTGATCCGTATAAGTACGCAGTTACTACGTCCATTAATCTCATTTGGAGATTCATTTTAACAGCCAAAGATATCAAGTAGCGGAATGTTATTGAGTCCATGACGAGAGAATAGGTTTGATCGAAATCAATCCCGGGTCTCTGCGAAAACCCTTGAGCTACAAGCCTCACTTTATACCTCTCCACAGTATTGTTCTCATTTTATTTTCGTACAAATACCCATTTATATCCTACGGGGATAGCACGCGCGGGTGTACGAACGATAGAGTCAAATACTTGTCTTTTGTTAAGCGATGCGAGCTCTACATCAATTGCCTCTTTCAATTTAACCCAATCGGAGCGCTTCCGGCACTCAGCGATTTTTTTGGATTCTAGATCTAGATCATTTATAATGGAAAGAGCAATTAACGCTGCAAATGTGTCGTCGACGACAGTAATATTTCTATTATATGTTTCTCCCATATCTGTGAAGTTCTCAGAGACTTCGACGTTTACGTCAACCAGACCTTCCTCATTTCCCATTGTATCTGGATCTGGTCGTTCCACGATCCTAGTGTATTGAATATTTTGTGCACGTGCTTCATCACTAGGACGCTCGTCTCCTTGAGACTTTGAGTTATCTAGACGAATCTCTTCTAGAGATTTTACATTCGACTGACCAGATTTGCTAGTCTTTCGTTTAGGTGTATTACTATCTCTTGAGGGTCCTTTGCGCTTCTGGAGCGTGGGGGCATGAGTACTTGTTTTGCTTGGGACCTCAACCCTTTTGGGTGCATTTACTGCAGGTATATGCGATTTAGTTACACGTCTATGGTCAGTGAACGCGTCTGGCAGATTATTAGCTAGATTTTGCAAGTTAATGATCTTCTGAACTTCTAGATCAGATTTATTAGTGTGTGGATCTAGATACTGAAGATTACTTACGTTCCACGTAAACTCCCGGCATTCATTCAATTTTGAATTCGGATCTCCCCCCAATGTCGGGAAGTAATCTTCATCGAACGTGCAATCAGCGAACCGAGCTGTTAATTAATCCCCGGACAAAGGCTCGAGGTATTTCACGATGGATGGAGAGTCAAATCTGACGTAAATACCGAGTTTCCTTTGTGGGCCCAAAGAGGTCTGCTTTGGTAATGTTATCGGAACATATACCGCACATCCGAAAATACGCAGATGGAAAATGTTAGATCACACGCACTAACTGTAGGGGGAATTATCATTATATGCAGATGGACATATTTGTATTAAGTGCGATGCATGTAGGACTGCATGCCCCCAGCATGAAGTGGGTATTTTAGAGTTCATAAGTAATGGTCTCGCGATTAGTTTGATACGTTTTATTAGCGCCTCAGCAAGACCATTATTGACGTAGGGGACCGAATGCTCCACTTTAATCTTCAGGGTCATACAGTAAACTCGATCGTTTTCGCAATGAGCTCTGTAGGAGCTTGATTGCGGGTAGACAGCTAACAGGCATATGTCCACCTAGTGGAGGCATCAATAAGGACCATGAAATACCGAAATGGTCCTGATGCTGGGTGAATCGGTCCACAAATGTCTCCTTGAATTCGCTTCAAGGAAAACCGGAGACTCTAGTCCAACCTTAGTGCGCGACGGGCGTACTATTAACTTACCCTTAGAACATGCATCACAAATAAATTCATCAACATGAATGATTCTATTATTCGAAATATTATGACTAATTGAATTAGATAGAATCCTACGTATCATAGATTGTCCTGGATGACTTAACCGCTGATGCCATAATTTAAACAAGTTCGGGTCATAAAATTTCATACTCATGGCTAGATGGGAATTAGACGGTCGGATGTAGGAATAGTACAATCCGGGGGAGAAGGAATGAAGTTTTTGTATAACTTGTTTACGACTACCTCGAGTAATAGTCATCAAAAGGTATTCATTATTGTTCTCAGTTTCAATGTGATATTCATTTATCCTAATGTCTCTAAAACTGAGCAGGGTACGCTTAAATTGTGGAAACAATAAAGCATTATCGATTATGAGTTCGGTATCCACGGGGAGGACAATGGAAGCTCTTCCGGAGCTCATTATCAACATACTATCATCTGTTATTGTAGTTATACTCCCCTAACGTTCTACCAAGTTATGAAAATACTTCCTAACTCTTAAGATTGTATGAGTGGTGACGCTATCTACCAAACATAAATCACAATCTTAATCCATCATGCCAGAGGAAATAACCCGAACCTAATAGTTGATATGTTTACAAGCCATGTACAACAATATTCAAGTAAATTTAATGAACAACGTTAAGGTAAACACATCGAAACTAAAACATAATATCTACCATAAAATAAAGTATCTGAAAGAAAGGATAAAAACATAAATTATTTTATCAAAAAATAAAGTACTAAAATAATCAAATACGTAAATCACTCATCATTTCCAAAGTCCTTGAGCTCGATGCCCAGAGGATCGACGTTGTCTTGGTCAAAGTATGCTTCAGGCAGACTGGTATGGTGAGATTCGACTCTAGGGGCCTACCCCCTGTCGTCCTTCTGCTGCTTTTGATAAGCCTCAACCAAGTGTTTGGGAGTGCGACACGTGCGAGACCAATGGTCTCTGCATCCGCATCTGTAGCAGGAATGCTCAACCTTATTTTGATTGCCAGATTTTGAAGAGCAAAATTCGAGGTTCTGTGACCACCGGATGTACTACGACCTCGGTCTTTTGCCCAGATCATCTTATTCTCTCTTCCTCTTCCACGTTAGCAACCAATCATATAATTGTCCCTATACTGCTGCTGGAGTATAAAGTTGCTAGCGTGGAATGTTGATAGACTGTTCTGCATCAACTGGGTTACAATACGGTGCAAAGCAGAGTTGTACTCCGTTATAGACTTAAGGTCTTGGTAATGGAGTCTCAACCAATCGTATTGTACCGGAGGGAGGAGTATATCATTTTGTTGTTGGAAACGGTCCTACAGGGAGTTCCACAACATTCCGGGGTCCCTAAATGATGATATGAATAATGAATTCCTCACTCAGGTGATTCATGAGAAAAATCAACGCTTTCGCCTTCAGGGCGTTAGTGGATTTCGAGCCTTCAAGAATTGTTTCGCTCAACTCATTTAAGGCTAGATGGATCTCGACATCTAGCGCCCATGTCAGGTAGTTATTACCATCGAGAGCAAGCTCATCGAATTCTTTCATGACAATATCATACATTTTTCACTACGATTTAAAGTGACATGGTAAGAGTTGTAACCAATTTATTGACAACGGAGAAATAAGGATTTATTTGATTATTTTAGAGCACATAGAAGCAAGAATTGAGCGTCGTCTACCCAAAGCATAAGTTACGGTCCTACAAGTACCGGGCGCCGCCTACCCGGGCATGATATGCGGACTATAAAGAAATAAACTAGGTGCGAGAAAATTAATGCACGTAAGATAATTAAATCATAGATACATGCAAAATAATTTATTATGAACGATAATCACATGAAAATAATTTCAAGGAAAATTTACGACTTAATAAACATGCATATTCATGAGGCTAAATATTTCATGTATATTAATGAAATTTAACGAAATATTTTCAGGATTTTAAAATAATTGGTATTTTGTGATGGGTTTCACAAGATATACGACAATGTGCGGCTGCACGTGCGACGATGGGCGCCGCCTACTACAGGGCAAAAGTAATAATGCATGCAAGATAATTTAATCATAAAAGGCATGCGCATATATCAATTAAGTATATAATACAATTTATTGAGAATTAATATTGAAATTAATTCTAAAAAAAAAAAAAAAATATTGGGCTTAATTATATGCAACAATTAATTTCACCGGTTAATTTAAATTAAAGGCCTAAGATCTTCTTAATTAGTTTTCAAAAAAATTGGCCCAAATAAATAAATCAAAGTGGCTAGGTTAAGTAATTAAAAGACCCATGTTTAATTAATTAAATGAAAGGAAAGAAGGCCCAAAATTACCATTAGTGATCCAAAGCCGTGAAGTTACTTGCGTATCACTTCCAGATTGACCCAAAACCTGTGAATCACTTCCATCCCGCCGTTTCTAGCATTTTCCGTCAGCCGCTATTAGACGACGCCATTACCGGCGCTCGCCCGCCCGCGGCTTCGTGATGCTGCCGACAATCTGTTCAAGCGCCACCAGTCGCGAGCCTCTACCGTCGAATGAATATCCTTCGCGACGAGAGTCCCGATCGCCGAACAGCCCTTGGGCGATCGACTCCGGCTGTGAGGCGGCGCGGCCATGCCTGCTGTAGCGCTGCGGTCCAGGATGAAGACGGCCGAGGGGAAGGAGGTTTCCAATGTAGAAACCGTGGTTCCGGTTCATACTCACGCCATCCACTGCCATGCTCATGGCTCGGTTTCGCTTTCCCACAAAATTGAGCTCCTTCGTCATCATGTTATTTCGCAGGTGTTAGAGCTCGCGGTGATATGTATGTAATACAAAATTACAATTTGAATATTATTATCAATATTTAATTGATATTCAATAATATAAAGGATATGTTAATTGGGTAACTAAGAAACATAACCTTTCAATAGATCTCGTCAATGCCACCGCCTTGATCGGAAATTAGGAGAATCGCGGATATGGTGTATGCACCGTTTGGTGAGTTGGATGAAATATAATTGGTAGAACATTCGTGCTGATAACGTGTTGTAAATAAGTGCGTAAAATAAAAGAAGAGGTTTGTTCACCCAGTTCTTCGGAATCGGCTACGTCTGGGGCGAGCCAGCCAGCCAGAAATTTTCACTAATGATCTTGAATACAATAGTCTATTTATAAGAATAAAATCCTAGTCTAAAATTGGTCCATTAGTAATGTCCACATCAAATCTTCTAGATTTACAACAAATAAATTACATATGTTAATTATACATGGAAAATTTGACTACTGGAAAATAAATTATATATGGTAATTTTGAATATTGAAAAATATAATAATATTACAATAATTAATTACTAAAAGATTACCTCAGAGCTAGCTTAAATTATAGTATGAATTAACCCAAAAACTATCGAAAGGGAATGAGCTTGTAGAAAAGTAAGAATAATAAAATTTATAAATCATTTAAATAACTAATTTGGAAACAAAACCTGACACATTTATTTAATTTAGAAAAAAAATCGCAAATTATTTAAAATTAAAAAATTAAGTAATCTTGATTTTCGGATAATATTTTTCTATTGCAATTCGTGAAACATGAAAATTTACTTTAAGAGTATATATCTAAAAGATTATTTTTAGAGAAATATATTGATTTTAAGTTTGGATATAAATATGTTGAGATCCAATTGCAGTAATTTAATATTATATGCGATCAAAAGTAGAGTTTGAATTTAATTAATTATCAACAAACTCAAGTCATAAGTTTATCTACGCATTCAGTCAAAACATGTTAAATATTAAGTTTCATGTGTAAATATGCTACATGAAAATCATCTCAAAATAAGAAAATATAAAATTAGTGAGACAATCCACTTCTAGACAGGTCATAAAGAAGAACATTAGAACTATATGTGGTTGACTTGATCAATTTAAATTTACTTCAAAATATTTGTGTTAATTTAAATATGTGTGAATTAATTAGTGTATTTTATGTTATTGAAACCAGTTATAACCTATTAAAAAAGAACAAAGTATAGATTGAAAATTGTTCATATATAAATCATTGATGATATTAGTTGTTTACACTAAAGAGTATTAGTTAATTTTGCTGAAAGTATTAGTTGTTTTCACTGAAAAGTATTAGTTGTTTATTAGAAAATCACTAAGATTATTAAGTGTAAACAACTAATACTGTTTAATGAAAACAATTAATACATATTAAAGAGTGAGGATACTGTACATTAAATTTTAGTAGTTATGCAAAGAGTGAGAATACGCTAGAATTTTTATTTCAACAAATTAAAGAGTATGTATAGAGTGAAAGTGGTTCATACATGAATCATTGAAAAATATTAGTTGTTTTTATTAAAGAGTTTTAGTTATTTTCACTAAAGAGTCTTAGTTTATTTTCAGTAAACAACTAAGACTCTTTAGTGAAGATAACTAATACTCTGTAGTGAAACCAATTAATAATCTTTAGTGAAAACAACTAATACTTTTGAAAGATTTATTACTTTGTCCAAATTAAATAGTTGCACAAAGTCCAAAATTCCAAATGATCACCTATTTTATTGTTTGTGTTGAGGGAAAACAAGAAAAGTGTTCGGACTAATATATATGACAATGTTCTATCTGGTATATTTAGAAAACAAGAAACGAGCATATTTTCAAAGGATTCTCGACAGCATTGGAAGAGAATTCTTATCAAGTTTTATTCTTAAAATACTAGTTAAAAGCTCGCTTCCCCCTTTCGCTGTTCATGATTGAGATTTGCATCCATCAGAATATATTCCGTCTGCTTTTTAGTTTCTTGAGTTTGTATATCATTAGATGATATTACTCAAAAACTAAAATGCATTGTGCACAATAGTTGAATGGTACTCGTTTAATTGAATAATATTACTCATTCCACTAAATGATATTACTTGAAAACAAGTTGCATGGTGCAACTGGTTCACAAATGTGTTACTCCAAATATATATGATTAGTTCGATCCTAGATAATTTATGTATTTTATTTCAAAATTATTATTTGAGGGATATATTTCATTTTAATATCTTTATACTCCTAGTGTGGATGAAGTGAGATATTATCAAGTTCTCTCTCATCAAAGAAGATTGTCATCACCACCTGTTTCGTAACTTTGAGCCGACAAATAAGACATGACTCGAAAATTAGACATCTATCATTAAGGCTTACTCTTGGAAAACGTTCGAGCGAGAAGCAACAAAGGAAACGACTCTAACAAAAATCTAACATAAGTTTCGTTAGCCCTGAAACGAAAGAAACATGTGTACAGGGGGAACACACTTGTAGATTTAAAAAAAACAGACATACATACTTAAACAAACTCAGATGGCCTGCTGTGCATGTACCTTGATGAGTAGCGTGAAAAGGTTATCTGAATATAATTTGGGGCAAGATAGGCTCCGGAAGGATAAGCCCATAAAAGGCCCATATTATGGTCTCCTTTTCTCATTACAACTTGTTTGGTAGGGCTTATAATTTTAATAAAGATCCAAATTTTATCCATTGACCCGGTACAAAAACACATGGAATTATGCCCATTTCACTGTTGATAACATCATTATTTGTTCTGCCCTTCCCCAAGGTACTCCACGAAGGTGGCTTCTATAGTTAAAAAAAATAATACCCCCAACCAAGTATGCGTATTAATTTAATACACATTTTTTTATGTTTTCTACCAAGCAGATTTATATGGATTTTTAATAATAAATTCGTACCCCATGCTAAAAATAATAAATCCAACCAAGTGGAGCCTTAATGATGGCTAGAAAGTTTGTCAGATGAATAACTAGCTGAGTTGGCTTTTAATGCAGAATAATTAACCCTAACAACTTATAGCCGTTTAAATGATTACTGAAAATAGTTCTTCTTTAATGTACAAGGCCTTATAAGAAAACGAGTATTTAATGCACTTACGGAATTGATTTCTTCTGACAATAATACTTCCGAACAAACCAAGAAATTAATGGAGATGATTAACAAAAGATATTGTAAAAGAGACACATTTTTTAAAGTGGTTCAGAGATGATCTCATATATATGTCCACTGGTCTTATTCAACAAGACAAGAAACCTCTTTAGTACCTTTGGTCCCTAGGATAAATTTGAGTTCTAATTCTTGATACAACCTTTTCAAGATGATATTAAATTATGATTTTACTAATTTTATGTGCAACACACAACTCTCAACCTTTCACTCTATGTTTTATGGTTTGAGTTTAGTCTACTTCCAACTTAAATGAGATAACCTTTACAATGAGAACTTATTGTTAAACGTTAGATTATCTGTTTGAGCTTTGAATATGGCTTGTAATTTCAGTATACAGAAAGGTGAACTCTATTGATGAAGAAACGCTTGAGAAACTTGTGATATATTTCAAGTACTTCTTGAATGTTTGTGTAAATAAGGGTTTTTGGAATATTTCTTGCACTCTGAATTTTCCCGTAACCTTAGTTGGTTCAAGACTTTCTATATTTATAGAAAAGTTTGAAATACTTCCCATTGGAGGGGAGACTCTCTTACAGAATCTATTTTATGATAGCAAAATTGCTCCTTTAATGCTCTAGTCACTTCTTAACATGTAGATATATGTCATATCTTTATTTTTTAGTCTTGACTTCTATCAGCATTTCACTTTTCAGAACTGTCACTGTCAGGTTAGCAGGTTTTACCGATTATGATTAATTCAATGTTTGTTCACCTGAAAGTTTAACAACCTTATACATATTGAATTTAGTTATTTGTCTTGACATTCCTTTTGCTACAGATACTTGGTTCCCAAACAAAGTTAACCAACTATCTCTAATGTTCTGCATTCAACTACTCTAATCGTCTATCCGCTTAGAAGAAAAGCTACTAGCTAGATCGGTACTGCGTATCACTATGGCATTACTTATGTACTTTAGGTTGGTATGACTTTAGATCTTCTCTTATCAGATTATTTTCCCTTTAACTTAATCTTCTTCTTCTTTACATACCTGAGAATAGCTTCCTAACAAATAGGTTTTATAGCTAACCCGATAACTAAAACTTTGGTTGAAAACTTATCAATTCAAGAGTTATGGTATCATAATTAAAATCATCTGTTCTATATCCCAACAATTTTCTCCTTTCAATAATGCCAAAAACTAATGTTTATCTTTGGTACATAGATAAAATCAAGGGATAAGATCGTATCTATAAAACTGAAACAAAAAGAGTAGTTAGTCTAATTTTCAGCCATAGTAAGTAAAAGGTGCATAAGATAAAAATGGTAATGAGATATTATCTTAGGCATCACAATAATTAGCAGACTCCACTAATATTCAAATGAGTACATGATACAAGTAATGGTCCTAGTCTACTAATACAAGAAGATGGTGGGATAAGAAGGGGAAAAAAATCAGAAAACAAAGGGGTTTCTCCATATTGAGTAAACATCCTCTTCTTAAGTTCCATCTTCTTCTAAATGTTCTCCATGGTGTGCCCCTTTAGATCTTGTTGTTCACATATCCATACCCAATCCTTTATAATTTATGCATTGTCCAATTGACTAGCCATGTTCCCTAGAAGAAGATAATAAATTGGATTTGGTGCTTTAAAGGTCTTCCATGGATTCCTCTTTTCATATAATTGAGAATTTCAAAGGTAGGTATTTAAATAATTTTCCCACATTTTTTTATGAGATCTTTATCCATAAATTCTAGTGCGAGACATGCATGAACTTAGCTTTTACGCATTAAGTGGAAATAAGTTAGTGTTGATTGCAGCCCCTAAAACAAAAGCTTAATTCTTTTGAGTTGTGGCACTCAAAACTTGCCCATATTTATCTGGATGTGATTTCATTTTTTAGTAAATTGGGAGCATATATATTACTTTGTTATTACTCAAACCCCTGAATGTCACCCTTGTGACCAAACTAAAAGTAAGTGGTTGTCCTTGTGTTGGACGATAAAACACAAAGCTACAAAAAATACATTTTAGTACACTAATTTTAATACATTATATTTGAACGGTCAAAATAGTTATTCTATTAATACATTAGGGTCTCACATGCATGTAACTACACTATTGTGATATTTATTAATACACTATTTAATAATTGTCGCAATACAATTCTATTACTACCACTACAAAAAAAACATTGTTTTGCGACGGGAAACTTGCGACGGACAATTATCCGTCGCAAATTTCATGAATTTGCGACGGATATTGGAGACCCATCGGAAAAAAAGATAATTTGCGACGGATATAAAAAAACCGTCGCAAACTGCACTGTTTTGCGACGGCTACTCCTTCGCAAAGTGTGGGGTCCATTAACTTCGTTGCATACCGACAAATTTTGCGATGGATTAGCTGTCGCAAATTTCAATTTCAATTTTGCGACGGACGTGTCCGTCGCAAACCGACCCGTTAAAAATACCCGTTGGGGAAACGGTCCACTTGACTATTTTGCGACGGAAATTGCCGTCGCAATTTTTAACTTCGAATTTACGACGGCCTATTCCGTCGCAAATATTGACCCAGTTTTGCGCGACCTTTCGGGAAACGTCGCGTTGACTGATTTGTGACGGAGTGTCCGTCGCAAAATTTTAAATTTTACATTTGCGATGGCTTGACCGTCGCAAATACTAAAAAACGACGTCGTTCAGGTGTTTGGCGGTCGCAATTTGCGACGGACAGACGTCCGTCGCAAATTTTTTCCCCTTATATATAGGACAGCGCAGGCGGCGAGAAGAATAAGAGGAAGAAGAGGAAAAAGAGAGGAAAAGGAGGGAGAAGTTGGGTGCAGTCGCTGTAGAGCCAATCCGTCCCAACCGAGTGCTCGTTTCTTCATTAAATCGTAAGTTTTCTTCATTTTTACCGTTTAAAATTTAATTTCCAAGCATGTTTAGAATTTGTTAAGTTTAGAATTGAATTTAGTTGAATTGTTAAGTTTATATTAGATTTTTAATTTTAGGAATTTTAGTTGTTTGATTTTAGTTGAATTGCTTTAGTAATTTGTTAATTTTTAATGGTTAAGCATGTTTAAATAATATTACAAAATAATTTTAGTAGATTGATTTTAGTTGAATTGTTTAATAATTTTACAAAATAATATTAGTAAATTGATTTAAGATTAATATATAAGTTTACAAAATAATATTTATAAGTTGTTTGATTTTAGTTGAGTAGGTAGTTTAATGATTTTAAATAATATTAGTTGTTTGATTTAAGTTTAATATATAATTTTACACAATAATATTAGTTGATTGAATTTAGTTGAGTAGGTAGTTAATTGATTTTAAATAATATTAGTTGTTTGATTTTAAATAATATTAGTTGCTTGATTTAAGTTTAATATATAATTTTACAAAATAATATTAGTTGATTGAATTTAGTTGAGTAGGTAGTTTGAATTATATTAGTTATTTGATTTTAGTTTAATGATTTTAAATAATATTAGTTGCTTGATTTAAGTTTAATAATTTTACAAAATAATATTAGTTGATTGTTTTTAATTTAGTTGAATGAATTTAGTTGAGTAGATAGTTTGAATAATATTAGTTGCTTGATTTAAGTTTAATAATTTTACAAAATAATATTATTAGTTGATTGATTTTAGTTTAGTTGAATGAATTTAGTTGAGTAGGTAGTTTGAATAATATTAGTTGCTTGATTTAAGTTTAATAATTTTACAAAATAATATTATTAGTTGATTAATTTTAGTTTAGTTGAATGAATTTAGTTGAGTAGGTAGTTTGAATAATATTAGTTGCTTGATTTAAGTTTAATAATTTTACAAAATAATATTATTAGTTGATTGATTTTAGTTTAGTTGAATGAATTTAGTTGAGTAGGTAGTTTGAATAATATTAGTTGCTTGATTTAAGTTTAATAATTTAACAAAATAATATTATTAGTTGATTGATTTTAGTTTAGTTGAATGAATTTAGTTGAGTAGGTAGTTTGAATAATATTAGTTGCTTGATTTAAGTTTAACAATTTTATAAAATAATATTATTAGTTGATTGATTTTAGTTTAGTTGAATGAATTTAGTTGAGTAGGTAGTTTGAATAATATTAGTTGCTTGATTTAAGTTAATAATTTTACAAAATAATATTATTAGTTGATTGATTTTAGTTTAGTTGAATGAATTTAGTTGAGTAGGTAGTTTGAATAATATTAGTTGCTTGATTTAAGTTTAATAATTTTACAAAATAATATTATTAGTTGATTGATTTTAGTTTAGTTGAATAAATTTAGTTGAGTAGGTAGTTTGAATAATATTAGTTGCTTGATTTAAGTTTAATAATTTTACAAAATAATATTATTAGTTGATTGATTTTAGTTTAGTTGAAAGAATTTAGTTGAGTAGGTAGTTTGAATAATATTAGTTGCTTGATTTAAGTTTAATAATTTTACAAAATAATATTATTAGTTGATTGATTTTAGTTTAGTTGAATGAATTTAGTTGAGTAGGTAGTTTGAATAATATTAGTTGCTTGATTTAAGTTTAATAATTTTACAAAATAATATTATTAGTTGATTGATTTTAGTTTAGTTGAACGAATTTAGTTGAGTAGGTAGTTTGAATAATATTAGTTGCTTGATTTAAGTTTAATAATTTAACAAAATAATATTATTAGTAGATTGATTTTAGTTTAGTTGAATGAATTTAGTTGAGTAGGTAGTTTGAATAATATTAGTTGCTTGATTTAAGTTTAACAATTTTACAAAATAATATTATTAGTTGATTGATTTTAGTTTAGTTGAATGAATTTAGTTGAGTAGGTAGTTTGAATAATATTAGTTGCTTGATTTAAGTTAATAATTTTACAAAATAATATTATTAGTTGATTGATTTTAGTTTAGTTGAATGGATTTAGTTGAGTAGGTAGTTTGAATAATATTAGTTGCTTGATTTAAGTTTAATAATTTTACAAAATAATATTATTAGTTGATTGATTTTAGTTTAGTTGAATAAATTTAGTTGAGTTGGTAGTTTGAATAATATTAGTTGCTTGATTTAAGTTTAATAATTTTACAAAATAATATTATTAGTTGATTGATTTTAGTTTAGTTGAATGAATTTAGTTGAGTAGGTAGTTTGAATAATATTAGTTGCTTGATTTAAGTTTAATAATTTTACAAAATAATATTATTAGTTGATTGATTTTAGTTTAGTTGAATGAATTTAGTTGAGTAGGTAGTTTGAATAATATTAGTTGCTTGATTTAAGTTTAATAATTTTACAAAATAATATTATTAGTTGATTGATTTTAGTTTAGTTGAATGAATTTAGTTGAGTAGGTAGTTTGAATAATATTAGTTGCTTCATTTAAGTTTAATAATTTTACAAAATAATAGTATTAGTTTATTGATTTTATTTTAGTTGAATGAATTTAGTTGAGTAGGTAGTTTGAATAATATTAGTTGCTTGATTTAAGTTTAATAATTTTACAAAATAATATTATTAGTTGATTGATTTTAGTTTAGTTGAATGAATTTAGTTGAGTTGGTAGTTTGAATAATATTAGTTGCTTGATTTAAGTTTAATAATTTTACAAAATAATATTATTAGTTGATTGATTTTAGTTTAGTTGAATGAATTTAGTTGAGTAGGTAGTTTGAATAATATTAGTTGCTTGATTTAAGTTTAATAATTTTACAAAATAATATTATTAGTTGATTGATTTTTGTTTAGTTGAATGAATTTAGTTGAGTAGGTAGTTTGAATAATATTAGTTGCTTGATTTAAGTTTAATAATTTTACAAAATAATATTATTAGTTGATTGATTTTAGTTTAGTTGAATGAATTTAGTTGAGTAGGTAGTTTGAATAATATTAGTTGCTTGATTTAAGTTTAATAATTTTACAAAATAATATTATTAGTTGATTGATTTTAGTTTAGTTGAATGAATTTAGTTGAGTAGGTAGTTTGAATAATATTAGTTGCTTGATTTAAGTTTAACAATTTTACAAAATAATATTATTAGTTGATTGATTTTAGTTTAGTTGAATGAATTTAGTTGAGTAGGTATTTAGAATAATATTAGTTGCTTGATTTAAGTTTAATAATTTTACAAAATAATATTATTAGTTGATTGATTTTAGTTTAGTTGAATAATATTAGTTAATTGATTTTATTAGTTGAATTTAAAATTATTTTAGATGAACCCAGGTCAAGATAATTTTCTCATTGTCATCATAGTCGACAACAAGTAAGTATTTTTTAATGAATTATGTATACTTTTAATTATATATATTAATATAATTAACTTGATTTTTTAATTTTGTTGTCACAGACTGCTTCCAGCCCATGAGACTAGCTCAATCGTCTCACAAATCATTAGGATGAGACAGTTTGAGTATGGTGCCCATCGTGGAGTCAAGTGTCCGAGCAAAAGAGGATGAAGTACTTTGATGACTTCAAGGTATAAAAAATTTATTTATTATGATTTTAATTTAACTTTTAATTTTTTAATTTATTCGTTAATATTCTATTTTTAATTTATTTGCAGAGGCAGTGCGTTTGGGACCCTGCCAACGATAGTATTATGTACCAATTGTTCTGTGCGAAAGCGCAAGAACGGTACAAAAATATTATCTACGGCCTGAAGAATCGGTGGGAGCGTGGGGATCGGGTGGAGTTGGGTCGAGCACTAGACGGACGATCGATATGGGATGGTTTGGTGGATCACTGGAACAGTGAACCATCATTCAGAAGAAGATCATGAAGAGAGAGAGAGAGAGAGTGGAGAGGGAGAGAAGAGAGAGAGAATAGAGAGTCAGTTTGAACAATTTATTTATGTTTTTTGAACAATTTTTGTAGCATCATTCCCGGTCACAAGGTTTCCGCCATTATTACAGAGATAATGAGGGATAATCTAGAGGAGAACGCAATGAAGTTCAAACTCTTCTTGTCGCAGCGGAAGCAGTACTACTTGGATGAGTTTCGGGTATATATATGGAAATAAGTTGGTTTAAAAATATTTGCATATATATACCCGAAACTCATCCAAGTAGTACTGCTTCCGCTGCGACGAGACGAGTTTGAACTTCACTGCGTTCTCCTCTAGATTATCCCTCATTATCTCTGTAATAATGACGGAAACCTTGTGACCGGGAATGCTTAGATTCAGTGTTAATTAATTAATTACTTGTAGCAAACATATACATGATCTTAGATCATGTTGTTCTATTATTCATTTATATACCTTGTGAGTTTCATTTAAATGGTCACAACATATATAAAAATAAGTGGAAAATGAAAATGAATTAATTTGGTGAATTTTGAAAAAAAAAAGTCAATTTGGATAAATATACAATTAATTGTGTACAAATGAACGAATTATAAATTTAAACGGGAGTTGAAATAAATAAGTTTACCAAAAAAATATTGAATAGCCACAAAATTTATAAAAACAAGTGAGAAACGAAAATGAATTAATTTGGTGAATTATGAAAAAAAAACGAGTCAATTTGGATACATATACAATTAATTGCATACAAATGAACGGATTATAATTTTAAGCGGGAGTCGAAATAAATAATTTTACAGAAATAATAAAAATTAAATGGCCCCAATATTTATAAAAATAAGTTAGAAACGAAAATGAATTAATTTGGTGAATTATGGAAAAAACGAGTCAATTGGATACATATACAATTAATTGCATACAAATGAATGAATTATAATTTTAAGCGGGAGTCGAAATAAATAATTTTACCAAACTAATAAAAATTAAATGGCCACAACATTTATAAAAACAAGTGAGAAACAAAAATGAATTAATTTGGTGAATTATAGAAAAAAAAATGAGTCAATTTGGATACATATACAATTAATTGCGTACAAACGAACAAATTATAATTTTAAGCGGGAGTCGAAATAAATAATTTTACCAAACTAATAAAAATTAAATGGCCACAACATTTATAAAAACAAGTGAGAAACAAAAATGAATTAATTTGGTGAATTATAGAAAAAAAAATGAGTCAATTTGGATACATATACAAATAATTGCGTACAAATGAACGAATTGTAAAATTATGCATTGTCGAAATAAATAATTTTACAAAATAAAAAAAATAGTTGGGCAAAATATTTTAATAAACAACTTAGATACGAAAAGAAATTAATTTGGTGAATTATAAAAAAAAAAGACTTAATTTGAATACATATACAATTAATTGCATAAAAATGAACGAAAGTAGCTTGTGCCCTAGTGGCGCGCGCTCCCTCCTCTTGCACAAGAGGCCCCGTGTTCGATTCCCCTTGGACGCAAAAATGGATTAATTGTTCAAGGCCTAATAAGACTAATATAGAAGGTGGACCGCATATAATAAGGAATGGGCCGGGTGGCCCAGTGGTCCGCGCCCGCCCCTCTCGCCCCGGGTGCCCGGGTTCGAATCACGCGAGCCACTTTTTTTTTGTATAGGCTCGGTAATTTGCGACGGCCGAAATCCGTCGCAAATATTGAATTTTGCGACGGAAAACACCCCGTCGCAAATTATAACAGAAAAAAATAAAAAAGAATATATAAACATTTGCGACAGAATGCGGCCGTCGCAAATTTTGTTGACCCGAACGGGTCTAACCCGAAAGATTTACGATGGACTACTGTCTGTCGCAAATTTTGTGCGACCCGGCCGGGTCTGACCCGCCAAATTTGCGACGGATTTGTCCGTCGTTAATTTGCGACGGAGAGCAAAATCTATCGCAAAAATTAGCTACAGCTGTTTTAGGGACGGATACGTGTCTGTCTCAGAATCCGTCGCAAAACACTGTTTGCGACGGATTTTCCGTCGCAAAACAGTGTTTTTTTTGTAGTGTACATATAACTAGTGTATTTATAATTAATTGTGATATCTAGTACATGTATGTTAAATAATGCTCCCTCCGTCCCTTATTATATGTCCCATCTTATCCATTCACACAAACCAATTTATTTATTTATTAAGGTATCAAAAGACACTTACACCCTTATTTATTGCTTCTATTTATTACAAGATGTTGATTATTTCTACTATTTATTAGGGGCATTGTTGGAAAAATTAGCTAAAATATGCATTGGTATTGCAAAAGTGACAATTAAAAAGGGACACCATTTTGGATAAAATGGGACAGTTATTAAGGGACGGAGGGAGTAATAATTTAATTAAGAGAAATATCATTTTACAGTGTTCGGTGTCTTAAGAGTTTTGTAATAATAATTAATTAAATTTAAGACTACCAAATAATCTTTAAAAGCAACAGAGTTCAAGTCAAAATAAATATTATTTTAAATAGTAATTCTTTTGTGCACTTGGTGCATGAGGCACTCATTCAACAGTCGAGACTGTTTATACTGAAAAATATAATTTGACCATATTAAAAAGTGTAGTAGATTACACCGAAAAATTTACACTAAAAATTGGGTTTCAGTGTAAACTTTTCAGTATAATCTAATAATATTTTTCAATTTAATTAGTCTGCACTTTTCAGTACAAACAACCTCAATTGTTTAGTTAGTGTACCGTGCACCTTGTGCATATAAAAGTGCGCATATTTTAAAAATATACAATTAACCAAAATGTTTTTATACTTAAAGATTATTTTAAAAAATAATCTTTTTCCTAAAGTGAGAATTCAAGATAGATATGTTTTATTTTTTTTAATGATTATTATTAACACAAATTTTTGTATATGCACTTGAATTTTAAATTCAATTTCATTAAAAAAAATTGAAAGAGAAAAATTTAAACTCCCTCCGTCCCAATTTTGTTTACCCAAAAGCCCTAAAAAAGAATCTATCTTTTTCGTTTACCCATTTCCTAAAATGGCAAAAAGTAATACCACATTTTTAAACTCAAATCTTAAAAAGTTACTTTATACTAAAATATATTAATAAACAATACTTAAAAAGTTACTCTATACTCAAAAGTATTAATGAACAATTCATTTTTTAAAAATGTGTCATTTTAAAATGAGTAATCAAAATTGGACGGAAAGAGTATTTAATTAGAAAATATATATTTGAAGTAATGAAATGACATAAGTTAATGGGAACATTGAGGTCTTTGGGCTAAAGAACGGAAGTAATTACGCCACAACTAACAATCCATTTTTGAGCCGCTAAAGAATCGATCTGTTGGGGTTATCTAAACCCAAATACATCTTAAAACATTTCATGTAATTACTTGCGATTCGTTAATGGCAGCGATTGAATTTATTGTTCGAGAAAGGCCATTGAAGAATACTTCAAAAACTGGAGAATTGCAGGATTCCAAGGATCGAAATTGATTCAGAATCATCCAATGAAAGGCAATGAAAAGGAAACGACTGAACGGAGAAGCTCTCAATTGAATCCTAATAACGTTATGGTATATTTCTGTTTCTCAAGAGAATTTCCATTCTTATGTTTGGTTGTCGTTGATGTCTAATTTTTAAAGATGCGTCCTAATCTGTTTTCGATTCATCTATTTCTATTGATGATGCCCTAATTTGTCTTTGCCCTAATTTAAGCCTAATTTTGTAGAGAATATGACTATGGAATATATAGGACATAACCACTACATTCCCAAGCTTCTATATACCCCTGTTTGATGTAATTTTTTGCTTGTTTTTACTTAGAACAGTTGTGATGATTTTGTGTACTTAAAAATTATTTAAGCACTATAATCTATTGAGAATTTTAAATTACCAAAGCCCTCTTAAAAGGGTAAGATTTCTTGCGTAGAATGGCATCCATGTTTGAGTGCTAAAGACCACACAATGAAACAGTGTTAGCAAATTGAAGATATCATAATAACAAATCAAAATTCTCTTGACTTTAATCTGATGAGAAGACAAAAGAGGTGTGGTAAGTCTACGATTTATGTTGTAAAATGTATTTATGCACAGCCTGAAGCATTATTATCTATTTTTTACGCTCCAATAGAAAAGGAACAGTGATCTTCTCGGAATTTCAGAAGTTTGAGCAACTCAAAATGTTTTAAGTTGATTATAGAATATCATAACATGTGGCAGCAATGGGGGAAGTCTTTCTCTAGACCGTCCTATTAGTAAGCATATTATCCCGAGCTTTCTCTCAAATTTATTGGTATATTATACTATAGTATCACTTTTGTTTCATTGTTCCCATTTTTTATTCCCAGAGAATCCTATGAAACTAGGCTGCAATCTTTTGTCTATTTTTTGGAGTTTGTGAGTGGAATTTATCGGGTAAGGCAATTATTTCCCTATTCTTTCCAGTGTTCTGCCTTATCTTTTCTGGAACTTTTTGATGAGAGGTTATAATAATTGTAATAAGGATTAGGGAAAATGAAAGAAAAGGTTAAAGAGTGGACTTGTATTATTATTTCTTTATCAATTTTAATTCTATGGATCAAAGAAACAATGTTAAGATATAAATCATATCTCAGGGTCATGTGGTTCTTGCTAATGATAAGGAAAGACTACAAGAAGCTTGCGAGAAGTCTTCCTCTAATGTTGCAAGGTAAGCAGGTTGATGTTATTTTCTTTTCTTTTTGCTGTAACTCCTGGTTGATGTTACAAGTAATCAAGTTTCTTGTTATTGTCTAGTCCTTTTTCCCATATCTCGCAAAAACCAGGAGCATACATGTTAGGTTTTCTTCCCATTGATCATATGCTTACATATCATGATATTGTTTATTAAAAGTTGCAGTAGCAGAGGAGACATTTGTGTTATTCATGAAAGATGGAGGCAACACAATAACCTTTATGATAGTAATGGTGTGTAACATTTCTGATAATCATATTTCAAATTACTTGAGAATGTACATGTTTATTGTTTATTGTAATCAACTGACTTACTTTTTTTGTCATTACCTAATAGCTCTAGAGTTTGTATCTTAAAGTGATACTATTTTGTGACCAATATGGAAATGTTGCAGCTTTGCATGACAGTGATTGCAGTATTCAAAGGGGATATCAAAAGGTTAACTTTTGCATTGCTTGTCATTGGTTGATTCCACATTATTCAAACATAAACTTAACATTTTCTATTTAATCATTCTCTTATTTTACATTCTCCAATCTATGTTTTTGCAGGATTTGGACTGAAGGAAAATGCTACATGTTTTTTGTGAATCATGGGGATAAACGGCTGGATATAGAGATGTGAAGATAAATCAGTTTGTTGATCTTCAGAATTTTTTTAAAGATTGGAGGACAAAAGCAAACCTGATATATTGTCACAAGTCCTTTTTTTTTTTTGTTAATGGGTTATGCTTAGTTATTTTGTTTGATAAATAGCGGAAGATTGATGTTGTTTGAATTACTATTGTTAATGGAATTTTTTTTAATACTTAATTGTTAGCAAATAATTATTTATTTTAATAATTTTATTATTGGCAAATAAATATTCATTATTAATATTTTTATGAATTATGTGATTATTATTGTTAATAATAATAATAATCTAGTAAGACATTATTTAGTATCGTTATGAAACACATGTTAGTACACTTTATATTGAATTATAAATAATTAGATGATAAATTGAAGGTTAAATAATTAGTTAATTATTAATAGATAAAAAAAGGTGGTTAATTATGTGTAGTGAAAACAATTTTATCACCACATTTATTAGTGTAGTAATAGCTTATTATCTATCGCTACATTAGATTAGAAGACACTTTAAGAAAATTTGGTATTAAATTAAGTGTATTAACAAGTATCAAGTAACTACACTTATAAATGTCAGGAAAATATATTTTTCTTGTAGTGAAAGATTGTCTTCTGTGTTGGACCTATTTCATTATGATTTATGTGGGGGCTGGGGGCGGTGCCCATATGTACTAATTATTGATTTTTTTATTATTTTATATTTATGTATTGATTATTCATTTTTTTCACATAGTTGTATCCTTTTCGCCAAAAATCTAATTATTATGATGTTTTACTTCGATTTATTATCTCTGTTGAAAATCATTTTTTAGGTTGGATAAAAACCTTTCAAAGTGATGGTGGAACTAAATCCACAAATAATAGCATAAATATTTTCGTAAATCAGTCATTCATCATATATTTTCTTGTCAATACACTCCTTTATAGAATGAATGTCCTGAATGTAAGCACAGACATGGTACTGAGACAGGTCTTGTACTGATATTTCACTCTAAATCTCATTTGGAAATGTGGGAGGATGCATTTAATAGTGTTGTTTATGTTTATTAATTGATTGCATTCTGAAGTGCTAAATGGAAAATCATCATTTGAATTGTTATTCTCTACCGCTCCAAATTTGAAAATTTTCATCCTTTTGGTTATCGGGTTATTCATGCTTGAGTGATTATGCAACAAACAAATTTGAGCTTTGAAACGCAACTTATGTTTTTATGGGTAATAGCAACTCGCATAAACAGTTTCGTTGTTTTGATTCTAAATTCTTCTTCATTTATATGTCTCGATGAGCCATATTTTACATTCTCTAATTCACTTGATAGGTCAAGCTCTTCTTCGTTGCCTATCTCAGAATTTTTGGAGTCGAATTGCATAGTTGGGCCTAATGTTGCACACAACCCTATTGTTTCCAATGTGGCTCCACGTCAAGGGCCTTACAAAAAATATCTGTGATGGTAATTCTTAAATTTTGATGCATGAAGACTTACCACTAAAAGTTCCTAATTTGCATGGGTCTCGTGTTGATCACCATGTTACTTTATTATCTCCCAAACCTACTCGGCCGCCACCTACTGATGACATATGCATAATCTCATAACTTCCATGCACCTTTGTTGCCTTCTGTAAAGTTTTCTACTTCTAGTCGCCTTCCTCTGGCCTTGACACCTACATCAACTTTGACTCATCCTATGCAGACTTGAGTAAAGTTTGGGATTTCTAAGCCAAATCGCACAAATTATACTCATATATACTAAGGTTTTGTCATATTTCCAACCACAGTCTCATATAATATTATTATTCTCTAATAGATATATGAGTAAGTTTTTTTTATAAATTTATTCAATGCAAATTAAATTTAAAAGACAAAATAAATATTCATTTATAATTAAATTCAGACATAATAAGTTTTGTTGAGAGTGTGGATTGATTTATACGGGTCTTATATTCTTACAAATTTACGAAAGTGTCGATGTTAATAGAAGTATACATTAAATAAACATAATACAACTAAAGGTTTTTTAATGTATTCATATTTTTTTCAAAATTTTCTAAAATAATCATTTTAAAAATTGATTAATTTTATTTAAGTATTGAAATATGATTTAAAATGTCCTTTATTTAATATTTCATCTAAACTTCTTTTATCAATTTGTAAGACAATCAAACTTTATTAAAATCATCGCTTTAATTAATAAAAACATAGACTTAATAAAACAAAAAGTTTTCGAGAAAAGTTAAAAATGATATGTGAAATCATATTTTTTAAATTTATGGGCTTTCCAATAAAACTTCAGGGGTTTTCGAAATTTAAAAAAAATGTATATATAATTGTCAGGTTTTCTTTTTTATCTAAATAGTAAAACGGTATTAATCAATTATAGTCAAAATAAAAATTAAAAGCAGGATAGTGCATAAGTAGAAAAGTAAGATCATTATCTTAATTTGGATAAGTCTGACAGTGCATTGCCCCCCACACATTTGTTTTCCATAAATAAATCAACATTTAATGTTCCATTGAGTGTATGAATTTGCATTAGGATATAGAAAGTGTTATTGCAACATCACCATTGAAAAGTTTTTAAGTTGGCAAAGTGATAACTTCCAGACATTTATATTGAGCAATTAGTCATAGTTTAAATATGGTTTTAGTGACTTACAGAACATTTTTCAAATTTGAGAAATAACATAATGAACCACCAAATTGGTCGTTCTGAAAACATTTATAACAATATTCGCTGTGAATTTTTGGAGGTTTCTTAAAAATCAATAAATGCTTAGTATAATCATCACTAGTCTTATGAGTATGAATGACTTGCATATTTATTAGCATTAATTTACATTAGTGGCTCCAACCAGATCTATTGACAACGAAAAATATATAAATGAAATAAATCTAGAAAATAACAGCTCATGCTGAAACATCAAATTTTCCCATGATATAAAAGAAGGTGATGTTCTAAGCACTCTACTCATTATTTGAATTTTTTTCATCTTCTATCTATATCAGAAGATCTTGATTTTTAGATCACAAACAGGTTTGTACTTTCTCATTGTTTACATGGTTGTAGATTTATATTTTTCCTTAATTATGTTGTGTTTCTAGTATAAGATTTTATGTGTCTATATGTTTTTTTAATGAGCGATACATATATAAAGTAATATCTATTTTGAGAGTTTCGTAACTTAATTTATTTAGAAACCATGGAAGGAACCTTCAAAACTCGAGTTTGGTGATCTTGGTTCTTCATAGATTGTTTCCTCACTTGGATTAAGAAATTTAGTTAGTATATATTCATACTTCTTTGATCAAGATAATACTTTTTGTGCATCTGTTTATGTGCTTACTTATATAATTAACCTATAATTGTTAATTGATTTAGTTAGATTTTTCCAGGACCTGTATACATGTTTTTTTTTTATTTCTTTTTATGTTTCTAAAGGATACATTTTTAAGTTTATCTAAGTTTTTGACTTAATTTTTATTATAGAGTTGAAGTATAAATTATCATATCTCTATTTTATGTTAAATTTGTATTTCTATATATGAATATATTGCTTTCTATGCTTACAGGAAGCATTTCATCTTCACTTGAAATAATGGAGAACTATAAAGGAAAATGCAAAGCTAATCAAGACTCAAATGATGATCAATGTAGTAAAGTTGATCTCGAATTAAAACTAGGACAATCGGCAATTGAAGAACAAAATATGGGTAATGCAAGAGCCAATAATGGTGGTTTCCATTCCTTCCCTAGCATGGATGGACAATCAACATACAACATGGTACGTTTTAGATTTAATTTTTGAAACATATTTCACTTCTTATATTTTTATATTTTATTTTATAAGTTGCAAATTTTATTATGAACCAAAGCAAAACAAAATATATGTAATATTAGATTCTATTGAGAAAAATTTACTAGAAGATATTGAACATGTTTTGCATGTTGCATTTAAATTAATAAGGTAAAATATTATTGTTACATGAAGAATTGTTATAACCAATTGAAAAATATTATAAAGAACAAATAAAATATAGTTGACATATATTATATATGTCCTGAAAATAGGATTTTTTTTGTATATGTATCATACTTTTAGTTGTTATGAAATTTATAATTTTTTTATATTTAGTACTTAAAAATAATAAGTTTTATATGGTGTTCAATACATTTTTTTTTTTATAAATTTGATTATATTGTTATAAGATATTAATTTTCTCTTAAATATGAAAAGGACAATTATTTAATGCTTGGTGGATAAGGGATCATTCCGAACGTTAAATACAAGTTTGAGAATGTATAACATACTTTTATGTCATAAATGTTTAGGGATACGACAATTTTGTACCTATGTTGTACTTTAGTTGTCGTTGTATAATTTGTGTTGTTTGATATTTAATAGTTAGAAAGTGGTTTCATGGTGTTCGTTATAATTATTTAGTAAATAATCGATCATGTCGTTATATATATTAATTTTTTTTCTTGAATGTGATTAGGACAACTACTCCATGTTTGGTGGGCAAAGGGTCAACCCCAACGTTGGGTTTACCAATCCATCCTTAATATATTGGCCAAATGAAGTTGCCTCGGGAAATTACTTATTATATCATAGCAATCCTACTTTGCAAAATATTTCACGTCATAATCGTAAAAAGTCTAATGCAAATGATGGTAGAGTCTGCAAATCATGTGGGTCTGGAAATACTCCTCTTTGGAGAAAGGGCCCTGATGGTCCACAGGTTAGCATTTCTAATAAGTTACTCATTGTTTTAATTGTTATACTTTTGTTTAAGCTTTGTTGGAGATGCATGTCAAAAGTTTTCTTCCACTCATTAATCATTACCTAAATGTGTTTTATTTATTATTTAATTTATGTTTAAATTATTTTTGTATAAATATTATTGTCTAAGGAGAGTGAGTAATAGATACATGAGATTTAATTAGGATGACATGTAATATTCATTCATTGGTTTGTACATTTGTTGTTTTCTTAGCTTAAGAGATGATATCTTGTGTTATCGCCTCACTTTAAGATCATTGTCGTTTGTTCATTTAAATAATCATGGTTAATTGAATTAGTTAATTCTTTTATTAGTTTTTTGTTATTTATTTTTCAACAATCCTACTTGTAGTATGATACTAATATGTTATATTTTAGGTTTCTTTTGTTATTGTTTAGGGTTATAATTTTGCAAAAATAAATAAAAATGGGTGTCTCTTTTATGTCTATATTGTTAAGCTATCCTTAAAAAAATTATTTGAACTATATTTATGTGTTCTAAAAATGGTCTTTTGTAGACTTTGTGTAATGCATGTGGACTGCGCCACATTCGACATACAAAGAAAGACGGGGAGTGAAGAAACTAGGTGAATTTGTTGAAGGATATGGAGATGGCTTCTTTAAAATTTTTGAATTTGAATAATTATTTGATAATTTGTTATTTCAATTTAGAATTATAATATTGTTTTGTTTCTTGACTATTATGCATTATATTGGTGTGCTATAAATTTAAGGGCACGAATATTCTCACCTACAAAATTGCTAACTTAACCCACTATATATTTCAATTATTTTTTAATTTTCTTAGAACGCTCCCCTTTAATTTATAATTACAATCCTAAGACAATATTTTCACCCACTTTATTAAATTAATAAACACCTCTTACCAAATTAATTTACAATATAAGATTTAAAAAAAAAATACACCTCTCTTCACCAATCCATCACATAACCCCCTTACCGTAAAAAATCTTGATAATTTCAAATAATATTAGAAGTTTCTATACTTTAATTACTATTGTACTGCATTGTGCACATGTCAATACATATTGTTAGTTTACTCTTAATTTGAAACATTTTTTTAAAGGCAAAATCATTACAAGCGCTTGGGAGATATAAAGGTATCACACGCACCCATCAAATTTAATTCCATTTTTATTTATTGCTTGTATTAATTTAGAACTTTTTGAGAATAATTTACTAGGTATTCTTCGTCATCCCTGATGATCCTTTAAAAAAATATAAAATGTAGAGGTTTTTTTTATTTTATTTATAATTATGAGCAGAAGATAAAGAGTGGGTGTTTTAATATAGATGAGATTTGATGTAGATATTAAAAAATATGGGTGAACTTAGTTAATTAAAAAAATTATTTTAATTACAAAGGTTGTATTAGTATTTTATTTTTGTAAAAATAAGGCTCTGAGTGAACTAAGCAAATTTGTGTGGGTCAATAGTAGCGCCCTAAATTTAATTTTAAATACATGATACTCCGTCCGTCCCATTTTCGAATGCCCCCTTGCCAAAAAGCTTTATTTTTTTTTCTCAATTGATCCTTCCATAGATAACCAACTATTATTTAACATAATTAAACTAAAAGCAACTTTATTCATTTTACACATTTTTTATTTATCACAGTGTCACTAAAAAATAATTTTATCACTACAAAAACTAATAAAAAACTATTTATTAAAACTCGTGTCAAATATAAAGGGATAGTAAAAAAAAAGGAACAGAGTCAATCAAGGGTGCAGATGGCGTTTGGCGCTCGGCAGGCGGTATATGGCTGTCAGGTGCCGAGGCCGCTTAGGTTTTTTTTTTAAAATTTTTTTTTACCTGTTTAATGTTTATCAAAGTAATAAAGTTCCACATTTTCAACTTAATTTGTTTATTATCCAATCTCGGCCGCCTAAATTTATTTAATATCTAACTTAATAATTAAAGTAATTAAGTAATATTAATAAAATATTAAATACATCTCCAACAAAATGTCCAAATTAATAAACTACCACAAACCACAAATAACAAAATGTTCAACTTATTAAACTACCACAATTCATATGTACCAAAATGTGCAACTTAATAAACTACCACAATGCACAAATAACAAAATGTCCAATTTAATAAACTACCACAATCCATAAATAACAAAATGTCCAACTTACTAAACTACAACAATTCACAATCCATAAGTAACAAAATGGATAGTATTAAATATTCACAATCCATAAACTACCACAATCCACAATCCATGAACTACAATAATCCACAATCCTTCATCCCGTTTATATATTTTTATTTTTATTTTTTTTTAATTATATAACATTTTAAAGTTATAAAAAATTAAAAAAGCCCTAGGTGCCGCCTACCGCCAAGGCCGCTTAGGTGCCGCAGAGGCTGCCTAGATGCTGCCAAATGAGGTTTCCGCCAAATACGACTGATTTGCCCTAATAGTTGGCGGTAGGGGCTGTCAAGCGCCTAGGCGGCCGCCATTTACTTCGTTGGAGTCAAGTCAATACTATTTTTTTTTAGAGAGATCAGCCAATTTTTTAGTAATATTCAAAATGTTTATATTCACTTAATTGAATAATGATTCTAAATTTCTAATCAAGTTGGTCTATTTTTGTATGGTTAAACCAACTTTATTAAACAAGGGAGTTGTATTTGGAAAGAAGATAGGATTTAATATGAAGGAAAAAAAAGCTTTTAGGAGCTACAAAATTAAATAAAATTTTGTACGTGTACAAGATAAGAGTGCACAATTTGATCATGTCCCACCGGATAGTTTGAACTACTCCATACTCATAAATAAATAAAAATAGATTGGGTCATAAATATTTATAATTGCGAAAAGGGTTAATTTCATATAAATTCACGACCTTTATACTTAGTATCAATTTAATCACGAACTTTTAGATTTTTGTAAAAAAAACCCAACCTTTGATATTTGTTGCAATTTGATACGCGTTTTTTTTTCCGGCCGGCAACCGATGATGTGGCTTGCCGGAGCGTGTGTCATCTTGCCATGTAGGATTATACATGTTTATTTTATTTATTTTTTAAATTCACATCACAATTAATACTTACAATTTAAATAACACCTGTCTACTTAAAATTTAAATAGCAACCAAATAAATTAAACAACCAACATAAATTATATATAATATTTCTCTTTACGTTCTTAGTTTTGAGATTCATTTTGTTGTTGTTTAATTTATTTGGTTACTATTTTAATTATAAGTAGAAATATATTATTTAAATGGTAAGTGTTATTTATGATGTGGATCTAAAAAATAAATAAAATAAACATGTGTGATCCTACGTGGCAAGATGACACACGCTCCGGCGAGCCAAATCATCGGTTGTCAACCGGAAAAAAAAAGTGTGTATCAAATTGCAATAAATATCAAAGGTTGGGTTTTTTTTACAAAAATCTAAAAGTTCGTAATTAAATTGATACTAAGTATAAAGGTCATGAATTTATATGGAATTAACTCTTGCGAAAAATACAGAATTTATGTAGAGATCCAAGTGTCTTAATGGGCTCATGCTGAATTGGCCCATTAAATTTTGGCTGACCCGACAAAAATATTTTTACCTTACATTGGATATATTGTATAGTTTAAATTAGAGTACCACCACTCATACACAAAAATTGTAACGCTTCGAATCTAGAACGCAGCCCACCTTGGCTTTAATGCTTCGAACTCGAGTCGCCACTTAGTAATATAAGAAATCTATGCTAATTTTTTTAAACGAATAACAAATATATTTTAATTAGATTCCCATTGTAAAACTAATTATGTAAAATCGCAGGATAATAATTTGCGGTGGAAAGAAATTGTAAACATGCAAGGCCTAAATCAGTAATCAAGAGTTAAACATATATAACTAATACATTAGCATAAAAACGATAAGTTTTTAAACATAAGTATCGAGCTTTAAAAGAGATAGTTACTCGAATCAGAATATAATGTTCAAAATGCAATAAACATAAGTAGCGAAATAGGTTTTATCAGGTAGTGGTGGGGAGGGTCGTGCCCCAGTCCTCCACATCAGTACCTGAAAATATATTTTGTAAAAGATGGGATGAGATTTAAATTCTCAGTGTGGGTGATCTGTATGCTATTATGTAAAAAAATAGGCATATCTCCAGTGTCTTTATACCATATTTTCCAACCATAAAAATATTTTGGCATGACTATTTCATCAATGTCTATGGGCAGTCTTAATTTCAATGTACCTTATGAGCAATCTTAATTTCAACATACTCTACATATATTTTTTAATTTCAACATATCCCGTGATGCAACTTTTCATTACACCCATAATGATACAATTTTTCACCGAACAAAAACTGTATAAACTCGACCAAAAATACATCAATCATCACATGATACACAGGCAATAGAGATATGAACCACCCACCTTTTCAAAGAGCTTTTTCGTAAAATTCGACGACAACAAGACTTCCAAACCTAGACACGAACCAGACTTAACCTAGCACGAATTATTATTCACGTTTTAGTCCATTATCTACTTATAAGAATTTTCTCGCATTCTTATATGTAAAATGTTAGTCCTAAAATGACTTTTAACATAATCAGTATTTTCTTTTCTTTTAGTGCAAGTTTACAACTTTTAGTCTTACTGAAATTTTCACTAAAATCACAAAATAACTGTCACGCCCTAGTTTTCATGAAATGGACATCCTAAAAAGTAGTTATATTAACTAACTTGGGCGCAACTAAATTTGAAATTTAAATGCATAACGGTAAAGAACAACGGCTATAATTTAAAAACATTATATCAATAGCTAGCAACGACTATCAATATTGAATAAAATACTTTAGCTATAACACCCATAATTCTGAAAACTGTAGAAAAATCACGAGTAAGTCTAAGTACGTAAAAATATTAGGAATTTAGTCTACTTTAAACTTGAGTAGTTTATTTTAAGTTTAGATAATATCTAAAATTTCGTCTCCCATCACCACTCCTCGCTCTCCAACTCTTCAACCTGAAATGGGGAAAAATATTGGGGGTGAGCATGCATGCATACTCAGTGGAGTCACGTTATTCAGAGTTAATGTTAGAAATAAATAATTAAGTACCCACTTGTAAATCACTTTCACATTTACACATATACATTGCCATAATACTTTGCCATAGAATATTGCCATAGAACATTGGAGCACGGCGGGTTAAACCCGAAGACCCGTCGGTCCCGGACCACAAATAGGGCCCCTGGCTATTAGACTTTGTCGAGCACGGCGGGATTCACCCGAAGACCCGTCGGTCCCGGACCACAAATAGGGCCCCTGGCTATTAGTAACTTTGCCAACATAAACATTTGCATAGCAATGAGAAAATAATTCACATAATAGATAACTTAAAAATTTATTTAAAACATATATCACCAAATAACACATGCAAAAGAGCTCTACTAACCACTGTAGAGAATAAAGCAATAAAACCACACCTCGAATTTAAATGCAATAAGTGATACGTAGAAGCCTCGTACGAACTAGCCCTCGTAATTACCGTCGCCTAAAAATAGATAATTAAATCTATTTAAATGATAATATAAATATATCCTCAAATAAAACTATATAATTAACTTTTCCGAACACAAATACTTGCTCTACTCCTAATAATTTCCTAAGGTTTTCTCGAGTTCATACATACTTTCACCTTTGAATAGAAAATTAGGAACGTGAGTTTCTATATTAACATCTAGAATACCTACAACAAGATCCCAACAAGTCATGATCCTACATGAGTGCAAACAATATCAAGCAAGCAAATGTGTAGTAAGTTTGCCAATCAATATGTTCAAATCATTACAGCTCATGTATATCAATATTCACAATACAATCAAGAAACAAAAATAAACCACCCAACCAAAATACTTTTTGTATTTCAACCATCTAAAATAGCAAACTCAACTGCTCATTATTTCACTGTCCCAACTTAATGAATGTTACAAAGGAACTCAAAGCCCTTGCACAATTTCCCTAACAATTATATGGCAGATTAACAACAAGTAAGAAAAGTGTAAGCAAAAGCGTATCAGTGAGTTTACAAACCCAAATTTTCATAACCCATTAAATAAAGATTCATAATACAACCAAGGGGGTAAAAGGAATTGGTTTGCATTTCAAAAATCGAAATAGTGAACTCAATTATTCATTGTACTACCATCAGAAGGAATAGGAAAAGTGATCGAAAGCAGCCTCTGAAAATCATGGCTCTTAAGAAATGTATATTTAGGTGCAAAGGGAATGAAAATCCAAGTAAAATCTGTTGAACTGTGCTTGAATTTTTTTATAAAACAAAGCAGAAAAATAGACAAGAGATTATAGAAGAAAATTACCGATATTTCGTATAGAAACTCTGGCTAAGAAAAACTGATTTGATGAAGAGAGGTACAATGAGTCTTTTCGAATGTGTTGCAGTATTGGGGTTTGAGAGTTTTAAGATCATGTATATTGTGGAATAATATCTTAGATGAAACTGAAATGGGCTTAGTTAGAGTACGTATGAAAATCCCAAATAGTGGGCATTTATGCCCAAAAGAAACTGCCACACAATTGATTAGGGAGCTGTTACAATTCCTTTAAAATTTAAAAAGTTAGCAGCGGTTTTTTGTTTTCTTTTTCCTAACCCCACTGTTTTTGTAACGGGTGTTTACAATAACACATTCCCAATAAATTATTCGTCTTAAGATCAAAACTCTTAAACATGAAATTTGTTACCAAAATCCTATTCGCATGATACTAATGTGTTCTAATTTCTTATTATATCATGCAAGACATATATGAACATTTAAACAAAGAAAAAAACTTCAAGTTACCAAGTTAAAAATGATGTAGTTAGTTCTCCTAGGTCTTCTACTTGCAACTTTGGGTATTTTTCAAAAATACTTATACATATCCAAAGATCATGAAATTTATACAGTCGCTTCAACTTGAAATAAAAAACACATATAAAAATAGTTCTTTTGCATTTAGTGTGTAAAAAATAGAGTTTTTAGTCTGTTTCCAAAACTAGTACAAAAACTTTTCATGTCTCACAGTAGATTTACAGCAGTGCGTCATTAAAAAGTTCATTTTGGTAAAATTACTTAGACACATCCTAAAATAATGAAAAAATTCATGAACATAGATAACAAACCATAATATTTAAATATAAATTTTACAAGAATCATTCTATTGCCTATTAGCACCAAATTCTTTCCAAACTCAAAAATAATTTTGGATTGTCACTTTATTTTTTTAATTCAAAGATTATGGAATAAAATTCCAAATCACATGAGACCAATGAAAAATGAAAGCTACTTTAACCTATTTTCCAAATATGTAAACAAATTTTGTAAATAACAAGTTTTACAAATGTGGTTTTGTTCCAGAAATCACAAATAGTTTCAACTTATTCATATAGACATGCTCATACACACATATCTTTCACCTCTAATCTTGTCATGCCATAACTCTTTCTATAACCATATATCCACCAAATAATACATCATCTAACATATATTCAACCATCCAAGAGAATATTTAAACCCAAGTATCATGCCTTTCTAAAAAAAACACTAAACATGCCCAAACAAACAAGATATTAAGTTTTGAGTTGTTGGTTGGTAAACCTTTGTAGTTTCTTTCTTGTTAAGCTAGGGAGTCTTTTAGCTCTTCAAGTTATATTCTTTTGAATGTTAAGAGTGGCTCTTTAGATGGAAAATTATTGTCTTGGAGTCCTATAAGGAAGTTATAAGACAAGTTAGAATTGTGCTTTGGAAAGGAAAAGTTCATGAGAAGGAAGAGAGAGAAATGGAGGTTTTCTCTCCATGAAAACCTTAACCCTTAACCCTTAAACCTTTGGCTATGGTTGAACCTTGGATGATGGAAGAAGGTCTTCTTCTTCTTCAAGAAAATGGGGAGAATGATTTTTTCTCCTCTAGGAAGTGTGGTGGCCGAAATTTAGGAGGGAGAGTGGGAGACTTTCTTTTGTCTTGTATTTTTATGCAAGGCAAGTGAGGTGGGTGTTCTATGTAGATGAGGATGTTACTCAAAAAAAGGGATAGTGTAAGAAATGAGAGATCAAGAAAGGGAGTCTTGACCATACTTGACTAAGTTCCCAAGTGATAGTGATGGGTGCAAGAGGTGAGTGGGGAGGAAGTTTTCTTCCCCTTTTGGTTGGTCACATGGGCATCTTAGGGGGCTTGGGACTGCCATTTGGGGACCCCAGTGTTATGGGACACTGTTTGGTCGAAACTGTATTTTTCGGTGTTGATTTTGCGGTCCAAAAATTATTGTTTTCGTTCGATAATTAATTATAACCAATTTTTGGATGTGTATTTTATTCATTTGGATTGTGTTTTACTCACTTTTGAACCTTTTACCACTTATTCGATTCGTATTTTAAGTGCTAGGAGTGCTTCCGGTTCGGAATTTGTTCGTTCGTCGTTTGAAAATTAAAAATTAGAACATGTAGTACTCATTTCGAAAATAAAATCATAAATTCACATGAACGTAAATAATAAACTTGAAAAAAATTCACATTAACATGGTCATCGTAGTTTTTTTTTTAATTCAATTTCCTTCTAATATTTCACATATAAAAATATTTTGGGAAAAAATGTTAAAAAAATCAAAATTAGTAAAAAAAAAAAAGTAAACATCGAAATCCTAATTTTTAAAAAGAATTTTAATTCCCTACATTTTACATATACAAATATTTTATGAAAAAAAGATTAAAATGGAAATTGTTAAAAAAAATAGAAATCCTGCTATGGAAAAACATTTATATTTTACACTTTCAAAGTCTATTTGGGTAGTAGAATTTATTCCAAAATATAAATAAATTATGTTGCAATGGTAAGATATTGTATTTGGTGGCTAGATTTTTTTTTTTTGGAAATCATATGTTATTTCGGTGACAATATCTTTTGGGAATTTTTTTAATATCCTCCTACAAAAATTACCATATATTAAAATTGAGTCTATTACTAAATGATTCCTTCTTAAGTGTTATGCTACAATTTGGTTGTAGACCTTTAATAAATAGCACACTGGTTCAAAATATGGTCCCCACACACAAAAAAAAAAAAAAAAACATTCAGCCCCCCCACCCCTACCACACTACCACCCCACCTCACTTTTCTCTCTTCCCCTGCCATTATTACACTTTCTCTGTCCCTCAGATTTCATTTTTCATGCCTCTCTCTCTCCACTTTTTTTAAATCTTCTCTCTTTAAAAATCGGCCGCTCCAGATCTCCCCTCTTCCAAAGGATGAGACTCCCATGTCACCAATTTGTTGCCTATGTTCACTCCGGGAGCCTAGTCGCTGATTTTCGCCGTTCTCCTCTTTTGAAGAATGTCATCGAGCCGTCGTTCCTAATGGCTACCGTGAACCACTACTCCAGCATCGATCTCATGGACCTCATGGCTACCGTGAACCACTATTCCTCATTTGCACTGATCCTCCGCCATCGCCAACCTTGTGTGGGAGATGTCCGCCCCTCAGTGCAAATTCGTTGCCACCACTCACCGGCCAGAGTCGCCTCCATTGAGACGTGGCCCATATCCGGCGCTAGAGCCACTCATTCACCACTCAGATCCACTTAAATAGGCGACCATTTGTGCGAGATCTGGTTAAAAAAGAGGCAGCACCATTCTCCATTCTTTGTTCTCCGACTCCATGTTCCGAATCTTGCTACAGACTCCGGATCTGGAGGGCGCTGCTCATTTTGGATTAGAGAAAAATAGATGAAGGGCTGAGACAGTGAATAACAATCGAATCTTGCTCTAGTCTCCAGCCACATCTAGTTACTTCTAAATCATCAAATCGATTCAGTATGTGTGATCTCTCGTGTGCAAATTTCTCTCTTTTCCCTCTATTTTTTCAAGTAAAACTACAAAGATTAATGTGCGTATGTATTTGTATATGTGTGTGTGTTTTTGCTTTATTTGGTGTGATGACGTGTTTGTTTTGTTAGAGAACGACAAAGTTGTCATTGATCTAATCGGGACGTAGATTAAATACGAATTCACAAAATCCAACATGCAATATTTAATTAACCAATAATTAATTCATGCATAATTTAATTCAATTAATTCACGTAAATTGAATGTGGTAAATATTTAATTATACGCATGCGGAATCTACGGGATTAAATTTTACCTCTTTGATCGGAGTTGTAATTGTCTAGCAGCACGAACGCACGATCAAGATTCCTACGTTTCACGTGCGCAATTAAACACGACCCGTACGATTTCAATCGTCTTCAAACACGAACATCATTTGAATCAACGATCTCCTTCAACCCAAACACCTTCTTGGGTATTCCCAATGCCCGAACTAGCCGGTCCGATGGGAAATCGTCGGTAGCTCTTGAACACCTTAAAGTAGAATTAATATTCTAAATTTATTGCACTCAATTTTTCATGAACTCTTGGGTATAATAATGCATAGGGGCTGAATAAATTCAACCCCTTATATAGGCACTAGAGTGTACCCACGCGAATTTCGCGTACTGAAAAAATATATTATATTTATTTTCTGTAGACATTTAATATAAGAGTATTTTTGTTTAAAAAATTTCGAGGTATATACAATAAATTATGGGGTTTATTTAGCTGTGGCCCGTGCCCTTCACTAAACCCTATAGGTATATCTTACAAACTAAATAATTAAAAAAAATATCAAAATTCACATAAATTAATAACAATTATGGAATAACATTACTTAGACTAATAATTTAATAATAATCAATTTCCATTTCAATATTGAATAATTTATAAATTAATCAACATTATTAGTTATTGGGAGTATACGGTAAGAAATTAATTTATATAAGAAACAATACAAAATTTGAAATAAACTTTAACGTTACAAATACCTGTTCATCGATCAAAATGAGTTCCAAGTAGAACTTGTCTCTATTAAAATCATTAAAAAATATTGTTCAACTTTTTCAATCCTAACTTTAACGGTCAATTTTTGGCTCTCACTCTTGATATTAGAAATCAGAGAAAATTGAGGTGTCATACTCTTGAAATCTAAAATGAGACTTAAATTACAACAATTAAACCATCATAATTATTCAGATAAAAATATATGATATAGTTAAATCTTTTATTTTTGCACATGAAGAATATTTAAACTGAACGATGTAGAGCATAAATCAACAATCATAATTACATTCATATTGATATTGATATTTAAATATAATCAAATTGTGATCACTTAAAATGATGAATTTAATTATAAAATAAATATACTAATAACAATAGATATATAACTAACCAACAATTGATGGGAGAAATTTCAACAAAAGAGTGGAACAAATGAAACTTTGATGTGAAAAAATAAAATACAATATGCTCTTATTTATAAAAAAAAAATACAATATTATATCTTGTCCATAATAAGAATATATCACATAAGAATATTCTTTGGAATATATATAACTATATACCTTTTATTTTAGGAAAAAATAATCGAACATTATATTATACTATATATACTAACTCAAACTTATAAATGATAAATTTAGATTCATTCAATAAGTAGATCATATTTAATTACATTAAGGTTTGAAAAAAATATGATTTATAATAAATTCTAAAAATAACTAAATAAGAAAATGGAAAAAATATCTATTTGCATTAATTATGCAAATATAAATTAATGGTTTAGATTTAATGATACAGAACGAAGGGTCGAGATTAAAAGTTTAACCAACTTTTAATGAGAGCGTAGTATTTCAAAATAGAGAGATTTGAGACATGCCACATCAGCCTAAGAATAAGGTGGTGTTGACACATCATCTTGGAGAGGTTTGAAAATATATTATTATAAGATATTACACGCCCATTATGGGCTTATGAGATCCAAGATTTAGTTCTTGGATCCCAAGAATTCATGCATATGGTATGAATTATCATACATTAATTCCATACAATATTATTTCCATAACTGGAGAGGTCTTATTTCTAACAAATAGAAATTCCCATATGTATGAATCCTATGCAAATCTTTCCATATTTGATTTTTCTTGCAACTATAAATTAATTCCATTATTTTAATCACCTTAATGATCATGGGTTTTTCATGGGCTACTCAAGGGGCCTTTAGAAGAATTAGGATTGGACCTCCCAATGGGCCTAAAAACCAATATTGAGCCACAATATTATTCTAGCCCATTAATATGAATTCACTCCACTATAGAATTAATATTGTACTATCCATCCTAACTCATATTACGAAATATGGCTCCCGGTAATTATTTCTCGTGTTTAAGATTCTATGTCTATTAATTAATTTAATCTATTGAATGCTTTAATTAATTAGTATCATTTATTCCTTGGAAAGGACAACTCAACATTATTATCATACCAGAAATTAATACACTAGCCAAATTTGATATAATAAACGTTATGAGCCCACCAAGGGGACATAATCAACTTGTCATTCCAAGACACAATTTTTTGTATTAATTTAGCAATTGTCATATAATTAATAATGTTTCCCAAGATACAAAGTATTAAGTCCCACTGACTCTCTACTTAAAGTAAGTAAAAACAATACTAATTAATTATATACAATCCTTATTAAGTGATAGAAATTAAGAAATAATAAACCACTGAGATCCTATTTTTCTTTCCAAGCCAGTCTAAAAAATTATCTCGCTGTAGGTCTAATTCAGTACATCAAATGTACTAATGTAATATCTTGGTCAAGACAAACCAATCCGAGATTTACACATCAACTTTTACCAATGGATTGTTCAAGTCCATCGAAGTTGTGAATAAAGTTTATACTTTTACAAGAAACTGACAATGCGATCTTCTGTGATCTACTACACACCACATTTGTCTACAGTGTAAAGTAATTGAATGATTATGCAATAAATATATACCATTCATAATATTTAAAGCAAGCAGTGATAAAAATTTGTTCTCATATAATGAAAGTGCAAGAACAAGTTAAATATACAAAGTAGCATTAAAAACATATTTTTCAGTATATCTCTAACATGTTTGTGAGTTGTATTTACTTGGTGTTGGTCGGGGTGTGTGTTTTTTTATTTGTGTTTACTGGGTGTTCATATGGTGGGTGTGTGTGTCTGTACGTGTGTTGTGGTCTGTGTGTGTGGTAATTTTGTGTCTGTGTGTGTATGTATATGGCATAAGGTATATGTGGTCTGTGTATGTGTGTGTTTTTGTGATTTGTGAGTGGTGTGTGTTATTTTATGTGTGTGTTTACTAGTTAACATGAAACAGTATTTTTGTTGGATCTTATGAAGATTTCGAGGAGAAGAATGAAGACAAAGACAATGTGAAGAAAACGAGTTCAAGAATTGAAGACAGAGATAATGTATAAAAATATTCAACTAGACATAAATATGTGGAGTTTTGAATGCAAACTATTTTTGCACCGTGTTTTTGCACATAAGTTTTGCATGGTGTTTTTAATGTATAAAATTTTGATTTAAACATATAAATTTATAAATTTTTGAACAGGTGGTTTGCACAAGTGTCTTGCACATATAATAAGACATGAATTTTGGTATATAAATAAATTTACACAAGTGTTTTGAACAGGTGGCTTGTACAAGTGGTATATAAAAAAAATTGAACAGGTTATTTGCACAAGTGCCTTGCACGGGCAATAATACATTAGTTTTTGGTTAGTCTGTAAATTCAATAAAAATATAGAAAAATATATATTGAATAAAATATTAATTGGACAAATATAATTTTAATGGACAAAAATATATATATTTAATTGGACAAAAAAATTCTTTTTTTTAAAGTTGAGTGTTCAAATTTAATTAATTGTTGGTCAATAGGGTCTATCAATTTGAGAGGGATGGGGAGGGTTTCAGGCAATGGGGTAGGTGGGATGTCCCATCACCCGGATGAAGGAAAGGGGTGGGGAGGGAGAGGAAAAAGGCTGAAAGGGTCCATCTTTTAAACCAAAGTGCATATTACGAAAAGTATAGAACTAAAATGTTAAAAGATGTGTCCTTTTGAACCAAAATGTAACAAACCCATTAAAATTTTGCTAAAATAAGTTCAAAAAATATTTATAAAAGAAAATCGTTCAAATGTGAAAAAAGATTTGCTTGCATTAATTTATTTTTAAAAGAATATTTCATATTATACATAAATATTTTGTTTCCATTGATTAAAATATATTAAGATTTATTGTATATTAGAGTAAGATACTTTTAAAAGTTGTAGTACTTAAATTGTTAGTGTACATACTTAATGTCCTTGTTTTTTTTCAAAACTATAACTTTCTATCCATAAAAAATTTTAAGCACCAATCCTAGTTTAAAAAAAATTGAATTCCCTCCTAAACATTCCACATATACAAATTTTTTAAAAGAAAAAAATTGTTAAAATAATCGAAATTGGTAAAAAAATAAACATCGAAATCCTAGTTTTTAAAAAAGAATTCCAATTCCCTACATTTCATATATACAAGTATTTTGTGAAAAAAAAAATTAAAAAGAAAATTGTTAAAAAAATCGAAATCCTGTTATAGAAAAACATATCTATATTTTACACTTTCAAAATCTATTTGGGTAGTAGAATTTTGTCCAAAAAAATAATTAATTATGTTGCAATCTATTATCGATGGTAAGTGTTGGTCCCGGAACAAGACTGAGAGATATGTGTATGGGGGGGAATACACGTATACAATTTTTTCTTTTCTTTCAACTGACTGGTCCCCTTTCTCAGAGTGGTGTAGAACTCAGGGTTGATAACACACCTACTAACTGCAAATGAATGCTGGTCAGTTGGCTAACTATCAACTTGAGTTCAGTGCGGAATGTGTGAGCCCTGAAAGTTTATAGTCTTGTTAAAGTTTGCTTTCTGAAAACTTGATTACTCTTTTCTTAAGTAGTGATTAGAAGGGCAGTGCTCAGTTTAATGATCAGGCTGATTGATTCAAGCCTGATAAACAATGCAATGAATGGCTTAATGAATGACCAGTTAAAAGCAATAATCAAAGCAATAAAGAACACAAGGAAGTAACGTGGTTCAGAGACTCAAGCTCCTACGTCCACGGTCTTGATTTAACAGGAGAATCCACTAAGGATTGACTTGTTTTTAACGTGCCAAGGTGCACCAGAATCAGCTATACTCACTGACCCTTACTTTCTTCTTCTAACTCACTAACAACCTTAACCAACAAACCTGACTAGAGGGTTTTGGTTTCAGTTTTGTTTCCAACTAGAGTTGTGATTATCCTTACAAGGCTAAGCTATGCTAAGGATGGATAATCACTTCTAAACTTAAGATATTACAATGAACGCTCAGTGGAATATAGAGTAACTCTCTTTGCTAAGAAACACTTGGGAAATTTATGGTTTTCGAGTGCTTCTTTGAACACTAAAGCTTTTGAACACTTGAGAGTTTGAGTAATTTCTGGCTTGGAAATTTCTCATAACCTTGAATGGGTTCAAGACCTTCTGTATTTATAGGTGACTTTCAAAAACTATCTGTTGGAAGAGATAGCCTTCTAGGTCATCTATGTAGGGTTTGTTCAACGGATACATCTTCCATGCAGCAGCTGTCCTTGCATGGATTTGGTAGTGCATTTAATGCTCTATTTAATGCTTGCCCGTTGAAAAGTAAAGTCTGAACTCAGTCTTCATGTCAGGTCTGTACGTGCGTATCCTTCCTGGATTGGTCCACGTCATCAGGTTGGTGATAATGTCAGAACTCATTCTTATGCTTCAGGCTTGTCTTATTAAGTTCTTTTTGTCTCAAGCACAACTGTCTTGTCCCGACGCTGACATTCCTATTGCATTGCTTGGCCCTACTCCAAGTCTTTTCCATTACTAAGTGTCATCCTGTTCCCTACAGGACTGTCATACTCTTCATCAGTGACACTTGCTCAGCCATCTTAGAGAGACTACCGTAAGTTCAGGATGGTGCTCTTGTGTCTTCAGGCTTCAGTCTTGATTGACCTCAATGAGTACTCCTCTCATTGAATTCCTGTGAAATGTAAAATGACTAAGTACAAATCTAACCAAGACTAGCCAGGCTACTAAGGAAAATCATCCTTTTAGGGGCTTTGGGATCTAATCAAAACTGACATTGTCCCAACAATTTCCCCTTTTTTTTATGATGCCAAAACACTAAAAAGATCTTCATAACACTTTGAGAAAATAAAAACCTATCTATAAGATAAGTCAATGTTAGAGCAGTTCTTGATAAAGTACAAAATTTAAATAACAGCCAAAAAAGACAATGAGTTTTTGTCTGTGGGCAAAGTAATAGATTTCATTGATAATATGTTTCCGTGAGTACAATGATCTTAATCTATTACAACAGGTTGTGAACACCTAAACTAATCTTATTTCAGGCTCGAGTCCATAACCAGTATAGACTCTGACCTTTAGATCTTCAACTCTCTTAGGCTGGTTCACAAATCCTTCAGCTTTGGCAATCTTCAAGACTTCAGTCATAATATGTATCATGCTTGTTCGAACCAGGGATTAGAGGTGGTGGTCGTGCAATGAACTCAAGGGCCTTCACTTGGACTTTGGTTGTGTCAGCTTTCTCCAAGATCTTCTGAATCAGTTCAGGGTGATTGTCCATCATGTAGTCAGTGAAGTGGGCATCGATGTCTTCAGTGTCGCCCCATTTCTTCACTACGTACCAAAGTCTGACGAACTCATCCCTTACATCAACCTAAAACTCTTTCAGGGTCTCTGAGATAAACTCATCGACAAGAGCTTCCCTCATTGTTACCTCCGGCTTTCTATCTTGAAGTATTGTAGACTTCCTCGCTGTCGGCCTCTTCCTGTACTTTCTTGGCTCCGGCTTCGCCTTCTTCCTTCTCAACATACTCAGGATCCCATCATCCAGCTCCCTCTGTTGAAGTTCAGTCAGCTCTAAAAGCTTTTCAAATTTCTTCTCGAGGATCCGCATCTTTTCCTTTTCGGTAATCTCTGTTCTGCGCTGAGCCTCACTCTTCTCATGGGGCAAACCCCAAGCCTCTTCGCATAAGGATGCCACTTCATTGGTATCTAAGGAAATCAGGTTCTTCCTTGTGCTAAGTGGTGAGCGCTCTGAGCTTCCTTCAGGGATGGATGAGAGTTGAGCTTGAACTTGTTTTTCTGAAGGGTCATTAGCCTTTGCCACAGCCGCTAATCTTGCTGACTTCCTTGGAGTAGACTGAGCCTCCGATATCTCAGGGAGGGATCTTTTCTTCTTCTCTTCCCCCTTTTTGGCATCATCCTTGGCCTGAGGCAGAGCCTCCCTGAGGACCTCCTGCCCGTTGTTGATAATGAAGGAAGCTAAGGACTGTACCTCCAACACTCCCTCCTTCAACATATTTACTCCAGTAGCAATCCCAGTTCCAACAAAAGAATAACTGGCGATGCTGGCCTCCACCTTCTTCCCAAAAATTTCCATGTTGGTATGTAGTTTCTGCTCAGCCTGAGTAATCCTGGCCTCCACCTTCCCAGTTTCCTCGCTGATTCAATTGGCCTCTGAAGTGATTCGAGCAGACTCTTGAACAACTTTGGCAAAGTCCTGAGTGACGCTCTCAGAATACTGAGCGATCTTCCCTGACTCCAGTGCAAGCTTGGCCACTGAGTCATTAAGAGCCTGAGTGAGCAACTCTCCAGCCTGTCTTGCTAGCTTCTCCACTGCCTTAGTCATTCTCAGGTCATGCTCCTCCTTGAGCTGAGCCAATGTCTGCACGAACAACTTCTTCATCTTCCTCCTCTCATTCTTGACTAAATTTGTAGTGCCAACCATTGTTTTCTTCAGATTTACAAGCTCTTTGTTGGCGAGAGTGTTGTAGGCTGACTTGGTCCAGTAAATGTGCTTATCGAGAGCCTTGGCTTCTCTCTCTTTCTCATTCTTGAGTCTTTAAATCTCCTCTTGAAGCTCAGCCAAGTTCTAGAACGTCTTTTCTTGCTTTACCGTGATAATACTGGTAAAGTTGCCGTGCAGGGAACCAGTGATTTGCACCTCATCGTCAGCCTCCTCTCCTTCAGTCATTGACTGCTTTCCCTTGTCAGCCCCTACAACATCAGTCCCCTCTTCAGGGTGCACTGAAGGCAGTTATTGAGTGATCAGGGTCGCCTGCTCAGGCTCAGCCCCGTCAGCTCGAACTTTGGGTAAGATACCCTCAGAACTAGGGGTCTCCTTTGGTGTCTCCATATCATCCTTCTTTGCCTCAGGGCCGGGAATCCCTTCATGGGCAGATGTGTCATTGGCAGCTGAGATATTCACAACATCCTCAACGACTGGTCCACCCTTGGCACCAGTCCCAGTTTCACCTTCTCCCTGAGCACTAGGCTCAGAGTTCATCAAGTCCACCTCCCTTGCAGTCTCCTCCACAATCTTTTCATTTGCTCCACCCTGAGCATCATCATCACTATCATCCTTTGGCTCATCCTCATAGTTTTCTTTCCTGGCTATCTTCATACTCTCCACCAGCTGCTTTAGATTTTCAAAGTTAAGCACCTGCAGCCAGCTGGTGAGATTAAAATATGAGCATAGCCTTGCCTCCTCCATCTCTCAGTGCTCCCAGCCTCTAGCATTTACAAGCATATGCCGCTCTTACATATTTGACTGCTTGAAGTCAAGCCAGACCTTTAGCTCGATGATATTTGAGCATAATTCCCTATACTTTTGTAGATTTAGCCAGCACTTGGAGGCCCATTCGCAGGCGTTCCCCCTGAGTGTGTTCTCGTACACACCTCCCATCAGCCCAACATCTAGCTCCTCCTCCTCTGCTAGGGCAAGAAATTCATCAGCTGAATCTCCCCGAGTAGTGGATTTGGGAAAGTCTTTTGGGTTGGGATATGAAGGGAAGTCTTTAGGGTTGGGTGTGGAAGTGTTAGGTTTAGGATTATTGTCAGGCTCAAGGGTGTTGGATGTGTTTGGCTCTGACTCGGTTTGGGGTGGAGGTAGGTCAGTGTTTGGATTGGAAAGTTCAGTTGGTTGTGATGATGGTTCAGGTTTAGATGAGGGTAAGGTAGGTTCAGTGGGGTGTGTGGATTGGTCAAGATGAGATGAGGTGGTGTTGGGACAATGTTAGTTTTGATTAGATCCCAAAGCCCCTGAAAATATGTTTTGCCTTAGTGGTCAGGCTAGTCTTGGTTAGATTAGTACTTAGTTATTTTACAATTCACAGGAACTCAATGAGAGGAGTACTCAATGATGACAATCAAGACTGGAGCCTGAAGACTCAGAGCACCATCCTAAACTTACAGCAGTCTCTCTAAGCTGGCTGAGTAAGTGTCAGTGATGAAGAGTATGACCCCGAGGTCATTACTAACTCAGTCCTGAAGGGAACATGATGATACTGAGTAATGGGAAAAGACTTGAAGTAGGGCCAAGTAATGCAAAAGGAATATCAGCGTCAGGACAAAACCGTTGTGCTTGAGACAAAAAGAACTTAATAAGACAAGCCTGAAGCCCAGGAATGAGTTCTGACAATCTCACCAACCTGATAACGTGGATCAATCCAGGAAGGACACGCACGTACGGACCTGACATGGAGACTGAGTTCAGACTGCACTTTTTAACGGACAATCATTAAATTTAGCATTAAATGCAATTACCAAATCCATGCAAGGACGGCTGCTGCATAGGAGATGTATCCGTTGAACATCCCTACGTAGATGACTAGAAGGTTATCTCTTCCAACGGATAGTTTTCAAATCCATCTATAAATACAGAAGGCCTTCAACCCATTCAAGGTTACGGGAAATTTCCAAGCTAGAAATTACTCAAACTCTCAAGCATTCAAGCACTCAGCGTTAGAAAGAAGCACTAAAAAAATCTTAAATTTCCCAAGTGTTTCTTAGAAAAGAGAGTTATTTTGTATTCCACTGAGCGAACCTAGTTATATCATAATGTTAGAGTGATTATCCATCCTTAGCATAGCCTTGTCTGGTAAGGATAATCACAATCTTAGTTGGAAACAAAACTGAAACCAAAACCCTCTAGTTAGGTTTGTTGGTTGAAGTTAGTTTGTGATTTAGAAAGGAGTTTGTAAGGGTCAGTGAGTTAGTTGATCTGGGTGCACCTTGTCACGTTAAAAACAAGTTAATCCTTAGTGGATTATCCTGTTCAATCAGGACCGTGGACGTAGGAGCTTGAGTCTCTGAACCACATTAAACTCCTTGTGTTCTTTACTGCTTTGATATTGTTCTTATTGCCTATTCATTAAGTCATTCATTGCATCAGTTTTATCAGGCTTAAATCAATCAGCCTGATCAGTAACTTGAACACTGCCCTACTAATCACTACTTCAGAATCGAGTAATCAAGTTTTCAGAAAGCAAACATTAACAAGACTATAAACTTTCAGGGCTCACGCATTTCCGCACTAAACTCAAGTTGATAGTTTACCAACTGACCAGCACTTTGTGCAGTTAGTAGGGGTGTTATCAACTCTGGGTTCTTCACCACTCTGAGTTAAGGGGACTCAGTCAGTTTTAAAGTAAAAAAAAAATTGTATACGTGTATCCCCCCCATACACGTATCTCTCAGTCTTGTATCGGGACCAACAAGTGGTATCAGAGCAGTGTTTCAAAAGACCACTTACTTTGAATACTAATAGTTTCAGAGGTGAAACTGTTGGTGGTCACTGAACATATCTGAGTTTGCTTTTCATAAAACTTACATCATCATGACATCGAGGAGACTTGAAGCTTCATTGCCTGAATTCTCTGTTTCTAACTTTGTCTACTGGAAGTTCAGACTTGAGGCACATCTAGATGCCATCCATGACTAGATGTCGCGTGTTATCAAGGAAGGACCCATCAAGATCACCATCCCTAATGTCAGAGGACTGGGGTATGATCATCTTGACATTGGCGTACATGTTCCTAAGGAGAGGAAGGATATGACCAATGATGAGATCAAAATGGTGGGACTGGACAATGTGGCCAGAAACATCATCTTGCATACGGTACCTTTCGAGGAGTCAGCGGGGCTGATGAACTTAAAGACGGCTAAGGAGGTCTGGGATGAGCTGACCAGAATGTGCGAAGGGTCAGAAAAGATAAAGGAGAACAAGAGAAATATTGCCATTAAGAAGTTCGAAGCATTCGAGATGCTGCCTGATGAGACGATAGATCAGATGGAGTCAAGATTCATCAAGTTGATGAATGAGTTGGTGACATTGTCAAGTTGATGAATCCAAAGAGAGATGTTACTTCTAAGATCCTGAATGCCCTTCCTGGGAGATGGGATAACAGTGTAATTATGCTAAAGAACACTCAGGATATGAGTAACATAACTTCTGCTTTACTTTTTTCAAAGCTTTAAGCACTGGAATATGATCTCAACAAGAGAAAGAAGAAAGTTCAGCAAGAAGAAGAGGAGGAGAAAGAAAAAGCTCCTGAGAAAAAATATGGCGTTCAAAGCCAAGTCAGAACCTGTCAAGTCTTCATCAAAGTCACTGATTGAGATGAGCAAGGAAGAGCTTGCTGAGGAGTATAGCCTGATGGCCAGACGCTTTGAAAAGCTGAATTCCAGGTTTGGTCATTATAAGAAATATTGTCAGGATACTCGTGACAGGAAACCTGAAGGAACCCACCAAAGCTCACAGAGATATGAGGAAAGAAGGAACACTGACTAGAGAAGAGATCGTGGCGATGAAAGAAGATATTCAGACCCAAAGCCCGATCGAAGAGATGAACAGAGACGTACTCGTGATGACAAACACTCAGGTAAGACCGAAAGCTCATCTAGACCAAGGGAACCTGACTCAAGAAGGAACCCTGAGCCAAGAAAGGAAAGAGGAGATAAGTAAGCTGCATGTTACAACTGTAACAAGGGCACACCAGTATAACTGCAAGGGAAAGAGAGGACAGGAGGGCTAAGAGAGACCAGAGGTATGCTGACCGGAGAGCCATACTCGCTGAGGAAGCTACAGACTCGGATGGTCCTAAGGAGAGGTCGCCTGAACTCTTTTCTGATGATGAGTACGATGACGTGTGTCTTATGGCTAGGTAGAGCCTCAGGTAATATCTAACTCTGTTTGTGATTCATACACTGGTCAAAATTCTGAGCCCAGCTCAGAGTCAGCTAGAGAAATGATCCTTCAGATCTGTCTGGATCAATTGATGGTTGATTTCTCCAGGCTGCAGGAAACTTCTTTTTGGTAGAGGAGAACCAGAAATTGAGTACTGAGGTTCAAAATCTAAATGATCAACTCACTCACTCAGATCTGAAAGAGTCGGCTCAAATTGTGAGACTAACTCAGGAAATTGACATGATCAATGCTGAGCGTCTCCCAAGAGAGAAGATTCTGAAAGAACTGGCCGATGAAGAGCTGGTCAGGAAAGAAGAGCTGAAGGTACTCAAGAGTAAGTATGATGACCTCTTTGCCAGACATGAAATCCTGAAAAAGAGTGAGGACTCTCTTAAGCAGAAGGTTGCAGCAATGAATAAATCCTCAGTGGCTAGAGAAGAAATAAATAGCAGCCAGATGCTTGGGAATGAGAAAAAAGGGACTTGAATATGTTCCTAAGAAATCCTCACAGGGTTAATCTCATGTTGCTTCAGGGAGCAACACTGAGAGGGTTTTTGTTCAGGCAGGCCATAATACAAAGAAGGTTGTATTCCCGGCTCACCAGACTGATAAGGGCAAAGAAACTGTTGACACAGTCAGGGTTACCTCCAAGGTTGCTAAGCCAAAACCCAAGGGAAAGGCCAAGCAACCAAAGGAGGTCATTGAGAGCTCAGGCCAGAGAAACCTCAGCGAAAGCAGAGGAAGACTCAGGCCAAGAGTCATCAGACTGGTCAACGAGGGTATCATCATGCATGGCAATACCAGCAGGAAAGGCCAAGTATGATGATTCCCCCATGGTTTTGGCATCCTAAGGCCTTTACATGTTTTCCTTTCCCTCACTTGCCTAGAGGGAACAGAAAATAGGGCCCTTATCAAGAGCAAGCCCAAAGACCTGCTGCACCAAGGTTTAAGAAGAATAGGAAGCTAGCCCAAAAGGCACCCACTCAGGCCTCTGTGAAGCCTAAGCCTAGCACTCATACACCTTCTTCTTCTCAGGCTAAGAAGAATAAAGTAGTGTATGTTGATGTTTCAGGGAGACAGATTTACCACTCTGAGGCAATTAGGGTAGTGAAGCAAGTCTGGATCCCGAAGGGTACAGCTGACACGATAGGACCCAACACCCAATGGGTACCTAAAGCCTGATTTGTTTGCAGGCGGCTGTGGATCACAAAAAGAGGAGAGGAGACTCAACCAAGGTTGTTTGGTACCTAGACAGTGGTTGCTCAAGGCATATGACTGGAATGAAGAGTCTACTCCAAGAATTTCAAGCTAAAGATGGTCCACAGGTAACCTTTGGTGTTAACTCAAAAGGTTTTACTAAAGGTTTTGGTGTCTTGGTAATAGGTACGGTCAGAGTGGAGAATGTGTCCTTTGTGGAAGGACTGAAGCATAACCTGTTGTCAGTAAGCCAGTTTTGTGACAAAGGTTTCAGTGTTAAGTTCTAATCGAATATATGTTCAGTCAAGGACAAATCAACACAAGTGCTTCTATCAGGTATTAGGAAAGGTAACATTTATCTCGCTGATTGGAGCAACACTATTCCCAATACTTGTTTTGTTGCTAAAAGCTCCTTAGAGCTCAGTTGGTTATGGCACAAAAGATTAAGCCATCTGAACTTCAAGATTCTTAACAAAATTTCAAGACAGTCACTTGTTGAAGGTCTACCTAATGAAGTTTTTAGCAAGGATCGTGTGTGCAAAGCTTGTCAGGAAGGGAAGCAGGTCAAAGCATCATTCAAAGAGAAAGTTTCCTTCTCCGCTGACAGGGTTCTTCAGCTTTTGCACATGGACTTATTCGGTCCTGTAACACCTGTGAGTATAAATGGTAGGAAATATACCCTTGTGGTTATTGATGATTATTCTAGATATACTTGGGTTATTTTCTTGTTGAATAAAAAGAAAACACAGGTGAAGCTTCCAGAGTTGCTCAGGAGACTCAGCAATGAGAAGAATCAGTCCATTACTAAGATCAGATCTGACAAAGGCACTGAGTTTATAAATTCATATATTTCTGACTTCTGTAATGAACTTGGTATTGCTCATGAGACTTCTGCAGCTAGAGCCCCACAACAAAACGGTATCGCTGAGAGGAGGAACAGGACACTGAAGGAAGCTGCCAGGACCATGCTGGCTGAGTCAGGATTGCCCAAGAAGTTTTTGGCTGAGGCAATCAACACTGCATGCTATAATCAAAACAGATCCATGCTGAACAAATAACATGCACAGACCCCATATGAGACATGGAACAAGAGGAAGCCTCGCATTTCTTATTTCCATATTTTTGTTTGCAAGTGCTTCATTCTCAACAATGGGAAGACCCAATTGAAAGCCTTTGATAGCAAATCTGATGAAGGAATATTCTTAGGATATTCTGAAGTCAGTAAAGCCTTCAGGGTTTACAACTGTAGGACCCTTGTTGTGGAAGAATCACCACATGTTGTGTTTGATGAATCTGTCACTGAGTCTAGGATAAGAGTGTTGAATCCTAACACTGAGGAGGTCACAAGGAGAGTGACAAGGCTGAGCTTAAAGAATCAACCTGATCCAAAGGTCAAAACTGTGCCAATTCCAAGATGGGATGATGACGACGATCAGGAAGATGACTTAAGAACCACTCCTAAGCCCAGCGCATCTGGGACAGTTGAGCCTCAGACTGAGGAACAGGCTCAACCTGAGGTAAGTACCGTCTATGAAGATGCGGTCACAGCTGAGACGGTTCCTGAGTCACCACATCAAGGGGGGATCGATGTCCCTGACATTGAGTTGGTAAATTCCTTTGGTATAGACTCAGGATCATCCCCTTCTGTTCAATATCCTGAATTCTATGAACCTGTAGACACTAACATTGCATGTACTTCAGGAACAACTCCAGGCAAGAGAACATGGCTAGAGAGTCATCCCATTGACCAGGTCATTGGTGATCCAACTGAGGGAGTCAGGACCAGACGGTTCCATGGTGAGAGCGTATTATTTTGTTGCTTTCTCTCTGAGCAAGAGCCTCAGAACATTGAAGAAGCTCTCACTGACTCGAACTGGATCATCGCCATGCAAGGAGAGTTGAATCAGTTCACAAGGAATCAGTTTTGGGAACTGGTAGATAAACCTAGACATCAAGGTGTTATTGGTACCAAGTGGATTTTCAAGAACAAGAAGGATGAGAATGGTGTTGTAGTAAGGAACAAGGAAATATTGGTTGCAAAGGGGTATTGTTAGTCTGAAAGAACAGACTATGACGAGACCTTTGCTCCAGTGGCTAGGTTGGAAGCTATCAAGTTGTTCCTTGTGTATGCAACATACAAGAAGTTTAAGGTGTATCAAATGGACGTCAAGAGTGCCTTTCTGAATGGTGTACTCAATGAAGAGGTATATGTTGAACAACCTCCCGGGTTTGAGATTGGAGATAGAGTATAACATTTGAAGAAAGCACTCTAAGGACTTAAGCAAGCTCCTAGAGCTTGGTATGATACCCTCTCTCAATTCCTGACTGACCACGGGTTCAGGAAGGGAACCGTGGATAGGACTTTGTTCAGGATCACTGAAGGTGATGAAATTCTCTTGGTCCAGATTTATGAGGATGACATAATATTTGGATCACCAAATCATCAGCTCCGTGAGAAATTCTCTAAGTTGATGACTGGTAAATTTGAGATGTCAATGATGGGAGAGATGAACTACTTTTTAGGATTGCAGGTCAAACAGACTGATCAAGGGATTTTCATTAATCGGGCCAAGTATACAAGAGACTTGATTCAGAAGTTTGGAGTTCAGAATAGCAATCCAGCCAGGATCCCAATGAACACCAATTGGAAGATGGATCCTAACACTGAAGGAGCTCCACTGAATCAGACTGAATACCAAGGGCTGATAGGATCATTGTTGTACCTGACTGCAAGTAGGTCTGACATTACTTTTGCAGTTGGTGTGTGTGCTAGGTATCAGTCTAACCCAAAGAGAAGTCATTTGGAGGCTGCTAAGAGGATACTCAAGTATTTGAAAAGGACATTTAATATGGGACTATGGTATCCTTCTGATGACAACTTAGAATTGACTGGTTATTCAGATGCAGATTATGGAGGTTGCAGGATTTATAGGAAATCCACCTCAGGGACATGTCAGTTTTTAGGGAGTAAGTTGATCTCGTAGTTTAGTAAGAAACATAATTCAGTGGCGACATCCACAACTGAGGCTGAGTACATGGCTGCAGGTAGTTGTTGTGCTCAGATTTTATGGTTGAGGCAACAATTAAGGGACTACCAAGTATTTGCTAATGAGGTTCCAATCTATTGTGACAACAATAGTGCTATAGCAATCACTCAGAACCCAGTGCTTCACACAAGGTGCAAGTATGTGGATATTAGGCATCACTTCATTCAAGATCATGTAGAGAAGAAGGACATTAGGATGGAGAAAATTCACACTGACAAACAGAGAGCTGACATCTTGACTAAGCCTTTGGCTGAAGCAAGATTTATGGAACTGTCAGTGGAGTTAGGACTTTTAGATCTGGGAGAGCAATCAGTATAGGATCTAGGGGGAACTCAGGCCAGACTCGACTCAGCGAGGTATCAGGGTGCTACAATGTCTCCCTGCAGGTATGGGTTCAATCGTGACTCTTGTGAATTTGAAGCGTCTCACTGAGTCCTTCGTCCTGAATATCTTCATTAAATGTTGACCATTTTCATTAAAACGCGCCTTTTCATATTTAAACTCATGCGTGTCGGAGCATTTAATGCACACAGTTACTTTTTCATATACGTGTCCATTTTATACGGAATATGACTGACTGGGGAAATGATTGATGCTGAGATTGATCCTGGCCCTTCATTTCAAAATCTTTCAAATTCAGGATTAATCTCAACCCCACGTCTGAGTAACTGTTCATTTCATATCAATCAAAAGTGTCATTTGAGAAATTTACGCAAACACAAACACACTAAGCACACTGAACCTTCTCTCGTTCAAATTTTCATCTTGCAAATTTCTCAAAACCCTAATTCTCTAAATGGCATTCATTGACACCACTTGGTCTACGGACAAACTTGAGGATGTTGTCAAGAGCAAGTTGGTAAACATGGAGCACATCTTGTCCATGGATGGACCCTGCCAATCGGTTACAAAAATTCCTCCAGTCTTCAAATGGATTACTGACACCAAGCTGGAGAAGTTTGTTACGAAGAAACCCACCTATGTTCTTCTGAAGTTAGTGGTGGAGGCGTACCTGAATTTATTCATTCGCAAGGGTGAATTATTCACGAAGGTAACTATTTTGGTGCCTACTGGGGAGAAGAACCAAGATGGTGAGGAGCTCTACAATGTGGAGACCCGAACGATCGACCTGAGGAAGGCCATGAAGGAGGTGTACGGACCTCCATGCTTTGGAATCAATCCCAGGACCTACAAAGAAAATAAGGAGGGTGAGCTCCTTAAAGATTGGACAAAATCTGGATTGCCGGAGTTCAGGGCGAGGCAACACAAAGAGACACTTGAGCCTGAGTACCGTGCCATGGTGGATATCACCTCTAAGATGATTATGGGCACAACTGGGTCTCACGAGCAGCTGAGCCTGCCAAAGCTGAGAAAAATGAGGGCTTTGGTAGATGGCATTGAGGCCAATTAGAAGCAGTTCTTTCTTGATCAACTGAGTCAGGCTGCTCAGGACAAGCTAAAGAAGGATGAGGAAAGAAAACACATCTCAGTGGGAGCCATCCTTCCGTTCGGCACAAGAATATCGATCCTAATAGCTCACGCATGTCAGGGTTGTACTTTTTACTGAGAGGACGATCTTTCCTCCAAGAAGGTGATGTTCTCCACCGCAGCTGACACCTATGCCATCCTTGGCATCCCTGACCCCAATGGTCCCCCTAAGGGTCAGAAGAAGAAACCAGCTTCCAAGGGCAAGAAGGTGGTGTCTGCCCTGCTGGAGAAGGTGGAGAGTCTCCTGGAGAAGGGAAAGAAGACTGAAGAGGAGATAACTGCTGAGAAGGAGGCGGAGAAGGAGAGAGATGAGAAGGATTTGGAGGAGAAGAAAGCCAAGCTGAAAGTGGTGCTGAAAAGTCAGGCCACATCTAAGGGTGTAAGGAAAGGGACTGAGAAGGTCTCCAAGAAGGTCATTCCTAAGGTTGAGGAGACTGACGATGACGTCAGATTAGGCAGAGAGGAATTGGTGGATAGACCTTTGAAGAGGCTGCGAAAAGGGCCTAAGAGATCTCCGGCTAAGAAGCTAAGGGAGATCAGTTCAATTCGGGAGGAGTCAAGCTCTCCAAGAGCCTCTAACTTGGAGCAGGTTAGAGAAATAATTGATACTGCATAGATACTGCAACCTGAGTCCAACCCCACTGAATCCCAACCCTTAACCTTACCCATCACTGAGCCTACCCCAACCAACCCTGATCAAACCTCACCATCACTGAGCCTACTCCAACCCACCCTGACCAAACCACTCACCCCACTGAACCTACCATACCCTCATCAAATCCTAACCTCACCCCTCCTCAAAATGAGTCAGAGCCCATTACTTCATCCATCTCTGAGCCTGACCATAACCCAGAGCCAAACACTTCCACACCCAACCCTGAAGACTTCCCGTCTTACCCCAATCCCAAAGACTTCCCCAAAACCACTACCGTAGGAGACTCAGCTGATGAGTTTCTTGACATGGCGGAGAAGGAGGAGCTGGATGCCGGGTTGATGGCTGGTATGTACGAGAATACGCTCAGGGGGAACACCTGTGAGTGGACATCGAAGTGCTGGCCCAGCTTGTACAGATACAGGGAGCTATGCTCCAATGTTATTGAACTCAAAGTCTGGCTCGACTTCAATCAATCTAATATGCAGGAGCAGCATATGCTTGTCCATGCCAGAGGCTGGGAACACTGGGAGAAGGAGAAAGCCAGACTATGCTCTTATTTTCAGATCACCAGTAGGCTGCAGTTGCTAAACTTCGAGAATTTAAAGTAACTGGTTGATAGACTGAAGGCTGGCATGCAGGAGGACTTCGAGGATGAGCCCAAGGATGATGACGAGGATGATGATACTCAGGGCGGAGTAGATGAGAAGGAAGTGGAGGAAACTGCAAAGGAGATAGATGCAGTGGTCTCTGAGCCTCGTGCTCAGGGAGAAGGTGATTCAGGGACTGTGTCCAAGGGTGGAGTAGTTGATGAGACCAACAAGGTTGGTTCATCTACCAATGACACATCAGTCTGTGAAGGGATTCCCTGCCCTGAGGCAAAGGAGGATGATGTGGAGGCACCAAAAGAGATTCCTAGTTCTGAGAGTATCTTACCCGAAGTTCGAGATGGCCCAGCTGTGCCTGAGCAGGCGGCTGTGACCACTCAACAACTGTCTTCAGTGCACCCTGAAGAGAGGACTGATGTTGCAGGTGCTGACAAGGGAAAACAGCCAATGACGGAAGAGGAAGTGGCTAATGATGAAGTGGTCATCACTGACATCCGGAGAGGCAACTTTACCAGTATCATTGAGGTAAAGCAAGAAAAGACTACAGAGAACTTGGCTGAGCTCAGGGAAGAGATCCAGAGGACCAGGGAAGAAAAAGAAGAAGCAGCCAAGGCTCTCCACAAGCATATCCAGTGGACCAAGTCAGCCTACAACACCCTTGCCAACAAAGAGCTTATCACGCTGAAGAAGACTATGGTTGGCACTGCTAAGTCAGTGAGGCAGGAGAGGAGGAAGATGAAGAAGCAGTTCAAGCAGACTCTGACCCTGCTCGAAGAGAAACATGAGCCAAGATTGACTAAGGCAATGGAGCTTCTAGCAAGTCAGGCTGGAGAGCTTTTCACTCAGGCCCTAAATAACTTAGTGGCCAAGTTGGCACTGGAGTCAGGGAAGATTGCTCAAATCTCTGAGAGTGTCACTCAGGGTTTAGCCAAAGTAGCTCAGGAGTCTGCTCGAATTGTTTCAGAAGCCAATTGGATCAGTGAAGAGACTGGGAAAGTGGAGGCCAGGATCATACGGGCTGAGGAGAAACTCCACACCAACATGGAGATTTTTAGAAAGAAGGTGGAGGCCACCATAGCCAGTATTTCGTTCGCAGGATCTGGAATCTCGAATGGGGTGGACATGTTGAAGGAAGGTGTGCTGGAGGTTCAGTCCTTAGCATCTTTCATCGTCAACAACGGGCATGAGGTCCTTAGGGAGGCTCTGCCTCAGGCCAAAGATGATGCCAAAAAGGGGGAAGAGAAGAAGAAAAGATCCCGTCCTGAGGCATTAGAGGCTCAGTCTACTCCAAGGAAGTCAGCGAGGTTGGCTGCAGTGGCAAAGGCTAATGATCCTTCAGAAGAACAAGTTCAAGCTCAACTTCCATCCATCCCTGAAGGAAGCTCAGAGCGCTCACCTCTTAGTACAAGGAAGAATCCGATTTCCTTAGATACCAATGAAGTGGCATCCTTGTGCGAAGAAGCTTGGGGTCTGCCCCATGAGAAGAGTGAGGCTCAGTGCAGGACATAAATTGCTGAAAATGAGAAGATGTGCATCCTTGAGAAGAAAGTTGAAAAGCTTTCAGAGCTTACTGAAATTCAACAAAGGGAGTTGGATGATGGGATTATGAGCATGCTGAGGAGGAAGAAGGTGAAGCCTGAGCCGAGGAAGTACAGAAAGAGGCCAACAGCCAGGAAATCAACAATCCTTCAAGTCAGAAAGTCGGAGGTGACACTCACTACAAGAAATCACACATTTCGTGATGATTTTTTTGCGACGACATAAAAGTCGTCACAATTTGTTACTTAAAGATGACGAATTTTATGTTCGTCATTAAATTACTAGAAATTGTGACAAAATATTATTTTATCACCATTGATAATTTTTTTCGTCACTAATTTATAAATTTCATAACGATTTTAATTATTTCGTCACAATAATAATTCGTGACGATTTTAATAATAATTCGTGACGAAATTTATCGTCATGAAATTATAATTTTTCATGACAATACTTTTTTTGTCATTAATTATTCAAGATAATTAGTGACCAAATCCTTTCGTCATAATAATATTCAGTGACAATTTGAATAATAATTAATGAAGTTATTCGACGTTATAAAAAAAATATTTTTTTTGCAACGGGGCTATTTTTTGTCATTAATTATTCAAATTAATTAATTTATAAAAAAAAATTCATGGTAATAATTGATGACGATTTTAATAATTATTGGTGACAAATTTTGATGTCATAAAAAATATATTTTATGACGACGTTATTTTTCGTCATTTAAAATTTGAACTTATCGCTAACCAAATTTTGTCACAATAATAATTGATGATGATTCTAATAATCATTTATGGCGATATTCAACGCATAAAAAAATATTTCATGATAATGCCATTTGTCGTCTTTAATTAGTCGATATATATAGTGACAAAATTATTTTGCCACAATAATAATTGGTGATGATATTTAACGTCAATAAAAATGCAATTCCTTACAGTGCTATTTGAATAATTAGTAATGAAACTATTTCATCACAATAATAACTATTGATGTTTCATCATAATAATAATTAGTGATATATATGAATAATATTTTACAATATTCAATGTTATAAAAAAAATTATAATGATATTATATATTTTTATTAAATATTTAAGTGACACAATACCTTGTTAAGTGTAAAGAGTAAAAAACTAAAATAAACGAGGTTAGTAGTGTAAACAAGTTTGGGTGTGTAATCAATTTATAATTAATATCTTTTAGTATAATAACTAATATCTTTTAGTGAAATAATTAATATTTTCAATTAATATCTTTTAGTGAAGTACCTAGTATTCCTTAAAATTAATAACGTATAGTAAATAAACTAATACTCTCCAAACAAGTTACACCATAAAACTTGTTAATGCAATATTTTGTCAATTTAAAATAATGCACTTACCAACTTATCTATGACTACAATTTATTTGTTTATTCTTTTTTTTGTTTAAAGATAATTCTAAATGGAGTATGCATTGGGTAAACGATTTTCACTGTGAAATTAATTTTTAACTAATATCTTTTAGTAAAAATAATTAGTATAGAAACATAAAGTAACTAATATACTTCAGTGAGAATAACTAATACCCTTCAATAATATAATATTTAGTGAAACAACTAATTCCTTTCAACAAATACGCTTTATAAAAATATTAATACCTTCCAAAATCGTTCACAATGAAACTTGTTTACTCTATACTTTGCCTTCTAAAAGTAGTTGTCAAATTATAAAAAAGAAAAAAAGGGAAAAAAATTGGAAAAAAATTATAACCTAGGAATTGTTTTTAAAATAAAATCTTACAAGTGAAAATGCAATTAGTTGAACATGTTTCCTTAAATTCAGGGCATGCCGCTGCCATGTTGCCTATACATCAACTAAAAAATGAAAAAATACACACAAATACACATTATTAAAACATAAACTACAAACTGGACTATGAGCATATGAAGGCATTTAGTCAAAATCTTTGACAGTTTTTTATAATAAAAAATGATAAGAAAAACTGATTAGGAAGCAAGAAGAAAATAAAAAAAAGCACCATAACTTGCCTATTTAGAGAAAGTTCCTTATTACTGCTAGAACTATAATATAGTGGCTCCTTGTATTTTCTATATCTTTAAGAGTGCGCACAATTTGTAGGCTTAACTATTGTTTTCTCAAGTCCATTAATCTTCCCAAAAGTTCAATTTTGTAGAAGGCATACCAAAAAGTATACCTCAAGTTTTGCTAGATAGCTGACAAAAATTGAGTCACCACAAAATAGAAGGAAAAGAAATAGTAAATCTAAATGAAGCACCAGAAAATGAGAATAATTCAGAAAATTAATTTAGATAGGGAACAAAACTAATCACACGCCAACCTCAAAGTGCTTCAATTAAAGAGCATCAATAAATTAAAGAAAGCTCGCCAAAGAAAGTATACTTTGTAATTCATCCTTTTGTCTTAAATCCTCTAGAAGTCGATTGATATTAATTGCTGCCAAAGTGGCAATGGAACATAAAAAGTTTTTAATTTCAAATCCACTATTATGTTATTAAGTGACTAAACCTTAATTTAGAAGTAACAAGAGAAAATTTCCATAACCAATATCATACAACTAACAAGCAATGAAATCATAATGCACTTCACCAATACTCTGCATTGCTCTAGAAATCAATATAAATGAAATAAATCTAAAAACCCAATTTATCTGAAGTACTTGAAAAGACTGAAACGATGGAAAATTTATTGGAGAACTCTTGAATAACCGATAAGCATCATCAATGATATCGTTCTTAAGTAGAGCCATAACTTTACACTGAATCATTGGAAGAACTAAAACCCCTAAATGATTTCACTAGACTAAGAAAATAATCATCGATATATCGAAATATACCACCAGATCTCCTTAAAAGAATACCGAAAATACCAAATTCAATCTAAAATCCTAGATTGGGAATTCATAAATATGTTTGAGGCAAAGCTTATAGAAATACAGTAGCATACAAACTGTTTTTAGGAATTTTTTATATCTATTACTTTGAGAGCTAATTTGATAGTTGTCTAGTTGGTTCTCCGTCTGCTGCGAAAAGAACGAAACCTTTGGGTCATTGTTTGACAAAAACTTGCTTAACCCCCATGAAATAGTTAGAAGCATCTAGTCCTTTACCAAACTCAGTTACATCAAAAGCAAAGTATTCCCCCAACTTTAAAATGGACAATTGGTAATCTAGAATTAAGAACAACAATAAAAAAAAGTAAGGAAATATGGACCATTCGTCACAACACTCACCCACCCCTCCACCCAAAAACCCCAATTGTGTTCACTTATAAAAAAAAAACAACTGGTTGGCGATTTTCTTAGTTCCATTGTTTTTCTAACTTAAAAACAAAATTCCCGGAACACACAAAGTTCCTAAATAAAAAATTGTGGGCTTCCCATTAAAAAAAAATTATAATTCGAAAAATAATTGGCCTCAACAGGTTTCCAAATTATAAGATATGCAACAAGGCAGAGAACAAAAAGAACATACAGAGGATTTTCATTAATTAACGGAATTTGGAAAATTAGAAGTTTCCAATTATTAATGAGACAGATCAAGAGAGTAATTAATTATGAGAGAACCTCGTGGAGGTCTCCACCATGAAAGAAAGCAGTCTGCCATTCCAAATCAACATTGCTATGAATATTACAGACATCGAAGAGCAAATATATATATATAAATATATATGTGTGTGTATATATATATATATATATATATAAACATACTACAGGTTTTGGATTCATGAGTTATTTACTTTTGAATGAAGAAAAATATAAAGTTAGGAGCACGTTCTCAATGTATATGAAGTTTGTAAGTTTGGGGTTTAATTACATCTAACTTGCGAGAATGAGGAGGCGGGAAGAAATGGCGGGAAGAAGGAAAAATAAAAACAAAAAATGGAGGCAAGCGGCAAAAATATTTGTAATTGCCGCTTAACTTTATATATTTTTAAAATGAAACTAACATAAAAGAGGGTAAAAAAAAGGCTATAGATTGAAATTAATTTATACAATCACTTTAAGGGTATGAATTGTTTTATTAATTAGTATTAGTTTTGAATGGTACACATTATTTTTTATTAAAAAGTATGAATTGAAGGGTATGAGTTGTTTTACTAAAGAATGTAAGTTGTTTTCACTAAATTTATAAGTTCTTCTATTAAAAAGTATTGTAATCTCACATTGTAATTAAAATCATTAAAGCATTTCAAATAAAACATATTTTTTAGATTGTAGTTTACACTTTCTCATTTTTATTTTTAAGGATAATGAGACAAATTTAAATTAAATGATTTTTCTATTTAATTATTATTATTTTTTTTTTGTATATTTTTTATGAATTTGATGTATTTTATAAGATAAATCTTACATAGTGTCACATGTATATATATTAAAATCTAGAGTCAAATTTATTTTTAAGTATGAAACTAACATCACATCATTCTTTCATGCGTACATGGAGTGTAAACGAGTTTCAAACTAGTTTGCAATTAATACTCTATAGTAAAAACATCTAATATATTTAGCGAAAACAAATAATATTTACCTTTCAATGACTACCCTTTAGTGAAATTAACCTAGTGAAACAACGAATACCCACCAAACAAGTTCACTCTATACTTTGTGTTATTAGTTGATATCATCGTTCTTATAAACTAATACTCATATCATTTTACACTATGATATTAATTTATATGGGCAATGGTATAAATTACTGAAAGTTTAAAAGGTCATTGAACTACATGATGTCATAGCTTTACACAAACTCTCCAATTAAATTTGTTCATAACTCAAAAAAATTATATAATTATATTTATTCAGTATTATTTTAACATTTATTTAGTGATATTATTGCACTTATAAACTAATATATATATATATATGTATATATATATATATATATATATTACAATTTAAAATGCTATGAGTATCACTGAATGAATGTTATGATTTCAAGTTTTATAAGAGAATTAGTCATAATCGCAAACTCTACTATGAATAAGGTCATAGTATGAAATGAAGTAACATCATTTCATTCATCCAATAATATTATAATATTTATTTAGTAATACTGCTATTCTAATAAACGAATATCATATCAAAACTAACACCCAAAGCATGCAAAACTGTGTGTATTATTAATTTATAAGTGTAATGATATTATCCATTTGTTATATAGTTTTAGAGTATGTATAGAGTGAAATTGGTTCATATATAAATCATTGAAGGGTATTTATTGTTTTCACTAAAGAGTATTAGTTGTTTTCATTGAAGGGTATGTATTGTTTATACTGAAGATTATTAGTTTATTTTCACTAAACAACTAATAATCTTTAGTGAAAATAACTAATATTTTTTAGTAAAAATAATTAATATTCTTTAGTGAGAATAACTAATATCTTTCAATTGTTCATATATGATCCATTTTCACTCTATATTTTTTCATAATTTTAATGAATGAAAAATTAATATGGTGAACAAGTTTTAATGGGAGATTGACTCTTTACTAATTCTTACTAACTTGTATTTTTCATGAGCCAAACAATTTCGGTTTTATAATAGGATTTTTTAAATCATTATTTAAATTCAATGTATTTGAAAACTAAAATTTTATAATAATTTTTTGAAAGAAATGAAAAAGAAAAATATTTTTAAAATATTATGTAATTTTTTATGCATATATCATTTAAAACAGAGCATAGACTAAAATGATTCATATATGAATTATTGAAGGGTATTAGTTGTTTTTACTAAAGAGTATTAGTAGTTATCACTGAAGAGTATTAGTTGTTATCACCGAAGAGTATTAGTTATTTTTACTAAAGAGTAATTTAGTGATAACAAATTAATACTCTTCAGTTTAAACAACTCATATCTTCACTGAAAATAACTAATACTCCCTCCGTCCCGCAACTTATTTCACGTTTTCCATTTTTGGGTGTCCCAACTCTTATTTAACACTCCCAAAATGAAAATAAATTACACACACAAAAGTCAATAAAACACCTTTTTATTATTTAATTATTTAATTTTACACTCACACACTTCACTTTTCTTAAATATTGTGCCAACCCCACATATGAAATAAGTTCCGGGACGGAAGGAGTATTATTTAATAAAAACAACTTATACCCTTCAAGGATTCATGTATGAACTAACTTCACTCTATACATACTCATCATTTAAATATATTAATAATACAATTTTATATTTTATGATAAATAAATTATTTTTATTATATATATATATATAATAATTTATGATGTAAAATTTATTTTTACGAAGATCTCGTATAATTGTGTTCACACGTGCATATGTATGTTAATAACAAAATTTGAGATAAAAAAATTTTGTTGGCGCCTTTTCAATTTTATAATGGCCGAACTTAAAAAAATTTGAATTCGAAGAATCCCACCATAATAGAATTTGTCCAAGGAAAACGTCTGACGTCATCCTTTATTAAATATCACATCACCCATAATTAGATATATGAAAAGAATATTTGCCTAAAATCCCCTATTATACTAATAGGGAGTTTCTAATGCTTATGTGTCGTCACGAGGTTTATTTCGCCAATGTGTCGTCATGTGGTTCATTTCGCTTATGTGTCGTTCTGAGGTTAACTTCGTGGAAGCCTACATGCCAATTTTATGAATCATATGTGTCATCTACGTGTCTTATTATACAATAAGGAATCTAACAAAAAAATTGTATCTACAAGGATTTGAACCCTAAATCTCATAAGTAATATTCATGATATTTACCAATTAAACTTTGTTATGAACATGTTTAAAGTTTGAATACTATTATATATAACTTAAGTTTAGAAAAGTATATTATAAATTTTACTATGATTATACCAATTTACATTTTACTTAACTATATTTAGGATATCCAATATATAAATTTTTTTATTGTGTTAGTAATGTAACTAAGTAATTTTAGTATATTTAATTCTACATACTATTACTAATTTGATTAAATAAATTTAAAAAATTCTAAATATGTGAAATTTTAATGTTTAATTGTGTTATTTTTATTGTTTCACTATATTTGAGGATTTTTTATTTCAAAATTTTTAATAATTTCCAATAATTTTATGAATATTCACTACATCTTTAGTTGTTTCAATCTGATATTTCGACTTGCACTTTTAAAAGGAAAAAAAAATGCATGAGGTATCTGGCGCGTAGTTGATAAAATTATGTCATAATTTAAAAGTGTATACTAAATAAAAACAAAATATTACGTGAATTTTTATAATAATATTGAAAATCGTAACTAAATTAAGATCAAGTCTGAAAATCGTGAATTAAAATGTTATCCCATAATTTTATGAATACATATTATTTGAATATATTTATTATACAATATAATTATGATATTTTATGATGAACATAATTATTTAAATATATATAACATTTATATAATTAATCTTTACAAAAATCCCGCGTGATACGCGGGTACTCATCTAGTATAGTAACTATATGCTCAAAATAATATTTTATTTCATTTAAAAGGATACTCTGATAAAATAATTGGTAGATATTTATGTTAATAGTAGAATTTAAATTTTAGATATAAAATATTCTTCTTCTTTAAAAGAAAATCTATATTGAAATTAGAGAGCAAATATCAATCACGACGCTCATCATGTTTCGAGTACCTCCATATCCCTAATTTCACATCGCCACATCGATTAATATTTTGCACTGAGTTTGACTTAGGACTTGAGGACTTTAGAGGGGTGGGGATTCTTCGCAACGATTTTTTCTTTTGAAAGATGGAGTGTTTAGATTTGCATCAATTGTACTGCTTGTAGAACAGAGTATATCTATTTTGCATCAATTATTTTTCCCTAATGATTCCCCCTGAGCAACTGTCCATTGGAAAGACCCAACCGACCAATGATGATGAATTATTATCATCCAGGTAAATTTGTTTATTCAATTATAATTGAGTATGATGTTTACGGGTCTTTTTTTACTTAAACTCGTCTAATCTGAACGGAATGAATTTGTCGTATTTAAATATGGTTGGGCGCTTTTTTTGGATTGTTTATCTCCACTTCTCCTAATGTTATCATAATTAGAATTATTTATCTCTTGTCATTTATTCTTTGGATAGAGATTCTTATAGAGTTTACATTGAATGCTTTATTGCAGTTTTTTTTTTAATAGATTGTGTTCGGTTCATTATATTTGCATAGCACACATGATTTCTAAATTGGTTTTGGATTGATGCGATGCTTCAAGTTTTATTAGGATCTGTTATCATTCTTTTGTGCTGTTGCAAAATTTTGACCTTATCATGTATATACTTCTTTTGCAGGACCTGAGGCCTATTGCAAAGGATGCATCGTCGGATTATGCTATAAAAGCTTAGATTATTGGAAGTTTAAAGCAACTGCACAAAGCATCAGACTGGGAGCATGGGATAAAAGCGTATACGAATGATATTTAAATATATATATATATATATATATATATATATTTTTTTTTTTTTTAAGTATATAATTTTTGTTTTTCTTTTTATTTCTAACTCAAATATGATTATGCTTGGATGTTAGAACAATTTGATTCATTGTATTTCTTATCTCATTATATAAATGAAAATTAAATTTATGATCCTCAATTTAGTGGCCATTGTAATTTTTTTTATTGTAATATAGCAATTAAAATGATTTATCATGACAATTTTTTCTGTCAATTATAATATATATAAATATGTGTATATTATTCAATCAAATAAAAAAAAAGTAATAGTTTCATGATGAATATGTATCAGCAAAAAATTCATGACAAAAAATATTGTTATTATAAGCTAATCAATAAAGACGATATATGTTCATGCTAGACAATTGCCATCTTCGCCACTTAATAATATTTTATTATGACAAAAATATTTCATCACCATTTCTCATCCTTTAGTGACATTAAAGGGTTTGTCATTAAAGATACACACATATAATGACGATAAGATTTGGTCACCATAGTGTAATTATTTCGTGACGAAATATTTTAAAAAAGACGAAGTATATGTTGTCACTATATCTAAATCTCTAGTGACAATTATCTTATTCGTTACTGAATAATATTTTATTTACGACATAAATAATTCGTAATCATTTCTAAATTTTTTAGTGACCACAAATTTATTGTCACTAAATCTTACTTTTTTATGATTCATTTTGTCGTCATTATATAAATACATTTTGCAACAATTAAAATTTTGTCATTAAATTATGATTCTTTGATGACGAATAATATAAAACATGACAAATTAGTTAATTTGATTGTGACGAAAATTACGTCACTAAAATTTGGCAAAGTTGGTACTAAATGGACAATCGTCACTAAAATTAATATTTTAGTGACAATAAATTAAATTCGTCTTGTAAAGTAAAACTTTTAGTGACAAAATTCCATATTTAGTGACGAAATTTGAAACCAAATGTGACAATTTATTTGTCACTGTAGATTAAATGATATAGCGACGGTGACCTATAGCGTCGTCAAAAGATGACTTTAGATGACGAATTCAAATAACGTCGCATTTACCAAATACGACGCACTTACAGTAAGAATGAGTAATAAGCAGATACTACTGTTTCAAAAGAACAATTAGTAAGATTTCATTCAGGCAGCTGGACTGGACCACAACTAAATTACTCAACTGTTAAGAAAGAAGTTCTATCCATTGTTCTTTGCATATCCAAATTCCAAAGTGATATTTTTAACAAAAAATTCCTTCTAAGAATTGATTGTAAATCAGCAAAAGAGATACTACAAAAAGATGTTAAGAACATTGTTTCAAAACAAATATTTGCCAGGTGGCAAGCAATTCTATCAAGTTTTGATTTTGATATTGAATATATTAAAGGAGAAAATAATTGTCTTCCTGATTTTCTAACAAGAGAATTTTTGCAGAACTCAAAGGATGCAGAGACCAAGGTCGACGACTCCTAGCTACTATACTCAAAGAGCTATTGCTAATTATGGCAATACTAATCAATTCAAATCCCTTGAAGATATCCCAGCTCCCTCTTACGCCGGAGCAATTACTCAACCAATTACTCCATCTTTTCCTACCCAAAACAATACTCAGGTTATCCCATTGAAAAATGGATATTTCCTTAAACCCGAGGTTGAACATATTACTCCTACAACTCTTACCGTTCTTGGAAATCTATCCAAGCTAAACGAACTTACTCAAAACATTTTTCCTGCAAACTGTCAATGGTTTACGGATAATCCTATCAAGACTCAAGAGTTCTATGAATTTATCCTTGTAGACTCCGGGGCGGCTGAAATTACTCATACCTATCATCCTGATGATAGTAGAAAAATCTCTTATTCAAAATGTATTATTAAAAGGGTTTTACGTTTTAACGACTGGGATCGTCCGTATGAAAATAGATCCTTTTCGCAAAACTACAATCCAAAAGGGTATAACTATCCTGATTATAAAAACGCCTGGTTTAGAGCCTTTCTGAAAAGATCTTTTGATCACTCTTGGTTCTTCACCTTTAAGTCAGATTTTGTTAAAACCGCCTTCCCAGTCTGGTTCACGGAATGGTGGCGTGTATTTGGACCTATTACAGAAATGTTACCGACTTCGGTCAAGTTAGCCCAAAAACAGTTCCTTATGAGATCTAAAGAAGAACCCTTCCGAAGATATCTCATGTTTTATGCTGAATTTAAAGTACCCTGGATTTTATGTTGGAACTACTCCTTCAAACAGTTCTTTCCTCAGCCTTATAGCATCTCTATTATTAGAGAAGTTAAGGTTAAATGGTGGACTAATTACTCTGACAAATATTGTGATGTTAATATTATCAACAGGTTTTTTGAAACAGGTGAAAAACCAAGCTGGGAAAAGGAAAGTCAAGTTTTATCACAAACTAGACCAACTCCAAGACAGACCAGTTCTCAAGGTTTCGATATTTGTTTCGGACCTCCCCCTACTCCTAAAAAACCAACAAATACTCAATCCACTTCCAAACTCAAACACCGAGCCTCTTCATCCAAAGGTAAAGCAAAAAAAGGAAGAATCTTCTGATTCCGATCTTGATGAAGAAGATCAAAAATTATTCCAAAAATTAGCCAAACAATTTCTCAAAGCCAAAAAGAAATCTGGGTCTGAAATAGATTCCGAACCAGCTAGTTCTGATCACGACTATGATGATCTATTTGGTGGGCCCTGTGCCCAAGACCCTTTTCTTTAAAAGAATAGGAACATTAAAAATTTAGACAAATGAACGAATTTGTGATGTCTAAATTTCCTATCAATTACTCAAAATATTTTCCATAAAACAGGAATATCAATATTTTAGATAAATGAGCGAAAAGCGATATCTAAAATACCTGGTCATTACTCAAATACTCAATACAGGTACAAAAGATGAAGTATTCATACTTGACCAACACAAGATACCCTCATACAGAGAAGCCGCCGGTCCCACACTCAAAGCTCCACTCAAATTCGTCAAGATAGTCAAAAGTAATAAATAAAGATGATACCCACTACGCATCCATTATGCAGATGGACCCCTCTCCGCCTTTCCTATTGGCGGATTTAGTTCTTCTTTTTTCATTGTTTATTTCTGTTTCAAGTCCGCCTTGTCTATATAAGGACTTTGTTTGTGTTTTAGAGGAGCACGCTTGAGATTATACTCGCTCCTTCTCTCTCTCTCTCTAGATCTTTTCTTATCTTTTCTCTGTCCAAGTTCTTATACTCATTCTTACTGTAAGTTTTTATGTAATTCTGTTTTGTAAGTTTTCTTTCTTTATGTTTATCAATAAAATGTCTATTTTCCGCTTTTTACTTCGTTCCTGCTTCGATGGACCCATAAGATCCATAGGACCCATAAGATCCATATGCAGTAATTCAAAACAACGATGTGCTATGCAACGTGATAACATTTTATGTGACATTCTTACCTGCTTACCTTTTTAGCATGAACCGCATACAGTAGGTGTAACAATCTTCAGTTTAGGCAAACCTCTCACTGCTTCAGACTTAACCAATTTTTGCATGAATCTATAATTTGCATGTCCAAGTCTTTGATGTCATTGGGCATTATCATCACAATTTGACAAATGATATACTTTGTTTGTTCCAATTAGATAACAATTATCAGCTGACTTATTTCCAGTCATTAGACACTTATTATCCTTGTTTAGAACATAGCATGAATCTTTATCAAATTCAACATGCAAGTTGTCATCACATAGTTGACTTATATTAAGTAGATTAGCAAGTAAACCGTCAACATGCAAAACATTCTTAAGCTTAGGAAAACCTTCAACATTTAAGGTTCCCTTTCCAATGATTTTACCTTTTGATCCTCCACCATATGTAACAGTTCCACCATTACAGGGTTCATAATCAGATAAGTAGTTGACCAATCATATGTCTAGAACAACCACTATTCATAGATCAGGAACACATGCTTTCAGAGAAGTTTGAACAACATTACAAGTAACATGTTCTTTTTTTTTCTTAGCAGATTTTGACCAGTGTTTCTTATAATGTGAAGACATTTCAGACAACACTCTTTGAATTTCCAGATCTCTTTTCATCTTTTGACAGTAAGGATGAATATGACAAATTTCAGAACAATAGTGACACACATACTTCCTAACAGGTTTTTCAATCACATGTACTTTTGTTTCAGCAAAAAACTTAGTTTTTCCCTTCACAAATTTTACAGGATTATTCACATATTTAGAAGTAGTCTCACCACAATAGTCCAAACCATGTCTACTAGACTGTCCAGTAGTCAAAGAATCACTTACAATGGAAGAACTTTTAGAAAACTTCTTAAAACTTAAGGTAGAATTTTTCAACTCTTCCTTTAGCTTAGAAATTTCTAAATCCTTCCTTGTTAGAATGACTTCCAACTTTGTCAGTCTCTCTGAGATCATCATTCTCTTTGGCTATACTGGAATCATCATTACTTATGTCATTAGAACCTGTCTCATCAACACACCCATTAAAACAGTTCAAATCTGAATGATTTTTAACAAATGTTATTTCTGATGTTACAACATTGGAAACATCATCAGTGTCTAGATCATCCAGATCATCATCTAAAGAATCATCATAATCAATTCTTGCTGAAAAAGCTAATTTCTCATCTTTAGAACCTTCAGGTTCATCATCATCTGAGTCATCACTAAAGGTAACATTAAAATTCAGTTTCTGTCTTAATCTGGTATTTGCACACTCATTTGCATAATGTCCAAATCCAGTACATGCATCACATCTAACTGATTTTCTAAATTCAGGATCATACCTTGATTTATTACCTCTGAATTGCCTTGATTGATTCTGATCCTTCCTTTTCTCTGGGTCTGATGGTGTGTTGTTAAAAGGAGTCCTCTGTTGGACATTTCCTCTGGTTCTGTTCAGTTTTTTCTTCAGGTAGGAATTGAACTTCTTTGTAAGAAAGGCAATATGCTCAGGAGTGTTGTAACATTGGTCTAAAACATCTTCATCAGACTCAACCTCAGTCATAAAGTGCTGATTTTCAGTGTTAGAAGATGTTTCACCTTTGAAAACAACAACCTTCTTTCCTTCACTTGTATCATCAGATTGAGTTGTGTTCATCTCATATGTTTTGAGAATACTTACAAGCTCATTCTGACTTAAAGTGTCAGTGTCTTTGGCTTCTTCAATAGCACAAATTTTTGCATCGAACCGTTTAGGAACAGATCGCAAAATTTTGTGTACAACTCGTACATTGGAAATTGGATCACCAAGTGCGTGTGATTCGTTGACAATCTCACTCAGTCTCTCATTATAAGCCGTGATCGTCTCATCGTCCTTCATCCTTAGATTCTCGAACTTGGTTCCAAGCATACGAAGTTTGGTCCTTCGAACACTTCCACTTCCTTCGCAGTGTTCTTGAAGCCTCTCCCATGCATCTTTAGTCGTGGTACACGTTGATATAATCTTGAAAATAGACACATCAACAGAGGTAAAGATAGCATTGAGAGCTTTGGAATTGTAGCTCGCCGTCGTAGTCTCCTCATTTGTCCATTCAATCTCCCGTTTGACTCTTGTCTCGCCATCATCATCTGCTTGATTTCTGGGCCATTCCCAGTCGGTCAGAACACTTCTCCAAGCATGTTCATCAATTGACTTGATGTACATACACATCTTAGGTTTCCAATAGGCATAGTTGTTTCCATCTAGTATGGGAGGCCTAAGTGGGGTGTTTACAGGATATTCCATAGCAAAAGACACACTTAAAAAATCAGGATCTAAACTTAGTATATTAAGTGTATGGCTCTGGTGCCAATTGAAAGTGTGCGTGTGTTATAAAGTGCAGATGTTGTAATAAATGTTAAAACAAATATTACAACAAACTGAGAAATCAGAATATAAAATGTGTACATCAGAAGACTTAAACACACAATTACGAGATGTAATACTTTTTAACACAAACTATATAAAATAGCTTGTGCCAGCCTTACGACGAAACGTTCACTATAACAAGATTAGTGATACAAAAGTTGTGTGAAGAGTAAAATCGTTCACAACGGAAACAAGACTCGATATCACCTATCAAATCTAAATTGGCTAAGTGTATATCACAATACACTGTCAAAGTTGATCTCACTCTATATCTATGATCTCTCTAACTATGGATATAGGTTCGACCGCAAGTTATACGAGAAGAACTCTACTTCTAAGTATAACATAAATGTTGGAATAACTGCCATATCACCTTTAAACTCAGGATCGACACTAGAGTAGGTGTACTCGTTTACTCCACACTTGGTACTGAAAACTTCGGCTTCTATTTATAGATGGAAGTCTTCAATCCGAAAATAACTTCTTTATGTAACCGCTCCATGATCTTCATGTAATCCCACGTTCTTATCTTTATTCCTGATATTTCTTGATGCAACCGCTTGATCTAGATTGTTCTAAAACGTCCTGGATAAGTCTGGATCGTGTAGGTCCTTGTAGATCCTTCTGTAACGCATAACCGCTCATGTTGCAACCAATGTTATGCAACATTCACTGCAACATTGAGTATTCCAGAACCTTGTAGATCCTTCTAGATCTTCATCATGCATGTTAAAACATCTAAGACAACATCCATCGAAGCAGGAACGAAGTAATAAGCGGAAAATAGACATTTTATTGATAAACATAAAGAAAGAAAACTTACAAAACAGAATTACATAAAAACTTACAGTAAGAATGAGTATAAGAACTTGGACAGAGAAAAGATAAGAAAAGATCTAGAGAGAGAGAGAGAAGGAGCGAGTATAATCTCAAGCGTGCTCCTCTAAAACCCAAACAAAGTCCTTATATAGACAAGGCGGACTTGAAACAGAAATAAACAATGAAAAAAGAAGAACTAAATCCGCCAATAGGAAAGGCGGAGAGGGGTCCATCTGCATAATGGATGCGTAGTGGGTATCATCTTTATTTATTACTTTTGACTATCTTGACGAATTTGAGTGGAGCTTTGAGTGTGGGACCGGCGGCTTCTCTGTATGAGGGTATCTTGTGTCGGTCAAGTATGAATACTTCATCTTTTGTACCTGTATTGAGTATTTGAGTAATGACCAGGTATTTTAGATATCGCTTTTCGCTCATTTATCTAAAATATTGATATTCCTGTTTTATGGAAAATATTTTGAGTAATTGATAGGAAATTTAGACATCACAAATTCGTTCATTTGTCTAAATTTTTAATGTTCCTATTCTTTTAAAGAAAATGGTCTTGGGCACAGGGCCCACCAAATAGATCATCATAGTCGTGATCAGAACTAGCTGGTTCGGAATCTATTTCAGACCCAGATTTCTTTTTGGCTTTGAGAAATTGTTTGGCTAATTTTTGGAATAATTTTTGATCTTCTTCATCAAGATCGGAATCAGAAGATTCTTCCTTTTTTGCTTTACCTTTGGATGAAGAGGCTCGGTGTTTGAGTTTGGAAGTGGATTGAGTATTTGTTGGTTTTTTAGGAGTAGGGGGAGGTCCGAAACAAATATCGAAACCTTGAGAACTGGTCTGTCTTGGAGTTGGTCTAGTTTGTGATAAAACTTGACTTTCCTTTTCCCAGCTTGGTTTTTCACCTGTTTCAAAAAACCTGTTGATAATATTAACATCACAACATTTGTCAGAGTAATTAGTCCACCATTTAACCTTAACTTCTCTAATAATAGAGATGCTATAAGGCTGAGGAAAGAACTGTTTGAAGGAGTAGTTCCAACATAAAATCCAGGGTACTTTAAATTCAGCATAAAACATGAGATATCTTCGGAAGGGTTCTTCTTTAGATCTCATAAGGAACTGTTTTTGGGCTAACTTGACCGAAGTCGGTAACATTTCTGTAATAGGTCCAAATACACGCCACCATTCCGTGAACCAGACTGGGAAGGCGGTTTTAACAAAATCTGACTTAAAGGTGAAGAACCAAGAGTGATCAAAAGATCTTTTCAGAAAGGCTCTAAACCAGGCGTTTTTATAATCAGGATAGTTATACCCTTTTGGATTGTAGTTTTGCGAAAAGGATCTATTTTCATACGGACGATCCCAGTCGTTAAAACGTAAAACCCTTTTAATAATACATTTTGAATAAGAGATTTTTCTACTATCATCAGGATGATAGGTATGAGTAATTTCAGCCGCCCCGGAGTCTACAAGGATAAATTCATAGAACTCTTGAGTCTTGATAGGATTATCCGTAAACCATTGACAGTTTGCAGGAAAAATGTTTTGAGTAAGTTCGTTTAGCTTGGATAGATTTCCAAGAACGGTAAGAGTTGTAGGAGTAATATGTTCAACCTCGGGTTTAAGGAAATATCCATTTTTCAATGGGATAACCTGAGTATTGTTTTGGGTAGGAAAAGATGGAGTAATTGGTTGAGTAATTGCTCCGGCGTAAGAGGGAGCTGGGATATCTTCAAGGGATTTGAATTGATTAGTATTGCCATAATTAGCAATAGCTCTTTGAGTATAGTAGCTAGGAGTCGTCGACCTTGGTCTCTGCATCCTTTGAGTTCTGCAAAAATTCTCTTGTTAGAAAATCAGGAAGACAATTATTTTCTCCTTTAATATATTCAATATCAAAATCAAAACTTGATAGAATTGCTTGCCACCTGGCAAATATTTGTTTTGAAACAATGTTCTTAACATCTTTTTGTAGTATCTCTTTTGCTGATTTACAATCAATTCTTAGAAGGAATTTTTTGTTAAAAATATCACTTTGGAATTTGGATATGCAAAGAACAATGGATAGAAATTCTTTCTTAACAGTTGAGTAATTTAGTTGTGGTCCAGTCCAGCTGCCTGAATGAAATCTTACTAATTGTTCTTTTGAAACAGTAGTATCTGCTTCAGTTTGAGTAACCTGCTTTAATATCCCCCCGAAACCGAAGTCAGAGGCATCTGTTTCTATGATCATAAAAGCATTCTTTTTAGGTATTCCTAAACAGGGTAGCGACTTAACCTGTTTTTTGATAGATCTTACAATATTAGTATGGGTGTCGGTCCATGCTGGTGGATTCTTTTTTAATCTTTGAAATAAAGGGTTGCAGATTATGCGAAGCTTAGGGAAAAAGTCTGAAATATAATTTAAACAACCTAAGAATCTTTGTAATTGAGTTTTTTCTTTTATGATATCTGGGAATTTATCTGCAAAGTCAATAGCTCTCGCTATTGGTTTGATAGTTCCTCTGAATATTTCGTGACCAAGAAATCTAATTTTTGTCTGAAATAATTTGATTTTGGAGGCAGATATTGCTAAACCATTTTTCTTTACTATTTGTAAAAAAAATATTTAAATGCTTAAAGTGTTGGTCTAAATTTTTGGAATAAATAAGTACATCATCAATATAACAAATAGAGAAATCAGAATAATCATTGAATATATCATTCATTATGTTTTGGAATTCTGAGGGAGCATTTTTTAGTCCAAAAGGCATTACATTCCATTCGTAATGCCCAAAGGGGACTGTAAAAGCTGTTTTATACTTATCTTTTTCATTAACTTGTATTTGCCAAAATCCTGATTTTAAATCGAATTTGGAAAACACATAAGCATTTTGAAGTCTATTAATAAGGTCTCTTTTATTAGGGATAGGATATCTAATCCATTCTAGTACTTCATTAAGTGGTTTATAATTAATAACGAGACGAGGAACTCCTCTCTCCTTTTAAGCTTGATTATTGACATAAAAGGCTACACAACTCCAAGGGGATTTAGAGTGCCTGATAAGTTTTTTGTTTAAAAGGGAATCTATTTCCTTCTTGCAAACATTTAATAAATCATGGTTCATTTGAATAGGTCTTGCTTTAGTAGGAATGAATTTTTCGTTAAAATTTGTTACATAGGGAAGAGAAACCATATGTTTCTTTCTTTCCCAAAAGGCATTGGGAAGTTCAGAGCAAACTTCTAGTTTGATTTTTGATTCTAAATCTGATATCCTTTTTTGCATAACCTTGTCTTTTAGGTCTTCTTCAATTTTTAAATAAGAGATTTCTTCTTTAAGAGTTTCTATATGTAATTTTTTATTTTGAATAGAATTAATTTGTTTAAAAACAAAATGATTCTGTAGAAGGGATATTTCTCTATCTTTAATAGGATTTAAGAATTTAAAATTTATATCTTTTCCCATAATATTAGTAGTGATTCCATTACCATTAACCATAAAAGGGTATATGGTAGTTAGGAAAGGATTTCCTAAAATAATATTTTGATTAAGATTTTTAACAAGTATGAAAGGTGTTTTAAAACAATACCCTTCATTACAAATATGGGAATTAGTAAGTTTGTATTCAATGTTTAAGGGAGTAGCATTAGCTGCCACAAGTCTTTCATTAGTTTTTTCATAGTATTTATAAGGTATAAGTCCTTCTCTTATGCAGTTTTGATCTGCTCCGCTGTCTATTAGACAGGAAACATTGATACGGAAGTCATTAACAACCAAAGTAATAATTGAATACCATTTTTGATAAGAGATACTTTGAATGGCTAATTCAGTTATTTTATTATCTTCTTTAGTTTGTTCTAAAGGTGGATTTGAGCTTTCTGGTAAGTCTTGCGGTATTTCTATTTTTGAGAAATCATATTTTGCTAGGGAAAGCTTTGTCTCTATTTCTAGATCTTTGGTATGTAAAGTAGTAATTTCTTTTTGTAAATTATTGATTTCAAATTTAAGGTTATTAATTTCTTTTCTTAAATCATTAGTGGAGACAGCCATAGAGGTTTGACTAGAGAAGGAAGAAGTTGGTACTTTGCTTAGTATTTTGGTGATGCTAAAGGGTTCAAGATTATTCATTAATTTATTAGTCTCTTTTATCACCAGTTTTTTCTTTGCTTAAGACCAATTCTTTTAGTCTGATAAGATAATTTTGTCTATCCTCAGGGTTAGGAACCTTTTCAATGAGATCGAAAAGAAGTTCTTGTTCTGAGTTGTCATTAGTGATGACATTTATAGATAAAGGACAGAATCCATTGCAAGATTCATCACTATCACTAGAAGTAGTTTGAGAAATATTATCATCAACATTATCTTCTTGTTCAGAAGTTTCTGATACTTCTGGAGTGTCAGAAATCATAAGAGCAGATATTTTTTGTTTAAGGTCTTCGTCATCTTGAAATATTTCATCAATCTTTTTCTTAAGGGGGCAAGCATCAGCTTTATGTCCCTTTTTATGGCATTTATAACAAGTGGGTTGATAGTTTTTATCTTTGTTAAAACTTTTCTTGAAAGGTTTTGTATTAGGCTTATTAGAAGTTTTATCATTGCTAAAGAACCTTTTCTTTTTATGTGGTTTTGAAGAATTTTTTAATTTTTTCTTTTTAGAAGAAGGGGCTTGGATTTTTTGCATGCCAAAGGCTTGGCAAAATGTTCCAATTTCTTTTTTATAGCTAGATTTTTCTTTACCGTATCTACTTTGAATTTTGAGTTCAGAACATAGAAGTAAACCTTCTTTTTTGATAAAAGCAAATAGTTGTCCGTAGGTAATTTCATTAAAATTTACTACGTCACAAGCTTCTTTTAGTTTTTGATGTATTCTAGTACCAAATAATCTTGGTAAACCTGCGATGAATCTTTCTTTCCAGAAAGGAGCATTACAGTCTGATCTTTTTAAAACTAGAGTAAGGAAAACATTCTTATACCACCTATAGTCTGATAAAATGGGACAAGAAAGATTGGATAGAACTATTTGACTAGATTCATTATCTTCTCTAGGATTTCCTATGAAATACATGGCTATGGTAATAATTAGATAATCAGTGGCATCAGATTTCAAAATAATGGAACCGTCTTCCATTTCAGTAGTAGAAGTATGTTGATAAATGTTTATTTTATCTGTTTCACTAATTGAATTATCCCACCAATGTTTTAACTGACCATTAAAACCGGAGACTATAACAGCGGCAATTTGGTCTTGAGTGAGATTTGATTTGATACCGTAAGCCATTCCGGCCATACCCATTTCTTGTAAGGTATTTATAATTTCATTTTCAGACTTCCCGTCTATATTCCATTCTTGAATAGAAGTTCCGTTGAATTTAGAAGTCCTAAATTGGGAACGTTCTTCAAATTGCATATCAGGAGGAGTGGGTTTGCTATAGTGATTTTTAAAACCAGCATTGTATCTTATTCTATTAATGCTAGGATCTTCATCAGTCTCTTCTAGAGCATCAATATCTCTTTCTAAACAACTGATATTTTCATTAGTATTGGAAGAGGATGCTAAAGCAGCAAGTTGGCTATTGATTTTACTAACTATACTTTCATTAGTAACTAATTTAGTTTTGAGTTTCTTTTCAATATTTTCAGGGATACTGATAGACTTGAAATGAGGAGTAGAAAGATTGTTAGGAAAATTACTTGAGCTTTGAATACTAAAGGTTTTAGAGTCAATCTTATTGGATAATAAATCGACTAACACTCAAATTGGTGTTTTACGTTGGTAAGCGTTATTCCGTTGGTAAGCCTTGATTGGTGTTCCCGGTTGTGTTCCAGTAAAACTTCAGTACTTGATAATAATCTAATTATTATTAAACACTATTAATAATTTAAATACTGATGACGTCTAGGCTTAGAGCAATGCTTTCCAAAAATAGAACTACTAATAATTCTGGTATTGTCTGTAGTAGTGACATTTCTATGCCTACTAATTATTCTAATTGGACTATACCTGATCAACCTATCAATTCTCTTTATCAAATTGGTCTCCTTGATTTCAAGGTTGCTTATTCTATTAAAACTCATGAAGAAACTATCTCTATACAAAATGAATTTCAAAGTATACCTTTATTATCTAAGGTTTCTATTCAAAAATATTTAGAGAAAAATTTTAGATATATGCATTTTGGACTTATTCAAGTAACTATTAAGCCCTTAGTTCACATGGGAGTTGACGCTCCAGTTTATATTGCTCTTAGAGATAATAGACTTATTAAGTATAAAAACTCTTTATTATCCATGATTCAAACTAATATTTGCAATGGGCCTATGTACTTCAACTGTGCCCCAAATTTTAGTGTTGACCTTACTGATCCCCATATTTTAGATTCCTTGATATTAGACATTCATCTTAAGAATAATGAATTCAAAGACAACTGTAAGAATTTTGCAGTTATATTTTGGGTTTATTATAGGGTTATGTCTTCCCAGATTAATCCTAAATTCATGTTTACTCCAACTGACAAAGATGAAACTGTTTTACTACAAGTAAATGCAGATAATCCAAGTACTTTTATTCCTAAAAGACTTAAATGGAATGAAATAACCATTCCAGAAGAATTTATTATTCAAGCCCCTCAAATTCCTAGGAACATTACTAGAAGAGAGGTATCTGATATCTCTGAAGATTCCAATGGAAGAATACTCATTAGATTTAATTCCTTTAGAGAAACAAGGAATAATCGCATACAAGAAGTTAATTCTAGGCAATCCTTTTCTGATAACTCTAGCCGGATTAATAATCCTTTCAGGTCTAGTGTTGCTTCTACCTCTACTAATGCTTTTATTAATAATGAAATGAATGTTAATTACAAAAGCCCTTTACCAGATACGAATTATCAAAGTAATGAATCCTCGGTAGGATCTCCTACTCATTCCCAGATGGCTGGGATAAATGTTATTGAAGTTCTAGACTTCTCTGCTAACTTTAAATATCTTGATGAAGAATTTAATGATTCTGATAATCAAGAAAGAAGAGATTGGTTTTTAAAATTAGACAAATCTTTTCGTGACAAACTTCAAAAGGAATGGATAAAAGATCTTCAAATGTATAAATTTAATTTCCCTATTTTAAATTGGTTTGACACTTATTGCCAAATCGAGGATATTCAAAATGTCTACTCTTTAGAACAAATTAATGTTCAAACAAACCTTTATAAAAAATGGGAACTAGCAGACGGTAATAATATTACTGCTATACATCCCCCTTTACAAAGTATAAAAATACAAGTAGCTGATGAACAGGTCATCGCTGCTCCTTTTAAAACTGGTAGGAGTGGTTCGGATCCACCTACTATGGTAGATATTAAAAAAATTCATGAACAAAATAATTTTTCTAATCAAATTCTTCATACTATTGCAGACCAAGTCGATTTATTATCCAATAAGATTGACTCTAAAACCTTTAGTATTCAAAGCTCAAGTAATTTTCCTAACAATCTTTCTACTCCTCATTTCAAGTCTATCAGTATCCCTGAAAATATTGAAAAGAAACTCAAAACTAAATTAGTTACTAATGAAAGTATAGTTAGTAAAATCAATAGCCAACTTGCTGCTTTAGCATTCTCTTCCAACACTAATGAAAATATCAGTTGTTTAGAAAGAGATATTGATGCTCTAGAAGAGACTGATGAAGATCCTAGCATTAATAGAATAAGATACAATGCTGGTTTTAAAAATCACTATAGCAAACCCACTCCTCCTGATATGCAATTTGAAGAACGTTCCCAATTTAGGACTTCTAAATTCAACGGAACTTCTATTCAAGAATGGAATATAGACGGGAAGTCTGAAAATGAAATTATAAATACCTTACAAGAAATGGGTATGGCCGGAATGGCTTACGGTATCAAATCAAATCTCACTCAAGACCAAACTGCCGCTGTTATAGTCTCCGGTTTTACTGGTCAGTTAAAACATTGGTGGGATAATTCAATTAGTGAAACAGATAAAATAAACATTTATCAACATACTTCTACTACTGAAATGGAAGACGGTTCCATAATTTTGAAATCTGATGCCACTGATTATCTAATTATTACCATAGCCATGTATTTCATAGGAAATCCTAGAGAAGATAATGAATCTAGTCAAATAGTTCTATCCAATCTTTCTTGTCCCACTTTATCAGACTATAGGTGGTATAAGGATGTTTTCCTTACTCCAGTTTTAAAAAGATCAGACTGTAATGCTCCTTTCTGGAAAGAAAGATTCATCGCAGGTTTACCAAGATTATTTGGTACTAGAATACATCAAAAACTAAAAGAAGCTTGTGACGTAGTAAATTTTAATGAAATTACCTACGGACAACTATTTGCTTTTATCAAAAAAGAAGGTTTACTTCTATGTTCTGAACTCAAAATTCAAAGTAGATACGGTAAAGAAAAATCTAGCTATAAAAAAGAAATTGGAACATTTTGCGAAGCCTTTGGCATGCAAAAAATCCAAGCCCCTTCTTCTAAAAAGAAAAAATTAAAAAATTCTTCAAAACCACATAAAAAGAAAAGGTTCTTTAGCAATGATAAAACTTCTAATAAGCCTAATACAAAACCTTTCAAGAAAAGTTTTAACAAAGATAAAAACTATCAACCCACTTGTTATAAATGCCATAAAAAGGGACATAAAGCTGATGCTTGCCCCCTTAAGAAAAAGATTGATGAAATATTTCAAAATGACGAAGACCTTAAACAAAAAATATCTGCTCTTATGATTTCTGACACTCCAGAAGTATCAGAAACTTCTGAACAAGAAGATAATGTTGATGATAATATTTCTCAAACTACTTCTAGTGATAGTGATGAATCTTGCAATGGATTCTGTCCTTTATCTATAAATGTCATCACTAATGACAACTCAGAACAAGAACTTCTTTTCGATCTCATTGAAAAGGTTCCTAACCCTGAGGATAGACAAAATTATCTTATCAGACTAAAAGAATTGGTCTTAAGCAAAGAAAAAACTGGTGATAAAAAGACTAATAAATTAATGAATAATCTTGAACCCTTTAGCATCACCAAAATACTAAGCAAAGTACCAACTTCTTCCTTCTCTAGTCAAACCTCTATGGCTGTCTCCACTAATGATTTAAGAAAAGAAATTAATAACCTTAAATTTGAAATCAATAATTTACAAAAAGAAATTACTACTTTACATACCAAAGATCTAGAAATAGAGACAAAGCTTTCCCTAGCAAAATATGATTTCTCAAAAATAGAAATACCGCAAGACTTACCAGAAAGCTCAAATCCACCTTTAGAACAAACTAAAGAAGATAATAAAATAACTGAATTAGCCATTCAAAGTATCTCTTATCAAAAATGGTATTCAATTATTACTTTGGTTGTTAATGACTTCCGTATCAATGTTTCCTGTCTAATAGACAGCGGAGCAGATCAAAACTGCATAAGAGAAGGACTTATACCTTCTAAATACTATGAAAAAACTAATGAAAGACTTGTGGCAGCTAATGCTACTCCCTTAAACATTGAATACAAACTTACTAATTTCCATATTTGTAATGAAGGGTATTGTTTTAAAACACCTTTCATACTTGTTAAAAATCTTAATCAAAATATTATTTTAGGAAATCCTTTCCTAACTACCATATACCCTTTTATGGTTAATGGTAATGGAATCACTACTAATATTATGGGAAAAGATATAAATTTTAAATTCTTAAATCCTATTAAAGATAGAGAAATATCCCTTCTACAGAATCATTTTGTTTTTAAACAAATTAATTCTATTCAAAATAAAAAATTACATATAGAAACTCTTAAAGAAGAAATCTCTTATTTAAAAATTGAAGAAGACCTAAAAGACAAGGTTATGCAAAAAAGGATATCAGATTTAGAATCAAAAATCAAACTAGAAGTTTGCTATGAACTTCCCAATGCCTTTTGGGAAAGAAAGAAACATATGGTTTCTCTTCCCTATGTAACAAATTTTAACGAAAAATTCATTCCTACTAAAGCAAGACCTATTCAAATGAACCATGATTTATTAAATGTTTGCAAGAAGGAAATAGATTCCCTTTTAAACAAAAAACTTATCAGGCACTCTAAATCCCCTTGGAGTTGTGCAGCCTTTTATGTCAATAATCAAGCTGAAAAGGAGAGAGGAGTTCCTCGTCTCGTTATTAATTATAAACCACTTAATGAAGTACTAGAATGGATTAGATATCCTATCCCTAATAAAAGAGACCTTATTAATAGACTTCAAAATGCTTATGTGTTTTCCAAATTCGATTTAAAATCAGGATTTTGGCAAATACAAGTTAATGAAAAAGATAAGTATAAAATAGCTTTTACAGTCCCCTTTGGGCATTACGAATGGAATGTAATGCCTTTTGGACTAAAAAATGCTCCCTCAGAATTCCAAAACATAATGAATGATATATTCAATGATTATTCTGATTTCTCTATTTGTTATATTGATGATGTACTTATTTATTCCAAAAATTTAGACCAACACTTTAAGCATTTAAATATTTTTTTACAAATAGTAAAGAAAAATGGTTTAGCAATATCTGCCTCCAAAATCAAATTATTTCAGACAAAAATTAGATTTCTTGGTCACGAAATATTCAGAGGAACTATCAAACCAATAGCAAGAGCTATTGACTTTGCAGATAAATTCCCAGATATCATAAAAGAAAAAACTCAATTACAAAGATTCTTAGGTTGTTTAAATTATATTTCAGACTTTTTCCCTAAGCTTCGCATAATCTGCAACCCTTTATTTCAAAGATTAAAAAAGAATCCACCAGCATGGACCGACACCCATACTAATATTGTAAGATCTATCAAAAAACAGGTTAAGTCGCTACCCTGTTTAGGAATACCTAAAAAGAATGCTTTTATGATCATAGAAACAGATGCCTCTGACTTCGGTTTCGGGGGGATATTAAAGCAGGTTACTCAAACTGAAGCAGATACTACTGTTTCAAAAGAACAATTAGTAAGATTTCATTCAGGCAGCTGGACTGGACCACAACTAAATTACTCAACTGTTAAGAAAGAAGTTCTATCCATTGTTCTTTGCATATCCAAATTCCAAAGTGATATTTTTAACAAAAAATTCCTTCTAAGAATTGATTGTAAATCAGCAAAAGAGATACTACAAAAAGATGTTAAGAACATTGTTTCAAAACAAATATTTGCCAGGTGGCAAGCAATTCTATCAAGTTTTGATTTTGATATTGAATATATTAAAGGAGAAAATAATTGTCTTCCTGATTTTCTAACAAGAGAATTTTTGCAGAACTCAAAGGATGCAGAGACCAAGGTCGACGACTCCTAGCTACTATACTCAAAGAGCTATTGCTAATTATGGCAATACTAATCAATTCAAATCCCTTGAAGATATCCCAGCTCCCTCTTACGCCGGAGCAATTACTCAACCAATTACTCCATCTTTTCCTACCCAAAACAATACTCAGGTTATCCCATTGAAAAATGGATATTTCCTTAAACCCGAGGTTGAACATATTACTCCTACAACTCTTACCGTTCTTGGAAATCTATCCAAGCTAAACGAACTTACTCAAAACATTTTTCCTGCAAACTGTCAATGGTTTACGGATAATCCTATCAAGACTCAAGAGTTCTATGAATTTATCCTTGTAGACTCCGGGGCGGCTGAAATTACTCATACCTATCATCCTGATGATAGTAGAAAAATCTCTTATTCAAAATGTATTATTAAAAGGGTTTTACGTTTTAACGACTGGGATCGTCCGTATGAAAATAGATCCTTTTCGCAAAACTACAATCCAAAAGGGTATAACTATCCTGATTATAAAAACGCCTGGTTTAGAGCCTTTCTGAAAAGATCTTTTGATCACTCTTGGTTCTTCACCTTTAAGTCAGATTTTGTTAAAACCGCCTTCCCAGTCTGGTTCACGGAATGGTGGCGTGTATTTGGACCTATTACAGAAATGTTACCGACTTCGGTCAAGTTAGCCCAAAAACAGTTCCTTATGAGATCTAAAGAAGAACCCTTCCGAAGATATCTCATGTTTTATGCTGAATTTAAAGTACCCTGGATTTTATGTTGGAACTACTCCTTCAAACAGTTCTTTCCTCAGCCTTATAGCATCTCTATTATTAGAGAAGTTAAGGTTAAATGGTGGACTAATTACTCTGACAAATATTGTGATGTTAATATTATCAACAGGTTTTTTGAAACAGGTGAAAAACCAAGCTGGGAAAAGGAAAGTCAAGTTTTATCACAAACTAGACCAACTCCTTTGAAATCTTAGGATGTGAAAATCTTGATGAATAATATTAGTGTGTGTTTGTTTTGGGATTTTAGTAGGGTGAGATTTTGCTTTATGTCAAATCAATGTCTTTTAGTGATTGATGTTGTATTATTTTATTATATTGTGTAAGAGAAAAGTAGGAGAGAGGTTGATTGGATGATAAAAAAGTGATGATATGATTGTATTTAATTATATGAAAAATAGTAATAGGTTTATAGGTAGGGATTGAGTTTGAGATTTGAAAACCCGATTTTAAATCCCGAACTCGTATGGGGCGTGGATTGCAAAGTCCAAAGTCCATCCGTGTGAGTCCCAAAACAAACATACCCTAAGTTATTATCTAATTTACACTCAATTTGAGTTTTAAGATTTCAAAAGGATACATTATTGAAAATGGAGTTTCTTCCTTAATTACTAAGTTATAATCAAATTTACATTCAATTTGAGTTTTAAGATTTCAAAAGGATACATTATTGAAAATGGAGTTTCTTCCTTAATCACTAAGTTATTATCTAATTTACACTCAATTTGGGTTTTAAGATTTCAAAAGGATACATTATTGAAAATGGAGTTTCTTCCTTAATCACTAAGTAATAACCTAATTTACATTCAATTTGAGTTTTAAGATTTCAAAAGGATACATTATTGAAAATTGAGTTTCTTCCTTAATCACTAAGTATTAACCTAATTTACATTCAATTTGAGTTTTAAGATTTCAAAAGGATACATTATTGAAAATTGAGTTTCTTCCTTAATCACTAAGTATTAACCTAATTTACATTCAATTTGAGTTTTAAGATTTCAAAAGGATACATTATTGAAAATTGAGTTTCTTCCTTAATCACTAAGTATTAACCTAATTTACATTCAATTTGAGTTTTAGGATTTCAAAAGGATACATTATTGAAAATTGAGTTTCTTCCTTAATCACTAAGTATTAACCTAATTTACATTCAATTTGAGTTTTAGGATTTCAAAAGGATACATTATTGAAAATTGAGTTTCTTCCTTAATCACTAAGTATTAACCTAATTTACATTCAATTTGAGTTTTAAGATTTCAAATTAAAAAATTCTTCAAAACCACATAAAAAGAAAAGGTTCTTTAGCAATGATAAAACTTCTAATAAGCCTAATACAAAACCTTTCAAAAAAAGTTTTAACAAAGATAAAAACTATCAACCCACTTGTTATAAATGCCATAAAAAGGGACATAAAGCTGATGCTTGCCCCCTTAAGAAAAAGATTGATGAAATATTTCAAAATGACGAAGACCTTAAACAAAAAATATCTGCTCTTATGATTTCTGACACTCCAGAAGTATCAGAAACTTCTGAACAAGAAGATAATGTTAAAACTTGGAACATTTTGCGAAGCCTTTGGCATGCAAAAAATCCAAGCCCCTTCTTCTAAAAAGAAAAAATTAAAAAATTCTTCAAAACCACATAAAAAGAAAAGGTTCTTTAGCAATGATAAAACTTCTAATAAGCCTAATACAAAACCTTTCAAGAAAAGTTTTAACAAAGATAAAAACTATCAACCCACTTGTTATAAATGCCATAAAAAGGGACATAAAGCTGATGCTTGCCCCCTTAAGAAAAAGATTGATGAAATATTTCAAAATGACGAAGACCTTAAATAAAAAATATCTGCTCTGATACCATCGAAGCAGGAACGAAGTAATAAGCGGAAAATAGACATTTTATTGATAAACATAAAGAAAGAAAACTTACAAAACAGAATTACATAAAAACTTACAGTAAGAATGAGTATAAGAACTTGGAAGAAACACTCTAGATTTCTAATAGAGAGAGAGAGAGAAGGAGCGAGTATAATCTCAAGCGTGCTCCTCTAAAACACAAACAAAGTCCTTATATAGACAAGGCGGACTTGAAACAGAAATAAACAATGAAAAAAGAAGAACTAAATTCGCCAATAGGAAAGGCGGAGAGGGGTCCATCTGCATAATGGATGCGTAGTGGGTATCATCTTTATTTATTACTTTTGACTATCTTGACGAATTTGAGTGGAGCTTTGAGTGTGGGACCGGCGGCTTCTCTGTATGAGGGTATCTTGTGTCGGTCAAGTATGAATACTTCATCTTTTGTACCTGTATTGAGTATTTGAGTAATGACCATGTATTTTAGATATCGCTTTTCGCTCATTTATCTAAAATATTGATATTCCTGTTTTATGGAAAATATTTTGAGTAATTGATAGGAAATTTAGACATCACAAATTCGTTCATTTGTCTAAATTTTTAATGTTCCTATTCTTTTAAAGAAAAGGGTCTTGGGCACAGGGCCCACCAAATAGATCATCATAGTCGTGATCAGAACTAGCTGGTTCGGAATCTATTTCAGACCCAGATTTCTTTTTGGCTTTGAGAAATTGTTTGGCTAATTTTTGGAATAATTTTTGATCTTCTTCATCAAGATCGGAATCAGAAGATTCTTCCTTTTTTGCTTTACCTTTGGATGAAGAGGCTCGGTGTTTGAGTTTGGAAGTGGATTGAGTATTTGTTGGTTTTTTAGGAGTAGGGGGAGGTCCGAAACAAATATCGAAACCTTGAGAACTGGTCTGTCTTGGAGTTGGTCTAGTTTGTGATAAAACTTGACTTTCCTTTTCCCAGCTTGGTTTTTCACCTGTTTCAAAAAACCTGTTGATAATATTAACATCACAATATTTGTCAGAGTAATTAGTCCACCATTTAACCTTAACTTCTCTAATAATAGAGATGCTATAAGGCTGAGGAAAGAACTGTTTGAAGGAGTAGTTCCAACATAAAATCCAGGGTACTTTAAATTCAGCATAAAACATGAGATATCTTCGGAAGGGTTCTTCTTTAGATCTCATAAGGAACTGTTTTTGGGCTAACTTGACCGAAGTCGGTAACATTTCTGTAATAGGTCCAAATACACGCCACCATTCCGTGAACCAGACTGGGAAGGCGGTTTTAACAAAATCTGACTTAAAGGTGAAGAACCAAGAGTGATCAAAAGATCTTTTCAGAAAGGCTCTAAACCAGGCGTTTTTATAATCAGGATAGTTATACCCTTTTGGATTGTAGTTTTGCGAAAAGGATCTATTTTCATACGGACGATCCCAGTCGTTAAAACGTAAAACCCTTTTAATAATACATTTTGAATAAGAGATTTTTCTACTATCATCAGGATGATAGGTATGAGTAATTTCAGCCGCCCCGGAGTCTACAAGGATAAATTCATAGAACTCTTGAGTCTTGATAGGATTATCCGTAAACCATTGACAGTTTGCAGGAAAAATGTTTTGAGTAAGTTCGTTTAGCTTGGATAGATTTCCAAGAACGGTAAGAGTTGTAGGAGTAATATGTTCAACCTCGGGTTTAAGGAAATATCCATTTTTCAATGGGATAACCTGAGTATTGTTTTGGGTAGGAAAAGATGGAGTAATTGGTTGAGTAATTGCTCCGGCGTAAGAGGGAGCTGGGATATCTTCAAGGGATTTGAATTGATTAGTATTGCCATAATTAGCAATAGCTCTTTGAGTATAGTAGCTAGGAGTCGTCGACCTTGGTCTCTGCATCCTTTGAGTTCTGCAAAAATTCTCTTGTTAGAAAATCAGGAAGACAATTATTTTCTCCTTTAATATATTCAATATCAAAATCAAAACTTGATAGAATTGCTTGCCACCTGGCAAATATTTGTTTTGAAACAATGTTCTTAACATCTTTTTGTAGTATCTCTTTTGCTGATTTACAATCAATTCTTAGAAGGAATTTTTTGTTAAAAATATCACTTTGGAATTTGGATATGCAAAGAACAATGGATAGAACTTATTTCTTAACAGTTGAGTAATTTAGTTGTGGTCCAGTCCAGCTGCCTGAATGAAATCTTACTAATTGTTCTTTTGAAACAGTAGTATCTGCTTCAGTTTGAGTAACCTGCTTTAATATCCCCCCGAAACCGAAGTCAGAGGCATCTGTTTCTATGATCATAAAAGCATTCTTTTTAGGTATTCCTAAACAGGGTAGCGACTTAACCTGTTTTTTGATAGATCTTACAATATTAGTATGGGTGTCGGTCCATGCTGGTGGATTCTTTTTTAATCTTTGAAATAAAGGGTTGCAGATTATGCGAAGCTTAGGGAAAAAGTCTGAAATATAATTTAAACAACCTAAGAATCTTTGTAATTGAGTTTTTTCTTTTATGATATCTGGGAATTTATCTGCAAAGTCAATAGCTCTCGCTATTGGTTTGATAGTTCCTCTGAATATTTCGTGACCAAGAAATCTAATTTTTGTCTGAAATAATTTGATTTTGGAGGCAGATATTGCTAAACCATTTTTCTTTACTATTTGTAAAAAAAATATTTAAATGCTTAAAGTGTTGGTCTAAATTTTTGGAATAAATAAGTACATCATCAATATAACAAATAGAGAAATCAAAATAATCATTGAATATATCATTCATTATGTTTTGGAATTCTGAGGGAGCATTTTTTAGTCCAAAAGGCATTACATTCCATTCGTAATGCCCAAAGGGGACTGTAAAAGCTGTTTTATACTTATCTTTTTCATTAACTTGTATTTGCCAAAATCCTGATTTTAAATCGAATTTGGAAAACACATAAGCATTTTGAAGTCTATTAATAAGGTCTCTTTTATTAGGGATAGGATATCTAATCCATTCTAGTACTTCATTAAGTGGTTTATAATTAATAACGAGACGAGGAACTCCTCTCTCCTTTTCAGCTTGATTATTGACATAAAAGGCTGCACAACTCCAAGGGGATTTATAGTGCCTGATAAGTTTTTTGTTTAAAAGGGAATCTATTTCCTTCTTGCAAACATTTAATAAATCATGGTTCATTTGAATAGGTCTTGCTTTAGTAGGAATGAATTTTTCGTTAAAATTTGTTACATAGGGAAGAGAAACCATATGTTTCTTTCTTTCCCAAAAGGCATTGGGAAGTTCAGAGCAAACTTCTAGTTTGATTTTTGATTCTAAATCTGATATCCTTTTTTGCATAACCTTGTCTTTTAGGTCTTCTTCAATTTTTAAATAAGAGATTTCTTCTTTAAGAGTTTCTATATGTAATTTTTTATTTTGAATAGAATTAATTTGTTTAAAAACAAAATGATTCTGTAGAAGGGATATTTCTCTATCTTTAATAGGATTTAAGAATTTAAAATTTATATCTTTTCCCATAATATTAGTAGTGATTCCATTACCATTAACCATAAAAGGGTATATGGTAGTTAGGAAAGGATTTCCTAAAATAATATTTTGATTAAGATTTTTAACAAGTATGAAAGGTGTTTTAAAACAATACCCTTCATTACAAATATGGGAATTAGTAAGTTTGTATTCAATGTTTAAGGGAGTAGCATTAGCTGCCACAAGTCTTTCATTAGTTTTTTCATAGTATTTAGAAGGTATAAGTCCTTCTCTTATGTAGTTTTGATCTGCTCCGCTGTCTATTAGACAGGAAACATTGATACGGAAGTCATTAACAACCAAAGTAATAATTGAATACCATTTTTGATAAGAGATACTTTGAATGGCTAATTCAGTTATTTTATTATCTTCTTTAGTTTGTTCTAAAGGTGGATTTGAGCTTTCTGGTAAGTCTTGCGGTATTTCTATTTTTGAGAAATCATATTTTGCTAGGGAAAGCTTTGTCTCTATTTCTAGATCTTTGGTATGTAAAGTAGTAATTTCTTTTTGTAAATTATTGATTTCAAATTTAAGGTTATTAATTTCTTTTCTTAAATCATTAGTGGAGACAGCCATAGAGGTTTGACTAGAGAAGGAAGAAGTTGGTACTTTGCTTAGTATTTTGGTGATGCTAAAGGGTTCAAGATTATTCATTAATTTATTAGTCTTTTTATCACCAGTTTTTTCTTTGCTTAAGACCAATTCTTTTAGTCTGATAAGATAATTTTGTCTATCCTCAGGGTTAGGAACCTTTTCAATGAGATCGAAAAGAAGTTCTTGTTCTGAGTTGTCATTAGTGATGACATTTATAGATAAAGGACAGAATCCATTGCAAGATTCATCACTATCACTAGAAGTAGTTTGAGAAATATTATCATCAACATTATCTTCTTGTTCAGAAGTTTCTGATACTTCTGGAGTGTCAGAAATCATAAGAGCAGATATTTTTTGTTTAAGGTCTTCGTCATTTTGAAATATTTCATCAATCTTTTTCTTAAGGGGGCAAGCATCAGCTTTATATCCCTTTTTATGGCATTTATAACAAGTGGGTTGATAGTTTTTATCTTTGTTAAAACTTTTCTTGAAAGGTTTTGTATTAGGCTTATTAGAAGTTTTATCATTGCTAAAGAACCTTTTCTTTTTATGTGGTTTTGAAGAATTTTTTAATTTTTTCTTTTTAGAAGAAGGGGCTTGGATTTTTTGCATATGAAATCCCGCCTGCTTAAGCTTAATGCAGACGCTGCACAAATAACTAAGAGCCACTTGGTTTGCATTCTGCAAGCATACTATTGAGTATGGTTTTTGCCAATATTAATTTGATTTGATTGATTGGTTCGTAGACACAAATTGACTCTCACTAACATAGATTCTACTCCCTGCCAATTTTGTTTTCATATTTATTTTTATTTTTTTTTAATGTGAAACTTAATTACAGTATTCTAAATTTATTATTATGTAGCATGCTTTTGAAATCTTAAAACTCAAATTGAGTGTAAATTAGATAATGATTTAGTGATTAAGGAAGAAACTCCATTTTCAATAATGTATCCTTTTGAAATCTTAAAACCCAAATTGAGTGTAAATTAGATAATAACTTAGTGATTAAGGAAGAAACTCCATTTTCAATAATGTATCCTTTTGAAATCTTAAAACTCAAATTGAGTGTAAATTAGATAATAACTTAGTGATTAAGGAAGAAACTCCATTTTCAATAATGTATCCTTCCTTAATCACTAAGTTATTAGCTAATTTACACTCAATTTGAGTTTTATGATTTCAAAAGGATTCATTATTGAAAATGGTGTTTCTTCCTTAATCACTAAGTTATAATCTAATTTACACTCAATTTGAGTTTTAAGATTTCAAAAGGATACATTATTGAAAATGGAGTTTCTTCCTTGATCACTAAGTTATTATCTAATTTACACTCAATTTGAGTTTTAAGATTTCAAAAGGATACATTATTGAAAATGGAGTTTCTTCCTTGATCACTAAGTTATTATCTAATTTACACTCAATTTGAGTTTTAAGATTTCAAAAGGATACATTATTGAAAATGGAGTTTCTTCCTTAATCACTAAGTTATTAGCTAATTTACACTCAATTTGAGTTTTATGATTTCAAAAGGATTCATTATTGAAAATGGTGTTTCTTACTTAATCACTAAGTTATACTCTAATTTACACTCAATTTGAGTTTTAAGATTTCAAAAGGATTCATTATTGAAAATGGTGTTTCTTACTTAATCACTAAGTTATAATCTAATTTACACTCAATTTGAGTTTTAAGATTTCAAAATAATTCATTATTGAAAATGGAGTTTCTTCCTTAATCACTAAGTTATTACCTAATTTACACTCAATTTGAGTTTTAAAATTTCAAAAGGATACATTATTGAAAATGGAGTTTCTTCCTTAATCACTAAGTTATTATCTAATTTACACTCAATTCGAGTTTTAAGAATTCAAAAGGATACATTATTGAAAATGGAGTTTCTTCCTTAATCACTAAATTATTATCTTATTTACACTCAATTTGAGTTTTAAGATTTCCAAAGGATACATTATTGAAAATGGAGTTTCTTTCTTAATAACTAAGTTATAATCTAATTTACACTCAATTTGAGTTTTAAGATTTCTAATAAACGAATAATCTCAAGCGGAGTATAATCTCAAGCGTGCTCCTCTAAAACACAAACAAAGTCCTTATATAATCTAATTATTATTAAACACTATTAATAATTTAAATACTGATGACGTCTAGGCTTAGAGCAATCCAGTCCAGCTGCCTGAATGAAATCTTACTAATTGTTCTTTTGAAACAGTAGTATCTGCTTCAGTTTGAGTAACCTGCTTTAATATCCCCCCGAAACCGAAGTCAGAGGCATCTGTTTCTATGATCATAAAAGCATTCTTTTTAGGTATTCCTAAACAGGGTAGCGACTTAACCTGTTTTTTGATAGATCTTACAATATTAGTATGGGTGTCGGTCCATGCTGGTGGATTCTTTTTTAATCTTTGAAATAAAGGGTTGCAGATTATGCGAAGCTTAGGGAAAAAGTCTGAAATAAAATTTAAACAACCTAAGAATCTTTGTAATTGAGTTTTTTCTTTTATGATATCTGGGAATTTATCTGCAAAGTCAATAGCTCTCGCTATTGGTTTGATAGTTCCTCTGAATATTTCGTGACCAAGAAATCTAATTTTTGTCTGAAATAATTTGATTTTGGAGGCAAATATTGCTAAACCATTTTTCTTTACTATTTGTAAAAAAATATTTAAATGCTTAAAGTGTTGGTCTAAATTTTTGGAATAAATAAGTACATCATCAATATAACAAATAGAGAAATCAGAATAATCATTGAATATATCATTCATTATGTTTTGGAATTCTGAGGGAGCATTTTTTAGTCCAAAAGGCATTACATTCCATTCGTAATGCCCAAAGGGGACTGTAAAAGCTGTTTTATACTTATCTTTTTCATTAAATCACTAAGTTATTATCTAATTTATACTCAATTTGAGTTTTAAGATTTCAAAAGGATACATTATTGAAACTGGAGTTTCTTCCTTAATCACTAAGTTATAATCTAATTTACACTCAATTTGAGTTTTAAAATTTCAAAAGGATACATTATTGAAAATGGAGTTTCTTCCTTAATCACTAAGTTATTATCTAATTTACACTCAATTTGAGTTTTATGATTTCAAAAGGATACATTATTGAAAATAGAGTTTCTTCCTTAATTACTAAGTTATTATCTAATTTACACTCAATTTGAGTTTTAAGATTTCAAAAGGATACATTATTGAAAATGGAGTTTCTTCCTTAATCACTAAGTTATTATCTAATTTACACTCAATTTGGGTTTTAAGATTTCAAAAGGATACATTATTGAAAATGGAGTTTCTTCCTTAATCACTAAGTTATAATCTAATTTACACTCAATTTGAGTTTTAAGATTTCAAAAGGATACATTATTGAAAATGGAGTTTCTTCCTTAATCACTAAGTTATTATCTAATTTACACTCAATTTGAGTTTTAAGATTTCAAAAGGATACATTATTGAAAATGGAGTTTCTTCCTTAATTACTAAGTTATAATCTAATTTACACTCAATTTGAGTTTTAAGATTTCAAAAGGATACATTATTGAAAATGGAGTTGCTTCCTTAATCACTAAGTTATTATCTAATTTACACTCAATTTGAGTTTTAAGATTTCAAAAGGATACATTATTGAAAATGGAGTTTCTTCCTTAATTACTAAGTTATAATCTAATTTACACTCAATTTGAGTTTTAAGATTTCAAAAGGATACATTATTGAAAATGGAGTTTCTTCCTTAATTACTAAGTTATAATCTAATTTACACTCAATTTGAGTTTTAATATTTCAAAAGGATACATTATTGAAAATGGAGTTTCTTCCTTAATCACTAAGTTATTATCTAATTTATACTCAATTTGAGTTTTAAGATTTCAAAAGGATACATTATTGAAACTGGAGTTTCTTCCTTAATCACTAAGTTATTATCTATCTAATTTACACTCAATTTGAGTTTTAAGATTTCAAAAGGATACATTATTGAAAATGGAGTTTCTTCCTTAATCACTAAGTTATTATCTAATTTACACTCAATTTGAGTTTTAAGATTTCAAAAGGATACATTATTGAAAATGGAGTTTCTTCCTTAATCACTAAGTTATTATCTAATTTACACTCAATTTGGGTTTTAAGATTTCAAAAGGATACATTATTGAAAATGGAGTTTCTTCCTTAATCACTAAATCATTATCTAATTTACACTCAATTTGAGTTTTAAGATTTCAAAAGGATACATTATTGAAAATGGAGTTTCTTCCTGCTATTCTAATAAACGAATATCATATCAAAACTAACACCCAAAGCATGCAAAACTGTGTGTATTATTAATTTATAAGTGTAATGATATTATCCATTTGTTATATAGTTTTAGAGTATGTATAGAGTGAAATTGGTTCATATATAAATCATTGAAGGATATTTATTGTTTTCACTAAAGAATATTAGTTGTTTTCATTGAAGGGTATGTATTGTTTATACTGAAGATTATTAGTTTATTTTCACTAAACAACTAATAATCTTTAGTGAAAATAACTAATATTTTTTAGTAAAAATAATTAATATTCTTTAGTGAGAATAACTAATATCTTTCAATTGTTCATATATGATCCATTTTCACTCTATATTTTTTCATAATTTTAATGAATGAAAAATTAATATGGTGAACAAGTTTTAATGGGAGATTGACTCTTTACTAATTCTTACTAACTTGTATTTTTCATGAGCCAAACAATTTCGGTTTTATAATAGGATTTTTTAAATCATTATTTAAATTCAATGTATTTGAAAACTAAAATTTTATAATAATTTTTTGAAAGAAATGAAAAAGAAAAATATTTTTAAAATATTATGTAATTTTTTATGCATATATCATTTAAAACAAAGCATAGACTAAAATGATTCATATATGAATTATTGAAGGGTATTAGTTGTTTTTACTAAAGAGTATTAGTAGTTATCACTGAAGAGTATTAGTTGTTATCACCGAAGAGTATTAGTTGTTTTTACTAAAGAGTAATTTAGTGATAACAAATTAATACTCTTCAGTTTAAACAACTCATATCTTCACTGAAAATAACTAATACTCCCTCCGTCCCGCAACTTATTTCACGTTTTCCATTTTTGGGTGTCCCAACTCTTATTTAACACTCCCAAAATGAAAATAAATTACACACACAAAAGTCAATAAAACACCTTTTTATTATTTAATTATTTAATTTTACACTCACACACTTCACTTTTCTTAAATATTGTGCCAACCCCACATATGAAATAAGTTCCGGGACGGAAGGAGTATTATTTAATAAAAACAACTTATACCCTTCAAGGATTCATGTATGAACTAACTTCACTCTATACATACTCATCATTTAAATATATTAATAATACAATATTATATTTTATGATAAATAAATTATTTTTATTATATATATATATAATAATTTATGATGTAAAATTTATTTTTACGAAGATCTCGTATAATTGTGTTCACACGTGCATATGTATGTTAATAACAAAATTTGAGATAAAAAAATTTTGTTGGCGCCTTTTCAATTTTATAATGGCCGAACTTAAAAAAATTTGAATTCGAAGAATCCCACCATAATAGAATTTGTCCAAGGAAAACGTCTGACGTCATCCTTTATTAAATATCACATCACCCATAATTAGATATATGAAAAGAATATTTGCCTAAAATCCCCTATTATACTAATAGGGAGTTTCTAATGCTTATGTGTCGTCACGAGGTTTATTTCGCCAATGTGTCGTCATGTGGTTCATTTCGCTTATGTGTCGTTCTGAGGTTAACTTCGTGGAAGCCTACATGCCAATTTTATGAATCATATGTGTCATCTACGTGTCTTATTATACAATAAGGAATCTAACAAAAAAATTGTATCTACAAGGATTTGAACCCTAAATCTCATAAGTAATATTCATGATATTTACCAATTAAACTTTGTTATGAACATGTTTAAAGTTTGAATACTATTATATATAACTTAAGTTTAGAAAAGTATATTATAAATTTTACTATGATTATACCAATTTACATTTTACTTAACTATATTTAGGATATCCAATATATAAATTTTTTTATTGTGTTAGTAATGTAACTAAGTAATTTTAGTATATTTAATTCTACATACTATTACTAATTTGATTAAATAAATTTAAAAAATTCTAAATATGTGAAATTTTAATGTTTAATTGTGTTATTTTTATTGTTTCACTATATTTGAGGATTTTTTATTTCAAAATTTTTAATAATTTCCAATAATTTTATGAATATTCACTACATCTTTAGTTGTTTCAATCTGATATTTCGACTTGCACTTTTAAAAGGAAAAAAAAAATGCATGAGGTATCTGGCGCGTAGTTGAGAAAATTATGTCATAATTTAAAAGTGTATACTAAATAAAAACAAAATATTACGTGAATTTTTATAATAATATTGAAAATCGTAACTAAATTAAGATCAAGTCTGAAAATCGTGAATTAAAATGTTATCCCATAATTTTATGAATACATATTATTTGAATATATTTATTATACAATATAATTATGATATTTTATGATGAACATAATTATTTAAATATATATAACATTTATATAATTAATCTTTACAAAAATCCCGCGTGATACGCGGGTACTCATCTAGTATAGTAACTATATGCTCAAAATAATATTTTATTTCATTTAAAAGGATACTCTGATAAAATAATTGGTAGATATTTATGTTAATAGTAGAATTTAAATTTTAGATATAAAATATTCTTCTTCTTTAAAAGAAAATCTATATTGAAATTAGAGAGCAAATATCAATCACGACGCTCATCATGTTTTGAGTACCTCCATATCCCTAATTTCACATCGCCACATCGATTAATATTTTGCACTGAGTTTGACTTAGGACTTGAGGACTTTAGAGGGGTGGGGATTCTTCGCAACGATTTTTTCTTTTGAAAGATGGAGTGTTTAGATTTGCATCAATTGTACTGCTTGTAGAACAGAGTATATCTATTTTGCATCAATTATTTTTCCCTAATGATTCCCCCTGAGCAACTGTCCATTGGAAAGACCCAACCGACCAATGATGATGAATTATTATCATCCAGGTAAATTTGTTTATTCAATTATAATTGAGTATGATGTTTACGGGTCTTTTTTTACTTAAACTCGTCTAATCTGAACGGAATGAATTTGTCGTATTTAAATATGGTTGGGCGCTTTTTTTGGATTGTTTATCTCCACTTCTCCTAATGTTATCATAATTAGAATTATTTATCTCTTGTCATTTATTCTTTGGATAGAGATTCTTATAGAGTTTACATTGAATGCTTTATTGCAGTTTTTTTTTTAATAGATTGTGTTCGGTTCATTATATTTGCATAGCACACATGATTTCTAAATTGGTTTTGGATTGATGCGATGCTTCAAGTTTTATTAGGATCTGTTATCATTCTTTTGTGCTGTTGCAAAATTTTGACCTTATCATGTATATACTTCTTTTGCAGGACCTGAGGCCTATTGCAAAGGATGCATCGTCGGATTATGCTATCAAAGCTTAGATTATTGGAAGTTTAAAGCAACTGCACAAAGCATCAGACTGGGAGCATGGGATAAAAGCGTATACGAATGATATTTAAATATATATATATATATATATATATATATATATTTTTTTTTTTTTAAGTATATAATTTTTGTTTTTCTTTTTATTTCTAACTCAAATATGATTATGCTTGGATGTTAGAACAATTTGATTCATTGTATTTCTTATCTCATTATATAAATGAAAATTAAATTTATGATCCTCAATTTAGTGGCCATTGTAATTTTTTTTATTGTAATATAGCAATTAAAATGATTTATCATGACAATTTTTTCTGTCAATTATAATATATATAAATATGTGTATATTATTCAATCAAATAAAAAAAAGTAATAGTTTCATGATGAATATGTATCAGCAAAAAATTCATGACAAAAAATATTGTTATTATAAGCTAATCAATAAAGACGATATATGTTCATGCTAGACAATTGCCATCTTCGCCACTTAATAATATTTTATTATGACAAAAATATTTCATCACCATTTCTCATCCTTTAGTGACATTAAAGGGTTTGTCATTAAAGATACACACATATAATGACGATAAGATTTGGTCACCATAGTGTAATTATTTCGTGACGAAATATTTTAAAAAAGACGAAGTATATGTTGTCACTATATCTAAATCTCTAGTGATAATTATCTTATTCGTTACTGAATAATATTTTATTTACGACATAAATAATTCGTAATCATTTCTAAATTTTTTAGTGACCACAAATTTATTGTCACTAAATCTTACTTTTTTATGATGCATTTTGTCGTCATTATATAAATACATTTTGCAACAATTAAAATTTTGTCATTAAATTATGATTCTTTGATGACGAATAATATAAAACATGACAAATTAGTTAATTTGATTGTGACGAAAATTACGTCACTAAAATTTGGCAAAGTTGGTACTAAATGGACAATCGTCACTAAAATTAATATTTTAGTGACAATAAATTAAATTCGTCTTGTAAAGTAAAACTTTTAGTGACAAAATTCCATATTTAGTGACGAAATTTGAAACCAAATGTGACAATTTATTTGTCACTGTAGATTAAATGATATAGCGACGGTGACCTATAGCGTCGTCAAAAGATGACTTTAGATGACGAATTCAAATAACGTCGCATTTACCAAATACGACGCACTTACAACGACGTTCCTTGCTACGAAAAAAATTCGTCATGAAATACCTTTCGTGACGAAAATTGATGTTTTTATGACGAATTTTGTCGTGACTGATGGAAGCTCTTATCAATGAGTTCATCTCAGAAACTTTAAAAGAGTTTTGGGTTGATGCAAGGGATGAGTTCGTCAGACTCTGGTACGTAGTGAAGAAATGGGGCAACACTGAAGACATCAATGCCCACTTCACTGACTACTTGATGGACAATCACCCTGAACTTATTCAGAAGATCTTGTAGGAAGCTGACGCAGCCAATATCCAAGTGAAGGCTCCTGAGTTCATTGCTCGACCACAACCTCTAATCCCTGGAACAAACAAGCATGATACGAAGGCGATTATGACTAAAGTATTGAAGATAGCCAAGGCTTAAGGATATGTGAACCAACCTCAGAGAGTAGATGAGTTGAAGGTCAGAGTCTATGCTGGCTATGGACTCGAGCCTGAAATGAGATTAGTTTAGGTGTTCACAACCTCTTGTAATATTTTAAGTCATTGTACTCAATTCTCATATTATTCAATGAAATTTATTACTTTGCCCATAGACAAACACTCATTATCTTTTTGGCTGTCATTTAAATTCCGTACTTTATAAAGAATTGCTCTAACACTGACTTATCTTATAGATAGGACTTTGTTTTTCCTCTAAGTGTTTTGAGGATCTTTTCAATGTTTTGGCATCATCAAAAAGGAAGAAATTGTTGGGAAAATGTCAGTTTTGAATAGATCCCAAAGCCCCTGAAAAGATATTTTGCCTTAGTGGTCAGGCTAGTCTTGGTTGGATTAGTACTTAGTTATTTTACAATTCACAGGAACTCAATGAGAGGAGTACTCATTGATGACAATCAAGACTGAGGCCTGAAGACTCAGAGCACCATCCTAAACTTACGGAAGTCACTCTAAGCTGGCTGAGTAAGTGTCAGTGATGAAGAGTATGACCCTGAGGTCAATACTAACTCAGTCCTGAAGGAAACATGATGATACTGAGTAATGGAAAAAGACTTGGAGTAGGGCCAAGCAATGCAAAAGAAATATCAGCGTCAGGACACGACCATTGTGCTTGAGACAAAAAGAACTTAATATGACAAGCCTGAAGCCCAGGAATGAGTTCTGACATTCTCACCAACCTGATGACGTGGACCAATCCAGGAAGGACACACACGTATGGACCTGACATGGAGACTGAGTTCAGACTGCACTTTCAACGGGCAAACATTAAATGCAATTACCAAATCCATGCAAGGACGGCTGCTGCATGGGAGATGTATCCGTTGAACAACCCTACGTAGATGACTAGAAGGCTATCTCTTCAAATGGATAGTTTTCAAATCCATCTATAAATACAGAAGGCCTTCAACCCATTCAAGGTTACGGGAAATTTCCAATCCAGAAATTACTCAAACTCTCAAGCATTCAAGCACTTAGCGTTAGAAAGAAGCACTCGAAAAACCTTAAATTTCCCAAATGTTTCTTTGCAAAGAGAGTTATTTTGTATTCCACTGAGCGAACCAAGTTATATCATAAGCTTAGAGTGATTATCCATCCTTAGCATAGCCTTGTCTTGTAAGGATAATCACAATCTTAGTTGGAAACAAAACTGAAACCAAAACCCTCTAGTTAGGTTTGTTGGTTGAAGTTAGTTTGTGAGTTAGAAAGGAGTTTGTAAGGGTCAGTGAGTTAGCTGATCTGGGTGCACCTTGGCACGTTATAAACAAGCTAATCCTTAGTGGATTGTCCTGTTCAATCAGGATCGTGGACGTAGGAGCTTGAGTCTCTGAACCACGGTAAACTCCTTGTGTTCTTTTAAATCAATTAGCCTGATCAGTAAATTGAACACTGTCCTACTAATCACTACTTCAGAATCGAGTAATCAAGTTTTCAGAAAGTAAACATTAACAAGACTATAAACTTTCAGGGCTCACGCATTTCCGCACTGAACTCAAGTTGATAGTTTACCAACTGACCAGCACTCAGTGCAGTTAGTAGGTGTGTTATCAACCCTGAGTTCTTCACCACTCTGAGCTAAGGGGACTCAGTCAGTTTGAAAGTCAGAAATTATTTGTATACGTGTATTCCCCCCCTCCCATACACGTATCTCTCAGTCTTGTACCGGGACCAACAAGTGGGTTCAGGGATGGTTGGGTTTTGGGGTTGGGGTTCAGAGAGTAGTTCAGGCTAAAGAACTTCAGCAGACTCAGTAGTCTCACGGACCTGAACTAAGTTAGAGGCTCGAGGAGAGCTTGACTGATGTGATACTCCCTCAGGGCATACCTCCTTTAGCATTTTCTTCGGAGATCACTTGACACCCTTCCTCAGTCTCTTCAAGGGCATAGCCACCACCTCAGCACCACTCTCCTGAGCTTCATCGTTGACTTCCTAACCTTCTTTCAGGTCACTCACAGTAGTCTTCTCAGCTCCCTTCCTCAGACCTTTAGTAGTGGCCTTTGCCTTCAGCACCACTTTCAGATTGGCTCTCTTCTCCTCCTGAGCCTTCTCCTCTTCAACTGCTATCTCCCTCTCAGCTGCAACCTCAGCCTCAGGTTCCTTTCCTTTTTCTAGGAGATCCTCTACACGCTCCAGCAAGTTGGTGACAACCTTCTTGCTTTTTCCTCCAGTCTTCTTCCTCTGACCCTTCTGCGGAGCATTGGGGTCAGGCATCCCCAAAATGGCATATGTATCACCCTCAGTATTGAACATAACCTTCTTGGAGGAGAGATCCTCCTCCAAATCGAACGAGCATCCCTGAAAGGCTTCAGAGATTAGCAGAGACAGCCTAGTCCCAAAAGGAAGAATAGCACCCACTGAGATGTGCTTCTTCTCATTGTCCCTCTTCAGTTTATCTAGGCCAGCCTGTGTGATCTGGTCCAGGAAAAACTGTTCCCAGTTAGCTTTCACACCGTCCACCAAAGCCCCCATAATCCTTAGCTTTGACAGACTCAGCTGCTCGTGGGACCCAACTGTCCCCATGATCATCTTCAAGACCACATCAACCATGGCACGATACTTAGGCTTGAGAGTATCCTTGTGCTGCCTCGACTTGAACTCAGAAGAGCCTAACTTCATCCACTGCTTTAGTAGCTCTCCTTCCTTGTTCTCCATGTACAACTTGGGATTAATCCCAGTACACGGAAACCCATACACCTCATTCACCGCCTTCCGGAGGTCAATGCCATGAGTTTCCTCGTTGTAAAGCGCTTCTCCTTCTTCGTTCTTCTCCCCAGTTGGCACCAGAAAGGTTACCTTTGTGAACAACTCACCCTTGCGAGTGAAGAGGTTCAAATACGCCTCCACAACTGCCTTAGGTAGCACAGAGGTGGGATTTCTTGTGAAATACTTCTCCATCCGGGCCCTGGAGATCCAGTCGAAGACAGGTTTGATCTCCTTGACATTAGTGCAGACTCCTTCCATGGTGATGATGTGCTCCATGTTCACCAGCTTGTTCTTGACAACATCGGAGATGTCATCAGTAGTCCAGGTGGTTTCAAGAAAAGCCATTGAGATTGAGAATTAAGAAATTTGCAAAAGGATTTTGAATTGAGAGATAATTCAGTGTGCAGTGTGAGATTGTGTTTGCATAAATTTCTCAAATGACTTTTCTAATTGATATGATAAAGTCAGTTACTCAGACGTGGGGTTGAGATTAATCCTAAATTTGAAAAGGTTCTGAAATGGAGGGCCAATATTAATCTAGTGCAATCACTTACCCAAGTCAGTCATATTTCGTATAAAACAGACATGTATATGAAAAAGTAAATGAACGCATTAAATGCTCCGATACGCGTGGGTTTAAATATTAAAAGGTGCGCTTTTAATGAAAACAGAATGCATTTAATGGAGATTTTCAGGACGAAGGACTTAGTGAGACGCTTCAAATTCACAAGAGTCAGGATTGAACTCATACCTGTCAGGGAGATATTGTAGCACCCTGATACCTCGCTGAGTCGAGTCTGGCCTGAGTTCCCCATAGATCCTACACTGGATGTTCTCCCGGATCTAAGAGACCTAACTCCACTGACAGTTACATAAATCTTACTTCAGCCAATGGCTTAGTCAAGATGTCAGCTCTCTTTCTGTCAGTGTGAATTTTCTCCATTCTAATGTCCTTTTTCTCTACATGATCTCGAATAAAGTGATGCCAAATATCCACATGCTTGTACCTTGTGTGAAGCACTGGGTTCTGAGTGATTGCTATAGCACTATTGTTATCACAGTATATTGAAACCTCATTTGCAAATACTTGGTAGTCTCTTAATTGTTGCCTCAACCATAAAATCTGAGCACAACAACTACCTGCAGCCATATACTCTGCCTCAGTTGTGGATGTTGCCACTGAATTATGTTTCTTACTAAACCACGAGATCAACTTACTCCCCAAAAACTGACATGTCCCTGAGATGGATTTCCTATCAATCCTACAACCTCCATAATCTGCATTTGAATAACCAGTCAGTTCTAAGTTGCCATCTGAGGGATACCATAGTCCCATATTGACTGTCCTTTTCAAATACATAAGTATCCTCTTAACAGCCTCCAAATGACTTCTCTTGGGGTTATACTGATACCTAGTACAAACACCAACTGCAAAAGTAATGTCAGGCCTCATTGCAGTCAGATACAATAATGATCCAATCAGCCCTCGGTGTTGGGAAATTAAGGGTGCCCGGAAACCATTCGGGATGAAATTTAAATATGAATTCAATTTTAATTATTAATAGCATGAATTAATCCTAATTAATTCAAATAATAATTCCAACAACAATTTTATCATCATGCATGCTGAATTAATTCACATAATATCTACGGTGGAATAACTAAGAAATTATGTGATTACGTACCTCTTGTAGATATGGTCTTTGATTAATCACGGATGTGCTACCAACCGAAAGACCTTCTCAAGTATGTCCCTTTCGCCTTGCTTGATCACCGGTGGGAAGTGCTTTCAAGCAATTAAAACAACCAAGGATAAAGAAAAATATTTTTGCTCTTGATTTTTCCAACACATGGAATCATATACTAGGGGATGAAAAAATCATCCCCTATTTATAAGTAGAGGGGGCCGAAATTTACCATGAAATGGGGTGAAGAAAATCTTTTCTTAGCCTCTAAGAAATCTTGAATATATCTCATATATTCTTTTCTCCATAATAAAATATTCCACAAAAATCTCACTCTCCTTATTAAGGGGCTATTTTAGAAAATTTTAAGAAGAAATCACAAGATTTGGATCTTCTTAAATATATGAGATAATCTTGTCTTTCAAGAATACTTATCTTCCATAATATCTTTCCAAGAAAATCAACAAAGTCTTTTCTCTTCCTAATCTCTAATTTTTTAAAATATTAGGCAAAAATCAGCAATTATATTTTCTTTTATTTTAATCACCTTATTGTTATTGGGCTACTTGAGGGGCCCTTAGGGGAATTAAGATTAGACCTCCAATGGGCTTCTGAATTTCAATATTGAGCCCCAATATAATTCAGCCCATTAATATTAATTAGTAACACTAATAAATTAATATTGCACTATCCATCTTAATCCATATTATGATAATATGGGCTCCCGGTTATTGTTTCCCGCGTTTAAGATTATCAAGTCCATTAATTAATTAAGCTTCTGAATAGCTCTAAATTAATTAACATCTTTCACCTTGGAGTAAAGACAGCTCAACATTATTAATTCGTACCAAAGAAACTAATTCTTCACTTGCAAGATTTGGTACGATAAATTTTTTGAGCCCACCAAGGGGACAAATCACACGAGCCGTACTCGCACGCGTTTCTCCGTATTAAATCTTAGCAACCGTAGTATGATTAATATTACTGCCGAAAGCACAAGGTTCAAAGTCACGATGATTCTCACCCAACATGAATCAAAGCAGTAACCATTAAGCACATAAAGTCCTATTTAAGTGATGGGGATTAAGAAATCAATAACCACTGAGGTCTAATTCTTCACATTTCATAACAGAAGAATTTATCGTCGCTGTAGGTTCTCTTCAACATATACTAAATGTGCTAGTGCAATCTCTTGGTCAAGACAAGCCAATCTGAGATGTACACATCGACTTTTCACGGTGGATTGTTCAATTCCACCTAGGTCGTGAATTTGTACGTTTAGTTACAAGGAAACCGTTAATGTGATCTTCCGTGATCTGGTATCACCACATTAACTACAATGTAACACATACTACTTATAATGAACTGGTTGCAATAAATATTCAACATTCAATTATATCTAAAGCAAATGCGATAAAAGATTTATACTCATAAACAAGTGTTTAATACATGAGTTATACAAAGTAAAAGCATACTTTCACGTATAACTCCAACAATCTCCCACTTATACTTAAAGTCTGCTTTTTAGTATACATCATTCATGTCTAGTGTAGTAACTCTACGTGACATCTCATGGCAACCTACACTAACCTAATAATTCCTCCCACTTATACTTAAAGCAGACTGGCAATAGTCTTGACTCCCATTCCATCCACATGTCTCTCGAATGTACTCTGGGGCAGACCCTTTGTGAATGGATCCGCTAGGTTGTCTTCCGACGCTATCTTTGCCACCTCTATATCTCCTCCCTTAACGATTTCTCATATAAGATGGTATTTTCTTTCTATGTGTTTGCTGGCCTTGTGGGCTCTCGATTCCTTTGGATTTGCAACTGCTCCGGCATTGTCACAATAGATAGTGATCATGTCGGGCAAATTCGGAACAACTTCCAAGTCCACTAAGAAGTTCTTGAACCATACTGCCTCTTTCGCTGCTTCACAAGCAACTACATATTCGGCTTCCATGGTCGAATCGGCGATGCATTTCTGTTTAACGCTTTTCCATGAAATGACTCCTCCTCCCATGCAAAATACACTACCCGAGATAGACTTTCTGGAGTCTAGGTCTGGTTGGAAATTCGAGTCCGTGTATCCCACGGGAATTAGACTATCTGATTGGTAAATCAGCATCCTATCACGAGTTCTTTTCAGATACCTCAAGATGCACTTTACAGCAGGCCAATGGTCTTTCCCGGGATTACTTTGATATCTCGCTACCATGCCCACGGCAAAGCAGATATCCGGTCTCGTACACAACATTGCATACATAAGGCTTCATACGGCCGAAGCGTACGGAATGCCTTTCATGTCATCTATCTCTGCTTGCGTCTTAGGGCTCATTTCTTTCGATAGATGGATTCCATGCCTAAAAGGTACAAAACCTTTCTTGGAATCTTGCATGCTAAAATGCCTCAAAACAGTATCAATGTATGAAGCTTGCGATAAGCCCAACATCCTCTTCTTACGATCGCGAGTGATCTTGATCCCAAGGATGTGACCGGCTTCCCCTAAGTCCTTCATATCAAATTGTTTTGACAGCCATACCTTTACGTCTGACAATACCTTTACATTGTTTCCAATGAGCAGAATATCATCTACGTATAATACTAAGAATACCACCGCAGTTCCGTCAAACTTTTTATACACACAACTTTCGAACTAATTTTGATCAAACCCATAAAACTTAATCACTTGATCAAAACACTGGTTCCAAGTATGCGATGCTTGCTTAAGTCCATAAATGGTTCTCTTAAGCTTGCATACGAGGTGTTCTTGGCCTTTTTCAATGAAACCTTTGGGTTGTTACATATAGATATCTAACCCATCAAGACTTCCGTTAAGGAAAGCCGTCTTGACATCCATTTGCCAGATCTCGTAATCTAGGTGCGTAGCGATCGACAAGAGAATACGGATGGACTTAAGCATAGCTACAGGCGTAAAGGTCTCCTCATAATCGATCCCTTCTTTTTTAGTATACCTTTTGGCCACTAGCTTGCTTTGAAGGTCTCAACCCTTCCATCCGGTCCTCTTTTCCTCTTGTATACCCACTTGTATCCAATGGGTTCTACCTCATTGGGTGGTTCGACCAACTCCCACACTTGATTATGATACATCGAACCCATCTCGGCTTCCATTGTTGTTTGCCATCACTCTGCGTCTTTATCTTGGACTGCCTCATCGTATGTCCATGGGTTTGATTCATCACCGGGAATCAAATTTGAAGATTCTCCTATTCCCATGAATCTCTCGGGTTGCCTAGCAATCCTTCCACTGCGACGGGGTTCCGGTTGTGAAGGTGTGACGTGTGGTATATCATCTTGTATAATTGGTATTGGGGTTTGCCCTCTCAATTCTTCTAAGGTAATTTCACTTTTAGGCTTCCGATTATTCATATAGTCTTCCTCCAAGAATTTAAAGTGTGTACTAATCACGATCTTTTGATCCTTGGAACTATAGAACATACACCCTTTCGTTCCCCCAGGATATCCTATAAACAACCTTAATTCCGAACATGGATCCAATTTTTCGGCTTCCTTGTCTAGCACGTATGCCGGACACCCCCATATCCAAATGTGTCTCAGATTGGGCTTGCGCCCGGTCCACAATTCTATCGGGGTTTTAGGAACCGATTTGGATAGCACCAAGTTTAGAATGTAAGCCGCTATTTCCAAGGCATTACCCCAAAACGATTTGAGTAAATCTGAATAAATCATCATGGATCTGACCATATCTAAAAGAGTTCGGTTCCTTCGTTCTGCCACACCGTTCTGTTGAGGGGTTCCCGGTGCGGTTAACTGGGGATCCCTTCGTCCGATAGGTAGTTCAAGAACTCATCGCTGAGGTATTCGCCCCCACGATCTGATCGTAGAAACTTGATACTCTTTTTCCTATATTTCTCGGCTTTGGCCTTAAACTCCTTGAACTTGTCAAAAGTTTCATACTTATGCCTCATAAGGTAAATGTATCCATATCTCGAGTAATTGTCAATGAAAGTGACAAAATACTCATACCCCATTCTTGCTTTGATCGATATTGGACCACACACATCGGTATGAACGAGTTCTAACACTTCCGTGGCTCTATTCCCCTTGGCTCCAAATGCCCTCTTGGTCATTTTACCCTCTAAACAGGATTCACAAGTTGGAAACGGTTCGACTTGGAATGATTCCAAGGATCCGTCTTTCACCAATCTTTCTATCCTCTTTAGATTAATATGACCTAGTCTAAGATGCCATAGAAGTGCTTCGTTCATGTCCGAAGAACGCTTTCTTTTATTACTTGAAATGATCGACGTATTATTAGATTCATTATTTGAGTGGTGTGCACACTTAATCGTATAGAGATTGTTTACTAACGTTCCATGAAAGATAATATCATTCTTAAAAGAAACAGTAACAACTTTATTAAAAGTAACTGAATATCCATCAAAAAATAACTTAGAAACCGAAATTAAATTCTTTCAAAAGTTCGAAACGTATAAAACATCTCTTAAAATTAAAACTCTATCTTCAAAAGACAGGTGCACGACTCCCACTGCTTCGGCTGCCACTCTCGTAGCATCGCCCAAAGTGATGAGGATCTCATTCTTGCTAAGTCGCCGGGTTAGCTGGAACCCCTGAAGAGTGAAACAAATATGATCAGTTGCCCCGGTATCCACTACCCAAACGTGGGTAGCATACGCCGCAACATAAGTTTTAACTACTAAAGCATGAGACTTACCTTTCTTTACCGCCTTCTTAGGCTTAGAACGTGCAGACCTCCAATGTCCTTTCTCACTGCAAATGAAGCACTTACTCTTACCGGATATCTTCACACCGTACGGTTTGATTGCTCTTTCTTTGCCATCAAGAGTGAGTCGGTTGGTTTGGTTCTGATCAATTTCCTTTCTCTCAATCTTACCTTCCTTTAGATTTTGAGAGAAGGCTCTTGATCACCAAAACCTCATCCTTATTCCCTAAGTGCGACTCTACCGATACCAAAGTTTTGAGCAAGGTATCCAAAGTGAATTTGTGTTCTGATAACACATATTCCCAAAAGAACCCATCAAAATTGCTCGATAGCTTTAGGAGTATGGAATCAATTTGACTTTCTTCACTTTGCCCGGCACCAAGAAACTCAAGTTTATCAAACTCACGCCTAAATTTGAGAACATGATCCCTTACGGGTGTTCCCTTCACCATTTCCTTCGTAAGCTTCTCACGAATGGTGAACAGATTTGCCATAGGCTATCCATGATTTCAACAGCAGCTTCAATGCCTTCATGAATACGTTTCAAATCTTCATACATAAACGTCAAGATGATGCGCTTCATGTGCTCATTGGAGTGTTTCCAATCATCAAACACTGTCTTTTCCCCATTACTTGACTTATCATTAGGTTTCTAGAGTACGTCAACGTTAAATATCCAATAGTATTCTTGCGCGGGTAGGACCATTTTCATGTTACGTTTCCATTCATTGTAGTTCTCACCAACAAGTTTGTTATCTTTGAGTATACTAAACAGTGGATTAAAAGGTTGCGACATGATGAACTGAGAATAAAACATACATTCATATCAATATCTAGAAAAATACGAAATTATCACATAATTCGATCACATCAATTATATTGAAACTTTAAAACAATATAAGCATGCATTAGCCAACATCTCAAAATAATTTAAATGCGCCACGATGGATGGTCTATACATTTAAACACATTCAAGCGGATCACAAACTTAAAGTTATAAATCCTTAATTCAAAATTAATAGTTGGCTCCCACTTTGACCATATAAAAACTGACAGGGACTCCGAGGAAAGTAAGTTAATATCAATTTCTTATGCCTAAGTGATTAGGCATAAAATTGTCATGATTCGTAGCTCATTTTGCCAGTGTTTTGAGTGAATTCGAAGAGTATTTGGAGTCAAATGAGTATTATCTTTATAAACTGATGAATTTGACTCTTTGATGCTCATAGATGGATAGAGGGCAAAAAATGGAGTTCGTTGGACTTTGAATCGACTCAAACGGATGTCCGGATGAGAAGATATTGAAGAAATATGAATATTATTAGTTCGTGCAAGGAAAAGTGTCACTCAGTTGAAGAAGAGAAGCCACTCGACCAAGAGAGGTCGAGCGCCCCCGCTCGAGCATGGAATTTGCTCGAATGCCCAGACTTACAGAGAGTTTTGGCCGCTCGAGCACTTTAGCTCGAGCGCCACCATTCAAGCATTGAAACCGCTCGAGCAGGGTGAGCTCGAGCGCCCCCATTCGAGCTCCATAATCATTCGAGCATGTTAGCTCGAACGCCACCGCTCGAACGGTGCTAGCTCGAGTGCCCGAAGTTCACTGGAAGAAGCACCATTCGAGCAAAGAAGGGGTCGAGCACCACCGCTCGACCATAATCCAAAAGTGCGCGATTTTAAGCTTTTAACCCGTTTCCGGCCCGATGTTATCCGAAGTGACCCATGTCTATAAATACATCATTCCGAGCTCGGTTTTGAGGACCACTTCATAGATAGAGATAGATTTTGGAGAGAGAAGAGCACCGAGAGTTTGAGCAAGTATATTTTACGTATAATCGAAGTTTTAACATTACAAATTCATAGTTAGAATTTTATTTTGATTTTCTCTCTTTCTTCGATACTTGTTACGTGAGACCTTCAATTTCTTCTTTATTTGATATTCGTTCTTAGATTTAAATTCTTTCTTCAAAACCCTAGTTTATGTTCTTGAGTTTTTCAATTCGATTCGTCATGTTTATGTTAGTTACTTGTTTAATTATTTTGATTATCGTAAAAACCATGCTAGGCTAAAACCCTTGTATGCTTAGGGTAGGATGAACTCGTAGAAGTAGGACGTGGGTACGTAATTAGGGTAACTCGTGATGTTTAGTTTTGATTCTCTTAATTAATTGAATTCTTAAAATAAACCCCAGAATTATCTTGGAATTGAGTACGAAAATTATTAGAGAGAGGACAATCTTATCACTCTTTAATAACGATTAGGCTTAACGATAGGGTTAAAGAAGGGGTTTATAATTTACTGATTTATCTAGAGAGGGCGACCGTATCACCTAAGGGCCTCATTAATTAAGCATAATCCATATAACTTGTTTAATGGGTTGTGAAGTAGGTTGCTATGACGAAGTATTAGGGTTAATTCTTGAGCTTTTAGTCTTTCATTCTGGTGCTAGATTAGGGAAGTTGATTGCCTAGTTTTAGTACACTTAGGATTAATATTTGCACATCACGGTTATTTTAATTATCGTACTAGCTCTGTTAGTATACGTAGGGATTCCTATCCTGAGCATCACCATCTCATATTTGATTAAACCCTTAGCTAGTTATGTGATTTCATAATTTTGCATTGATAGAAGTAGACTTTAGAGTAGTTAAATTTCATTCTCATATCAGAACGCACACTCATATTAACTACGACACATAGATTTTCAGGGTTCTATTCGCATACATACCTTCCCTTGGGTTCGATACTACTTGGTCCCTATACTTGCCCATACTACAAGGATCCCATACTCTTGTGGGGTAACTGCTAGTATAGCTAGTATTTTGCGTTCAAGTCACTAAGTAATAAACATAACTCAATACAGGATTATTATTTCGCTTTGAGCAAGCCACTCATGGTGAGGGTCAATACCGCCACTAGTAATAATCCACAATCATCCTTTCGAAATTTATTCATGTGAAATCCGTCTTTTTGGCCGATCCGATGGGGAAATGTGTTCCAAAAAGACTTCACAAATAAACAAATTATGGAGGTCAAAATAATCCAATTTTAATATCCGGAATAAAATTGCGATTAAAGAAACAATTAAAATCATGCAAACACATATTAACAAAAAATAATAAGTGCACGAAATAAAACATCCATCAAAATAAAAATTAAAACACATTGGAGCACTCAAATCCAATTGTCACGGTTTAATTTTCTTCACGTCTTGATGCGAGAAATTATCCTTGTTGCTTTTCATCGTTCGTCTCGATAAGCTCCCACTCGAACAACAACACTTCATTAAAAACAACTTTGTTTGGGGTTCGAGATGACGTTTGGAATCACACATAAAAAATAAGAACTGAAAAAAATCACGGTCCGAGATCCGGCACACATCGGCCCATAGAGGTGGGCCGCGCGTCTCTCGCGCCACTGTAGCCGAGGTCGAGCGCCATGCCCGGCACCCGTCGTGCAGGATGACATGCGCCTCGCGCACGCCGTGCTTCGGGTTTCGCCATTCGTCCTTGTTTTCCACCCCATGCATAATCCCACGTCCATGCACGCGCCACGCTTGCATGCATCGTCTAGGTACGTCAAAATAAATAAAAACTAGATCTAGACTGGTCTATTACAATGATCAAATCAAAATAAAACCAAATAATCTACTCGTGGATTTTCTCACGAGAAAAACGAATTCGAACGAATCGAATTAAAAATAAATAATTCACACACATGAATAAAATAAACATTAAAAAAAACCATAACAATTGGGTACCTGCAAAAAAGATCTAGCAATTCTATTATCCAATTTCAATTTTAATGTTTAACAATTTAAATTCCAATTTAAAGATCAAAGCCCAAAAACCGTGGCTCTGATACAAGTTGTTGGGAAAATACGGGTGCCCGGAAACTATTCGGGATGAAATTTAAATACGAATTCAAATTTAATTATTACTAGCATGAATTAATCCTAATTCATTCAAATAATAATTCCAACAATAATTTTATCATCATGCATGTTGAATTAATTCACATAATATCTATGGCGGAATAACAAAGAAATTATGTTATTACGTACCTCTTGTAGATATGGCCTTTGATTAATCACGAACGTGCTACCAACCGAAAGACCTTCTCAAGTATGTCCTTTTCGCCTTGCTTGATCACCGGTAGGAAGTGCTTTCAAGCAATTAAAATAACCAAGGAAAAAGAAAAATATTTTTTCTCTTGATTTTTCCAACACATGAAATCATGTACTAGGGGATGAAATAAGCATCCCCTATTTATAAGTAGAGGGGGCCGAAATTTACCATGAAATATGGGGTGAAAAAAAATCTAATATACAATAATGATCCAATCAGCCCTCGGTGTTGGGAAATTAAGGGTGCCCGGAAACCATTCGGGATGAAATTTAAATATGAATTCAATTTTAATTATTACTAGCATGAATTAATCCTAATTAATTCAAATAATAATTCCAACAACAATTTTATCATCATGCATGCTGAATTAATTCACATAATATCTACGGTGGAATAACTAAGAAATTATGTGATTACGTACCTCTTGTAGATATGGTCTTTGATTAATCACGGATGTGCTACCAACCGAAAGACCTTCTCAAGTATGTCCCTTTCGCCTTGCTTGATCACCGGTGGGAAGTGCTTTCAAGCAATTAAAACAACCAAGGATAAAGAAAAATATTTTTGCTCTTGATTTTTCCAACACATGGAATCATATACTAGGGGATGAAAAAATCATCCCCTATTTATAAGTAGAGGGGGCCGAAATTTACCATGAAATGGGGTGAAGAAAATCTTTTCTTAGCCTCTAAGAAATCTTGAATATATCACATATATTCTTTTCTCCATAATAAAATATTCCACAAAAATCTCACTCTTCTTATTAAGGGGCTATTTTAGAAAATTTTAAGAAGAAATCACAAGATTTGGATCTTCTTGAATATATGAGATAATCTTGTATTCCAAGAATTCTTATCTTCCATAATATCTTTCCGAGAAAATCAACAAAATCTTTTCTCTTCCTAATCTCTAATTTTCGAAAATATTAGGCAAAAATCAGCAATTATATTTTATTTTATTTTAATCATCTTATTGTTATTGGACTACTTAATGGGCTACTTGAGGGTCCTTTAGAAGAATTAAGATTGGACCTCCAATGGGCTTCTGAATTTCAATATTGAGCCCCAATATAATTCAGCCCATTAATATTAATTAGTACCACTAATAAATTAATATTGCACTATCCATCTAAATCCATATTACGATAATATGGGCTCCCGGTTATTATTTCCCGCGTTTAAGATTATCAAGTCCATTAATTAATTAAGCTTCTGAATAGCTCTAAATTAATTAACATCTTTCACCTTGGAGTAAAGACAGCTCAACATTATTATCTGTACCGAAGAAACCAATTCTTCACTTGCAAGATTTGGTACGATAAAACTTCTGAGCCCACCAAGGGGACAAATCGCACGAGCCGTACTCGCATGTGTTTCTTTGTATTAAACCTTAGCAACCGTAGTATGATTAATATTACTGTCCAAAGCACAAGGTTCAAAGTCACGATGATTCTCACCCAACATGAATCAAAACAGTAACCATTAAGTACACACGGTCATATTTAAGTGACGGGGATTAAGAAATCAATAACCACTGAGGTCTAATTCTTCACATTTCAGAACAGATGAATTTATCACCGTTGTAGGTTCTCTTCAACACATACTAAATGTGCTAGTGCAATCTCTTGGTCAAGATAAGCCAATTTGAGATGTACACATCGACCTTTCACGGCGGATTTTTCAATTCCACATAGGTCGTGAATTTGTACGTTTAGTTACAAGGAAACAGTTAATGTGATCTTTCGTGATCTGGTATCACCACATTAACTACAATGTAACACATACTACTTATAATGAACTGGTTGCAATAAATATTCAGCATTCAATTATATCTAAAGAAAATGCGATAAAAGATTTATTCTCATAAACAAGTGTTTAATACATGAGTTATACAAAGTAAAATCATACTTTCACGTATAACTCCAACATTCGGTACTCAGTCTGATTCACTGAAGCTCCTTCAGTGTCAGGATCCATCTTCCAATTTGTGTTCATTGGGATCCTAGCCGGATTGCAATTCTGAACTCCAAACTTCTGAATCAAGTCTCTTGTATATTTGGTCTGATTAATGAAAGTCCCTTGATCAGTCTGCTTGACCTGCAATCCTAAAAAGAAGTTCATCTCTCCCCTCATAGACATCTCAAATTTACCAGTCATCAACTTAGAGAATTTTTCACAGAGCTGATGATTTGGTGATCCAAATATTATGTCATCCACATATATCTGGACCAAGAGAATGGCATCACCTTTAGTGATCCTGAACAAAGTCCTATCCACGGTTTCCTTCCTAAACCCATGGTCAGTCAGGAATTGAGAGAGGGTATCATACCAAGCTATATTTTAAAAAGCGGTTTGGACCGGCCGGTCGGACCGGTCCGACCGCTACTCGGTAAGCTTACCGAACGGTTTAATAGCATTGGGCCGGTCTTCTTCAAAAGTGGCCATGAATCGCTCAAAATGGTAAAACCGGGTCGAACCGGTTACCGGTCGGACCGGTCAACCCGGCGGTTCACATGATTTGAAAGATAAAAAAATTTGAAGGTCTTTTTTGCAATTTTTTTAGTGCAGCCCTTATTTGAAAGTTGATACTTGATATCTCACCCATACACAATTTAAAGCCTTTAATTTGGGTCTTATGCTATTTAATTTGAGTTTTATATGAATATTTTTATTAAGAACAATTTGAGTTCGCATATTTTTTTATTGGTTTGAGTTCGAGAAATTGTTCAAGCTTAATAATAAAGAAAAATATAAGATGTATGAAATGTTAAGATGTATGATTATTTAATTTTTGTCATAATTTGTCATTCAAAAAAAATTTGTCATAATTTTTATGTATGATTTATTATTACAAGAGAAAAATATTTATGATATTTATAAATTTTATATTGAATTATATATTATATAATTATAATGTCATAACTGCTCAACTGTTTTACTAACGGTCAGACCCCGATCCGACCGGTCCGACCAAAAGCGCTGAGGTTGTCTGGTTCAACCTCCGCTTCCGCTTTTAAAACATAGATACCAAGCTCTAGGAGCTTGCTTAAGTCCATAGAGTGCTTTATTCAAATGATATACTCTATCTCCAACCTCAAACCCGAGAGGTTGTTCAGCATATACCTCTTCATTGAGTACACCATTCAGGAAGGCACTCTTGACATCCATTTGATACACCTTAAACTTCTTGTATGCTGCATATCCAAGGAACAACCTGATAGCTTCCAACCTAGCCACTGGAGCAAAGGTCTCATCATAGTATATCCCTTCAGACTGACAATACCCATTTGCAACCAGTCTTGCCTTGTTCCTTACTACAACACCATTAGTATCCTTCTTGTTCTTGAAGACCCACTTGGTACCAATAACACCTTGATCCCTAGGTCTATCTACCAGTTCCCAAACCTGATTCCTTGTGAACTGATTCAACTCCTCTGGCATGGTTATGATCCAGTTCGAGTCAGTGAGAACTTCTTCAATGTTCTGAGGCTCTTGCTCAGAGAGAAAGACACAGAATAGTATGCTCTCACCATGGAACCGCCTGGTCCTGACTCCCTCAGTTGGATCACCAATGACCTGGTCAATGGGATGACTCTCTAACCATGTTCTCTTGTCTGGAGTTGTTCCTGAAGTACCTGTAATGTTAGTATCTACAAGTTCATAGAATTCAGGATATTGAACAGAAGGGGATGATCCTGAGTCTATACCAAAGGGATTTACCAACTCAATGTCAGGGACATTGATCCCCTCTTGATGAGGTGACTCAGGAACCGTCTCAGCTGCGACCGCATCTTCATAGACGGTACTTACCCCAGGTTGAGCCTGTTCCTCAGTCTGAGGCTCAACTATCCCTGATGCGCTGGGCTTAGGAGTGGCTCTTGAGTCATCTTCCTGATCGTCGTTATCATCTCATCTTGGAATTGGCACGGTTTTGAAATTTTAATCAGGTTGATTCTTCAAGCTCAGCCTTGTCACTCTCCTTGTGACCTCCTCAGTGTCAGGATCTAACACTCTTTTCCTACACTAAGTGAAAGATTCATCAAACACAACATGTGGTGATTCTTCAACAACAAGGGTCCTACAGTTGTAAACCCTGAAGGCTTTACTGACTTCAGAATATCCCAAGAATATTCCTTCATCAGATTTGCTATCAAAGGCTTTCAACTGGGTCTTCCCATTGTTGAGGATAAAGCACTTGCAACCAAAAATATGGAAATAAGAGATACGTGGCTTCCTCTTGTTCCATGTCTCATAAGGGGTCTGTGCATGTTGCTTGTTCAGCATAGATCTGTTCTGAGTGTAACATGCAGTGTTGATTGCCTCAGTCCAGAACTTCTTGGGCAATCCTGACTCAGCCAGCATGGTCCTGGCAGCTTCCTTCAGTGTCTTATTTCTCCTTTCAGCGACACCGTTCTGTTGTGGGGTTCTAGCTGCAGAAGTCTCATGAGCAATACCAAGTTCATTACAGAAATCAGAAATATATGAATTTATAAACTCAGTGCCCTTGTCAGATCTGATCTTAGTAATAGACCGATTCTTCTCATTGCTGAGGCTTCTGAGCAACTCTGGAAGCTTCACCTGTGTTTCCTTTTTATTTAACAAGAAAATAACCCAAGTATATCTAGAATAGTCATCAATAACCACAAGGGTATACTTCCTACCATTCATACTCACAGGTGTTATAGGGCCAAACAAATCCATGTGCAAAAGCTTTGGTAATGTTGTTGGTAGTGAAGTATTCACTATTTACTTTGAAACAACATGAATTTGCCCTTTCTTCTCATTAACTAACACTTTATGATCAAATGTTGTCTTAGATGTTTTAACATGCAGGATGAAGATCTAGAAGGATCTACAAGTCTCTAGAATACTCAATGTTGCAGTGAATGTTGCAAAGCATTGGTTGCAACATGAGCGGTTACGGGTTCCAGAAGGATCTACAAGGATCTACAAGGACCTACAAGATCCAGGCTATTCTAGAACGGTTTAGAATGTTCTAGATCAGGCGGTTGCATCAAGAAATATCAGAAATAAAGATAAGATCGTGGGAGATAACATAAGATCATTGAGCGGTTACATGAAGAAGTTATTTTGGATTGAAGGACTCCATCTATAAATAGAAGTCGAAGTCTTCAGTACCAAGTGTGGAGTAAACGAGTACACCTACTCTAGTGTTGATCCTGAGTTCAAAGGTGATAGGGCAGTTATTCCAACATTTATGTTATGCCTAGAAGTTTAGTACATCTCGCATAACTTGCGATCAATCCTATATCTATAGATAGAGAGATCATAGATATAGAGTGAGATTAACTTTGACGGTGTATAGTGTTATACACTTAGCCAATTTAGATTTGATAGGTGATATCGAGTCTTGTTTCCGTTGTGAACGATTAAACTCTTCACACAACTTTTGTATCACTAATCTTCTTATAGTGAACATTTCGCTGTAAGGGTAGCACAAGCTATTTTATATAGTTTGTGTTAAAAAGTATTCCATCTTGCAATTGTGTGTTTAAGTCTTCCGCTGTACACATTTTAAATTCTGATTTTCCAGATTGCCGTAGTGTTTGTTTTAACATTCGTTACAAGATCTATACTTTCTAACACATGCACACCTTCAATTGGCACCAGAGCCATAAACTTGATATACTAAGTTTAGATCCTATGTTTTAAGTGTGTCTTTTGCTATGGAATATCCCGTAAACACCCCACTCAGGCCTCCTATATTAGATGGAAACAACTATGCCTATTGGAAACCTAAGATGCGCATGTACATCAAGTCTATTGATAAACGTGCTTGGAGAAGTGTTCTGACCGGCTGGGAATGGCCCAGAAATCAAGCAGATGATGATGGCGAGATAAGAGTCAAACGGGAGATTGAATGGACAAATGAGGAGACCACGACGGCAAGCTACAATTCCAAAGCTCTTAATGCTATCTTTACCTCTGTTGATGTGTCTATGTTTAAGATTATATCAACATGTACCACGGCTAAAGATGCATGGGAGAGGCTTCAAGAACAATGCGAAAGAAGTGGAAGTGTTTGAAGGACCAAACTTTGAATGCTTGGGACCAAGTTCGAGAATCTAAGGATGAAGGATGATGAGATGATCACGGCTTACAATGAGAGGCTGAGTGAGATTGTCAACGAATCACACGTTCTTGGTGATCCAATTTCCAATGTACGAGTTGTACACAAAATCTTGCGATCTGTTCCTAAACGGTTCGATGCAAAAATTTGTGCTATTGAAGAAGCCAAGGACACTGACACTTTAAGTCAGAATGAGCTTGTAAGTATTCTCAAAACATATGAGATGAACACAACTCAATCAGATGATACAAGTGAAGGAAAGAAGGTTGTTGTTTTCAAAGGTGAAACATCTTCTAACACTGAAAATCAGTCCTTTGTGACTAAGTCTGATGAAGATGTTTTTAGACCAATGTTACTACACTCCTAAGCACATTGTCTTCCTCACAAAGAAGTTCAACTCTTACCTGAAGAAGAAACTGAACAGATCCAGAGGAAATGTCCAACAGAGGACTTCTTTCAACAACACACCATCAGACCCAGAGAAAATGAAAGATCAGAATCAATCAAGACAATTCAGAGGTAACAAATTAAGGTATGATCCTGAATTTAGAAAATCAGTTAGATGTGATGCATGTACTGGATTTGGACACTATGCAAATGAGTGTGCAAATACTAGATTAAGACAGAAACTCAATTTTAATGTTACCTTTAGTGATGACTCAGATGATGAACCTGAAGGTTCTAAAGATGAAGAATTAGCTTTTTATGCAAGGATTAATTATGATGATTTTTTAGATGATGATCTGGATGATCTAGACACTGATGTTGTTTCCAATGTTATAACATCAGAAACAACATTTGTCAAAAATCATTCAGATTTGAACTGTTTTAATGGGTGTGTTGATGAGACAGGTTCTAATTACATAAGGGATGATGATTCCAATATAGCCAAAGAGAATGATGATCTCAGAGAGACTGTGACAAAGTTGGAAGTCATTCTAACAAGGAAGGATTTAGAAATTTCTAAGCTAAAGGAAGAATTGAAAATTTCTACCTTAAGTTTTAAGAAGTTTTCTAAAAGTTCTTCTATTGTAAGTGATTCTATAAACATTGGACAGTCTAGTAAACATGGTTTAGGCTATTATGGTGAGACTACTTCTAAATATGTGAATAATCCTGTAAAATTTGTGAAGGGAAAAACTGAGCTTTTTGCTGAAACAAAGGTACATGTGATTGAAAAACCTGTTAAGAAGTACGTGTGTCACTATTGTTCTGAAATTGGTTATATTCGTCCTTATTGTCAAAAGATGAGAAGAGATCTGGAAATTCAAAAAGTGTTGTCTGAAATATCTTCACATTCTAAGAAACACTGGTCAAAATCTGCTAAGAAAAAGAAAGAGCATGTTACTTGTAATGTTGTTCAAACTTCTCTAAAAGCACGTGTACCTGATCTATGGTATTTTGATAGTGGTTGCTCTAGACATATGACTGGTCATGTTAACTACTTATCTGATTATGAACCTTGTAATGGTGGAACTGTTACATATGGTGGTGGATCAAAAGGTAAAATCATTGGAAAGGGAACCTTAAATGTTGAAGGTTTTCCTAAGATTAAGAATGTTTTACATGTTGATGGTTTACTTGCTAACCTACTTAGTATAAGTCAACTATGTGATGACAATTTGCATGTTGAATTTGATAAAGATTCATGCTATGTTCTAAATAAAGATAATAAGTGTCTAATGACTGGAAATAGGTCAGCTGATAATTATTATCTAATTGGAACGAACAAAGTATGTCATTTGTCAAATTGTGATGATAATGTCCTATGGCATCAAAGACTTGGATATGCAAATTATAGATTCATGCAAAAATTAGTTAAGTCTGAAGCAGTGAGAGGTTTACCTAAACTGAAGATTGTTACACCTACTGTATGTGGTTCATGCCAAAGAGGTAAGCAGGTAAGAATGTCGCATAAAATGTTATCACATTGCACGACACATCATTGTTTTGAATTACTTCATATGGATCTTATGGGTCCTATGGAAACTGAAAGCATTGGTGGTAAGAAATATTCACTGGTTGTGGTAGATGATTACTCTAGGTTTACTTGGATTGAGTTTTTAAGAGAAAAATCTGAAACTTTTGAAGCTTTTAAAGTTCTTTACAAAAGATTTAAAACTGTTTTTAACTTAAAAGTTAGCAGGATTAGGTCTGATCACGGTAGGAAATTTGAAAATAGCATGTTTTCAGAATTCTGTAATAAGAAAGGTATTGTCCAAGAGTTTTCTTCTCTTAAAACTCCACAACAAAATGGGATAGCTGAAAGGAAAAATAGAACTCTTCAAGAGATGGCAAGAGTAATGCTTACTTCAAAAAATCTTGCAAAGAAATTTTGGGCTGAAGCATTGAATACAACATGTCATGTTGCTAATAGATTCTATTTTAGATTTGGAAACAACAAAACCCCATATGAGATATTGAATAATAAGAAACCGAATGTGAAATATTTTCATGTTTTTGGTTGTGTGTGTTACATTCTGAATGATAGGGATCAACTGCATAAGTTTGATTCTAAGAGTGACAAAGGTTTTTTCTTAGGTTATTCTAGAAATAGTAAAACCTATAGAGTTTATAACCTTAGAACTAACACTGTTCAAGAATCTGTGAATGTTGTTTTTGATGATGATAAGAATCTGATAGATGGAAATGATACTGAAGATGTGACTGAAGTTACTGAAGTTCCAAAAGAATCACTGAAAACAGAGAATGTTACACCAAATGTTGCAGCATCTGGTCCAACATCCCCTGTAGATTTAGTTGATACTTTACAGAACAATCAGTATACTCCAAAGAAGAATCCAGCTACTTGGATTACAAAAATCCATCCTTCGAATCAGATCATTGGAGATGCTTCAGTTGGTGTTAAAAAAAGAAGGAGAGTAAGTACAAACCGTGTTGATGTGGTAAGGTTTGTGTGTATGTCTTCAATATGCAATATTATGAATGCTCAGTGTTACTATTCTGATATTGAACCTAAAAATGTTACAGAAGCATTAAAAGATGAAAATTGGATTAATGTTATGCATGAGGAACTTAATCAGTTTGAGAGGAATGATGTTTGGTCATTAGTTCCAAGACCTGACAATATTAATGTCATTGGAACTATATGGATCTTTAAAAACAAAACTGATGAGTCTGGTAACATAATTAGGAACAAAGCTAGATTGGTTGCACAAGGTTACACTCAAGTTGAAGGCATTGATTTTGATGAAACATTTGCACATGTTGCTAGGATAGAGTCCATTCGATTGTTACTAGCAAATGCATGTTACATTAACATCAATCTTCATCAAATGGATGTAAAAGTTGCATTTCTAAATGGCATATAAATTGAAGATGCATTTGTTGAACAACCTAAAGGTTTTGAAAACCCACAATATCCTGATCATGTGTACAAACTAAAGAAAGCCTTGTATGGTCTCAAACAAGCTCCTAGAGCTTGGTATGGTAGACTTATTGACTTTCTGTTGTAATTTGGTTTCATAAGAGGAGAGGCTGATAGAACCTTGTTCATTAAACATTCTAGAGAAGACTTACTAATAGCTCAAATATATGTTGATGACATTGTTTTTGGTTCAACTTGTAACATTATGTTAAATAAGTTTGTTGAAGCAATGACAGCAACATTTGAGATGAGCATGGTAGGTGATTTGAATTACTTCTTAGGACTTCAAATCAAACAAACTGGTAAAGGTATTTTCTTCTCTCAGAGTAAGTATGCAAAGAATTTAGTGAAAAGGTTTGGTTTAGAAAGCTCAAAAGTCATGAAAACTCCTATGGGATCTACACAAAAGTTGTGTAAAGACATTGTTGGTCAAGATGTTAATCCAACTTTGTACAGATCCATGATAGGTAGTCTTCTGTACTTAACCTCAAGTAGGCCTGATATTATGTATAGTGTTTGTGTTTGTGCTAGGTACCAAGCTTGTCCCAAGGAGTCACATTTGAATGTTGTCAAGAGAATCATAAGATATGTGGCTGGTACAACTGATCTTGGTATATGGTATACCAAGAACCAAGCAGTGCACTTGTTGGGTATAGTGATGTTGACTGGGCTGGAGACATTGATGATAGGAAGAGCACGAGTGGTGGTTGCTTTTACATGGGTAACAATTTGATTTCTTGACATAGTATAAAGCAGAATTGTGTATCACAATCTACTGCAGAGTCTGAGTACATTACAGCAGGTATTTGTTGTACACAACTTCTTTGGTTGAGTAAAATGTTTAGTGATTATGGTTTAGAGAGTGACATTTTAACTGTATATTGTGATAACTCTAGTGCTATCAATATTTCGAAAAATCCATTTCAACACTCACTTACTAAACACATAAGTATTAGACATCATTTCATAAGGGATCTTGTAGAAAAGAATATTGTGAAGTTAGAATACATACCCACTGAAAATCAATTTGCTGATGTGTTTACTAAAGCATTAGACCATGAGAGATTCTCATTCTTGAGGAAATCTCTTGGTATGTGCACAATCTGAATAACTATGAAATAGATGTTGTTATGTATACTTAAACATCTATAACAACATCAGGGTATATGCATGTTCTAATTAAAGCTTATTCTCGTCTTTTGTTTCATAACTTCTTTGTAAAATAAATCTGGACTAAGTATGTTTGTTGTGTAAAAATAAAGAGGAATCACTCTTCTCAAACGCATAATAAGTTTTTGAAAAAGCACATCAAGATGTAACTAATTCACTGAGTAACTATGGAGCACAGAGTTCGCTACTACGATGTCTTCTTTTCAAAAGGTGATTAGTAAAATAACAATATGTCACAAACCCATTGAGTAATTATGGGGCATGGAGTTCGCTGCTACGATGCACTCTCTTGAAAAGATGGATCAATGTGAATAAAAGTTCTTAAATTGTTTGATGAAAATTGTGGCATTGGATGATAAACCGATGTTGAAGTGTGTGTTCTAATTTTGAATACAACATCATATGTTGTTCGTATTTATTTTCTGAGTCAAGTTATGAACTGATTTTTCAAGGATTTGTTTTTAATTCCCACATGATAAAACCCACGTTTTTATTTTTATTCATGTCATGCGTAATTTCTTATTTTTATTTAATTAAAATTCGGATTTTAGATTATGGGAAACTCACGATCTCTTCATGGGAGAGTGGAAGATCCTCACGTCATGAATCCATAATTTTCTTTTGTGGGTAACTAAAAATAACTTCCGTATCCTTTCTTCTATAAATATCCTTCGTGACTTATGTTTAATTTTCCGTGTTTTGCATATGAGTAAAATTCAGTATTTTTCGTATAATTGTTGAAAACATTGTGTTCGCATTCTAGGGTTTAAAGTGTAATATCTTTTAAATTTTATTTCACTTGCATTTTTCTTGAGTACTTAATAGCTTGAAATCAAAAGAAACCCTCTCACATTTCCAAAACTCCCTCAAACTCTCCACCTTCTCAAACCTCGAACCTAAATCTTCTAGCAGAAATGGCCTCAAGCCAAAACCCGAATGCTGCTCCTGTTGCTCCATCATCGAGCGCAACACCGCCTTCCACTCTAACTCTTGTTCAAGCCTTTCAGTGAACATCTACATTCCAAATGAGGCAACTGTCAATCAACTTGAATCTATTACGCGCGGCATTGCTCAAAGCCTTCAAGAAAGCCCTATTGTTCCTAAACTGACCATTGGCTCGATCGAAGTTAATGTTGCTTCCTATCTGAACCAAACCCAAAAATCTTCACCTACTTTACAAGTCGAAGGCACCTCTTCGATTGCTCAACTAGAAATTCCTCAATCCTCAAGCCAAGCCAAAAACCTTAATGCTAATGTTTCAAAAGATGTTGAAACAGGTGATCAAGCTATAGAGGATGCTCCCATTGCCGAGGAAGCAGTTGTTGAGGAAGTTAGGGAACAATGCCCTAATGTTGATGTTCCTGATGTGGAGATGCCAGAGGAAGACAAGGAAGAATTACCCAAAACCGATTCTTCAATGTCTGAGGACTCTGAGCCTGCTCCAATAGCCAAAGTTGTGAAGAAGAAGGGTGGTAAGAGAAAGAGGAGCCCTGTTCAATCAAGGAGAAGATCAGGAAGAGCAAAGAAAATAGTGAACTACTTTGAAACCTCAAGGAAGAAAAAGGATGATGAAGGAGATGTTGCTTCACGTCCTATTCAAGTGTTTTCTGAATCTAACAAGGAGTCAAGCCCAAAGGACTCAACTGGAAGTGAATCTGGTGGCTCTCAAAGCCAAGGGAAAGAAGCTTCTGATGAAAGTGATGTACCCATTTTTGAACTGAGAAGGAGAGCCAGAGTCAAGCTGAGAACAAAAAGGAAGTTTGAATATGCTGTTGGTGGTGCTGGAACAAGTGCAATAGTACCAGAACCTGAGGATGATGATAGTAGTTCGGAGAGTAGCTCAGAAAAGACCAAAACCAATTCTGACAGAGGTAATGAGTCTGAACACTCTGTAGAACAAGTTAGTGCTGATGATGATGATGAATCCTTGGAACAAAAGATAGCTAGGTTAAGCAAAAGAAATATATTAATTGAGAGAAAGACTAACATTGATGAATTCGAATCTAAGGGTCTTGTTAGATACTTAGAGGAAAGGAGTTTGATGCATGTTTTAACCTTTGCTGATGCTTTTGTTACTAATTGGGTTTATGAATTCTATGCTTGTCTGAAGAAGAATCATGCTAGAAGAAACTCTAGGTGTTATGGGTCTGTGAGATTTAGGGATAGGAATGTTCCTTTCACTCATGAGCTAATTAATCAGTTTTTACATGTTGAGAATGTTGAGGGAGAAGAGATTCCTCATATGGATGAGATTATTCATACTCTGACTGGGGGTAGAGTGAACAAGTGGAAAAAGAATATGCTTCATGTTTCTTTGACTTCATTGTATTCTGTCTTACACAAACTTGTGGTGTATAATTGGATACCTTCTACCAACTCAACAAAAGTGACCAGGGATCAAGCTATTCTGATGTATATGATAGGTGTGATGAAAAATTTCAACCTTGGATTTGTTATTTTTCATCACATGATGAAATTTACTGGGAAGATCTCTGAAAAAGGCAACTTGCCTTATCCTGTGTTGATATATGGCTAGTTAAGAAGTCATAATTTTGTCCATAGGAGAAATGAATTGTTGAGGGGGAGAGTGAGTTTGATGGGCATATCTCACTGTTTGTTGTCTGGGAATAGAGTGCTAGATTTACCCTTACAGGAAGATGCTGATGAAGAAACTCCATTACATAACCAACCTGCTCCTGATCCTGCTCCTGCACAAGATACTGCACAGAATGATGGGAACATACCTAGCAACATTCCCACTCCTACAGCACATTCCTTGAATATCTCACCTGAGTTTATTCAAACTCAACTGAAGCACTTGCAGGACTCTATAGATGAACTCCAATTCCTAAAGAACTACTAGGAAAACCTACTTTCTGCCACAACAGGGGGAGTACCAGTTGCTGCTGCTCGAGGAGTTGAGATTCATGAGATGGATGATGTTGTTGAACCTGCTGCTAAGGTTGCTGAAGAAGGAAGGACAGTTGTTGATGAAGTTGTTGCAACTGGACCTGATGATGCTGGGAGAAGTGCAGATGCTGCTGAAGATGTTGTTGCAAACCTTGCAACAATTCATATCCAGGAAGCAGAGGAAGAGGAGTTGTATGGAGAACTGCCAGATATTTATGCCAAAGTTTGAGTTGATTAAGAGACTGGAGGAAGCACAATTTATGGGGGAGCTTAGTGCAAGATGCTTGTAGCTGCAACTGTATATTTTATACAGTGATATCAAGTTCCTTATTGTGTTAACTCTAAGTACTCTTGTTTTATTTATGCTTTTGATTAGTTTGCTCTGATAGTTAGTTTTAATTTCTGAAAGATGTTATTATATTAGAATTGATAGAATTTATTTCAGTAATTTATATTGAAAGTTATAATTTGAATGGGTAAATATTATGTTATTTATTTTGTCTTTTTTTTAATGAACATATATGATGATGTTCATTTAATTTAAGTGAGCAAATGTTTGTTCATTCTGTTTTTGGTGAAATTAACTTATTGTTGTTTCATCTTGATTTTGGTGATTCAACTTAAAGTTGTTCATCTTGTTTTTTGGCTGTTTTGCTACACAAGTGTGAAAAACTAAGTGTACAATACGATGTTAATCTCTATTGTACATACATCACTGACTTATATATTGAGAAATATATACATCAGGTGTGTTGTAGCATAAAGGTCAAATTGGAGGAGATTGTTAATGTTGTTGGTAATGAAGTATTCACTATTTACTTTGAAACAACATGAATTTGCCCTTTCTTCTCATTAACTAACACTTTATGATCAAATGTTGTCTTAGATGTTTTAACATGCAGGATGAAGATCTAGAAGGATCTACAAGTCTCTGGAATACTCAATGTTGCAGTGAATATTGCAAAGTATTGGTTGCAACATGGGCGGTTATGGGTTCCAGAGGATCTACAAGGACCTATACGATCCAGACTATTCCAGAACGGTTTAGAACAATCTAGATCAGGCGGTTGCATCAAGAAACATCAGAAATAAAGATAAGATCGTGGGAGATAACATAAGATCATGGAGCGGTTACATGAAGAAATTATTTCGGATTGAAGACCTCCATCTATAAATAAAAGTCGAAGTCTTTAGTACCAAGTGTGGAGTAAACGAGTACACCTACTCTAGTGTTGATCCCGAGTTCAAAGGTGATTGGGCAGTTATTCCAACATTTATGTTATGCCTAGAAGTTTAGTACATCTCGCATAACTTGCGATCAATCCTCTATCCATAGATAGAGAGATCATAGATATAGAGTGAGATCAACTTTGACGGTGTATAGTGTTATACACTTAGCCAATTTAGATTTGATAGGTGATATCGAGTCTTGTTTCCATTGTGAACGATTTAACTCTTTACACAACTTTTGTATCACTAATCTTCTTATAGTGAATGTTTCGTCGTAAGGCTAGCCAAAGCTATTTTATATAGTTTGTGTTAAAAAGTATTCCATCTTGCAAATATGTGTTTAAGTCTTCCGCTGTACACGTTTTATATTCTGATTTTCCTGATTGTCGTAGTATTTTTTTTAACATTCGTTACAACATCTATACTTTCTAATACACGCACACCTTCATGAAGAACTCTATCGGTGGTGAAGAAAGCTTTCTCTTTGAATGATGCTCTGGCCTGCTTCCCTTCCTGACAAGCCTTGCACACATGATCTTTGCTAAAAACTTCATTAGGTAGACCTTCCACAAGTGATTGTCTAGATTTTTTTTTAAGAATCTTGAAGTTCAGGTGATTTAATCGTTTATGCCATAACCAACTGAGCTCTGAAGAGCTTTTAGCAATAAAGCAAGTATTAGGAATAGTGCTGCTCCAATCACCTAAATAAACATTACCTTTCCTAATACATGATAGAAGCACTTGTGTTGATTTGCCCTTGACTGAACATATATTCAATGAGAACTCAACACTGAAACCCTTGTCACATAACTGACTTACTGACAATAGGTTATGCTTCAGTCCTTCCATAAAGGACACAATCTCCACTCTGACTGTACCTATTTTCAAAACACCAAACCCTTTAGTAAAACCTTTTGAGTTATCACCAGAGGTTACCGGTGGACCATCTTTAGCTTGAAACTCCTGGAGAAGACTCTTCATTCCAGTCATATGCCTTGAGCAACCACTGTCTAGGTACCAAACAGTCTTGATTGAGTCTCCTCTCCTCTGGTTGTGATCCACAGCCGCCTGCAAACCCGCTTTACTACCCTGATTGCCTCAGAGTGGTAGATCTGTTTCCCTGAAACATCCATATACACTACTTTCTTCTTCTTAGCCTGAGAAGAAGATGGTGTATGAGTGTCAGGCTTAGGCTTCACTGGAGCTTGAGTGGGTGCCTTTTGGGGCTGGCTTCCTGTTCTTCCTAGGCCTTGGTGCAGCTGGTCTTGAGGTTTGTCCTTGATGAGGGCCTTGCTTTTGGTTCCCCCTAGGCAAGTGAGTGAACTGAAAGCAGTTATAGGTTTCAGGATGCCAAAACCATGGAAGTGATATCATGCCTGGCCTTCCCTGAGGGTATTGCCATGCATGATAATACCCCTGTTGAGCAGTCTGAGTGCTCTTGGCCTGAGTCTTCCTCTGCTTACGCTGAGGTTTCCTCTGGCCTGAGCTCTCAGGGGTCTTCTTTGGTTATTTTGCCTTTCCCTTAGGTTTTGGCATGGCAACCTTTGGGGCAACCTTGACTGTCTCAGCAGTTCCTTACCCTTATCAGTTTTGCAGGCTTCAAATACAACTTTCTTTGTACCCTCGCCTACCTGGACAAACACACTCTCAGTGTTGCTCCCTGAATCAACATGAGACTGACCTTGTGAGGATTTCTTAGGAACATATCCAAGCCCCTTTTTCTCGTTCCCAAGCATCTGGCTGCTATTTATTTCCTTTCTAGCCACTGAGGATTTATTCATTGCTGCAACCTTCTGCTTAAGAGAGTCCTCACTTTTTTTCAGGATTTCATGTCTGGCAAAGAGGTCATCAAACTTGCTCCTGATTACTTTCAGTTCTTCCTTCCTGGCCAGCTCTTCATCAGCCAGTTCTTTCAGAATCTTTTCTCTTAGAAGACGCTCAGCATTAATCATGTCAATTTCCTGAGTTAGTCTCACAATCTGAGCTGAATCTTTCAGATATGACTGAGTGAGTTGATAATTCAGGTTTTGAACTTCAGTACTCAGTTTCTGGTTCTCCTCTACCAAGAAGACATTAGTTTCCTGCAGCCTGGAGAAATCAACCATCAATTGATCTAAGCATATCTGAAGGTTCATTTCTCTAGCTGACTCTGAGCTTGGCTCAGGATTTCTACCACTATGTGAACCACACACAGAATTAGATGTTACCTCTGGCTCAGCTCTAGCCATAAGGCACAAGTCATCGTACTCCTCATAGGAAAAGAGTTCAGGTGACCTCTCCTCAGGACCATCCGAGTCTGTAGCTTCCTCAGCGAGCATGGCTCTCCGGTCAGCGTACCTCTGGTCTCTCTTGGCCCTCCTGTCTTCTCTTTCTCGTGCACTCAGTTCAGGGCAGTCGTACTGATAGTGCCCACCTTTTGTTACAGTTGTAACATGTAGCCTACTCATCTCATCTTTCTATTCTTGGCTCAGGGTTCCTTTTTTAGTCAGGTTCGCTTTATCTTGATGAGCTTTCAACTTTTCCTGAGTGCCTATCATCATGTGTACGTCTCTATTCATCTCTACGATTTGGCTTTGGATCTGACTGCCTCCTTTCATTACCACGACGCGTCTTGGTTCAGTGTTTCTTCTCTCCTCATATCTCTGAGAACTTTGGTGGCTTCCTTCAGGTTTCCTGTCACGAGTATCCTGATAATATTTCTTATAACGACCAAACCTGGAATTAAGTTTCTCAAAGCTTCTGGCCATCAGGCTGTACTCCTCAGCGAGCTCTTCTTTGCTCATCTCTATCAGTGACTTTGATGAAGATTCAACAGGTTCTGACTTTGCTTTGAATGCCACACTTTTCTCAGGTGCTTTCTCTTCCTCTTCAGGCTGAACTTTCTTCTTTCTCTTGTTCAGATCATATTCCAAAGCCTTGAGCTCTGAAAAAAGTAAAGCTGAAGTTATATTACTCATATCCTGAGTGTTTTTCAACATGATGACACTGTTGGTCCCGATATAAGACTGAGAGATACGTGTATGGGGGGGAATACACGTATCCCACTTTTTCTTTTCTTTCAACTGACTGAGTCCCCTTTCTCAGAGTGGTGTAGAATGCAGGGTTGATAACACACCTATTAACTGCAAATGAATGCTGGTCAGTTGGCTAACTATCAACTTGAGTTCAGTGCAGAATGCGTGAGCCTTGAAAGTTTATAATCTTGTTAAAGTTTGCTTTCTGAAAACTTGATTACTCTTTTCTGAAGTAGTGATTAGAAGGGCAGTGCTCAGTTTAATGATCAGGCTGATTGATTCAAGCCTGATAAACAATGCAATGAATGACTTAATGAATTATCAATTAAGAGCAATAATCAAAGCAATAAAGAATACAAGGAAGTAATGTGGTTTAGAGACTCAAGCTCTTACATCCACAGTCCTGATTTAACAGGAGAATCCACTAAGGATTGATTTATTTTTAGCATGCCAAGGTGCACAAGAATCAGCTACACTCACTGACTCTTACTTCCTCCTTCTAACTCACTAACAACCTCAACCAACAAACCTGACTAGAGGGTTTTGGTTTCAGTTTTGTTTTCAACTACAGTTGTGATTATCCTTACAAGGCTAAGCTATGCTTAGGAATGATAATTACTTCTAAGCTTAAGATATTACAATGAACACCCAGTGGAATACAGAATAACTCTCTTTTCTAAGAAACACTATGGTTATCGAGTGCTTCTTTGAACGCTTGAGAGTTTGAGTAATTTCTAGCTTGGAAATTTCCCGTAACCTTGAATGGGTTCTAGGTCATCTATGTAGGGTTTGTTCAACGGATAGATCTCCCATGCAACAACCGTCCTTGCATGGATTTGGTAGTACATTTAATGCTCCATTTAATGCTTGCCCGTTGAAAAAGTGCAGTCTGATCCTCATATCAGGTTCGTACGTGCGTGTCCTTCCTGGATTGATCCACGTCATCAGGTTGGTAAGAATGTCAGAACTCATTCCTATGCTTCAGGCTTGTCTTATTAAGTTCTTTTTGTCTCAAGCACAACGGTCTTGTCCTGACGCTGATATTCCTTTTGCATTGCTTGGCCCTACTCCTAGTCTTTCCCATTACTCAGTGTCATCCTGTTCCCTACAGGACTGAGTTAGTAATGACCTTCAGGGTCATACTCATCATCACTGACACTTACTCAGCCAGCTTAGAGAGACTGTCGTAAGTTCAGGATTGTGCTCTTGTGTCTTCAGGCTTCAGTCTTGATTGGCATCAATGAGCACTCCTCTCATTGAGTTCCTGTGAAGTGTAAAATGATTAAGTATAAATCTTAACCAAGACTAGCCTGACCACTAAGGCAAATCATCCTTTCAGGGCCTTTGGGATCTAATCAAAACTGACATTGTCCCAATAATTTCCCCATTTTTGATGATGCCAAAACACTGAAAAGATCCTCAAAACACTTGGAGGAAATAAAATCCTATCTATAAGATAAGTCAGTGTTAGAGCAGTTCTTGATAAAGTACAAAATTTAAATAACAGCCAAAAAGACAATGAGTTTTTGTCTATGGGAAAATGTAATAGATTTCATTGATAATATGTTTCAGTGAGTACAATGATCTTAATCTATTACAACAGGTTGTGAACACCTAAACTAATCTCATTTCAGGCTCGAGTCCATAACCAGCATAGACTCTGACCTTCAGATCTTCAACTCTCTTAGGCTGGTTCACAAATCCTTCAGCTTTGGCAATCTTCAAGACTTCAGTCATAACAACATTTGTATTATGCTTGTTTGAACCAGTGTCGTGCATTGAACTTAGGGGCCTTCACTTGGACTTTGGCTGCGTCAGCTTCCTCTAAGATCTTCTGAATCAGTTCAGGGTGATTGTCCATCATGTAGTCAGTGAAGTGGGCATCGATGTCTTCAGTGTCGCTCCATTTCTTCACTACATACTAAAGTCTGACGAACTCTTCCCTTGCATCAACCCAAAACTCTTTCAGGGTCTCTGAGATAAATTCATCGACAAGACCTTCCCTCATTGTTACATCCGGCTTTCTGACTTGAAGTATTATAGACTTCCTCGCTGTCGGCCTCTTCCTGTACTTCCTTGGCTCCGGTTTCACCTTCTTTCTTCTCAACATACTCAGGATCCCATCATCCAGCTCCCTCTATTGAAGTTCAGTTAGCTCTGAAAGCTTTTCAACTTTCTTCTCCAGGATGCACATCTTCTCCTTTTCAGCAATCTCTGTCCTGCGCTGAGCCTCACTCTTCTCATGGGGCAAACCCCAAGCTTCTTAGCACAAGGATGCCAATTCATTGGTATCTAAGGAAATTGAATTCTTCCTTGTGCTAAGTGGTGAGCGCTCTGAGCTTCCTTTAGGGATGGATGGGAGTTGAGCTTGAACTTGTTTTGTTGAAGGGTCATTAGCCTTTGCCACAACCGCCAATCTTGCTGACTTTCTTGGAGTAGACTGAGCCTCCGATGCCTCAGGGAGGGATCTTTTCTTCTTCTATTTCCCCTTTTTGGCATCATCCTTGGCCTGAGGCAGAGCCTCCCTGAGGACCTCCTGCCCGTTGTGGATAATGAAGGAAGCTAAGGACTGAACCTCTAATACTCCCTCCTTCAACATGTTTACCCCAGTAGCAATCACAGTTCAAGCAAAAGAAACACTGGCGATGCTGGCCTCCACCTTCTTCCCAAAAATTTCCATGTTGGTATGAAGTTTCTGCTCAGCCTGAGTAATCCTGGACTCCACCTTCCCAGTTTCTTCGCGGATCTGATTGGCCTCTGAAGTGATTCGAGCAGATTCTTGAATGACTTTGGCTAAGTCCTGAATGACGCTCTCAGAATACTGGGCGATCTTCCCTGACTCCAGTGCCAACTTGGCCACTGAGTCATTAAGGGCCTGAGTGAGCAACTCTCCAGCCTGTTTTGCTAGCTGCTCCATTGCCTTAGTCATTCTCTGATCATGCTCCTCCTTGAGCTGAGCCAATGTCTTCACGAACAGCTTCTTCATCTTTCTCCTCTCCTTCTTGACTGAACTTGCAGTGCCAACCATAGTTTTCTTCAGATTTACAAGCTCTTTGTTGGCGAGAGTTTTGTAGGCTGACTTGGTCCAGCAAATGTGCTTATCGAGAGCCTTGGCATCTTTCTCTTTCTCATTCTTGAGACTTTGAATCTCCTCTTGAAGCTCAGCCAAGTTCTCGGACGTCTTTTCTTGCTTTATCGTGATGATACTGGTAAAGTTGCCATGCTGGGAACCAGTGATTTGCACCTCATCGCCAACCTCCTCTCCTTCAGTCATCGGCTGCTTTCCCTTGTCAGCCCCTGCAGCATCAGTCTCCTCTTCAGGGTTCAGTGAAGGCAGTTGTTGAGTGATCAGGGCCGCCTGCTCAGGCTCAATCCCGTCAGCTCGAACTTTGGGTACAGAACCCTCAGAACCAGGAGTCTCCTTTGGTACCTCCACGTCATCCTCCTTTGCCTCAGGGCAGGGAATCCCTTCACAGGAAGATGTGTCATTGGCAGCTGAGATGTTCACAACATCCTCAGTGACTGGTCCACCCTTGGCACCAGTCACAGTTTCACTTTCCCCTTGAGCACTAGGCTCGGAGTTCATCAAGTCCACCTCCCTTGCAGTCTCTTCCACCATCTTTTCATTCGCTCCACCCTGAGAATCATCATCATCATTGTCATCGCTATCATCCTTCGGCTCATCCTCACAGTCCTCTTTCCTGGCTACCTTCATGCTCTCCACCAGCTGCTTTAGATTTTCAAAGTTAAGCAGCTGGAGCCAGCTGGTGAGATTGAAATACGAGCATAGCCTTGCCTCCTCCACTCCCAGCGCTCCCAGCCTCTGGCATCTACAAGCATATGTTGCTCTTTCATATTTTATTGCTTGAAGTCAAGCCAGACCTTTAGCTCGATGACATTTGAGCATAATTCTCTGTATTTGTATAGATTTGGCCAGTACTTGGAAGCCCATTCGCAAGCGTTCCCCCTGAGTATGTTCTCGTACACACCTCCCACCAGTCTTTTGGGTTGGGATAGGAAGGGAAGTCTTTAGAATTTGGTGTGGGTGAGTTAGGTTTAGGATTATTGTTAGGCTCAAGGGTGTTGGATGTATTTGGCTCTGACTCGGTTTGGGGTGGGGGTAGGTCAGTGTTTGGATTTGAAATTTTAGTGGATTTTGATGATGGTTCAGGGTTAGGTGAGGGTAAGGTAGGTTCAGTGGGGTGAGTGGATTGGTCAGGATGAGATGAGGTGGGTATAGGGATGGATGGGTTTTGGGGTTGGGGTTCAGGTTGAAGGATCTCCGCAGTTTAAACTGTCTCCCGTACCTGCTCTAAGTCAGAGGTTCATGGTGAGCTTGACACCTCCCTTAACACCTTCTTGGGAGAACCCTTCAGGCCTTACCTTAATCTTTTCAATGGCCACTGGCTCATCTCCTCCCTCGTTGGCTTCATTGGCAGTCTCCTCAGCCTTGGAACTGGCCTTCTTGGAGACTTTCTCAGCTGCGACCGCATCTTCATAGACGGTACTTACCTCAGGTTAAGCATGTTCCTCAGTCTGAGGCTCATTTATCCCTTATGTGCTGGGCTTAGGAGTGGCTCTTGAGCCATCTTCCTGATCGTCGTCATCATCCCATCTTGGAATTGACACGGTTTTGACCTTTGAATCAGGTTGATTCTTCAAGCTCAGCCTTGTCACTCTCCTTATAACCTCCTCAGTGTCAGGATCCAACACTCTTATCCTAGACTCAGTGACAGATTCATCAAACACAACATATGGTGATTCCTCCACAATAAGGGTCCTACAGTTGTAAACCATGAAGACTTTACTGACTTCAGAATATCCCAAGAATATTCCTTAATCAGATTTTCTATCAAAGGCTTTCAACTGGGTCTTCCCATTGTTGAGGATGAAGCACTTGCAACCAAATATATGGAAATAAGAGATACGAGGCTTCCTCTTGTTCTATGTCTCATATGGGGTCTGTGCATGTTGCTTGTTCAACATGGATCTATTCTGAGTGTAGCATGCAGTGTTGATTGCCTCAGCCCTAAACTTCTTAGGCAATCCTGACTCAGCCAGCATGGTCCTGGCAGCTTCCTTTTTTGTCATGTTCCTCCTTTCAGCAACACCGTTTTGCTGTGGGGTTCTAGCTGCAGAAGTCTCATGAGCAATACCAAGTTCATTACAAAAATAAAAAATATATGAATTTATAAACTCAGTGCCCTTGTAAGATCTGATCTTAGTAATAGACTTATTCTTCTCATTGCTGAGTCTTCTGAGCAACTCTGGAAGTTTCACCTGTGTTTCCTTTTTATTTAACAAGAAAATAACCCAGGTATATCTAGAGTAATCATCAATAACCACAAGGGTATACTTCCTACCATTCATACTCACAGGTGTTACAGGGCCAAACAAATCCATGTGCAAAAGCTTAAGAACTCTGCCAGTGGAAAATGAAGCTTTCTCTTTGAATGATGCTCTGACCTACTTTCCTTCCTGACAAGCCTTGCACACATGATCCTTGCTAAAAACTTCATTAGCTAAACCTTCTACAAGAGAAAGTCTAGAAATTTTGTTAAGAATCTTGAAGTTCAGGTGGTTTAATCGTTTATGCCATAACAACCTGAGCTCTGAAGAGCTTTTAGCAACAAAGTAAGTATTAGGAATAGTGTTGCTCCAATCAGCTAAATAAACATTACCTTTCCTAATACCTGATAGAAGCACTTGTGTTGATTTGTCCTTGACTTAACATATATTCGATGAGAAATCAATACTGAAACCCTCATCACAGAACTAACTTACTGACAATAAGTTATGCTTCAGTCCTTCCACAAAAGACACATTCTCCACTCTGACTGTACCTATTTTCAAAATACCAAAAACTTTAGTAAAACCTTTTGAGTTATCACCAAAGGTTACATGTGGACCATCCTTAGCTTGATACTCTTGGAGAAGACTCTCCATTCCAGTCATATGCCTTGAGCAACCACTGTCTAGGTACCAAACAGCCTTGGTTGAGTCTCCTCTCCTCTTGTTGTGATCCACAACCTCCTGCAAGCAGATCGGGCTTTAGGTACCCATTGGGTGTTGGGTCCTATAGTGTCAGCTATACCTTTCGGGATCCAGATTTGCTTTACTACCCTTATTGCCTCATAGTGGTAGATCTGTTTCCCTGAAACATCCATATACACTACTTTCTTCTTCTTAGCCTGAGAAGAAGATGGTGTATGAGTGTCAAGCTTAGGCTTCACATGAGCCTGAGTGGGTGCCTTTTGGGGCTGGCTTCCTATTCTTCCTAGGCCTTGGTGCAGCTGGTCTTGAGGTTTGTCCCTGATGAGGGCCTCGCTTTTGGTTCCCCCTAGGCAAGTGAGGGAACAGAAAGCAGTTATAGGCTTCAGGATGCCAAAACCATGGAGGTGATATCATGTCTGGCCTTCCCTGAGGGTATTTCCATGCATGATAATACCCCTGTTGAGCAGTCTGAGTGCTCTTGGCCTGAGTCTTCCTCTGCTTACGCTGAGGTTTCTTCTGGCCTGAGCTCTCAGGGGCCTTCTTTGGTTATTTTCCTTTTCCCTTAGGTTTTGGCTTGGCAACCTTTGGGGCAACCCTGACTGTCTCAGCAGTTTCCTTACCCTTATCAGTTTTGCAGGCTTCGAATACAACTTTCTTTGTACCCTCGCCTACCTGGACAAACACACTCTCAGTGTTGCTCCCTGAAGCAACATGAGACTGACCTTGTGAGGATTTCTAAGGGACATATCCAAGCCCCTTTTTCTCGTTCCCAAGCATCTGGCTGCTATTTATTTCCTCTCTAGCCACTGAGGATTTATTCATTACTGCAACCTTCTGCTCAAGAGAGTCCTCACTCTTTTTCAGGATTTCATGTATGGCAAAGAGGTCATCAAACTTTCTCCTGAGTTCTTTCAGTTCTTCCTTCCTGATCAGCTCTTCATCAGCCAGTTCTTTCAGAATCTTCTCTCTTAGAAGACGCTCAGCATTAATCATGTCAATTTCCTGAGTTAGTCTCACAATCTGAGCTGACTCTTTCAGATATGACTGAGTGAGTTGATCATTCAGGTTTTGAACTTCAGTACTCAGTTTCTGGTTCTTCTCTACCAAGAAGACATTAGTTTCCTGCAGCCTGGAGAAATCAACCATCAATTGATCTAAACAGACCCGAAGGTTCATTTCTCTAGCTAACTCCGAGCTTGGCTCAGGATTTCTACCACTATGTGAACCACACACAGAATTTGAAGTTACCTCAGGCTCATCTCTAGCCATAAGGCACAAGTAATCGTACTCCTCATCGAAAAAGTGTTCAGGCCACCTCTCCTCAGGACCCTCCGAGATTGTAGCTTCCTCAGCGAGCATGGCTCTCCGGTCAGCGTACCTCTGGTCTCATTTGGCCCTCCTATCTTCCCTTTCCCGTGTACTTAGTTCTGGGCAGTCGTACTGATAGTGCCCATCTTTGTTACAGTTGTAACATGTAGCCTGCTAATCTCTTCTTTCCTTTCTTGGCTCAGGGTTCCTTCTTTAGCCAGGTTCCCTTTGTCTTGATGAGCTTTAAACCTTTCCTGAGTGCTTATCATCATGAGTACTGTTGGTCCCACTAGATTGATAAATTGTGGAAGATTTAAAGGGAATGTCTTTAACAAACTTCTTTTCACAAGAGCACAATAAAATAAGCAAGAAAGTAAATATGAAAACAGTAAATAAGACCGGATGTATAGTGGTTCGGATCTGAATATCCTACGTCCACTCTCCCTTGATCAAAGGGGTCTCACTATCCAACCAACAACCAACTTACTTACTGGAATTGTGAAGTACCAGTTCCTTCTTACAAACTCTTTAGATCTAACTTCGATCTAAAGACTACAACCTTCAACCTTATCTTGTAGATGAACAGGTTGAGGTCCAACAACTCCTTAAGAGTGAATATAAGAGTATGAACAGAATAAGAGTGCTATATGCTTGATAAACAAGAGCTTGGACCATGACTTCGTGCGCGTATGATTCTCTCTAGCCCTTTTTATTGAGATTGCACTCTGTATTTATAGAGATGATTAGGGAATAGCCGTTGGAGAGCTAATCCAATCAGATCCTCTATTTAAGGAAGCTTCAATCAATCAATTCCCTAATTGATTGATTGGGTTGGTGAGATCCTTGGATTAATTGACTTCAAGACTTTCCAATCCTGATCTTGTAGACTTGATTTAAATCACCAATGGTCAATAGCTTCTAATGACAAACTCTGATTCTCTCCAGAGAAGGCAATACCAGACACCAAGCAACTTAGATGTCTTCTGGTTCTGATCTGGTTAAGAAACAGAATGCTCATCAGAATCAGGAGATAAATCTGAGCATCTTTTGTTTCACCAGACTCGTCTGGTCCGGACTCGTCTGTTCTGGGGAAAGGTTCTCTGCCTCTGGTCAGTCTCTTCTGGTGAAGTCCTCTGGTGGAGTCCTCTGGTGAAGTCCTCCGGTGACTCTTCTGGTGAGGTCTTCTGGTGACTCTTCTGGTAATTCCCCCTAGACTAAGTCCTAATCTAGTTCATCATCTGGCTAACAGGTCCAGATGGTCCTATTACATCTTCTGGTTTGTTTTTAACTAATCAAAACTATACAACATTTATCCTAACAATTTCCCCCTTTTTGATGGAGTTAAAACATAACCAGAACTGATCAAATAACATACTTAAGCATAAAACAATAAAAGGATAAGACCTTAAAATAGATCATATCAGGCAAACAAGAAGACAACAAGGAGTTGTCTTTAAGACAGAGAAGATATGATATTTCATTAATAATAAGGACAAAAAGTGATTACAGATTACAAAGAAAATTTGGTCCTATTCTAAGCATATCTTCTGTTCTCTTTAGGTACCAGGAACCAGTCGAAGAATCTGTCTTGTATGGCCTTCAACTCTGCAGAAGATGTTGGAGAGAAATTTGCCAACACCTTGGTCTTGTACAATTTCTTCAATTCAGCCCAATCAACCTGGTCCCCAATCATTGGAGTGTTGAGATAATGAAATTCAGGGGCAGTGACCTCCAGGTTGAACTCAATGGTGGAGTCCATCAGCTGCTTGTAGAGCCCTGCATCATAAGCCTTCATCCAGGTGTGGAAAGTCATGTTGATGAGAGCATCATCCTCTGGTTGTGGCCTTTGGATGTAGTGCTGGATGAACCACAGGGTCTTGGCTTCTCTCCACTTCTCAATGAGGGGAATAGGCACAGTAGAGTCAAAGGACCCTTCTGTCCTGAGCGGCAAAATCTCCATCACTTCTACAGGAGCTTTTCTTCTCTGGCTTGATCCACTTGCACCAGGAGTGATACCAGCTTCTCTGCTCTTCTTGTTCTGCCTCCTAACATATCGGAGCCTCTACTCTTCATCTATGTTTTTCCTTATTCTGGCTTGCCTTTCTTCAGGTGTTTCTTCACGGAATCTCTTCTCTGCTTCCTCTACAACTTCCTCTAGGAAGCTCTTCTTCACCTTTCTGATCTTCCTCTTTGCAGGTCCAGAGATTGAGATAGGATCCTGCTCTGTTTCTGAAGACTCCTCTTCTGCCGCCAGCTGCTTTGCCATGGAAAGATATTTGAGCTCTTCCTTCTTCTTCTTCTGCAGCTCGGCCCGGGCCAAAGTGTTCTCCAGCAGGTCCAGACGAGCACCATGGTTGAAGAGAGTCTCATTCGTGGTCTTCCCAGATCAGTTCTGGCCTTCTCTTCCCCCTTTTTAACTTCATCAATAAGGGGCTCCACCACCTGCCTAATGAGATCAGGCAAGGCAGTGTTGGAGGAAGAGTGAAGATCACGCAACTGCTTTGCTTCCTCCAGGTAAGCTTTTGATTCAGCAACCAGCCTCTCCTGCTTCTCTAACATCTCCTGGAGGTAGTCCTTAAGCTTAGCAGTCTGCAGCATCTGGGAAGCCATCTCAACCTTCAAAACAGAGACTGGCCTCAGCTGCTCAAGCATGCTCCTGGAGCTGCTTCTGGCTGTGCATCACATCCAGCTTAACAAAGAGTCCATTTGCTTTGAAAGATGTTTTGGCAGCTGCAAAGGTGGACTTTATTTGCTTCAAGAATATCTTCCTCTCCTGCCGGATCTGGTGCTCAATCATAGCAGGGGCAATATGTTGAATCACCTTGGAGAATCGCCCAATCTGCATGATCTGCTCATTGAAGAAGGTCTTCATCTTTTGCAGCACGGCAGGAGTGACATCAAAGTCCTCCTCATCAAAGTAGAGCTCTGGAGGGAAAGTGAAGTGAGGGCCAAATTTGTAGGAGGGGCCCTCAGGAGTGATCATAACTCCTCTCTGGATGAGCAGCGTGCGAATCAAAGTCTTCGCTGCTTCAGGGGTCTCCAGCTCAGCTGGGTTCTGGATGTTTAGCTTCTGTTTGAGCTCAATCTCCCAGGAAGTGAAATTGGGAGGACCCATTTCCTCAAGTAATAACATGAGGTCCTCCACATCTTCAAGTCTGGCCTTGCTCCAGACTTTGGCATCAGTCAGCTCTGCCAAAAGTGGTAAGTGCTCCAACAGAATAGGGAAGTGCTCTTTTAGCCAGAGCTGAGCACTTACACTCATACTCTGCCTGATGGGACCCATTTCTACAGAAGAGAAAGTAAAGGGTCTGGGCCCAGAGGTAGAGGAGGATGGTGCTAAGAAGCATCCTCATCTTCACTATCATCGCTGGTCAAACAGGTGGGAGAATGGGGAGGGGCAAGAGGTCCCAGAGCCATGGAAAAAGATGGGCTCTGGTCTGAATGAGTTTGGGGAGGGGTAGGATTTTGTGAGGTAGAGGTTGTGGGGAGGGGTTGTTCTGCACCAGAGGAAGATGGAATCTTTGGTACAGAGGCTGGGATGGCACCAGAAGTGGATGGCACCTCTGGTACAGGGGGTGGGGGAGAGGGATTAGTGGTAAGAGGTGTTTGGGAAGGTGGGGGAGAAGGTGTTTGGGTAGGAATGGTGGAGGGAGTGTATAAGCGGGTATCAGGTAGGGTCTGCTCTGGTGAAGCAATGGGGACACCAGAAGCAGAAGAGGGGTTTTGGGGAGGGTTTTCTGGGGGAGAGGTTGATGGGGTAACAAGATTAATGGGGGTAGAGGTAGGGATAGGTGGGTTTACCTCAACAGATGGGACTGGAGCAGTGGAGTCCTGCATGATCCTGGCAGCTTCATCAATTGCCTGCTCCAGAGCATCTCCAAGATCAGATCCAGAATCTGACTAATGAAGAATGGCCCTCTTGGCCCTAGATTTCTTCTTTTGAAGGGGCTCAACCTCTTCTTCCTCCTCCTCCTCTGATGGCTCATCCACCAGGAGTGTCCTTGGAACCCTTCTGCCAGTTCCTCTGGCCTCTTCAGCTTGGGTGCTCCTGCCTTCTTAGCAGCTTCTGCACCTTCACCCTTCTTCTTCAAGATATTAAGAAGGGGAATCTGGTCCTCCTCTGAGGAACCAGAGAAAGCAATGGTTGAGGAACCAGTTGCTTCAGCAGGCTTCTTCTGGCCCTTCTGCTGCCTCTGCTGCTTCTGCCCCTTAGCAAGTGAGGGCACTGCTTGTAGAGGAGGGGCAGGGATGGCCTGCTCACCATCAGAATCAGGATGGCCATGAAGAGGACTATCCTTAGAAAACAGGATCTTGGACTTGTGGAAGCCCTTGCACCAGGAATCTCTCAGTTCCTCTTTGGAAAGATTGAGTCCAAAATTAAAGTGAGCTTTTTGCCTAAGGACACATTAGCATTGAACACAAATTGTTGCTCAACAGGCAACTTGGGGCATTCCTCCTTCTGTACCTTCAGCTTGTTCTTCCTCAGCACCCCCCAGAAGAACTCTGCCCAATTGCATTGGGCACCATCCAAAATGACCCTCATAACACAGAGCCTGCCAGTAAAGATGGCATCTGTGCTATGGCTCTCGCACATCAAGACCTTTACTACGATGTCGAACAAAACCTTGTACTTCTGCCTCAGATGTTTGTCCAAAAATCCTTTAGTCAAGTTTCGACAAGAAGATCTGGCAAAAAGCTTGAATGACTCCAATGCTTCACCTTCTTTATACTTCAAGGGGTCCACACCCTCTGAGGAAATGTTGCCAAACAAACTGCAGAAATTAGCCTTCGAGAAGACGGCATCCTCCCTATCAATCTTGGAGGAAATATGGTCATCATGAATCTTCATTCTGATAAGAAACTGGGCAGCATACCCATCCACCGTGTGCAAGTCCTTGGAGATTTTGGAGATCAACTCCTCCACTCCAGATCGCCTAAGCAATTCCAAAATCTCCAGTGCTGCAGGATTCTTGGTGGAATAGAAATCCACCACCATCTCCGACTTCAACTTCTTGCAAACATACTCCGGATCGAAGTTGCACTTGGATGCCATTGTTGTGAGAGAGAGAGAGGGAGAGAGAGAGAGAGAGAGAGAGAGAGAGAGAGAAAGAAAAGTTGCATAGAGAAATTAGGGCTTTGAAAATAAGGAAACGTGAAAAGACAGATTGAAGCAAGATGTGATTTAAATAGGCAAGACGCGTGGCGTGAATAATTAATGAAGTGTGAACGCGTGTAATTGCCAAATTTAATTTAGGGAACAAAATCAATTTTCGAATTGATTGACATATTGCACATTAATTAAATCTGATGGCCAAGATTAAAAGGCGAAATACAGATTTAATCTGGTGCGTAGGCGTGAGCATTGGGACTGGGTTCGAGGGGGGTTTTGTGGCAGTCAAGAGAAAAAGCGAAATGATTGCCTAGGCCCTATAACCTAGTCTTAAATACACTTATGAAGTTGAAACGTTTTGAGTGTATTAAGTAATTTGAAAAGTGTATCCCAATGATCAGAGGCCAGAGAAGTAAAAGCATGCCTGTCACCTGATATTGTAACCAGATGATACCACAGCTAGTCTGGTGTTACATCTCATCTGATGGAACCCATCTGGTTCTGGTCAGAGAAGACTCCGGACTTTTCTGGAATCTTATTCAGTACCTCATCTGGGATGTACCTCATCTAGTACAAGCCTGATCTGGTGTGAATCACATCTGGAGATGTAACTTCCCTGATATATCTAGCCTGTAGGCATATTAGTTTAAAAGTATATATATTAAGTAATAGAATGAAACAAAGGATACTTCTCTGATGTTCCCCCTAAAACAAATTTGTCTCTGGATCCAATAAGCCTAACTCAAATGCTAACTCTCTAAATCTGGACTCAACCAAAGGCTTAGTCAGAATATCTGCTCTCTGCTTCTCTGTTGCAATCTTTTCCATCCTTATATCTCCCTTCTCAACATGATCTCTGATAAAGTGATGCCTTATATCAACATATTTGCACCTGGTGTGAAGAACTGGATTTTGGGTGATTGCTATTGCACTATTATTGTCACAGAATATTGGAATATCCTTGGCTCTAATCTGGTAGTCCCTAAGTTGTTGACTAATCCAGAGTAGTTGTGAACAACAGCTCCCTGCAGCCATGTACTCTGTTTCTGTTGTAGATGTAGCAACTGAAGTCTGCTTCTTAGAAAACCAAGATACCAATTTATTTCCTAAAAATTGGCATGTTCCACTTGTAAACTTCCTATCTATTCTGCACCCACCATAATCTGAATCCGAATAACCACTTAACTCTAAGTTGTCATCTGCAGGATACCATAACCCCAAATTCACTGTATCCTTAAGATATTTCAATATCTTCCTAGCTGCTTCCAGGTGACTTCTCTTAGGATTTGCTTGAAATCTAGTGCACACACCTACGGCAAAGGTTATATCTGGTCTGCTTGCAGTCAGGTACAGAAGAGAACCAATAAGTGCTCTGTACTGAGTCTGGTCCACACTCTCTCCAGACTTATCTGGATCCATGTTGAAATTTGTCATCATAGGAATCTTGGCTACCTTGCTAGATCCGATTCCAAATTTCTCTAACATGTTTCTGATGTACTTTGCCTGATTGATGAAGATTCCCTTCTTTGTTTGCTTTACCTGCAGACCTAAGAAATAATTCATCTCACCCGTCATAGACATCTCAAACTGGCTCTGCATGAGTTCTCCAAACTTCTCACACAGCTTCTTGTTAGGGGATCCAAATATGATGTCATCAACATATATTTGGACCAGAAGGATGTCCTTTCCTTCTTCTTTCCTAAACAAGGTCCTATCAATTTTACCCTTAGTAAAACCATTGTCCAGAAGAAACTGAGATAGAGTGTCATACCATGCTCTGGGTGCCTGCTTCAGCCCATAAAGAGCTTTCTTAAGCTTATACACCTTATCACCTTGTTCAAAACCAGGAGGTTGTTCCACATACACTTCATCAATGAGAATCCCATTAAGAAAGGAAGATTTCACATCCATCTGGTATACTTTGAACTTCATGTGAGCAGCATATGCTAAGAACAATCTGATGGCTTCTAGTCTGGCAACAGGAGCAAAAGTCTCATCATAGTCTATTCCTTCAGACTGAGAATAGCCCTGAGCCACTAGCCTTGCCTTGTTCCTAGTAATGACATCATTCTCATCTTTCTTATTCTTGAAAACCCCCTTAGTGCCTATCACATTTTGATGTCTTGGTCTGTCTACCAGCTCCCAAACATCCTGTCTGGTGAATTGATTCAACTCCTCTTGCATAGCAACAATCCAATTTGAATCTTTCAGTGCTTCCTTGATGTTCTTGGGCTCAATCAAGGATACATAGCAACTGAATAAGGTAGCTAAGTTAAGAGCTCTCCTAGTCTGGACACCCTTAGTTGGAACTCCAATTATCAGGTCATTGGGGTGATCAACCAGGGTCCTTCTTCCCGTGGTCTTACCTGATTGATCATCCTCTGCAGTACCTTGGTGAATATCATCACCTGCAGAAGAGCTTCCCCCTACAGGAGTTCCAACCTCCTCTGGTTCTGCTCCTTGTGAAGACTTCTCCTTTAGAGAATTAGAAGATGGGTCAACATCTGAATCTGAATCCGAGTCTGAATCAAGAATAGGTGGATTGACCTTGATTACTCTGGGAGTAGTCTGATTCTGGGTCTCTCCAGAAGACTTTAATTCCACCTTGCACTCAACAGCAGATTCATCAAAAAAACAACATGTAGTGTTTCCTCCACACAAAGTGAATTCTTATTAAAAACTCTGAATGCTTTACTAGTGGTGCATCAAAAAAATTTAATTTTCATTTCCCATTGTCATGAATGAACACTTGCAACCAAAAACATGAAAATATGAAATAAACGGGGTTTTACCTTTCCATACCTCATATGGAGTCTTGCTATGTCTCTGGGCAATTAGGCATCTGTTCTGAGTATAACAAGCTGTGTTGATGGCCTCTGCCCAAAACCTTTGTGGTGTGTTGTACTCTAGTAGAAAAGTCCTTGCAGCTTCTTTAAGGGTTCTATTCCTTCTTTCTGCTACTCCATTTTGTTGGGGTGTTCTGGCAGCAGATGTCTCATGAAAAATCCCATGTTCTTTGCAATACTCTGCAATGTGTGAATTCAGAAACTCTGTCCCTTTGTCACTTCTGATCCTGACTATGCTCTGGTTCTGCTCATTCTGAATCTGCTTGAAGAATTCTGGCAGCTTAGTGATAGTTTCATTTTTCTTAAACTAGAACACTACCCAAGTGTATCTTGAAAAGTCATCTACTATCACCAAGGTATACTTCCTTCCACTGAAACTAAGAGGAGAAACAGGTCCAAACAGGTCCATGTGAAGTAGTTGAAGTACTCTGGTTGTGGTTGTGCTTTGGACATCCTTAAAGGAGGTCTTGGGTTGTTTACCCTTCTGGCATGAACCACAAACCTGATCCTTCTTAAACACTTCATTAGGAAGACCTCGAATAAGACCTTTTCTGGCAATCTTTTTCAGTGTTTTGAAGTTAAGGTGGCTCAATCTCTTGTACCATAACCAGCTATCTTCTGCAGATCCTTTAGCAACCAGGCAAGCATTTCTTGGGCAACTGCTAAAATCTGCAAGATAAATGTTACCCTTCCTCAAGCCTATAAGCAAAATGTCATTATAATCAGAAGAAAAAACAGTGCATGAATCACTAGAGAACTTCACTGAGTATCCCCTGTCACAGTATTGGGATACTGAAAGCAGATTATGCTTGAGTCCTTCAACGTAGTAGACTTCTTCTACATATACTCCATTAAAAGTCAACTTCCCAACACCTCTGGTGACTCCATATTTGTTGTCACCAAACATCACTCTTGGCCCATTCATTGGCTTGAAATCCTGGAGATAATCTTTCTGGAATGTCTTATGCTTGGAACATCCACTATCAATGTACCACACATGTTTTCTTGAAAGTCCTTTCTCCAATGGGCTCTTATCATCCTGCAGAGAAATCAATTAGGTCCCCTACTAGAGCTGGGTCCTGATTGGTTAGTTGCAGGTTTTGTAGGAATCCAAAGATAAAGATCATCCCTTGCTGGATGAGGAGATCTTATCTTCCTTCCAAATCTATCTACCAGCACATGTCCTCTTACAATGACATATTGAGCTACTGGTCTGATTAGAACACCTTTCCTATAGACAGGTCTGGTGTATCTTTTCTCAAATCTGGCCTTTGGAATGGCCTGCCTCAAAGACATGGTCTTAAAGGTCTGGTTGTAAGGGTACATCCTAGAAGAACCATCTCTGGTGTCATAACTACCCAGGTCAGTTGGTTTTCTATAGATAGGTCTGGAAGACCACCTCTGGTTCTGAAATTTGGATCTATTCTGATGATAAAATTCCTTCTGAGTGTTCCTGTTCTGAAATCTTCTTTGAGCATAACCCCTTTGAGATCCCTGAATCTGATTGAGGTTCTCTGGTTCAGTATATCTCCTTTGATATCTCCTATTCTGATTAGGTTTCCTCTTAGAGTTTCCCTTTTGAGATCCCCTGATTTGCTTAGGTTCCACTCTTTTAGGTATCCTCTGAGGTCTCCTAATCTGGTTAGGCATCTGAACAGAACCATCAATCTTCATAGGTTCTCCTTTCTGGCGTTTGTGCTCTAAGATTTCCTCTTCCAGTTCAATGAACTCATTTGGAACTACATTTATATGGTCAACAGAGTAATCATTAATCCAGTTAGGATTTTTAACTACTCTGTAACCTTTACCATTAGGATCATTTTCATCCCAGATTTCTACCAATTCACCAGCTCTTTGAGACAACTTGCCTTTATTGCATAAAAATTTATGAGATTTGATAGTAATTCCAGAATATCCTAAACCACTCTTATCATTAATGCACTGAGAAGACTCTGATATGATAGATACAACAGATGGTATCTTAGGAGCTTCTCTGGGCATGGGTATCTCTTCTATGGTTTGCTCAACTTGTTTCCCCTTTATAAGAGTCTGGTATTTGGCTCTAAGTTCATTGAACTTATCTTCCTGAGAGTTCTTTTCTTTTATGAGTTGATCTACCAGAGTATCTTTTTCTGTGATTTTATCCTGAAATGCAGAGACATCTTTGGAATGATCTTTCATGAGTTCTCTGGTGGATTTTTGCTTATGAGAGAGGGATTGAACTTCAGCTCTGAGCCTACCATTTTCCTTCTCAAGTTTTTGACATAGTTGAACACAATTTTTGAGATCTGATGGCATTTGTTGCATATCATACTCTCTGGAGTTACCAGATGAATGAGATGATTCAGTATATTTGGAATTGGATAAGCATAGGGTAGTTTCATTTACCTCATTGATGTCTGCCATAAGACATACACCATCATCTGATCCGAAATCAGAAGAAGAAGAAGAAGAAGAACTGGAACTAGTATCTTCCTCCTCTGCTTCTGCCAGTAGAGCTCTCTTATCTCCTATCTCTCTTTAGTCTTTTCTCTTCTCTTTCTCTAGGAGTCAATTGAGGACAATCATAGTTGTAGTGACCAGGCTTGTTGCAGGTGTAACAGGAGTTATCTCCTCTAGGACTGGGACTTGGATCTCTCCTCCTCTGGTTGTACTCTGTTCTGGCTGGACTACTATCTCTTCTCTGGTAGTCAAATCTGCTAGAACTGCCATCCCTCCTCTGGTAATCTGATCTCCCAGAGCTGCTATCTCTTCTCCTCTCTGGAGTTCTGAATCTGGTCTCCCTTGAGTCTCCATATTTTCTCTCTTTATCTGCAGCTTTGAAGGAACTCTTCCTGTCTCTGGTAGATTCCTTCCAGTACTTTTTGTACCTGCCATATTTTGGACTCATTTTATCAAGTTTATGGGTTAGGAGTGCTACCTGTTCCTTGAGATTCAAATCATCTGCAGGAGACTCCTTTGGTTTTTCATCTGTCTTGATGGTAGAGGAGAAGGCAACTCATTTCTGACCAGAAGAGGAAACCTCTTCTGTTTGATCCTCCTCTTGAAGATCATATTCGTAGGCTTTAAGATCAGATAACAGAAGATGATGATCCAGAGTGTTGAGATCCTTGCTATCTTTAATCACAGTCACTTTGATTCTCCACCTGCTGGTTAGTGAACGTAATATTTTACTATTTATTTCCTTTTCAGAGTAGGTCTTACCTAAGGCACTAGCCTTGTTGAGGAGATTTGTGAGACGCATATCCAGCTGGTCAATGGTCTCGTCTGGTTTCATTTTGAAGGTGTCAAACGAGTGTTGAACAGCTTGGAGTTTGTTATCCTTGATCTTCTCTGTTCCTTCACGGAGCAGGGCAAGTTTATCCCACATCTCCTTGGCAGTGGCACAGGTTCTGACTTTCTCTATCACCTCCTTAGTGAGTGTGTTGATAATTTCAGTTCTTGCCACCTGGTCTAAATTATAGAGTTTCCTTTCATCATTGTCAAGCTAATCTTTCTTCTTGAGGATTCTCTATCTGGGAACTCTGTCCTCAGCAGCTTTCTGGGCAGTTTCACTTGTTTCTTCTCTGGACTCTGACCTGCCACTATCAATAGGAGTCCAGTAAAATTTAATTGGGCCACTCTCTACCACATCTAGCATGCGGTGATGAATAGCTCCAAGATGATTACTTATCATGAAGCTCTAGTGGCTGTAATCCTCAAAAGAGAATTCTGGTAACTTACGACTCTTGTAAGAAGATTTTGCAGACATTTTTACTAAAAAGATTTAAGAAAAATTTAATCAAAGCACAATTAAGAGCAATAGATTTGCCCGGTGACCACCAAAAAGCTTTACAAAGCAGTGGTCTTTGGACACACTGCTCTGATACCACTTGTTGGTCCCACTAGATTGATAAATTGCGGAAGCTTTAAAGGGAATGTCTTTAACAAACTTCTTTTCACAATAGCACAATAAAATAAGCAAGAAAGTAAATATGAAAACAGTAAACAAGACCGGATGTATAGTGGTTCGGATCTGAATATCCTACGTCCACTCTCCCTTGATCAAAGGGGTCTCACTATCCAACCAACAACCAACTTACTTACTGGAATTGTGAAGTACCAGTTCCTTCTTACAAACTCTTTAGATCTAACTTCGATCTAAAGACTACAGCCTTCAACCTTATCTTGTAGATGAACAGGTTGAGGTCCAACAACTCCTTAAGAGTGAATATAAGAGTATGAACATAATAAGAGTGTTATATGCTTGATAAACAAGAGCTTGGAATAAGACTTCATGCGTGTATGATTCTCTCTAGACCTTTTTCTTGAGATTGCACTCTGTATTTATAGAGGTGATTAGGGAATAGCCATTGGAGTGCTAATCCAATCAGATCCTCTATTTAAGGAAGCTTCAATCAATCAATTCCCTAATTGATTGATTGGGTTGGTGAGATCCTTGGATTGATTGACTTCAAGACTTTCCAATCCTGATCTTGTAGACTTGATTTAAATCACCAACGGTCAATAGCTTCTAATGCCAAACTTTGATTCTCTCCAGAGAAGGCAATACCAGACACCAGGTAACCTAGATGTCTTCTGGTCCTGATCTGGTTAAGAAACAGAATTCTCATCAGAATCAGGAGATGATTCTGAGCATCTTTTGTTTCACCAGACTCGTCTGGTCCGAACTCGTCTAGTCTGGGGAAAGGTTCTCTACCTCTGGTCAGTCTCTTCTGGTGAAGTCCTCTAGTAGAGTCCTCTGGTGAAGTCCTCTGGTGACTCTTCTGGTGAGGTCTTCTGGTGACTCTTCTGGTAATTCCCCCTAGACTAAGTCCTAATCTAGTTCATCATCTGGCTAACAGGTCCAGATGGTCCTATTACATCTTCTGGTTTGTTTTTAACTCATCAAAACTATACAACATTTATCCTAACGAGTACGTCTTTGTTCATCTCTACGATCGGGCTTTGGACCTGACTGCCTCCTTTTATTACCACGATCGTATCTTGGTTCAGTGTTTCTTCTCAACTCATATCTCCGAGAACTTTAGTGGCTTCCTTCAGGTTTCCTGTCATGAGTATCCTGATAATATTTCTTATAAAGACCAAACCTGGAATTGAGCTTTTCAAAGCATCTGGCCAGCAGGCTGTACTCCTCAGTGAGCTCTTCTTTGCTCATCTCCAACAGTGAATTTGATGAAGACTCGACAGGTTCTGACTTGGCTTTGAACGCCACACTTTTCTCATGTGCTTTCTCTTCCTCTTCAGGCTAAACTTTCTTCTTTCTCTTGTTCAGATCATATTCCAAAGCCTTGAGCTCTGAAAAAAGTAAAGCCGAAGTTATATTACTCATATCTTGGGTATTTTTCAACATAATGACACTATTATCTCATCTCTCAGGAAGAGCATTTAGGATTTTAGGAACAACTTCTCTCTTGGGAACCTCTTTTCCCAACATCACCAACTCATTCATCATCTTGATGAATCTTGACTCCATCTGATCAATAGATTCATCAGGCAGCATCTCGAATGCTTCAAATTTTTGAATGGCAATATTCCTCTTATTTTCCTTTATCTTTTCTGAGCCCTCGCACGTGCTGGTCAGCTCATCCCAGACCTCCTTTGCCGTCTTTAAGTTCATCAGCCTCGCTGACTCCTTGAACGGTACTGTATGAAGAATAATATTCCTGGCCACGTTGTCCAGTCCCACCATCTTGATCTCATCATTAGTCATATCCTTTCTCTCCTTAGGAACATGTACGCCAATGTTGAGATCATCATATCCCAGTCCTCTGATATTTGGGATGGTGATCTTGATCGGTCCGTCCCTGATAACTCACGGCATTTGGTCATGGATGGCATCTAGATGTGCCTCAAGTCTAAACTTCCAGTAGACAAAGTTAGCAATAGAAAATTCAGGCAATGAAGCTTCAAGTCTCCTCGAAGTCATGATGATGCAAGTTTTATAAAAAGCAAACTCTGATCTGTTCAGCAACCACCAACAGTTTCTCCTCTGAAACTATTAGTATTCAAAGTCAGTGGTCTTTTGAACCACTGTTCTGATACCACTTGTTGGTCCTGGTACAAGACTGAGAGATACGTGTATGGGGGGGAATACTCGTATCCCACTTTTTTTTCTTTCAACTGACTGTGTCCCCTTTCTCAGAGTGGTGTAGAACTTAGGATTGATAACACACCTACTAACTGCAAATGAATGCTGGTCAGTTGACTAACTATCAACTTGAGTTCAGTAAAGAATGCGTGAGCATTGAAAGTTTATAGTCTTGTTAAAGTTTGCTTTCTGAAAACTTGATTACTCTTTTCTGAAGTAGTGATTAAAGGGCAGTGCTCAGTTTAATGATCAGGCTGATTGATTCAAGCCTGATAAATAATGCAATGAATGACTTAATGAATTATCAATTAAGAGCAATAATCAAAGCAATAAAGAACACAAGAAAGTAACGTGGTTCAGAGACTCAAGCTCCTACGTCCACGGTCCTGATTTAATAGGAGAATCCACTAAGGATTGGCTTGTTTTTAACGTGCCAAGGTGCACCAGAATCAGCTACACTCACTGACCCTTACTTCCTCCTTCTAACTCACTAACAACCTCAACCAACAAACCTGACTAGAGGGTTTTGGTTTCAGTTTTTTTCCAACTAGAGTTGTGAGTGTCCTTACAAGGCTAAGTTATGCTAAGGATTGATAATCACTTCTAAGCTTAAGATATTACAATGAACGCTCAGTGGAATACAGAATAACTCTCTTTTCTAAGAAACACTTGGGAAATTTATGATTTTCAAGTGCTTCTTTGAATGCTGAATGCTTTGAACGCTTGAGAGTTTGAGTAATTTATGGCTTGGAAATTTCCCGTAACCTTGAATGGGTTCAATGTCTTCTGTATTTATAGGTGACATTGAAAACTATCCGTTGGAAGAGATAGCCTTCTAGGTCATCTACGTAGGGTTTGTTCAACGGATACATCTCCCATGCAGCAGTCATCCTTGCATGGATTTGGTAGTGCATTTAATGCTTCATTTAATGCTTGTCTGTTAATTAAGTGCAGTCTGAACTCAGCCTTCATGTCAGGTCCGTACGTGCGTGTCCTTCCTGGATTGGTCCACGTCATCAGGTTAGTGAGAATGTCAGAACTCATTCCTATGCTTCAGGCTTATCTTATTAAGTTGTTTTTATATCAAGCACAACGGCCTTGTTGGAGACTGCTAAAATGAAGGACACACTGCAGGAGATGATGCAAAAGCAGGAGCGCCTGGTGGCTGAGGAACAGGCATATATTGAAGAAGCCAAGAAACTGAGAGACCTCCATTCTTCTTCTAATACTGAGTTGTCTGCTCTGATTTGGCAGGTTGTTGAGCCCCTCCTTGATGAAGTTAAAAAGGGGGAAGATAAGGCCAGAACTTATCTGGCAAAGAGTACAAATGATACTCTATTCAACCATTCTGGTCGTCTGGACCTATTGGAGAGTACTCTTGCTCAAGCTGAGCTCCAGAAGAAGAAGAATGATGAGCTCAAGTCTATTGCAGTGGCCAGGTAACTGACTGCAGATGAGGAGAACCTGGATTCTGAGCTAGGTCCAGTGACTGTTCCTGGTCCTGCAAGGAAGAAGTTAAGAAAGGTGAAAAAGACCTTCTTAGAAGAAGTGGTGGAAGAGGCAGAGAAGAAAAAGAAGAAGAGAAAGCTGCCAAAATAAGGAAGAACATTGATGAAGAGCAGAGACTCGGATATCTTCAAAGGCAGAAAAAGAAGGCAAGCGATGTAGGCCTCCCTCCTCCTAATGGAAGTGGAAGTTCAAGTCAAAAGAAGAAGAAGCCAATTGAGGTGATGGATGTCCTATCTTTCAGGACGGAAGGATCCTTTGATTCGACTGTGCCTGTTCCGTTGATTAACAGGTGGAAGGATGCGAAGACACTCTGGTTCATCCAGCACTACATCTATAGGCCTCTTCCAGAAGATGAAGACTTAATCAACAGGACATTCCACACCTAGATGAAGAACTACGACTCTGATCTGGACAAGTAACTTATGGACTCCACCATTCAATTCAATCTGGAAGTGACTGCTCCTGAATTTCACTATCTCAACACTCCAATTAATGGAGGCCAGATTGTTTGGGGTGAACTCAAGAAGTTGTTCAAGACCAAGGTTCTCAAGGACTTCACTCCATCCAGTTCGGTAGAGCTCAGAGTTGTTCAAGATCGCTTCCTGGATTAGTTCCTTATGCCAAAGGATGATAGGAGATATGCCTAGATTAGAATATATTGCCTTGTAACTTGTAATCTCTTCTGATGCATTTTTAATGAAAAGTTTCTATCTCTTATATTTTGAAAGACAACTTCTTGTTGTCTTATTGTTTGCAAGATAAGATCTATTTTAAGATCTTGTCTCCGTTTATTTTTCTTGCTTATTTTTTTATCAGTTCTGGTGTTGTTTTAACTTCATCAAAAAGGGGGAAATTGTTAGGAAAAAATATTGTTAGTTTTGATGAAGTTGGAAAACAAACCAGAAGATGTAATAGGACCATCTGGACTTGTTATCCAGATGAGGAAATAGATTAGGACTTAGTCTAGGGGGAACTGTCAGACTAGAAGACTTCACCAGAAGAGTCACCAGAAGACTTCACCTGTGGACTCCACCTGAAGACTTCACCAGAGAACTCCACCAGAAGACTTCTCCAGAGAAGATCTGACCAGAGGCAGAAGACCTTTCCCCAGACCAGACGAGTCCAGACCAGACGAGTCTGGTGAAACATAAGTTGCTTAGAAGCATCTCTAGATTCTAAGGGTAAAATTGTTTCTTAACCGATTCTGGACCAGAGGACCTGTGAGTCATCTGTTGTCTGGTTCAGCCTACTCTGGAAGAATTAGAGTTGTGCAAAAGAAGCATTTGATCGTTGGTATTTTGAATGAAGTCTACATGATCAGATTAAAAAGTCATTGATGAAATCAATCTAAGGATCTCACCAACCCAATCAATCAATTAGGGAATTGATTGATTGAAGCTTCCTTAAATAGAGATCTGATTAGATTAACTCTCCAACGGCTAAACCCTAATCATCTCTATAAATACAAGAGTGTCAGTATAAAGAAAAGCTCTAGTTATGCGCACGAAGAATATTCTCAAGCTTTTACTATACTCAAGCAATTTAGCACTCTTAAGATATTATTACTTATCTACTCATTAAGGATTTGATAGTTGGAATCGATACTCAACTTGTTCATCTTAATAGATAAGGTTGGAGTGGTTTGTACTTTAGATCGAAGTCAGATCTAAAGTGTGTAACAAGGTGCTGGTACTTGTCAATTCCAGTGGTTGTGAGTAAGTTGGTTGGTTAGTAAGGCCTCTTGCAAAGGGGAGAGTGGACGTAGGATTTTAAATCTGAACCACTATCGATCTCGTCTTATTTACTGCTTTCCTTATTATCTCTTGTATTACTTGTTTGCTCTTGATAAAAAGATTTTACAAAAGGTTATTTATTTAGCTTCCGCATAATTTCAAACACTGACTAGTGGGAGCAACAAGTGGTATCAGAGCAGTGTGTCCTAGGCCACTGCTTTGAAGAGCTTTTGGTGGTCACCGGGCAGATCCATTGCTTTGAAAATCTTTTGCTTAAAATCTTTTATCTTTTCTAAAAATGTCTTCAAAATCTACTTACAAGAGCCGTAAATTGCCTGAATTTTCTTTCGATGATTATAGCCACTGGAGCTTCATGATGAGCAATCATCTTGGAGCTATTCATCACCGCATGCTTGACGTGGTTGAGAGTGGCCCCATTCAATTTTACTAGACTCATATTGATGATGGCAGATCAGAGTCCAGAGAAGAGACTAGTGTTAATGGAGAGGAAATAGCTGATGGTAGGGTACCCAGACAGAGAATCCTCAAGAAGAGAGATGAATTGAGCAATGATGAGAGAAAGTTGTACAACCTGGACCAGGTAGCCAGAACTGAGATTATCAACACCCTCACCAAAGAAGTGATCAATAAGGTAAGTACCTGTGGTACGACCAAGGAGATGTGGGACAAATTGGCTCTGCTCTTCGAGGGAACAGAGAAGATCAAAGACAATAAGATGCAGGCTGTTCAATACTCATTTGACACATTCAAGATGAAGCCATATGAGACCATTGACCAGCTGGACATGCGTCTTACAAATCTCCTCAACAAGGCTAGTGCCTTAGGTAAAACTTACTCTGAGAAAGAAATTAACAGTAAAATTTTAAGATCACTAACAAGCAGGTGGAGGATCACAGTCACGGTCATCAAGGATAACAAGGATCTCAACACTCTTGACCATCATCTTCTACTATCTGATTTGAAAGCCTACGAGTAAGACCTACAAGAAGAAGATCAATTAGAGGAGATATCTTCTTCTGGTCAGAAAGGAGTTTCTTTCTCTTCAACCATCAAGACTGAAGAAAAAGTGAAGGAGTCTTCTGCAGATGACAGGAGCCTAAAGGAGCAGGTATCACTCTTAACTAGAAAAATTGACAAAATGAGCTCCAAGTATGGCAGGTACAAAAGATATTGGAAGGAATCTAACAGAGACAGAGACAGGAAGAGTTCCTTCAAGTCTGCAGATAAGAGAAGTCATCTGGAGACTCAAGGAAGACCAGATTCAAGTCACCATAGAGGAGGAGAGATGGCAGCTCTGGCAGATCAGACTACCAGAGGAGAGAGAGTAGTCCAACCAGACCAGAGTACAACCCCAAGAGAAGAGATCCAAGTCCCAGTCCCAGAGGAGACAACACCTGTTACAGTTGCAACAAGCCAGGTCACTACAGCTATGATTGTCCTAAACATTACTCCTAGATAAAGAGAAGAGAAGAGACTTAAGAGAGATAGGAGATATGCAGACAAGAGAGCATTGCTGGCAGAAGCAGATGAGGAGGATACTAGTTCCAGTTCTTCTTCTTCTGACTTTAGATCTGATGATGATATATGTCTCATGGTAGACATCGCTGAGGTACAAGAATCTACCTTGTGTTTATCTAATTCCAAATATACTGAATCCTCTCACTCATCTGGTACTTCCAAAGAGTCTGAGATGCAGCAAATGCTATCAGATCTCCAGAATTGTGTTCAATTATGTCAGAAACTTGAGAAGGAGAATGGTAGGCTTAGAGCAGAAGTTCAATCTTTATCTCATGAGCAGAAATCGACCAGAGAACTCATGAGTGGTCATTCCAAAGAAGTCTCTGAACTTCATGATAAGATCACAGAAAGAGATACTCTGGTAGATCAACTCATAAGAGAAAGGGAATCTAAGAAAAATGAGTTCAATGAACTTATAGCTAAATACCAATCTCTAATCAAGGGAAAACAAATTGAACAACCAACTAAGGAAGTACATAAGCCCATAGAAGCTCCAACTGTTGTATCTATTATAACAGGATCTTCTCAATGCATAAGTGATAAGAGTGGTTTAGGATATTCTGGAATTACAACCAGATCTCATAAATATTTCACTAATAAAGGCAAGTTGTCTGAAAGATCTGGTGAAGTGGTAGAAATCTAGGATGAAAAGGATCCTAAAGGGAATGGTTACAGAGTACTTCACAATCATAATTGGAACAAGGACTGCTCTGCTGACCATATAGATGATAGTCCAAATGAGTTAACTGAACTGGAAGAGGATATTCTAGAGCATAAACGTCTAATAGGAGAACCTGTGAAGATTGATGGTTCTGTTCATATACCTAGACAGATTAAGGGACCTCAGAGGAATCTTCAAAGGGTGGAACCTAAGAAAATTAGGGGGACCTCAGAGAAGATACTCGAACAAGAGGAACCTTAATCAGAATAGTGTTGGGAAAATAGGGGTGCCCGGAATCTATTCGGGTTGAAATTTTAAATACGAATTTAAATACAATTATTACTAGCATGAATTAATCCTAATTAATTCAAATAATAATTCCAACAACTAATTATCATCATGCATGTTAAATTAATTTCACATATTTAACTAGGCGGAATTAAACAAGTAAATATGCGATTAACGTACCTCTCGTAGTATTGGCCTTTGGATATACGGGACACTTGTAATCTCGCTCTATCAACCCAAAGCCTTCTCAAGTATTTCCCTTTTCACCTCACTTGATCGCCGGTGGGAGACGCTTTCAAGCAATTTAATAAACTAAGGAAAAAGAAAAATATCTATGCTTCTTGATTTTTCCAACACATGGAATTATGTACTTGGGGATGAAATAATAATCCCCTATTTATAGAGGGTAGGGGCCGAAAATTAGAGATATGGGCTTGGAAAAAATCTTTTCTTAGTCTCTAAGAAATCTTGAATATATCTCATATATTCTTTTCTCCATAATAAAATATTCCACAAAAATCTCACTCTTATTTTCAAGCTTATAGTTTCCGAAAACTTCAAGGATAAAATCTAAGATTTGGATCTTCTTGAATATATGAGATATTCTTGTATTCCTAGAATACATATCTTTCATAATATCTTTCCAAGAAAATCAAGAAAATCTTATTTCTTTTTTATTCCTAATTTTCGAAAATTATAATAAAAAATCAGCATTGATATATTCTTTATTTTAATCACCTTATCATTATTGGGCTACTTAATTGGGCTACTTAAGGGGCCTTAAGGAGAATTAAGATTGGACCTCCTAATGGACTTCTGAATTTCAATATTGAGCCCCAATATAATTCAGTCCATTAATATTAATTATTACCACTAATAAATTAATATTGCACTATCCATCTTAATCCATATTACGATAATATGGGCTCCCGGTTATTATTTCCCGCGTTTAAGATTATCCAGTCCATTAATTAATCAAGCTTCCGAATAGCTCTAAATTAATTAACATCTTTCACCTTGGAGTAAAGACAGCTCAACATTATTATTCGTACCGAAGAAACTAATTCTTCACTTGCAAGATTTGGTACAATAAAACTTCTGAGCCCACCAAGGGGGCTAATCACACGAGCCGTACTCACACGCGTTTCTCCGTATTAAATCTTAGCAACCGTCGTATGATTAATATTACTGCCCAAGACACAAAGTTCGAAGTCACAATGATTCTCACCCAACATGAATCAAAGCAGTAACTACTAAGCACACACGGTCCTATTTAAGTGACGGAGATTAAGAAATCAACAACCACTGAGGTCTAATTCTTCACCTTTCAGAACAGAAGAATTTCTCCTCGCTGTAGGACCTCTTCAACACATACTAAATGTGCTAGTGCAATCTCTTGGTCAAGACAGACCAATCTGAGCCTTACACATCGACCTTTCACGGTGGATTGTTCAATTCCACCTAGGCCGTGAAAATGTACGTTTAGTTACAAGTAAACTGTTAATGTCGTCTTCCGTGATCGGGTATCACCACATTAACTACAATGTAACACGTACTGTATATTGAACGGTTTGCAATAGAAATTCAACATTCAATCATAACTAAAGCAAATGCGATAAAAGAATTATTCTCATAAAACAAGTGTTTGATACACGAGTTATACAAAGTAAAAGCATACTTTCACGTATAACTCCAACAATCTCCCACTTATACTTAAAGTCTGCTTTTAGTATACATCACGCATGTCTTAGTGTAGTAGCTCTTCGTGACATCTCATGTCAACCTACACTAACCTAATAATTCCTCCCACTTATACTTAAAGCAGATTGGCAATAGTCTTGACTCCCATTCCATCCACATGTCTCTCGAATGTACTCAGAGGCAGACCCTTTGTGAATGGATATACTAGGTTGTCCTCCGACATTTACCTTTGCCACCTCTTTATCTCCTCTCTTAACGATTTCTCGTATAAGATGGTGTTTTCTTTCAATGTGTTTGCTGGCCTTGTGGGCTCTCGGTTCCCTTGAATTTGCAACTGCTCCGGCATTGTCACAAAAGACAGTTATCTTGTCGGGCAAATTCGGAACAACGTCCAAGTCCACTAAGAAGTACTTGAGCCAAATCGTTTCTTTCGCTACTTCACAAGCAACTACTTATTCGGCTTCCATGGTCGAATCTGCGATGCATTTCTGCAAATCGCTTCTCCATGTCATGGCTCCTTCTCCCATGCAAAAAACACTACCCGAGGTAGGTATTTTGGAGTCTATGTCTGATTGGAAATTTGAGTCCGTGTATCCCATGAGAATTAGATTGTCTGATTGTTAAATCAGCATTCCATACCAAGTTCTTTTCAGAAACTAAAGAACGCATTTAATTGCAATCTAATGTGCTTTCCCGGGGTTACTTTGATATCTTGCCATCATGCCCACGGCAAAGCAGATATCCGGTCTCGTTCACAACTTTGCATACACAAGACTTCCTACGTCCGAAACGTACGGAACGTCTTTCATGTCATCTATCTCCACTTGCGTCTTAGGGCATATTTCTTTAGATAGATGGATTCCGTGCCTAAAAGGTACAAAACCTTTCTTGGAATCTTGCATGCTGAAATGCTTCAAAACAGTGGCTTTGTATGAAACTTGCGATAAACCCAACATCCTCCTCTTGTGATCTTGAGTGAACTTGATCCCAAGGATGTGACCGGCTTTCCCTAAGTCCTTCATATCAAACTGATTTGACAGCCATATCCTTACGTCTGACAATACCTTTACATTGTTTCCAATGAGCAGAATATCGTCTACGTATAATACTAAGAATACCACCGCAGTTCCGCCACACCCACAACTTTCGAACTTGTTTTGATCACAAACCCGTAATACTTAATAACTTGATCAAAACACTGGTTCCAAGTACGCGACGCTTGCTTAAGTCCGTAAATGGATCTCTTGAGCTTGCACACGAGATTCTCTTGGCCTTTTTCAATGAAACCTTTGGGCTATTGCATATAGATATCTAAGCCGTCAAGACTTCCGTTAAGGAAAGCCGTCTTGACATCCATTTGCCAGATCTCGTAATCTAGGTGCGCAGTGATCGACAAGAGAATACGGATGGACTTAAGCATAGCTACAAGCGAAAAGGTTTCCTCATAATCGATCCCTTCTTTTTTAGTATACCCTTTGGCCACAAGCCTTGCTTTGAAGGTTTCAACCCTTCCGTCCGGTCCTCTTTTCCTCTTGTACACCCACTTGCATCCAATGGGTTCTACCCCACTGGGTGGCTCGACCAACTCCCACACTTGATTATGATCCATCGAACCCATGTCGGCTTCCATTGCCATTTGCCATGACTCCGCGTCTTTGTCTTGGATTGCCTTGTCGTACGTCCATGGGTCTGATTCAACACCGGGAACCAAATCCAAAGATTCTCCTATCCCCATGAATCTCTCGGGTTACCTAGGAACCCTCCCACTACGACGGGGTTCCGGTTGTGAAGATGTGACGTGTGGTACATCATCTTGTATACTTGGTATCGAGGTTTGACCTCTCAATTCTTCTAAGGTAATTTCACTTTTAGGTTTCTGATTGTTCATATAATCTTCCTCCAAGAATTTAAAGTGTGTACTAATCACGGTCTTTTGATCCTTGGGACTATAGAACATACACCCTTTCGTTCCCGCAGGGTATCCTATAAACAGCCTTAATTCCGAACGTGGATCCAACTTACCGACTTCCTTGTCTAGCACGTATGCCGGACAACCCCAAATCCGCAAATGTCTTAGACTGGGCTTGCGCCCGGTCCACAATTCCATTGGGGTTTTAGGAACCAATTTGGATGACACCAAGTTTAGAATATAAGCCGCCGTTTCCAAGGCGTTACCCCAAAACGACTTGGGTAAATCCGAATAACTCATCATGGATCTGACCATCTCTAAAAGAGTCCGGTTCCTTCGTTCCGCCACACCGTTCTGTTGAGGGGTTCCCGGTGCGGTCAACTGGGATACGATCCCTTCGTCCGATAGGTAGTTCAAGAGTTCATCGCTGAGGTATTCGCCTCCACGATCTGATCGTAGAAACTTGATACTCTTTTCCCTATGTTTCTCGGCTTCGGCCTTAAACTCTTTAAACTTTTCAAAAGTTTCAGACTTATGCCGCATAAGGTAAATGTACCCATATCTTGAGTAATCGTCAATGAAGGTTACGAAATACTCATACCCCATTCTCGCTTTGATCGTCATTGGACCACACACATCGGTATGAACGAGTTCTAACACTTCCATGGCTCTATTCCCCTTGGCTCCAAATGCCCTCTTGGTCATCTTACCCTCTAAACAGGATTCACAAGTTGGAAACGGCTCGACTTGGAGTGATTCCAAGGATCCGTCTTTCACCAATCTCTTTATCCGCTTTAGATTAATATGACCTAGTCTAAGATGCCATAGAAGTGTTTCGTTCATCTTCGAAGAACGCTTTCTTTTATTGCTCGAAATGATCGACGTGTTATTAGATTCATTATTTGAGTGGTGTGCACACTTAATCGTATAGAGATTGTTTACCAACGTTCCATGACAGATAACATCATTCTTAAAAGAAACAGTAACAACTTTATTAAAAGTAACTGAATATCCATTAAAAAACAATTTAGAAACCGAAATTAAATTCTTCCTAAAGTTCGGAACGTATAAAACATCTCTTAAAATTAAAACTCTATCTTCAAAAGATAGGTGCACTACTCCCACTGCTTCGGCTGCCACTCTCGTAGCATCTCCCAAAGTGATTGTGATCTCATTCTTGCTAAGTCGACGGGTTAGCTGGAACCCCTGAAGAATGAAACAAATATGATCAGTTGCCCCGGTATCCACTACCCAAACGTGGGCAGCATACGCCGCAACATATGTTTCAACGACTAAAGCTTGAGACTTACCTTTCTTTCCACCCTTCTTAGGCTTAGAACAGGTCGCCCTCCAATGTCCCTTCTCACCATAATTAAAGCACTTACCCTTAGCAGCTTTCTTTCCACCTCCTTCTCCCTTTGCCTTGGGTTTCGCAACGGTTGGATTTGCTTGGGTCTGGCCCTTCGTCCTCTTCCTCTTCTTCCCTCCCTTGGGACCCAAAGAGGAAGACGGACCGTTTGCCACCATAGCAACGGTTTGGTGATCCATTAGAGTCTCTGCCGATACCAAAGCTTGCAAGAGCTCGGGCAAACTATTTGCCCGGTCATTCATTTGATAGTTCAACTGAAACTGCTCAAAGCTTTTTGGCAGAGAATGGAGAACGAAATCGACCTTAGTAGGGAGGTCAAATTCCGCACCAAGTACTTCCAACTTGTTGAGATAACCCATCATCTCGATTACGTGATCCCTTACGGGCGTACCTTCCACCATTTTCAACGAAAGCATCTTTCGCATGGTGATTTGCCTAGCCGTACGGTTCTGATGTTGAAATATCGCTTCAAGATTTTGCATTATCTCAGAGGCGGTCTCCATGTGTTGGTGTTGGTGTTGCAACACATCTGACATTGAAGCCAGAATAGTACACCTAGCCATCTCATCGGAGTCAAACCAACTCTTATGCTCTTTCTTGTCCGCTTTCGTGGCATCTTCGGCAGGCTCTTGGGGTTTAGGAGTAGTAAGTACCCACTTGTGGTGTTGAGCGGTTAGGACAATATTGAGGTTACGTTTCCAATCAACATAGTTCTCACCAACAAGTTTGTTATCTTTAAGTATACTAAACAGTGGATTAAAAGGTTGCGACATGATGAACTGAGAATAAAACATACATTCATATCAATATCTAGAAAAATACGAAATTATCACATAATTCGATCACATCAATTATATTGAAACCTTAAAACAATATAATCATGCATCAGCCAACATCTCGAAACAATTTAAATGCGCCACGAGGGGTGGTCTATACATTTAAACACATTCAAGCGGATTACAAACTTAAAGTTACAAATCCTTAATTCAAAATTAATAGTTGGCTCCCACTTTGACCACATAGAAACTGACAGGGACTCCGAGGGGAGTAAGTTAATATCAATTCCCTATGCCTAAGTAATAACCATAATTAAATACAGGATTATTATTTCGTTTTGAGCAAGCCACTCGTGGTGAGGGTCAATACCGCCACTAGTAATAATCCACAATCATCCTTTCGGAATTTATTCATGTGAAATCCGTTCTTTTGGCCGATCCGAGGGGGAAATGTATTCCAAAAGAACTTCACAAATAAATAAATTATGGAGGTCAAAATAATCCAATTTTAATATCCGGAATAAAATTGCGATTATAAAAACATACTTAGTAATTTTCGAAAGTAAGGTTTTTCTTGGACAATTAAATTCATGCAAACACATATTAACAAATAATAATAAGTGCACGAAATAAAACATCCATCAAAACAAAATTAACCACATTGGAGCACTCGAATCCAATTGTCACGGTTTAATTTCTTCAAGTCTTGATGCGAAAAATCATCCTTGTTGCTTTCCGACGTTCGTCTCGACGTGCTCCCACTCGAACAGCAACACTTCATCAAAAACAGCATCGTTTGGGGTTCGGGACGACGTTTAAAATCACACGGAAAAAAAACACGAACCGAAAAAATTCCACGGCCTGAGATACAGCGCGCGTCGGCCCACGAAGTGGGCCCGCGCGCTTCCCGGCCCGAGAAGCACTGGAAAACAGCCCGAGGCGCGCCGAAGCGCAGCCCCGAGGCGCACCCGAGGCGCTGCACGAAGGCGCGCCGAGGCGCTGCCCGGAGCGCCCCGAGGCGCTACAGCCCGGGTCCGAAGCGCGCGCGCGGCGCCAGCCTCCGTCGCGCACGGCGTGCGCCGTGCACCCCCGTGCGCCGTTTTTTTCGCCGTTCATCCTCGTTTTCTTCACCCCTTGCATGATTTTACGTCCATACACGCTCCACGCTTGTATGCGTCGTCCGGGTACGTCGTTTTTAATTCTTCGTTCTTCGTCACGATCCGGTTACAATTTATTTTTACAAAAAAAATAAATACTAGATCTAGACTAGTCTATTACAATGATCGAATCAAAATAAAAACAACTAATCTACTCGTGGATTTTCTCACGAGAAAAACGAATTCGAACGAATCGAATTAAAAACAATTAATTCACACGCATGAAATTAACAACATTAAAACCATGACAATTGGATACCTGCAAAAAAGATCTAGCAATTCTACTATCCAATTTCAATTTAATGTTAACAATTTAAATTCCAATTTAAAATTCAGAGCCCGAAACCGTGGCTCTGATACCAGTTGTTGGGAAAATAGGGGTGCCCGGAATCTATTCGGGATGAAATTTTAAATACGAATTTAAATACAATTATTATTAGCATGAATTAATCCTAATTAATTCAAATAATAATTCCAACAACTAATTATCATCATGCATGTTAAATTAATTTCACATATTTAACTAGGCGGAATTAAACAAGTAAATATGCGATTAACGTACCTCTCGTAGTATTGGCCTTTGGATATACGGGACACTTGTAATCTCGCTCTATCAACCCAAAGCCTCTCAAGTATTTCCCTTTTCACCTCACTTGATCACCGGTGGGAGACGCTTTCAAGCAATTTAATAAACTAAGGAAAAAGAAAAATATCTATGCTTCTTGATTTTTCCAACACATGGAATTATGTACTTGGGGATGAAATAATCATCCCCTATTTATAGAGGGTAGGGGCCGAAAATTAGAGGAGATATGGGCTTGGAAAAAATCTTTTCTTAGTCTCTAAAAAATCTTGAATATATCTCATACATTATTTTCTCCATAATAAAATATTCCACAAAAATCTCACTCTTATTTTCAAGCTTATAGTTTTCGAAAACTTCAAGGATAAAATCTAAGATTTGGATCTTCTTGAATATATGAGATATTCTTGTAATCCTAGAATACATATCTATCATAATATCTTTCCAAGAAAATCAAGAAAATCTTATTTCTTTTTTATTCCTAATTTTCGAAAATTATAATAAAAAATCAGCATTGATATATTCTTTATTTTAATCACCTTATCATTATTGGGCTACTTAATTGGGCTACTTGAGGGGCCTTAAGGCTTTATTAAGATTGGACCTCCTAATGGACTTCTAAAATTCAATATTGAGCCCCAATATAATTCAGCCCATTAATATTAATTATTACCACTAATAAATTAATATTGCACTATCCATCTTAATCCATATTACGATAATATGTGCTCCCGGTTATTATTTCCCGCGTTTAAGATTATCAAGTCCATTAATTAATCAAGCTTCCGAATATCTCTAAATTAATTAACATCTTTCACCTTGGAGTAAAGACAGCTCAACATTATTATTCGTACCGAAGAAACTAATTCTTCACTTGCAAGATTTGGTACAATAAAACTTCTGAGCCCACCAAGGGGACTAATCACACGAGCCGTACTCGCACGCGTTTCTCCGTATTAAATCTTAGCAACCGTCGTATGATTAATATTACTGCCCAAGACACAAAGTTCGAAGTCACAATGATTCTCACAAAACATGAATCAAAGCAGTAACTACTAAGCACACACGGTCCTATTTAAGTGACGGAGATTAAGAAATCAACAACCACTGAGGTCTAATTCTTCACCTTTCAGAACAGAAGAATTTCTCCTCGCTGTAGGACCTCTTCAACACATACTAAATGTGCTAGTGCAATCTCTTGGTCAAGACAGACCAATCTGAGCCTTACACATCGACCTTTCATGGTGGATTGTTCAATTCCACCTAAGCCGTGAAAATGTACGTTTAGTTACAAGTAAACTGTTAATGTCGTCTTCCGTGATCGGGTATCACCACATTAACTACAATGTAACACGTACTGTATATTGAACGGGTTGCAATAGAAATTCAACATTCAATCATAACTAAAGCAAATGCGATAAAAGAATTATTCTCATAAAACAAGTGTTTGATACACGAGTTATACAAAGTAAAAGCATACTTTCACGTATAACTCCAACAAATAGGGGATATCAGAGGAGATATACTGAACCAGAGAACCTCAATCAGAACTAGGGATCTCAAAAGAGGTTTTCTCAAAGAAGATTCTAGAACAGAAACACTCATAAGGATATCATCATCAGAAAAGATCCAATTTTCATCAAAACCAGAGGAGGTCTTCCAGACCCATCTATAGAAAACCAACTGATCTGGGTAGTTATGACACCAGAGATGGTTCTTCTAGGATGTACCCTTATAACCAGACCTTTAAGACCATGTCTTTAAGGCAGGCCATTCCTAAGGCCAGATTTGAAGGGAGATACACTAGACCTATGTTTAGAAAAGATAGGTGTATTAGTCGAGCAACTCAGTTTGTGTTGGGATATAGATTAGGTATTTTGAAGATGTTAAAACAAGAACTTGTATTAGGACCAGCTGAACCTGTTAGTCAGCTACATTGTTGTCTCATCTCAAAGAGAGCATGATAAGACAGGCCTTGGTTATTCCAAACTTGAATCCTCACATGTTCAGAAAGAAGAACAACCTAGAAATTTTATTGATAAGGGCAAGAGGTCACCTGACCAGGCAACTCAGCCAAATGGGCAGATGAGTTCTAAAACTCAAAAACCCAAAAGGCTAAGGAGGAATTTTAAAAGACCTCAGCCAGGCCAGTAGAGTAGAAGACAGTCTGGATCTTCCCAAAAGAGGCAGAACCAGCTGACTCCTACTCAGCTGCAGAAGACCTTCAAGTCATCTGCCAGACCAGCTGGAACCTTTGATAGTTCTAGTAAAACTTATCCTTATCAAAATAATTTCAAGACTGTTGCTTTAAGACAAGTTACTTCTTCTACTGGACAAGCTAATAAGAGAAGAAGAGCCTCTAGAAGAAATAACCATGTCAAAGGTTCTTTATTTAAGTGTGTTTTTGTGGATATGTATGGAAGAAAGATAAGATCACCTGATTAAAAAAGGGATGAACTATTCTTGTGGCTTCCTAAAAATTGTGCTAACCCCCCTGGACCCAGTAGGGTACATAAAAGTTGATTGCCTGCAGATACACAAGAAGACCAGCTGATGTTTTGCCCCAACATCAGCTGGGCATATTTTGAGGGGGAAGATCAGTTGACCCAGCCTGCTAGAATCTCTATTTAGATATTTCAAGTTTTCTTGTCTTGTTTTATTTTAGTTCTTTCAGTTTTAACATCATCAAAAAGGGAGAAATTGTTGGGATATAGATTAGGTATTTTGAAGATGTTAAAACAAGAAATTGTAATAGGATTAGCTGAACCTGTTAGTCAGCTATAGATTAGTCTAGGTCTAGAATAGGTCTTTGGTTAAGGGGGAAGAAATATGTGCAGACCAGATGAGGTGACCAGATGAGAGGTGACCAGATGAGGTGTCCAGACCAGAGTAGATGAGTCATCAGAGCAGACGAGTCACCAGAGGAGTCTGCCAGAGGAGTCGACCAGATGAGCTCTAACTAGAGGAGTCTGACCAGACGAGTCACCGGAGGAGTCTGACCAGATGAGCTCTGACCAGAGTACCAGAGGAGTATGCCAGAAGACCTCTCCCAGATGAGGTTCAGAGCAGAAGTGTTACCTGACCAGATGAGACAAGACCAGACGAGTGCTGGCCAGAAGAGTGTGATGGATTAGTTCACTCATCTAGAGGCTTCTTAGTAATCTGGAGACAAGGAAATCTAGGAGTTCTATGATGGAGAATAAAGCATTCTGGAAGTCAACTAATAGGAGGATCGATTGATTGGTATCAATCTTGGAATATCCAATCAATGGAGGAGATCAATCAATCATATAATCAATCTTTGATTGATTATATCCCTGCAATTATGGTTGTTTGAATTGCTAGCTTTCCAACGGCTAGTTAATTCTCACAACTATAAATAGGATTATTTTGGATAAGTTAATTAGACAAGAGTCGGGCAAGAGCACAAAGCACACGAACTCTCCACTCACTCACCTTGTTCATTCAAGTTTATACACTCTTTAGGAGTTTTTAGTTGGAGATTTACTCAACTTGTTCACCACATTGAAAGGTTGTTGTAAGCAGTTGTACGAAGGATCTGGTACTTCCAAATTTCAGAAGTTCGTATGTTGGTTGGAGAGAGAGTCCCCTTTTGAGAAAGGGAGAGTGGATGTAGGACAAGTTGGTCCGAACCACTATAAATCATTGTGTTATTTACTTTACTGCACTTTAAGTTTTCTGCATTTCTTTTAGCACTTTATTTAAAAGGGTTTTCTTGAAAAATAAACCCAAAACGCTCTCCGCTGGATAACCTTTTTGGGACCAACAAGTGGAATCAGAGCAGTGTGTCCTACAGACCACTGTTTTGAAATTATTTTGGTGGTCACAAGGGCAGATCCATTTTTTTGAAAACTCAAATATTTATTGTGCTAACAATTTCTTGCAGAAATGGGTTCGGAGAAAAGTAGTAGAAGATACACTAGGATTTACTCCAAAAGAAGCTTAGCATATGAGGAAAAAGAGGTATCCACTTCTGGTTCATCATCTAATTTTGGACCAGACGAAGAGATATGTCTAGTGGCAGACGAGGTATGTAATCAAACTTCCTCTTTTTTTTTTCTTCTTTTTCTGGACAATCAGAGGAGTCTGATATGCAGAAGATGCTATTAGATCTCCAAACTTCTATACAACTTTGTCAAAAGTTGGAAGATGAGAACTCAAAGCTGAAAGCAGAAAATCAGAAGCTTTCACAATGTCTAGGCAACTCAGCTGATCTACCAGCTGAACAAAACCATACACTGGTCGAAGAGTCTTCTGACTTGACAACCAGGTGTATTGAACAAGTTAAGCTGATAGAAAGGTTGGTTGTTGAACATGTTGAGAAAGACAATGAATATAACCTGCTTAAGCTAAGTTTGATGAACTCTTTCACCGAAACAAAATTGTAAGAAAAAGTGAGGATAAGCTCAAGATGAGACCGGGGCAGCTGACTACATCAAGCAATGTTGTGTCACACATAGCTGCCTCATCTCAAAGAGAGCATGATAAGACAGGCCTTGGTTATTCAAAACTTGAATCCTCACATGTTCAGAAAGAAGAACAGCCTAGAAATTTTATTGATAAGGGCAAGAGGTCAGCTGACCAGGCAACTCAGCCTAATGGGCAGATGAGTTCTAAAACTCAAGAACCCAAATGGCAGAGAAGGAATTTTAAAAGACCTCAGCCAGGCCAGCAGAGTAGAAGACAGTCTGGATCTTCTCAAAAGAGGCAGAACCAGCTACTCCTACTCAGCTGCAGAAGACCTTCAAGTCATCTGCCAGACCAGCTGGAACCTTTATTGGTTCTAGTAAAACTTATCCTTATCAAAAGAATTTCAAGACTGTTGCTTTAAGACAAGTTACTTCTTCTACTGGACAAGCTCATAAGAGAAGAAGAGTCTCTAGAAGAAATAACCATGTCAAACGTTCTTTTGTTGAGTGTGTTTTTGTGGATATGTATGGAAGAAAGATAAGATCACCTGATTCAAAAAGGGATGATCTATTCTTGTGGCTTCCTAAAAATTGTGCTAACCCCCTGGACCCAGTAGGGTGCCAAAAAGTTGATTGCCTGCAGATACACCAGAACACCAGCTGATGTTTTGCCCCAATATCAGCTGAGCATATTTTGAGGGGGAAGATCAGTTGACCCAGCCTGCTAGAATCTCTATTTAGATATTTTAAGTTTTCTTGTCTTGTTTTATTTCAGTTCTTATAGTTTTAACATCATCAAAAAGGGAGAAATTATTGGGATATAGATTATAGGTGTTTTGAAGATGTTAAAACAAGAACTTGTAATAGGACTAACTGAACCTGTCTAGAATAGGTCTTTGGTTAAGGGGGAAGAAATCTGTGCAGACCAGATGAGGTGACCAGATGATAGGTGACCAGATGAGGTGTCCAGACCAGAGCAGACGAGTCACCAGAGGAGTCTGCCAGAGGAGTCGACCAGAGGAGTCTGACCAGACGAGTCTGTGACGTCCCCACTTAATATAGTATGGAAAATATGATGTGGCACAAGTAGGAACGACACTAAAATAGTACTTTGTATTAAAATATACACACGCCACACATTTACACAACGGAAGTAGTAAATAAGTATGATCGTAATTTAAGATACAAGCCAAAATTTAAAAATATTATTCTTGAAAATATAAAGTCTTTAAGAAAACTCCACAACCTGCCGAGTTCATTCGCCCACTTCGGAATCCACAGCATCTGTAAAAATTTAAAAGTGGAAGGGATAAGCGTTTGTAAACACTTAGTGGGAAATCTCTTGTTAATTGCACAAACTAAACATGAAATGCATGTAACATGGAGCCCCCGGAGTTTCACCGGGTATATGCTTGGGTGGCGTGACCAACCCGTGGTGCCGGAACGACCGGACTATATGCTTGCCAACATAAAGTTGGACTTATATGTGGAGCCAGTCGATAGCGGGCCAGACTCAAAATTTAACATTCAACGTTTAATAAGTGCAATTAAATAATAATAGAACACTCGGTGAAGAGCGAAGTGATTCCCCACCTTGCAGGTTTGTACCTACAAGTAGAATTTTTAAAATAGAAACATTGTTACTTATCCCTTCCCTTTTGTAAATTGTAAGACTTGAATTCAAATCTGCATACATATTCAAATATTGTATACTAACACACATATATCAATTAAGTGTATAAAATCATCAAATAGCAAGTTATAAATAAATATCGACTGTAAAAAATGTAACCGGACCATTTCGAACCTTTCACACAAAATTCGATTTTGGCAGATTACACGCCTAAATTTGAAATTTCATATTAAATTATCCATACGTCGAAAAATTACGAAATTTTAACAGTATATTACCAACTCAATAAAGTTTATCACCATATTTTCAGATTTCTCAAAATCCTTACCAAACATCAAATATTTCGTAATAAACACACAGTAACAGATTCTGGTCACTTAACTTTAAAAATTCACCATAAATCAACCACATGTCCAATACTCATGAAATTTTAACCATGAACTCCCAACTTCATGTAATTTATCAAAATACTTTGGTTTTCTACAAAAGACTAACCGATTATTCTCAGATCATAGCAAACTTCTACTGTTCCTATATTTTCGTCCAAAACCCTAGCTCTACTTCGAAAAATTACCACGAATTGAATACCAGTCCAAAAATTATGAAATTTTAAACCTAAGTTCCTTCACAAGTCTATTTTCACATATAAAAATTCCAGAATTTTCCAACGACAAATTGGATCAAAAACGAAATTCCTTCACAAGTTGTCCAGATTTTCGGTTTTCATGCATATATGAAGAACATAACATCTTAAACTCACTTTAAACCATATAATTTCATGATTTCTACTTCTAATGAATATATATTCAAGTAATAAACATGATTTTGGTCATAACTCATGAATAAATTGGATTAAACATTCAAACATGAAGTAAAACATGGATAACATGCAAAATTACTCATCAAAACTCATTTTCCTATCATTTAATTCGCATATCATGCATAAACTTCATACTACCACTTAAATAATTACTCAATCAAGAAGAGAAGCTTACTTAGAGATAGGTTGCTACAAGAAATTTCTTCTCCTTCCTTTGCAAAATCTAAGTATAAGTGTAGTATTTGTTCTAATTTTCTCTCTCTAAGCTTATACCTATTTATGCATGCATGTTCTTGTATTTATAGGAGGAGAAATACTTGGAGACTACTCCAAGTCCTTATAACCGACCTTGAAGAAGATTTAGGAAAATTATGGAGTATTCTTGCAAGTTACAATAATAAACACATGGTAATTTATAAGTAGTAGCTAAATTTGACTTTATTTCTTCTAATTTTGACTTTGAATCTTGAAGTTTCATTACTTTTCCTAATGCTTCTATAAATTTCGAAATTTTTATGAAGTTTCAAGAGAAATTTTGTGTCTTGTAATTAAGACACATGTAGGCTTTGAATTTGATAAATAAAAATAAAAGAAATTATGATTTTCTAATTTATTTAATGATTTTAAGATACATTATGCATAAAATTACTTATACTATCTTATAAAATAAAATTAAAACTCTTCTAAGGCTCTAAATAATTATAAAGTCTATATACTAATCATAAAATTATATCGAGTAATCGATACGTAATTCGTTTCTTAAAGAAACGTTCATTTTTCAACTTATAACGTGTAAAATAAAATACTAGACCTAAGGACTATATTAATTTCTATATCAAATACTTTAAGACATAAAATAAATAACATATAAAAATTATAAAGTCTCAAGAAATAGTATGTATTGAGCAAATAACACGTTAATTGTAAGTATCGAGTAAATAAAACACATAAACGTGCCTCGGCATAAATTTGGATGTAAATGCATCACATTGATTCATGAAGAATTATAAAGCATTTAGTAAAGCAGATAAGATCATGAAAATCTAGGATATTACAGAGTCACCAGAGGAGTCTGACCAGATGAGCTCTGACCAGAGGACCAGATGAGCTCTGACCAGAGGACCAGAAGAGTCTTCCAGAGGAGTATGCCAAAAGACTTCCCCCAGATGAGGTTCAGAGCAGAAGTGTTACCTGACCAGATGAGACAAGACCAGACGAGTGCTGACCAGAAGAGTGTGACGGATTAGTTCACTCACCCAGGGGCTTCGTAGTAATCTGGAGACAAGGATATCTAGGAGTTCTATGATGGAGAAGAAGGCATTCTGGAAGTCAACTGATAGGAGGATCGATTGATTGATTGGGATCAATCTTGGAATATCCAATCAATGGAGGAGATCAATCAATCATATAATCAATCTTTGATTGATTATATCCCTTCAATTATGGTTGTTTGAATTGCTAGCTTTCCAACGGCTAGTTAATTCTCACAACTATAAATAGGAGTGTTTTGGATGAGTTCATTAGACAAGAGTCGGGCAAGAGCACAAAGCACACGAACTTTTCACTCACTCACCTTGTTCATTCAAGTTTATACACTCTTTAGGAGTTTTTAGTTGGAGATTTACTCAACCTGTTCACCACATTGAAAGGTTGTTGTAAGCAGTTGTACGAAGTATCTGGCACTTCCAAATTCCAGAAGTTCGTAAGTTGGTTGGAGAGAGAGTCCCCTTTTGAGAAAGGGAGAGTGAACGTAGGACAAGTTGGTCTGAACCACTATAAATCATTGTGTTATTTACTTTACTGCACTTTAAGTTTTCTGCATTTCTTTTAGCACTTTATTTAAAAGGGTTTTCTTGAAAAATAAACTCAAAACGCTTTCCGCTGGATAACCTTTTTGGGACCAACAGTTTGTCATTGTCAGAGGATATGTGCTGGTAGATAGATTTGGAAAAGGATAAGATCTCCTCATCCAGCAAGGGATGATCTTTATCTTTGGATTCCTATAAGAACTGTCACTAACCAATCAGGATCCAGCACTAGTAGAGGACCTTATTAATCTCTTTGCAGGAGAACAAGAGCTCATTGGAGAAAGGACTTTCTAGCAATGGTGTTTGGTACATTAATAGTGGATGTTCCAAGCACATGACATTTGTGAAAGATCATCTCCAGGGTTTCAAGCCACTGAATGGGCCAAGAGTGATGTTTGGTGACAACAACTTTGGAGTCACCAAAGGAGTTGGAAAGTTGATCATCAATGACGTATATGTAGATGAAGTCTACTATGTTGAAGGACTCAAGTATAATCTGCTTTCTGTATCCCAATTTTATGACAAGGGATACTCAGTGAAGTTCTCTAGTGATTCACGCACTGTCTTTTCGTCTAATTATGATGATATTTTACTTGTTGGCTTGAGGAAAGGTAGCATTTATCTTGCAGCTTTCAATAGTTGTCTAAGAAACACTTGTCTGGTTGCAAAAGGATCTGCAGAGAACAGTTGGCTTTGGCACAAGAGGTTGAGTCACCTGAACTTCAAAGCACTCAACAAGATTGCCAGAAAGGGTCTAGTTCGTGTTCTTCCAAATGAAGTGTTCAACAAGGATCAAGTTTGTGGTTCCTGCCAGAAGGGTAAACAACCCAAGACTTCCTTCAAGGATGTCCAGAGCACAACCACAACCAGAGTACTTCAACTACTTCAAATGGACCTATTTGGACCTGTTTTACCTCTTAGTTTCAGTAGGAGGAAGTACACCTTGGTGATAGTAGATAACTTTTCAAGATACACTTGGGTAGTGTTCTTGTTTAAGAAAAATGAAACTATCACTAAGCTGCCAGAGTTCTTCAAGCAGATTCAGAATGAGCAGAACCAGAGCATAGTGAGGATCAGAAGTGACAAAGGGGCAGAATTTTGAATTCACACATTGCAGAGTATTGTAAGGACAAGGGAATTTTGCATGAGACATCTGCTGCCAGAACACCCCAATAGAATGGAGTTGCAGAAAGGAGGAACAGAACCCTCAATGAAGCTGCCAGAACTCTTCTAGCAGAGTACAACATACCCCAGAGATTTTGGACAGAAGCCATCAACACAGCCTGTTTCACCCAGAACAGATGCCTCATTGCCTAGAGACATGGTAAGACACCATATGAGGTATGGAAAGGTAAAACCCCATCTGTTTCATTCTTTCATATTTTTGGATGCAAGTGTTTCATCCATGACAATGGGAAGTCCAAGTTAAAGACCTTTGATGCTAAAGTGGCAGATGGAATATTCTTAGGATATTCCAGCACCAGTAAGGTATACAGAGTCTTTAATAGGAACTCTCTTTGTGTGAAGAAAACACCTCATGTTGTTTTTTATGAATCTACTCTTGAGTGCAAGGTGGACTTAAGGAAATTTTCTCTAGAAGAAACACAGGATCAGACTACTCCCAGAGTCATCAAAGTCAAGCCACCTGTTATTGATTCAGAGTCAGATTCAGATTCAGATGGTGACCCATCTTTTGGTTCTCTGGAGCAGAAGCCTCCACAAAGAGCAGAACCTGAAGAGGTTGGAACTCCTGTAGGGGGAAGCTCTCCTGCAGTTGGTGATAATCACCAAGGTACTGCAGTAGATGGTCAAGTAGGTAAGTCAAAGGGAAAGAAAAACCTGGTTGACCACTCCACTGAGTTGATTATAGGAGATCCAATTAAGGGTGTCCAGACGAGGAGAAATCTTAACTTAGTTGCCTTATTCAGTTGCTATGTGTCCCTGATTGAGCCTAAGAACATCAAGGAAGCACTAAAAGATTCAAATTGGATTGTTGCAATGCAGGAGGAATTGAATCACTTCACCAGACAGGATGTTTGGGAGCTGGTAGACAGACCAAGACATCAAAAGGTGATAGGCACTAAGTGGGTTTTGAAAAATAAGAAAGATGAGAATGTTGTCATTATTAGGAACAAGGCAAGGCTAGTGGCGCAGGGCTATTCTCAGTCTAAAGGAATAGACTATGATGAGACATTTGCTCATGTTGCCAGACTAGAAGCCATCAGATTGTTTTTAGCATATGCTGCTCACTTGAAGTTCAAAGTATAACAGATGGATGTGAAATCTGTCTTTCATAATGGGATTCTCATTGAGGAAGTGTATGTGGAACAAGGTGACAAAGTGTATAAGCTTAAGAAAGCTCTCTATGGGCTTAAGCAGGCACCTAGAGCATGGTATGACACTCTTTCTCAATTTCTTCTGGACAATGGTTTTACTAAAGGTAAGATTGATAAGACCTTGTTTAGGAAAGAAGAAGGAAAGGACATCCTTCTGGTCCAGATGTATATTGATGACATTATATTTGGATCCCCTAACAAGAAGTTGTGTGAGAAGTTTAGAGATCTCATGCAGAGCCAGTTTGAGATGTCAATGATGGGTGAGATGAATTATTTCTTAGGTTTCCAGGTGAAGAAGACAGAGAAGGGAATCTTCATCAATCAAGCAAAGTACATCAGAAATATGTTAGAAAAATTTGGAATAGGATCTAGCAAAGTTGCCAAGATTCCTATGATGACAAATTTTAACATGGATCCAGATGAGTCTAGAGAAAGTATGGACCAGACTCAGTACAGGGCACTTATTGGTTCTCTTTTGTACCTGACTGCAAGTAGACCAGATATCACTTTTGTTGTAGGTGTATGTGCCAGATTTCAAGTTAATCCTAAGAGGAGTCACTTGGGAGTAGCTAGGAAGATTTTGAAGTATCTTAAGGGAACAGTTAATTTGGGGTTATGGTATCCTGCAGATGATAACTTTGAGTTAAGTGGATATTCAGATTCAGATTATGGTGGATGCAAAATTGATAGGAAGTCTACTAGTGGTACATGCCAATTTCTTGGAAATAAGTTAGTATCCTGGTTTTCCAAGAAGCAGACTTCAGTTGCTACATCTACTACAGAAGCAGAATACATGGCCGCAGGTAGCTGTTGTTCACAACTACTCTGGATTAGTCAGCGGCTTAGGGACTACCAGATTAAAGCTAAGGACATTCCAATATTTTGTGATAGCAATAGTGCAATAGCCATTACCCAGAATCCGGTTCTTCACACCAGATGCAAGCATGTTGATATAAGGTACCATTTCATCAGAGACCATGTTGAGAAAGGGGATATAAGGAGGGAAAAGATTGCAACAGAGAAGCAGAGAGCAGATATTCTCACTAAGCCTTTGGCAGAGACCAGATTCAGAGAATTAGCCTTTGAATTAGGGTTATTGGATCCAGAGACAGATTTGGTTTAGGGGGAACACCAGAAGAGTATCCTTTGATTTCAATAGTGCTTCTTTTATTTATCCTTATCACTAACATTTTTGCAGATAAAGATATACCAGAGAAGTTACATCTCCAGATGAGCTATGGACCAGAAAACCTAAATCATCCCTTGGTTCCATACCAGATACCAGATAAGCTTTACCAGATGAGATGTAACATTAGAGCACTTGTGGTATCATCTGGTTACAATACTAGATGACATGTAAGTCTTAACTCTTCTGCGCCTGGTCACTGGGATACACTTTTCAAATTCCTAAATACACCCAAAACGTTTCATATTCAGAGTGTATTTAAAACTAGGGTCGTGGGCCTAGGCAATCATTTCACTTTTTCTCTTGACTGCCACAAAACCCCTCGAACCCAGTCCCAATGACTACGCCACACACACAATTAAATCTGTATCTTGCCTAAATTGATCTTGGCTGTCAGATTTAATTAAAGTGCAAAATGTCATTCAATTGATAAATTGATCTTATCCTCTTAATTTAATGCTAATTCCACGAGTACCCATTTCAATTTATTTCAAATCCACGCGTACATCTCTTTTATAAACTGAAATTTTTCATTTTGTCTCTTCACTTTTTCAAATTTCTCAAACCCTAACCTCTCTCTACAAAAGCTTTCTTCTCTCTTTCCTTTCTACAGCAATGGCGTCCAAATGTAACTTCAACCCAACCTATGCCTGTCAAAAGCTGAAGACAGAGATGGCAGTGGACTTCTATTCCACTCGCAACTCTGCTGCCTTGGAGATTTTGCATCTCCTTCGCAGATCTGGCATTGAGGATCTAATCTCTGCGATCCCGAAGGACTCTCGCACCCTAAATCACTATGCAGGCCAGTTCCTGGTGAGGATGAAGATATATGACGATGAGATTGCCTCGAAGATCAATGAGGAGACGGTGGTTCTTTCAAAGAGGGAGTTCAACAAGCTTTTTGGGAATGTTCCTATGGTTGGAGTGGACCCTTTGAAGTACAAGGAGAGCGAGGCGGTTGAATCCTTCAAAATCTTTGCAAGGTCCTCTTGCAAGAACTTGACCAAGGGCTTTCTTGACAAGTATTTGAGGCAGAAGTACAAGGTGTTATTTGATATTGTTGTGAAGATCCTCATGTGTGAAAATCACAGTACAGATGTGATTTTCACTGGGAGATTGTGTGTGATGAGGGCTATCTATGATGGAGTTCTTCTGGAACGTGATGAGGAAGAACAAGGCAAAGATTCAGAAGGAGGCGTGTCCAAATAAGCCGGGAGAGATGCAGTATTATTTCAATGCCAAGGTGTCGTTGAGGACGAAGCTCATCCTTATTCTAGATCATCTGATGGCAGATAAGGTATGGAAGGCCAGTGGATGCAAGAAATTTAACAAGTCCAAGATCCTGTTCAACAAGGAGGGACCTCTGCATGGGCATCCAGATTCGGATGGAGAAGGAGCCATCCCTGTTCAGCCAATTCAGGCCATTCCTTCTCCTCCAAAGGGCAAAAGAACAGGGAAGAAGAAGACTGATGCCCCTGCTTCTTCCAACGTTATGATTTCTGGTTCATCAGGTGATGACCAGATCCCCATTTCATCTGCTTTCAAGAAGCAGAAAGGTGGTGAAAATGTGGAGGTGTCTTCACCTAAGGGAAAAAAGGCTGGTCCAACGAAGAAGAGGACTAGGCAAGGAGATGAAGGTGTGAGCAAGCCTTCTACTAAGAAGATTAAGAAGCAGAAAAAGAAAGAGAAGACACTTCTTCTTGATGAGCCTACAGATGAAGAAGAATCTGAGGATGAGGTTCATCTCAAGATGAAACCAAGGGCCAGGAGAGCCATTTTGCAAGATCCAGTCTCCGGTTCTTCTCTGGATACCTTTCTGGATCAGGCCCTTGAAGAAGTAGCTCATCCAGAGATGGAGGTGGATGTGACCTCACCTGCTGCTGCCATCCCAGATACAGAGGCCACTGTATCTACCCCTGTTGAGTTTCCGGCTGATGTTGACTCAGCCAAGGTAAACCCATCTTCCCCTCCTCTTGTTAATCTTATCTCACCTTCCCTTCCCCCCCCCCCCAGAAACCATAGTCCAACCCTCTGTTTCTGGTGCACAACCTTCTGCACCTGCAGCAGAACAAACTCCACATACATCCTCTCCCCTTCCCACTCAAACACCCTCTCACTTACCTTATCAAACACCCCTACCCCCTAACTCTCCACCCCTACAAACAGCCTATGTACCAGTGGTGCCTATTACCTCTTCTGGTACAGAAGAGCCCTCCCCCTCTACTCAAACTCACCCCTCTACCTCACAAACCTAAACACCTATCCCTTCCTCCACTCAACCTGACCAGAATCCCTCCTCTTCTATGGCATTGGGATTCCCTGGTCCTCCTCCCTCTCCCACGAGCTTAATTAGCGATGATAGTGAAGATGAGGATGCTTCACTGGAGCCTACCAACTTAGCCTCATCCTTTTTTGCTCGGATGCCCACTCCCTTCATATTAAATTACTCAGATATGGGCCACATCCGACAGAGTATGAGTGTAAGTGCTCAGCTCTAGCTAAGAGAGCAATTCCCCATTCTGTTGGAGCACTTACCCCTGTTGGCAGATCTGACTGACTGGAAAGTCTGGAGTAAGGCCAGACTTGAAGATATTGAGGATATGGTGCTCTTGTTAGAAGAGATGAGCACCTCTGGCTTTGCTGAGTGGGAGATCCAGGTGAAGAAGAAGCTTAATATGTAGAATCCTACAGAGCTCGAGTCTCCAGCCTCTGCTAAAGTAGTTGTCAGAACCTTGCTGATCCAGCGTGGAGTGATGATCTCTCCAGAGGGCCCCTTATACACCTTTGGCGCTCACTTCTCTTTTCCTCCAGAGTTATACTCAGATGAAGAGGATTTTGATGTCACTCCTGTCGTGCTGAAGAAGATGAAGTTGTTCTTCAATGAACAGATCCAGGAGATTGGCAAATTCAGTAAGGTAATACAGCATCTGGGGCCAGCCATGATAGAGCACCAGATCAGGCAGGAAAGGAAGCATTTTCTGAAGCAGATCAAGGCAACTTTTGCCTCTACTAAGGCCTCATTCAAGGCAAATGGCCTCTTCCTGAAGCTGGATATCATTGACTGCCAGAGACAACTTCAAGAGCGTGTTCTGGACCAGCTTCACCCTGTTTCTGTTCTCAAAGTAGAGATGGCATCTCAAATGTTGGAGACTACCAAGATTAAGGACACCCTGTAGGAGATTATGCAAAAGCAGGAGCGCCTGGTGGCTGAGGCACATGCATATGTTGAAGAAGCCAGGAAACTGAGAGACCTTCATTCTTCTTCTAACACTGAGCTGTCTGCTCTGATTAGGCAGGTTGTTGAGCCCCTCCTTGATGAAGTTAAAAAGGGGGAAGAGAAGGCCAGAACTGATCTGGCAAAGAGTACAAATGACACTATGTTCAACCTTTCTGGTCATCTGGACCTGTTGGAGAGTACTCTTGCTCAAGCTAAGCTCCAGAAGAAGAAGAAGGATGAGCTCAAGTCTAATGCAGTAGCCAGGCAACTGACTACAGATGAGGAGAACCTGGATTCTGACCTGATCCTGCAAGGAAGAAGTTAAGAAGGGTGAAAAAGACCTTCTTAGAAGAAGTGGTGGAAGAGGCAGAGAAGAGATTCAGAGAAGAAATAGAAGAAGAGAAAGCTGCCAGAATAAGGAAGAACATTGATGAAGAGCAGAGACTCAGATATGTTCGAAGGCAGAACAAGAAGGCAAGAGATGCAGGCCTCCCTCCTCCTAGTGCAAGTGGAAGTTCAAGCCAGAAGAAGAAGAAGCCAATTGAGGTGATGGATGTCCTACCTCTCAGGACAGAAGGATCCTTTGATTCGACTGTGCCTATTTCGTTGATTAACAGGTGGAAGGATGCAAAGACACTCTGGTTCATCCAGCACTACATCCATATGCCTCCTCCAGAAGATGAAGACTTAATAAACAGGACATTCCACACTTGGATGAAGACCTACGACTTTGATTTGTACAAGTAACTGATGGACTCCACCATCCAATTCAATCTGGAAGTGACTGCTCCTGAATTTCACTATCTCAACACTCCAATTAATGGAGACCAGATTGATTGGGGTAAACTCAAGAAGTTGTTCAAGACCAAGGTTCTCAAGGACTTCACTCAATCCAGTTCGGCAGAGCTCAGAGCTGTTCAAGATCGCTTCCTGGATTGGTTCCTTGTGCCAAAGGATAATAGGAGATATGCCTAGATTAGAAAATATTGCCTTGTAACTTGTAATCTCTTTTGATGTATTTTTAATGAAAAGTTTCTATCTCTTATGTTTTGAAAGACAGCTTCTTGTTGTCTCATTGTTTGCAAGATAAGATCTATTTTAAGATCTTGTCTCTGTTTGTTTTTCTTGCTTATTTTTTTATCAGTTCTGGTGTTGTTTTAACTTCATCAAAAAGGGGGAAATTTTTAGGAAAAAATGTTGTTAGTTTTGATGAAGTTGGAAAACAAACCAAAAGATGTAATAGGACCATCTGGACCTGTTAGCCAGATGAGGAAATAAATTAGGACTTAGTCTAGGGGGAACTGCCAGACCAGAAGACTTCACCAGAAGAGTCACCAGAAGACTTCACCAGTGGACTCCACCAGAAGACTTCACCAGGGGACTCCACCAGAAGACTTCACCAAAGAAGATCTGACCAAAGGCAGAAGACCTTTCCCCAGACCACACGAGTCTGGTGAAACATAAGTTGCTTAGTATCATCTCTAGATTCTAAGTGTAAAACTGTTTCTTAACCGACTCTGGACCAGAGGACCTCTGAGTCATCTGGTGTCTTGTTCAGCCTACTCTGGAAGAATCAGAGTTGTGCAAAGGAATCATTTGACCGTTGGTGTTTTGAATGAAGTCAACATGATCGGATTGGAAAGTCATTGAAGAAATTAATCCAAGCATCTCACCAACCCAATCAATCAATTAGGGAATTGATTGATTGAAGTTTCCTTAAATAAAGATCTGATTAGATTAACTCTCCAACGGCTAAACCCTAATCATCTCTATAAATACAAGAGTGTCAGTATGAAGAAAAGCTCTGGTTACGCGCATGAAGAATACTCTCAAGCTTTTACTATTCTCAAGCAATTTAGCACTCTTAAGATCTTATTACTTATCTACTCATTAAGGAGTTGATAGTTGGAATCGATACTCAACCTGTTCATCTTGATAGATAAGGTTGGAGTGGTTTGTACTTTAGATCGAAGTCAGATCTAAAGTGTGTAACAAGGTGCTGGTACTTGTCAATTCCAGTGGTTGTGAGTAAGTTGGTTGGTTAGTAAGGCCCCTTGCAAAAGGGAGAGTGAACGTAGGATTTTAACATCCGAACCACTATAGATCTCGTCTTATTTACTGATTTCCTTATTGTCTCTTGTGCTACTTGTTTGCTCTTGATAAAAAGATTTTACAAAAGGTTATTTATTTAGCTTCCGCATAATTTCAAACACTGGCTAGTGGGACCGATGCATCATCTCGAATGCTTCAAATTTCTGAATAGCAATATTCCTCTTGTTCTCCATTATCTTTTCTGAGCCCTCGCACATGCTGGTCAGCTTATCCTAGACCTCCTTTGCCGTCTTTAAGTTCATCAGCCGCACTGACTCCTTGAATAGTACCGTATGAAGAATAATGTTCCTGGCCACGTTGTCCAGTCCCACCATCTTGATCTCATCATTGGTCATATCCTTACTCTCCTTAGGAACCTGTACGCTAATGTCGAGATCATCATATCCCAGTCCTCTGACATTTGGGATGGTGATTTTGATCGGTCCATCCCTGATAACTCACGGAATTTGGTCATGGATGGCATCTAGATGGGCCTCAAGTCTAAACTTCCAATAGACAAAGTTAGCAACAGAAAATTCAGGCAATGAAGCTTCAAGTCTCCTTGAAGTCATGATGATGCAAGTTTTAGAAAAAGCAAACTCAAATCTGTTCAGTGACCACCAACAGTTTCTCCTCCGAAACTATTAGTATTCAAAAGTCAGTGGTCTTTTGAACCACTACTCTGATACTACTTGTTGGTCCCGGAACAAGACTGAGAGATACGTGTATGGGGGGGAATACACGTATACAAATTTTTCTTTTCTTTCAACTGACTGAGTCCCATTTCTCAGAGTGGTGTAGAACTCAGGGTTGACAACACACCTACTAACTACAAATGAATGATGGTTAGTTGGCTAACTATCAACTTGAGTTCAGTGCGGAATGCGTGAGCCCTTAAAGTTTATAGTCCTGTTAAAGTTTACTTTCTGAAAACTTGATTACTCTTTTCTTAAGTAGTGATTAGAAGGGCAGTGCTCAGTTTAATGATCAGGCTGATTGATTCAAGCTTGATAAACAATGCAATGAATGACTAGTTAAGAGCAATAATCAAAGCAATAAAGAACACAAGAAAGTAATGTGGTTCAGAGACTCTAGCTCCTACGTCCATGGTCCTAATTTAACCGGAGAATCCACTAAGGATTGGCTTGTTTTTAACGTGCCAAGGTGCACCAGAATCAGCTATACTCACTGAACCTTACTTCCTTCTTCTAACTCACTAACAACCTTAACCAACAAACCTGACTAGAGGGTTTTGGTTTCAGTTTTGTTTCCAACTAGAGTTGTGATTATCCTTACAAGGCTAAGCTACGCTAAGGATGGATAATCACTTATAAGCTTAAGATATTACAATGAACGCTCAGTGGAATACAGAGTAACTCTCTTTGCTAAGAAACACTTGGGAAATTTATGGTTTTCGAGTGCTTCTTTGAACGCTGAAAGCTTTTGAACGCTTGAGAGTTTGAGTAATTTCTGGATTGGAAATTTCCCGTAACCTTGAATGGGTTCAAGGTCTTCTGTATTTATAGGTGACTTTGAAAACTATCTGTTGGAAGAGATAACCTTCTAGGTCATCTACGTAGGGTTTGTTCAACGGATACATCTCCCATGCAACAGTCGTCCTTGCATGGATTTGGTAGTGCATTTAATGCTCTATTTAATGCTTGTCCATTGAAAAGTGCAGTCTGATCTCAGTCTTCATGTCAGGTCTGTACGTGTGTGTCCTTTCTGGATTGGTCCACGTCATCAGGTTGGTGAGAATGTCAGAACTCATTCCTATGCTTCAGGCTTGTCTTATTAAGTTCTTTTTGTCTCAAGCACAACGGTCTTGTCCTGATGCTAACATTCCTTTTGGATTGCTTTGCCCTACTCCAAGTCTTTTACATTACTCAGTGTCATCCTGTTCCCTACAGGACTGAGTTAGTAATGACCTCATGGTCATACTCTTCATCACTGACACTTGCTCAGCCAGCTTAGAGAGACTGTTGTAAGTTCAGGATGGTGCTCTTTTGTCTTCAGGCTTCAGTCTTGATTGACCTCAATGAGTACTCCTCTCATTGAGTTTCTATGAAATGTAAAATGACTAAGTACAAATCTGACCAAGACTAGCCTGACCACTAAGGCAAATCATCTTTTCAGGGGCTTTGGGATCTAATCAAAACTGACATTGTCCCAATAGTAAGATATTGTATTTGGTGATAATATTTTTTGGGAATCATATGTTATTTCGGTAACAATATCTTTTGCGAAATATTTCAATATCCTCCTACAAAATTAGCATATATTAATATTTTTCAAATATAAATTCTAAAAAATATATATTAAAGAAAATCGTTCTAATGTGAAAAAATATCTGCTTCCAAAATATCATCATGGAAATTTTGGATTGTGGGTATTTTTGCTTAAAGCACAACAACCTGTTGGAGTTATACGTGAAAGTATACTTTTACTTCGTATAACTCATGTATTAAATACTTTGTTTTATGAGAATAATTCTTTTATCGCATTTGCTTTGAATATGAATGAATGTTATATATTTATTGCAACCCGTTCAATATATATAGTATGTGTTACATTGTAGTTAATGTGGTGATACCATATCACGGAAGATCACATTAACGATTTCCTTGTAACTAAACGTGCAAATTCATGACCAAGGTGGAATTGAACAATCCTCCGTGAAAGGTCGATGTGTATATCTCAGATTGGCATATCTTGACCAAGAGATTGCACTAGCACATTTAGTATGTGTTGAGGAGGGCCTACAAAGAGGATAAATTCTTCTATTCTGAAATGTGAAGAATTAGACCTCAGTGGTTATTGATTTCTTAATCTCTGTCACTTAAATAGGACCGTGTGTGATTAATAGTTATTATTTTGATTCATGTTAGGTGAGAATCACCGTGACTTCGAACCTAGTGTTTGGACAATAATATTAATCATACGACGGTTGCTAAGGTTTAATACGGAGAAACGTGTGCGAGTACGGCTCGTGTGATTTGTCCCCTTGGTGGGCTCAGAAGTTTTATCGTACCAAATCTTGCAAGTGAAGAATTAGTTTCTTCGGTACGGATAATAATGTTGAGTTGTCTTTACTCCAAGGTAAAAGATATGTATTAGTTTAGAGTTATTCAGAAGCTCGATTAATTAATGGACTAAATAATTTTAAACACGGGAAATAATAACCGGAAGCCCATATTATCGTAATATGGATTAAGATGGATATTGCAATATTAGTTTATTATTGGAAATAATTAATATTAATGGGCTGAATAATATTGGGGCTCAATATTGTAATTCAGAAGTCCATTGGAGTTCCAATCTTAATTCTCCTAAAGGCCTCTCAAGTAGCCCAATAAGTAGCCCGATAATAATAAGGTGATTAAAACAAAAGAAAATATAATTGCTGATTTTTTCTAGATATTTTCGAAAATTACATGTTTGGAGAGAGAAGATTTTGTTGATTTTCTTGGAAAGATATTATTGGAAGATATGTATTCTTGGAATACAAGATTATCTCATAAATTCAACAAGATCCAAATCTAGTGATTTTAATCTTCAATTTTCTAAAATAATATGCTTAGATGAGGAGTTGAGATTTTTGTGGAATATTTTATTATGCAGAAAAGGATATATGGGATATATTCAAGATTTCTTAGAGACTAAGAAAAGATTTCTCCTACTCTCATTAGGCCTATTATTTTCGGCCCCTACATCTATAAAAGGTGGTGATTATTTCATCCCCAAGTACATAATTTCATGTGTTGGAAAAATCAAGAGCAATAAATATTTTTTTTCTTCCTTGTTATTTAAAATTGTTCGTAAGCGCTTCCCACCGGCGAACGAATAAGGTGAAAGGGTATACTTGAGAAGGTTTTTACGGTTGATATGATCGGTACGCTTGTCCCGTAGATCTCGGTTGGACATTGCTTCAAGAGGTACGTGTATACGTAAAATTCTTAGTTTTTCCGCCGTAGAATTTTACATGTTTTTATTCATATGCATGTTGTTGGGATATTTAGTTTTGATGATTTTCCAAAACGACTAGTAATAGGATGTGTGCGGTCAGGATTGTCTTGTAAAGGTTCAGGTTAGGATAGTTTGTTTTCAGTTTACAGGTACTCTGTTGAGGGGGAACTCAGCGGACTCATAAACCTGAAGAAGTCAGAAGCCATCCAAGAGGAAACAAACTCAAGTCCCCTGAAGGCCAGAAGACCGTCCTGAAGGAAGTCCCACTGAGTATAAACCTGACTTTCTAAGTTGGTCAGTGGACTACTCAGTGAAGAGCATGGTCATGAGGATCAGTGTTGTGCCGAGTAGATCCTGAAGGAGTCAGGCTACTGAGGAATGAGAGGCTGACAATTTGCCTTATGTCAACTCTCCTGAGTAGACTTAAAGTCCAATGAAGGAAGTCCAATGAAGGAAGTCTACTGAGAAAGTCTACTGAGAAACTCTCCTGAGTAGACTTAAAGTCCAATGAAGGAAGTCTACTGAGAAAGTCTACTGAGAAACTCTCCTGAGTAGACTTAAAGTCCAATGAAGAAAGTCTACTGAGAAAGTCTACTGAGAAACTCTCCTGAGTACACTTAAAGTCCAATGAAGGAAGTCTACTGAGAAAGTCTACTGAGAAACTCTCCTGAGTAGACTTAAAGTCCAATGAAGAAAGTCTACTGAGAAAGTCTACTGAGAAACTCTCCTGAGTAGACTTAAAGTCCAATGAAGGAAGTCTACTGAGAAAGTCTACTGAGAAACTCTCATAAGTAGACTTAAAGTCCAATGAAGAAAGTCTACTGAGAAACTCTTCTGAGTAGACTTAAAGTCCAATGAAGGAAGTCCAGTGAGTAGACTTCAAGTCCAATGAAAGTTCCTAAGAAGACCTCAAGTCTACAGAAGAAAAGTATCCTAAGAGGACTTCAAGTCAGCTGAAGAGAAGTCACCTGAAGTCAGGACTACCCTGATCAAGTACCCTGAACAAAAGAGCCGTTGGACTCAGTCCACGTGGACCAATCAAGTCAAGGCAGCAAATCTGACAAAAGCTGACAAAGGCCATACTTTACTGAAAAGGAGAATTTCACTCCAGAGATAGTCTGGTTTTGAATGTTACTCTCTCCAACGGTAACATTCAAATCCACACTATAAATACAAACTCAAGCTTCATTTGTGAATAAAAAAAAGGAGCTCATGTGAGAGTGGTGTGTTTCAAGGGAGGCATAAGGAGGCACCATCTCCATCAAGAACACTGACCTGAGTTCTTCATAGTCATATTTGAGTGTTCCAGTTTGTATACTCGAGCTCATCATATACATCCTAAGCTTAGAGAGATTTTCCCAACCTTAGCTTAAAGGCTAAAACCATGTAAGGAAAAATCTCACCTAGTTGGAGAGAACCAAACCAAACTAAACCCTTTCCAGAATAGTGTTAGGTGTTGCAGTGAGGTGAGGAGAGGCAGTCCCTGAGTGAAGAGGGATGTGAGGCCAGTTCGAGAGGCAGCTCCGCGGTGAGGTGTGAGTCCAGTTGTGAGTGCACCTTGGCACGTTAAAAACAAGAATCCCGGGTAGTGGATTTCCTGTTAAATCAGGCAGTGGATGTAGGAGCTTGAGCCTCCGAACCACTTTACATTGTTGTGTTCTTTATTACTTTACTGACTTGCATAACATCAGTGTTAAAACAAAAATTTCTCCTAAATTCCCATATTGTCTTTGTTTGTGAATGAAAATTCGGGACCAACAATTGGTATCAGAGCGGGTTGTTCACATGACCACTGATCCAGATTTGTTAAGAAAAATGGTCAACCGAACAGATCTTAAATGTTTTAAAACTATGGGAATTTCTTTTTTTTTTAAACTATTACTTGTGCTCTAACCTCATTCTTGTAATAGAAAATCTTTTTGTTAGAAGTTTTGGAATCATCAAAAAGGGGGAAATTGTTGGGATATTTAGTTTTGATGATTTTCCAAAACGACTTGTAATAGGATGTGTACGGTCAGGATTGTCTTGTAAAGGTTCAGGTTAGGATAGTTTGTTTTCAGTTTACAGGTACTCTGTTGAGGGGGAACTCAGCGGACTCATAAACCTGAAGAAGTCAGAAGCCATCTAAGAGGAAACAAACTCAAGTCCCCTGAAGGCCTGAAGACCGTCCTGAAGGAAGTCCCACTGAGTATAAACCTGACTTTCTAAGCTGGTCAGTGACTACTCAATGAAGAGCATGGTCATGAGGATCAGTGTTGTGCCGAGTAGATCCTGAAGGAGTCAGGCTAATGAGGAATGAAAGGCTGACAATTTGCCTTATGTCAACTCTCCTGAGTAGACTTAAAGTCCAATGAAAGAAGTCCAATGAAGGAAGTCTACTGAGAAAGTCTACTGAGAAACTCTCCTGAGTAGACTTAAAGTCCAATGAAGGAAGTCTACTGAGAAAATCTACTGAGAAACTCTCCTGAGTAGACTTAAAGTCCAATGAAGAAAGTCTACTGAGAAAGTCTACTGAGAAACTCTTCTGAGTAGACTTAAAGTCCAATGAAGGAAGTCCAGTGAGTAGACTTCAAGTCCAATGAAAGTTCCTAAGAAGACCTCAAGTCTACTGAAGAAAAGTATCCTAAGAGGACTTCAAGTCAGCTGAAGAGAAGTCACCTGAAGTCAGGACTACCCTGATCAAGTACCCTGAACAAAAGAGCCGTTGGACTCAGTCCACGTGGACCAATCAAGTCAAGGCAGCAAATCTGACAAAAGCTGACAAAGGCCATACTTTACTGAAAAGGAGAATTTCACTCCAGAGATAGTCTGGATTTGAATGTTACTCTCTCCAACGGTAACATTCAAATCCACACTATAAATACAAACTCAAGCTTCATTTGTGAATAAAAAAAAAGGAGCTGATGTGAGAGTGGTGCGTTTCAAGGGAGGCATAAGGAGGCACCATCTCCATCAAGAACACTGACCTGAGTTCTTCATAGTCATATTTGAGTGTTCCAGTTTGTATACTCAAACTCATCATATACATCCTAAGCTTAGAGAGATTTTCCCAACCTTAGCTTAAAGGCTAAAACCATGTAAGGAAAAATCTCACCTAGTTGGAGAGAACCAAACCAAACTAAACCCTTTCCAGAATAGTGTTAGGTGTTGCAGTGAGGTGAGGAGAGGCAGTCCCTGAGTGAAGAGGGATGTGAGGCCAGTTCGAGAGGCAGCTCCGCGGAGGGGTGTGAGTCCAGTTGTGAGTGCACCTTGGCACGTTAAAAACAAAAATCCCGGGTAGTGGATTTCCTGTTAAATCAGGCAGTGGATGTAGGAGCTTGAGCCTCCGAACCACTTTACATTGTTGTGTTCTTTATTGCTTTACTGACTTGCATAACATCAGTGTTAAAATAAAAATTTCTCCTAAATTCCCATATTGTCTTTGTTTGTGAATGAAAATTCGGGACCAACAATTGGTATCAGAGCGGGTTGTTCACATGACCACTGATCCAGATTTGTTAAGAAAAATGGTCAACCGAACAGATCTTAAATGTTTTAAAACTATGGGAATTTCTTTTTTTTTAAACTATTACTTGTGCTCTAACCTCATTCTTGTAATAGAAAATCTTTTTGTTAGAAGTTTTGGAATCATCAAAAAGGGGGAAATTGTTGGGATATTTAGTTTTGATGATTTTCCAAAATGACTTGTAATAGGATGTGTACGGTCAGGATTGTCTTGTAAAGGTTCAGGTTAGGATAGTTTGTTTTCAGTTTACAGGTACTCTGTTGAGGGGGAACTCAGCGGACTCATAAACCTGAAGAAGTCAGAAGCCATCCAAGAGGAAACAAACTCAAGTCCCCTGAAGGCCTGAAGACCGTCCTGAAGGAAGTCCCACTGAGTATAAACCTGACTTTCTAAGCTGGTCAGTGACTACTCAATGAAGAGCATGGTCATGAGGATCAGTGTTGTGCCGAGTAGATCCTGAAGGAGTCAGGCTACTGAGGAATGAAAGGCTGACAATTTGCCTTATGTCAACTCTCCTGAGTAGACTTAAAGTCCAATGAAGGAAGTCCAATGAAGGAAGTCTACTGAGAAAGTCTACTGAGAAACTCTCCTGAGTAGACTTAAAGTCCAATGAAGGAAGTCTACTGAGAAAGTCTACTGAGAAACTCTCCTGAGTAGACTTAAAGTCCAATGAAGAAAGTCTACTGAGAAAGTCTACTGAGAAACTCTTCTGAGTAGACTTAAAGTCCAATGAAGGAAGTCCAGTGAGTAGACTTCAAGTCCAATGAAAGTTCCTAAGAAGACCTCAAGTCTACTGAAGAAAAGTATCCTAAGAGGACTTCAAGTCAGCTGAAGAGAAGTCACCTGAAGTCAGGACTACCCTGATCAAGTACCCTGAACAAAAGAGCCGTTGGACTCAGTCCACGTGGACCAATCAAGTCAAGGCAGCAAATCTGACAAAAGCTGACAAAGGCCATACTTTACTGAAAAGGAGAATTTCACTCCAGAGATAGTCTGGATTTGAATGTTACTCTCTCCAACGGTAACATTCAAATCCACACTATAAATACAAACTCAAGCTTCATTTGTGAATAAAAAAAAAGGAGCTGATGTGAGAGTGGTGCGTTTCAAGGGAGGCATAAGGAGGCACCATCTCCATCAAGAACACTGACCTGAGTTCTTCATAGTCATATTTGAGTGTTCCAGTTTGTATACTCAAACTCATCATATACATCCTAAGCTTAGAGAGATTTTCCCAACCTTAGCTTAAAGGCTAAAACCATGTAAGGAAAAATCTCACCTAGTTGGAGAGAACCAAACCAAACTAAACCCTTTCCAGAATAGTGTTAGGTGTTGCAGTGAGGTGAGGAGAGGCAGTCCCTGAGTGAAGAGGGATGTGAGGCCAGTTCGAGAGGCAGCTCCGCGGAGGGGTGTGAGTCCAGTTGTGAGTGCACCTTGGCACGTTAAAAACAAGAATCCCGGGTAGTGGATTTCCTGTTAAATCAGGCAGTGGATGTAGGAGCTTGAGCCTCCGAACCACTTTACATTGTTGTGTTCTTTATTGCTTTACTGACTTGCATAACATCAGTGTTAAAACAAAAATTTCTCCTAAATTCCCATATTGTCTTTGTTTGTGAAAGAAAATTCGGGACCAACAATTGGTATCAGAGCGGGTTGTTCACATGACCACTGATCCAGATTTGTTAAGAAAAATGGTCAACCGAACAGATCTTAAATGTTTTAAAACTATGGGAATTTCTTTTTTTTTAAACTATTACTTGTGCTCTAACCTCATTCTTGTAATAGAAAATCTTTTTGTTAGAAGTTTTGGAATCATCAAAAAGGGGGAAATTGTTGGGATATTTAGTTTTGATGATTTTCCAAAACGACTTGTAATAGGATGTGTACGGTCAGGATTGTCTTGTAAAGGTTCAGGTTAGGATAGTTTGTTTTCAGTTTACAGGTACTCTGTTGAGGGGGAACTCAGCGGACTCATAAACCTGAAGAAGTCAGAAGCCATCCAAGAGGAAACAAACTCAAGTCCCCTGAAGGCCTGAAGACCGTCCTGAAGGAAGTCCCACTGAGTATAAACCTGACTTTCTAAGCTGGTCAGTGACTACTCAATGAAGAGCATGGTCATGAGGATCAGTGTTGTGCCGAGTAGATCCTGAAGGAGTCAGGCTACTGAGGAATGAAAGGCTGACAATTTGCCTTATGTCAACTCTCCTGAGTAGACTTAAAGTCCAATGAAGGAAGTCCAATGAAGGAAGTCTACTGAGAAAGTCTACTGAGAAACTCTCCTAAGTAGACTTAAAGTCCAATGAAGGAAGTCTACTGAGAAAGTCTACTGTGAAACTCTCCTGAGTAGACTTAAAGTCCAATGAAGAAAGTCTACTGAGAAAGTCTACTGAGAAACTCTTCTGAGTAGACTTAAAGTCCAATGAAGGAAGTCCAGTGAGTAGACTTCAAGTCCAATGAAAGTTCCTAAGAAGACCTCAAGTCTACTGAAGAAAAGTATCCTAAGAGGACTTCAAGTCAGCTGAAGAGAAGTCACCTGAAGTCAGGACTACCCTGATCAAGTACCCTGAACAAAAGAGCCGTTGGACTCAGTCCACGTGGACCAATCAAGTCAAGGCAGCAAATCTGACAAAAGCTGACAAAGGCCATACTTTACTGAAAAGGAGAATTTCACTCCAGAGATAGTCTGGATTTGAATGTTACTCTCTCCAACGGTAACATTCAAATCCACACTATAAATACAAACTCAAGCTTCATTTGTGAATAAAAAAAAAGGAGCTGATGTGAGAGTGGTGTGTTTCAAGGGAGGCATAAGGAGGCACCATCTCCATCAAGAACACTGACCTGAGTTCTTCATAGTCATATTTGAGTGTTCCAGTTTGTATACTCAAACTCATCATATACATCCTAAGCTTAGAGAGATTTTCCCAACCTTAGCTTAAAGGCTAAAACCATGTAAGGAAAAATCTCACCTAGTTGGAGAGAACCAAACCAAACTAAACCCTTTCCAGAATAGTGTTAGGTGTTGCAGTGAGGTGAGGAGAGGCAGTCCCTGAGTGAAGAGGGATGTGAGGCCAGTTCGAGAGGCAGCTCCGCGGAGGGGTGTGAGTCCAGTTGTGAGTGCACCTTGGCACGTTAAAAACAAGAATCCCGGGTAGTGGATTTCCTGTTAAATCAGGCAGTGGATGTAGGAGCTTGAGCCTCCGAACCACTTTACATTGTTGTGTTCTTTATTGCTTTACTGACTTGCATAACATCAGTGTTAAAACAAAAATTTCTCCTAAATTCCCATATTGTCTTTGTTTGTGAATGAAAATTCGGGACCAACAATTGGTATCAGAGCGGGTTGTTCACATGACCACTGATCCAGATTTGTTAAGAAAAATGGTCAACCGAACAGATCTTAAATGTTTTAAAACTATGGGAATTTCTTTTTTTTTAAACTATTACTTGTGCTCTAACCTCATTCTTGTAATAGAAAATCTTTTTGTTAGAAGTTTTGGAATCATCAAAAATGGGGAAATTGTTGGGATATTTAGTTTTGATGATTTTCCAAAACGACTTGTAATAGGATGTGTACGGTCAGGATTGTCTTGTAAAGGTTCAGGTTAGGATAGTTTGTTTTCAGTTTACAGGTACTCTGTTGAGGGGGAACTCAGCGGACTCATAAACCTGAAGAAGTCAGAAGCCATCCAAGAGGAAACAAACTCAAGTCCCCTGAAGGCCTGAAGACCGTCCTGAAGGAAGTCCCACTGAGTATAAACCTGACTTTCTAAGCTGGTCAGTGACTACTCAATGAAGAGCATGGTCATGAGGATCAGTGTTGTGCCGAGTAGATCCTGAAGGAGTCAGGCTACTGAGGAATGAGAGGCTGACAATTTGCCTTATGTCAACTCTCCTGAGTAGACTTAAAGTCCAATGAAGGAAGTCCAATGAAGGAAGTCTACTGAGAAAGTCTACTGAGAAACTCTCCTGAGTAGACTTAAAGTCCAATGAAGGAAGTCTACTGAGAAAGTCTACTGAGCAACTCTCCTGAGTAGACTTAAAGTCCAATGAAGAAAGTCTACTGAGAAAGTCTACTGAGAAACTCTCCTGAGTACACTTAAAGTCCAATGAAGGAAGTCTACTGAGAAAGTCTACTGAGAAACTCTCCTGAGTAGACTTAAAGTCCAATGAAGAAAGTCTACTGAGAAAGTCTACTGAGAAACTCTCCTGAGTAGACTTAAAGTCCAATGAAGGAAGTCTACTGAGAAAGTCTACTGAGAAACTCTCCTGAGTAGACTTAAAGTCCAATGAAGAAAGTCTACTGAGAAAGTCTACTGAGAAACTCTTCTGAGTAGACTTAAAGTCCAATGAAGGAAGTTCAGTGAGTAGACTTCAAGTCCAATGAAAGTTCCTAAGAAGACCTCAAGTCTACTGAAGAAAAGTATCCTAAGAGGACTTCAAGTCAGCTGAAGAGAAGTCACCTGAAGTCAGGACTACCCTGATCAAGTACCCTGAACAAAAGAGCCGTTGGACTCAGTCCACGTGGACCAATCAAGTCAAGGCAGCAAATCTGACAAAAGCTGACAAAGGCCATACTTTACTGAAAAGGAGAATTTCACTCCAGAGATAGTCTGGATTTGAATGTTACTCTCTCCAACGGTAACATTCAAATCCACACTATAAATACAAACTCAAGCTTCATTTGTGAATAAAAAAAAATGAGCTGATGTGAGAGTGGTGCGTTTCAAGGGAGGCATAAGGAGGCATCATCTCCATCAAGAACACTAACCTGAGTTCTTCATAGTCATATTTGAGTGTTCCAGTTTGTATACTCGAGCTCATCATATACATCCTAAGCTTAGAGAGATTTTCCCAACCTTAGCTTAAAGGCTAAAACCATGTAAGGAAAAATCTCACCTAGTTGGAGAGAACCAAACCAAACTAAACCCTTTCCAGAATAGTGTTAGGTGTTGCAGTGAGGTGAGGAGAGGCAGTCCCTGAGTGAAGAGGGATGTGAGGCCAGTTCGAGAGGCAGCTCCGCGGAGGGGTGTGAGTCCAGTTGTGAGTGCACCTTGGCACGTTAAAAACAAGAATCCCGGGTAGTGGATTTCCTGTTAAATCAGGCAGTGGATGTAGGAGCTTGAGCCTCCGAACCACTTTACATTGTTGTGTTCTTTATTGCTTTACTGACTTGCATAACATCAGTGTTAAAACAAAAATTTCTCCTAAATTCCCATATTGTCTTTGTTTGTGAATGAAAATTCGGGACCAACACATGTAAATTTGTTGTTGCATAGTTATTACATGAATTAATTTAGGATTAATTTATGCTAGTAATAATTAGATTTAAATTCGCATTTAAATTTCATCCCGAATAGATCCGGACACCCCAAATTTCTCCAACACAACCTAGGCGCTAAAAAAAAATAATAGACAATTCTCTGGACTTCACATTTCCTCATATCTTACTTTGACCCCAAACTTTTGAGTATCCTACTTTTACGCAATTCACAACGTTCAAAATAAATCATCCAGAAGAAACCAATAATAGCTCAAAAAATAAATCATAGACTAAAATACATTCACACAATGAAACCATTTAAATTAAAATTATGGATATGTAATCTTATACCAATAAGCTTTCACAGTATTAGCAACCCATCATTCGCAGTATTAACAACTCATTAGTAAGAAAAGGTAACTATATTAAATTGCATGTATAAGAAATAGAAGGAAACAACACAATAATAAAATAAAAATACAATAATGCAAGCAATTAACCTTTTGCTAACTTTCCAGGACTTATTATTTGTCGCATTTCTTCCTACTGGAACCTCCAAATGACCCTTTATATAGAGCCTCTTCCTTAAGCTCTTTAGCAACCTGCACGAACATGGAAATCATATTTAAACATATAGGTTAGAATGCAAGATATATCAAATATTATGTTGGGGTTTAGATGAACCTTCAAACATAAAGTAATTTTACATTTCCTTCTTTCTTCTTTTGAATGTTAGCTTTATCAAACAACAAGGTTACAATATTTTTTAAGACAACTATATAGTAACCATAGGTGTCTTCCAGAAAACACACTCACTCCCAAGCAATAATTAGTCTTGAAGACTCACTCACTCCCAAGTAAAGGTCTAGAAAACCCATCCACCCAATTCTCTCCCCAATCCCCACACAAAATAGAGGAAATCAACTACAACACCAATTATTATTGCTCAACTATACTAAATCAAAGACCAAATAAACATTAGGACAAACATTCAGAGATTTAAAAGAGAGTCATATGATTCAGAAAAGATAAAATAATCTCCAAACTGAAACTGAATAAGAAAACTGAAAATAACTTCTAAATTGAAATCGAATAAGAAAACTGAAATAATCAACATAATATCCAACAAAAACCAATCTAATTAATAAACCACTCAATAATAAAAAATTTGGCTTTCAACTAAAACTATATAGAATTCAGTAGAAAGATATGGCCAAAATTAAAAAGTAAAAAAATACACCGAGAAGAAAATAATTTTTATTTCATATATGTAATTCTAGATGGAGATGTATACCAATTATTCAGTACAAACTATCAATATATTTACATCACTGAGTTTCTTAGTGCTCTTAATAGTAGTCCTCAAAGTGATTTTGTTGGGGTTATACATGAAAGTATGCTTTTACTTTGTATAACCTATGTGTTAAACACTTATTTATGAGAATAAATCTTTTATCACTATTTCTTTAAATATGAATGAATGTTAAATGTTTATTGCAAATCGTTCAATATATAGTACGTGTTACATTGTAGTTAATATGGTGATACCAGATCACGAAAGATCACGTTAACAAGTTCCTTGTAACTAAATGTACAAATTCACGACCCAGGTGGAATTGAACAATCCACCGTGAAAGGTCGATGTGTAGTTCTCAGATTGGTCTGTCTTTACCAAGGGATTGCACTAACACATTTTGTATGTGTTGAAGAGGACCTACAGCGAGGATAAATTCTTCTGTTCTGAAAGGTGATGAATTAGACCTCAGTGGTTATTGTATTCTTAATCTCTGTCACTTAAATAGGACCGTGTGTGGTTAATACTTATTGCTTTGACACATGTTGGGTGAGAATCGTTGTGACTTCGAACCTTGTGTTTTGGGCAGTAATATTAATAATACGACGGTTGTTAAGATTTACTACGGAGAAACGTGTGCGAGTACGGCTTGTGTGATTTGTCCCCTTGGTGGGCTCAGAAGTTTTATCATACCAAATCTTGCAAGTGGAAATTAGTTTTCCGGTACGGATAATAATGTTGAGTTGTCTTTACTCCAAGGCACGAGATATTAATTAATTTAGAGCTATTCAGAGGCTCGATTAATTAATGGACTAGATAATTTTAAACAAAAAAATAATAATCGTGAGTCCATATTATTATAATATGGATTGAGATGGATAGTGCAATATTAATTTGATGGTGGTATTAATTAATATTAATTGGCTGAATTATATTGGGGCTTAATATTGAAATTCAGAAGTATGTTGGAGGTAAAATCTTAATTCTCCTAAAGGCCCCTCAAGTAGCCCAATAAGTGATCCAATAATAATAAGGTGATTAAAATAAAAGAAAAATATAATTTCTGATTATTCCAAGATAAATTCGAAAATAAGATATAGGAGAGAGAATAGATTTTGTTGATTTTCTTGGAAATATATTATGGAAGATATGTATTCTTGGAATACAAGATTATTTCATAAATTCAATAAGATCCAAATCTTGTATTTTCACTCTATGATTTTAGAAATTTGCGAGGAGGTGAGATTTTTGTGGAATATCATTTTTATGCAGAAAAGAATATATGGGATATATTCAAGATTTCTTGGAGATCAAGAAAAGATTTTTTCCTCCCTTCTTCCACTAGTAAAAATCGGCCCCTATTCCTATAAATAGGAGATGATTATTTCATCTCTAGTTTACAAGTTCCATGAGTTGGAAAAATTGAGAGCAATAAATATTTTTCCTCTTTCTTTAGATTATTAAGTTGTTCGCTAAACGCTTCCCACCGGCGAGTGAACAAGGCGAAAGGGGAATACTTGAGAAGGTCTTTCAGTTGATAGGATCGATTCGTTTGTCCCGTTCTTCTCTCCGTACATCGCTTCAAGAGGTACGTATTCGCGAAAAACTCCTAAATATTCCGCCATAGGATTTTACTTGGTTTTATTCATATGCATGAATTATTTTTTTGTTGGATAATTATTATTTGAATTAATTAGGATTAATTCATGCTAGTAATAGTTGAATTTAAATTTGTATTTAAATTACATTCCGAATAGATCCGGGCACCCCGATTTCCCCAAAAAAAATTCTCGACACCCCACAAATAATCGATTCTTACCACTGACCTGAACCAAGAAAGAAAAATTAATATAAATTTAAAGGATCAAATCCAAAAAAAAAAAATTAAATTTAAAGGACCATAATCCTTAGGCATCACGTCATCATTTATTTCCACATTATGTTTGGTTGGAACAACAGTCCTCACAGTTTGCTTCCCAACATTAAGCTCTCACCTTTGACAACTTTGGAGAGTAAACTGATATGATCATATTACAAATAATAACCACTTTCAAGCAGGTGTAAGGTCCTAATAACAAAGGGAGAAGGATTACAAAAGATGAAAGAATTCTGAGAAGCAAAGAGAGCATAAAGATCGCAAAGAGGGAAAGAAAGATGCAATATAGTTTAGACAGAAAAGTAATAGATTCCACCATCTTTAAAATGTTGAGAAAAGTCTCTCGTTTACATTTAATATTCACAATTCTTATCACAATAATGAGGAACATGAAATGACAAAATTTTCATGTTGATCTTACAAGAACTATAAAATATCAAAAGAATTAAACTCACATCCAAAATTCTCTTGGAAATTTTTATAATCAACATCAAACTCTTACATACATATTCTAGTTGAAAACTGACTTGAACGCAAAATACTATCTATACTAGTAATTAACCCACAAGAGTATGGGTTCCTTGTATTATTGGTAAGTATAGGGACCAAGTAGTATCAAACCCAAGGGAAGGTATGTATGCGAATAGAGCCCTGAAGATCTACGTGTCGTAGTTAATATGAGTGGATGTTCCAGTTTAAGAATGGAATTAAACTACTCTAAAGTCTACTTCTGTTAATGCAAATAATGAAATCAAACGAATAACTGAGGGTTTTAATAAAATATGAGATGATGATGCTCAGAATAGAAATCTCTACGTATACTAACAGAGCTAGTACGATAATTAAAACAACTGTGATGTGCAAGTATTAATCCTAAGTGTACTAAAACTAGGCAATCAACTTCCCTAATCTAGCACCAGATTGAAAGACTAAAAGCTCAAGAATTAACCCTAATACTTCGTCATATCAACCTACTTCACAACCCACTAAACAAGTTATCTGGATTATGCTTAATTAATGAGACCCTTATTTACCCAAGGTGATACGGTCGTCCTCCCTAGATAAACCGGTAAATTATAAACTCCTTTTATAACTATTGGTCCCGAAACGAGTAAACAGGTGTATGAGGGGGGGGGGGAATACACCTGTTGTTACAAATTAAAACTTCTTTAAAACTTATCAGGTGACTTCAGATAGTAACTCGTCAGTGGACTTCAAGTCTGCTGAGAATTACTAGAGAAAGCTTACTGAGATAATACCTCCACTGAAAGCTCAAGACTTTCAGTTGAACTACTATCTAATTAGCTTTCAGATGCGGATTAGTGAGCCCTTTTGAAAACTAGTTTTACTTGATGAACTTTGAGTCGATAACACACACTTAGGAAATAACAGAATGTAAATACACAAGATATAAAGTGGTTCAGAGAAGAATCTCCTACGTCCACTGTCCTGATCAAACAGGAGAATTCCTTTCACTTGGAATTCCTTGTGTTATAGTGCCAAGGTGCACTGATCAATTAATCCTCTCTTAGGATGATTGATCACTAGGATAATTCCAGGTCCTAGTTCCCAAAACAAACCAGCTTTCAGACTGATACAAATAATCAGCTTACTAACACCACTTAACTCTAACTCTCAACCTAACAACTGAGTAGGGTTTGGTTCCAACTATTGTGAGATAATCCTTACAGTGTAGCTCAAGGCTTAGGATGGATTATCTCTTTCTATGGTTTGGATATAGCTTTTAAGCTTGATTACAGAAGGTTTGTTATGCTCTCTACTGATTTGAAACACTTGGGAAACAAAGGTAATTTCGAGTGCTTCTTGAAGGTTATAAATGTAGAGATAGCTTTAATCTTGTGAGTTTCCCGTGCATAGAAATGAGCACGTCCTTCTGTATTTATAGGCTTCCTTGAAAATCTTCCCGTTGGAATTGAATCTTCACTGAAATTCGTTTTGCCTTGTTCCAACTAGATTAACTAATAGCTTTAAATATGTTTAGCATTGAATGTGCTTTGTTAGTTCTCATCAGTGGACCTTGGTCCTCTCCTGATGGTTTTAGTCTTAGTGTGGATGCACTTAGAAAACATTCAAGACTTAGACTACTTCTTCAGATCACTTGTCTTCAGCGGACTTCATCTTCAGCAGACCTTGTCTTCAGCAGACTTTGTTCTTTAACACACTATAGAACTTTCTAACTGCACTCCAGTTCTTAACATTTAGAACTGTTTAACTAAATTCTAACTCTACTGAATATTTAACTTACAAATAACTTAGGAGGAACATTTTGGCATCTTAATCAAAACTTAAGTCTTTACAATTTCCCAACAATTTCCCCCTTTTTGATTATGCCGGAACTTATCTTATTACATATCTTCATTCAGATGAGGTTCTTCAGATGACATAAAAGTTCAAGGATTTTATAAGTAAAACATTCAAGTACATAAGCATAAATGATAATGAGATATTATCTTGGGCATAAACATCAGTAGAGTTTTTCATTTCAAGAAAAATATGAGAAGTACAGATTACAAAACATCCACTGGAAAGATTCAAAACAGGATCATTTGGGGCTTATAAACAGATGCCCAGCAAAAACACTTAACTCTTTAGATGGACTCAAACAGAGGTTCAAGTCCATATTGTTTGAAGACTCGGATCTTCAGATCATTTTTCCTCTCCATGACTTCTTTTGAGTGACCCTTGAGACCAAGTTGATCACACAAGGATACCCATTCTTCTGTGATCCGATCTCTATCCACAGCTCCAGTTGCATCTTGAGGAGGCCAGTAGGTGATTGGCTCAGGAGCCTTCAAGGCTTGATCAAGGAATCTATCATTCCAAGCTTCCATGATGGCAGGGAAGAGCTTTGGATATACTTCAAACATCCAAGAGCTAAACACCTCTTGCACATTGTCCTTTCCCAACTCTCCACTGACATAGTAGGAGTACACAAACTCTCTTTTCGCAGTTTTCCATGCATCATTGAGTTTCTTGGGTACCCACTCGTCATGGTGAGGGAACTTGGCCTTTGAAGGAGTGATTTTATCTTTCTTTAGCTTAGCAGCCCACCTTTGATAATTGTTTCTGAACTTTTTGGATGTAGTCTTATCAAAAGTGGGCAGCCTCTCCTTCTCTTCCTCTCAGCCATCTCAGCTATGGTTTCCACCTTCCCAACCACCTTGTCCCTCCTTTCTTGTGTTTGAGCAGCCAGTTTCTGTGCTCTCTCATTCATCCCTCCAGCCTCTTTGATAAGCTCAGTGAGCTCTGTGACTCTTGTGGGGGCTGATTTAGGGGTTTCAGAAGAGATGGGATCAGGGTTAAGGATAGGGAGTACCTCAACTGACTCAATTAAGCCAGTGGACTTAGCTGCTAACCTCCCTAAGGTTCTGGTCTTCTTTGTTACCTCCGCTGAGAGGGCGTCAGTGGCCTTCCTCTTGGTGGATTCCCCCTTCTGAGCTGCTCTTTCTTCCTTTTCCCTTAAGTGATCTTCCTTGAACTTTGACAAGTCCTTAGATGGGGTCTCCTTCCCATTCTTGGCTCCAGCAATCTTCTGAGCCTCAGCATCTACTCTTTTCAACGTACTCTTAACTTGTTGGCCTTTTTCAAAATCGGGGGTCTCGAGGATAATCTTTATCTTATTCTTGGGGTCCTGCTTCATCTCTTTAGCATTTACCCTCTTTTCCCCCTTTCCGGCATTAATCATGCACTCAGCCACTGTGATGTTTAGCTTCAGTTGATCATGGGCAAGCACCTTTAGCTCAGTGGAGCAGTGGTCAACTTCATCTTCTAACCTCTCCAGAGTGGCTCCAGCTGTTTGCCCAAACTGCACAAATTGAGCTAACTTTTCATCAATAAGTACATTAGTTTTCTCTTGTGTAGGGAAGTCCTCTGCCGCCTTCTTCAGGACCTCCCCCAGCTTGGCTCCCAGCTCTTCATGCTTGGCCTCGAACTCCATTATCTTTTGATTCCATAACCCTTCAACCTTCCCAATAAGGTCAGCTGAGAAAGCCTCTACTGAGGATGACCATCTCATCCACTTCTTCTTGGACCACTTCTTGAACATCTCTCAGCTGTGCTTGAAGAGCAGGAAGTATTTCATTTTGAAGGTTGAGCACAGCTTCACTCAGGGGAGTTAGGTTGACCTCTAATGGGGGAACTTCATCAGTTTGTACACCTGCATGACAAACAATGTTAGCTTTTCCCCCTCTTTCTCACAGCCTAAGTCTCCTGATGCATCTATCTCCATTTGTGCTCCCTCCTCCTCACTCTTCTTACTTTTCTCATTTTCCTCTTTCTTTTCAACTAGAATTTTTTCAGCCAAATCATCCTCTACAGGAATGATTGCTTTAATCTCACCACTTACTACTCCAGTAATTTCCACATCTTTTTCTCCTCCCTCAGTTTTTTCAATCTCTTTTTCAACTCCATCAGTTCCAGACACCTCAGCTGACTCCTTAGTCACCACTGAGGGCTGTTGTGGGAGAGCTTCAGTAGACACCTCTACTGAGCTTTCCTTTGGCAAATTTTGAGCCTCAGTATCTCTTGCCAAAGATACATCCTCGGCTACTTCACCACCACCTTGCTGTGGTGAAGTACCTTCTCCTTTTCCAGTCTCCTCCTCCTCTTTCTCTGTCTCTCTCACTGCCTCTCCAGACTTAGCTTCAGCTAGTTTATCCAAGACTAGACTTTGAAAGATCTTCTCATCACAGAGAAGTCTAGTCTTGGTCATACCAGCAAACTTCATCACCTTCACCTCCTCCTTCTTCCATTCATCAGCATTGCTGCCTCGGATAGCCATCATGATTTCACCAAGTCTCCTGTCTTTTAGCTGGACAATAAGTCTTAGTCTAAAAAACATCTCTTTAAGGGTGGGGTACCCATCAAGCTCAGGGTACTTAGACTCCAAAGAGTAGGCCACCTCACCTTAAGAGTGTCTAAGAATGAGTACTCTTCTTCATCGTCTGAAGGTAAGGAAGGGGTAGGGGATCTGATGTCAGTGGGTTCTTCTGGGATTGACTCTAAATGGGTTGAAGGTATTTCAGGAAGGTTTGGTTCAGATGTGGTTTGGTGTTGGGTTTCAGGTGAGGTTGGGTTTTGTTCAGTGGGGGATGAGGTGATGGGTTCAGTTGGGGTTGAGGTTGCCTCAGCAGATGCCTCAGATGGGGTAGTAGTTTGGGATCCACTTGCAGGCTGTTGAGAGCCTTCAGTGGGGGTTTTAGACATTTTGGAGATTTTCTTTGTCTTTACAGGGGTTCTGGGTTTTGTTTTGGGTTTGATGGGGGTAGGTGCAGGTATATCTGAGTCAGACTCAGTTGAGATCATATTGGGAGAAGAGTCAGGGTTACCTGATGATGACTCATCAGTAGAGTTTGTGACTCTGACTTTCTTGGGTGCGTTCTCCTTCTCGGCCTCAGAAGACCTTTTTCTCTCCTTCTTTGAGGCCTTCTGTGCCTCTACTTCCTTAAGAAGTGCCATCTTATCACTTAGCTTGACCAATCTCCTCTTAAGTTTGGTCTTCTTTCCCTCAGCAGACCCAGCTTCCTCCTACTCCGCCGCCGCTTCAGGGCTCTCTACAGCTGTCTTTATCATTCTTGTTTCTAAGGCTTTTCCAGACTTGAACAGGGCCTTCAGATTACTCCACTTCCTGTCTGTTATCCAGTCTACTCCCACATCCACATTCTCTATCAAGTAAGAGATTTTAGTGGCAAAATTTAACTTACTTGACAACTGGGGAGTTTTGTCAGCCTGGAATTTTGAGTGTTCTTTGTTCAAAGATCTCAAGAAAAATATCTGTCAGTTGAAGCTCTTCTCTTTGCTCTCAACTATTTCCCTCATCAATCTCAGCTTGGGCTTGCTTGATTAGGCGTGAAATTGTTATGTTTTGGTGCCCGATTTGCCCATATTTTGAGTGTTTTCGATTAGTGTTTGGAGTCAAATGAGTATCATTTTTATAAAATCATTAATTTGTCTTTTTGGTTTTCATAGATGGATAGAGGGCGAAAAGAGAAGTTCTTAGGACTTTGAATTGGCCAAAACGGACTCCCGGTTGAGGAGATATGAAGATTTTACGAACAAGTGACGGATGCTGAAAAGTGCTCGACCACATAGGCTCGAGCGGGGCGCTCGAGCACCTGATCCGCTCGACCACTTTAGCTCGAGTGACCCGCTCGAGCGGGTCTGCTCGAGCGCCTCCAAGGCATTTTTTCCAGATTTCGTTTTTTGGCCCATGAGAGCCCGTTTCGACCCGGTGCCTATATATACCTCTTCCAAACTTGTTTTAAACGACCACCGGATCCCGAACTTTAGAAATCACTTTTAGACTTAGTTTTTAGAGAGAGGAAGAGGAGAAGAACGAGCAAGCTTTACTTTTACGTTGTTGAGGTTTTTCGTACGAATTCTTAGTTTAATTTCGTTTCTCAGTTTCTTTTCCTTAGCTTGATTACTCTAAACGTTCTAAACTTTGTTTTTATCAATTCAAATTCAGTTCTTAGTATTTATTTCTTTAAACCCTAGTTCATGTTTCATCTTTTCTTGGTTCAATTTACCATGTTTATGTTCGTTGTTTCTTCTATTGCTTTTATGTTTGTTAACGTCATGTCTAGCTAAAACCCTTGCATGCTTAGGTTAGGATGAACTCGTAGAAGTAGGATGTGGGTACGTAATTAGGGTAATTCGTGACGTTAGTTTTAATTCTCTTAATTAATGAATTCTTATAATTAATCTTAACTTTACCTTTGAATTTCGTATGAAAGTGTTAGAGAGAGGACGACCGCATCACTCAATAACGATTAGTAGTCTTAACGAGAGGGTTTAGAAAGGGTTAATTCATCTACCGGTTTAGCGAAGGAGGACGACCGCAGCACCTTAGTTAAATTAGGGTCTCATTAATTAAGCGCTATCTATTAACTTGTTAGTGGATTAGTGAAGTCGATTGCTAGGATAAAGTATTAGGGTTAGAAATCTTGAGCTTTCATTCTACGATCTTTTACTTAGGTTAATTCTTGTTTGTCACGATTACTTTGATTATGTACCTGCTCTGGCATACTTACTTGTTCAGTGCTTCCCTGGTTTCCTAGTATACATTTCCCAACAATCTCACACAGGACATTGTATACGGGAAGTAGTAAACTTCTGTTCATCGTGGTATTGTATTTCACCTTCTTTTGCATAATGGTGTACACCCAGTCCTCCTCCTTGTCAGCAATGCAGATGTATGGGTTTGGACCTTCAGAGGAAAGATCAAATAGCTCCTTCAAATCATCACCGCTGATCCGAATCTCCTTTTTAATTTTCTGGTGTTCAACAACCTCCATATCATCTCTCATCACCTTTTTTTTCCTTTGGAGGAATAGACATGACTTGATTCTTGAGTTAGAGTTGGATATGTTGTAGAGGAACTCAAGAACCTGTCTATCGTAGCAGTACTCAGGATGAACTGATAAAAATTTCTCCAACCCCGCAGCTTTGAGCATCTCCAAAGCTTCTTTAATGTGAGAGAACTCTGGTCTTGATTCAATTTCTGGATTATCAAAAACCACTATAGGTTCATACCAGAAGTTATCTTTGTTGTTCAAAAATCCTAGGTTAATTTTGGCCATATTTGGAATAGGATTTGAGAGAAAATTGCAGAGTGTGTTTAGAATAGAAAGTAAGTGTTTGCTTGTGAGTGATTTCGAAAAGGTTTACAAGCGTAAGTTTGGGGTTTTTATATGTGTAATGTGTGGTGAGATGAGAGGAGAGATTAACGTCTGAGATTAATTTGATTTGAGATTGTGGATAGTTGAAAAGGTTGTGGGGAGTTTTTGAGAGATCTTGACGGTTAGAAAAGAACCGCCTAAAAATGGAAGTTTGGATTGAAAAAGTTGGTAGCCGGAAGGTCACATCATCCGGGTTTTAAGGCGCGTGAGATAGGTAACTGTAAAAGCGAACCTGACTTGTACAATGCGCATTAAATGCTTGCCATACCAAAACCTCTTCGAAATAGTGTAAGAAAGATTTAATTTTCAGAAAGCACTCATTAGCTATTTTTATGAGAGTTTTATAATATAAAACTAAGAGATTTCAGATTTGAAAAATAGCAGAGTTAAAACTTTGACCTCCACTGAGGTCTAACCTCTTCTGAGAACCATAAGCTCTTCTGATATTGAACCTCCACTGATTCTATATCAACTCTTCTGAGATTGGCTCCTTCCCCTACTCTCCTGGATCTAGTAGTCCAAGCTCTACTAACAATTCTTGAAACCTTGCTTCAGCCAAAGGTTTTGTGAATATATCAGTCTTTTGTTTGTCAGTGTGTATCTTGAGCATTTTGATATCCTTCTTTTCCACATGATCTCTGATGAAGTGATGCATTATGTCCACATGTTTGCATCTTGTGTGGAGAACTGGATTTTCTGAAATATCAATTGCACTGTTGTTGTCACAGAAAATAGGGACTTCATTAGCAAAGATGTTGTAATCTCTCAGTTGTTGTCTTAGCCAAAGAATTTGAGCACAACAACTTCCAGCTGCCATATATTCAGCTTCAGTAGTGCTTGTGGCTACTGAGTTTTGTTTCTTGGAGAACCAAGAGATCAGCTTACTTCCCAAGAATTAACAAGTACCTGAGGTTGATTTCCTGTCAATTCTACATCCTCCATAGTCAGCATCTGAGTATCCTGTGAGTTCAAGATTGTCATTTGAGGGATACCACAATCCCATATTCACAGTACCCTTGAGATATTTTAGAGTCCTCTTAGCAGCTTCCAGATGACTTTTCTTAGGATTTGCTTGATATCTTGCACATATCCCAACTGTAAAAGTGATATCAGGTCTGCTTGCTGTGAGATACAGTAGAGATCCAATGATAGCTCTGTAGTGAGTCTGGTCTACTGATTCACCATCTTCATATGGTTCCATCTTGGTGTTGGTGTTGAGTGGAACTCTTGCAACTTTGCTGGTCTGGCATCCAAATTTGTTGATCAGCTCCCTTGTGTATTTGGCTTGGTTGATGAAGATTCCTTCAGGAGACTGCTTAACTTGAGGTCCTAGGAAGAAGTTCATTTCTCCCATCATTGACATCTCAAATTTTCCCTTCATCAGTTGAGAGAACTTTTCACAGAGGACTTGGTTGGGACAACCAAAAATGATATCATCCACATAGATTTGAACTAGCAAGGTGTCCTCTCCTTTTGTGATCCTGAAGAGAGTTTTATCTACTCTTCCTTTGATAAAGCCATGATCCAAAAAGAATTGTGACAAAGTATCATACCAAGCTCTTGGAGCCTGTTTCAGTCAATATAGAGCTTTTCTCAGTCTATATACTTTGTGGCTTTCTTCAAAACCTGGGGGTTGCTCCACATAAACTTCTTCATTGAGTACTCTATTTAAGAAAGCACTCTTAACATCCATCTGATACACCTTGAATTTCTTGTGTGTAGCATATGCAAGAAATAACCTTATTGCCTCCAATCTGGCTACTGGGGCAAAAGTTTCATCATAATCAAAGCCTTCAACTTGAGAATAGCCCTTTGCAACTAGCCTGGCTTTGTTTCTGACTATGACATCATTTTCATCCTTATTATTCTTGAATACCCACTTGGTTCCTATCACATTGCAGTGATATGGTCTGTCAACCAGCTCCCATACTTGATTTCTTGTAAATTGGTTGAGCTCCTCTTGCATGGAAATGATCCAATTTGAATCTTGAAGTGCTTCTCCAATGGAACCTGGTTCCTGGTTAGATAAGAAACAACAAAACAGAGCACTTTCTCTATGAAAACTTCTAGTTTTGACTCCTGAGAAAGGATCACCTAGGATTTGCTCAACAGGGTGATCTGAGAGCCAAGTCCTCCTAGGCTGATGTCCTTCAGTAGAGTTTAACTCTTCTGAAGTTGAGTCACTAGATACAGGAATGAAATCAAATTCAGGAAATAAAACAGAGGGTTGAAGTCCTGAGTCATCATTCAAGGTATTCTCATTCTCAATGGTAATCTCATTGGTTTCCCCTTGAATGATAGGCTCAGTGGATGTCTCAGCTGTGACCACATCTTTATCGACATTACTTACCTCTTGAACTGGGATAGTGTTCATCAGTTCAGTTGCTTGTTCAGGAGAGCTTTCAGGTGAGCTTTGAGAAGTGGTCTGATTTTGAGTGACCTCTTTGAGTTGTTGATCATTGAAATTATCCCTTGTTGGGATGAATGTATCAACACAATTCTCAGGAAAGCCTTTAGACTTGATACTCAGTTTAGTTAGTCTTTGGCTTATCACTTCCTCATTCTCCTTACTCATGGACTCAAAAGTAGATTCATCAAAGACCACATGAGGTGTTTCTTCCACAACAAGAGTTCTACAATTGTAAACTCTGAAGGCTCTACTGATTTGGGAATATCCTAAGAAAATTCCTTCATCAGCTTTGCTATCAAAAGCTTTCAGTTGAGATTTCCCATTGTTGTGAATGAAACACTTGCAACCAAAGATATGAAAGTAAGATACATGTGGCTTTCTGCCATTCCATAACTCATATGGAGTTTTTCCTTGATGTTTGGTTACCATGGATCTATTTTGAGTGTGGCAGGCAGTGTTAATAGCTTCAGCCCAAAATCTTTTAGGAACTTGAGCTTCTGCAAGCATTATCCTTGCTGCCTCCTTGAGAGTCCTATTTCTTCTTTCAGCTACTCCATTTTGTTGTGGAGTTCTTGCAGCTGAGGTCTCATGTGCAATGCCTAATTCTTTGCAGAAATCAGATAAAATAGAGTTAATGAATTCAGTGCCCTTATCTGATCTAATCTTTACAATGTTCAGGCTCTTTTCATTGTTAACTTTCTTCAGGAGCTCTGGCAGCCTCAGTTGAGTCTCATTTTTGCTTGCTAGGAATATCACCCATGTGTACCTGGAGAAATCATCAACAACAACCAGTGCATATTTTCTCCCATTGATACTTACAGGGGTTACAGGACCAAACAGGTCCATATGTAACAATTGAAGTACTCTGTCAGTAGAGGTTGCTACTTTGTTTTTTAAAGATGCTTTCACTTGCTTTCCCTCCTGACAGGCTTTGCAAATATGTTATTTGTTGTATATTTCATTTGGCATTCCTTCTACCAGCCCATGTCTTGCAATCCTGTCCATCATCTTGAAGTTCAGATGACTTAGTCTTTTGTGCCACAGCCAATTAGTATCAGTTGAGCTCTTTGCAATAAGATATGCATTTGGTGTGCAAGACTTCCAATCTGCAAGATAGACATTTCCTTTCCTTGACCCAGTTAGTAGTACCTGTTGTGAAGATATATTCTTGATAAAGCACAGGTTACAAGAAAATTCAACACTATATCCTTTATCACAAAACTGACTTATGGACAAAAGATTATGCTTAAGTCCACTGATATAGGATACATTGCTTACTCTTACTGAGCCAATAATTAAAGTACCATAACCTTTAGTGGCTCCTTGTGAATTATCACCAAAGGTGACTTGTGGACCTTCTTTCTCAACAAACTCTGACAGGAGATCTTTGTTACCAGTCATGTGCCTAGAACATCCACTGTCCAAGTACCAGACTGAAGATTTTAGTGCAACTCCTTTGTTGAGGTCCACTGAGCCCTGCAATCACAGTCAAGTTTTAGGTACCCATTTGGTGTTGGGTCCTACCAGGTTAGTTGTACCTTTCGGAATCCAAATTTGCCTTATAGTTCTAATCACTTTAGAGTGGCTAATTTATCTTCCATAAACATCTACATAGATTGTTATCTCCCTAGGTGTCTTGGGAGTAAACTTTCTATGGGTGTCAGCCTTTGAAGGAACAGGAACCTTCTTTTCATTCTTTCTTTTAGGCTTGGGTGCACCTGGCCTAAGTTTTTGTTGATAAGGGTATGAAGGGCCTTTTCATTTAGACACAAAAGGAATAGGTCTTCTGTATGATTTATTCCTTGAGGAATGCTCATGCCTGGGTGTTCTCAGCTGAGGTTGCTTCATCTGTGAAGACCTCGGCTGATAGTACCTCTGCTGAGATCTGGTTTGATTAGTCACCTGAGCCTTTCCATTTGGTTTTGGCTTAGTTTGACTTTTCTTTTGAGTGATCTCAGCTGATCTTTTACCCTTATCTAAAGTCTGTGCTTGAAAGGTCACAGACTTAACAAAAACTCTATTTGTGCCACTTGAAGAAGCAACACTCAGAGGACCTTCTGAAGGTTTTGGAGTAAAGCCTATCCCACATTTGTTATTAGGATTGATTTGAAAGTTTTGAATCTCCTCTATGGCAAGAGAGGGTTTGTTGAGAGCATCAATCCTTTTTAACAAAGTCTATTCAGATTTTTGTAAGACATCAATTTTCAGGAGAGATTTCTTTACTTGGCTTACCAATTTTAAATTCTCTTCTGTTAACCTTGTCTTAGATTTAGTAAGATCTTTCACTAGTTGATCTTTGCCATTTCCTTGACTCTTGAGGATTTCAACCTCTTTTGTCAATTCAGTGGTAGACTGAGCTGAATTAAGATCTGCCTGATTCCCAGACTCAATTAACTTAGAGTTTTCTCTCAGGAGATTTTTGTTTTCATCTTGGAGACAAAAACTTGCTTCTTGAAACCTTGAGAAATCAATCATCAATTGTTTCAAAGCGGACTGAAGATTGAGTTCCTCAGTTGACTCTGAGCTTAGCTCAGGTGAGTGTCCTAGAGAAATGGATGGTTTAGATTGTACCTCTGGTTCTTCTCTTGCCATGAGGCACATGTCATCATCACTGCTGTCTGAGAACAGTCCATCAGATGACTCCAGATCTTCATCAACATCCTCAGCTACCATGGCTTTCTTTTCTCCATATCTCCTGTCTTTCTTGGCTTGCCTTTCCTTTCTCTCCTTTGTGCACAGTTGAGGACAATCATATTGAAAATGTCCAATCTTCTTGCACTGGAAGCATCTATTGGCATCATCATTCTTCTCTTCAGTAGACTCTTTAGTCTTGGATGATGATCCTTCTCCTCTGGTATAGTTCTTGTAATCCTTCTTCTTTTCCAGCTCCGTTGAGCTTTTCTCACCCTCTCTGGTGTCTTTTTGTGGATAACTTCTTCCTTCTCTGTTATCCCTGTAGAATCTTTTATACTTGCCAAAGCGGCTGTTGAGTTTCTCAAACCTTCTAACCATCAGGCTGAGTTCTTCTTGCATCTCAGCTTTGCTTTGAGACTTGCTTGCCTTTGTACTCTTCTAAGGCTTTGGGGATTTAGGCTCAGTCTCCTTAGCTTTGAAGGCAACTCCCTTCTCAGCTGAGGTCTCATCAGGAGCCCTTTTCCTGTTAAGATCAAACTCATAAGCCTTAAGTTCAGAGAATACCTGTTGCATGGACATGTTGGATAGATCATTGGTATTCTGCATCATCACAGAGTACACATCCCATCTTGAGGTTAGACATCTCATGATCTTTAAGGCAACTTCCCTTTTGGTATAGACTTTTCCCAGAGAGTTTATTTCATTCATGGTGTCAGTGAACCTCCCATCAAGTTGGTCAATGGTCTCAGTGGGATCCATGGTGAACTACTCATACTTTTGAACAGCTACTGAAAGCTTGTTCTCTTTTATCATGTCAGTTCCTTCACACATGAGAGCAAGAGTGTCCCATAGTTCCTTTGCAGTCTTGCAGTGGATCACTCTTCCCATTACTGAATCTGGAATGGTGGTGTAGAGAATATTCATGGCAATGAAGTTGAGGTTATTTCTCCTCCTTTCATCTGCAGTAAAGTTGTCTTCATCTTTGGGCCATTCTTCTCTTGGATCTGCAATAGTCTCAGCTGTGGTTCTTGGGTTAGGTGTCATACAAATGAATGGACCTTTAGTAATAACCCTTAACATTTCTGTTAGGATAAAAATTTGTTAGTTTTGATGAGTTAAAACAAACCAGAAGATGTAATAGGACCATCTGGACCTGTTAGCCAGATGATGATCTAGATTAGGACTTAGTCTAGGGGGAACTGCCAGACCAGAAGACCTCACCAGAAGAGTCACCAGAAGACCCCTCCAGAGGACTTCACCAGAGGACTCCACCAGAGGACTTCACCAGAGGAGATCAGACCAGAGGTAGAGGACCTTCCCCAGACCAGACGAGTCCGGACCAGACGAGTCTGGTGGAACAAAGATGCTCAGTTTGATCCCCTTATCCTACTGAGTATTCTGGTTGTTCACCAGATAAGGACCAGAAGACACCGAGGTTGCCTGGTGTCTGGTCCTGCCTTCTCTGGAGAGAATCAGAGTTAGGCAATTGGAAGCATTGACCGTTGGTGATTCTAATGAAGTCAAACAAGATTGGATTGAGAAGATATGTAGACAATAAATCAAGATCTCACCAACCCAATCAATCAATTAGGGAATTGATTGATTGAAGCTTCCATATATAGAGGATCTGATTGGATTAGCCTCCCAACGGCTATGTCCCTAATCCCCTCAATATATACTTGAGTGCAGATCAAGAAAAAGCTCTAGAATCATTCACGCGCATATAGCCATACTAAGCTCTTGATCACTACGCATATTGCACTCACTTTTGTTCTTAATTACTCATTTACTCGTAAGGAGTTTATACACTCAACCTGTTCATCTTGTTAAGATAAGGTTGGAGTGAGTCTATCTTTAGATCGAAGTTAGATCTAAAGAGTTTGTAAGAAGGTGCTGGTACTTCAGAAATTCCAGTAAGTAAGTTTGTGAGTTGGTTGTTAGTGAGACCCCTTGGTGATAAGGGAGAGTGGACGTAGGATATTTATCCGAACCACTATATATCTTGTGTTTTTTATCGCTTTACTTTAATTATTGTTTATTGCTCTCTTATAAAAGATTTTGGAAAGACATTTAAACATAAGCTTCCGCAATTAATCTATCAAGTGGGACCAACAAGTGGTATCAGAGCAGTGTGTCCACGACCACTGCTTTGAAAAGCTTTTGGTGGTCACCGGGCAGATCCATTGCTCTTTAGTGCTTTTATTCAAGTTCTTGTTATTTCCCTAAATTTCTTATCAATATGTCTTCGAAATCTTCTTATAAGAGTCGCAAACTGCCAGAATTCTCGTTCGAGGATTATAGCCACTGGAGCTTCATGATGAGTAATCATCTTGGAGCTATTCACCACCGCATGTTAGATGTGGTTGAAAGTGGCCCCATTAAATTTTACTGGACTCCTATTGATAGTGGCAGGTCTGAGTCCAGAGAAGAAACTAGCGACGCTGCAGAGGATAGAGTTCCCAGACAACGAATCCTCAAAAAGAAAGACGAACTTGACAACGATGAGAGAAAGCTACATAACCTGGACCAGGTGGCGAGGACTGAGATTATCAACACTCTTACTAAAGAAGTTATTGAAAAGGTCAGGACGTGCACCACTGCAAAAGAGATGTGGGACAAGTTAGCTCTGCTCTGTGAAGGAACAGAGAAGATTAAAGATAACAAGCTCCAAGCTGTTCAACACTCTTTTGACATATTTAAGATGAAACCAGACGAGACCATTGACCAGCTGGACATGCGTCTCACGAATCTCTTAAACAAGGCTAGTGCCTTAGGTAAGACTTATTCTGAAAAAGAGATTAATAGTAAAATATTACGTTCACTAACGAGCAGGTGGAGAATTAAAGTCACTGTGATCAAGGACAACAAGGATCTCAACACTCTGGATCACCATCTTCTGTTATCTGATCTCAAAGCTTACGAATATGATCTTCAAGAGGAGGATCAAACAGAAGAGGTTTCCTCTTCTGGCCAGAAAGGAGTTGCATTCTCTTCAACTCTCAAATCTGATGTCAAGCCAAAGGAGTCTACTGCAGATGACTTGAGCCTCAAGGAGCAGGTAGCACTTCTAACTCATAAATTAGACAAAATGAGTTCAAAATATGGCAGGTACAAAAGGCATTGGAAGGAGTCTACCAGAAACAGGAAGAGTTCTTTCAAGCCTGCAGAGAAGGAGAAGACATCTGGAGACTCAAGGGAGACCAGATTCAGAACTCCAGAAAGGAGGAGAGATGACAACCCTGGCAGCTCTGGGAGATCAGATCATCAGAGGAGGGATGGTAGCTCTGACTACCAGAGGAGAGAAAGTAGCCCTGCCAGATCAGACTACAACCAGAGGAGGAGAGAGCCAAGTCCTAGTCCCAGAGGAGACAATGCCTGCTACACATGCAACAAGACTGGTCACTACAGTTATGATTGTCCTCAGCTTACTCCTAGGGAAAGAGAAGAGAAAAGAATCAAGAGAGATAGGAGATATGCAGATAAGAGAGCACTGCTGGCAGAAGCAGAGGAGGAGGATACTAGTTCCAGTTCTTCTTCTTCTGACTTTGGATCAGATGATGATGTGTGTCTCATGGCAGACATTACTGAGGTAAATGAAACTACTCTTGTGTTATCTAATTCCAAATATACTGAATCCTCTAATTCATCTAGTAACTCCAGAGAGTCTGATATGCAACAAATGCTATCAGATCTCCAAAATTGTGTCCAACTCTGCCAAAAACTTGAGAAAGAGAATGGTAGGCTCAGAGCAGAAGTTCAATCTCTCTCATGAGCATAAATCCACCAGAGAACTCATGAAAGATCATTCCAAAGAAGTCTCTGAACTTCAAGAAAAGATCACAGAAAGAGATACTCTGGTAGATCAACTCATGAAAGAAAGAAACTCTCAAGAGGATGAGATCACTGAACTCAGAGCCAAATACCAAACTCTTATCAAGGGAAAACAAGTTGTTCACAACATAGAGGAGATACCTATGCCCAGAGAAGCTCCTAAGATACCATCTGTTGTATCTATCATATCAGAGTCTTCTCAGCGCATCTGTGATAAGAGTGGTTTAGGATATTCTGGAATTACCACTAAAACTCACAAGTACCTCTATAACAAAGACAAGTCTGTAAGAGCTGGTAAATTGGTAGAAATCTGGAATGATAAAGACTTAACTGGTAATGGTTACAAGGTGGTTCACAATCCTGATTGGAAAAGGAATCACTCTGTTAATCACATAACAAATGGTCCAGAAGAGTTAACTACTCTGGAAGAGAAGATGCTAGAGAATAAGTGTCAAAAAGGGGAACCATTAAAGATTAATAGTTCTGTGAACAATGAGTCCCAAGGAGTAGGAATTACTCAAATTGGAGGACCCCAGAGAAATCCTCAAAGGGAACCTAAACAGATTAGGGGGTCTCAAAGGAAACACTCAAAAAGGGGGAATACCAATCAGAGTAATAACTACCAGAGAAGGAACAATGTTCAACAGAACCAGGTACCCCAGAGACAATTTTCTCAGAAGAATCAATTCCAGAATAGGTATACTCAAAGGAACTATAATCACCAGAACAGGTCTAATTATCAGAACCAGAGGAGGTCTTCCAGACCCATCTATAGAAAACCAACTGATCTGGGAAGTTATGACACCAGAGATGGTTCTTCAAGGATGTACCCTTATAACCAGACCTTTAAGACCATGTCTTTGAGGCAGGCCATTCCAAAGGCCAGATTTGAGAAAAGGTACACCAGACCTGTTTATAGGAAAGGTGTCCTTATCAGACCAGTAGCTCAATATGTCATAGTAAGAGGACATGTACTGGTAGATAGATTTGGAAGGAAGATAAGATCTCCTCATCCATCAAGAGATGATCTTTATCTATGGATTCCTACAAAACCTGCAACTAACCAATCAGGACCCAGCACTAGTAGGGGACCTAATTGATCTCTCTGCAGGTAGATAAGAGTCCATTGGAGAAAGGATTTTCAAGCAACCATGTCTGGTACATTGATAGTGGATGTTCCAAGCACATGACATTCCAGAAGGATAATCTCCAAGATTTCAAGCCATTAAATGGACCAAGAGTGATGTTTGGTGACAACAACTATGGAGTCACCAGAGGAGTTGGAAAGTTGACCTTCAATGGTGTATCTGTAGATGAAGTCTACTACGTAGAAGGACTCAAGCACAATCTGCTTTCAGTATCCCAATTCTGTGACAAGGGATACTCAGTGAAGTTTTCTAGTGATTCATGCACTGTTTTCTCTTCTGATTATACTGATATCTTGCTAATAGGTTTGAGGAAGGGTAACATTTATCTTGCAGATTTTAGCAGTTGCCCAAGGAATGCTTGCCTGGTTGCTAAAGGATCTGCAGAGAACAGCTGGATTTGGCACAAGAGATTGTGTCATCTTAACTTCAAAACATTGAACAAGATTGCCAGAAAGGGTCTCATTCGAGGTCTTCCAAATGAAGTGTTTAAGAAGGATCAGGTTTGTGGTTCATGTCAGAAGGGTAAACAACCCAAGACTTCCTTTAAGGATGTCCAGAGCACAACCACAACCAGAGTACTTCAACTACTTCACATGGACCTGTTTGGACCTGTTTCTCCTCTTAGTTTCAGTGGAAGGAAGTACACCTTAGTAATAGTAGATGACTTTTCAAGATACACTTGGGTAGTGTTCTTGTTTAAGAAAAATGATACTATAACTAAGCTGCCAGAGTTCTTCAAGCAGATTCAGAATGAGCAGAACCAGAGCATAGTCAGGATCAGGAGTGACAAAGGAACAGAGTTTTTGAATTCACATATTGCAGATTATTGCAAGGATCATGGGATTTTTCATGAGACATCTGCTGCCAGAACACCTCAACAAAATGGAGTTGCAGAAAGGAGGAATAGGACTCTCAAAGAAGCTGCAAGAACACTTCTGGCAGAGTACGGCACTCCACAGAGATTTTGGGCAGAGGCCATCAATACAGCTTGTTACACTCAGAACAGGTGCCTGATTGCCCAGAGACACAATAAGACCCCATATGAGGTATGGAAAGGTAAAACCCCATCTGTTTCATATTTTCATGTTTTTGGATGTAAGTGTTTCATCCATGACAATGGGAAATCTAAATTAAGAACCTTTGATGCTAAAGTGGCTGATGGAATATTTTTGGGATATTCCAGCACCAGTAAAGCTTTTAGAGTTTTTAATAAGAATTCACTTTGTGTGGAGGAAACACCTCATGTTGTTTTTGATGAATCTACTTTTGAGTACAAGGTGGATCCTAAGTCTCCTGATGAGACCCAAAATCAGACTATACCCAGAGTTATCAAGGTCAATCCACCTATTCTTGATTCAGATTCAGATTCAGATGAGGACCCATCTCCTGGTTCTCTGAAGCAGCAGCCTTCACAAGGAGCAGAACCAGAAGAGGTTGGAACTCCTGTAGGGGAAGCTCTTCTGCAGGTGGTGATAATCACCAAGGTACTGCAGAAGATGATCACCCAGGCAAGACCACGGGAAGGAGGACCCTGGTTGATCACCCCAATGACCTGATCTTAGGAGATCCAACTAAGGGTGTCCAGACTAGGAGAACTATTAACTTAGCTGCCTTATTCAGTTGCTATGTGTCCTTGATTGAGCCCAAAAACATCAAGGAGGCACTGAAAGATTCAAATTGGATTGTGGCTATGCAGGAGGAATTGAATCAATTCACCAGACAGGATGTTTGGGAGCTGGTAGACAGACCAAGTCATCAAAAGGTGATAGGCACTAAGTGGGTTTTCAAAAATAAGAAGGATGAGAATGATGTCATTACTAGGAACAAGGCAAGGCTAGTGGCCCAGGGCTATTCTCAGTCTGAAGGAATAGACTATGATGAGACTTTTGCTCCTGTTGCCAGACTAGAAGCTATCAGATTGTTCTTAGCATATGCTGCTCACATGAAGTTCAAAGTATACCAGATGGATGTGAAATCTGCCTTTCTTAATGGGATTCTCATTGAGGAAGTGTATGTTGAACAACCTCCTGGTTTTGAACAAGGTGACAAGGTGTTTAAGCTTAAGAAAGCTCTTTATGGGCTGAAGCAGGCACCCAGAGCATGGTATGACACTCTATCTCAATTTCTTCTGGACAATGGTTTTACTAAAGGTAAAATTGATAGGACCTTGTTTAGGAAAGAAGAAGGAAAGGACATCCTTCTGGTCCAAATATATGTTGATGACATCATATTTGGATCCCCTAACAAGAAGCTGTGTGAGAAGTTTGGTGAGCTCATGCAGGGACAGTTTGAGATGTCCATGATGGGAGAATTGAATTACTTTTTGGGTTTGCAGGTTAAGCAATCAGAGAAGGGAATTTTTATTAATCAAGCTAAGTACACCAGAAACATGTTAGAGAAATTTGGAATAGGATCTAGCAGAGCAGCCAAGATCCCTATGATGACAAATTTCAACATGGATCCAGATGAGTCTGGAGAGAGTGTGGACCAGACTCAGTACAGAGCACTTATTGGTTCTCTTTTGTATCTGACTGCAAGCAGACCAGATATTACTTTTGCTGTAGGAGTTTGTGCCAGATTTCAAGCTAACCCCAAGAAGAGTCACTTGGAAGCAGCTAAGAAAATATTGAAATATCTCAAGGGAACTGTGAATTTAGGATTATGGTATCCTGCAGATGACAATTTAGAATTAAGTGGTTATTCAGATTCAGACTATGGTGGGTGCAGAATAGATAGGAAATCTACAAGTGGAACATGCCAATTTTTAGGGAATAAATTGGTATCCTGGTTTTCCAAGAAGCAGACTTCAGTTGCTACATCAACAACAGAAGCAGAGTACATGGCTGCAGGGAGTTGTTGTTCTCAACTTCTTTGGATTAGTCAACAGCTTAGGGATTACCAGATTAGAGCTAAGGATATTCCTATTTTCTGTGATAGTAATAGTGCCATTGCAATCACCCAGAATCCGGTTCTTCATACCAGATGCAAACATGTTGATATAAGGCATCATTTTATCAGAGATCATGTTGAGAAGGGAGATATAAGGATGGAAAAGATTGCAACAGAGAGGCAGAGAGCAGATATTTTAACCAAGCCTTTGGCTGAGATCAGATTCAGAGAGTTAGCTTTTGAGTTAGGATTGTTGGATCCAGAGACAGATTTGATTTAGGGGGAACATCAGAGAAGTATCCTTACTTTATTAATTTTCTTCATAAATTTTCTTTATGCTAACATACCTGCAGATTAGATATATCAGAGAGGGTATACTTCCAGATGAGGTATACACCAGGTGACACTTATCCCAGATGAGGTGCTGAGTCAGAGATATGTCCAAAATCTTTACTGACCAGGACCAGATGAGTTCCATCAGAGGAGAAGTATCACCAGACTAGTTGTGGTATCATCTGGTTACAATATCAGGTGAAAGGTATGTCTTTTCTACTCTGGCCTCTGATCATTGGGATACACTTTTCAAATTAGTAAGTACACTCAAAACCTTTCAACTTCGGAGTGTATTTAAGACTAGGGTATAGGGCCTAGGCAATCATTTCGCTTTTTCTCTTGACTGCCACAAAACCCCTTTATGCCCAGTCCCAATGACTATGCCAACGCACCAGATTAAATCTGTATTTCGCCTTTCATCATGGCCATCGGATTTAATCACTGTGCAAAATATCAATCAATTCTAAAATTGATTTTGTTTCCTAAATTGAATTTGAAACAACACGCGTTCACACTTCATTTAATTTTCAAGCCACGCGTATTACTCTATTTAAACCAATTTTGTTTTCAATCTGTCCTTTCACGTTTCCATACTATTCGAACCCTAATCTCTCTCTGCGAAGCATTTTCTCTCTCTCTCTCTCTCTCTATCACAGTTATGGCACCCAAGTGCAATTTCGATCCAGACTATGTCTGCAAGAAGCTCAAGTCAGAAATGGTGGTGGACTTCTATTCCACTAAGAATCCGGCCGCTTTGGAGATTTTGGAACTTCTCCGACGTTCTGGGCTGGAGGAGTTGATCTCAAAGGTTCCCAAGGATCTGCGTACCTTGGTTGGATATGCTGCACAGTTTCTTATCCGGATGAAGATCCACGAAGACTATATTTCTTCCAAGATTGATTCAGAGGATCTTGTTTTCTCTAAGGCAGACTTCTGTGGTCTTTTTGGTAACCTTTCTGCGGAAGGTGTGGACCCACTGAAGTACAGAGAAGGAGAGGCGTTGGAATCCTTCAAGATGTTTGCCAGAAATTCATGCCAGAATATTTCCAAGGGTTTCTTGGACAAGCATCTTAGGCAGAAGTATAAGGTGCTATTTGACATTGTGGTAAAGATTCTTATGTGTGAGAGCCATAGCACAGATGCCATCTTCGTTGGCAGGCTCTGTGTTATGAGGGCCATTCTGGATGGTGTTCAATGTAACTGGGCTGAGTTCTTCTGGGGGGTGCTGAGGAAGAACAAGGTGAAAATTCAGAAGGAAGAATGCCCCCAGTTGCCAGGAGAGCAACAATTTGTGTTCAATGCTAATATTTCATTGGGCACAAAACTCACCCTAATTCTGGATTCGATTCTTCCAGAGAAGAAATGGAGACAATCCTGGTGTAAGGGCTTTCATAAGTCCAAGATTATGTTCTCCAAGGATGGTCCTCTCCACGGCCATGCCGACTCTGATGGAGAGCAAGCCATCCCTGCCCCTCCTATTCAATCTATTCCCTCTCCTCCTAAGGGGCAGAGAAGGCAGCAGCAGCAGAAGACACAGAAGAAAGCTGCTGCAGCAACTGGTTCTTCAGCCGTTGCCTTTTCTGGTTCCTCAGAGGAGGACCAGATTCCCCTTCTTGATATGCTTAAGAAGAAGGGTGATGATGATAAAGCTGTAAAGAAGGCTGGAGCAGCCAAGAGGAAGCAGCCAGACGAGGCCAGGAGAGGTTCTGCTAAGAAGCGTAGGACTAGCAGAAAGGCAAAGAAAACCCTTCTGGTGGATGAGCCATCAGAAGAGGAAGAGGAAGAAGATGAAGTGCCTCTTGTGAGGAAATCCAAGGCTAAGAGAGCCCTTCTTCAAGATTCAGACTCTGGATCTGATCTTGGAGAGGCCTTGGAGAAGGCCATTGAGGATGCCACCCAGATGATGGAGGATGCTCCAGTGCCTGTTATGCCTGCTGGTGTTGACCCAGCAGAGGTAAACCCTTCCTTTCCCTCTTCCTCCCCCATAAATCTTGTTTCCTCTTCCATCTCTCCCCCAGATAACATCCCCCAAACCCCATCTGCCTCTGGTAACCCCATTCTTCCACCAGAGCAGACTATTCCAGATACCCCCGTCTATACTCCCTCTACCATTCCTACACAAACACCTTCTCCCCCAAATTTCCAAACACATATCCCCACTAACCCCTCTCCCCCACCTTCTGTATCAGAGGTACCCTCAACCTCCTCTGGTGCAGAAGTCCCCCCTTCAAACACTTCCACCTACCAAATCCCTCCTACCCATTCTGTACCAGATATCCCTTCCTCTTCTGGTGCAGAGCAACCAATCCCTACCACCTCTACTTCACAAAATCCAAATCCTCCCCAAACCCATACAGACCAGGACCCAACCATTTCTATGGCTCTGGGATTCGCTGGCCCTCCCCGCTCTCCAACCTGTTTATCCAGCGATGATAGTGAAGATGAGGAAGCTTCACTTGAGCCTGTTGACTTAGCCCCTTCCTCCTCTGCCTCTGGGCCCAAACCCTTCACTTTCTCCTCTGCAGAAATGTGTCCCATTAGGCAGAGTATGAGTGTAAGTGCTCAGCTCTGGCTAAGAGAGCATTTTCCAGTTCTTCTGGAGCACTTACCACTTCTGGCAGAGCTTACTGATGCCAAGGTCTGGAGCAAGGCCAGACTTGAAGATGTGGAGGACCTAGTGCTATTGCTTGAGGAAATGGGTGCCTCCAACTTCACTGCTTGGGAGATTGAGCTGAAGCAGAAGATGAACATTCAGAACCCAGCAGAGCTGGAGACTCCTTGTGCAGCCAAAGTCTTGATTCGCACCCTGCTCATCCAAAGAGGAGTCATGCTCACTCCAGAGGGCCCCACTTACAAGTTTGGTCCTCACTTTGTCTTCCCTCCAGAGCTTTATTCAGACGAGGAGGACTTTGAGATGTCTCCTGCTGTGCTCCAGAAGATGAAGGCTTTCTTCAACGAGCAGATCATGCAGATAGGGCATTTTTCCAAAGCAATCCAACATATGGCCCCTGCTATGATCGAGCATCAGATTAAGCAAGAGAGGAAAATCTTCCTGAAGCAGATCAAATCCTCTCTGGCATAGGTTAAAGCTTCGTTCAAGGCTAATGGCTTGTTTGTCAAGCTAGATGTTATGCACAGCCAGAAGCAGCTCCAGGAGCATGTGATGGAGCAGATGAGGCCAGTTTCTGTACTCAAAGTGGAAATGGCCAGCCAGATGATTCAGACTGCTAGACTGAAGGACTCCCTCCAGGAGATGTTGGAGAAGCAAGAGAGACTTGCTGCAGAGTCTAAGGCTTACCTGGAGGAGGCCAAGCAGCTTCGTGATCTTCACTCTTCCTCCAACACTGCCTTGCCTGATCTCATAAGGCAGGTAGTGGAGCCCCTCCTTGATGAAGTTAAAAAGGGGGAAGAGAAGGCCAGAACTGATCTGGCGAAGACCACAAATGAGATGCTTTTTAGCCATGGAGCTCGTCTGGACCTGCTGGAGAACACTTTGGCCCAGGCTGAGTTGCAGAAAAAGAAGAAAGAAGAGTTGAAATCTCTATCTATGGCTAAACAACTTGCTGCAGAAGAAGAGTCATCTGAAGCTGAGCAGGATCCTTCTACCATTCCTGGTCCTGCTAAGAGGAAGATTAGAAAAGTTAAGAAGAGTTTCCTTGAATCTGTTGTCGAAGAAGCAGAGAAGAGATACAAGGAAGAGACTCCAGAGGAGAGGCAAGCCAGAATCAGGAAGAACATAGATGAAGAGCAGAGGCTCAGATATGTTAGGAGACAGAACAAGAAGGCCAGAGAAGCTGGTATTCCTTCTGGTGCAGGTGGCTCAGGTCAGAAGAGGAAAGCTCCTGTGGAGGTTATGAACATCTTGCCACTAAGGACAGAAGGGTCTTTTGACTTTACTGTGCCTTATCCTCTGATTGAGAGATGGAGAGAAGCCAAGACCCTCTGGTTCATTCAGCATTATATCCAGAGGCCAGCACCAGAAGATGATGAGCTGATCAACAGAACCTTCCATTCTTGGATGCAAGCCTATGATGCAGACTTGTACAAGCAGCTGATGGATTCAACCATTGAGTTCAACCTGGAGGTGACTGCTCCTGAATTTACTTATCTTAACACTCCCATGATTGGGAACCAGGTGGATTGGGCAGAACTGAAGAAGCTTTACAAGACCAAGGTGTTGGTGAATTTCACCCCAACATCTTCTGCAGAGTTGAAGGCCGTCCAGGATAGGTTCCTTGACTGGCTTCTTGTCCCTAAAGAAAACAGAAGATATGCCTAGAATAGGACAATGAACTTCAATGTAATCTGTAATTATTTTGTCCTCTGATTATTAATGAAAAATACATATCTTCTCTGTTCTAAAGACAACTCCTTGTTGTTTTATTATTTGCCTGATGAGATCTATTCTAAGGTCTCATCCCTTTATTGTTTTCTTACTTAAGTTTTACTTCTGATCAGTTCTGGTAGTGTTTTAACTCCATCAAAAAGGGGGAAATTAAAACTTAGGATAAAAATTTGTTAGTTTTGATGAGTTAAAACAAACCAGAAGATGTAATAGGACCATCTGGACCTGTTAGCCAGATGATGATCTAGATTAGGACTTAGTCTAGGGGGAACTGCCAGACCAGAAGACCTCACCAGAAGAGTCACCAGAAGACCCCTCCAGAGGACTTCACCAGAGGACTCCACCAGAGGACTTCACCAGAGGAGATCAGACCAGAGGCAGAGGACCTTCCCCAGACCAGACGAGTCCGGACCAGGTGAGTCTGGTGGAACAAAGATGCTCAGTTTGATCCCCTTATCCTACTGAGTATTCTGGTTGTTCACCAGATAAGGACCAGAAGACACCGAGGTTGCCTGGTGTCTGGTCCTGCCTTCTCTGGAGAGAATCAGAGTTAGGCAATTGGAAGCATTGACCGTTGGTGATTCTAATGAAGTCAAATAAGATTGGATTGAGAAGATATGTAGACAATAAATCAAGATCTCACCAACCCAATCAATCAATTAGGGAATTGATTGATTGAAGCTTCCATATATAGAGGATCTGATTGGATTAGCCTCCCAACGGCTATGTCCCTAATCCCCTCAATATATACTTGAGTGCAGATCAAGAAAAAGCTCTAGAATCATTCACGCGCATATAGCCATACTAAGCTCTTGATCACTACGCATATTGCACTCACTTTTGTTCTTAATTACTCATTTACTCGTAAGGAGTTTATACACTCAACCTGTTCATCTTGTTAAGATAAGGTTGGAGTGAGTCTATCTTTAGATCGAAGTTAGATCTAAAGAGTTTGTAAGAAGGTGCTGGTACTTCAGAAATTCCAGTAAGTAAGTTTGTGAGTTGGTTGTTAGTGAGACCCCTTGGTGATAAGGGAGAGTGGACGTAGGATATTTATCCGAACCACTATATATCTTGTGTTTTTTATCGCTTTACTTTAATTATTGTTTATTGCTCTCTTATAAAAGATTTTGGAAAGACATTTAAACATAAGCTTCCGCAATTAATCTATCAAGTGGGACCAACAATTTCATCATGCACACAGGCAAGATGAGCTCTCATTCTGATCTTCCAGAAATCATAGTTTTCCACTGAGAATTGTGGAAGCTTGTGATGGGACATATGGTTCAAGGGATTAACTCCCATGTTGTTCTCCGCTGGTGGTGCTACCCTAGCTGCATTGTCAGCCATAATATCTAAACCTGTTTATCAAATAAGATCAATTCAGATGACCTATAAAAATACCTTTAAGCACAAGGTATACTTAGAACAATGGTCTTTTGAACCACTGCTCTGATACCAATTGTTGGTCCCGAAACGAGTAAACAGGTGTATGGGGGGGGATACACCTGTTGTTACAAATTAAAACTTCTTTAAAACTTATCAGGTGACTTCAGAAAGTAACTCGTCAGTGGACTTTAAGTCTGCTGAGAATTACTAGAGAAAGCTTACTGAGATAATACCTCCACTGAAAGCTCAAGACTTTCAGTTGAACTACTATCTAATTAGCTTTCAGATGCGGATTAGTGAGCCCTTTTGAAAACTCATTTTACTTGATAAACTTTGAGTGGATAACACACACTTAGGAAATAACAGAATGTAAATACACAAGATATAAAGTGGTTCAGAGAAGAATCTCCTACGTCCACTGTCCTGATCAAACAGGAGAATTCCTTTCACTTGGAATTTCTTGTGTTATAGTGCCAAGGTGCACTGATCAATTAATCCTCTCTTAGGATGATTGATCACTAGGATAATTCCAGGTCCTAGTTCCCAAAACAAACCAGCTTTCAGACTGATACAAATAATCAGCTTACTAACACCACTTAACTCTAACTCTCAACCTAACAACTGAGTAGGGTTTTGTTCCAACTATTGTGAGATAATCCTTACAGTGTAGCTCAAGGCTTAGGATGGATTATCTCTTTCTAAGGTTTGGATATAGCTTTTAAGCTTGATTACAGAAGGTTTTTTATGCTCTCTACTGATTTTAAACACTTGGGAAACAAAGGTAATTTCGAGTGCTTCTTGAAGGTTATAAATGTAGAGATAGCTTTAATCATGTGAGTTTCCCGTGCATAGAAATGAGCACGTCCTTCTGTATTTATAGGCTTCCTTGAAAATCTTCCCGTTGGAATTGAATCTTCTCAAGTAAGTCTTCTTGTATTTGATTAGTTCAAATGGCTCTATTTGAAGCTTTAAGTCTTGTCAAGAAATGGCTGAAAGACCATGCCTGTTCTCCAACTTTCTGTAGATTGCTAGGGAAAGACTTTTAGTACTTGTCAGTCTGGGGCAAGTTGGCTGTCAGTAAAGTACAAGACGTGTCATCTTCTCATTGGACCTTCAGTCTGCTTGCCCAGATTCTTGTCTTGCTTTAAGGTGGAACTCCTCTGAGAGAACCTTCTTATTCCTTCATTTATTGTAAGCTTCACTGAAATTCGTTTTGCCTTGTTCCAACCAGATTAACTAATAGCTTTAAATATGTTTAGCATTGAATGTGCTTTGTCAGTTCTCATCAGTGGACCTTGGTCCTCTCCTGATGATTTTAGTCTTAGTGTGAATGCACTTAGAAAACATTCAAGACTTAGACTACTTCTTCATATCACTTGTCTTCAGCAGACTTCGTCTTCAGCAGACCTTGTCTTCAGCGGACTTTGTTCTTTAACATACTATAGAACTTTCTAACTGCACTCCAGTTCTTAACATTTAGAACTGTTTAACTAAATTCTAACTCTACTGAATATTTAACTTACAAATAACTTAGGAGGAACATTTTGGCATCTTAATCAAAACTTAAGTCTTTACAATTTCCCAACAATAACCCTATCGTTAAGTCTACTTGTTATCAAAGAGTGATAAGATCGTCCTCTCTCTAATAATTTTCGTACTCAAATCAAAGATAATTCTAGGGTTCATTTTAAGAATTAAATTAATTAAGAAAACTAGCACTAAACATCACGAGTTGTCATAATTATGTACCAACATTCTACTTCTACGAGTTCATCCTACCCCAAGCATGCAAGGGTTCTAGCCTAACAAAGTAATTGAAGTAACAAAAACAATTACAAAAATAATGATCATTTGCATAATTGAACAATCAAAAGAATTTGAAAGCATAAACAAAAGAATATCTCAAAAACCTCAATTAATCTAGTAAAGTAGGGTTTAGAAGTCTCAAAGGTTCAAGAACGAAAGAATTAAACGAAAAGAATCAAAAGAAGTATCTAAACTAAGAATTCGTAAGATCAAAACCTCATTTACAAGTGTCAAACTCTCCAAAATCTCTCTACCAAGCTCTAAGTATGTAAAAATATGAATCGGGATCAAAGGGATCCAAAATCGAGCTTGGGACAGGGATTTTATAAGCAACGGACCGAAAATGGGTGAAAAGAGTCAAAATCACGCAACTCTGGAATATGGTCGAGCGCTAGCGCTCGACCCCCTTGTTGTCGAATGATATTCTTTCCAGAGCCTTCAGGGCGCTCGACCCCTCATTGGTCGAGCAGGGGCGTTCGATCACTACTGGTCTAATGATACACGAGGTCGAATGATGGCGCTCGAGTGGTGGTGGTCGAATGGAACACTTGGTCGAGCGGTGGTGCTCGACCCCTTTTGGTCGAGCACTTTTCGGCTGTTGTACACTTGTTCGAAAAACCTTTATATCTTCTCAACCGAGAGTCTGTTTTGGCCGATTCAAAGTCCTACGAACTAATCTTTTCGCCCTTTATCCAAATATGAACACTAAAGAGACAAATTAATGATTTTATGAAAATAATGCTCAAATGACTCTAAACACTCATAAAAACACACAAAACATGGGTAAATCGGGCTACAAAACATAACAATTTCACGCCTAATCAACCCCCCCCCAAACTTACCATATTGTTTGTCCTTAAACAATGAAATAATAAGTAAATAGAAATTGTTAGGAATGAATTAAAGAACAAAATCATGCAAGTAATCGAGCTCAAGTTTCAAAGATTGATCACTCGTACACAAACTCACCCCCTTCATCATACTCATGCAATAACAATAAGAAACACCAAGATCAAACATGGATGTGCACTCAATCAATCAATCACACATATCAGCAGCCATAGGCTTGTGAGCACTCTCAACTTCGACCATACTCTAGAATCCATGCCGAATCAAAAAGGACTTTATTAAGTTTGTAATGTAGGCTCTTTGGACAGGTGGGGTAACTATATGGGATAAGTGACTCAAGTGAATGGAGAACAGAAAATTCAACTTTAGCACTTCGAGACGAGGAACAGAATACTTCAAACATCTTCATGCAATACACTTTCAATACCACTACTCTCAACACTTCAATTTTTTTTCTAACTCTTTTCACTTTTTCAATCACTTCAATTTTTTTCTCTTTCACACATACATATGAGCTCATTTTTCTTTTGCTCATTCTCAAATTCATTGTTCTTTCCCACAACTCACAATCTCATCACGCCTTCTTCTCAAATACACTCAAGCATTAATAATTCTCCTTTTCCTTTCTCAACTCAACTCGATCCCTTTCTCATTCACAACTTTTTCTATTCTCCACTCAAATTTGGACAAAAAGAGTTTTAGAATTTGGTTAAGTTTAAATGTGCTAGTAAATAAAATAGGTTAAGGCTCAAAAGGGCTAACAAGGGATAAATGTCATTGGTAGGGAAAACTTGGCTAAGTGACTCAATCAAATCAAAGATGGCCTAATATCACTTTCGACACTTCAAACTGGACACACTCAAAAAGTGAGAGCACACACAAGTTTTAACACCCTCTAAGGTGACGATCCACTCACAAACGAAGAGATCAATTTATGCATCTTAATCTCTAAAAGGCTCAAATCTCATGTCTTCCACATCCATGCTAGTCCTAGTGAATTCTCACTTTTATTACACAAGTACTCAAAAGAAAAATTCGTAAGTATACGAGTTCCCTCTCAAATCAACTCTAACTCCTACACTCACACAATATAATCCCTAACTCAACTCTACAACTCACTAACTCATACTTCACACTCAAAGATAGCAATCAACAAGCATAAGAGAATTGATAGACATGAAATATGTAGTAGCACATCAAAGCAATATCAGCTCAAGGAGCATCTCAAGGCACAATATATAACCAAACTCAACTCAAAGAGAGGAGGTGCGTCTGTGCAATATCAAATAAACCTCCTAAGTGTGTCGGTGCATATGTATGCCATAAAACATATAAATACTCTCCCCCCCCAAACTTTGAACTTGTGAAGCGGTCTAAGTTTGGGGTTGTGGGTTACCTAATACGCATAATCCCCTTTGCACTTGGCAATGTAGCACACTCCCTTGCTTGAGTTCCTCCCTTTTGAATAACTCCACAATACCTTTACTTCCTCGAGACAAGCCTACAAGCAACTCACTCAAGAACGAGGTTAAAACTTACAACTCAAATCAACACCCTAATAACTTAAAACACACAAAAGAAAATAAAAGTGGGTTGCCTCCCACTCACCGCAATTTTTAAGATCCTAATGCCGAACCGAGCTCAAAGGAGCTTATGGGACATGATACTCAAAGTTACCTCCCTTATTCTCATAAGAGAAGATGCCTAAGTTTTTCGCTCGATTTCCATCCTCCTTCTTCACCTCGGGTGTTGGTGTCACCTTCTTCTTTTTTGCTCTCCACGGAGATACCCATTTCTTGGATTTTGTCCTCTTAACATCAACTCCTCCTTTTTTCTCTAATTTGGCCACCTCCACCCCTTTAAATTCTTCATCCTTCAACTCCTTGCCTTTATCCCTATCAAAACAATCAAGATCATAATGCTCAAAGGTTAAATCATTGAGTGAAGGATTATCATAATCACGTATATAAGAAAGGTTAGGGATAGGAGGTGTTCCTTTAACACAAGGATCAATGGCCTCAACGGAATGACAACTCTCATCTTCCTTCAGGTGTTTCATGGCCTCATATAGGAAAATCTTTACTTCTAGTTCATCTAACACCATTCCGGCCGTGGCTAAGAAAGGTCTTCCCAAGATCAGAGGAACGTACTCATCTTCCTCCATATCGAGTACTACGAAGTCAGGTGGAAAAATATGATCTCCAACTTTAACAAGGACGTCTTCAACCACACCTTGAGGTCGAGTAATAGACCGGTCGGCGAGTTGAAGCGTCATCATTGTCGGCTGAAGTTTTCCACCCTCCAACTTCTTAAATAGTGACAACGGCATCAGATTAATGCTCGCTCCAAGGTCGCACAACGCTCCCTTCTTGACTCCATTCCCGATATCACATAAGATCGTGAAACTCCCGGGATCTTTCAACTTCGGGGGAAGCATTTTGTGCACTAATGCACTCACCTCATAGTTAAGCTGCACCAACTTGGGCTCATCAACTCTCCTCCTCTTAGCTATCAAGTCCTTCAGGAACTTGGCATAATTAGGCATTTGTTCCAAAGCATCATAAAAAGAAATGTTAATATGCAACTTCTTAAAGACATCAAGAAACTTAGCAAATTTTTCATCTAATTTCTTCTTGATGAACCGCTGCGGATATGGGATATGGGACTGGAATCACATATTTTGGCACTCCCCGTTCATCTCGCTCGGTTTCCTTCACATTCTTCCTAACTTCTCTTGTCTTTTTCCACTTTGGTTCAACCTTCTTAATCTCTTCCTCCTTGTCTTTGTCTTTCTGAGCATCTTCTACCTCAACCTCCTTCTCAACTTCTACCTCAACTGTCTCACCTCCTTCTTTCTTATGTTCTTGTCCCTCCATCTCAATCTCCTTATGTATCTCCTCCAAATCAGCATGCATTGGAGGACCGTCATGCTTGGTTCCACTTCTTAGCTGGATCGCCTTGCATTGCTCTTTCGGGTTCCCCTCCGGTATAGAAGGATATTTCCCGGGCTCTCTACCCAATGATTTCGCGATCTGGCTAATTGATACTCCATCGAAGTGAACCGTCTATTATTCTCTTGCTGAATTCTATTCAGCTTCATATCCCTCTTCTGGAGATCTTGATCACGCTGATCATTCTTCTTACTCATCTCTTTCACATCATACTCCAAAGAGGATAGCCTCTTGCTACCTTCTTCTACCTTCTGTAGAATGGCACGTAACATCTCATCAGTGGTAGCACCTCCTTCTCCTCCGGGGAGTTTTGAGCCAGGGTCGACATTTAGAGGTACAGTTATTCCTGCCTTGGGATTGCTATAAGAGAAATTTTCATTCTTTCTCCATTGATTCAGAGGAGACTGCTGGCCTCCTTGATACCCCTGAGTATTCCTCCATTGATTCTGAGGAGGCTGTGGACCCGGTGGTACAAACGGTTGACCATAAGTTGGTCGCCCCTGATAATTTCCACCTTGATAGTCATTCTGATTATAATTAGGTTCTCCCATATAGTTAGCCTCCTCATGCTGGCTCGCTGGGTGGTCCACTTTCTCACTCACTGCAGTATTCCCTCCACTCAAATTCTGCCCAAACTCTAGATTGTTGATCTTTTCCATTATTGTCATCAACAGCTTTCTAGTGCCCTCACTCTCATCCATCTGATAAGCTCGCTGAAACTCTTGTGCCTCATTCCATTGCCCCGCATTCTTGACAATGTTATCAACAATCTCTCTACACCGAGCTGCACCACAATTCAGGAATACTCCACTAGCACATGCATCAAGGTGGTCTTGACCTGCCTTGCTGGCTCCACAGTAGAAATAAGCTATTATATCACCTTCGTTGTACCCATGCTGCGGACACTCAATGAGCATATTATAGTATCTCTCCCAAGTCTGACGTAAGTCCTCTCCTGGCTTCTGCTTGAAAGATGAGATCTCAAGCCTTGTTTTGATCGTTCTAGATAGAGGGTAGAATTGCTCAAGGAACAGACGCTCGAGCTCGGCCCATGTGGTTACACCTCCCCTTGGGAGCGTGTTATCGTACCACTCCTTCGCAATTCCAATTAACGAGAACTAGAACAACCCGAGCCTCTTGGAATCTTCAGACATGCCATTATGGTTGAAAGTTGAGGCAATCATCAGAAAATTCCTCAAGTGAGTATGATGATTATCCTTTCCGACCTCCCCCTTGAATTGATTCTCTACTAGCATCTTCAAGATCCCTGGGGAGATAGAAAAGTTGTTTGCCTCCACTGGTGGCAATGCTACACCATCATAATACCATTGCGGCTATGCCGCAAACCTTCCTCGAATTGTCATTCTAGGATCAGCGTTATGAGAGACGTGCTGAGGATAAACTGGTGATAGAGGTGCTTGTAGAATAGGAGGTTGGTTATAAGTAGGGTGTGGAGGGTAGTATGGTGGGTACGGATATGGTGGATAGTGGTAAGGATAAGGTGAGTTGTTTTATGGGTAAACAGGGTTGTTTAGAGGATTTTGGACTAGGTTTTGAGCTGGATCGTTTTGATTCTGTGGGACCGGGTTTTGGATCTGGCTTTCCCCTGAAGGGACTTGATTTTGATTGTCATTTCCTCCAGTTCCCTCAACCCGTTCTACTGCCTGATTATACTTAGCTGCAGATGCATCCAACTCATTCCCTAAGTCCTTATTTGGATCGTTCACACCACCGGCAGTGTTCATCCTTCTATTGAAGACTCTGTTTCTTCTAGCGATTATCTCAGGGTCTAACTTTGTTCGGTCTTCGCTCAATTCTCCTTGTGAGCGAGTTTTCATATACCTGAAACAACAAAAGAAATATCAAAATGCAACTGCCTGATGTCTACTAATAAAATAGAAAAATAAAAGCACTCACTACTAACTACTAAACTATCTCCAAGTCCTACTCAATGGACATACATCGCCATCCCCGGCAACGGCGCCATTGACTTGAACGCAAAATACTAGTTATACTAGTAGTTACCCTACAAGAGTATGGGTTCCTTGTAGAATTGGCAAGTATAGGGACCAAGTAACCCAAGGGAAGGTATGTATGCGAATACAGCCCTGAAGATCTACGCGTCGCAGTTAATATGAGTGGAAGTTCCGATTTAAGAATGGAATTAAACTACTCTAAAGTCTACTTATATTAATGTAAATAATGAAATCAAACGAATAACTGAGGGTTTTAATAAAATATGAGATGGTGATGCTCAGGATAGGAATCTCTACGTATACTAACTGAGCTAGTACGATAATTAAAAACAATTGTGATGTGCAAGTATTAATCCTAAGTGTACTAAAACTAGGCAATCAACTTCCCTAATCTAGCACCAAATTGAAAGACTAAAAGCTCAAGAATTAACCCTAATACTTCGTCATATCAGCCTACTTCACAACCCACTAAACAAGTTATCTGGATTATGCTTAATATATGAGACCCTTATTTACCCAAGGTGATACGGTCGTACTCCCTAGATAAATCGGTAAATTATAAACCCCTTCTATAACCCTATCGTTAAGTCTACTTGTTATCAAAGAGTGATAAGATCGTCCTCTCTCTAATAATTTCCATACTCAATTCCAAGATAATTCTAGGGTTCATTTTAAGAATTCAATTAATTAAGAGAACTAGCACTAAACATCAAGAGTTATCATAATTATGTACCAACATCCTACTTCTACGAGTTTAACCTACCCCAAGCATGCAAGGGTTCTAGCCTAACATAGTAATTGAAGTAATGAAAATAATTACAAAAACGATGAACATTTGCATAATTGAACAATCAAAAGAATTTGAAAGCATAAACAAAAGAATATCTCAAAAATCTCAATAAATCTGGCAAAGTAGGGTTTAGAAGTCTTAAAGGTTCAAGAACGAAAGAATTAAATAAAAAGAATCAAAACAAGTATCTAAACTAAGAATTCGTAAGATCAAAACCTCGTTTACAAGTGTCAAACTCTCCAAAATCTCTCTACCAAGCTCTAAGTATACAAAAATATGAATCGGGATCAAAGGGTATCCAAAAACGAGCTTGGGACCGGGTATTTATAAGCAACGGGCCAAAAACGGGTGAAAAAGGTCAAAATCACGCAACTCTGGAATATGGTCGAGTGCTAGCGCTCGACCCCCTTGTGGTCGAATGATCTTCTTTCCAGAGCCTTCAGGGCGCTCGACCCCTCATTGGTCGAGCAGGGGCGTTCGACCACTACTGATCGAATGATACACGAGGTCGAATGATGGCGCTCGAGTGGTGGTGGTCGAATGGACACTTGGTCGAGCGGTGGCGCCCGACCTCTTTTGGTCGAGTACTTTTCGGCTGTTGTATACTTGTTCGAAAAACCTTCATATCTTCTCAACCGGGAGTCTATTTTGGCCGATTCAAAGTCCTGCGAACTCCTCTTTTCATCCTCTATCCAAATATGAATACCAAAGAGATAAATTAATGATTTTATAAAAATGATGTTCAAAGGACTCTAAACACTCAATAAAAATACGCAAAACATGGGCAAATCGGGATACAAAATATAATAATTTCACGTCTAATCAAAAACCAAACCCAAAATACAACATCTCAAATTTTTTTAAAGCAAAATCAAGAAGAGAGAATCCATACCCAGTCTAAGTAAGTTGGTCTCCACTCAAACTTTTCTCCTGCAATGATAGAAGAATGTCGGGTTTACAATTTTACAACCACATATACGTTTACCCCTCTTATACAAAGCAACAAAAGATTAGAATAAAAATAAAAAATTTACAAACCCCTAACTCTGTATTCCAAAACAGAACAAAACAAAATTAGAACAATGCAAAACCAATAAACATACTTTCGTGGAGGAATCAAAATGAGAGATGTTAGTTTTTACTCTCTTTGTTTTGTTAATCTTGATGGATTCGATTATGCAAAAAGGAGAAAAATTAAATGAAAAATGAATTAGAGGAGATGAACGCAGTGAACATATAAGATTTGAGGTGGTGGTCATTCCAGACCACGATGAACCAATAACATTCGAAACAGAGGCAGTGCGTGAATTAGAGGACATGGACGATGGCGCTGTGTAATACCTCGGCCCATTTGAGTTATATAAATAAATATTTAATATTTATTGTGTTCATGCATTCATGTTTCATTTTTAAAAAGAGGACAATAAGTTTATTTCATTGATTTTTCAAACAGCAAATGAGAGAGTCGAACCGGAGGCACTCCCAGCACTAAGACTGATTAAATTAAATCATGCACTGATAAAATGAATAAAGTACAAACTCCAAATAGGCATTGCAATGATATAATAACGCTTATAATTATTGAACATAAACTAAATACTTATCGCCGAAAGTTGGGCGAAAATTCCCGATTTTCGATCCGACGAATAAATACGGACCCGAATTAATACCCAATTAATAAAATAATTAAATAATAATTTTTAAATTATGATAATTAAAATCCTAATTAATCCTTATGAAAATCGATCCAAACTTCACTTTCGGAGCCCAAAATTTAGTCGAAAAACACCCGATTGCAAAATCGAAAACTATATTGCGTCTAATAATATAGGGAGGACCCGAAAGTCCTCTCACGGGGCCCACAAGGGATGTCCAACAGCTGGGAAGGGGCAGAAAAGTCAGCCATCAGCCTCCCATCCCATTCCCAATTCATGTACAAGTTTATTCATTTCTTAATTCTTTAGTACATGTACTCTTCTTACACCTCCATCACAAGCCATGACTTCCTCTCCTTCATTTCCCTCACCTTTCAGCCGTGTGAAAATCCACCTCCCCTCTATAAATACACAACACCTCCCCTTTGATTTCATTTTGCAGCAAACATCTCCCAAGTTAGAAAAAACTGCTCCATTTCCCCTCTTCCTTTATCCATTTCGGCAGCAGCAATTTAGGGAGAAGAAAACTATTTTCTTCTCCCCTTTGCATCCATAGGAGGCCCCAAAGTTGAATTATAAGTCTCCATTGGTAAGAACGTTTAAGGTTTGAGGCCTTTTGTGCCATCCATTTCCTTCATTCTTGCAAATCTTCCAAGTAATCTTCCAACTATAGATTCTAACTTATATTATGTTGTTTCTAGAATTTCCATCCAAGGAGCTTTATTCCCACTCTTCCACAAGAACTTCAAGAGCTAAATAGGCCCTCTTAGGTAAAGAGACAAGTACCAAAAAGGCTGGAAACATCCCTAACTTCATAACGCTTTAAACATGTGTTTGAAGTGAACTTGTGAGCATGATAGATTTGTATGTTAGAATATGTTAAAGTCGTGTATAAAATATGAGTATGGACATTTAGATGCATGCTAGGAGATTTTTTTATGTGTATTAAGTGGTGAAAGTTGTATGGCATGATAGAAATAGGATTAGAAGCAAGTATTCACACAAGTATGTTGAAAACCCACTGTTTTGGAGCAACCTGATGCTTTTGGATAAAACGAGATTTCGTACACTTAGATTCTGAGTATTCTATTGCTCCCTCCGTCCCTGAGTAAGTTTCTCGTTTCTTTTTGTTGAATGGTTTAAGAAAGTGTATTTGTTTATTAATATGTGGTGGGTCACATGTTGACGTTTGGGATAAAGTAATGAATAGTGTTGAAAAGTGAATTGAATGAGTGGCACTTTAGTAATATTGTATGAGTTTAAAGGTTAAAGTTTATATGTAGTGGAGTGTTGTTTTTGCCATTTATGGAATGAGAAATTTACTGGGGGACGGCCCGAAAAGGAAAGTGGGAAGTTTACTCAGGGACGGAGGGAGTACATATTATGAAAACAGGGTGAGTTAGCTTTCACTTTCCACTAGTTTTGTGTCATTTGGACTTTTTGTTGATAAGTTGTGAATTTTTAAAGAAAGTGTGGTGATTTGTGACATTTTTCATGTTTAAGTGTAAAGCTGCTTTGATGCGTTCATTATTAAATTTTATAAAAATTATGATAAAATAATACATATAGTTAGCTATCACCATGAATTATTCCATGATTTATACGTAGGTAGAAATAATTTTACTAAAATTGTTTTGGTCACTGTACATGACCAAAACCTCACTGGACAATTTATGTAACTTAGTGTCACGTTTTAAAAACAAGTCTAGAACTCATATTTTCGTGAACCAAATGATATAAGACAAATTTTATGTGAAAATTATACTTGGTTGGAAACCTATTGTATAAATTTTGTGACCATTAAATGTGTCTAAATATTTTTCAAAAATGGTTAAAGTTGGAAAAAAAGACATTCTAAGTGGCAAACTACTTCTTTTAAACTCAATGTCCTTAGTTTAGTTTCTTGTTTAAATAACTTATACTTGCTGAGCATGCTAATAATTATAATTTATAATACTCAAATGCTATAAAAACACTTGTGTTTAAGTGAATGGTGTGTGGTACGGTGTGTGTTTCAAATTAAGGACTATAAGTTCCTCAAGTGTCCTTAAAAGGAAAAAATGAATTAAACCTTATAAAATTCCAAAACGCTTAAGTATAATAAGCATGTTAATTAAAGGTTTTCCATTTTAATAAACTCATTATGTTAAAAAAACTTTTGGTAAACTCTATGAGACGGTATAAAACTACGAGTGCGACACAAGTCCTTATCGGACCAACATGTTTAATCATCAGAGAAGCTTTGTAAGATATCGATAACTAAAATGAATAAAAATGTGCTAGGTAGAAGTGTTGTCTCCTGGCTCGGACTCAAACGTTGCTAGGTCCTCAAACTAGGTTATTTTATCATAAAAGGTTGGTGATGCTATTTGTATTGTTGTTGCAATATCATGCGGTCCGTTGGTGAATCTTTTTATTTAATTGTACGACTAGATATTTTCAAACCCATTGACTCGGATGGTCCAGGTTACGTCGACACATGGCCCAAGACATGTTCAGCTATCGGGTATCAACCAAAGGGTATCCATTGCACGGTAGTAATATCCTATGGTGACCTTTGGGTTACGACCTACAGGTCATATGAAAGAATGGGTGGAGTGAATGATATATGAAAGTATGAGCGGAACGAATAACATATGATTGTATGAGCGGAGCGAATGGCATATGAAAGTATGATCAGAGTGAATGACATATAGTAGTATGAGCGGAGTGAATGAAGTATGAGAGAAGAAATGATAGATGTGTAGAACGTAATGTGTACGATGACTTTAGAATACTACCAAACTGCATGACAGTGTACGGGTTACCCATTGAGATTTATATCTCACCCCAACTATTTAAATACTTTCAGGTTACGATGGTGAGGCCCCGGAGCTGCATTAGCTATGTCACTCCCTATACTTCCACCGTTGTGTTATACTCTGACTAAGTTATGTAACTTAACTTGTTTTGGATTTATGCATGCTTATTATATCTACTTCGGATAAGTAATTTAAATGATTAGTTCAAATTATCTATGTAGCCTCAAATGTTCATCTGTAAGTATTTGTTTATTTAATTATTTAATAAAAAAAGTAATTTTTTTCTATTTCACTAAGTAACATCACGAATTCGGAGTGCAAGTTTCACAAAGTAGCATTTCCGGATTTGGGGCATTACACACCGAGACTGTTCAATCGAGGATGGTAAAAACTAAAAAAAAAGCGAGAAGATAAAACCCTAAGACTAAGAAAAATACAAAAAATCAGTATCATACCTTCGGTTCGAGGCCACGGTGGTTCGATACGGTTAGAGGCGGCAGTAGTAGAGCAGCGAGGCGGTGTCGATTCTTGAACAATCTGATAGGAAAGGGACGATGGTGTGAGAAAAGAAGAGTAGAGATGCGGTGGCAGTTCGGGATCTACATACCGTGGATTTTATCCCTATTGTGCATATCCGTTTTCGACATGCTCGTCGAAGTCGACGACAGAGGCCTGCCACTTGTATTATTGGGCTAGGCGGAGGAGTCACCTGACATAGGCTTGGAGTAGGCACACTGATCGATTAAGTCGGAGCAACAACGATTATAGTGGTTGTAATGGAGGCGGCAACGATGATGGCTGCAATAGGAGAGACGAATTGAGATGAGATGAGAGAAAACCGACAACGTATTTGAGAGAAGAGGGGACAGCCTGAGCAAAATTCTATGTAAGAGATTAATAAAACCAAAATATAAAATAAATGGTTTAGATTTAATTATGTGAGATAAATGATCGAGATCAAAAGTTTAACCGACTTGCAATAAGAGCGCAGTATTTCGAAATGAAATGGTTTGAGACGTGCCACATCAGCTTAAGAGACATGTGGTGCTGAAATATCGTCTTGGAGATGTTTGCAAATATAAATTATAAGATAAGACATAGGAGTCTATTATATATCTATACATATATAATAACAAAAACTTATACCAAAAATAAAAAATATTTTTTCATTGTTAGTTTTTCTTTTCTAAATTTGTTCTAAAACATAAACGGAAGCTCCTTCGTTGTTCAATTTAATTCATATTGAATTTGTGAAAATGTCAAAAGACTCCAACCTTAAAATCTGAACAGACACCTTGGAAATTTAATACAGTGACTTTTCATTTTGCATGTGTTCTAAATATAAGTTGAATCATTCTCTTATTTAACTCACAACTTTTGGATGAATAAAAAATTATATTTATGTAGTAGGTTACACTCTGAGTTATTTCAAGAAGCATATATCAAATTAAACCCATTTTTATCAATTGTAGATATATGATGAGTGCAAACTCAAGATCAATACAAAATCAAGCAAGTATTTGAAGAAATACTAAGAGTGGTACTTGAAAGCCTCTCTGTAAAAGCCCAGGAACACAAGAGAGAAGGCTAGAAAACAATCTCTGGAGCTCAAGATGGGAACCTCCAGTGACAGCTTGAACCTCCGGTGGAATTCCTGCACAAAGTCAGGCCGGAGAGGGCTCCGGACTTCGACCCTCCGACGCTCAAGTCAGAAAACTTGCTATGGAATAAAAACCATAGCTGAAAACTAGAAAATGTGAGTGAGTAATAATGATAATACCTTGTAATGAAGAAGAAAAATAAGTATTTATACCTTTAAGCTTTAAGGGAAGAACAGTAAAATCGTCTCTGTTGCCCTAATTATTCTTGGGACCACTTGGAGACCCGGATGTCTTAGGAGCCGACGCATGTCCCTTGGCCAGCCTGGTTGGTGTCGTTTAACACAGGCAAATCCTGACAGAATCGTCCTTTTTCGAGCCTCAGTCCCAGAGCTCGTGAAAATGACATTTTTTGTATTCTTCTCTCCAATATTCGCGCTAGCAGGAAATAAGAGAACATTCCCAACTTTCAGGGATCTTGGGATCCGATAATACTTTACTTCTTGACTTGTATTTGCGCATATTGTCATCGATATCTAGAGCTTATGAGAAGCTCTGGAGAGAGATATTTCGAACTAGCCGGATATTATTTCACAAACTCTTATATAAGTAGAGGACTTCTAGGTCCTTTGTCAAGTACTCACTTTTTAGAGTCCTTCGCATATTGGTTTCATAAGCTCTGGCAGAGCTGTCAAAATATTATCTCTCCTTCCGAGAGATAAAACCAGTAAAGCCTAACGAGGTTGTTTATGAGGATTCTTATCCATTTTCCAGATTTATTTGGCCATTTCGAGGCCTTTCATAGCGATAAGCTCAGATCTTTATTTTCATGATCTCTGAGCAGAGCTTTCTATTTTGGTCTGACTTCTTTAGAATTAATGTGATCTGTCCATTCTGGCAGAGCCTACATCAATATACATTAACTATTTGACACACAGGTGGTGAATGCGATTAGGATTCTTCCAAGTAAAAATATATAAAGCTGTGTCTTAATTGGATATAATGTATCAATTACCTGCAAATGAAAACATGGAAATACAACTCAAGTAAGAGTTTTGAATTTATTTTCAATTATTTAGTATATATGCCTCTTCATCGTGAAAAGATAGAAAGTCAAAGAAAACAACAAAAAATTGTGTGTAATTGCTTTTATTTTGGGAGTTTGATAATGTATAGTATTTAATAAATAAAGTTTTATGCATTAAAATTTATCATTTATCTTATTCTAAAATTATATTTTGTTTTAGTATTATTTTAAATGAAACATAATGTCGTTCCAGAATAATATTACAACCTAAATTGAACTCTTCATATAATTAGTATATTAACTATTTATTTCATACTTCTTCTGTTATTTAATACATTTTATTTTAGAATTAAACAACAAATTAAGATAATATTTTTTGTCAATATTATTCTTAATTGATCAAACCAAAAATAAATTCATAAAATTAGGGGAAACATAAATGGAATATTTTAGGGCAGATTAATATTTTTGAAAATTATTAGCAGTAAATTTGTGATATTCAAGGAAAACTAATCAAAACAATATGAGTATGTATAGAGTGAAATCGATTTATATATGAATAACTGAAGGGTATTAGTTGTTTTCACTGAAGAGTATTAGTTATTTTTATTGAAGAATATTACTGGTTTACACTAAAGACTAAGCCATAAAGAGTCTTAGTTCATTTTCACTGAACAACTAAGACTCTTCTGTGTAAATCAGTAATACTCTTCAGTAAACACAACTAATACTCTTCAATGAAAATAACTAATACTCTTCGGTGATTCATGTATAAACCAGTTTCACTCTATACTTTGTCAAACAATATATATTAGAAAATTAGTGTGAAAAACTAAAATGGCATGTATTGAAAAAAAAATTAGAGACGGTAAAATTGTATACTTCATCATTTTGTGTTTAAAATCTACATAATCAACTTATTAAAATGTGATTTAATTTTATTATTATTATTATTATAAATAATTTAAGGGGTTAATTGCAAATAAAATCATAACCTTTTCGCAAATTGCAATTTAATCTAAACTTTTGAATCTTTGCAAATAAAACTCCAACTTAACATTTGGTTGCAAATCAAACCAATAAATAAATTTTTTATTGTCCGAAAATGATGTTTCACTTACTCAACAATGAATACTCAGTTGTATTAATATGTCTAGATTGGTTCGGATGACAACACGTAAATAATCATCATTTTCGAGGAGATAGAAATCTTTCATTTGGTTAGAATTGCTAATAAATTTAAAGTTGAAGTTTTATTTGCACAAATTCAAAAGTTTAGATTAAATTGCAATTAGCGAAAAGATCGTGATTTTATTTGCAATTAACCCAATTTAAGTTTACATATTTTAAATAGTCTGAGACTATTAATCTTTTTCAAAATAAAATTCAACTTAATAGATAATGTACACTAATCTATATTAATAAGAATTAGGTAATAACTTTAAAACAAAATTTTATATGAACCTGAATTCATATAAACTTGATTTTTTTTTTAATTTAGTTGTTATGCATGTACATTATTATTGTTATACATAGAGATATGCTCATATTTTTTAAAGTAAATATATTTCAACAACTATTTTTCCTAATATAAATGTGATTAATTTTCCTTTTTAGGTGCACATTCTACTTAACTAGGAGTAACTACGGGTGTGTAATGGTTTATTTTGTTACCCTCGAATAGGGTTGTAAACGAATCAAATAATTTTGGTTCGATTTGGTATTTGTATTCGAAATTCGGTATACGTATTCGAAATTTTATAATTCGAATTCGAGTACAAATAATTTTTTTGATTCGATTAGTTATCAAATACAAATACAAATACTATGATATTTGATTCGATATTCATAAATATTCGATTAAATATTCGGTTAAATATATAATTATATAATTATATAATTATATATTAATAGTAATAATATATATAATTATTTATAAATTTAAGTTCATTATAATTATTTTAAGGATATTAACCTTTATAACTTCATCCAACAAGTGGGTTTGTAGGCAATTCTTAATTAAGTATTTTAATTAAAAACATATAATGTAATTTAATTATTAAAAAACTTAACTAATTAAAAAAGAATTGTAGTTCAACACTCTTAATTTGATTATTAAAGTGTTTTTCCATGAATTTGATAAAAAAAATTATTTACTTATTTGATTATGTTATGCAAATTTTTAAATTTATAACTTGTTTGTGAATTCAAAAAATGACAATTTTGAAATGAATATTTGAATATCGGCAAAGTATTATGTGAATAATACTCACGGTAACTATTACCGTGAACAACAAATTACTAATATTTGACGAAGTGGTATAACTCAAGTCAAATGGTTAAAATTCCACTACCTATGATACAAAGGTCGTGGGTTCGAGCCACAACTTTATCAATAAAAAATACTAATACCTTATGTTGAAATAACTAACACCTTTAGTGAGAATAACTAATACCACTTCAACTAATAGTTTTAATAAAAAAACTAAATATTATATGGAGCTGATAATTTTAGTGCAATCCACTGATACTTTTAGTTTAATTTACTGATACCATTCAAACAAGTTTCATTGTGAATATTGTTCACATAATACATTCTCTTGAATATTATTTGTTAGGAACATGTTTGAGAAAAAAATCGATTCGAATATTCGACTCAAGTATTCATATATTTTCTAATAATTCGATATGAGTTTCAAATCAAATATAAATCACATTTACTGTTCGAAAAATATTCGATTCGAATTCGATATTTGAAATAATTTTACGAATATAAATTCAAATATTGTGGTATTCGACTCGATTCGATTAGTTTACATCCCTACCCTCGGACTACAAAAATAGAACATGCTGAAATATCATAAATTCTAACTGAAATTGAATTGAATTGCACTAAAAATGAGATGTAATTGAGCAAAATAGGAGTATGTTGGGTTAGTTGGTTATCCGAATAATAAAATATTAATTATATATATATATTATCACGTTTCAGAATAAATAGAAACACATTTGATTTCACACTATAACACTTATCACCATTTTAATTTTAAAATAATAGATTTTTTTTTTCTTAATTATATCAATTTATTTTTTATTTGGTAGGTATAGGTATATATATAATCGGTTTCATTATTTACTTTATATGACATTATACTTGGGCCTTAAAAGAAATATATGGTAAATTGATAATTTAATTTTGTCAATTAATCTTGATGATATATATTTAATTTAATTATAATTAAAAAAAACTACTCCCGTGCCCCAATTTTTTTTTTACACTACTAACAAATGTTATTTTTTTTAAGGAAAATTAATAAGGGCGTGTGGAGTTGAATATTTTTAATAAATTAAAATTACTTTATTAATTTTTGTGTGAATTTTTTTTTTTTTTTTTTTGGAATGTGAAGTAATTGTTGAACGTTCAAATAAAACAAGTTTGAAAGTAATTGGAGTTTGAAAATAAACACAAAGTATACAGTGATAATAGTTCATGCATGAACCACTTGAAAGGTGTTAGCTATTCACTAAAGTGCATTAGCTAGTTTCGATGAAGAATATTAGTTATGTAGGATATTAGTTGTTTTCACTGAGGCAATTAGTTGAAGGGTCCAAAGAGTATAAGTTGTTTAACTAAATGGTATTAATTGGTTATACTAAAGGACATTATTTGATTACACTAAAAAATATTGTAAAGTGGTTCATATATGAACCAATTTTACTCTATAAATACTCTAAAATAAGTGGTTGAAATTAAACCTCCCACTCAACAAGAAGTACATGAGTCCCAATGCAACTTTATCAAATTGACACAATTGTGAGCAAAAGAATATGGAATGAAACATTTAACCTCCAGACAAAGTAAAGAGTAAAAATGATTCATACATGAATTATTTGAAGGGTATCAATTGTTTTCATTAAAGGATATTAATTGTTTTCACTGAAAAGTACTGGTATGTATGGTACTAGTTATTTTCATTTAAAGATATTAGTTGAAGAGTACGAAGAGTATTAGTTGTTTAACTAAAAGGTAATAGTTGGTTACACTAAAGGATATTAATTCTCATACTAAAAATTATTACAAAGTGACTTATGTATGGATCGATTCTACTCTATACATACTCTTAGTTCTATGGTATGTATAAGCTTCTAAGCACACATCTCAAGAATTTGGCGATGTACCCATCCAAAGTTGAGAGATATCATAAAACGGAACCCTAGCCTTCCTAGTCGTGTAATTGTCGTCCCTTCTCCAAGAGGCACACTTTTATAAAATATTTATAATGTAAAATATACCTAAAATAGATTAATATTAAAAAAATTCACGGGTCATGGGTTGCTTCAGGTCAAAATTCGCGGATCCTAAACGGGTCAAGCTTATTTCCAAAAAGAATTTGCGCAGGACTTATTTTCAGGATTTTTGCTCCTAGATTGTGTTACTCTATAGGCAAATGTGTATTACCACAAGACAAAATGTGTGTTATTAAACTTTAATAAAATAGAATTTTGTACTTTAAAGTGACTATAAAGACAAGTATGCATTTTTACTAGAACAAATATGTATTTTTTAATTCATTCCTCATCCCTTTAAAACTAGATTTATTAATTGTTTCATACAATAATATACATTAAAACAAATTTTCTCTAACATTTACACACTTTGTTCACATAGTAACACACATTTCTCTAACATTAACACAAATTTTTTTTATCCAGTAGTAGCATTTATTTGTAGTAACACACATTTACTCTAACATCAACACACATTTGCAGTAACACATATTTACCCTGACGTTAACACACATTTTCTTTTATAGTAACATACGATTGTCCTTATAGTAACACAACCTGGGTGGGTGCTTTTATATATTTGTGCGAATACATCTTTATCCATTGAGTAAGACTTTTGTGTTATTAGAGTAATACACTTTTTATTACCATACATATGTTATTGTATGGAAAAATAATTATTTTTGTAAAAATAAATAAATGTTTGTGAAAATCCAATATTTAAATAGATAATAACATATATTTTGCCTTTATATTGTATGGAAAAATATTTATTTCAGTAAAAACACACAAATATTGGTGAATTAATTACATGTAATTTGATAGTAACATATATTTTGTCCTGTAGTAACATACATTTGCCCATATAGTAACATAAATAGGGAGGGAGAATCCTTGGATAAGACTTGCGCGTGATTTTGAGAAAAATTCGCTAGATCCGATCCGACCCGACTCAGCCAAAACCCGCAATTTCTTTTTAATATGGATTATTCTACAAATCCTATATCCGTAGAGTATTTTATATGAGTATTTATATTTTTCCATTGGATATGGTTGGATCCAGTTATATAAATCATATATAAGTGTAACTAGTTTCAATAAGAGTTTGTCTTATTAATAATATGACGTAGTTTTGTGTGCACCAGGTGTACCGTGCAATTCAAGTGTATTTTTGAAAAGTTATTTCCACTATTATTGAAACATGCATTTAATAAGAGGTAAATTTTCAATAATAACAGGGGTAACTTTTCAATAATAATAATAACAACTTTTTGAAAATACATTTAAATGGCACGGTGCATCAACTGTACATGTTACTTACTCTAATAAGAAATTTTCATTATATTTAATCCACACTATTCATTACTCCTAAGATTATTTATATATTGATATTTTCGTAGTAGTTTGTCTATTCAAGTTAATAAAAACAAAATTACATGTGCAATATTTTTTTTATATTTATAGTGATCATTAATTTTTTTAATCTAAAATATTTAATTAGAATTAACACATTTATCTATTTTGATAACTATATATAGAACTTTTTTTTTTCTTCTACTATAATTTAAAAAAATGCAGTAACATAATTTTTTTAAGAAAATTAAACATTTTTTTAGTAAAATAGTGATATATGAGTAAATATGTGTACACTTTTGTGCGTGTGCACATAAACGTATTTTTTTTTTCTTTTTTGAAGTATGCAAATTCTTGTAGGACGGACCGAAGAAAATAAATGTGCAAAATTTCCAAAACGGAGGTAGTATAATTTTTAAAATATGGTGATTATCATAGTAATTGTTGCCAAAAGAATTTTAATTGTTGTAAATCCAGAAGATTTGATGTGGACATTACTTATGGGCCAAGTAACCTAATAAACTTTAGGGTTTCTGTTATTATTACTAATATATTCATATACCCAGTATTGTATACACTAAAAAATATAGTGAAAAACTACTAGCTTGGTACGCCCCCAGACGTAGTCATTATTGACGAACTCGGTAAATAAATCGGTGTTCCTGCTTTACGCTCTTTATTTTACAACACATTATCAGCATGAGTGTTCCTAAATCTCCGATTTTCACAAGGTGTACGGTACATATTCTATTTTATTTCATTAAAGAAATTTTGTTGATTAACTCAATTTCATAGCTTCAGGCTCTTTTAATGGTTATTTAACATATATGTTGATAGTTGTAGGTAAAATATATGCACATATTTCGAATTAATTTTGCCCTTATGTTTTTTAAATCAAATTTATTTGCCCAAGTCAAAGGTACACGTTTTGATTAAACAAATTAAGGTTTTACTTCTCTGTTTTCTAATTTAACTTTGATATTCAATAAAACTAGATTTTATAAAAAAAACAAAAATAGCAGAAGAATTGGCTTCCTGCTTTGACCAGAACGCGTCCACACTTGGTCCTTTGACCAAAGAATAGATTTGGTCGAGCCGGCGCCCGGGAAACTCGTTGGGCGAGTCCTGCAGATGGAATGATTTTCCATCTACTTCGGGCGAGTCCCCTGACTACAGATCGGATGACGTCCATCTGCTTTAGGAAGCGCCAATAGCACCTATTGAGCTAAGAGTAATACTTTTGAAGTAAAGAAGTATTTTCCATATCAAAAGTAAATGAATTCAAAGTGTTTACAATGTGAAGAGTTGAAGGGTATTTATAACCTTAACTTCCTCATAACTAACTTTGTAACTTCTCTCTAACAAACTTAATTAGAGAAAAACTTCTTTTCTAACTAACTAACTATATCTTTAATGCCCCCCTCAAAATGATGATGATGAGAAGGTATCATTTTGTGTCATCTTGTGTTGAGGTCTTTGTTTGGGAAGCTTGAGATTTTGGGGAATGTATGTCCAAGATCCCTAGCTTCATCTTCATGTTGTTGTAGGGCTCACCTCCCAAGGGTTTTGTCATGATGTCTGCAAGATTTTCCAAAGAAGGGACTTGTACTAGTTTGATCACTCCTTGTTGTATTTTGTGTCTTGTAAAATGTTGGTCAACTTCAATGTGTTTTGTCTTTTCATGGAAGACTGGATTATGGGCAAGACAGTAGGCTGACTTGTTATCTGTGTACATGGTAGCAGGTTGTTGATATGGGATCTTCAAGTCCTTGAGTATGTAAAGAATCCATTGGACTTCACAAGTTGTGGTGGCAAGTGCTCTATATTCTGCCTCTGTAGAGCTTCTACTGACTGTATTTTGCTTCTTGGATTTCCAAGATATAAGAGAATTCCCCAAGTATATAGTGTAGCCTGTTATGCTCTTTCTGGTCAGCTCACACCTTGCCCAATCAGCATCACTGAAAGCATGGAGCTGGAATGTGTTTGAAGCTGGATAAAAGATACCACCTCCTGGATTTGTCTTTAGATATCTAAGCAATCTGTGTACAGCAGCTAAATGACTTGTGTTAGGTTTGCTCATAAATTGAGTTAGACATTGAACAGCATAGGAAATGCCAGGCCTTGTTATAGTTAAATATAACAACTTTCCTACTATTCTTCTATATTCTTGTGAGTTGTCAAGTAAAGGTGCATCTTGTGAAGTAAATAATTGTTTGCTGTCCATAGGACTGAAACAAGGTTTACTCCCTAAATAACCACTGTCATTAAGTAAATCTAAAGTATATTTTCTTTGACAAAGTTGCATTCCTTTCTCATTTCTTGCAACCTCTATGCCTAATATATACTTTAATTTACCTAAATCTTTAATAGTAAATTGAGCATGAAGATGATCCTTTACTTTCTGTATTTCTTCAAGAGAGTTACCAGTTAATATTATGTCATCAACATAGCAAGATAAAGCAGTAAATAAATTGCCATCAGATTTAGTGAATAAAGCAATATCAGCCTGTGATTGAGTATAACCAAAAGAGATCAAAGATTCAGTAAGTTTGGTGTACCATTGTCTTGAGGCTTGCTTTAGTCCATATAGACTCTTGTTTAACCTGCACACCCTGTTATCATTTGATTCACAATATCCTTGTGGAGGAAGCATGTAAATTTCTTCCACTAAGTCACCATGTAAGAAAGCATTGTTTACATCTAATTGATGAATATGCCAATCTTTAGAAACAGCTATAGCAAGTAAGATTCTAACAGTTGTGATTTTTGAAACTGGGGAAAAAGTGTCTAAATAATCAATCCCCTCTTCTTGAGTGTAACCTTTTGCAACAAGTCTTGCTTTGTATCTTTCTATAGATCCATCAGCTTTGTACTTTACTTTATACACCCATTTACAGCCTATACAGTGTTTGTTTTCAGGTAAAGGGACTAAAGTCCAGGTGTTTGTCTTTTCTAAAGAATCTAGTTCTTTTCTCATTGCTTCAGACCAGTTTTTATCTTTAATAGCCTGTTTGTAGGTCTTTGGTTCTGTGATTTGGGATATAGAAGCAGTAAAAGACTTGTAAGAGTTTGAAAGCTTATTTGTTGCTAAGAAATTAGCAATAGGATACTGTTTTCCAGTATTAGTTTCAGAGGTAGATGCTTTAGAGTGACTAAGTGAAGCTGGTAAAGTAGTGTTGTAGACATCTAGATAAGCAGGTGGATGTCTTGTTCTAGTAGATTTTCTAGTTTCAGTTTGTTCTATGTGAGGATCTGGAATTTTAGAGTTAGAAATTTCATTTAGTTCATCAACTAATTCATTATGTTGATAAGAAATGTCAATTGGTGCAGAGTCATCTTCTGGTTCAATAGACAAGTTATCAGAGTTTGTCTTTTGAAAAAGCTTATCTATATATTCATCAGATTCTTTCTTATCTCTCAAGGGATAGATGTGTTCATGAAATTCAACATTTCTTGAAATGAAAACATTTCCAGAGTTTAGGTCAAGTAACTTATAACCTTTTACACCAAAAGGATAACCAATAAAAATACATTTTGTTGCTCTTGGATGGAATTTGTGTCTTTTTACAGAAAGTGTACTAGCAAAGCAAAGACATCCAAAATTCTTGAAACAACCATAATCAGGTACTTTATTATGTAATACTTGAAAAGGAGATTTACCTTGTAAGACAATAGAGGGGAGTCTGTTAATGATGTGTGCTGCTGAAAGTATGCAATCACCCCAAAACTTCAGTGGCAAACAAGATTGAAATAAGAGAGATCTTGCTACCTGCAAAAGATGTTGGTGCTTTCTTTCTACTATGTCATTTTGTTGTGGTGTTTCTACACAGGATGTTTGATGTATAATTCCATTTTTGTGATAAAATTCTTTTAGTAAGAATTCTGTTCCATTATCACTTCTTAGAATTTTAATGGAGGTACCAAATTGAGTAAAAACCATGTTTCTGAAGTTTTCAATAGCAAGTTGTACTTCTGATTTTTGTTTCATAAGATAAATTCAAGTACACCTACTAAGGTCATCTACAATTGTTAAGAAGAACTTATGGCCATTTCTAGTTTCTGTACCAAAAGGGCCCCAAATGTCACAGTGTATTAGATGAAAAATAGAAGGAGATACAGAATTGCTAAGAGGAAAAGGCTTCTTTCTTTGTTTTGCTAAAGGACAAATTTCACAGATTTTATTCATGGAGGAATCTGGCTTTACATTTAATGAAGGAATTTGTAACAAGACTTTATAGGAAGCATGTCCTAGTCTAGTATGCCAAATATCACAGGTATTGCAGTCAGAAATACAACTATTTAAGCAGTTTGTATGTATGCTATTACAACTAGACTTTTTCTTTGTCATACTAAGATGATAAAGGCCATTTGCTTGGCTAGCAAAACCAATCACATTCCTTGATGTCTTGTCCTGTATAAGACAATGAGAAGATTGAAAACTCACAACACAATTTGAGTTATTTGTTAAGTGAGAAACAGATAACAGATTATATGTGAACTCAGGGACATATAAGACATCATGCAATGTTAAGCTACCATTAACCACTATATTTCCTATAAAGGTTGCAATGGCTATAGCACCAGTAGGTAGGCTAATTTTCACATTAGAAGGCCTAGGAGGATCATGAAAAGCAGATAAATCACAGGTCATATGATCTGTTGCACCAGTGTCTATAATCCAAATCATATCATCATATGTTTGAACTTGAGCATTAAGAGAAGAATGAAAAGGATATATACCTGTGGTGGCATGTGTTACTTGAGCCATTGCTGCTGAATGATCAGTTTGATCAGTGCAGGTATTCTGTTTCTTTGTAAAAGCCAGAAACTGTTCAAACAACTCTTGATTGAACAAAGGGTTACTATCATTTGAGGTATATTTCACAGAGTCAATGCTAGGTTGCTCATTTATTGAAGCATTGGCAGCAGAGTCATTCTTGTTTCTAGGGGCTTTTGGACCCTTCCACCCAGGGGGATATCCAATGAGTTGAAAGCATTTATCCTTACTGTGTCCATTGAATCCACAATGGTCACAAACTAGAGGTTTCTTCCTATCTTTAAAAGATTTGGAATTATAGTTCTTAGCTAGCATTGCTACAAAATCAGTAGAAATAGGAATAGGTTTGGTAAGGGCTTTTTGTGCTTCTTCTTGGAGCAGAATTGAATAGACCTTTGCTAAGGGTGGGAAAGGGGATTGCATCAAGAACTGACTCCTTAGGACTGAATAGGAATCATCTAAACCTATTAGGAATTGCATTACAGCATCCTGTTCATTAATAGTTGCCTGTTTCGAAGCTAGATCACAGGTACAAGTTCCACAATTACATTTCAAGATAGACCTATAGTTTTGATATTCATCCCAAAGGGTTTTGAAAGAATTGAAATACGAAATCAAGGACTGAGAGTTTTGAGTAATTGTGCAGAACGATTTCTTCAAATGAAAAACTCTAGTAAGGTCAGACCTAGAGGATCTAGCATTGATTTCAAGCCAAACGTCTCTAGCACTAGTGAAATATTCTAAAGAACGCTTAATGTCAGGAGAAATTGAGTTAAGAATCCAGTTTAGTACCAAATCATTAGCCCTAATCCAAGCCGCATAGATTTCACGATCAATTTCATTAGGGATAGAGAGAGTACCATCAATCAGTGGTAGTTTATTCTTCACGCTGAGCGCCCTTTTGATGGAGTGGCTCCATGAAACGAAATTAGCCCCCACCAATGGATCGAGGACGATTGAAACTGCCGGATTGTCGTTATGGTGAAGCGCCAACGGAGATAGAGGATTAACCGCCGGATTTAGGGACGGAGTCGCCGCTGGAAGGTTGATTTCTGCCATTTCGAGGAATCGATTTGAGAAATCGAATTGAGAATATGACGGATTATTAGGAATCGACTTTGAGAAATCGACTTTGAGAAATCGAATTGGGAATATAACGGATTCTGAATCCAAAGCTTGGATAGACCAAGTAAAAGTAAAGGATGAGATCGCGACCTAAGAATGCGATCAAGAAGAGAGAATCGCGATGGAGGAGCGCGATCAAAGGCAGAAAGAATGGAAAGAAAATCTAGGCTTAAACTGATACCATATTGAGCTAAGAGTAATACTTTTGAAGTAAAGAACTATTTTCCATATCAAAAGTAAATGAATTCAAAGTGTTTACAATGTGAAGAGTTGAAGGGTATTTATAACCTTAACTTCCTCGTAACTAACTTTGTAACTTCTCTCTAACAAACTTAATTAGAGAAAAACTTATTTTCTAACTAACTAACTATATCTTTAATAGCACCCCATGATCACGATATATTTAACTGGTGTTGGGCAAGAAATACAGCGTCGATGGTTCGCTACTGATGGCCCTTGAGGCAATTATCGGCAACATCGCCAAGACCGGCGTGTCTGTTGCGTCACTGGGATAGGATCTCCGCTAAGAAGTGGACCGACTTGTCGAAACTGTTGGCAGCGGTGCGGTCGAGCGACAACCACGACTCAGTGGAGGCTGTGCGCCTGGCGGCGCGATCGAAATCCTAAGCTTCTTGGGTGGGCGTTAATGGAGGAGGGCCTTCTAGCGGTGCTGTTTTGATCCCATCTGGACCCGCAGTCCAATTCTGGCCGTGAAATGACAGCCGCACACACCTAGCAGATTGTCGAACCGATAGCTGATGAACCTGGACTCTGTGTCGTCGAATCCGGGCACTATCGGACGGCAACCGATGTCGATCGTTGTTGATCGGTGAACTGCGGAGGAACTGGTTGGGCACCCGTGTGTGAGACGTGACCTTTCATGGCCGCCATTCATGGTGGCCCTTATTAACCAGGGCTAAATTTGATGAAAAAAAATTGGGCCTTTTAATTATTTTAACCTGGGCCGAATTTTATTTTATTGGGTTGTTTCATATCAGTCCTGGGCCAAAACATGGAGATTTTTCTCTTTTGGGTTGTCTTGTTCCTTTTTGGGCTGTAAATAAATGAAAAAAATGAATGAATGAATAAAATATTAAGCTCAAATCTCTTCTAGAATTAATTATATATATATATATATATATATATATATATATATATATATATATATATATTAAATAAGGCACAAATTTAATTTATGTGATTAAGTACTATATGTGCATGCTATATATGATAATTGTTCATGTATGCATTATTATTTTTGCACATAATTCTTATATTGTAGTCCGCATACATTGTTTGGGTAGACGACGCTCAATACTTATCGGACCGTAAATCATGTTTGGGTAGACGATGCCCAATACTTGCTCCTATATGTTTGAACATGATCAAGTAAATCCTTATTTCTCCATTATCAATAAAAGGTCACAAAATTGACCATATCACTTTAAATATTGTAGTGAGAATGTCGGACATTACCAAGAGAGAATTTGTTGAGGTTGCTCTCAATGGTAGTAATTACCTGACATGGGCTCTAGATGTTGAGATTCATCTAGACTCAACTGAGTTGAGCGGAACCATTGTCGAAGGTTCTAAATCCACTAATGCCCAGAAGGCAAAAGCGTTGATTTTTCTCAGGCACCACCTGAATCAGGACCTGAAAAATGAATACCTCACTGAGAAAGACCCTAGAGTGTTGTGGATGTCCCTGAAGGACTGTTTCCAACAACAAAACGATATAATCCTCCCTCAGGCACAATACAATTGGTTGAACATCCGTTTTCAAGACTTTAAGTCTGTGACGGAGTACAATTCTGTCTTGCACCATATTGTATCTCAGTTAAAGCTATGCAAGCAAGTGATAACTAAGGTCGAGTTGATACAAAAAACACTATCAACATTCCACGCTAGTAACCTTGTACTCCAGCAACAGTACATGGCCAAAAACTACACTGCCTACTCAGAGCTAATTTATGCACTTCTAGTAGCAGAAAAGCACAACCAACTCTTGACGAGAAATCATAATTCTAGACCGGTTGGCTCACAAGCAGTGCCCGAAGCACATGCTATAGCTCACAAAAATCTAAGTGGCATTAAGCGTGGAAGAGGGAAAGGAAAGAAACATACTCGGGGTAGAGGCCGAGGTTGTGGTAAATCTGGTGGTCAAGGAACCTTGAACGACAATCAAGCTCAGAATTGTGGAAAGGGTGTACCCAACACGAATTCCTGGCTCTCAAGTCAAGATTGAGCAGTCCTGCTACAAATGCGGATGCAAAAGTCATTAGACTCGCACATGTCACACTCCCAAGCATTTGGTTGAGGCTTATCAAAAGTAGCAAAATAACAACAAGTGGAAGGCCCCTAAGGGTGAATCTCACCATGCCAGCCAACCTGAAGCAGGATTTGACCATGACAATGACGATCTCTTGGGCCTGGAGCTCAAAGACTATGGAGATAATGAGTGATTCGAATATTTGATCATTTTTAGTACTTTATTTTGATTGAGACCTTTTATTATTGTGGATCCTGTTTTGGCATTATTTTACCTTTGGTATGACATTTGTGGTTTATCTTAGATGTGTTTACTTTATATATGCTATCTGTTATATTTGTGGATATTGTTATTCTTACACATGGCTCGTAAACATATCAACTATTAGGATTGAGAAATTTCCTCTGGCATGATGGATGCAAATTGTGATTTATATTTGGTAGATAGCGCCACCACACACATAATCTTAAGAGATAGAAAGTATTTTCATAACTTGATAGAAAGAAAGGGGAGTGTAACTACGATAGCCAATGACAATATTATGATAGTGGACTCCGAAAGAGCCTCTGTCATCCTCCCTATGGGTACCGAACTCATAATTGACAATACTTTGTTGTATCTACAGTCAAAGCGTACCCTTCTCTATTTTAAAGACATAAGAAATAATGGCTATCACATTGAAACTGAAACTGAGAATAATAACGAATACCTTTTGATTTATGTCTCTTGAGGTAGCCGTAAACAAGTTATTGAAAAACTTTCCTCCTTCTCTTCCGGATTGTATTATACTTACATCCGGCCCTCTAACCTCCATATAGCAATGAGTGTGAAATTTCATGACCCAAACTCATTTAAATTATGACATCAGCAGTTAGATCATCCAGGACAAACAATGATACGTAAGATTCTATCTAATTCCACTGGTCATAATATATCGAATAATAGAATCCCTCCTATTGATGAATTTATCTGTGATGCATGTTCAAAGGGTGAGTTAATAGTGCGGCCGTCTCACACTATGGTGGGACTTGAATCTCCAGTTTTCCTTGAACGGATTCATGGAGATATTTGTGGATCGATTCACCCAGCATTAGGACCATTTCAGTATTTCATGGTCTTAATTGATGCCTCCACTCGGTGGACTTATGCTTATTTGCTATCCACCCGCAATCAAGTCTTTGCCAAGCTTATTGTGAAAACTATTAAGCTTCGAGCTCAGTTCCCAGATTATCCAATAAAATTAATTTGTTTGTGTTGGTCCCAGTACAATACTGAGTGATACGTGTATGGGGCGGAATACACGTATACAAATTTTTCTTTTCTTTCAACAGACTGAGTCCCCTTTCTCAGAGTGGTGTAGAACTCAGGGTTGATAACACACCTACTGACTGCAAATGAATGTTGGTCAGTTGGCTAACTATCAACTTGAGTTCGGTGCAGAATGCGTGAGCCCTGAAAGTTTATAGTCTTGTTAAAGTTTGCTTTCTGAAAACTTAATTACTCTTTTCTAAGGTGGTGATTAGAAGGGCAGTGCTATATTTAATGATCAGACTGATTGATTCAAGCCTGATAAATAATACAATGAATGAACACAAGGATGTAACGTGGTTCAGAGACTCAAGCTCCTACGTCCACGGTCCTGATTTAACAGGAGAATCCACTAAGGATTGACTTGTTTTTAACGTGCCAAGGTGCACCAAAATCAGCTATATTCACTGACCCCTTACTTTCTCCTTCTAACTCACTATCAACCTCAACCAACAAACCTGACTAGAGGGTTTTGGTTTCAGTTTTGTTTCCAACTAGAGTTGTGATTATCCTTATAAGGCTAAACTATACTAATGATGGATAATCACTTCTAAGTTATGATATTAAAATGAACGCTTAGTGGAATACAGAATAACTCTCTTTGCTAAGAAATACTTGGGAAATTTATGGTTTTTGAGTGCTTCTTTGAACGATGAATGCTTTTGAATACTTGAGAGTTTGAGTAATTTCTGGCTTGGAAATTTCTCGTAACCTTGAATGGGTTCAAGGCCTTCTGTATTTATAGGTGACTTTGAAAACTATCCTTTGGAAGAGACAACCTTCTAGTCATCTACGTAGGGTTTATTCAACGGAAATTTCTCCCATGCAGCAGCCGTCCTTGTGTGGATTAGGTAATGCATTTAATGCTCCATTTAATGCTTGCCCGTTGAAAAGTGTAGTCTGAACTCGGTCTTCATGTCAGGTCCGTACGTGCGTGTCCTTCCTGGATTGGTCCACGTCATCAGGTTGGTGAGAATGTCAGAACTCATTCCTATGCTTCAGGCTTGTCTTATTAAAATCTTTTTGTCTCGAGCACAATGGTCTTGTCCTGATGCTGATATTCCTTTTGCATTGCTTGGCCACACTCCAAGTCTTTTCCCATTACTCAGTGTCATCCTGTTCCCTACAGGACTGAGTTAGTAATGACCTCAGGGTCATACTCTTCATCACTGACACTTACTCAGCCAGCTTAGAGAGACTGCCGTAGGTTCAAGATGGTGCTCTTGTGTCTTCAGGCTTCAGTCTTGACTGTTATCAATGAGTTCTCCTCTCATTGAGTTCCTGTGAAGTGTAAAATAACTAAGTACAAATCTAACCAAGACTAGCCTGACCACTAAGGCAAGTCATCTTTTCAGGGGCTTTGAGATCTAATCAAAACTGACATTGTCTCAATAATTTCCCCCTTTTTGATGATGCCAAAATACTGAAAAGATCCTCAAAACACTTAGAGGAAAAATAAAAGTCCTATCTATAAGATAAGTCAGTGTTAGAACAATTCTCGATAAAGTACAGAATTAAAATAACAGCCAAAAAGACAATGAGTTTTTATCTGTGGGAGAAGTAATAGATTCATTGATAATATGTTTCAGTGGGTACAATGATCTAATCTATTACAAGAGGTTGTGAACACCTAAACTAATCTCATTTCAGGCTCGAGTCCATAACCAGCATAGACTCTGACCTTCAACTCTTCAACTCTTTTAGGCTAGTTCACAAATCCTTCAGCTTTGGCAATCTTCAAGACTTCAGTCATAATAGCCTTTGTATCATGCTTGTTCAAACCAGGGATTAGAGGTGGTGGTCGTGCAATGAACTCAGGGGCCTTCACTTGGACATTGGTTGCGTCAGCTTCCTCCAAGATCTTCTAAATCAGTTCAGGGTGATTATCCATCATGTAGTCAGTGAAGTGGGCATTGATGTCTTCAGTGTCGCCCCATTTCTTCACTATGTACCAAAGTCTGACAAGCTCATCCCTTGCATCAACCCAAAACTCTTTTAAAGTCTCAGAGATGAACTCATCGACAAGAGCTTCCCTCAGTGTCACCTCCGGCTTCCTGACTTGAAGAATTATCGACTTTCTCATTGTCGGCCTATTTCTGTACTTCCTCGGCTCAGGCTTCGCCTTCTTCCTCCTCAACATGCTCATGATCCCATCATCCAGCTCCCTTTGTTGAAGTTCAGTCAGCTCTGAAAGCTTTTCAACTTTCTTCTCAAGGATGCGCATCTTCTCCTTTTCAGCGATCTCTGTCTTGCGCTGAGCCTCACTCTTCTCATGGGGCAAACCTCAAGCTTCTTCGCACAAGGATGCCACTTCATTGGTATCTAAGGAAATCGGGTTCTTCCTTGTGCTAAGTGGTGAGCGCTCTGAGCTTCCTTCAGGGATGGATGGAAGTTGAGCTTGAACTTGTTCCTCCGAAGGGTCATTAGCCTTTGCCACAGTCGCCAATCTCGCTGACTTCCTTGGAGTAAACTGAGCCTCCGATGGCTCAGGGAGGGATCTTTTCTTCTTCTCATCCCTTTTTTTGGCATCATCTTGGCCTGAGATAGAGCCTCCCTGAGGACCTCCTGCCCGTTGTTGACAATGAAGGTGGCTAAGGACTGAACCTCCAACACTCCCTCCTTTAACATATCCACTCCAGTTGCAATGCCAGTTCCTGCGAATGAGACACTGGCGATGCTGGCATTCAACTTCTTCTCAAAGACCTCTATATTGGTATGAAGACTTTGCTCAGCCCGACTAATCCTGGCCTCCACCTTCCCAGTTTCCTCGCTGATCCGATTGGCCTCTGAAGTGATACGAGCAGACTCCTGAGCTGCTTTGGCTAATCCCTGAGTAACGCTCTCAGAGATCTGAGCGATCTTCCCTGACTCAAGTGCCAGCTTTGCCGCTGAGTCATTTAGAGCCTGAGTGAAAAGCTCTCCAGCCTGACTTGTCAGATACTCCAATGCCTTAGTCAATCGCTGCTCATGCTTCTCTTCGAGCGGGATCAGGGTCCGCTTGAACTCCTTCTTCATCTTCCTCCTCTCCTGCCTCACTGACTTCGCAGTACCAACCATCGTTTTCTTTAGCGCGGTAAGCTCCTTGTTGACGAGAGTGTTGTAGGCTGACTTGGTCCACCGGATATGCTTATGGAGAGCCTTGGCTGCTTCCTCATTTTCTTCCCTAATCCTCTGGATCTCTTCCCTAAGTTCAACCAAGTTCTCTGTTGTCTTTTCTTGCTTTACCTCAATGATGTTGGTAAAGTTGTCTTTCCGGATGTCAGTGATGACCACTTCATCATCAGCCTCCTCTTCCTCAGCCATCGGCTGCTTTACCTTGTCAGCCCCTACAGCATCAGTCCCCACTTCAGGGTGCACTGAAGGCAGTTATTGAGTGGCCAAAGCCGCCTGCTCAGGCACAGCTGAGCCATCTCGAACTTCGGGTAAGATACCCTCAGAACTAGGAGTCTCCTTAGGTGCCTCCACATCATCCTCCTTTGCCTCAGGGCAGGGAATCTCTTCACAGGCAGATGTGTCATTGGCAGATGAACCAGCCTTGTTGGTCTCATCGACTGCTCCACCATTGGATGCAGCCCCAGTATCACCTTCCCCCTGAGCACTAGGCTCAGAGATCACTGCATCAATCTCATTTGCAGTTTCTTCTACTTCTTTCTCATCTACTCCTCCTCCCTGACTGTCTGGGCCATCCTTGTCAACATCATCGTCCTCCCTTTGCTCATCCTCAAAATCCTCTTTCATGTCAGTCCTCATGTTATCCACCAGCTGTTTTTTATTTTCAGAGTTCAGCAATTGCAGCCAGCTGGTGATATTGAAGTATGAGCACAGTCTTGCTTCCTCCTTCTCCCAGTGCTTCCAGCCTCTGGCATTGACAAGCATATGTTTCTCCTACATATTTGATTACTTAAAGTCGAGCCAGACCTTCAGCTCGCTGACATTGGAGCATAACTCCCTGTATCTGTGCAATCTGGGCCAACACTTGGAGGCCCATTCACAAGCGTTCCCCCTAAGTGTGTTCTCGTACACTCCTCCCATTAACCCAGCATCCAGCTCCTCCTCCTCTACTAGTTCAAGGAATTCATCAGTTGAATCTCATGCGGTAGTGGTTTTGGGGCAGTCTTTTGGGTTGGGATAGGACGGGAAGTCATCTGGGATGGGTAGGGAAGTGTTTGGTTCTGGGTTATCGCCAGGCTCAGTGATGGGTGATTTTGTAGGCTCTGACTCATTTTGGGTTGGAGTGAGGTTATGGTTTGATGAGGGTTCAGTGGGTTGTGATGATGGTTCAGGTTTAGATGAGGGTAGGGTGGGTTCAGAGGGGTGTGAGGTTTGGTCAGGGTGAGATGAGGTGGGTTCAGGGATGGATGGGTTTTGGGGTTCAGGTTGAAGAATCTCAGCGGTCTCAACTGTTTCCCTTACTTGCTCTAGGTCAGAGGCTCGTGGAGAGCTTGACTCCTCCCTGACAGGGCTAATCTCCCTCAGCGCCTTCTTGGGAGGCCCCTTCAGGCCCTTCTTTAACCTCTTCAGTAGCCTTGCCACTATCTCATCACCTTCTTCACTGGCTTCATCGGTAGTCTCCTCAGCCTCTGAACTGACCTTCTTGGAGACTTTCACTGCCCCCTTCTTCACACCCTTAGCAGTGGCCTTTGCCTTCAGCACCACTTTCAGACTGTCTCTCTTCTCCTCCTGAGCCTTCTCCTCCTCAGCTTTCTCCTTCTCCCTCTCTGTGGCAACCTCAGCCTCAACCTCCTTGTTCTTCTAGAACAGCTCATCCACCTTCTCGAGCAGGCTGGTTACCACCTTCTTGCCTTTCCCTGCTTGCTTCTTCTTCTGACCCCTCTGAGGTGCGTTGGGGGCAGTCAGGCCCAATATGGCATATGTATCACCCTCAGTGGTGAACATAATTTTCTTCGGGGAGAGGTCATCCTCCATGTGGAAGGTGCAAGCCTGACAGATGTGGTCGATCAGGATTGACAGTCTTGTGCCAAATGGAATGATGGCTCCCACTGAGATGTGTTTCTTCTCGTCATCCTTCTTCAGTTTGTCATGAGCAGCCTGACTCAACTGGTCAAGGAATAACTGCTCCCAGTTAGCCTTCACTCCATCTACCAAGGCCCTCATGATCCTCAGCTTAGGCATACTTAGCTGCTCATGGGATCCAACGGTGCCCATGATCATTTTGGACACCACATCGATCATTGCCTTGTATTCGGACTTGAGGGTCTCCTTATGTTGCCTTGCCCTAAACTCGGAAGAGCTTGACTTCGTCCACTCCTTCAGGAGCTCTCCTTCCTCGTTCTCCTGTAGGTCTTGGGATTGATCCCTGAGCAAGCAAGCCCATACACCTCCTTCACCACCTTGCGGAGGTCAATATTGTGCGTCTCCTCATTGTACAGCACTTCGCCATCTTTGTTCTTTTCCCCGGTAGGCACCAAGACGGTAGCCCTAGTGAACAATTCACCCTTACGAGTGAAGAGGTTTAAGTAAGCTTCCACAACCGCCTTCGGAAGCATAGACGTGGGTTTCTTGGTGAAGTATTTTTCCAGACCAGCCTTTGAAATCCAGTCAAAGATGGGCTTGATCTCCTTGACGTTCGTGCATACGCCCTCCATGGTGATTATGTGCTCCATATTCACCAGTTTGTTCTTGACAACATCGGAGATGTCATCAGTAGACCAGGTGGTGTCAAGAAAAGCCATTTGAATTTTTTTAATTGAGATTTGAGAAATTTGCAAATTTGCTTAAGTCGAGAGAAAACTCAGTGTGCTCTGTGAATTTAGTGTTTGCGTAAATTTCTAAAATGGCTTCTCTAATTGATATGAAATGAACAGTTACTCAGACGTGGGGTTGAGATTAATCCTGAATTCGAAAGGATTTTGAAATGGAGGGTCAAGATTAATCTCAACACAATCATTTACCCTAGTCAATCATATTCCATATAAAATGAACATGTATATGAAAAAGTAACTGTGCGCATTAAATGCTCCGACACGCATGGGTTTAAATATCAAAAGGTGCGCTTTAATGAAAACGGTCAACATTTAATGAAGATTTTCAGGACGAAGGACTCAGTGAGATGCTTCAAATTCACAAAGAGTCAGGATTGAGCTCATACCTGTCAGGGAGACATCATATCACCCTGATACCTTGCTGAGTCGAGTCTGGCCTGAGTTCCCCCTAGATCCTACACTAACTGCTCTCCCAGATCTAAGAGACCTAACTCTAATGACAGTTCCATAAACCTTGCTTCAGCCAAAGACTTAGTCAAGATGTCAGCTCTGCCTGTCAGTGTGAATTTTCTCCATCCTAATGTCCTTCTTCTCTACATGATCTCGAATGAAGTGATGTATAATATCCACATGCTTGCACCTTGTGTGAAGCACTGGGTTTTGAGTGATTGCTATAGCACTATTGTTGTCACAATAGATTGGAACCTCATTTGCAACCACCTGATAGTCTCTCAATTGTTGTCTCAACTATAAAATCTGAGCACAACATCTACCTGCAGCCATATACTCAGCCTCGGTTGTGGATGTCTCCACTAAATTTTGTTTCTTACTAAACCACGAGATCAAATTACTCCCCAAAAACTGACATGTCCCTGAGGTGGATTTTCTATCAATCCTACAGCCTCCATAATCTGCATCTGAATAACCAGTCAGTTATAAGCTGTCATCTGAAGGATACCATAGTCCCATATTGACCGTCCTTTTCAAATACTTAAGTATCCTTTTTGCAGCTTCCAAATGACTTTTCTTGGGGTTAGATTGATATCTAGCACACACACCAACTGTAAAAGTAATGTCAGGCCTACTTGCAGTCAGGTACAACAATGATCCTATCAGCCCTCGGTACTCAGTCTGGTTCACTGTAGCTCCTTCAGTGTCAGGATCCATCTTCCAATTGGTGTTCTGGGATCCTAGCCGGATTGCAATTCTGAACTCCAAACTTCTTAATCAAGTCTCTTGTATACTTGGCATGATTAATGAAAGTCCCTTGATCAGTCTGCTTGACCTGCAATCCTAAAAAGAAGTTCATATCTCCCATCATAGACATCTCAAATTTACCAGTCATCAACTTAGAGAATTTCTCACAGAGCTGATGATTTGGTGATCCAAATATTATGTCATCCACATAAATCTGGACCAAGAGAATGTCATCACCTTCAGTGATCCTGAACAAAGTCCTATCCACGGCTCCCTTCCTGAACCCATGGTCAGTCAGGAATTGAGAGAGGGTATCATACCAAGCTCTAGGAGCTTGTTTAAGTCCATAGAGTGCTTTCTTCAAATGGTATACTCTATCTCCAACCTCAAAACCGGGAGGTTGTTCAACATATACCTCTTCATTGAGTACACCATTCAGGAAGGCACTCTTGACGTCCATTTGATACACCTTAAACTTCTTGTATGTTGCATATGCAAGGAACAACCTGATAGCTTTCAACCTAGCCACTGGAGCAAAGGTCTCATCATAGTCTATTCCTTTAGACTGACAATACCCCTTTGCAACCAATCTTGCCTTGTTCCTCACTACAACACCATTCTCATCCTTCTCTTTCTTGAAGATCCACTTGGTACCAATAACACCTTGATGCCTAGGTCTATCTACCAGTTCCCAAACCTGATTTCTTGTGAACTGATTCAACTTCTTTTGCATGGCTATCATCCAGTTCGAGTCAGTGAGAGCTTTTTCAATGTTCTGAGGCTCTTGCTTAGAGAGAAAGCAATAGAACAGTGCGCTCTCACCATGGAACCGCCTGGTCCTGACTCCCTCAGTTGGATCACCAATGACATGGTCAATGGGATGACTTTCTAACCATGTTCTCTTGCCTGGAGTTATTTCTGAAGTACCTGCAATGTTAGTGTCTACAGGTTCATAAAATTCAGGATATTGAACAGAAGGTGATGATCCTGAGTCTATACCAAAGGGATTTACCAACTCAATGTCAGACATCGATTCTCCCTTGATGAGGTGACTCAGGAACCATCTCAGCTACGACTGCATCTTTATAGAGGGTACTTACCTCAGGTTGAGCCTGTTCCTTAGTCTGAGACTCAACTATCCCTGATGTGCTGGGCTTAGGAGTTGCTCTTGAGTCATCTTCCTGATCATCGTCATCATCCCATCTCGGAATTGGCACAGTTTTGACCTTTGGATCAGGTTGATTCTTTAAGCTCAGCGTTGTCACTCTCCTTGTGACCTCCTCGGTATCAGAATCCAACACTCTTATCCTAGACTCAGTGACAGATTCATCAAACACAACATGTGGTGATTTCTCCACAACAAGGGTCCTACAGTTGTAAACCCTGAAGGCTTTACTGACTTCAGAATATCCTAAGAATATTCCTTCATCAGATTTTCTATTAAAAGCTTTCAACTGGGTCTTCCCATTGTTGAGGATGAAGCACTTGCAACCAAAACTATGGAAATAAGAGATATAAGGCTTCCTCTTGTTCTATGTCTCATAAGGGGTCTGTGCATGTTGCTTGTTCAACATGGATCTGTTCTGAGTGTAGCACGTAGTGTTGATTGCCTCAACCCAGAACTTCTTGGGTAATCCTGACTCAGCCAACATGGTCCTGGCAGTTTCCTTCAGTGTCATGTTCCTCCTCTCAGCGACACCGTTTTGTTGTGGGGTTCTAGTTGCAGAAGTCTCATGAGCAATACCAAGTTCATTACAGAATTCAGAAATATATGAATTTATAAACTCAGTGCCCTTGTCAGATCTGATCTTAGTAATAGACTGATTCTTCTCATTGCTGAGTCTTCTGAGCAACTCTGGAAGCTTCACCTGTGTTTCCTTTTTATTTAACAAGAAAATAACCCAAGTATATCTAGAATAGTCATCAATAATCACAAGGGTATACTTCCTACCATTCATACTCACAGTTGTTATAGGGCCAAACAAATCCATGTGCAAGAGCTGAAGAACTCTGTCAGTGGAGAAGGAAACTTTATCTTTGAATGATGCTCTGACCTGCTTCCCTTCCTGACAAGCCTTGCACACATGATCCTTGCTAAAGACTTCATTAGGTAAACCTTCTACAAGAGAAAGTCTAGAAATTTTGTTAGGAATCTTGAAGTTCAGGTGGTTTAATCGTTTATTCCATAACCAACTGAGCTATGAAGAGCTTTTAGCAACAAAGCAAGTATTAGGAATAGTGCTGCTCCAATCAACTAAATAAACATTACCTTTCCTAATACCTGATAGAAGCACTTGTGTTGATTTGTCCTTGATTGAACATATATTCGATGAGAACTCAACACTGAAACCCTTGTCACAGAACTGACTTACTGACAATAGGTTGTGCTTCAATCCTTCCACAAAGGACACATTCTCCACTCTGATTGTACCTATTTTCAAAACACCAAAACCTTTAGTAAAACCTTTTGAGTTATAGGTTACCTGTGGACCATCCTTAGCTTGATACTCTTGGAGAAGACTCTTCATTCCAGTCATATGCCTTGAGCAACCACTGTCTAGGTATCAAACAACCTTGGTTGAGTCTTCTCTCCTCTTGTTGTGATCCACAGCCGCCTGCAAACAAATCAGGCTTTAGGTACCCATTGGGTGTTGGGTCCTATGGTGTCAGTTGTACCTTTCGGGATCCAGACCTGCTTTACTACCCTAATTGCCTCAGAGTGGTAGATCTGTTTTCCAGAAACATCCACATACACTACTTTCTTCTTCTTAGCCTGAGAAGAAGATAGTGCATGAGTGTCAGGCTTAGGCTTCACAGGAGCATGAGTGGGTGCCTTTTGGGCTGGCTTCCTGTTCTTTCTAGGCCTTGGTGCAACTGGTCTTGAGGTCTGCCCTTGATGAGGGCCTTGCTTTTGGTTCCCCCTAGGCAAGTGAGGGAAATGAAAGCAGTTATAGGTTTCAGGATGCCAAAACCATGGAGGTGTTATCATGACTGGCCTTTCCTGAGGATATTGCCATGCATGATAATACACCTGTTGAGCAGTCTGAGTGCTCTTGGCCTGAGTCTTCCTCTGTTTGCGCTGAGGTTTCTTGACACATATCAATCATACATATCAGCAGCCATAGGCTTGTAAGCACTCTCAACTTCGACCATACTCTAGAAATCAATGCCGAATCAAAAAGGACTTTATCAAGGTTGTAATGTAGGCTCTTTGGACAGGTGGGGTAACTATATGGGGTAAGTGACTCAAGTGAATGGAGAATGGAAAATCAAATTTCAATACTTCAAGACGAGGAACAAAATACTGCAAACATCTTCATTCAATACACTTTTCAATTCCTTTACTTTCAACACTTCAATTTTTCTTTTCTCTAACTCATTTCACTTTTTCAATCACCACACTTTTCTTTTTCACACATACATATGAGCTCATTTTTTTCTTTTGCTCATTCTCAAATTTTTTGTCTTCCCCACAACTCAAAACTTCATCACACCCTTATTTTATCACAACTCAACCATCATAATTCCCTTTCTCAACTCAACTCAATCCCTCCTCATTCACACTTTTCCTATTCTCCACTCAAACTGGGACAAAAAAAATTAGGAACTTGGAAAAGTGTTAAAATGTGCTAGCAAATAATATGCCAAGGCTCAAATGGGCTAACAAGGGATAAATATCATTGGTAGGGAAAATTTGGCTAAGTGACACAATCAAATCAAAGATGGCCTAAGATCACATTCGGCATATCAAACTAGACACAATCAAGAAGTGAGAGCACACACAAGTTCTAGCATCCTCTACGGTGACGATCCACTCACAAACGAAGAGATCAATTTATGCATCTTAATCTAAAAAATGCTCAAATCTCACGGCTTTCACATCCATGCTAATCATAGTGAATTCTCACTATAATCACACAAGTACTCAAAAGGAAAATTTGTAAGCATACAAGTTCCCTCTCAAACCAACTCTAACTCCTACACTCACACAATAAAATTCCTAACTCAACTTCACAACTCACCAACTCATACTCACACTCAAAGATAGCAATCAACAAGCATAAGAGAATTGATAGGCATGAAATATGTAGTAGCACCCAATAAGTTCACAATAAGGCAGCTCAAGGAGTATCTCAAGGCACAATATATAACTTAACTCAACTCAAAGAGAGGTTGTGCGCCTGTGCAATGTAACCATAAAACATATATAAAAAACTCCACCCCCCCAAACTTCGACCTTGTGAAGCGGTCTAAGTTTGGAGTGGTGGTTACCTCATCCAAATAATTCAGTTTCTCTTAACAACTTGGCACACTCCCTTGCTTCGAGTTGGTCCCTTCAATCTGAATAACTACATTATACCTTTACTCCCCCGAGATAATCCTACAAGCAACTCACTCAAATACGAGGTTAAAACATACGACTCAAAACAACACCCTAATAACATAAAACACTCAAAAGTAAATAAAAGTGGGTTGTCTCCCACTCAGCATTATTTTTAAGGTCTTAATGTCGGACCGAGCTCAAAGGAGCTTATGGGACATGATACTCAAATTTACCTCCCTTACTCTCATAAGAGTGGTGGTTGAATTCCTTTCCTTGATGCCCCTTCATCATGAGTTCATTTGCTTCCTTCTCATCCCCAAGTGGTGTGTGTCTCAACTTCTTCTCACCTTTATCTGGAGGAGTCTCACTAAGCAAATTCTTGAGTTTGGACTTTTTCTTCTCAACTCCTCCTTTCTCATCTCCTTTGGCCACATCTACCCTTTTTTATTCCGAACTCTCTTCCTCCATAGGGTACTTCATGGCCTCGTATAGGGAAATCTTCACCTCTTGATCATCAACTTTCAACGTGATCTTTTCATTCACCATATCTAACACCATCCCGGCCGTAGCTAAGAAAGGTCTTCCCAAGATCAAAGGCACGTGCTCATCTTCCTCCATGTCTAGCACCACAAAATCGGCTGGAAAAATATGATCTCCAACTTTCACGAGGACGTCTTCAACCACAACTTGAGGTCGACTAATAGATCGGTCGGCTAGTTGAAGCGTCATCATTGTCGGCTGAAGTTCTTCACCCTCCAACTTCTTGAATAGTGACAAGGGCATAAGATTGATGCTCGCTCCAAGATCGCACAATGTTCCCTTTTTTACTCCATTCCTTATGTCACATAAGATAGTGAAACTCCCGGGATCTTTCAACTTCTGGGGAAGCGCCTTGTGCACTAATGCGTTCACCTCATGGTTCAGTTGCACCAACTTGGGCTCATCTATTCGCCGTCTCTTAGCTATCAAGTCCTTCAGGAACTTGACATAATTAGGCATCTGTTCCAAAGCATCATAAAAAGGAATGTTAATATGTAGTTGTTTAAACACATCAAGGAATTTAGCAAATTTCTCATCTAGCTTATTTTTCATAAAGCGCTGTGGATATGGGACGGGTATCACCGATTTGGGTACCCCTCATTCATCTCTCTCTAGGGATGGCAATAGGGCGGGGCAAGGCGGGTACCTAAGTACCCAGAACCGCCCCGCGCCTAACCCCAATCGACCCGCCCCGCGCCTAACCCCAGTCGACCCGCCCTGCCCCGTGCCCCACTGCGGGGCGGCATTTTGTGCCCCATGCCCGCCCTGCACAGGGTAGGTCCGCCCCACCCCACCCCATTCTTATCTCAAGAAAAATATATATTTTTTAAAATATAAATACATGTATATTATAAAATTAAATTCACAATTAAATTATACAATAAACATAACCATGAAACCACAAATTCATCACAATCTCAAGTAAAAAAATGACAATAAGTCTAATCAACAAATTCAAGATAATTACGATTCCAAATTTAACAAAATATATATGTGAATGACATAATTAATTGTAAGCTTAGGATTTAATATATATTAATAATAAAAATATTAATTTATGGATGTGATTATGTTCATTTGAATGATAGAATTGAATCAATTGAGTCAATAAGTAATATGCACGTTTGTTGATATATTTATGAGAGACCTTTATATATATATATAATATTTAATAGAGATATATTTATGTGTATATATTAAATAGATTGCGGGGCAGGGTAATATACATACCCATACCCGATCTGCGCCATGTGCGGGGCGGGGCGGACCTGGCCCAACTGGGGCGGGGCAGGGCGGGGCGACCTCGGGGCGGGCCGTTTTGCCATTCCTATCTCTCTCAGTCTTCTTCACATTCTTCCCTGCTTCCTTTGTCTTCTTCCACTTTGGGACTCTCTCCATCTCCTCAATGCCTTCCTCTTCAGGCCCTTTGCTCTTTTGAGTGCCTTCACCCTCAACCCCTTTCTCAACTTCTATATCCTCAATCTCATCTCTATCTTCATTATGCTCTTTCCCTTCTATCTCAACCTCTCCCTCGAGCATCTCCGAGTCAGCAGGCATCTGAGGACCATCATATTTGGTTCCACTTCTTAGCTGGATCGCCTTGCATTGGGATTTCCCTCCGGCATAGAAGGATATTTACCCGACTCTCTACCCAATAATTTTGCAATCTGACTAATCCGATACTCCATCGAAGTGAACCGCCTATTGTTCTTTTGCTGAATTCTATTCAGCTTCACATCTCTCTTCTAGAGTTCTTGATCACGCTGATCACCTTTCTTGTGTAATTCTTTCACATCATACTCCAAAGAGGACAATCTCTTGCTTCCTTCCTCCACCTTCTGGAGGATCGCTCGCAACATCTCTTTGGTCGAAGAACCGTCTTCACCACCTAGGGGCTTTGAACCTGGATCAACACCTGGAGAAACTGTGATTCCAGCCTTCAAATTGGCATATGAGAAATTCTCGTTCTTCCTCCATTGGTTCTGAGGAGGCTACTGGCCTCCTTGATAGCCTTGGTTGTTTCTCCACTAATTCTGAGGAGGCTGTGGACCTGGTGGTACAAACGGTTGCCCATAAGTTGGTCGCCCTTGATAATTTCCACCTTGGTAGCCATTCTGATTGTAATAAGGGCCTCCCATATAGTTGGCTACCTCTTGCTGACCTGTGGGCTGGTCCACTTTCTCACTCACTACCGTATTCCCTTCAACCAGATTTTGCCCAATCTCAATGTTGCTTATCTTTTCCATCAACAGCTTCCTTGTTCCATCACTCTCCTCCAACTGATATGCTCTATGAAATTCTGGGTCCTCGTACCATTGTCCGGCATTCTTGACAATGTTATCAACGATCTCTCTACACCTAGTTGTACCATAATTCAAGAATGCTCCACTAGCACATGCGTCAAGATGGGCTTGACCTGCCTTGCTGGCTCCACAGTAGAAGAAAGCCATGATGTCCCCTTCGTTGTACCCATGCTGCAGGCACTCAATGAGCATGTTAAAATATCTCTCACAAGCCTGACGTAAGTCCTCTCCTGGCTTATGTTGGAAAGACGATATCTCTATCCTTGCTCTCATCATTATAGACGGAGGGTAGAATCGCTCGAGGAACAGACGCTCGAGCTCGGCCCATGTGGTTACACCTCCCCGTGGGAGCGTGTTATCATACCACTCCTTTGCTATTTCAGTTAAAGAGAACGAGAACAGCCTGAGCCTGTTGGCATCTTCAGACATGCCATTATGTTTGAAAGTTGAGGCAATCATCAGAAAATTCCTCAAATGAGTATGAGGATTATCCTTTCCGACCTCCCCCTTGAATTGATTCTCTACTAGCATATTTAGGATCCCTGGGGAGATAGAAAAGTTATTTGCCTCTACTGGAGGCAAAGCTACTCCATCGTAATACCGTTGCAGCTGTGCCGCAAACCTTCCTCTGATTGCCATACCCGGATCAGCGTTCTGAGGAACGTGCTGAGGATAAACTGGTGGTGGAGGTATATGTGGAATAAGTGGTTGGTTATAATTGGGTTGTGGGGGATAGTATGGTGGATAAGGGTATGGTGGGTATGGGTATGGGTGGTATGGGTTATTGAATGGGTTGTTTGGGTTTTGTGGGTTTTGGTGGATGACTTGATTCTGGTTTTCAGCGGGATTGCTCTGGTTATGTGTGTTTGGGTTTTGGTTGGTTTTTTCCCCTTGGGGTGCTAGCTTTGGATTATTGACTCCCTCAGTTCCTTCAACCCTCTTCACATTCTGATTAAGCCCTTCTGTCTCAAGACCCAAATCTCTGCCTAAATCCAAATTCATGCCATCACCTCCTGCGGTATTCATCCTTCTCTGGAAGGCTCGATTCCTTCTGGCTATAGTCTCAGGGTTTAACTTTGTTCGATCTTCGCTCGTTTCTCCCTTCGAGCGTGTTTTCATATACCAGAGTACTTAATAAGAAAGATCAAACGCACCAGACTACAATAGAGAAATACTAAACTCAAAATAAAAATAAAAACACTCACTACTAGCTACTAAACTATCTCCAAGTCCTACTCAATGAACATACATCGCATTCCCCGACAATGGCGCCATTGACTTGAACCGAACTTTACTAGCTTTTACTAGAAGTTACCCCACAAGAGTATGGGTTCACTATAGTATTGGCAAGTATAGGGACCAAGTATTATCGAACCCAAGGGAAGGAATGTATGCGAATAGATCCCTGAAGATCTACGCGTCGTAGTTAATATGAGTGTATGTTTGGAGATTAAAAATTATTAAATCTAAACTATTTTACTCTACTAATGCAAAAGAAATAAATGAATGAATTATCTAAGGGTTTTGTCTCAAATATAAAAGGGTGATGCTCAGGATAGGAGTCCCTACGTATACTAACGGAGCCGGTACATAATCAAAATAACCGTGATGTGCAAGAAATAACCTAAGTATAAGATTGTAAGATGAAAAGCACAAGAATTAAACCCTAATACTTTATCCTATCAATCGACTTCACTAATCCACTAAACAAGTTAATAGATTGTGCTTAATTAAAGAGACCTTAATTTAACTAAGGTGATGCGGTCGTCCTCCCTAGATAAACCGGTAGATGAATAAACCCCTTCTAAACCCTCTCGTTAAGTCTACTAGTCGTTAAAGAGTGATAAGGTCGTCCTCTCTCTAACAATTTTCGTAGAAAATTCAAAGATAAATCCGGAATTTATTTTAAGCGTTCATTAATTAAGAGAATTAAAACTAAACATCACATGTTACCCTAATTATGTCCCAATGTCCTACTCCTACGGGTTCATCCTACCCCAAGCATACAAGGGTTTTAGCCTAGCATGGTTTTAGCAATAACGAAAGTAATTAAGCAAGTAACGAACGAAAACATAATTAATCTAATTAAATAACTCAAGCACAAATAAGGGTTTAAGAAATAATCGAAATCTAAGAATAAAACCAGATTAAAGGGAAAATAATAAGTCTCAAGTATCAAATTTCAAAGAACGAAAGATCAAAATAATCAAATTCGGACCTAAACTACAAATTCGTAACGTAAAAACCTCGATCAAAAGTAAACTATGCTTGCTCGAACTATGCTTGCTCGAACTCTTGGTACTCTTTTCTCTCGAAAATCTAACTCTATGTGTGAAGTGGTTGTCAAAATCGTGCTTGGAATGGATATATATAGGCCATGGGTCGATTCGGAAGTTAACGGGCCGAAAACGGATAACTCTAACCAAATCTTGTAAAATCTCGAGTTAAAACTGGAAGGCGCTCGAGCTGCTCAGCTCGAGGGGGGTCCCTCGAGCTTAAGAGCTCGAATGGAATAACAGGTCGAGGGGGGTCCCTCGAGTGCTGGAGCTCGAGTGGTTTTCGGCTGCTGTACACTTGTTTGTAAAATCTTCATATCTTCTCAACCGGGAGTCCGTTTTAGCCGATTCAAAGTCCTACGAACTCCTCTTTTCACCCTCTATCCATCTATGAGCATAAAAGAGATAAATTAATGAGTTTATGAAAATGATACTCAAATGACTCCAAATACTCATAAAAAATACTCAAAATATGGACAAAACAACCCACAAATTATAACAATTTCATGCCTAATTAGGCAACCCTGACTGTCTCAGCAGTTTCCTTTCCCTTATCAGTTTTGCGGGCTTCGAATACTACTTTCTTTGTACCCTTTCCTGCTTGGACAAACACTCTCTCAGTGTTGCTTCCTGAAGCATCATGAGACTGACCTTGTGAGGGTTTCTTAGGGACGTATCCATGTCCCTTTTTCTAATTCTCAAGCATCTGGCTGCTATTTATTTCCTCTCTAGCCACTGAGGATTTATTCATTGCTGCAACCTTTTGCTTATGAGAGTCCTTACTCTTTTTCAGGATTTCATGTCTGGCAAAGAGGTCATCAAACTTGCTCCTGAGTACTTTCAGTTCTTCCTTCCTGACCAGCTCTTCATCAGCCAGTTCTTTCAGAATCTTCTCTCTTAGAAGACGTTCAACATTGATCATGTTAATTTCCTGAGTTAGTCTCACAATCTGAGCTGACTCTTTCAGATCTGACTGAGTGAGTTGATCATTCAGGGTTTGAACCTCAGTACTCAGTTTCTGGTTCTCCTCTACCAAGAAGACATTAGTTTCCTGCAACCTGGAGAAATCAACCATCAATTGATCTAAACAGATATGAAGGTTCATTTCTCTAGCTGACTCTGAGCTAGGCTCATGATTTCTACCACTATGTGAACCATACACAGAATTAGATGTTACCTCAGGCTCATCCCTAGCCATAAGGCAAAGATCATCGTACTCATCGTCAGAAAGAGTTCAGGCGACCTCTCCTCAGGACCATCCGAGTCAGTAGCTTCCTCGGCAAACATAGCTCTCCGATCAGCGTACCTCTGGTTTCTATTGGCCCTCCTGTCTTCTCTTTCTTGTGCACTCAGTTCTGGGCAGTCGTACTGATAGTGCCCACTTTTGTTACAGTTGTAACATATAGCCTACTCATCTCCTCTTTCCTTTCTTGGCTCAGGGTTCCTTGAGCCAGGTTCCCTATATCTTAATGAGCTTTCAACCTTTCCTGAGTGCCTATCATCATGAGTACGTCTCTGTTCATCTCTTCGATCAGGCTTTGGATCTGATTGTCTCATTTCATTGCCACGATCGCGTCTTTGTTCAGTGTTTCTTCTTTCCTTATATCTCCGAGAACTTTGGTGGCTTCCGTCAGGTTTCCTATCACGAGTATCCTGATAATATTTCTTATAACGACCAAACCTGGAATTGAGCTTTTCCAAGCGTCTGGACATCAGGCTGTACTCCTCAGCAACCTCTTCTTTGCTCATCTCCATCAGTGACTTTGATGAAGATTTGACAGGTTCTGACTTAGCTTTGAATGACACACTTTTCTCAGGTGCTTTCTCTTCTTCTTCAGGCTGAACTTTCTTCTTTCTCTTGTTCAGATCATATTCCAAAGCTTTGAGCTCTGAAAAAAGTAAAGCCAAAGTTATATTACTCATATCCTGAGTGTATTTCAACATAATAACACTATTATCCCATCTCTCAGGAAGAGCATTTAGGATTTTAGAACCGACTTCTCTATTGGGAACCTCTTTTCCCAACTGATGGTCCCGTTTTCGAAGGGCAAAATGGGAATTCAGGTGCAAATTTTTTTTTTAAAAACTTTTCCTCAGGGAGTTCAGCAACAGTGAGTAATACTCAAGTCACTGCTCTGCTCAGAGGCTGAGCTACCAAGTCAGTGAGAAGGCTTGGAGGCTCATGCTCTGAGCAAGGACAGTGGCTTGAGATGTTGCACTCTCGAGTGCGTTATAACACAGCTTGCACCCTGACTGAGTTCAGTGACAGAATACTCAAGTCACTGCGTTGCTAAGAGTCAGAGCACTCAAGTCAGTCCAAACTGACTTGTGAGCTCAGGCTCTTAACAAGGCAGTGACTCGAGAGACTGAACTCTCGAGTGCTAGCCTAAGCTTTTCAGTGAGATTGGTTCTCCCTGACTAAAATACTTAGCTAATTTCTTTTCAACCTTTCCAAGTACACTCAGTGAGCATACACTACAAATAATTAGCAAGTGCTTAAACAATAAACAACGCTCAGTTTAACGTGGTTCAGAGACTCAAGCTCTTACATCCACGGCCTGATTTAACAGGAAATCCACTACTTGGGATTCTTGTTTTTAACGTGCCAAGGTGCACCAGATCTATACTCCAGATCTTACTTCCTTCCTTACTTCCTCACAAACAACTTACTACCAACGAACCTGACAATAGTTGTGGTTTCAGTTGGGGTTTCTCCAACTAGGTGAGGTTTTCCTTTACAATGTGTTAGTCTGAAGCTAAGATTAGGAAAACCTCTCTAAGCTATGAGTTACAAGCTGACACACTCATTTGTGTATGTATTTGAACCCTAATGGTCAGTGTACAAGGTGTTAATTGTGCCTCCTTATAATTCCCTATAATGCACTAAAACACTCACACCTTCACAGCTCGTAGGTGTTGATTTTTTTCTTTTTCACACACACATTACAACGAAGCTATGAGCTTGTATTTATAGTGTGGATTCAAATGTAACCATTGGAGGAAATTACATTTGAATCCATACAATTAATGGTTTCAACCACTTTTCTTAGAATTCGGCCTTTGTCAGTGTTAGAGTTGCTGCCTCGTGCTGGTTGGTCCACGTGGCCTGGATTCACGGATCTTTGACTCAGTGGGTTTGACTAAGACCCACTGACTTTAGGTAGCTTTCTCCCTCACTGACTGATGATCTTCAGTGGACTGAGCGTCTTCAGTGTAGTTGTCCTTCAGAGACTGTTTGAAGATCATTCCAAGAAATTTGTCATAAGGCTGAATGATAAAGTTCCCTGACCACAGTAGCCTGGCTCCTTCAGGGCCTACTTGATACAACACTGATCCTCCTGATCATGCTCTTCACTGAGTGGTCCACCTGACTTAGCTTAGATCAGCCTGGTTTACACTCAGTGGGACATCCTTCAGGCTTCTCTTCTGGTTCAGGTTGCAAGCATGGCTTCAGTCAGTTCTCCTTGGTGTCATCTTGATATCCTCAGGCTGTGTAGCTGAGTTCCCCCTCAACTGAGTGTTCCCTCAACTGAGTTCTTCTCAACTGACAGCCTATTCTCTAGGAGCTAACCTAGCCTGACCTGAAATAAAAGATACTATCCTGACTGCTTTCAAACCTATTACATGTTTTGGAAAATCATCAAAACTAAAATACATATCCCAACACCAACATCACCAACTCATTCATCATCTTGATAAATCTTGACTCTATCTGATCAATAGATTCGTCAGGCAGCATCTCGAATGCTTCAAATTTCTGAATGGCAATATTCCTCTTGTTCTCTTTTATCTTTTCTGAGCCCTCGCACATGCTGGTCAGCTCATCCCAGACCTCCTTTGTCGTCTTTAAGTTAATCAGTCTCGCTGACTCCTCGAATGGAACCGTATGAAGAATGATGTTTCTGGTCATGTTATCCAGTCCCACCATCTTGATCTCATCATTGGTTATATCCTTCCTCTCCTTAGGAACCTGTACGCCAATGTCGAGATCATCATATCCCGGTCCTCTGACATTTGGGATGGAGATCTTGATCGGTTCGTCCCTGATAACTCGCAGCATTTGGTCATGGATGGCATCTAGATGTGCCTCAATTCTAAACTTCCAATAGACAAAGTTAGCAATAGAAAATTCAGGCAATGAAGCTTCAAGTCTCCTCGAAGTCATGATGATGCAAGTTTTATAAAAAGCAAACTCAGATATGTTCAGCGACCATCAATAGTTTCTCCTCTGAAACTATTAGTATTCAAAATCAGTGGTCTTTTGAACCACTGCTCTGATACCACTTGTTGGTCCCGGTACAAGACTTAGTGATACGTGTATGGAGGCGAATACACGTATACAAATTTTTCTTTTCTTTCAACAGACTGAGTCCCCTTTCTCAGAGTGGTGTAGAACTTAGGGTTGATAACATACCTACTGACTGCAAATGAATGCTGGTCAGTTGGCTAACTATCAACTTGAGTTCAGTGCGGAATGCGTGAGCCCTGAAAGTTTATAGTCTTGTTAAAGTTTGCTTTCTAAAAACTTGATTACTCTTTTCTGAAGTGGTGATTAGAAGGGCAGTGCTCAGTTTAATGATAAGGTTGATTGATTCAATCCTAAAAAACAATGCAATGAATGACTTAATGAATGATCAGTTAAGAACAATAATCAAAGTAATAAAGAACACAAGGAAGTAACGTGGTTCAGAGACTCAAGCTCCTACGTCCACGGTCCTGATTTAACAGGAGAATCCACTAAGGATTGGCTTGTTTTTAACGTGCCAAGGTGCACCAAAATCAGCTATACTCACTAACCCTTACTTTGTCCTTCTAACTCACTATCAACCTCAACCAACAAACCTGACTATAGGGTTTTGGTTTTAGTTTTGTTTCCAACTAGAGTTGTGATTATCCTTACAAGGCTAAACTATGCTAAGGATGGATAATCACTTCTAAGCTTATGATATTACAATGAACGCTCAGTGGAATACAGAATTAACTCTCTTTGCTAAGAAACACTTGGGAAATTTATGGTTTTCGAGTACTTCTTTGAACGCAGAATGCTTTTGAACGCTTGAGAGTTTGAGTAATTTATGGCTTGAAAATTTCACGTAACCTTTAATGGCTTCAAGGCCTTCTGTATTTATAGGTGACTTTGAAAATTATCCATTGGAAGAAATAGCCTTCTAGTCATCTACGTAGGGTTTGTTCAACGGACATTTCTCCCATGCAGCAGCCGTCCTTGCATGGATTAGGTAATGCATTTAATGCTCCATTTAATGCTTGCCCGTTGAAAAGTGCAGACTGAAATCAGTCTTCATGTCAGGTCCGTACGTGCGTATCCTTTCTGGATTGGTCCACGTCATCAGGTTGGTGAGAATGTCAGAACTCATTCCTATGCTTCAGGCTTGTCTTATTAAGTTCTTTTTGTCTCGAGCATAACGGTCTTGTCCTAACGCTGACATTCATTTTGCATTGCTTGGCCCTACTCCAAGTCTTTTCCCATTACCCAGTGTCATCCCGTTCCCTACATGACTGAGTTAGTAATGACCTCAGGGTCATACTCTTCATCACTGACACTTACTCAGTCAGCTTAGAGAGACTGTCATAAGTTCAGGATGGTGCTTCAGTCTTGACTGTCATCAATGAATTCTCCTCTCATTGAGTTCATGTGAAGTGTATAATAACTAAGTACAAATCTAACCAAGACTAGCCTGACCACTAAGGCAAGTCATCTTTTCAGGGGTTTTGGGATCTAATCAAAACTGACATTTCCCCAACAGTATGGATAATGTTGCTGAGTTTACCTCAAAAGCTTTTACTGTTTACTGTATGGCACTGGGAATTAAAGTGGAGCATTCGATCCCTTACGTCCACACCCAAAATGGTCTTGCTGAGGCGCTAATAAAATACATTAAATTAATCGCTAGACCATTACTGATGAACTCAAACTTACCCACCTCATGCTGGGGGCATGCAGTCCTACATGCATCACATCTGATACAAATCCGTCCAACTGCATATAATGATCATTCCCCCTACAACTAGTGTGTGGGAAAGAATCTAACATTTCCCATCTACGTATATTTAAATGTGCGGTGTATGTTCCTATAACATTACCGAAATGTACCTCTATGGGCCCACAAAGGAAGCTAGGTATATACGTTGGATTTTACTCTCCATCCATCTTGAGATACCTAGAACCTTTGTCCGGGGATCAATTAACGGTCCGGTTTGCTGACTACATATTTGATGAAGATCACTTCCCGGCATTAGGGGGAGATCCGAATTTAATATTTAATGAATGCCGGGAACTTACGTGGAACGTAAGAGATCTTCGGCATCTAGATCCGCACACTAGTCAATCTGAACTGGAAGTTCAAAAGATCATTAACTAGCAACATTTAGCAAACAATCTTCCAGATGCGTTGTTGGTCCCGAAACGAGTAAACAGGTGTATGGGGGGAATACACATGTGGTTACAAATTTAAACTTCTTAAAAACTTATCAGGTTACTTCAGATAGTAACTCGTCAGTGGACTTTAAGTCTGCTGAGAATTACTTGTGAAAGCTTACTGAGATAATACCTCCACTGAAAGCACAAGACTTTCAGTTGAACTACTATCTAATTAGCTTTCAAATGCGGATTAGTGAGCCCTTTAGAAAACTCGTTTTACTTGATAAACTTTGAGTGGATAACACACACTAAGGAAATAGCAGAAAGTAAGTACACAAGATATAAAGTGGTTCAGAGATGAATCTCCTACGTCCACTGTCCTGATTAAACAGGAGAATTCCTTTCACTTGGAATTCCTTGTGTTATAGTGCCAAGGTGCACTGATCAATTAATCCTCTCTTAGGATGATTGATTACTAGGATAATTCCAGGTCCTAGTTCCCAAAACAAACCAGCTTTCAGACTGATACAAATAATCAGCTTACTAACACCACTTAACACTAACTCTCAACCTAACAACTGAGTAGGGTTTTGAGTAGGGTTTTGGTTCCAACTGTTGTGAGATAATCCTTACAGTTTAGCTCACGGCTTAGGATGGATTATCTCTTTCTAAGGTTTGGATAAAGCTTTTAAGCTTGGTTACAGAAGGCTTGTTAGGCTCTCTACAAATGTGAAACACTTGGGAAACAAAAGTAATTTCGAGTGCTTCTAAAAGGTTATGAATGTAGAGATAGCTTTGATCTTGTGAGTTTCCCGTGCATAGAACTGAGCACGTCCTTCTGTATTTATAGGCTTCCTTGAAAATCTTCCCGTTGGATTTGAATCTTCTCAAGTAAGTCTTCTTGTATCTGATTGGTTTAAACGACTCTTTTTGAAGCTTTAAGTGTTGGGATATAGGTTAGATATTTTGAAGATGTTAAAACAAAGAACTTGTAATAGGACTAGCTCAATCTGTTAGTCAGCTACAAATTAGTCTAGGTCTAGAATAGGTCTTTGGTTAAGGGGTAAGAAATCTTTGCAAACTAGATGAGGTGACTAGACCATAGCAGATGAGTCATCAGAGCAGATGAGTCACCAGAGCAGAGGAGTCTGACCAGAGGAGTCTGCCAGAGGAGTCTGACCAGATGAGTCTGATCAAAGGAGTCTGACCAGAGGAGTCTGCCAGAGGAGTCTGACCAGAGGAGTCTGTCAGAGGAGTCTGACCAGAGGAGTCTGCTAGAAGACCTCTTCCAGATGAGGTTCAGTGCAGAAATGTCACCAGACTAGACCAGACCAGACCATACGAGTCCTGACCAGATGAGGGAGATGGATTAGTTCACCCATCTAGAGGCTGCGTGTAATCTGGAGACAAGGAGATCTTGGAGTTTCATTGATGGAGAAGAGGCAATCTGGAGAGTCAACTGATAGGAGGATTGATTGATTGATTGGTGTCAATCTTGGAAGATCCAAAGAATGGAAGAGATCAATCAATCAATATAATCAATCTGTGATTGATTATATTCCTCCAATTATGGTTGTTTAAATTTCTAGCTTCCAACGGCTAGTTGATTCTCATAACTATAAATAGGAGTATTTTGGGTGAGTTCATTAGAGAGAGAAAAGAGTCGGGCAAGAGCACACAAAGCACACGAACTCTCCACTCACTCACCTTATTTATAAAAGCATTATATCCACTCTTTTAGGAGTTTTAGTTGGATCTTATAATCAACCTATTCACCTTGAAAGGTTGTTGTAAGCAAGTTGTACGAAGGAGCTGGTACTTCCTAATTCCAGTGGTTCGTGAGTAAGTTGGTTGGAGAGAAAGTCCCCTTTGGAGAAAGGGAGAGTGGACGTAGGACAAGTTGGTCCGAACCACTATAAATCCAGTGTTATTTACTTTTCTGCATTTAAGTTTTCTGCATTTTCTATTAGCACTTAATTTAAAAAGGGTTTTCATTAAAAATAAACTCAAAACGTTTCCGCTGGATAACCATTTTGGGACCAACATTAAGTCTTGTCAAGAAACGGCTGAAAAACCCATGCCTATTCACCAACTTTCTGGGGAAAGCTAGGGAAAGACTTTTGGTACTTGTCAGTCTGGGACAGGTCGGCTGTCAGTAGAGTACACCTACGTGTCATTTTTTCATTGGGCCGTTCAGTCTGCTTGCTCAGAATCCTGTCTTGCTTTAAGGTGGAACTCCTCTGAGAGAACCTTCTTATTCCTTCATTTATTGTAAGCTTCACTGAAATTCATTTTGCCTTGTTCCAACCAGATTAACTAACAGCTTTTAATGTGTTTAGCATTTAATATGCTTTGTTAGTTCTCATTAGTGGACCTTGGTCCTCTCCTGATGGCTTTAGTCTTAGTGAGAATGCCCTTAAAAAATATTCAAGACTTAGACTAATTCTCAGATCACTTGTCTTCAGCGGACTTCCTCTTCAGTGGACTTCTTTCTTCAATACACTCTAGAAGTTTATAACTGCACTTCAGTTCCTTAACATTTGAACTGAATTATCTAAGTACTAACTCTACTGAACATTTTACTTACAAATAACTTAGGAGGAATATTTTGGCATCTTAATCAAAACTTAAGTCTATACAATTTCCCAAAAATTTCCCCCTTTTTTATTATGCCGGAACCTATCTTATTACATATCTTCTTCCAGATGAGGTTCTTCAGATGACATAAAAAGTTCAAGGATTTTGTAAGTAAAAACATTCAAGTACATAAGCCTAAATGATAATGAGATATTATCTTGGGCAAAAACATCAGTAGAGTTTCATTCCATGAGAAATAAGATGAGTATAGTTACATGAAGTCTACTATCAAAAAGTTCAAACTTAAAACATCTGGGACTTATAAACAAATGCCCAGCAAAAATACTTAACTTCTTCAAATAGTTTCAAACAAAGGTTCAAGTCCATATTGTTTGAAGACTCTGATCTTCAGCTCATTTTTCCTTTCCATCATATCTTTTGTATGTCCTTTGAGACCAAGATTCTCACATAAGGATACCCACTCTTCTGTAATTCGCTCTCTGTCCACTGCTCCAGTTGCATCTTGAGGAGGCCAGTAGATGATCTGCTCAGGAGCCTTCAAGGCAAGATCTGGGAATTTATCATTCCAGGCCTCATTGATCTCAGGATAGAGCTTTGGGTATGCTTCAAACAACCATGAGTTGAACACTTCTTGAGCATTATCACTTCCCAATTCTCCACTGACATAAAAGGAATACACAAATTCCCTTTTTGCAGTTTTCCAAGCATCATTGAGTCTCTTGGGCACCCATGCATCATGGTAAGGAAACTTGGCCTTTGAGGGAGCTACCTTATCTTTCTTTAGCTTTGCAGCCCACCTTTGATAACTGTTTCTGAACTTCTTTGATGTGGACTTGTCAAAGGTAGCTAACCTCTCCTGCCTCTTCCTTTCAGCCAGCTCAGCAATGGTTTCCATCTTCCCAACAACCTTGTCTCTCCTATCTTACTGTTGAGCAGTTAGCTTTTTGGCTCTTTCATTCATACCCCCAGCCGCCTTGACTAGCTCAGTGAGCTCTATAACTCTAGTGGGGGCAGATTTTGGAGTTTCAGAAGAGATAGGATCAGGGTTTAGAATATGAAGTACCTCAAATGACTCAGTTGAGCTAGTGGACTTTGCAGCCAACCTCCTTGAGGTTATGGTCTTCTTGGCCACCTCTGCTGAGAGGACGTCAGTTGCCTTCCTTTTGGTAGTTTCCCCCTTCTGAGCAACTCTTTCTTCTTTTTCCTTCAGGTGAGCTTCCTTGAACTTTGATAAGTCTTCTGATGAGGTCTCCTTCCCTTTCTTGGCTTCAGCAATCTTCTGGGCCTCAGCATCTATCTTCTTTAGGGTGCTCTTGACTTGTTGGCCTCTTTCAAATTCAGGGGTCTCAAGAATGATATTCATTTTGTTCTTAGGGTCCAGCTTCATGTCCTTAGCACTTACCCTCTTTTCCCCCTTTCCGGAATTAATCATACATTCAGCCACAATTATGTTCAACTTCATCTGATCATGAGCAAGGGCCTTCAATTCAGTGGAGCAATGGTCAACTTCATCATCCAGCCTCTCCAAGGTTGCTCCAGCTGTTTGCCCAAAGTGACAAACTGGGCCAGCTTTTCATCAATTAAGATATTGGTCTTCTCCTGGGTAGGGAAGTCCTCTGCCGCCTTCTTCAATACTTCACTTAGCTTGGCTCCCAGCTCATCATGCTTTGCTTCAAACTCCAGTATTTTCTGGTTCCATAACCCTTCAACCTTCCCAGTGAGGTCAGCTGAGAAAGCCTCAACAGAGGACTTTAGGTTATTGGACACATTTTCCACAGACTCCTTCAGAAACTGAGCTCTGGCCTCTTCTTCTTTTTGCTCTAGTTTCTTCAGGCCCTCAATCACCAGCACACTTTGACCTTCAACCACATCCAGCACCATCTATTGTGAATCTTCAATCTTTAGGGTCAGGTTCTGAAGTGATTTGGTTGTGGATTCCATCATCTCATCTACATGGTCTGAGAGGATGACCATCTCATCCACTTCTTCTTATACAATTTCTTGAACATCCCTCAGTTGAGCTTGAAGAGAAGAAAGACTTTCATTTTGGAGTGAGTGAACAACATCTTTCAGTGGAGCTAGGTTGACTTGGACTAGGGGAACTTCATCAGTTTGTACACCTGCATGACAAACAATATTAGTCCTTTCCCCCTCTTTCTCATAACCTAAGTCTCCTGACACATCTACCTCCATTGCAACTCCCTCCTCCTCTCTCTTCTCACCTTTCTCACTCTCTTCTTTCTTTTCAACTAAATTCTTTTCAGCCAATTCATCCTTTACAGGAATGATTTCTCTTATCTCACCACTTACCACATCAGTTATTTCGACCTCATTTTCTTTTTCTTTCTCTTTTTCAACTCCATCAGAACCAGACACCTCAGCTGACTCCTTAGTCACCACTGAGGGCTGTTGTGGGAGAACTTCAGTAGACACCTCTACTGAGCTCTCATGTGACAAATTTTATGCCTCAGTATCTCTTGCCGAAGATACATCTTGGCTACTTCACCACCACTTTGCTGTGGTGAAGTACCTTCACCTTTCTCAGTCTCCCTCTCCTCCTCTTTCTCCTTCTCTCCTTCTTCTCCTTCTACAGCTTCTACCTCTTCATGTACCTTCTCAACTTCTTTCTCCTTCTCTGCCTCTCCTTCAGTGGATTTTTCCTCTTCTAGCCCTTTTTCTTGTTCTGCTTCTTCTCCTCCTCCACTCTTCTTCTCCTCAGCCAGTTTGTCCAAAACCAGACTCTGAAAGATCTTCTCATCACAGAGAAGTCTGGTTTTGGTCATCCCAGAAAACTTCATCACCTCCATCTTCTCCTTCTTCAATTCATCGGCATTGCTGCCTCTGACAGTCATCACGATCTCACCCAATCTCCTGTCTTTGAGCTGGACAAGGAGTCTTAGTCTCATAAACATTTCTTTTAGGGTGGGGTACCCATCATGCTCAGGATATATAGACTCCAAGGAGTAGGCCACCTCATCCTTAAGAGTATCCAAGAAAGAGTACTCTTCTTCATCGTTTGAGGGTAGGGAAGGGGTAGGGGATCTGATATCTGTGGGCTCTTCCGAAATGGACTCCAGGTGAGTAGTATGGGTTTCAGGAGGATTAGGTTCAGAGGGGGTTTGGGGTTGGGGTTCAGATGGGTTTTGTTCAGTGGGGTTTGAGGGAATGGGTTCAGATGGGGTTGAGGATGCCTCAGCAGATGCCTCAGAGGGGGTGGTAGTTTGGGATCCACTTTCAGGCTGTTGAGAGCCTTCAGTGGTAGTTTTGGCAATTTTGGAGATTTTCTTTATTTTTACAGGTGTTCTGGGCTTGGTTTTGGGTTTGATGGGGGTAGGGGCAGGTGCATTTGAGTCAGACTCAGTTGAAATAACATTCGGAGAAGAGTCAGGGTTACCTGATGAAGACTCATCAGTAGAGTTTGTGACTCTGACCTTCTTAGAGGCACTTTCCTTCTCAGCCTCAGTAGACCTCTTCTTCTCTTTCTTTGAGGCCTTTTCTGCTACCTCCTCCTTATGCAATGTGTTGGTCCCGGTACAAGACTGAGGAATACGTGTATGGGGGGGAATACACGTATTCTAATTTTTCAAACTTAAAACCTTACTGAGTCCCCTTTACTCAGAGTGATAAAGAACTGGGAAATGATAACACACCTACAGACTACACTTGGTGCGGGTCAGTTGGCTAACTATAAATTTAAGTTCAGTGCGGAAATGTGTGAGCCCTGATAGTTTAAAGTCTTGTTTAGTTTGTTTTCTGAAAACCTTGGTTACTTTACTCAGAGTAGTGATTAGTAGGGCATTGCTCTTTTTGAGGATTCAGGTTGATTGATTCAAGCCTGATAAGATGAATGCTATGAATGAATAATTAATAAGGCAAGTATGCACAATATCAAAGCAATAAGAACACAGGGAGTTTAACATGGTTCAGAGACTCAAGCTCCTACGTCCACGGCCTGATTTAACAGGAAATCCACTCAAGGGATTCTTGTTTTTAACTTGCCAAGGTGCACCAAGATCAGCTACCTCACTGGCCTATACAAACTCCCTACTAACTCACTACCAACTTACTTCCAACAAACCTAACTTAGGGTTTTGGTTTCAGTTTGGATTCCAACTAAGTTGAGACTATCCTAACAAGGCAAAGCTATGCTAAGGATTGGATAATCTCTCTAAGCTTAAGATAATGCTAATATGCTCTTTGGAATACAGAATAACTCTCAATAGCTAAGAAACACTTGGGAAATTTAGATGGTTTCGAGTGCTTCTTTTAAAGACTGAATGCTTTGAGTGCTTGAGAGTTTGAGTAATTTCTGGCTTGGAAATTTCTCGTAACCTTAAATGGGTTCAAGGCCTTCTGTATTTATAGGTGATTTGAAAAACTATCCGTTGGAGAGATAGTCTTTCTTGTCATTTATGTAGAGTGGCTCAAACGGACATATCTTCATGCATCAGCCGTCCTTTACATGGAATTAGGTAGTTGCATTAAATGCACATTAAATGCTTGCCCGTTGAGCATGCAGTCTGAAGTCAGTCTTCTGTCAGGTTCCGTATGAGCGTGTCCTTCCTGGATTGGTCCACGTCATCAGGTTGGTGAGAATGTCAGAACTTATTCCTAGGCTTCAGGCTTGTCTTATTAAGTTCTTTTTGTCTTGAGCTCACTGGTCTTGTCCTGACGCTGACATTCCTTTTGCATTGTTTGGCTCTACTCCAAGTCTTCCCATAAACTCAGTATTATCCTGTTCCCTTCAAGACTGAGTTAGTAATGACATCAGGGTTATACTCTTCATCACTGACACTTACTCAGCCAGCTTAGATGACTGCCATAAGTTCAGGATGGCAAACTTCATCTTCAGGCTCTTGTCTTGAATATCATCAGTAAGTGCTCCTCTTACTGAGTACATATAAAGTGTAAAATGACTAAGTACAAATCCTAACCAAGACTAGCCTGACAAAGACAAATAAAGGCAAATCATCTTTTCAGGGGCTTTGAGATCTTAATCAAAACTGACAATGTCCCAACAATTTCCCCCTTTTTGATGATGCCAAAACACTGAAAAGATTCTCAAAACACTTAGAGGAAATAAGAGATCCTATTTATAAGATAAGTCAGTGTTAGAATAATTCTTGATAAAATACAGAATTTAAATAACAGCCAAAAAGGCAATGAGTTTTTGTCTGTGGGCAAAAGTAATAGATTTCATTGAATGATTTGCAAGTGGTTACAATGAATCTAATCTATTACAAAGAGGCAGTGAACACCTAGACTAATCTCATTTCAAGTTTGAGTTCATATCCTGCATAAACTCTTGCCTTCAGCTCGTCAACAGTTCCAGGTTGGTTCACAAACCTTCAGCCTTCACAATCTTCAACACTTCAGTTATAAAGGTCTTTGTGTCATGCTTTCCAGTTCCAGGAACTAAGGGAGGTGAACAAATCACGAATTCAGGAGCCTTCACTTGGACTTGAGTTGTTTCAGCCTCCTCCAAGATCTTTTAGATCAGCTCAGGATGATTGTCCATCATGTAGTCAGTGAAATGGGCATTGATATCTTCAGTGTCGCCCCACTTCTTCACCACGTACCATAACTTCACAAACTCATCCCTTGCGTCAGCCCAGAATTCCTTCAAAGCCTCAGAGATGAACTCATCGACATATGCTTCCCTCTGACCTGATTCTGGCCTTCTGACTTGAAGAATTGTTGACTTCATGGCTGTTGGCCTCTTTCTGTACTTCCTAGGCTCAGACTTCGCCTTCTTCCTCCTAAGCAAACTGATCATCGCATCATCGAGTTCCCTCTGTTGCAAATTGGTCAGATCGGTTAGCTTCTCCACCTTCTTCTCCAAGATGCACATTTTCTCCTTTTGAGCAATCTCAGCCCTGCGCTCAGCCTCAGACTTCTCAGAAGGAGTCCCCCATGCCTCAGCGCATAACTCCATCACCGTCTCCGCAGAGTAAGTGATTGGATTTTTTCTCATATGAACTTGGGGAGACTTCTGAGTTGCCTCAGCTGGTTTGGAAAGATGGATTTCCTTGGAAGGTTCATCAGTCTTTGCCCTCTTTGCAGCCTCAGCCCTCAGCTTTGCAGCTTCGGACGCATCTTCAGCTTCGGCCGCTGCCAGCCTGGCTGACTTCCTCACTCTGAGTACATTCCCCTCAGAGTTGCCTCAGGATCAGCTTCAACCGTTTCTCCACGGTTGACTGCCTTAGATGCCTCAGGACGGGATCTTTTCTTCTTCCTTTCCCCCTTTTTGGCATCATCATCGGCCTGGGATGGGAGTGCTTCTGCTCCACTGTTGATGACGAAGGAGGCTAGAGATTGAACTTCCAAAACGCCCTCCTTCAACATCTCAACTCCCGTGGCAATCCCAGTGCCTGCATAAGAAACTGAACTAATAGCAGCTTTCAATTTCTTCTCAAAGACCTTCATGTTATGTTGGAGACTTTGTTCAGCCTTGGTGATCCTTTCCTCCACCTTCAAGGAGTCACCGCTGACTCTGCTAGCTTCAGTCAGAATCTTCGTTGATTCTTCAGTGGCCTTAGCCAGAATTTCTGCAACGGATTGCGAGGTCTGAGCTATCCTCCCTGACTCCAGCTCCAGCTTGGATGCTGAGTCATTCATGGCTTGAGTGAAGAGTGCTCCAGCCTGAACTACAAGCCTCTCCACTGCCTGATTTAGCTTTTCTTCCCTAAGAGTATCCCTCTCATCAAGTTGTTTGAGGTTCTGTCTCACCATTTTCTTTGTGCGCCTCCTCTCACTCCTTACTGACTTGGCCGTGTCAGTCATTGTGCGCTTCAACAAAATCAGCTCCTTGTTCGCAAGAGTGTTGTATGCTGACTTTGTCCACCTGATGTGCTTAGCCAGGGCCTTGGCTTCTTCCTCCTTCTCAGCTAGATTTTATGTAGTCTTTTCCTTCTTCACCTCGACTATGCTGGTGAATTCAGCGCGACCGACCCCAGTGATAAGCACATCTTCATCTCCATCAGCGGCCTCGTCAATGGCTGATTGCTTTCCCTTGGCAGCCCCTGCATCCTCAGTCCCCTCTTCAGGGTGCACTGAAGGCAGTTGAGAAGAAGTCATAGCCGCCTGCTCAGGCTCAGCTAAGCTATCTTGAACTTTGGGAACAAGTCCCTCAGAACTAGGAGTCTCCTTTGATGGCTCAACATCCTCATCCTTTGTCTCAGGGCAGGGAATCCCTTCATCGACAGATGTCTCATCGGCGACTGAGATGTTCACAACATCCTCAGCCGTTAGTCCACCCTTGGCACCAACGTCTTTTGCACCTTCCCCCTGAGTTTGAGACTCAGGGATCATAAGATCCACCTCTCTTGTTGTCTCCTCCACAGCCTTTTCCACAGCTCCACCTTGAGCATCCTCATCATCATCCCTATCTTTCTCCTCATCTAAACGGATGTCAGCCTTCGTCTTGGACATCATCTCGGCCACCAGTTGCTTCAAATTGTCGAAGTTTAGGAGTTGAAGCCAACTAGTGAGGCCAAAGTATGTACACAGCCTTGCCTCCTCTGACTCCCAGTGCTCCCAGCCACGAGCATCGACCAGCAAATATTGTTCTTGCATATTTGACTATTTAAACTCCAGCCACACTTTCAATTCAACAACATTCGCTAGCAGTTCCTTAAATCTATTCAGCTCGGGCCAGCACTTAGCTGCCCACTCCGTGGCATTCCCCCTGAGAGTGTTCTCCAGGATGTTACCCACCAGGTTCTCATCCAACTCCTCCTCCTCCTGCATTTCTAGGAAATCATCCTCTACAGTTGGTAAGGATTTGGGGCAATCTTTGGGATTGGGGTATGACGGGAAGTCTGCGGGATTGGGAAGGTTTGGCTCATGTGTAGGTGAGTTTGATGGCACTGACTCTATTGGGATGTTTGGCTCTGAAGGTGTTTGGGTTGGTTGGGATGTTGGGTCAGGATTGGAAATGAGTTCAGGGTAATTTGGTGATTGGGTGGGGTTGATCTCAGGCTGCAAAATCTCAGCCATCTCGATCGTGGTTCTAACTACCTCCAGGTCAGAGGCTCTAGGAGAGCTTGACTCCTCCCTCTCACTAATCTCGGGCAGGCTCTTTGCCGGGGATTTCTTAGGTCCCTTTCTTAAACGTTTCAATGACCTCGCTCCCTGATCCTTCTCTTCCCTGACGTCATCGTCAGTTCCCTCAGCCTCAGACTCGGCTCTCTTGGGATCCGACTCAGTCCCTTGCCTGGTGCTCTTCCCTGACAGCACCACCCTTACCTTCTTCTTCTTCTTCTCAGCCTTCTCAACATCAGGCTGAGCCTCCTCTCTCTCTGCAACAACCTCCTCCTCAACCTCCTTGCTCCTTTCAAAGAGCTCATCCACCTTCTCAATGAGACTGGTAGCCACCTTCTTGGCCTTCCCAGCTGGCTTTTTGGCCTGACCCTTTGCCTTAGCATTGAGATCAGTCAGCCCTAGCATTGAGTAAGTGTCACTCAGTGAAGTAAACATCACCTTCTTGGAGGAAAGATTGTCCTTAAAGTTGAAGATGTACCCATGGCAGGCATGAGCAATTAGGATGGACATCTTCGTTCCGAAGGGCAGGATGGCACCAATAGATATGTGCTTCTTGTCATCATCCTGCTTCAGTTTGTCCAGTCCAGCCTGATGGAGTTGATCAAGGAAGAACTGCTCCCAGTTTGCTTCCACACCATTAACTATTGCCCCCATAATCCTCAGCTTGGGCAAGCTCAACTGATCATGAGAGCCTGTGGATCCCATCACCACCTTGGACACTAAGTCCACAAGAGCCCTGTACTCAGGCTTCGGGGTGCTCTTGTTTTGACGGGCTCTGAACTTAGAAGAGTCAGTCTTGGTCCACTTGCCCAGAAATTCTCCCTCCGAATTTTCCTTGTAAAATCTGGGATTGATTCCTGAGGAAGGCAAATCAAAAACCTCTTTAACTGCCCTCCTAAGGTCAATGGTGACTACTTCTGAGGTGTAGAAACGCTCGCCGTCGACGTCCTTCTCTCCCGTCGGCTTGAGGGCGGTCATCTTTGTAAAAAGTTCCCCCTTTCGCAGGAACATGTTGAGGTAGGCTTCCACGACTGCTCTTGGAAGCACGGAGATTGGGCGCATTTTGAAATATGTTTCCAACCCAGCTTTGGAGATCCAATTGAAAACAGGTTTGATCTCCTCCACCGTAAGACAGATGCCTTCCATGGAGATGACTTGCTCCATGTGTACCAGCTTGTTGTTGACAACATCCTCAAGCTTGTCTGTTGTCCAGTTGGAATCAAGAAGTGCCATTGAATTTGAAAAGGAAGAGAGATTTTTAGGAGATCTGTGAGTGCTTTGAGCAAGAGAGAAAGCTCAGTGTGCAGATGTGCTTTTGTGTTTGCGTAAAAACCCCAAATGGCATTTTAGATTGATTTGATTAAGTCAGTTACTCAGACGTGGGGTTGAGATGAATTCCTGAATTCGAAAGGTTTTGAAATTAAGGGCTAGGATTAATCTCATCATCAATCAAATACCCATGTCAGTCATATTCCGTATAAAATGGACACGTATGTGAAAAAGTAACTGAGGCATTAAATGCTTCCCTGCGCGTGGGTTTAAATATGAAAAGGCGCATTTTTAATGAAAACTAAATGCATTTAATGAAGATTTTTATGACGAAGGACTCAGGGAGACGCTTGGAATTCATAAGGGTCAGGATAGAGCTCATACCTGTCAGGGAGACATTGTAGTTCCCTGATACCTCGCTGAGTCAAGTCTGGCCTGAGTTCCCCCTAAACCCTATACTAACTGCTCTCCCAGATCTAAAAGCCCTAACTCCACTGACAGTTCCATAAACCTTGCTTCAACCAAAGGCTTAGTCAAGATGTCAGCTCTCTGCCTGTCAGTGTGAATCTTCTCCATCCTAACATCCTTCGTCTCCACATGATCTCGAATGAAGTGATGCCTAATATCCACATGCTTGCACCTTGTGTGAAGCACTGGGTTCTGAGTAATTGCTATAGCACTATTGTTGTCACAATAGATTGGAACCTCATTAGCAAATACCTGGTAGTCCCTCAACTGTTGCCTCAACCATAAAATCTGAGCACAACAACTACCAGCAGCCATATGCTCAGCCTCAGTTGTGGATGTTGCAATAGAATTTTGTTTCTTACTAAACCACGAGATCAACTTACTTCCCAAAAACTGACATGTCCCTGACGTTGATTTCCTATCAATCCTACAACCTCCATAATCTGCGTCTGAATAACCTGTCAGTTCTATGTTGTCATCTGAAGGATACCATAGTCCCATATTGATTGTCCTTTTCAAATACTTAAGTATCCTCTTAGCAGCCTCCAAATGACTTCTCTTGGGATCAGACTGATACTTAGCACATACACCAACTGCAAACGTAATGTCAGGACTACTTGCAGTCAGGTACAATAAGGAACCTATCAGCCCTCGATACTCAGTCTGATTTACTGAAGTCCCTTCAGTGTCAGGATCCATCTTCCAATTTGTGTTCATAGGGATCCTGGCTGGATTGCTGTTCTGAACACCAAACTTATGAATCAAGTCTCTTGTATACTTGACCTGATTGATGAAGATATCTTGATCAGTCTGCTTGACCAGCAATCCTAAAAAGAAGTTCATCTCTCCCATCATTGACATCTCAAATTTACCAGTTATCAACTTAGAGAATTTCTCACATAACTGATGATTTGGTGATCTAAATATTATATCATCCACATAAATCTGAACCAAGAGAATGTCATCACCTTCAGTGATCCTGAACAAGGTCCTATCCACGGTTCCTTTCTTGAACCCATGGTCTGTCAGGAATTGAGAGAGGGTATCATACCAAGCTCTAGGTGTTTGCTTAAGTCCATATAGTGCTTTCTTCAAATGATATACTATATCTCCAACCTCAAACCCGAGAGGTTGTTCAACATATACCTCTTCATTGAGTACACCATTCAGGAAGGCACTCTTGACATCCATTTGATACACCTTGAACTTCTTGTATGTTGCATATGCAACGAACAACCTGATAGTTTCCAACCTAGCCACTGGAGCAAAAGTCTCATCATAGTCTATTCCTTCAGACTGATAATATCCTTTTGCAACCAGTCTAGCCTTATTCCTTACTACAACACCATTCTCATCCTTCTTGTTCTTAAAGACCCACTTGGTACCAATAACACCTTGATGCCTAGGTATATCAACCAGTTCCCAAACCTAATTCCTTGTGAACTGATTCAACTCCTCTTGCATGGCAATGATCCAGTTCGAGTCAGTGAGAGTGTTGGTCCCACTAGTTAGATTAATTGCGGAAGCTTAAGTTAAATATCTTTCAAATTCTTTTTACAAGAGCACAAAAACCAATAAGAGAATAAGTAAATGAAAGCAATAAAGAACACAGGATATATAGTGGTTCGGATTTGAATATCCTACGTCCACTCTCCCTTGTATCCAAGGGGTCTCACTATCAACCAACCAACTCACTTACTCACTGGAATTGGGAAGTACCAGTTCCTTCTTACAATTCCTTTAGATCTAATCACAATCTAAAGTAGGCTACCTTCAACCTTATCTTAGAGATGAACAGGTTAAGGTCTAATAACTCCTTGAGAGTGAATATGAATGAAAGAACAATAAGAGTGCTAAAAGTGATTATCAAAAGCTTGGATGGACTTATGCGCGTAGGGTGTCTCTAGAGCTTTTTCTTGTACTGCACTCTCGTATTTATAGAGGGGATTAGGGTTAGCCGTTGGAGAGCTAATCCAATCAGATCCTCTATTTAAGGAAGCTTCAATCAATTAATTCCCTAATTGATTGATTGGGTTGGTGGGATCCTTGGATTGATTGACTTCAAGACTTTCCAATCCTGATCTTGTTGACTTGATTTGAATCACCAACGGTCAAATGCTTCCTCTGCCAAACTCTGATTCTCTCCAGAGAAGGCAAGACCAGACACCAGGCAACCTCAGTGTCTTCTGGTCCTGATCTGGTTAACAACCAGAATACCCAGTAGAAACAGGGGATCAAACTGAGCATCTTTTGTTCTACCAGACTCGTCTGGTCTGGGGAAGATCCTCTGCCTCTGGTCTGATCTCATCTGGTGAAATCTTCTGGTGTAGTCCTCTGGTGGAATCCTCTGGAGGGGTCTTCTGGTGACTCTTCTGGTGAAGTCTTCTGGTCTGGCAGTTCCCCCTAGACTAAGTCCTAAACTAGATCATCATCTGGCTAACAGGTCCAGATGGTCATATTACATCTTCTGGTTTGTTTTAACTCATCAAAACTATACAATAATTTTATCCTAACAATTTCCCCCTTTTTGATGAAGTTAAAACACTACCAGAACTGATCAAAACAAGAGACTTAAGCAAGAAAACAATAAAGGATAAGACCTTAGAATAGATCTTATCAGGCAAACAATTAAGACAACAAGAGGTTGTCTTTTGAACAGAGAAGATATGATATTTTCATTAATAATAAGGACAAGATGATTACAAATTACATTGAAGTTCAGAGTCATATTCTATGCATATCCCCTGTTTTCCTTGGGCACAAGGAACAAGTCAAGGAACCTATCCTGGACGGCCTTCAACTCTGCAGAAGATGTTGGAGTGAAGTTCACCAACACCTTTGTCTTGTACAGTCTATTCAGCTCAGCCCAATCAACCTGGTCTCCTACCATGGGAGTGTTGAGATAAGTAAACTCAGGGGCAGTCACCTCCAGGTTGAACTCAATGGTAGAGTCCATCAATTTCTTGTACAACTCTGCATCATAAGCTTGCATCCAGGTGTGGAAGGTTCTGTTGATCAGCTCATCATCCTCTGGTGCTGGCCTCTGGATATAATGTTGGATGAACCAGAGAGTCTTTGCCTCTTTCCATTTCTCAATCAAGGGCACATGCACAGTAGAGTCAAAAGACCCTTCTGTCCTGAGAGGCAGAATGTTCATCACCTCAATAGGAGCTTTCCTCCTCTGGCTAGATCCACTTGCACCAGAAGGAGCACCAGCTTCTCTGCTCTTCTTGTTTTGCCTCCTAACATATCTGAGCCTCTGCTCTTCATCTATGTTCTTCCTGATCCTTGCCTGCTTCTCCTCTGGAGTCTCTTCCTTGTATCTCTTTTGTGCTACTTCAACAACAGTCTCCAGGAAGCTCTTCTTGACTCTCCTGATCTTCCTCTTTGCAGGTCCAAAGATTGAAATGGGATTCTGCTCTGCTTCTGACTCCTCTTCTGTAGCAAGCTGCTTAGCCATGGAAAGTGATTTGAACTCCTCTTTTTTCTTCTTCTGCAGCTCTGCCTGGGCCAAGGTGTTCTCCAGCAGGTCCAGACGAGCTCCATGGCTAAAAAGAGTTTCATTTGTGGTTTTCGCCAGATCAGTTCTGGCCTTCTCTTTCCCCTTTTTAACTTCATCAAGGAGGGGCTCCACTACCTGCCTTATAAGATCAGGCAAGGCAGTGTTGGAGGAAGAGTGAAGATCACGCAGCTGCTTTGCCTCCTCCAGGTAGGCTTTGGATTCAACAACAAGCCTTTCCTGCTTCTCTAACATCTCCTGGAGGGAGTCCTTCAACTTGGCAGTCTGGATCATCTGGCTGGCCATCTCAACTTTCAGCACAGAGACTGGCCTCATCTGTTCCAGCACGTGCTCTTGGAGCTGCTTCTGGTTGTGCATAACATCCAGCTTTACAAATAGGCCATTAGCTTTGAATGAGACCTTGACTTCTGCCAGAGTGGACTTGATTTGCTTCAGGAAAGTCCTCCTCTCCTGCCTGATCTGATGCTCTATCATAGCAGGGGCCATGTGTTGAATTGCTTTGGAGAAGCACCCAATCTACATGATTTGCTCGTTGAAGAAGGCTTTCATATTCTGGAGCACGGCAGGAGACATCTCAAAGTCTTCCTCATCAGAGTACAACTCTGGAGGGAAGACAAAGTGAGGCCCAAACTTGTAAGTGGGGCCCTCTGGAGTGAGCATTACCCCTTTCTGGATGAGCAGGGTGTGAATCAAGACTTTAGCTGCACCAGGGGTCTCCAGCTCTGCTGGGTTCTGAATGTTCATCCTCTGCTTCAGCTCAATCTCCCAAGCAGTGAAGTTGGAGGGACCCATTTCCTCAAGCAAAAGCATCAGGTCCTCCACATCTTCAAGTCTGGCCTTGCTCCAGACCTTGGCATCAGTAAGCTCTGCCAGAAGTGGTAAGTGCTCCAGAAGAACTGGGAAATGCTCTCTTAGCCAGAGCTGAGCACTTACACTCATACTCTGCCTAATGGGACCCATTTCTGCAGAAGAGAAAGTGAAGGGTTTGGGCCCAGAGGCAGAGGAGGAAGGTGCTAAGTTAGCAGGCTCAAGTGAAGCTTCCTCATCTTCACTATCATCGCTTGTTAAACAGGTGGGAGAAGGGGGAGGGGCAGGGAATCCCAGAGCTATAGAAATGGTTGGGTCCTGGTCTGTGTGGATTTGGGGAGGGGTAGGATTTTGAGAGGTGGAAGTGGAAGGAAAGGGTTGCTCTGCACCAGAAGAAGATGGGATCTCTGGTACAGAAGGTGGGATGGGAATTTGTGATGTGGAAGTGTTTGGGAGGGGAATATCTGCACCAAAAGAGGTTGATGGCACCTCTGGTACAGAAGCTGGGGGAGTGGGATATGTGTTTAAAGGTATTTGGGAAGGTGGGGGAGAAGGTGTTTGAGGGATGGCTGAAGTAGTGAATGTTGGGGTGTCTGGGAGAGTCTGCTCTGGTGAAGATAAAGGAACACCAGGAGCAGATGATATGGGTTGTGTTTGGGTGTCTGGTGGGGAAGTAGTAGGGGTAACAAGATTAACATGAGCAGGGGAGGGAATAGAGGATGAGATGGAAGGGTTTACCTCTGCTGAGTCAACATCAGCAGGCACAACAAACTCTGGAGCAGAAGCATCCTCCATCATCTGAGAGGCTTCATCAATAGCCTTCTCCAAAGCCTCTCCAAGATCAGAGTCAGAGTCTGACTCTTGAAGAATGGCTCTCTTGGCCTTGGATCTCTTCTTAAGAGGTTCAACCTCTTCTTCCTCTTCTTCCTCTGATGGCTCATCCACCAGAAGAGTTTTCTTGGCCTTCCTGCTAGTTCTTTGCTTCTTAGCAGAGCCTTTCTTAGCCTCCTCTGGCCTCTTCCTCTTGGCTGCTCCAGCCTTCTTAGTAGCCTCAGCTACTTCACCCTTCTTCTTCAGAATATTCAGAAGGGGAATCTGGTCCTCCTCCGAGGAACCAGAGAAGACAACTGTTGAAGAACCAGTTGCTCCAGCAGCTTGCTTTGAACTCTGTTGCTTCTTCTGCTGTTTTTGCCCCTTAGCAGGTGAGGGAATGGCTTGAAGGGGAGGGGCAAGAATAGCTTCTTCTCCATCAGAATCAGGATGGCCATGAAGAGGACCATCCTTAGAAAATAAAACCTTGGATTTGTGAAATCCTCTACACCAAGACTCCTTCCATTTCTTCTCTGGAAGCAAGGAGTCCAAAATCAGGGTCAGTTTCGTTCCCAACGAAACATTAGCAGTAAAGTAGTATTGCAACTCCCCTGGTTGTGAAGGGCAAGCCTCCTTCTTCACCTTCAATCTGTTTTTCCTCAAAACATCCCAAAAGAATTCAGCCCAATTGCACTGAACTCCATCATACAGGGCACGCATCACACACATCCTGCCATTGAAAATGGCATCCGTGCTGTGATTCTCACACATCAGCACCTTCACCACAATGTCAAAAAGAACCTTGAATTTCTGCCTCAAATGCTTATCAAGAAATCCTTTCGTGATGTTCTGACAAGAGGATCGAGCAAAAATCTTGAAAGAACCAACAACATCATCCTCCTTGTAAGTTAAAGGGTCCACACCTTCTGCCGAGATGTTCTCAAAAAGCACACATAAATCCTGCTTGGAAAACACCAGATCTTCTTTGTCAATCTTCGAAGAAATGTGATCTTTATGAATCTTCATACGGACCAGAAACTGGGCCGCATAACCATCTAGAGTGCGAAAATCTGGGGACTGAGGAGATCAACTTCTCCACTCCGGACCTTCTTAGTAGCTCCAAAATAGCCAGTGCAGATGGGTTCTTGGTGGTGTAGAAGTCAACCACCATTTCTGTCTTCAGTTTCTTCATCATCAGTTCATGATCGAAGTTGCACGGAGGGGCCATTTCTGTGAGAGAGAGAGAAAGAGAAATACTTCGCAGAGAGAAGTTAGGGTTTTGAAAATATGGAAATGTGAAAAGACAAATTGAAAAGAAATTTGATATAAATAGGGCAAGACGCGTGGCTTGATTAATAAATAAAGTGTAAACGCGTGTAATAGCAAATTTAATTTAGGGAACAAAATCAATTTTTGAATTGATTGACATATTGCACATTGATTAAATCTGATGGCCACGATGAAAGGCGAGATACAGATTTAATCTGGTGCGTAGGCGTGGTCATTGGGACTGGGCATAAAGGGGTTTTTGTGGCAGTCAAGAGAAAAAACGAAATGATTACCTAGGCCCTATACCCTAGTCTTAAATACACCCCGAAGTTGAAACGTTTTGAGTGTACTTACTAATTTGAAAAGTGTATCCCAATGATCAGAGGCCAGAGAAGTAAAAGCATACTTGTCACCTGATATTGTAACCAGATGATACCACAGCTAGTTTGGTGTTACATCTCCTCTGATGGAACCCATCTGGTCCTGGTCAGAGAAGACTTTGGCCTTTTCTGGAATCTGACTCAGCACCTCATCTGGGACAAGTGTCACCTGGTGCATACCTCATCTGGAGATATAACTTCTCTGATATGTCTAATCTGCAGGTATGTTAGTTTTAAATAACAAAGAATATGCAGTAAGATTTAAATAAAGGATACTTCTCTGATGTTCCCCCTAAAACAAATCTGTCTCTAGATCCAACAATCCCAACTCAAAAGCTAACTCTCTGAATCTGGTCTCAGCCAAAGGCTTAGTTAATATATCTGCTCTCTGCTTCTCTGTTGCAATCTTTTCCATCCTTATATCTCCCTTCTCAACATGATCTCTGATAAAATGATGCCTTATATCAATATGTTTACACCTGGTATGAAGAACTGGATTCTGGGTGATTGTTATTGCACTATTGCTATCACAGAAAATAGGAATATCCTTGGCTCTAATCTGGTAGTCCCTAAGCTGTTGACTAATCCAGAGTAGTTGAGAACAACAGCTCCCTGCAGCCATGTACTCTGCTTTTGTTGTTGATGTAGCAACTGAAGTCTGCTTCTTAGAAAACCAGGATACCAATTTATTCCCTAAAAATTGGCATGTTCCACTTGTAGATTTCCTATCTATTCTGCATCCACCATAGTCTGAATCTGAATAACCACTCAACTCTAAGTTGTCATCTGCAGGATACCATAATCCTAAGTTCACTGTTCCCTTAAGATATTTCAATATCTTCCTAGCTGCTTCCAAATGACTCTTCTTGGGATTAGCTTGAAATCTGGCACACACTCCTACAGCAAAAGTAATATCTGGTCTGCTTGCAGTCAGGTACAGAAGAGAACCAATAAGTGCTCTGTACTGAGTCTGGTCCACACTCTCTCAAGACTCATCTGGATCCATGTTGAAATTTGTCATCATAGGAATCTTGGCTGCTTTGCTAGATCCTACTCCAAATTTCTCTAACATGTTTCTGATGTACTTTGCCTGATTTATGAAAATTCCCTTCTCTGATTGCTTAACCTGCAAACCTAAAAAGTAATTCATTTCACCCATCATGGACATCTCAAACTGACTCTGCATGAGATCACCAAACTTCTCACACAGCTTCTTGTTAGGGGATCCAAATATAATGTCATCAACATATATTTGGACCAGAAGAATGTATTTTCCTTCTTCTTTCCTAAACAAGGTCCTATCAATCTTACCTTTAGTAAAACCATTGTCCAGAAGAAATTGAGATAGAGTGTCATACCATGCTCTGGGTGCCTGCTTCAGCCCATAAAAGAGCTTTTTTAAGCTTAAACACCTTGTCACCTTGTTCAAAACCAGGAGGTTGTTCCACATACACTTCCTCAATGAGAATCCCATTAAGAAAGGCAGATTTCACATCCATCTGGTATACTTTGAACTTCATGTGAGCAGCATATCCTAAGAACAATCTGATGGCTTCTAGTCTGGCAACATGAGCAAATGTCTCATCATAGTCTATTCCTTCAGACTGAGAATAGCCCTGAGCCACTAGCCTTGCCTTATTCCTAGTAATGACATCATTCTCATCTTTCTTATTCTCGAAAACCCACTTAGTGCCTATCACCTTTTGATGTCTTGGTCTGTCTACCAGCTCCCAAACATCCTATTTGGTAAATTGATTCAACTCCTCCTGCATTGCAACAATCCAATTTGAATCTTTCAGTGCCTCCTTGATGTTTTTGGGCTCAATCAGGGACACATAGCAACTGAATAAGGCAGCTAAGTTAAGAGTTCTCCTAGTCTGGACACCCTTAGTTGGATCTCCTAAGATCAGGTCATTGGGGTGATCAACCAGGGTCCTCATTCCCGTGGTCTTGCCTGGTTGATCATCTTCTGCAGTACCTTGGTGATTATCACCTCCTGCAGAAGAGCTTCCCCCTACAGGAGTTTCAACCTCTTCTGGTTCTGCTCCTTGTGAAGGCTTCTACTTCAGAGAACCAGGAGATGGGTCATCATCTGAATCTGAATCAAGAATAGGTGGATTGACTTTGATTACTCTGGGTTTAGTCTGATTCTGTTTCTCATCAAAAGACTTTGAGTCCACCTTGCACTCAAAAGCAGATTCATAAAAAACAACATGAGGTGTTTCCTCCACACAAAGTGAATTCTTATTAAAAACTCTAAAAGCCTTACTGGTGCTAGAATATCCTAAAAATATTCCATCTGCCACTTTAGCATCAAAAGTTTTTAATTTAGATTTCCCATTGTCATGGATGAAACACTTACATCCAAATACATGAAAGTATGAAACAGATGGGGTTTTACCTTTCCATACCTCATATGGAGTCTTATTATGTCTATGGGCAATTAGGCATCTATTCTGAGTGTAGCAAGCTGTATTAATGGCCTCTGCCCAAAACCTTTGTGGAGTGTTGTACTCTGCCAGAAGTGTTCTTGCAGCTTCTTTGAGAGTCTTATTCCTCCTTTCTGTTATTCCATTTTGTTGGGGTGTTCTGGCAGCAGATGTCTCATGAAAAATTCCATGGTCCTTGCAGTAATCTGCAATGTGTGAATTCAAAAACTCTGTCCCTTTATCACTTCTGATTCTGACTATGCTCTGGTTCTACTCATTCTGAATCTGCTTGAAGAATTCTGGCAGCTTAGTGATAGTTTCATTTTTCATAAACAAGAACACTACCCAAGTGTATCTTGAAAAGTCATCTACTATCACCAAGGTATACTTCCTTCCACTGAAACTAAGAGGAGAAACAGGTCCAAACAGGTCCATATGAAGTAGTTGAAGTACTCTGGTTGTGGTTGTGCTCTGGACATCCTAAAGGAAGTCTTGGGTTGTTTACCCTTCTGGCAGGAACCACAAACCTGATCCTTCTTAAACACTTCATTAGGAAGACCTCGAATAAGACCTTTTCTGGCAATCTTATTCAGTGTTTTGAAGTTAAGATGACACAATCTCTTGTGCCAAATCCAGCTGTTCTCTGCAGATCCTTTTGCAACCAGGCAAGCATTTCTTGGGCAACTGCTAAAATCTGCAAGATAAATGTTACCCTTCCTCAAGCCTATTAGCAAGATATCATTATAATCAGAAGAAAAGACAATGCATGAATCATTATAGAACTTCACTGAGTATCCCCTGTCACAGAATTGGGATACAGAAAGCAGATTATGCTTGAGTCCTTCAACATAGTAGACTTCATCTACAGATACACCATTAAAGGTCAACTTTCCAACTCCTCTGGTGACTCCATAGTTGTTGTCACCAAACATCACTCTTGGCCCATTCAATGGCTTGAAATCTTGGAGATTATCCTTCTGGAAGGTCATGTGCTTGGAACACCCACTATCAATGTACCAGACATGGTTGCTTGAAAGTCCTTTCTCCAATGGGCTCTTATCTACCTGCAGAGAAATCAATTAGGTCCCCTACTAGTGCTGGGTTCTGATTGGTTAGTTGCAGGTTTTGTAGGAATCCATAGATAAAGATCATCCCTTGTTGGATGAGGAGATCTTATCTTCCTTCCAAATCTATCTACCAGAACATGTCCTCTTACAATGACATATTGAGCTACTGGTCTTATAAGGACACCTTTCCTATAAACAGGTCTGGTGTACCTTTTCTCAAATCTGGCCTTTGGAATGGCCTGCCTCAAAGACATGGTCTTAAAGGTCTGGTTGTAAGGGTACATCCTAGAAGAACCATCTCTGGTGTCATAACTACCCAGATCAATTGGTTTTCTATAGATGGGTCTCTGGTTCTGAAAGCTAGATCTCTTCTTATGATGGAATTCCTTCTGAGGTTTCCTGTTCTGGAATCTTCTTGGAGCATTCCACCTTTGAGATCCCTGATTCTGATTGAGGTTCTCTGGTTCAGTATACCTCCTCTGGTATCTCCTATTCTGATTAGATTTCCTCTTAGAGTCTCCTTTTTGAGGTCCCCTAATCTGCTTAGGTTAAACTCTTTTAGGGTTCCTCTGAGGTTCTCTAATCAGATTAGGCATCTGAACAGAGTCATCAATCTTCATAGGTTCTCTTTTCTGGCTTGTATGCTCTAGAATTTTTCCTTCCAGAACATTTACCTCTTCTGGATTATGTTTGGAATTATCAACAGGGGGGTCCCATTTCCAACCAGGTCTGTGAACCACCATGTGATCAGAAGGATCCTCTTCATTCCGGAGTTCCACATGTTCACCAGATCTTATAGACTTGTCTTTAGTGAAGCAATATTTATGAGATCTTTTAATAATTCCAGGATATCCTAAACCACTCTTATCATTAATGCATTGAGAAGATCCTGAAATAATAGATAGAACATCTGGTTTCAAGGAATCTTCTCTGGGCACAGGTAACTCAATAGTTTGCTCAACTTGTTTTCCCTTGATAAGAGTCTGATATTTGGCTCTAAGCTCATTGAGCTCATCCTCCTGAAAATTCTTTTCCTTCATGATTTGATCTACCAGAGTATCTCTTTCTTTGATCTTATTCTGAAGTTCAGAGACTTCTTTGGAATGATCTTTCATGAGTTCTCTGGTGGATTTTTGTTCATGAGATAAGGATTGAACTTCAGTTCTGAGCCTACCATTCTCTTTCTCAAGTTTTTGACATAATTGAACACAATTTTGGAGATCTGATAGCATTTGCTGCATATCAGACTCTCTGGAGTTACCAGATGAGTTAGAGGATTCAGTATATTTGGAATTTGATAAAACTAAGGTAGTTTCTTGTACCTCATTGATGTCTGCCATCAGGCATACATCATCATCAGACCCGAAGTCAGAAGAAGAAGAAGAACTGGAACTAGTATCCTCCCCCTCTGCTTCTCCCAGCAATGCTCTCTTATCTGCATATCTCCTATCTCTCTTGATCCTTTTCTCTTCTCTTTCCCTAGGAGTAAGTTGAGGACAATCATAACTATAGTGACCAGTCTTGTTGCATGTGTAGTAGGCATTGTCTCCTCTGGGACTAGGACTTGGCTCTCTCCTCCTCTGGTTGTAGTCTGATCTGGCTGGACTAATCTCTCTCCTTTGGTAGTCAGATCTGCCAGAGCTACCATCCCTCCTCTGATAATCTGATCTCCCAGAGCTGCCAGGGTTGTCATCTCTCCTCTGTTGGAGTTATACGTGAAAGTATGCTTTTACTTTGTATAACTCGTGTATCAAACACTCGTTTTATGAGAATAATTCTTTTATCGCATTTGCTTTAGTTATGATTGAATGTTGAATTTCTATTGCAAACCGTTCAATATATAGTACGTGTTACATTGTAGTTAATGTGGTGATACCCGATCACGGAAGACGACATTAACAGTTTACTTGTAACTAAACGTACATTTTCACGGCCTAGGTGGAATTGAACAATCCACCGTGAAAGGTCGATGTGTAAGGCTCAGATTGGTCTGTCTTGACCAAGAGATTGCACTAGCACATTTAGTATGTGTTGAAGAGGTCCTACAGCGAGGAGAAATTCTTCTGTTCTGAAAGGTGAAGAATTAGACCTCAGTGGTTGTTGATTTCTTAATCTCCGTCACTTAAATAGGACCGTGTGTGCTTAGTAGTTACTGCTTTGATTCATGTTGGGTGAGAATCATTGTGACTTCGAACTTTGTGTCTTGGGCAGTAATATTAATCATACGACGGTTGCTAAGATTTAATACGGAGAAACGCGTGCGAGTACGGCTCGTATGATTAGTCCCCTTGGTGGGCTCAGAAGTTTTATTGTACCAAATCTTGCAAGTGAAGAATTAGTTTCTTCGGTACGAATAATAATGTTGAGCTGTCTTTACTCCAAGGTAAAAGATGTTAATTAATTTGGAGCTATTCGGAAGCTTGATTAATTAATGGACTTGATAATCTTAAACGCGGGAAATAATAACCGGGAGCCCATATTATCGTAATATGGATTAAGATGGATAGTGCAATATTAATTTATTAGTGGTAATAATTAATATTAATGGATTGAATTATATTGGGCTCAATATTGAAATTCAGAAGTCCATTAGGAGGTCCAATCTTAATTCTCCTTAAGGCCCCTCAAGTAGCCCATTAAGTAGCCCAATAATGATAAGGTGATTAAAATAAAAAGATAATATCTTGCTGATTTTTATTTGTAATTTTCGAAAATTGCTTATATTGGAGAGAAAAGATTTTGTTGATTTTCTTGGAAAGATATTATGGAAGATATGTATTTTTGAAATACAAGAATATCTCATATATTCAAGAAGATCCAAATCTTTGGATCTCTTCATATAGTTTTCGAAAATTTACACCCTATAATTAAGAGTGTGAGATTTTTGTGGAATATTTATTTTGGAGAAAAGAATATATGAGATATATTCAAGATTTCTTAGAGTCTAAGAAAAGATTTTTTCCAAGCCCATTAACCACAATATTTTCGGCCACTTTAATTATAAATAGGGGATGATTATTTCATCCCCAAGTACATAATTCCATGTGTTGGAAAAATCAAGAAGCATAGATATTTTTCTTTTTCCTTAGTTTATTAAATTGCTTGAAAGCGTCTCCCACCGGCGATCAAGTGAGGTGAAAAGGGAAATACTTGAGAAGGCTTTGGGTTGATAGAACGTGATTGCAAGTGTCCCGTATATCCAAAGGCCATTACTACGAGAGGTACGTTAATCGCATATTTACTTGTTTAATTCCGCCTAGTTAAATATGTGAAATTAATTTAACATGCATGATGATAATTAGTTGTTGGAATTATTATTTGAATTAATTAGGATTAATTCATGCTAGTAATAATTGTATTTAAATTCGTATTTAAAGTTCATCCCGAATAGATTCCGGGCATCCCTAATTTTCCCAACAACTGGTATCAGAGCCACGGTTTCGGGCTCTGAATTTTAAATTGGAATTTAAATTGTTGAACATTAAATTGAAATTGGATAGTAGAATTGTTAGATCTTTTTTGCAGGTATCCAATTGTCATGGTTTTAATGTTGTTAATTTCATGCGTGTAAATTAATTGTTTTTAATTCGATTCGTTCGAATTCGTTTTTCTCGTGAGAAAATCCACGAGTAGATTAGTTGTTTTTATTTTGATTCGATCATTGTAATAGACTAGTCTAGATCTAGTATTTATTTTTTTTTTGTAAAAATAAATTGTAACCGGATCGTGACGAAGAACGAATAATTAAAAACGGCGTACCCGGACGACGCATACAAGCGTGGCGCGTGTATGGAGGTAAAATTATGCTAGGGGTGAAGAAAACGAGGACGAACGGCGAAAAAACGGCGCACGGGGGTGCACGGCGCACGCCGTGCGCAGCGGGCGCACGGCGCCGCGCGCACCGCGCGCGCGCCTCGGCGAGGGCCTGCAGCGCCTCGGGGCGCCTCGGGTGCGCCTCGGCGCGCCTCCGTGCAGCGCCTCGGGTGCGCCTTGGGTGCGCCACGGGGCTGCGCTTCGGCGCGCCTCGGGCGTTTTTCCAGCGCTTCTCGGGCCGGGAAGCGCGCGGGGCCCACTTCGTGGGCCGACGCGCGCTGTATCTCAGTCCGTGGAATTTTTTCGGTTCGTGTTTTTTTTACGTGTGATTTTAAACGTCATCCCGAACCCCAAACGATGCTGTTTTTGAAGAAGTTTTGTTGTTCGAGTGGGAGCACGTCGAGACGAACGTCGGAAAGCAACAAGGACAATTTTTTCGCATCAAGACGTGAAGAAATTAAACCGTGACAATTGGATTCGAGTGCTCCAATGTGTTTAATTTGTTTTGATGGATGTTTTATTTCGTGCACTTATTATTATTTGTTAATATGTGTTTGCATGAATTTAATTGTCCAAGAAAAACCTTACTTTCGAAAATTACTAAGTATGTTTTTATAATCGCAATTTTATTCCGGATATTAAAATTGGATTAATTTGACCTCCATAATTTATTTATTTGTGAAGTTCTTTTGGAATACATTTCCCCCTCGGATCGGCCAAAAGAACGGATTTCACATGAATAAATTCCGAAAGGATGATTGTGGATTATTACTAGTGGCGGTATTGACCCTCACCACGAGTGGCTTGCTCAAAGCGAAATAATAATCCTGTATTTAATTATGGTTATTACTTAGGCATAGGAAATTGATATTAACTTACTCCCCTCGGAGTCCCTGTCAGTTTCTATGTGGTCAAAGTGGGAGCCAACTATTAATTTTGAATTAAGGATTTGTAACTTTTAAGTTTGTAATCCGCTTGAATGTGTTTAAATGTATAGACCACCCCTCGTGGCGCATTTAAATTGTTTCGAGATGTTGGCTGATGCATGATTATATTGTTTTAAGGTTTCAATATAATTGATGTGATCAAATTTATGTGATAATTTCATATTTTTCTAGATATTGATATGAATGTATGTTTTATTCTCAGTTCATCATGTCGCAACCTTTTAATCCACTGTTTAGTATACTTAAAGATAACAAACTTGTTGGTGAGAACTATGTTGATTGGAAACGTAACCTTAATATTGTCCTAACCGCTCAACACCACAAGTGGGTACTTACCACTCCTAAGCCCCAAGAGCTTGCCGAAGATGCCACGAAAGCGGACAAGAAAGAGCATAAGAGTTGGTTAGACTCCGATGAGATGGCTAGGTGTACTATTCTGGCTTCAATGTCAGATGTGTTGCAACACCAACACCAACACATGGAGACCGCCTCTGAGATAATGCAAAATCTTGAAGCGATGTTTCAACATCAGAACCGTACGGCTAGGCAAATCACCATGCGAAAGATGCTTTCGTTGAAAATGGTGGAAGGTACGCCCGTAAGGGATCACGTAATCGAGATGATGGGTTATCTCAACAAGTTGGAAGTACTTGGTGCGGAATTTGACCTCCCTACTAAGGTCGATTTCGTTCTCCATTCTCTGTCGAAGAGCTTTGAGCAGTTTCAATTGAACTATCAAATGAATGACCGGGCAAATAGCTTGCCCGAGCTCTTGCAAGCTCTGGTATCGGCGGAGACTCTAATGGATCACCAAACCGTTGCTATGGTGGCAAACGGTCCGTCTTCCTCTTCAGGTCCCAAGGGAGGGAAGAAGAAAAAGAGGACGAAGGGCCAGACCCAAGCAAATCCAACCGTTGCGAAACCCAAGGCAAAGGGAGAATGAGGTGGAAAGAAAGCTGCTAAGGGTAAGTGCTTTAATTGTGGTGAGAAGGGACATTGGAGGGCGACCTGTTCTAAGCCTAAGAAGGGTGGAAAGAAAGGTAAGTCTCATGCTTTAGTCGGTGAAACATTTGTTGCGGCGTATGCTGCCCATGTTTGGGTAGTGGATACCGGGGCAACTGATCATATTTGTTTCACTCTTCAGGGGTTCCAGCTAACCCGGCGACTTAGCAAGAATGAGATCACAATCACTTTGGGGGATGCTACGAGAGTAGCAGCCGAAGCAGTGGGAGTCGTGCACCTATCTTTTGAAGATAGAGTTTTAATTTTAAGAGATGTTTTATACGTTCCAAACTTTAGGAAGAATTTAATTTCGGTTTCTAAGTTGTTTTGATGGATATTCAGTTACTTTTAATAAAGTTGTTACTGTTTTCTTTTAAGAATGATGTTATCTGTCATGGAACGTTGGTAAACAATCTCTATACGATTAAGTGTGCACACCACTCAAATAATGAATCTAATAACACGTCGATCATTTCGAGCAATAAAAGAAAGCGTTCTTCGGAGATGGACGAAACACTTTTATGGCATATTAGACTAGGTCATTTTAATCTAAAGTGGATAGAGAGATTGGTGAAAGACGGATCCTTGGAATCGCTCCAAGTTGAGCCGTTTCCAACTTGTGAATCCTGTTTAGATGGTAAAATGACCAAGAGGGCATTTGGAGCCAAGGGGAATAGAGCCACGGAAGTGTTAGAACTCGTTCATACCGATGTGTGTGGTCCAATGACGATCAAAGCGAGAATGGGGTATGAGTATTTCGTTACCTTCATTGACGATTACTCAAGATATGGGTACATTTACCTTATGCGGCATAAGTCTGAAACTTTTGAAAAGTTTAAAGAGTTTAAGGCCGAAGCCGAGAAACATAGGGAAAAGAGTATCAAGTTTCTACGATCAGATCGTGGAGGCGAATACCTCAGCGATGAATTCTTGAACTACCTATCGGACGAAGGGATCGTATCCCAGTTAACCGCACCGGGAACCCCTCAACCGAACGGTGTGGCGGAACGAAGAAACCGGACTCTTTTAGAGATGGTCAGATCCATGGTGAGTTATTCGGATTTACCCAAGTCGTTTTGGGGTAATGCCTTGGAAACGGCGGCTTATATTCTAAACTTGGTGCAATCCAAATCGGTTCCTAAAACCCCAATGGAATTGTGGACCGGGCACAAGCCCAGTCTAAGACATTTGCGGATTTGGGGTTGTCCGGCATACGTGCTAGACAAGGAAGCCGGTAAGTTGGATCCACGTTCGGAATTAAGGCTGTTTATAGGATACCCGGCGGGAACGAAAGGGTGTATGTTCTATAGTCCCAAGGATCAAAAGACCGTGATTAGTACACACTTTAAATTCTTGGAGGAAGACTATATGAACAATCGGAAACCTAAAAGTGAAATTACCTTAGAAGAATTGAGAGGTCAAACCTCGATACCAAGTATACAAGATGATGTACCACACGTCACATCTTCACAACCGGAACCCCGTCGTAGTGGGAGGGTTCCTAGACAACCCGAGAGATTCATGGGGATAGGAGAATCTTCGGATTTGGTTCTCGGTGTTGAATCAGACCCATGGACGTACGACGAGGCAATCCAAGACAAAGACGCGGAGTCATGGCAAACGGCAATGGAAGCCGAGATGGGTTCGTTGGATCATAATCAAGTGTGGGAGTTGGTCGAGCCACCCAGTGGGGTAGAACCCATTGGATGCAAGTGGGTTTACAAGAGGAAAAGAGGACCGGACGGAAGGGTTGAAACCTTCAAAGCAATGATTGTGGCCTGTGGCCTGTAGCTATGCTTAAGTCCATCCGTATTCTCTTGTCGATCGCTGCGCACTTAGATTACGAGATCTGGCAAAATGGATGTCAAGACAGCTTTCCTTAACGAAAGTCTTGATGGGATCTATATGCAACTGCCCAAAGGTTTCATTGAAAAAGGCCAAGAGAATCTCGTATGCAAGCTCAAGAGATCCATTTACGGTCTTAAGCAAGCATCGCGTACTTGGAACCAGTGTTTTGATCAAGTGATTAAGTCTTATGGGTTTGATCAAAACGAGTTCGAAAGTTGTGTGTATAAGAAGTGTGACGGAACTGCGGTGGTATTCTTAGTATTATACGTAGACGATATTCTGCTCATTGGAAACAATGTAAAGGTGTTGTCAGACGTAAAGGTATGGCTGTCAAAACAATTTGATATGAAGGACTTAGGGGAAGCCGGTCACATCCTTGGGATCAAAATCACTCGCGATCGCAAGAAGAGGATGTTGGGCTTATCGCAAGCTTCATACATTGACACTGTTTTGAAGCGTTTCAGCATGCAAGATTCCAAGAAAGGTTTTGTACCTTTTAGGCACGGAATCCATCTATCGAAAGAAATGAGCCCTAAGACGCAAGCGGAGATAGATGACATGAAAGGTGTTCCGTACGCTTCGGCCGTAGGAAGCCGTATGTATGCAATGCTGTGTACGAGACCGGATATCTGCTTTGCCGTAGGCATGGTAGCAAGATATCAAAGTAATCCCGGGAAAGACCATTGGACTGCCGTAAAGTGCATCTTGAGGTATCTGAAAAGAACTCGGGAGCGGATGCTAATTTACCAGTCGGATAGTCTAGTTCCCGTAGGATACACGGACTCGGATTTCCAATCAGACATAGACTCAAGAAAGTCAACCTCGGGTAGTGTGTTTTGCATGGGAGAAGGAGCCATAACATGGAGAAGCGGTTTGCAGAAATGCATCGCAGATTCGACCATGGAAACCGAATAAGTAGCTGCTTGTGAAGCAGCGAAAGAAGCGGTTTGGCTCAAGTACTTCTTAGTGGACTTGGACGCTGTTCCGAATTTGCCCGACAAGATAACTGTCTTTTGTGACAATGTCGGAGCAGTTGCAAATTCAATGGAACCCAGAGCCCACAAGACCAGCAAACACATAGAAAGAGAACACCATCTTATACGAGAAATCGTTAAGAGAGGGGAAAAAGAGGTGGCAAAGATATGCGTCGGGGACAACCTAGTAAATCCATTCACAAAGGGTCTGCCTCTGAATACATTCGAGAGACATGTGAATGGAATGGGAGTCAAGACCATTGCCAATCTGCTTTAAGTATAAGTGGGAGGAATTATTAGGTTAGTGTAGGTTGACATGAGATGTCACGTAGAGCTACTACACTAAGACATGCGTGATGTATACTAAAAGCAGACTTTAAGTATAAGTGGGAGATTGTTAGAGTTATACGTGAAAGTATGCTTTTACTTTGTATAACTCGTGTATCAAACACTCGTTTTATGAGAATAATTCTTTTATCGCATTTGCTTTAGTTATGATTGAATGTTGAATTTCTATTGCAAACCGTTCAATATATAGTACGTGTTACATTGTAGTTAATGTGGTGATACCCGATCACGGAAGACGACATTAACAGTTTACTTGTAACTAAACGTACATTTTCACGGCCTAGGTGGAATTGAACAATCCACCGTGAAAGGTCGATGTGTAAGGCTCAGATTGGTCTGTCTTGACCAAGAGATTGCACTAGCACATTTAGTATGTGTTGAAGAGGTCCTACAGCGAGGAGAAATTCTTCTGTTCTGAAAGGTGAAGAATTAGACCTCAGTGGTTGTTGATTTCTTAATCTCCGTCACTTAAATAGGACCGTGTGTGCTTAGTAGTTACTGCTTTGATTCATGTTGGGTGAGAATCATTGTGACTTCGAACTTTGTGTCTTGGGCAGTAATATTAATCATACGACGGTTGCTAAGATTTAATACGGAGAAACGCGTGCGAGTACGGCTCGTATGATTAGTCCCCTTGGTGGGCTCAGAAGTTTTATTGTACCAAATCTTGCAAGTGAAGAATTAGTTTCTTCGGTACGAATAATAATGTTGAGCTGTCTTTACTCCAAGGTAAAAGATGTTAATTAATTTGGAGCTATTCGGAAGCTTGATTAATTAATGGACTTGATAATCTTAAACGCGGGAAATAATAACCGGGAGCCCATATTATCGTAATATGGATTAAGATGGATAGTGCAATATTAATTTATTAGTGGTAATAATTAATATTAATGGATTGAATTATATTGGGCTCAATATTGAAATTCAGAAGTCCATTAGGAGGTCCAATCTTAATTCTCCTTAAGGCCCCTCAAGTAGCCCATTAAGTAGCCCAATAATGATAAGGTGATTAAAATAAAAAGATAATATCTTGCTGATTTTTATTTGTAATTTTCGAAAATTGCTTATATTGGAGAGAAAAGATTTTGTTGATTTTCTTGGAAAGATATTATGGAAGATATGTATTTTTGAAATACAAGAATATCTCATATATTCAAGAAGATCCAAATCTTTGGATCTCTTCATATAGTTTTCGAAAATTTACACCCTATAATTAAGAGTGTGAGATTTTTGTGGAATATTTATTTTGGAGAAAAGAATATATGAGATATATTCAAGATTTCTTAGAGTCTAAGAAAAGATTTTTTCCAAGCCCATTAACCACAATATTTTCGGCCACTTTAATTATAAATAGGGGATGATTATTTCATCCCCAAGTACATAATTCCATGTGTTGGAAAAATCAAGAAGCATAGATATTTTTCTTTTTCCTTAGTTTATTAAATTGCTTGAAAGCGTCTCCCACCGGCGATCAAGTGAGGTGAAAAGGGAAATACTTGAGAAGGCTTTGGGTTGATAGAACGTGATTGCAAGTGTCCCGTATATCCAAAGGCCATTACTACGAGAGGTACGTTAATCGCATATTTACTTGTTTAATTCCGCCTAGTTAAATATGTGAAATTAATTTAACATGCATGATGATAATTAGTTGTTGGAATTATTATTTGAATTAATTAGGATTAATTCATGCTAGTAATAATTGTATTTAAATTCGTATTTAAAGTTCATCCCGAATAGATTTCGGGCATCCCTAATTTTCCCAACATCCTCCTCTCTGGAGTTCTGAATCTGGTCTCCCTTGAGTCTCCAGATGTCTTCTCATTTTCTGCAGGCTTGAAGGAACTCTTCCTGTCTCTGGTAGACTCCTTCCAATGCCTTTTGTACCTGCCATATTTTGAACTCATTTTATCTAATTTACGGGTTAGAAGTGCTACCTGCTCCTTGAGGCTCAAGTCATCTGCAGTAGACTCCTTTGGCTTGACATCAGGCTTGATAGTTGAAGAGAATGCAACACCTTTCTGACCAGAAGAGGAAATCTCTTCTGTTTGATCCTCCTCTTGAAGATCATACTCATAAGCTTTGAGATCAGACAACAGAAGATGATGATCCAGAGTGTTGAGATCCTTGTTGTCCATGATCACAGTGACTTTAATTCTCCACCTACTGGTTAGTGAACGCAAGATTTTACTATTAATTTCTTTTTCAGAATAGGTCTTACCTAAGGCACTAGCCTTGTTCAGGAGGTTTGTGAGACGCGTATCCAGCTGGTCAATGGTCTCGTTTGGTTTCATCTTGAAAGTGTCAAACGAATGTTGAACAGCTTGGAGCTTGTTGTCTTTAATCTTCTCTGTTCCCTCACAGAGAAGTGCAAGTTTGTCCCACATCTCCTTGGCAGTGGCACAGGTTTTGACCTTCTCTATCACTTCCTTGGTGAGTGTGTTGATAATCTCGGTTCTTGCCACCTGGTCCAAGTTGTAGAGCTTTCTTTCATCGTTGTCAAGCTCTTCTTTATTTTTTAGGATTCTTTACCTGGGGACTCTATCCTCTGCAGCTTTTTGGGCTGTTTCACTAGTTTCTTCCCTGGACACTGACCTGCCACCATCAATAGGAGTCCAGTAAAATTGAATGGGGCCACTTTCTACCACATCTAACATGCGGTGGTGAATAGCTCCCAGATGATTACTCATCATGAAGCTCCAGTGGCTATAATCCTCAAATGAGAATTCTGGCAATTTGCGACTCTTATAAGAAGATTTTGCAGACATTTTGACAAAAATAAGGGTTTAACAAGAATTTGAACAAAAGCACTAAAGAGCAATGGATCTGCCCGGTGACCACCAAAAGCTTTTCAAAGCAGTGGTCATTGGACACACTGCTCTGATACCACTTGTTGGTCCCACTAGTTAGATTAATTGTGGAAGCTTAAGTTAAATGTCTTTCAAATTCTTTTTACAAGAGCACAAAAACCAATAAGAGAATAAGTAAATGAAAGCAATAAAGAACACAGGATATATAGTGGTTCGGATTTGAATATCCTACGTCCACTCTCCCTTGTATCCAAGGGGTCTCACTATCAACCAACCAACTCACTTACTCACTGGAATTGGGAAGTACCAGTTCCTTCTTACAATTCCTTTAGATCTAATCACAATCTAAAGTAGGCTACCTTCAACCTTATCTTAGAGATGAACAGGTTAAGGTCTAATAACTCCTTGAGAGTGAATATGAATGAAAGAACAATAAGAGTGCTAAGAGTGATTATCAAAAGCTTGGATGGACTTATGCGCGTAGGGTGTCTCTAGAGCTTTTTCTTGAACTGCACTCTTGTATTTATAGAGGGGATTAGGGTTAGCCGTTGGAGAGCTAATCCAATCAGATCCTCTATTTAAGGAAGCTTCAATCAATTAATTCCCTAATTGATTGATTGGGTTGGTGGGATCCTTGGATTGATTGACTTTAAGACTTTCCAATCCTGATCTTGTTGACTTGATTTGAATCACCAACGGTCAAATGCTTCCTCTGCCAAACTCTGATTCTCTCCAGAGAAGGCAAGACCAGACACCAGGCAACCTCGGTGTCTTCTGGTCCTGATCTGGTTAACAACCAGAATACCCAGTAGAAACAGGGGATCAAACTGAGCATCTTTTGTTCTACCAGACTCGTCTGGTCTGGGGAAGATCCTCTGCCTCTGGTCTGATCTCATCTGGTGAAATCTTCTGGTGGAGTCCTCTGGTGAAGTCCTCTGGAGGGGTCTTCTGGTGACTCTTCTGGTGAAGTCTTCTGGTCTGGCAGTTCCCCCTAGACTAAGTCCTAAACTAGATCATCATCTGGCTAACAGGCCCAGATGGTCCTATTACATCTTCTGGTTTGTTTTAACTCATCAAAACTATACAATAATTTTATCCTAACAGAGAGCTTCTTCAATGTTCTGAGGCTCTTGCTCAGAGAGAAAGCAACAGAACAATGCACTCTCACCATGAAACTGTCTGGTCCTGACTCCCTCAGTTGGATCACCAATGACTTGATCAATAGGATGATCTTCTATCCATGTTCTTTTGCCAGGAGTTGTTCTCGAAGTACCTGCAATGTTAGTGTCTACAGGTTCATAAAATTCAGGAAATTGAGCAGAAGGGGATGAACCTGAGTCTATACCAAAGGGATTAAAAAGCTCAATATCAGGGATATTGGCTCCCCCTTGATGAGGTGACTCAGGAACCGTCTCAGCTGCGACCGCATCTTCATAGACGGTGCTTACCTCAGGTTGAGCCTGTTCCTCAGTCTGAGGCTCAACAATCCCTGATGTTGGGCTTAGGAGTGGCACTTGGTTCATCATCCTTATCATCATCATCATCCCATCTTGGAATTGGCACAGTTTTGACCTTTGGATCAGGTTGATTCTTTAAGCTCAGCCTTGTCACTCTCCTTGTGACCTCCTCAGTGTCAGGATTCAACATTTTTATCCTAGACTCATTAACAGATTCATCAAACACAACATGTGGTGATTCTTCCACAACAAGGGTCTTACAATTGTAAACCCTGAATGCTTTACTAACTTCAGAATATCCTAAGAATATTCCTTCATCAGATTTGCTATCAAAGGCTTTCAATTGGGTCTTCCCATTGTTGAGGATGAAGCACCTACAACTAAATATATAAAAGTAAGAAATACGAGGTTTCCTCTTATTCCATGTCTCATATGGGGTCTGTGCATGTTGTTTGTTCAGCATGGATATATTCTGAGTGTAGCATGCAGTGTTGATTGCCTCAGCCCATAATTTCTTGGGCAGTCCTGACTCAGCCAGCATGGTCCTGGCAGCTTCCTTCAGTGTCATGTTCCTTCTTTCAGCGACACCATTCTGTTGTGGGGTTCTAGCTGCAGAAGTCTCATGAGCTATACCAAGTTCATTAAAAAAGTCAGAAATATATGAATTTATAAATTCAGTGCCCTTGTCAGATCTGATCTTAGTAATGGACTGATTCTTCTCATTGCTGAGTCTCCTGAGCAACTCTGGAAGCTTCACCTGTTTTTCCTTTTTATTCAACAAGAAAATAACTCAAGTATATCTAGAATAATCATCAATAACCACAAGGGTATATTTCCTACCATTCATACTCACAGGTGTTATGGGACCAAATAAATCCATGTGCAGGAGCTGAAGTATCCTGTCAGTGGAATGAGAAGCTTTCTCTTTAAATGACGCTCTGACCTGCTTCCCAACCTGACAAGCTTTGCACACATGATCATTGCTAAAAACTTCATTAGGTAGACCTTCAACAAGTGACTGTCTAGAAATTTTGTTAAGAATCTTGAAGTTCAGGTGGCTTAATCTTTTATGACATAGTCAACTGAGCTCTAGAGAGCTTTTAGCAACAAAACAAGTATTAGGAATAATGCTGCTCCAATCAGCGAGATAAATGTTACCTTTCCCGATACCTGATAGAAGCACTTGTGTTGATTTGTCCTTGACTGAACATATATTCGATGAGAACTCAACACTGAAACCTTTGTCACAAAATTGGCTTACTGACAACAGATTATGCTTCAGTCCTTCCACAAAGGACACATTTTCCACTCTGACTGTACCTATAATCAAGACACCAAAACCTTTAGTAACACCTTTTGAGTTATCTCCAAAGGTTACCTGTGGACCATATTTAGCCTCTCTCGGAGAAGACTCTTCATTCCAGTCATATGCCTTTAGCATCCACTGTCTAGGTACCAAACAGCTTTGTTTGAGTCTCTTCTCCTTTTGTTGTGATCCACAGCCGCCTGCAAACAAATCAGGCTTTAGGTACCCATTGGGTGTTGGGTCCTATTGTGTCAGATGTACCCTTCGGGATCCAAACTTGCTTAACTACCCTGATTGCCTCAGAGTGGTAAATCTATCTCCCTGAAACATCAACATACACAACTTTCTTCTTCTTTGCCTGAGAGGAAGATGATGTATGAGTGCTGGACTTAGGCTTCACAGGAGCCTGAGTGGGTGCCTTTTAGGCTGGCTTCCTGTTCTTCCTAGGTCTGGGTGCAGCAGGTCTTGGGCCCTGTTCTTGATAAGGACCCTGTGTTCTATTCCCCCTAGGCAAGTGAGGGAATGGAAAACAGTTAAAGGCCTCAGGATGCCAAAACCATGGGGGTGTTATCATGTTTGGCCTTCCCTGTTGGTATTGCCAAGCATGATGGTACCCTCGCTGACCAGTCTGAGGGCTCTTGGCCTGAGTCTTCCTCTGCTTTTACTGAGGCTTTCTCTGGCCTGAGCTCTCAGGGACCTCCTTTGGTTGCTTCACCTTTCCCTTGGGTTTTGGCTTAGCAACTGTTGGTCCCGGTACAAGACTGAGTAATACGTGTATGGGGGGGGATACACGTATACCAATTTTTCAACCTTAAAACTGACTGAGTCCCCTTTGCTCAGAGTGGTAAAGAACTAGGAGCTGATAACACACCTACTGACTACACTTGGTGCGGGTCAGTTGGCTAACTATCAGTTCAAGTTCAGTGCGGAAATGTTTGAGCCCTGAAAGTTTAAAGTCTTGTTTAGTTTGCTTTCTGAAAAACTTGTTTTACTCAAACCTGAAAAGTGTTTAGTAGGGCAGTGCTCTTTTGAAGATCAGCCTGATTGATTCAGGCCTGATAAACTTGAATGCAATGAATGAACAAATAATACGGCAAGTATGCACAATATCAAAGCAGTAAGAACACAGGGAGTTTAACGTGGTTCAGAGTCTCAAGCTCCTACGTCCACGGCCTGATTTAACAAGAAATCCACTCAAGGGATTCTTGTTTTTAACGTGCCAAGGTGCACCAAGACCAGCTAACCTCACTGATCTATACAACTCCACTTACTAACACTCTAACTGACTTACTCCCAACAAGCCTAACTTAGGGTTTTGGTTTCAGTTTGGATTCCAACTAGGTTGAGATTATCCTTACAAGGCAAAGCTATGCTAAGGATTGGATAATCTCTCTAAGCTTAAGATAATTCTAATTAGCTCTTGGAATACAGAATAACTCTCAAATGCTGAGAAACACTTGGGAAATTTAGAGCGTTTCGAGTGCTTCTCTTAAGGGTTGAATGCTTTGAATGCTTGAGAGTTTGAGTAATTTCTGGCTTGGAAATTTCCCGTAACCTTGAATGGGTTCAAGGTCTTCTGTATTTATAGGTGATTTGAAAAACTATCCATTGGAGAGATAGCCTTCGAGTCATCTATGTAGAGTGGCTTCAAACGGACATATCTTCATGCAGCAGCCGTCCTTGCATGGATTTGGTAATTGCATTAAATGCACATTGAATGCTTGCCCGTTGAATATGCAGTCTGAATTCAGTCTCCATGTCAGGTTCCGTACGTGCGTGTCTTTCTCGGATTGGTCCACGTCATCAGGTTGGTGAGAATGTCAGAACTTATTCCTGAGCTTCAGGCTTGTCTTATTAAGTTCATTTTGTCTTGAGCCCACCAGTCTTGTTCTGACGCTGAAATTCCTTCTGCATTGCTTGGCTCTACTCCAAGTCTTCCCATTAACTCAGTGACATCCCGTTCCCTTCAGGACTGAGTTAGTAATGACCTCAGGGTCATACTCTTCATCACTGACACTTACTCAGCCAGCTTAGAAGACTGCCATAAGTTCAGGATGGTGCTCTTTGTCTTCAGGCTCTGAGTCTTGATTGTCTCCAGTGAGTTCTCCTCTCACTGAGTACCTGTGAAGTGTAAAATGACTAAGTACAAATCCTAACCAAGACTAGCCTGACAAAGACAGATTAAGGCAATCATCTTTTTAGGGGCTTTGGGATCTTAATCAAAACTGACAATGTCCCAACAATTTCCCCCTTTTTGATAATGCCAAAACACTGAAAAGATCCTCAAAACACTTAGAGGAAACAAGATAAACCTATCAATAAGATAAGACAGTGTTAGAGCAATTCTTGATAAAGTACAGAATTTTAAACAACAGCCAAAAAGACAATGAGTTTTTGTCTGTGGGCAAAAGTAACAGATTTCATTGAATGATGTGGAAATGATTACAATGAATCTAATCTATTACAAAGAAGCCTGTGAACACCTAGACTAATCTCATTTCAGGCTTGAGTCCATATCCTGCATAAACTCTTGCCTTCAGTTCGTCAAGTCTTCCAGGTTGATTCACGTACCCTTCAGCTTTGGCTATCTTCAAAACTTTCATCATAATGGCCTTTGTATCATGCTTTTGAGTTCCAGGAACCAAGGGAGGAGCTCGAATGGTGAACTCAGGAGCCTTCACTTGAACTTGAGCTGCCTCAGCCTCCTCCAAGATCTTCTGGAATAGCTCATGATGATTATCCATCATGTAGTCAGTGAAGTGGGCGTTGATATCGTCAGTGTCGCCCCACTTCTTCACAACAAACCACAGTGTAACAAATTCATCCCTTGCATCAGTCCAAAACTCCTTCAATGTCTCTGAGACGAACTCATCAACGAAAGCTTCCCTTACTCCTGATTCTGGCCTTCTGACTTGAAGAATTGTTGATTTCCTAACTGTTGGCTTCTTCCTGTACTTCCTTGGCTCAGGCTTCGCCTTCTTCCTCCTTAGCAAGCTGATCACTGCATCATCTAGTTCACGTTGTTGAAGCTCAGTGATATCCGTCAGCTTCTCAACCTTCTTCTCTAAGATGCGCATCTTCTCCTTCTGAGCAATTTCAGCTCTGCGCATAGCCTCAGATTTTTCAGATTGATCTCCCCACGCTTCAGCAATTAGCTCCGCAACCAACTCACCTGAGTAAGTGATGGGATTCTTCCTTGAGCTCATGGGAGACGATCTCTGAACTGGCTCAGGTTGTTGCTTGGAAGGTTCATTAGCCTTTGCCTTTGTTGCCTCCTCTCTCAGTTTGGCAACAATTTCTTCTCCTTCCTTTTCCACCGCCGCTAACCTAGCTGACTTCCTCACCCTTAAAATGTTCCCATCAGGATTGGCTTCAGGGTCAGCTAGAACGGTTTCACCTTGATTGACTGCCTCTGATGCCTCAAGGCGGGATCTTTTCTTCTTCTTTTCCCCCTTTTTGGCATCATCATTGGCCTGGGATGGGAGTGACTCAACTCCACTGTTGATAACAAAAGAGGCTAAGGATTGTACTTCCAAAACGCCCTCCTTCAGCATCTCAACTCCCGTGGCAATCCCAGTGCCTGCAAAAGAAACTGAACTGATAGCAGCATTGACTTTCTTCTCAAAGACCTCCATGGAGAGTTGGAGTCTTTGTTCAGCCTTGGTGATCCTTTCCTCCACCTTCAAGGACTCACCGCTGACTCTGCTAGCCTCAGTTAGTATCTTTGTCGATTCCTCAGTGGCCTTTGCCAAGGTGTCGGCCACTGACTGAGAGGTGCGATCCATCCTCCCTGACTCCAGCTCCAGTTTGGACGCTGAGTCCTTCAAGGCCTGAGTGACAATAGCTCCAGTCTGAACTGCAAGCCTGTCCACTGCCTGATTCATCTTCTCGTCCCTGATCGCATCCCTCTCCTCAAGCTTTCTGAGAGTGTTCCTAAGCATTTTCTTGGTGCGCTTCCTCTCATTCCTCACTGACTTGGCCGTGTCAGTCATTGTTTTCTTTAACAAAATCAGCTCCCTATTAGCAAGGGTGTTGTAAGCTGACTTTGTCCACCTGATGTGCTTCGCCAGGGCCTTGGAGTCTTCTTCCTTCTCAGCTCGTAGCCTCATTACCTCCTCCTGAAGTTCAGCTAGATTTTCTGAGGTTTTCTCTTGCTTGACCTCCACTATGCTTGTGAATTCAGCACGTCCGACCCCGGTTATGATCACATCCTCATCATCAACGGCAGCATCAGTGATTGGCTGTTTTCCCTTGTCAGCCCCTGCAGCATCAGTCCCTTCTTCAAGGTGCACTGAAGGCAGTTGTGAAGTAGTCATAGCCGCCTCCTCAGGCTCAGCTAAGCTAACTTGAACCTTAGGAGCAAGTCCCTCGGAACTGAGAGTCTCCTTGAATGCCTCAACATCTTCCTCTCTTGTCTCAGGGCAGGGAATCCCTTCATTGACAGATGTCTCATTGGCAGCTGAGATGTTCACAACATCCTCAGCCACTGGTCCACCCTTGGCACCAGTATTCTTATCACCTTCCCCCTGAGCCTGAGGCTCAGAGTTCATCTCATCAACTTCCTGTGCAGTTTCCTCCACTGCCTTCTCCAGGTCTCCACCCTGAGCTTCTTCATCATCCTCATCACCATCCTTCCCGTCATCAGATAGGAGATCAGCCTTGCTCTTGGACATCATATCAGCCACTAGCTGCTTCAGGTTGTCAAAGTTCAAGAGTTGAAGCCAGCTGGTAAGTCCAAAGAACGAGCAAATCTTGGCCTCTTCCGCCTCCCAGTGCTCCCAGCCACGAGCATCCACCAGCATATGTTGCTCCTGCATGTTTGATTGTTTGAAGTCCAACCAAACTTTGAGCTCTATCACATACGCCAGCAGCTCAGTATACTTGGATAGCCCAGGCCAGCACTTTCCTGCCCATTCTGTGGCGTTCCCCCTGAGCGTGTTCTCCAGAATCCCTCCACCCATGTGTTCATCCAAATCCTCCTCCTCTACTTCGAGGAATTCATCCTCCTCAGCTGAAATGGATTTGGGACAGTCTTTGGGATTAGGGTATGACGAAAAATCTGAGGGGTTTGGAAGGTTCGGCTCGGCTGACTGGTCAGGCTCATTCATGTGTGAAGTTGAAGGCGCTGACTCAGTAGGATGGTTTGGCTCTGAGGTTCGGGGTGGTTTGGGAGTTTGAGGTGTGGGGTCAGGAATGAAGGGTGTTTGGGTTTCAGGGTGTGGGGTTGTTTGAGTGGGTACTGTCTCAGGCTGCAACGACTCAGCCGTCTCGACAGTTTTTCTCACCTCCTCCAAGTCAGAGGCTCCAGGAGAGCTTGACTTCTCCCTCTCACTCACCTCAGGCAGCTTCTTAGCAGGGGATTTTCTGGTCCCCTTCCTAAGCCTTTTCAGGGGCCTCTCTCCCTGAGCACCCTCCTTTCTGACGTCATCGTCAGTTCCCTCAGCCTCAGACCCGGCCTTCTTGGGATCAGACTCAGTCCTAGACTTCGTGCTCTTCCCTGACAGCACTATCTTCACCCTCTTCCTCTTCTCAGCCGCTTCCACCTCAGGCTGCTCCACCTCCTCAGCTGCAACCTCCTCACCCTCCTTACTCCTCTCAAGGAGCTCATCTACCCGTTCAATGAGACTGGTTGCCACTCTCTTGGCCTTACCAGCTGGCTTTTTGGCCTAACCCTTTGCTTTCGCATTGGGATCAGTCAGCCCTAGCACTGAATAGGTATCACTCAGTGAGGAAAACATGACCTTCTTTGAGGAGAGACTGTCCTCAAAGTCGAAGGTATACTCATGGCAAGTATGAGCAATCAGGATGGACATCCTCGTGCCGAATGGCAAGATGGCACTGACGGAAATGTGCTTCTCCTCCTCATCTCGCTTAAGCTTGTCCAACCCTGCCTGATGGAGTTGATCGAGAAAGAACTGCTCCCAGTTCGCTTCCACTCCATCAGCAATTGCCCCCATGAGCCTCAGTTTGGGCAGACTCAACTGCTCGTGAGAGCCAGTTGCTCCCATCACTAACTTGGACACCAAGTCTACCAGCGCTCTGTACTCAGGCTTCAGAGTATTCTTGTTCTGACGAGCCTTGAACTCCGATGACCCTGACTTGGTCCATTTTGCAAGAAGCTCTCCTTCTGAGTTCTCCTTGTAGGTTCTTGGGTTAATGCCTGTGAAGGGCAACTTAAAGACTTCCCTCACCGCCTGCCTGAAGTTGATAGTGACCACCTCTGTGTTGTACAGAGGTTCGCCGTCGCCGTCCTTCTCTCCCGTCGGCTTCAGTGCAGTTACCTTCATGAAAACTTCCCCTTTCCGTAGGAACATATTTAAATAGGCTTCCACCACTGTTCTTGGGAGCAAGGAGATGGGGCGGGTGGTGAAGTATGTTTCCAACCCGGCATCGGAAATCCATTTAAATACGGGTTTGATTTCCTCAACCGTAAGACAGATACCTTCCATGGAGATGACTTGCTCCATGTGTACCAGTTTCTTTTCAACAACATCTACTATCTTGTCGGTTGTCCAGTTGGAATCGAGAAATGCCATTGTTTTGAAAAGAAGAGATTTTTCGAAAGACTTATTTGTGTTTGAGCAAGAGAAAACTCAGTGTGCAGATTGTGTGTTGTGTTTGCGTAAAAACCTCAAATGGCACTCTTGATTGATAAGACTAAGTCAGTTACTCAAACGTGGGGTTGAGATTGATCCCTGAATTCGAAAGGTTTTGAAATGAGGGGCCAGGATTAATCTCAGCTTCAATTAAACCCCATGTCAGTCATATTCCGTATTAAACGGACACGTATATGAAAAAGTAACTGTAGCATTAAATGCTCCGTGTGCGTGGGTTTAAATATGAAAAGGCGCGCTTTTAATGAGAACGGAATGCATTTAATAAAGATTTTCAGGACGAAGGACTCAGGGAGACGCTTGAAATTCACAAGAGTCAGGTTAGAACTCATACCTGTCAGGGAGACATTGTAGCACCCTGATACCTCGCTGAGTCGAGTCTGGCCTGAGTTCCCCCTAGAACCCTACATGACTGCTCTCCCGGATCTAAGAGTCCTAATTCCACTGATAGTTCCATAAACCTCGATTCAGCCAGAGGCTTAGTTAAGATGTCAGCTCTTTGCCTGTCAGTGTGAATCTTCTCCATCCTGATATCTTTCTTCTCCACATGATCTCGAATGAAGTGGTGTCTAATATCCACATGCTTGCACCTTGTGTGAAGCACTGGGTTCTGAGTAATTGCTATAGCACTATTGTTATCACAATAGATTGGGACCTGATTAGCAAACACTTGGTAGTCTCTCAACTGTTGCCTCAACCATAAAATCTGAGCACAACAACTACCTGCAGCCATATACTCAGCCTCAGTCGTGGATGTAGCCACTGAATTCTGCTTCTTACTAAACCACGAGATCAACTTACTTCCCAAAAACTAACATGTCCCTGAGGTTGATTTCCTATCAATCCTACAACCTCCATAATCTGCATCTGAATAACCTGTCAGTTCTAAGTTGTCATCTGAAGGATACCATAGTCTCATATTGACTGTCCTTTTCAAATACTTAAGTATCCTCTTAGCAGCCTCCAAATGACTTCTCTTGGGATCAGACTGATACCTAGCACACACACCAACTGCAAACGTAATGTCAGGCCTACTTGCAGTCAGGTACAATAAAGAACCTATCAGCCCACGATACTCAGTCTGATTTACTGAAGTCCCTTCAGTGTCAGGATCCATCTTCCAATTTGTGTTCATAGGGATCCTTGCTGGATTGCTGTTCTGAACACCAAACTTATGAATCAAGTCTCTTGTATACTTGGCCTGATTAATGAATATACCTTGATCAGTCTGCTTGACCTGCAATCCTAAGAAGAAGTTCATCTCTCCCATCATGGACATCTCAAATTTACCAGTCATCAGCTTAGAGAATTTCTCACAAAGCTGATGATTTGGTGATCCAAATATTATGTCATCCACATAAATCTGGACCAAGAGAATGTCATCACCTTCAGTGATCCTGAACAATGTCCTATCCACAGTTCCTTTCTTGAACCCATGGTCTGTCAGGAATTGAGAGAGGGTATCATACCAAGCTCTTGGTGCTTGCTTGAGTCCATAGATTGCTTTCTTCAAATGGTATACTCTATCTCCAGCCTCAAACCCGGGAGGTTGTTCAACATATACCTCTTCATTGAGTACACCATTCAGGAAGGCACTCTTGACATCCATTTGATACACCTTGAACTTCTTGTATGTTGCATATGCAAGGAACAACCTGATAGCTTCCAACCTAGCCACTGGAGCAAAAGTCTCATCATAGTCTATTCCTTCAGACTGACAATACCCTTTTGCAACCAGTCTAGCCTTGTTCCTTACCACAACACCATTCTCATCCTTCTTGTTCTTATAGACCCACTTGGTACCAATCACACCTTGATGCCTAGGTCTATCCACCAGTTCCCAAACCTGATTCCTTGTGAACTGATTCAACTCCTCTTGCATGGCAATGATCCAGTTCGAGTCAGTGAGAGCTTCTTCAATGTTCTGAGGCTCTTGCTCAGAGAGAAAGCAACAGAACAATGCACTCTCACCATGGAACCGTCTGGTCCTGACTCCCTCAGTTGGATCACCAATGATTTGATCAATGGGATGATCTTCTAACCATGTTCTCTTGCCAGGAGTTGTTCATGAAGTACCTGCAATGTTAGTGTCTACAGGCTCATAAAATTCAGGAAATTGAACGGAAGGGGATGATCCTGAGTCTATGCCAAAGGGATTAACCAGCTCAATGTCAGGGACATTGATTCCCCCTTGATTAGGTGACTCAGGAACCGTCTCAGCTGCAACAGCATCTTCATAGACGATGCTTACCTCAGGTTGAGCCTGTTCCTCAGTCTGAGGCTCAACAATCCCTGATGTGCTGGGCTTAGGAGTGGCACCTGATTCATCATCCTAATCGTCATCATCATCCCATCTCGGAATTGGCACAGTCTTGATCTTGGGATCAGGTTGATTCTTCAAGCTCAGCCTTGTCACACTCCTTGTGACTTCCTCAGTGTCAGGATTCAACACCTTTGCCCTAGACTCATTAGCAGATTCATCAAAGACAACATGAGTTGATTCTTCAACAACAAGGGTCCTACAGTTGTAAACCCTGAAGGCTTTACTAACTTCAGAATATCCTAAGAATATTCCTTCATCAGATTTGCTATCAAAGGCTTTCAACTGGGTCTTCCCATTGTTGAGGATGAAGCACTTACAACCAAATACATGAAAATAAGAAATACGAGGTTTCCTTTTGTTCCATGTCTCATATGGGGTCTGTGCATGTTGCTTGTTCAGCATGGATCTGTTCTGAGTGTAGCATGCAGTGTTGATTGCCTCAGCCCAGAATTTCTTGGGCAATCCTGACTCAGCCAGCATGGTCCTTGCAGCCTCCTTCAGTGTCCTGTTCCTTCTTTCAGCGACACCATTCTGTTGTGGGGTTCTAGCTGCAGAAGTCTCATGAGCTATACCAAGTTCATTACAGAAGTCAGAAATATATGAATTTATAAATTCAGTGCCCTTGTCAGATCTGATCTTAGTAATGGACTGATTCTTCTCATTGCTGAGTCTCCTGAGCAACTCTGGAAGCTTCACCTGTGTTTCCTTCTTATTTAACAAGAAAATAACCCAAGTATATCTAGAATAATCATCAATAACCACAAGGGTATACTTTCTACCATTCATACTCACAGGTGTTATGGGACCAAACAAATCCATGTGCAAGAGCTGAAGTATCCTGTCAGTGGAGTAAGAAGCTTTTTCTTTGAATGATGCTCTGACCTGCTTCCCTTCCTGACAAGCTTTGCACACGTGATCTTTGCTAAAAACTTCATTAGGTAGACCATCAACAAGTGACTGTCTAGAAATTTTGTTAAGAATCTTGAAGTTCAGGTGGCTTAATCTTTTATGCCATAACCAACTGAGCTCTAGAGAGCTTTTAGCAAGAAGACAAGTATTAGGAATAGTGCTGCTCCAATCAGCGAGATAAACATTACCTTTCCTTATACCTGATAGAAGCACCTGTGTTGATTTGTCCTTGACTGAACATGTGTTCGATGAAAACTCAACACTGAACCCTTTATCACAGAATTGACTTACTGACAACAGGTTATGCTTCAGTCCTTCCACAAAGGACACATTTTCCACTCTGACTGTACCTATAATTAGAACACCGAAACCTTTAGTAACACCTTTTGAGTTATCACCAAAGGTTACCTGTGGACCATTTTTAGCTTGATATTCTTGAAGAAGACTCTTCATTCCAGTCATGTGCCTTGAGCAACCACTGTCTAGGTACCAAACAGCTTTGATTGAGTCTCCTCTCCTTTTGTTGTGATCCACAGCCGCCTGCAAGTAAATCAGGCTTTAGGTACCCATTGGGTGTTGGGTCCTATCGTGTCAGCTGTACCCTTCGGGATCCAGACTTGCTTCACAACCCTGATTGCCTCAGAGTGGTAAATCTGTCTCCTTGAAACATCAACATACACAACTTTCTTCTTCTTTGCCTGAGAGGAAGATGGTGTATGGGTGCTAGACTTAGGCTTCACAGGAGCCTGAGTGGGTGCCTTTTGGGCTGGCTTCCTGTTCTTCCTAGGTCTGGGTGCAGCAGGTCTTGGGCCTTGTTCTTGATAAGGACCCTGATTTCTATTCCCCCTAGGCAAGTGAGGGAATGAAAAGCAGTTAAAGGCCTCAGGATGCCAAAACCACGGGGGTGTCATCATATTTGGCCTTCCCTGTTGGTATTGCCAAGCATGATGGTACCCTCGCTGACCAGTCTGAAAGCTCTTGGCCTGAGTCTTCCTCTGCTTTCGCTGAGGTTTTCCCTTGCCTGAGCTCTCAGGGGCTTCCGTAGGTTGCTTTGCCTTTCCCTTGGGTTTTGGCTTAGCTACCTTAGGAGCAACCCTGACTGTGTCAACAGTTTCCTTGCCCTTATCAGTTTGACGGGCCTGGAGCACAACCTTAGGTGCACTCTGGCCTGTCTGAACAAATACCCTCTCAGTGTTGCTCCCTGAGGCAATATGAGACTGACCCTGTGAGGATTTCTCAGGGACATATCCAAGTCCCTTTTTCTTGTTCCCAAGTATCTGGTTGCTATTTATTTCCTCTCTAGCCACTGAGGATTTATTCATTGCTGCAACCTTTTTCTTGAGAGAGTCCTCACTCTTTTTCAGGATTTCATGTCTGGTAAAGAGGTCATCAAACTTACTCTTAAGTACTTTCAGTTCTTCCTTCCTGACCAGTTCTTCCTCAGCCAGTTCCTTCAGAATCTTCTCTCTTGGAAGACGCTCAGCATTAATTAAATCAATCTCCTGAGTTAGTCTCACAATTTGAGTTGATTCTTTAAGATCAGACTGAGTAAGTTGTTCATTCAGGTTTTGAACTTCAGTACTCAATTTCTTGTTCTCCTCTACCAAGAAGACATTAGTTTCCTGCAGTCTGGAGAAATCAACCATCAATTGATCAAGACAGATCTGAAGGTTCATTTCTCTAACTGACTCTGAGCTAAGCTCAGGATTTTGACCAGTGTAAGAAGCACAAACAGAATTTGATGTTACCTCAGGCTCATCCCTAGCCATCAGACAGACATCATCGTACTCGTCATCTGAGAAGAGTTCAGGTGACCTTTCAGCAGGACCGTCAGAATCTGTTGCATCTTCAGCGACCATCGCTCTCCGATCAGCAGATCTTAGGTCCCTAGTGGCTCTCCTTTCCTCTCTCTCCCTTGCACTCAGCTCCGGGCAGTCGTACTGATAGTGACCAATCTTGTTACAGTTGTAACATGCTACCTGCTCACTTACTCTTTCTTTTCTTGGTTCAGGGTTCCTCCTTGAGTCAGGTTCCCTGGTTCTTGGTGAGCTTTCAGTCTTGGTTGGATATTTATCATTGCGAGTACGTCTCTGTTCGTCTCTTCTTTCAGGTTTTGGTTCAGAATATCTCCTTTCATCACCACGTTCTCTCCTCTGGTCAGTATTCCTTCGCTCCTCATATCTCCTTGAGCTTTGGTGGGTTCCTTCAGGTTTCCTGTCACGTGAGTCCTGATAAAACTTTTTATAACGACCAAACCTGGAGTTGAGCTTGTCGAATCGTCTGGCCATCAGGCTGTACTCTTCAGCGAGTTCTTCTCTGCTCATCTCCATCAGTGACTTTGATGAAGAGTTTGATGAGGGCTCAACAGGTTCAGATCTGGCCTTGAACGCCACACTTTTCTCAGGAGTTTTCTCCTTCACTTCCTCTTCTGACTGTACTTTCTTCTTTCTTTTGTTAAGGTCGAATTCAAGCGCTTTGAGCTCTGAAAAAAGTAAAGCAGAAGTTATGTTACTCATATCCTGAGTGTTCTTAAGCATAATTTCACTGTTGTCCCATCTCTCAGGAAGGGCATTCAGGATCTTTGAAGCAACATCTCTCCTTGGGACATCCTTGTCCAACATCACCAACTCATTCATCAACTTGATGAATCTAGACTCCATTTGATCTATGCTCTCGTCAGGCAGCATCTCGAACGCCTCGAATTTCTGAATGGCAATGTTTCTCTTGTTCTCCTTGATCTTTTCAGATCCCTCACACATCCTTGTCAGCTCATCCCAGACCTCCTTTGCTGTCTTTAAGTTCATCAGCCTAGCTGATTCCTCGAAGGGCACCGTGTGCAAGATGATGTTTCTGGCGACGTTGTCAAGTCCCACCATCTTGATTTCATCGTTGGTCATGTCTTTCCTTTCTTTAGGAACCTGCACGCTAATCACAAGATCCTCATATCCCAGTCCTCTAACGTTAGGAATAGTGATCTTGATCGGTCCTTCCCTGAGTACACGTGGCATCTGGTCATGGATGGCATCTAGATGTGCTTCTAATCTGAACTTCCAATAGACAAAGTTAGACACAGAGAATTCAGGAAACGAAGCTTCAAGTCTCCTCGAAGTCATGATGATGCAAGTTTTATGAAAAGCAAATTCAGATCTGTTCAGTGACCACCACCAGTTTCTCCTCTGAAACTATTAGTATTCAAAGTCAGTGGTCTTTCGAACCACTGCTCTGATACCACTTGTTGGTCCCGGTACAAGACTGAGGAATACGTGTATGGGGGGGGATACACGTTTACCAATTTTTCAACCTTAAAACTGACTGAGTCCCCTTTGCTAAGAGTGGTAAAGAACTAGGAGCTGATAACACACCTACTGACTACACTTGGTGCGGGTCAGTTGGCTAACTATCAGTTCAAGTTCAGTGCGGAAATGTTTGAGCCCTGAAAGTTTAAAGTCTTGTTTAGTTTGCTTTCTGAAAAACTTGTTTTACTCAAACCTGAAAAGTGTTTAGTAGGGCAGTGCTCTTTTGAAGATCAGCCTGATTGATTCAGGCCTGATAAACTTGAATGCAATGAATGAACAAATAATACGGCAAGTATGCACAATATCAAAGCAGTAAGAACACAGGGAGTTTAACGTGGTTCAGAGTCTCAAGCTCCTACGTCCACGGCCTGATTTAACAGGAAATCCACTCAAGGGATTCTTGTTTTTAACGTGCCAAGGTGCACCAAGACCAGCTAACCTCACTGATCTATACAACTCCACTTACTAACACTCTAACTAACTTACTCCCAACAAGCCTAACTTAGGGTTTTGGTTTCAGTTTGGATTCCAACTAGGTTGAGATTATCCTTACAAGGCAAAGCTATGCTAAGGATTGGATAATCTCTCTAAGCTTAAGATAATTCTAATTAGCTCTTGGAATACAGAATAACTCTCAAATGCTGAGAAACACTTGGGAAATTTAGAGGGTTTCGAGTGCTTCTCTTAAGGGTTGAATGCTTTGAATGCTTGAGAGTTTGAGTAATTTCTGGCTTGGAAATTTCCCGTAACCTTGAATGGGTTCAAGGTCTTCTGTATTTATAGGTGATTTGAAAAACTATCCGTTGGAGAGATAGCCTTCGAGTCATCTATGTAGAGTGGCTTCAAACGGACATATCTTCATGCAGCAGTCGTCCTTGCATGGATTTGGTATTTGCATTAAATGCACATTGAATGCTTGCCCGTTGAATATGCAGTCTGAATTCAGTCTCCATGTCAGGTTCCATACGTGCGTGTCTTTCTCGGATTGGTCCACGTCATCAGGTTGGTGAGAATGTCAGAACTTATTCCTGAGCTTCAGGCTTATCTTATTAAGTTCATTTTGTCTTGAGCCCACCAGTCTTGTTCTGACGCTGAAATTCCTTCTGCATTGCTTGGCTCTACTCCAAGTCTTCCCATTAACTCAGTGACATCCCGTTCCCTTCAGGACTGAGTTAGTAATGACCTCAGGGTCATACTCTTCATCACTGACACTTACTCAGCCAGCTTAGAAGACTGCCATAAGTTCAGGATGGTGCTCTTTGTCTTCAGGCTCTGAGTCTTGATTGTCTCCAGTGAGTTCTCCTCTCACTGAGTACCTGTGAAGTGTAAAATGACTAAGTACAAATCCTAACCAAGACTAGCCTGACAAAGACAGATTAAGGCAATCATCTTTTCAGGGGCTTTGGGATCTTAATCAAAACTGACAATGTCCCAACAGCAACCTTGGGGGCAACCCTGATTGTGTCAACAGTTTCCTTGCCCTTATCAGTTTGACGGGCCTGAAGTACAACCTTAGGTGCACTTTGGCCTGCCTGAACAAATACCCTCTCAGTGTTGCTCCCTGAAGCAACATGAGACTGACCTTGTGAGGATTTCTTATGAACATATCCAAGTCTCTTTTTCTCGTTCCCAAGCATCTGGCTGCTATTTATTTCCTCTCTAGCCACTGAGGATTTATTCATTGCTGCAACCTTTTGCTTGAGTGAGTCCTCACTCTTTTTCAGGATTTCATGTCTGGCAAAGAGGTCATCAAACTTACTTTTGAGTGCTTTCAGTTCTTCCTTCCTGACCAACTCTTTCTCAGCCAATTCCTTCAGAATCTTCTCTCTTGGGAGACGCTCATCATTGATTAAATCAATCTCCTGAGTTAGTCTCACAATCTGAGTTGATTCCTTAAGATCAGACTGAGTGAGCTGATCATTCAGGTTCTGGACCCCAGTACTCAATTTCTTGTTCTCCTCTACCAAGAAGACATTAGTTTCCTGCAATCTGGAGAAATCAACCATCAATTGATCCAGGCAGATCTGAAGGTTCATTTCTCTGACTGACTCTGAGCTAGGCTCAGGATTTTGACCAGTGTAGGAACCACACACAGAGTTAGATGCTACCTCAGGTTCCTCCCTTGCCATCAGGCAAACATCATCGTACTCATCATCAAAAAAGAGTTCAGGCGACTTCTCCTCAGGACCATCCGAGTCAGTTGCATCCTCAGCGAGCATGGCTCTCCGGTCAGCAAGTCTCTGGTCTCTCTTGGCCCTCATGTCCTCTCTTTCCCTTGCACTCAGCTTCGGACAATCATACTGATAGTGCCAGCTCTTGTTACAGTTGTAACATGTTGGTTGCTCATCTCCTCTTTCTCTCCTTGGTTCAGGGTTCCTCCTTGAGTCAGGTTCCCTCTGTCTTGATGAGCTTTCTGTCTTCCCTGAGTGCTTGTCATCATGAGTACGTCTCTGTTCATCTCTATGATCGGGCTTTGGATCTGAATATCTTCTTTCATCGCCACGATCTCTCCTCTGGTCAGTGTTTCTCCTTTCCTCATATCTCCTTGAGCTTTGGTGGGTTCCTTCAGGTTTCTCTCATGTGAGTCCTGATAAAATTTCTTATAACGACCAAACCTGGAATTTAGCTTCTCAAAGCATCTGGCCATCAGGCTGTACTCCTCAGCAAGCTCTTCCTTGCTCATCTCCATCAGTGATTTTGATGAAGATTCAACAGGTTCAGACCTGGCCTTGAACGCCACACTTTTCTCAGGAGTTTTCTCCTTTTCTTTCTCTTCTGGCTGAACTTTCTTCTTTCTTTTGTTAAGATCAAATTCCAGTGCCTTAAGCTCTGAAAAAAGTAAAGCAGAAGTTATGTTACTCATATCCTGAGTGTTCTTAAGCATAATTACACTATTATCCCATCTCTCAGGAAAGGCATTCAGGATCTTTGAAGCAACATCTCTCTTTGGGACATCTTTGTCCAGCATCACCAACTCAATCATCAACTTGATGAACCTTGACTCCATTTGATCGATTGTCTCATCAGGCAACATCTCAAATGCTTCGATCTTCTGAATGGCAATGTTTCTCTTATTCTCCTTTATCTTTTCTGATCCCTCGCACATCCTGGTCAGCTCATCCCAAACCTCCTTTGTCGTCTTTAAGTTCATCAGTCTCGCTGACTCCTCGAAAGGCACCGTATGCAAGATGATATTTCTGGCCACATTGTCCAGTCCCATCATCTTGATCTCGTCAGTGGTCATATCCTTCCTTTCCTTAGGAATGGGTACGCCAATCTCAAGATCATCATATCCCCTCCCTCTGACATTAGGGATGGTGATCTTGATCGGTCCTTCCCTGAGAACACGCAGCATCTGTTCATGGATGGCATCAAGATGTGCTTCTAATCTGAACTTCCAATAGACAAAGTTAGATACAGAGAATTCAGGTAACGAAGCTTCAAGTCTCTTCGAAGTCATGATGATGCAAGTTTTATGAAAAGCAAACTTAGATCTGTTCACTGACCACCAACAGTTTCTCCTATGAAACTATTAGTATTCAAAGTCAGTGGTCTTTTGAACTACTGCTCGATACCACTTGTTGGTCCCGGTACAAGATTGGGGAATACGTGTATGGGGGGGAATACACGTATACCAATTTTTTAAACTTAAAACCTTACTAAGTCCCCTTTACTCAGAGTGATAGAGAACTGGGAACTGATAACACACCTACTGACTACACTTGGTGTGGGTCAGTTGGCTAACTATCAGTTTAAGTTCAGTGCGGAAATGTGTGAGCCCTGATAGTTTAAAGTCATGTTTAGTTTGTTTTCTGAAAACCTTGGTTACTTTACTCAGAGTAGTGATTAGTAGGGCAGTGCTCTTTTTGAGGATCAGGCTGATTGATTCAAGCCTGATAAGATGAATGCTATGAATGAATAATTAATAAGGCAAGTATGCACAATATCAAAGCAATAAGAACACAGGGAGTTTAACGTGGTTCAGAGACTCAAACTCCTACGTCCACGGCCTGATTTAACAGGAAATCCACTCAAGGGATTCTTATTTTTAATGTGCCAAGGTGCACCAAGATCAGCTACCTCACTGACCTATACAAACTCCCTACTAACTCACTACCAACTTACTTCCAACAAACCTAACTTAGAGTTTTGGTTTCAGTTTGGATTCCAACTAAGTTGAGACTATCCTAATAAGGCAAAGCTATGCTAAGGATTGGATAATCTCTCTAAGCTTAAGATAATGCTAATATGCTCTTTGGAATACAGAATAACTCTCAATAGCTAAGAAACACTTGGGAAATTTAGATGGTTTTGAGTGCTTCTTTTAAAGACTGAATGCTTTGAGTGCTTGAGAGTTTGAGTAATTTCTGGCTTGGAAATTTCCCGTAACCTTGAATAGGTTCAAGGCCTTCTGTATTTATAGGTGATTTGAAAAACTATCCGTTGGAGAGATAGCCTTTCTTGTCATCTATGTAGAGAGGCTCAAATGGACATATCTTCATGCAGCAGCCGTCCTTTGCATGGAATTAGGTAGTTGCATTAAATGCCCATTAAATGCTTGCCCGTTGAGCATGCAGTCTGAAGTCAGTCTTCTGTCAGGTTCCGTACGAGCGTGTCCTTCCTGGATTGGTCCACGTCATCAGGTTGGTGAGAATGTCAGAACTTATTCCTAGGCTTCTGGCTTATCTTATTAAGTTCTTTTTATCTTGAGCTCACTGGTCTTGTCCTGACGCTGACATTCCTTTTGCATTGCTTGGCTCTACTCCAAGCCTTCCCATAAACTCAGTATCATCCTATTCCCTTCAGGACTGAGTTAGTAATGACCTCAGGGTCATACTCTTCATCACTGACACTTACTCAGCCAGCTTAGACAACTTCCATAGGTTCAGGATGGCAAACTTCATCTTCAGGCTCTTGTCTTGAATATCATCCGTAAGTGCTCCTCTTACTAAGTACCTGTGAAGTGTAAAATGACTAAGTACAAATCCTAACCAAGACTAGCCTGACAAAGACAAACAAAGACAAATAATATTTTCAGGGGCTTTGGGATCTTAATAAAAAATGGCAATGTCCCAACACAATGCCATTTTATCACTCATCTTCACCAGTCTCCTTCTTAATTTGGTTCTCTTCCCTTCAGTAGAACCAGCTTCCACCTCCTCCTCTGCCGCTTCAGGGCTCTCCTCAGCTGGCTTTATCATCCTCGTTTCTAGTGCCTTTCCAGATTTGAACAAGGCCTTCAGGTTCCTCCACTTCCTATCCTTTATCCAGTCTACTCCCACATCCACATTTTCTATCAAGTATGAGATCTTGGTGGCAAAATTTAGCTTACTTGCCAACTGGGGAGTTTTGTCAATTTTGAATGCTCTTTGTTCAAGGCCCTCAGAAAGAACTGTTGCCAGTTGAAAGTCTTTTCCTTGCTTTTAACTATCGCCCTCATCAATCTTAGTTTTGGCTTGCTTACTTGCTCCGTGCTCCCCTGGTTTCCCAATATACATTTACCAACAATCTCGCAAAGAACATTGTATACTGGTAAAGGTACACTTCTGTTCATTATTGGACTGTATTTCATCTTCTTCTGCATAATAGTATATACCCAGACTTCTTCTTTGTCAGCAATACATGTATCTGGGTTTGGACCTTCAGAGGGGAGATCAAATAGCTCTTTCAAATCATCACCGCTGATCCGAATCTCCTTTCTGATCTTTTGGTGCTCAACAACTTCCATATCATCTCTTATCACCTTTTTCTTCCTTTGAAGGAATAGACATGACTTGATTCTTGAGTCAGGGTTGGATATATTGAAGAAGAACTCAAGAACCTGTCTATCGAAATAGTTCTCAGGATGAACTGATAAGAACTTTTCCAACCCAGCAGCTTTGACCATCTCCAAAGCCTCTTTAATGTGTGCGAACTCCGGTCTTGATTCAATTTATGGGTTATCGAAAACCACTATGGGTTCATACCAGAAATTATCTTTGTTTGTTAAAAACCCAAGATTTACTTTGGCCATTTAGAAGAGAATTGAGAGAAATTTGCAGAGAGTGTTTAAGGAAAGATAGTAAGTGTTTGCTTGAAAGTGTGTTCGAAAAGGTTCTTTGGCTGATTTTGGGGGTTTTTATATGAGAAAAGGACGGTGAGATCTAGCCCCGCAATCAACGTCTGAGATTAATTATTTGTAAGGTCGTGGATAGTTGAAAGGGTTAGTGGAGAGTTTTTTAGAGATCTCGAATGTTAGAAAAGAACCGCCTAAAACGAAAGGTATGGATTAAGGGAGTTGGTAGCCGGAAGGTCACATCATCCGGCTTTTAAGGCGTGTGAGATAGGTAACTGTAAAAGCGAACCTGGCTTGTACAATGCGCATTAAATGCTTGCCATATCGAAATGTTTTTGAAACAAAGTAAAAAGATTTAATTTCCAAGAAAATACTCATTAGCTATTTTTTATAAGAGTTTTATATTGTAAAACTAAGAGACTTCAGATTTGAAAAATAGCAGAGTTAAAACTTTTGACCTCTACTGAGGTGGAACCTCTTCTGAGAAACATAAGCTCTTCTGTGATCAGTGACTCCACTGAGGTTGATCCACTTCTGAGGTTGAACCTCCACTGACTCGAAATCAACTCATCTGAGATTGGCTCCTTCCTCTACTCTCCTGGATCTAGCAGTCCAAGCTCTACTGACAGTTCTTGAAACCTTGCTTCAGCCAAAGGTTTAGTAAATATATCAGCCTTTTGTTTGTCAGTATGAATCTTGAGCATTTTGATATCCTTCTTTTCCACATGATCTCTGATGAAGTGATGCCTTATATCCACATGTTTGCATCTTGTGTAGAGAACTGGATTTTCTGAAATAGCAATTGCACTATTGTTGTCACAGAAAATAGGAACTTCATTAGCAGAGATGTTGTAATCTTTCAGTTGTTGTCTTAGCCAAAGAATTTGAGCACAACAACTTCCAGCTGCCATATATTCAGCTTCAGTAGTGCTTGTAGCTACTGAATTTTGTTTCTTGGAAAACCAAGAGATCAGCTTACTTCTCAAGAATTGACAAGTGCCTGAGGTCGATTTCCTGTCAATTCTGCATCCTCCATAGTCAGCATCTGAGTATCCTGTGAGTTTCAGATTGTCATCCGAGGGATACCATAATCCCATATTCACAGTACCCTTGAGATATTTAAGAATCCTCTTAGCAGCTTCCAGATGACTTTTCTTGGGATTTGCTTGATATCTTGCACATATCCCAACTGCAAATGTGATATCAGGCCTGCTTGCTGTGAGATACAGTAGAGATCCAATGATATCTCTATAATGAGTCCGGTCTACTGATTTACCATCTTCATCAGGTTCCATCTTGGTGTTGGTGTTGAGTGGAACCCTTGCAACTTTGCTGGTCTGGCATCCAAACTTGTTGATCAGCTCCCTTGTATATTTGGCTTGGTTGATGAAGATTCCTTCAGGAGACTGCTTGACTTGTAGTCCTAGGAAGAAGTTCATTTCTCCCATCATTGACATCTCAAACTTTCCTTTCATCAGTTGAGAAAATTTCTCACAGAGGACTTGGTTGGGACAACCAAAAATGATATCATCCACATAGATTTGAACTAGCAAGGTGTCCTCTCCTTTTGTGATCCTGAAGAGAGTTCTATCTACTCTTCCTTTGATAAAACCATGATCCAAAAGGAATTGTGACAAAGTATCATACCAAGCTCTTGGAGCCTATTTCAGTCCATATAGAGCTTTTCTCAGTCTATATACTTTGTGACTTTCTTCAAAGCCTGGGGGTTGCTCCATGTAGACTTCCTCATTGAGTATTCCATTCAAGAATGCACTCTTAACATCCATTTGATACACCTTGAATTTCTTGTGAGCAGCAAAAGCAAGAAATAATCTTATTGCCTCCAATCTGGCCACTGGGGCAAAAGTTTCATCATAGTCAAAGCCTTCAACTTGAGAATAGCCCTTTGCAACTAGCCTGGCCTTGTTTCTGATTATGACATCATTTTCATCCTTCTTATTCTTGAATACCCACTTGGTACCAATCACATTGCAATGATATGGTCTGTCAACCAGCTCCCATACTTGATTTCTTGTAAATTGGTTGAGCTTTTCTTGCATGGCAATGATCCAGTTTGAATCTTGAAGTGCTTCTCCAATGGAACCTGGTTTCTGGTTAGATAAGAAACAACAAAACAAAGCACTTTCTCCATGAAAATTTCTAGTTTTGACTCCTGAGGTAGGATCACCTAGGATTTGCTCAAGTTGAGTCCTTCAGTAGAGTTTAACTCTTCTGAAGTTGAGTCACTAGATAAAGGAATGAAATCAAATTCAGGAAATAAGACAGAGGGTTGAAGTCCTGAGTCATCATTCAAGGTATTCTCATTCTCAATGGTAATATCATTGGTTCCCCCTTGAATGATGGGCTCAGTGGATGTCTCAGCTGTGACCACATCTTCATTGACATCACTTACCTCTTGAACTGGGATTGTGTTCATCAGTTCAGTTACTTGTTCAAGAGAGCTCTCAGGTGAGCTTTGAGGAGTAGTTTGACTTTGGGTGACCTCTTTGAATTGTTGATCATTGAAGTTATCCCAGGTTGGGATGTATGTATCAACAAAATTTTCAGGATAGCCTTTAGACTTGATACTCAATCTAGTTAGTCTTTTGCTTATCACTTCCTCATTCTCCTTACTCCTGGACTCAAAAGTAGATTCATCAAAGACCACATGAGGTGTTTCTTCCACAACAAGAGTTCTACAATTATAAACTCTGAAAGCTCTACTGATTTGGGAATATCCTAAGAAGATTCCTTCATCAGCTTTGCTATCAAAAGCTTTCAGTTGAGTTTTCCCATTGTTGTGAATGAAACACTTGCAACCAAAGATATGAAAGTAAGATACCTGTGGCTTTCTGCCATTCCATAACTCATATGGAGTTTTTCCTTGATGTTTGGTTACCATGGATCTATTTTGAGTGTGGCAGGCAGTATTAATAGCTTCAGCCCAAAATCTTTTAGGAACTTGAGCTTCTGCAAGCATTGTCCTTGCTGCCTCCTTAAGGGTCCTATTTCTTCTTTCAGCTACTCTATTTTGTTGTGGAGTTCTTGCAGCTGAGGTCTCATGAGCAATACCTAACTCTTTGCAGAAGTTAGATATTATAGAATTAATAAACTCAGTACCCTTGTCTGATCTTATCTTTACAATGTTCAGGCTCTTTTCATTGCTAACTTTCTTTAGGAGCTCTGGTAGCCTGAGTTGAGTCTCCTTCTTGCTTGCTAGGAATACCACCCAAGTATACCTGGAGAAATCATCAACAACAACAAGTGTATATTTTCTCCCATTGATACTTACAAGGGTTACAGGACCAAAGAGATCCATATGTAACAGTTGAAGTACTCTGTCAGTAGAGGTTGCTACTTTTCTTTTGAAAGATGCTTTCACTTGCTTCCCCTCCTAACAGGCTTTGCAGATATGTTCTTTGTTGTATACTTCATTTGGCATTCCTTCCACCAGTCCATGTCTTGCTATCCTGTTCATCATCTTGAAGTTCAGACGACTTAGTCTCATGTGCCACAGCCAATTAGTATCAGTTGAGCTCTTTGCAATAAGACATGCATTTGGTGTGCAAGACTTCCAATCTGCAAGATAGACATTTCCCTTCCTTGACCCAGTTAGTAGTACCTGTTGTGAAGCTATATTTTTTACAAAGCACAGGTTACATGAAAATTCAACACTGTATTCTTTATCACAAAACTGACTTATGGACAAAAGATTGTGCTTAAGTCCACTGACATAGGATACATTGCTTACTCTTACTGAGCCAATTATTAAAGTACCATAACCTTTAGTGGCTCCTTGTGAATTGTCACCAAAGGTGACTTGTGGACCTTCTTTCTCAACAAATTATGTCAGGAGATCTTTGTTGCCAGTCATGTGCCTGGAACATCCACTGTCCAAGTACCAAACTAAAGATTTTAGAGTTTCTCCTTTGTTGAGGTCCACTGAGCCCTGCAGTTAAAATCAAGCTTTAGGTACCCATTTTGTGTTGGGTCCTACCAGGTTAGTTGTACCTTTCGGAATCCAAATTTTCCTCATAGTTCTAATCACTTTAGAATGGCTAATTTGTCTTCCATAAACATCTACATAGATTGTTATCTCCCTAGGTGCCTTGGGAGTAAACTTTCTATGGGTGTCAGCCTTTGAAGGAACAGGAACCTTCTTTACATTCTTTCTTTTAGGCTTGGGTGCACCTGGTCTAAGTTTTTGTTGATAAGGGTATGAAGGACCTTTTCCTTTAGGCACAAAAGGAATAGGTCTTCTGTATGAGTCATTCCTTGAGGGGTGCTCATGCCTGGGTGCTTTCAGCTGAGGTTGCTTCATCTGTGAAGACCTCGGCTGATAGTACCTCTGTTGAGATCTATTTTGATTAGTCAACTGAGCCTTTCCATTTGGTTTTGGCTGAGTTTGAATTCTCTTTTGTTGAATCTCAGCTGGTCTTTTTCCCTTATCTAAAATCTGTGGATGAAAGGTCACAGACTTAACAAAAACTCTCTTTGTGCCACTTGAAGAAGCAACACTCAAAGGACCTTCTGAAAGTTTTGGAATAAAGCCTATCTCACACTTGTTATTAGGATTGATTTGAAAGTTTTGAATTTCCTCTATGGCAAGAGAGGGTTTGTTAAGAGCATCAATCATTTTTAACAAGGTCTCTTCAGATTTTTGTAAGACATCAATTTTCAGGAGAGTATCCTTTACTTGGCTTACCAGTTTTAAATTTTCTTCAGTTAACTTTATCTTAGATTCAGTAAGATCTTTTATCAGTTGATCTTTGCCATTTCCTTGACTCTTGAGGGTCTCCACCTCTTTTGTCAATTCAATGGTAGACTGAGCTGAGTTAAGATCTGCCTAATTCCCAGACTCAATTAACTTAGAGTTTTCTCTCAGGAGATTTTTGTTTTCATCTTGGAGACAAAAACTTGCTTCTTGCAACCTTGAGAAATCAATCATCAATTGTTCCAAAGCGGACTGAAGATTGAGTTCCTCAGTTGACTCTGAGCTCAGCTCAGGTGAGTGTTCTAGAGAAATTGATGGTTTAGATTGTACCTCTGGTTCTTCTCTTGCCATGAGGCACATGTCATCATCACTGCTGTCTGAGAACAGTCCATCAGATGACTCCAGATCTTCATCAACATCCTCAGCCACCATGGCTTTCATTTCTCCATATCTCATGTCTCTTTCGGCTTGTCTTTCCTTTCTTTCCTTGGTGCTCAGTTGAGGACAATCATATTGAAAGTGTCCAACCTTCTTGCATTGGAAACATCTATTGGCATCATCATTCTTTTCCTCAGTAGACTTTTTGGTCTTTGATGATGATCCTTCACCTCTGGTATAGTTTTTATAATCTTTTCTCTTTTCCAACTCTGTTGAGCTTTTCTCTCCTTCTCTGGTGTCTTTTTGTGGATAACTTCTTCCTTCTCTGTTATCCCTGTAAAACCTTTTATACTTGTCAAATCGGTTGTTAAGTTTCTCAAACCTTCTAGCCATCAGGCTGAGTTCCTCTTGCATCTCAGCCTTGCTTTAAGATTTGCTTGCCTTTGTACTCTTCTGTGACTTTGGGTATTTTGGCTCAGTCTCCTTAGCTTTGAAGGCAACTCCCTTCTCAGCTGAGGTCTCATTAGGAGCTCTTTTCCTGTTAAGATCAAACTCATAAGCCTTAAGTTCTGAGAATACCTGTTGCATAGACATGCTGGACAAATTCTTGGTATCCTGCATCATCACAGAGTACACATCCCATCTTGAGGTTAACCCTCTCATGATCTTTAAGGCAACTTCTCTTTCGGTGTAGACTTTTCCAAGAGAATTTATCTCATTCATGATGTCAGTGAACCTCCTATCAAGCTGGTCAATGGTCTTAGTGGACTCCATGGTGAACTGCTCGTACTTTTGGACAGCTACTGAAAGCTTGTTCTCTTTTATCTTGTCTGTTCCTTTACACATGAGAGCAAGAGTGTCCCAAAGTTCCTTTGCAATCTTGCAATGGATCACTCTTCCCATTACAGAATCTGGAATGGTGGTGTAGAGAATATTCATGGCTATGAAGTTGAGGTTGTTTCTCCTCCTTTCATCTGCAGTGAAGTTATCCTCATCCTTGGGCCATTCTTCTCTTGGATCTGCAATAGTCTCAGCTGTGGTTCTAGGGTTAGGGTCATAAAAATAAATGGACCTTTAGTAATTACCCTTAACATTTCATCATGCACACAGGCAAGATGAGCTCTCATTCTGATCTTCCAGAAGTTATAATTTTCCACTGAGAATTGTGGAAGCTTGTGATGGGACATATGGTTCAAAGGATTAACTTCCATATTGTTCTCTGCTGGTGGTGCTACCCTAGCTGCATTGTCAGCCATAATATCTAAACAAGTTTATTAATAAGATCAATTCAGATGACCAAAAGAAGATACCTTTTTAGCACAAGGTATACCTAGAACAATGGTCTTTTGAACCACTGTTCTGATACCAATTGTTGGTCCCGAAACGAGTAAACAGGTGTATGGGGGGGGGGGGAATACACCTGTGGTTACAAATTTAAACTTCTTAAAAACTTATCAGGTTACTTCAGATAGTAACTCGTCAGTGGACTTTAAGTTTGCTGAGAATTACTTGTGAAAGCTTACTGAGATAATACCTCCACTGAAAGCACAAGACTTTCAGTTGAACTACTATCTAATTAGCGTTCAAATACGGATTAGTGAGCCCTTTAGAAAACTCGTTTTACTTGATAAACTTTGAGTGGATAACACACACTAAGGAAATAGCAGAAAGTAAGTACACAAGATATAAAGTGGTTCAGAGATGAATCTCCTACGTCCACTGTCCTGATTAAACAGGAGAATTCCTTTCACTTGGAATTCCTTGTGTTATAGTGCCAAGGTGCACTGATCAATTAATCCTCTCTTAGGATGATTGATCACTAGGATAATTCCAGGTCCTAGTTCCCAAAACAAACCAGCTTTCAGACTGATATAAACATTCAGCTTACTAACACCACTTAACACTAACTCTCAACCTAACAACTGAGTAGGGTTTTGAGTAGGGTTTTGAGTAGGGTTTTAGTTCCAACTGTTGTGAGATAATCCTTACAGTTTAGCTCAAGGCTTAGGATGGATTATCTCTTTCTAAGGTTTGGATAAAGCTTATAAGCTTGGTTACAGAAGGCTTGTTATGCTCTCTACAAATGTGAAACACTTGGGAAACAAAAGTAATTTCAAGTGCTTCTAAAAGGTTATGAATGTAGAGATAGCTTTGATCTTGTGAGTTTCCCGTGCATAGAACTGAGCACGTCCTTCTGTATTTATAGGCTTCCTTGAAAATCTTCCCGTTGGATTTGAATCTTCTCAAGTAAGTCTTCTTGTATCTGATTGGTTCAAACAACTCTTTTAGAAGCTTTAAGTCTTGTCAAGAAACGGCTGAAAAACCCATGCCTATTCACCAACTTTCTGGGGAAAGCTAGGGAAAGACTTTTGGTACTTGTCAGTCTGAGACAGGTCGGATGTCAGTAGAGTACACCTACGTGTCATCTTCTCATTGGGTCGTTCAGTCTGCTTGCTTAGAATCCTATCTTGCTTTAAGGTGGAACTCCTCTGAGAGAACCTTCTTATTCCTTCATTTATTGTAAGCTTCACTGAAATTCGTTTTGCCTTGTTCCAACCAGATTAACTAACAGCTTTTAATGTGTTTAGCATTTAATGTGCTTTGTTAGTTCTCATCAGTGGACCTTGGTCCTCTCCTGATGGCTTTAGTCTTAGTGAGAATGCCCTTAGAAAACATTCAAGACTTAGACTAATTCTCAGATCACTTGTCTTCAGCGGACTTCCTCTTCAGTGGACTTCTTTCTTCAATACACTCTAGAAATTTATAACTACACTTCAGTTCCTTAACATTTGAACTGAATTATCTAAGTACTAACTCTACTGAACATTTTACTTACAAATAACTTAGGAGGAATATTTTGACATCTTAATCAAAACTTAAGTCTATACAATTTCCCAACATGCGTTTACTGACCATAGAGGTGTGACTAAATCGCATATACCTACTGTAAATGCACCCCAAAAGGTAGCGGTCCCAATCAAAACAAGTATACATGCCCCCACACGCCAGAAGCGTAAAGGACCTATAAAAGATATAAATACACCTAGAATGAAAGCTAGCAAAACTGGTTAGTCAAACTTGAAATCTCTAGAAGAGATTCGTTCAGAAGACGAATGTCCTAGTAATGAAGCATGTGCCCAAAATATTCAACGCACTAGGACCATAGAACGACCAGACCTAGATACACTGGGAAATAAAGAAGGTCTGGTTGATATTAATGTTGGAGTTTCTATGAATTTCATAGATACATGAGAAACTTATAATAGAAATATTACTGTTGTCGACGACACATTTGCAGTGATAATTGCTCTTTCCGTTATAAATAACAATCTGGATCCAGAACCTAAATCAATAGCTGAGTGTTAGAAGCGCTCAGCTTGGGTGAAATGGAAAGAACCAATTGAAGTAGAACTCATCTCGCTAAATAAAAGAAAAGTATTTGTCTCTATTGTTCGTACACCCTCGCGCGCTATCCTTGTAGGATATAAATGAGTTTTTGTACGAAAATGAAATGAGAATAATACCGTGGAGAGATACAAAGTAAGACTAGTAACTCAAGGGTTTTCGCAGAGACCTGATATTGATTAAACCTATTATCCTGTAATGGATGGAATAATGTTCCGCTACTTGATATCTTTGGCAGTTAAATTAAATCTCCAGATGAGATTGATGGACGTTGTAACCGCATATTTATACGGATCACTAGATGCTGACATCTATATGAAAATCCCTGATGGATTTAAGATTCCCCAGATGAGGAATGATGAAAATCGCAGTATGTATAACATAAAACTGCAGAAGTCGTTATACGGCCTAAAACAATCAGGTCGAATGTGGTACAACCGACTTAGTGAATTCCTCCTGAAGAAGGAATATACAAACAATATAGCTTTCCCTTGCGTATTTATAAAGAAATTGCAAAGTGGTTTTTATATCATATCTGTATATGTTAACGATCTAAACATAATCGAAACATGCAAAGAGATTGAAGAAGCCAGTTCAATCTTGAAAGCTGAATTCAAAATGAAATTCTTGGGCAAGACTAAGTATTGCCTCGGCCTGCAGATCGAGCATCTCCCTGAAAGAATTCTTATACACCAATCAACCTACGTGAAAAAGGTATTGGAGAGATTTCACATGGATAAATCTCATCCACTCAGCACACCGATGGTTGTCTGATCCCTCGAAGTGGATAAGGACCCATTTAGACCAAAAGAAAATACAGAAGAAATTCTGGGACCAGAAGTTCCTTATCTTAGCGGTGTTGGTGCATTACTTTATCTCGCAAACTGCACTAGACCGGATATTACATTTGCAGTTAATTTGCTTGCGAGATATATCGCTTCTCCTACTAGGAGACATTAGAATGGTGTTAAGCACATTCTACGGTATCTCCAAGGGTCTCAAGATCTTGGATTGTTTTACCCTAGAAACCAAGATAAAACTTTGGTAGGTTATGCAGATGCTGGCTATTTGTATGATCCCCACAATGCCATATCTCAGACTGGTTACGTTTTTCTCTGTCGTGGTACTGCGATCACATGGAGATCGGTTAAACAAACTATGGTTACCATATCTTCAAACCACTTAGAGATAATAGCTTTGTTTGAAGCCTCACAAGAATGTGTTTGGTTAAGATCATTGGTAAAATACATTGGTGACTCGTGTAGTATTACTAAAAATGATACATCCCTTACTGTTATATTTGAAGACAACGCAGCCTGCATCACACAAATGAGTAATGGGTACGTTAAGGGAAACTTGACGAAACATATTTCACCAAATCTTTTCTACCCATACGAACTCCAGAAGAGTGGCGTGATTTATGGTATCGGGATGCGAATGCTTAAAAGGTTGTCTTCAGGGGGAGTAACAGCCTCGAAATTATCCTGAAGATTAGATCCCGAAGATCAATAGTTGCACTCCTCCTTAGCGAAACATTTTCTTGCTACCTAGCATGTGTAGTTTCATGACGAGACATATACACCGCGTCGTAATGTCCAATGGGGAGTATTGTAAATCCAGAAGATTTGATGTGGACATTAGTTATGGGCCAAGTAACCTGATAGGCTTTAGGGTTTCTGTTATTATAAATATATCTCTGTACTCAGTATTGTATACACACAAAAATATAGTGAAAAACTCCTGGCTTGGTACGCCCCCAGACGTAGTCTTTATTGACGAACTGGGTAAACAAATCGGTGTTCCTGCTTTGCACTCTTTATTTACAACATTAATGACATCAATCTAAACTCGATATGCAATACTTATTAATAGGATTTCATTAATTGCATTTATTTATATGGAAAATTTTGAATTTAAAAAATACATATGTTGATTGTCATATAACAATTAATATGTATAATTTATACAAATCTATAACATATTAAAAAGTGGCTTAAGGTTGTAAATCATTTTTGGACATTTTTGCCCTCCCACTTTTTAAATTTTACCCAGTTTTGTCCATCCTTAATTCTCATATCAATTTTCACCGTTACCACAACTTCTCCATATCTCATCTTCTCCCATAACCCCTCCCCCACCGGTTTACCACCCATACGTTACTTTCCCCAAAATAATTTTGTCTGTGATAATCTGATCAATTTTGTTCGGTTACTTCCGTGATGATCTAATCGATTTCATTTCATTTTCTGTGTACTGTTTCGCTGTCTTTCCAGTTTCGATTTCTTCACCATCTCGTACTTTTTGTTTATATTTTCGGCATTTGATTAATTGATGTTTGTTGGTTAGGTTTATGTATGAGTTTATGAGGGTTTGTTCATGATAGTAAAAGGGGTTTTACATGGCATCAAGGGGATATGAAAAGAGCTCACGGATTTGCAGGACGCTCCAACATCAATATGGAACGAAGATGACATTGTGCATGAGACATCATCCATGGGAAAAACTGAAGCATTATTTTGTAATTTATTTTTGTTTTCAAAATTATTAATAATAATCATCAGTTTGATTTGGTTATTATGTATTTGCATTAATAAATGTATTTTCGTGTATTTTCTCTTTAACAAGTACTCCCTCTGTCCACGAAATTTTTACCCGCTTTCCTTTTTGGTCTGTCCACCAAATTTTTACCCATTCCACTTTTGGAAATAAACTACACTCACAAACAAATAAATGGGTCCCACAATACCCACCACAATACTCTTACTTTATCTATTTTATCCACTTTTTCAATAAAATACTATTTTTCATTAAAAACTGTGCTCAACAGTAACCGGGTAAAAATTTCGTGGACGGAGGGAGTAGTATATTTATTTTAATCTCACAACTTTCATAATACCACGAAATGAGATGTGACCACTTTGTCAAAAGAAATATTTAGGTCTTTTTCCAACCTTAATACTATATACCAACAACTTCTAAAGAAATTCCAACCCGAATTGTTTACTAGAAAGGAGGAAGGGCAATGTTTTCATAATTTAATATATGGTGACAAAGAATTCTGATTAACAGAAGCAGAGGAAACCAGTACATTTGCAGACCTTTTCCCCTACCTTATTTAATTATATTTTTTATCATGTTCAACATTAAAAAAAATTTAGACTCCATTTAGTTCTATGTGTTAATTCATGGTAATGATTCCTGATGAGGTTTCTTTTCTAAATTTGACATGTTATTGGATATGAATGTATTGTTTAGTGATTTAGTGCAGTTATGTGATTTGGTTATATATACTATCAAAGTGAGTAGCCTATCATCAAGTAATTGTCAAATTTTATATGGAGTGCACAAAGATATAACAATTGATAACCTTCTATTTCATTAGAGCATGTCTTGTATGAGATCGTCTCATAACATGAGACAATGAGAATGATTATAATTTGGGCATTGACTCATTAATACTTTGATAAGGATAAGTGTTAATATGTATTGTCCCATGTCATGAGACAGTCTCATACAAGTTTTTGACTTCATTGTAATATTATTCCTATGTTTCCTATCCATTTCAACCTAGATTTTTTCTAAAAAATTGTCAAACAAGGTTTATCCGTAGGTTATGTCTTGGTTGAAGGTATTGTTCAATTTTTTTTATTCTAATGACTAATCTAACAGTTACTAACTTGAGTTGCTAAACATTTAAAAGTTATATGAGAAAAACCCCAATGCTCAAATGTTTATTCGCACATCAATATGTGATTAGTTTAAAAATTTGTGATAGGCCAAAGCACATATTAGACACTCATGAGAACCTGGAACATCTTGCAATAATGAAAGCTGCCTCAACATATGATAATCTGACTTGAGTAGGATTTTTATTTTTTCTCCATTGTGAATTGAAATGTGAGAATGAGGCTTATTATTTATTCCTTTATTTCTCTTACAACATATCTTGATATGTATGCAAATTAGTTTGGTGTTTGAGGAGGCAAAACTTAGTTTCTTGGCTCTTTCTCCAATCGGCATCCTTTGTAAAAATTGTTCCATAGCCCTCACAAGCTGCTTTTTGTTTGTGTGTTATCTAATTTGGTGACTATTCCTTCATCATAAACTCTATGGAGATAATACTTATCTCCTTCTTGACATTTTAATTTTTTAAATACTTTTGCAGGTCATTTTTACTGAGTATGTTCTACCGTGTATTGCTGAAAGTATTCTATTTGCCGGGAAAGCTATCAAATTCAGGGGCAGCACACATGCAAAAAGGATCACACAAGACTAAAGTATCAATATAAAAGTCTTCTCTACAAAAGGACAAACTATATTGACCGAAGAAGAATTTCTTCCACAATATGAGGCTGACAAAATTGATGTTATGCTTCAAAACTTGAAGGTTTGATATAAACTATGACGTGTATTATTACCTGTGCAGTTGTAGAATTTTATTTTCATCTATTTTTTGCACCTTAATACCATTATGTTCAGGCGTTGGTAGTTCATTCAGTTACATCACATGTTTGGTTTTTATTACTTTTTTTTATTATCTTCTAAATTTTGGCATTTGGTTTATAATGCATATGAGTCATAATTTTATGTCACCTTTTAGGTTATTAATATTTCATTGGGTCAAATGTATTTTGTTGCTTGGAATTTAAGGCTTTGATTCATGGTATTTTCAGTTGGGGTTTAGGAAGAAAGGTTGGAGCTTGAAATCGGTCGATTTGTTTTGCTATGCTACAGATGCAGACAATTTCTTCAATTTTATTTTTACCATTTGTCTTGAAATGAGATTGCTCCCTACCATATGATATATTTTCATTCGATTTCGACTTTAAGAAGCATTAAGGTTTCTATTACATTGCACCAATGGAGATATTAATTTCAACCTTTTTGGTATCATGTGAAATAAATTTTTACTTTAGTTTGACTTTTTCTTAAGGATTATTTTTCTTCTAATTTTCCGTGAATAATGATCCAAGTTACATTGTGGTTTAATATCAAGATATTCGTCCATGCTAAAGTTATTGAAAATCTTGAAATTTTTGGACAATTGAAGTCAAAGGGTTTGGTTATATTGTTCAATTTATGAACCATTTCTTGGTGTATAAGTAACAAGTTTTGTTGAATCATTTTGAATAACATGTTATTTTGAAGTACTCCCTAATATCTGACTGACTAATCAAATTTTATGATCGATAAATAAATTTGTACCCTTTTTTTCTCTGCAATTTTAATAGAACATGATTGATACATGGAACTCGTCATTCCTTTAGACGTTATCATGTCTTTCGTTCCTTATTAAAATATTATAATATATATACATATGTTTAAAAGGTGTGGAATAGTTTTTCAAAGCTTTGATTTGCCTACTCTTATGACAGTGAGATTGTTTAGATAATTTTTTTTAGGGTTAATTGCAAATAAAATCACAATATTTTTGCAAATTGTATTTTAATCTAAACTTTTGAATCTTTGCAAACAAAACCCCAACTTAACATTTGGTTGCAATTCTAACCAAAAGACAAATTTCAATCAACCAGAATATGATGATTAATTATGTGTTGTCACTCGAATCAATCTAAACATATTTATACAATTATTTATTCATTGTCAAGTAAGTGAAACATCATTTTCGAACAATAAAAAAATTGTTTGTTAGTTCGAATTGCAACCAAATGTTAAGTTGAGATTTTATTTGCAAAGATTCGAAAGTTTAGATTAGATTGCAATTCGCGAAAATGTTGTGATTTTATTTGCAATTAACCCATTTTTTATACACTTTTATTTAATTAGATATTCAGCTGAGACTTGAGAACCTTACATCTTTACAGGATATGTCTATCAAAGAATCTAACCTCTGTGGAAGCATTCTGATGTCTCACAAAACAACACTAAAAATTATGCATTGACCGCTACTAAAAGAGAGAGACCCTAAAACACAAAGTGATCATATTGATTTTGAGTGGCCCAGTACTTTCCCATTTTCTCAACAATTTCATTGGGAAAACATTAGTAGATGGTTGAATATTCGAATACTTCCTGTAAAAAATATACATGTCCATGAATGCCTAAGATATAAATAACTTTATCATATTTAGAGATTATTGCTAGGTTTTTCTTGTGCCAGTTTGCAATATGTGTGTTTTGGTAGAGAATAGACAATAGGTTTATAGAACTGATTGAAAATACTAAATCATATATCTAAATAATGAGTAAGTAGTCGATTATTTTGTAAGGCACAACATTTGTAAAAGTTAATTGTAGACTTTAAAAATTTGGTAACTGCCATCCCGATATCTTTGTTCTTTACCAAGTTGTACAAATTCGAGTAAAAGTTGAACTTCTATGTTTTATATCAATGTCAAATTTAATTTTTTTCCTTATTATATCCACAAATATCCATGCAAATTACTACACAACTAAATTTATCGACAACGTGCAACGCACGTGTAAGACAACTAGTATATTCAAAATTCCGCCTAGGTTCCATTCTAGTTTTAGATGAGGAGAATGAGTGATTCGAGAGAAGAAAATATGTACTTTTGGAACAATGATTTTCTAATATAAAATTTGAGTAAAGTTGATTTTGCAATACAAGAAAAATCAATGTATAATTTTCAATACAGTTAGTGTATTAATTCAACATATGTGCAACTGAAAAATTAAAACTCTAACTACTTTGTACCTATTAGTCACCCCCTATAATTTTTTGAGTTGATATTATGTGAGACAATTTTTTTTTTTTTTGTGAAATTGGTTAAAATTATTCTTTAGTAAAACAACTAATATTTTATTGTGAAAATATTAATATCCTACAAAACTACATTTTAGTGGCTTTCAAATTAAATTTAATGACAAAACTTGTTCAAACATTACTTTGACATTTTTTAGATAAAATCTTGTACAAGAATGACTCCTACCTGCTCTGTTATATGATCATGGACTTATGAAACCATAACACAATCATATTTTAAAATAGAATATGATTCAAATATCAAAATAGAACACTACCCCGTATAAACAATTGTCGTACACAATTTAAATAGTTATTTTTACAAAAGGTAAACTTAGATACTTTATCAGTTTCTAATTATTTTCCTTTTTCCTCCGCCCTTCTATTTACTTTCTCTTTCATTTCTTTTGAAAATAAAATATAATATTATGTTATTATACTTTACTTTTTTTATATATCAATAATATTTTATTTATATAATAACGTTTTTTTCCTTTCCATTACATCAATTATATTATTTATATTATATTTCCCCGTTCCCGAATAAACTTCCCACTTCTTTTTATTGAATGATTTAAGAAAATGATTTATAAAAAGAGAATGTTTAAGAAAATGTATTTGTTTATTAATATATGGTGTGTCACATGTTGACTTTTAAGATAAAGTAATTGTTGACAGACATTTTTGTACGGGTAGATTTATGTGGCTATTTAGGATATGCCCGACAAACAATAAATATAAACGAACACGAACGGTTGGGGAAGAACTTTCGTTCTTCCCACGAATATGAGAGCTTCTTGGATGTATGAGAAATGAGAGAAAAGTGAATCCTTTACAATGAGGGGGTGACCCCCTATTTATAGAGGTTCACCCCCAAAGGCCCAAAAGTGACCCTAAATTCGTCTCAACCCTTTATTTTAGGGACTTATTACAATATTAATATAAAGATCAACAGTAGACCTATAATACATTAAATACTCTTTTCTGACGTAGACTCTAGATCTTGTCGGGTCAGTGTATCTTTGGGAATTTGACCTCCTGTCAGGCGAGGATATTTCCTGCTGTAACAATTGCCCCCAAGATTGGGCTCTGATTGCGGCCAGAGTTCGATCTTGATCTGCGCTTCAAATAGGTTTTGTTCCCGAGCCTGAAAACGGGATAGCTCGAATGCCCCTAGGGAATCTTCGATGACCGGGTCCTTGATGGGCGAGTCTTTCGTGTCACCTTCGAATCGTTAATCTTTTACTTAAACTGGTCGGGTTAGGTGGGGTACGATCTTCCGTCGTGCCCCCGAGTCGAGTACCGTGACGTTCAATTAATAAATAATTCTTGCCGCTGGCCGGCATTAATTTTAGTAATAGGGCGATGAGGACCGCGATGATAAATTAATGAAGTGCTTAGGCCGCTTGCGGGTAGCGACTTCACGAACAACAGATTGACTTAACAATCGATTAAAAAATAAATACACAGATTAATGAGTGAAGTGCTTTAGCCGATTTAACGGGCAGCGACTTCACGATGATGGGATTGAATTAACAACCGCTTAAAAGATTAACCAACAGATTAATGAGTGAAGTGCTTTAGCCGATGGTCGGGTAGCGACATTCACGATGATGGGATTGAATTAACAACCGCTTAAAAGATTAACCAACAGATTAATGAGTGAAGTGCTTTAGCCGATGGTCGGGTAGCGACATTCACTATGATGGGATTGAATTAACAACCACTTAAAAGATTAACCAATAGATTAATGAGTGAAGTGCTTTAGCCGATGGTCGGGTAGCGACATTCACAATGATAGGATTGAATTAACAACCGCTTAAAAGATTAACCAACAGATTAATGAGTGAAGTGTTTTAGCCGATGGTCGGGTAACGACATTCACGATGATGGGATTGAATTAACAACCGCTTAAAAGATTAATCAAAACATCTAGGACGCGATATATTACGGCCACAAGTGGGCGTAAGCGATGCGGGTCAGTCGATGCCGGTGAAGGCGGACTGGTCGATGCCGTTAACATGGATAAACCAAAGCAGAGAATAGATTAGTTAACGCCGGTGAAGACGAACTAAACAACACCTCGCCCATTAAGGCGGAAAGTCAACGCTTAAAATGCGGACTGGATCCACCCCGAGAGGCGGATTAGTTGACACCGGTGAAGGCGAACTTATCAAGGCCGAGTGACGGATCGTCTTGAGAGGCAGATTAGTTGACGCCGGTGAAGGCGAACTAATCAATATGTCAACGCATAAAAGGCGGACTAATCAACGCCGAGAAGGCGGATTAACTCGAGAAAGAGATTAGTTGACGCCGGTGAAGGCGAACTAATCAATACGTCAACGCCTGAAAGGTGGACTAATCAACGTCGAGGAGACGGATTACTTCGCCACTCCAGGCGGATTGTCGACGCCTAAAAGACGGATTAACTCGAGTAGATTAGTTGACGCATGTAAAGGCGAACTAATCAATACGTCTACGCCTGAAAGACGGACTAATCAACGTCGAGGAGACGGATTACTTCGCCACTCCAGGCGGATTGTCGATGCCTAAAAGGCGGATTAACTCGAGTAGATTAGTTGACGCCTGTGAAGACGAACTAATCAATACGTCTACGCCTGAAAGGCGGACTAATCAACATCGAGGAGACAGATTACTTCGCCACTCCAGGCGGATTGTCGACGCCTAAAAGGCGGATTAACTCGAGTAGACTAGTTGACGTCTGTGAAGGCGAACTAATCAATACGTCTACGCCTGAAAGGTGGACTAATCAACGTCGAGGAGACGGATTACTTCGCCACTCCAGGCGGATTGTCGACGCCTAAGAGGCGGATTAACTCGAGTAGATTAGTTGACGTCTGTGAAGGCGAACTAATCAATACGTCTACGCTTGCAAGGCGGACTAATCAACGTCGAGGAGACGGATTACTTCGCCACTCTAGGCGGATTGTCGACGCCTAAAAGGCGGATTAACTCGAGTAGATTAGTTGACGCCTGTGAAGGCAAACTAATCAATACGTCTACGCCTGAAAGGCGGACTAATCAACGTCGAGGAGATGGATTTCTTCGCCACTCCAGGCGGATTGTCGATGCCTAAAAGGCAGATTAACTCGAGTAGATTAGTTGACGCCTGTGAAGGCGAACTAATCAATACGTCTACGCCTGAAAGGCGGACTAATCAACGTCGAGGAGACGGATTACTTCGCCACTCCAGGCGGATTGTCGACGCCTAAAAGGCGGATTAACTCGAGTAGATTAGTTGACGCCTGTGAAGGCGAACTAATCAATACATCTATGCTTGCAAGGCGGACTAATCAACGTCGAGGAGACGGATTACTTCACCACTCTAGGCGGATTGTCGACGCTTAAAAGGCGGATTAACTCGAGTAGACTAGTTGACGCCTGTGAAGGCGAACTAATCAATACGTCTACGCCTGAAAGGCGGACTAATCAACGTCGAGGAGACGGATTACTTCGCCACTCCAGGCGGATTGTCGACGCCTAAGAAGCGGATTAACGCGAGTAGATTAGTTGACGCCTGTGAAGGCGAACTAATCAATACGTCTACGCTTACAAGGTGGACTAATCAACGTCGAGGAGACGGATTACTTCGCCACTCTAGGCGGATTGTCGACGCCTAAAAGGCGGATTAACTCGAGTAGACTAGTTGACGCCTGTGAAGGCGAACTAATCAATACGTCTACGCCTGAAAGGCGGACTAATCAATGTCGAGGAGACGGATTACTTCGCCACTCCAGGCGGATTGTCGACGCCTAAGAGGCGGATTAACTCGAGTAGATTAGTTGACGCCTGTGAAGGCGAACTAATCAATACGTCTACGCCTGAAAGACGGACTAATCAACGTCGAGGAGACGGATTACTTCGCCACTCCAGGCGGATTGTCGACGCCTAAGAGGCGGATTAACTCGAGTAGATTAGTTGACGTCTGTGAAAGCGAACTAATCAATACGTCTATGCCTGAAAGGCGGACTAATCAACGTCTAGGAGACGGATTACTTCGCCACTCCAGACGGATTGTCGACGCCTAAGAGGCGGATTAACTCGAGTAGATTAGTTGACGCCTGTGAAGGCGAACTAATCAATATGTCTACGCCTGAAAGGCGGACTAATCAACGTCTAAAAGGCGGATTACTTCGCCACTCCAGGCGGACCGTCAATGCCTAACAGGCGGACTAATCAACGCCTAAAAAGGCGGATTACTTCGCCACTCCAGGCGGACCGTCAACGCCTGACAGGCGGACTAATCAACGCCTAAAAGACGGATTACTTCGCCACTCCAGGTGGATTACCTCGCCACTCCAGGCGGACCGTCAACGCCTAACAGGCGGACTAATCAACGCCTAAAAGGCGGATTACTTCGCCACTCCAGGCGGATTACTTCGCCATTCCAGGCGGATTACCTCGCCACTCCAGGCGGACCGTCAATACCTAACAGACGGACTAATCAACGCCTAAAAGACGGATTACGTCGCCACTCCAGGCGGACCGTCAACGCCTAACATGCGGACTAATCAACGCCTAAAAGGTGGATTACCTCGCCACTCTAGACGGACCGTCAACGCCTAACAGGCGGACTAATCAACGCCTAAAATGGTGATTACTTCGCCACTCCAGGCGGACTGTCGACGCCTAAAAGGCGGATAAACTCGAGTGGATTAGTTGACGCCTGTAAAGGCGAACTAATCAATACGTCAATGCCTGAAACGGCAGACTAATCGATGTCGAGAAGACGGATTACTTCGCCAATTTAGGCGGAATGTCGACGCCTAAAAGACGGATAAACTCGAGTGGATTAGTTGACGCCTGCGAAGGCGAACAAATCAATACGTCAACGCCTGAAATGGCGGACTAATCGACGTCGAGAAGATGGATTACTTCGCCAATCTAGGCGGAATATCGACGCCTAAAAGGCGGATAAACTCGAGTGGATTAGTTGACGCCTGTGAAGGCGAACTAATCAATACGTCAACGCCTGAAACGGTGGACTAATCGACGTCGAGAAGATGGATTACTTCGCCAATCTAGGCGGAATATCGACGCCTAAAAGGCGGATAAACTCGAGTGGATTAGTTGACGCCTGTGAAGGCGAACTAATCAATACGTCAACGCCTGAAACGGCGGACTAATCGACGTCGAGAAGACGGATTACTTCGCCAATTTAGGTGGAATGTCGACGCCTAAAAGGCGGATAAACTCGAGTGGATTAGTTGACGCCTGTGAAGGCGAACTAATCAATACGTCAACGCCTGAAACGGCGGACTAATCGACGTCGAGATGTCGGATTACTTCGCCAATCTAGGCGGAATTTCGACGCCTAAAAGGCGGATAAACTCGAGTGGATTAGTTGACGTCTGTGAAGGTGAACTAATCAATACGTCTACGCCTGAAACGGCGGACTAATCGACGTCGAGAAGACGGATTACTTCGCCAATCTAGGCGGAATGTCGACGCCTAAAAGACGGATAAATGTTTGTAGTCGAAAGGTGTGACCATGTTTTAAATATGAGTTAATTAACCGGTGGGCAACCTCAATGATTTTTTTGAAATTATATTCGAAGTTTTAAATAACCGACTATATTTAATAATACTCAAAGTCAAATAATTTATTTTTGATATCACAAAATGAGCATAGGATGTGTATATCCATGCCCCCGCTTTTAATATATATGAAAACCAATGAGTTACAATATATATTAAAAGGAAATATCAAATGGAAATTGCATTTCAAAAAATTGCCTTCGCTTTGAATTTTTCGAAATATGAATATATGCCCCCGCTTTTAATTTATATGCAAATTTGCGAGTGGCGATATATATTAAAAGGAAATTATTGAAATAGACCTGATGCGAGTGGGCAAAGGACTGCCCGTAGATTTTTCGTTGATGAAGAGGCTCCGGATGCTCGTTGATCAAGCTGCTGTCCTTTTTTTTTTTTTTTAGGGCCAACGCGTAGATAAAGTTGGCCACACCAATTAACTAAAAAGGCCCAACAGACTGGCCTACAAATTAAATAAAAGGCCCAACAATTAAGTAACACTAGGCCCAACTGAATAAATCAAATGGCCCAATTTTGTAACTAAACCTGGCCCAATTGGATAAATCAGGCCCAAGATAATTAAATGAAATCAGTCCACCCCCAAATTAATACTCTGAACTCTGAAGGTTCAAATGGAGAATTATGTCGGTCTTGTCGGGAAGGAGTTGGGCGACACGGTGGCTGATATGCGGTGGCTGAGCGGCGAAGCGGGGACGTCGAGCAGTGAGCGGCGAGCAGCGTGTCCGGGAGGTTGGGCAACGGTGCGGGAAGGAGGCGACGTACAGAGGGCGGCGAAGGTGGTTGCGGGTACGAGCAGCGGGAAGGAGGCCGCGAGGCGCGGCTGCGCTCGGTGCGGGCACGATGCGTCGACTGGCGTGAAGAAGCGGGGAGGCCAGATTGGGCGGCGCGGGCAGACGGATCTATCAGGCGGCGGAGCGGGAACCCGCGATGGATGGCGGTGCGGTTTCGGCCGCACGATGGGCGGCGCCGCGGGTAGCGACTTGGGTACGCGGTGGGCTGTGACGGATGGCGGCGAGAGGCCGCGTGCAGCAACGGCGGGCGGCGACGCAGAGAGGCGGCGGTCGAGGCCAAGACCCGATGGTGCGGGAAAACTGGGCAGCGCGGGGATGCCGCGTGGGGAACCGTAACAAGCGACGATTCGGGCAGGAGCCACGCGATGAGCGGCCAAGCGGGCTGGAGCCACGCGATGGCTGGTGGTGCGAGCAGGACCCCGCGACGGGCGGCGTCAGAGCGGGAAGGCGGATCCAGTCGCGAGAAGCGATGGTGAAGTTCGGGCTGAGGAGTCGACGAGGCGGAACGACCAGGCGGTTAGGACGCAGAGAGGCTGCGATTGCTATCGCGGGTAGCGCCGTGGGCGGTGTTGATGGCCGCGTGACGGATGGCGGGTTGTGACCCCGCACCCGCGGATCGGACAACGGGCAGAGCAGGCGACGACTTGAGGCGGAGGGGGCACACAGATCGAGGTTGTCAGAAAACTGTTGACCTACTGTGCATGGCAGGCGTGTTGAGATGTGTGCCTTGAAAAATCTACACTAATGCAGATAAGGTGGCGCACAAATCGAGGTATGCACTGGGGAATACGAGAGGGAGAACAATAGCCTCTCCACCTCTTTTTGCTTGAATGAACCGCCCGTTTTCCGGCGAGCAACGGAGGACCGTGGGAACCTTTGGGAAGAGGACCGTGCGAACGGTGGAGCGGCGACCTTGGCCGCCTCTTGCGGGCGAGGGTTAAACGGGGCGTCTGGCGACTCCGGCGGCTGAGCTCCATCGCCGGAAACGATGGGGATACCCCGCCGGCAAGGACGGCTACCCCCTCTCTTCTCTTTCTTTTCTTCTTGATTAGCTGCTGTTGTACCAAGTGAAATGAGTTTCTTGAAAATTTCTGTTTTTCTTTTCTATCTAGCTGCATGAGTCTTCTGTTGTAGTAAGAAGATTGATTTGTTGTATGATTTCAGTTGTAAAGGCTCATGGTTTGTGGAAATTTGATTTTTGATTTTTTGAGGAGAAGGTCTTCGTATTCATCCATCGAGATGAACACGAATCACCCTCCTTCTAGCGCCAAATTGTTGACAGACATTTTTGTACGGGTAGATTTATGTGGCTATTTAGGATATGCCCGACAAACAATAAATATAAACGAACACGAACGGTTGGGGAAGAACTTTCGTTCTTCCCACGAATATGAGAGCTTCTTGGATATATGAGAAATGAGAGAAAAGTGAATCCTTTACAATGAGGGGGTGACCCCCTATTTATAGAGGTTCACCCCCAAAGGCCCAAAAGTGGCCCTAAATTCGTCTCAACCCTTTATTTTAGGGATTTATTACAATATTAATATAAAGATCAACAGTAGACCTATAATACATTAAATACTCTTTTCTAACGTAGACTCTCGATCTTGTCGGGTCAGTGTATCTTTGGGAATTTGACCTCCTGTCAGGCGAGGATATTTCCTGCTGTAACAGTAATGAA